>OY728161.1:1830498247-1832998247 GCA_963277665.1 Viscum album | reverse complement strand
GATTTTCTATCCAAGGAATCCACCAATAATAAAGGAGTAGAAACATCATAGAACTCACCAAGGTTGTTCATTCCTACACATTATTTACTCTTTGATATATATATCACTAATCAAAATAGCATGGTTAGGTGTGCAATATTATTCACTACTAGTAGATAGTATTTGAGGTCATTGTTTGTTCACCTATTTTGTTTTTGTTACCCTCCTAAGATTCTATTTTTTATTATTCTGTGCATTATAAATCAATATTATAGTTTTTGGATAATTATACGATGATATGAATTTTTTGGAGTTGTGATAGTCCTAAAACAGGTGAGTCATGAACCCATCTCATATGGTAATTATAAGTTTATTGGGTTATAAAAATTATCTTTTTCAATATTAATTTTATATTCGAGATATATGTACATGTATGATGTGTTTATTTGACATTGTATTTATTTTAGATTTGACACATGAACCATATATGAAAAAAAGATTGTGTAGATTCATCATATGCGGCTTGTATGATTCACATGACATTTATATTATTATGTGGGACAGAATTTTATAATGACAAAATTTATTGTTGTAAAAATTGTCCATAATGAAATTTATATGAGTTTTGTTTTTATCTTATTATTGGAATTATATCCAACCAAACCACAATGTTTTTTAGAAGATAACATATGGATCATATTATGAGATGTTCATTGATGATGTAAATAAATTCCATTTCTAAAATGGTTGTATTCTAATACGTGGGGGGTTCATTTAATAATTTTATGGATTTTTAATTTTTTAATGTTTTAAATGTAATAATAAAAGGTTAGTTGATGAATTGAATGATTCAAATTGATTATTTCGAATCCATTTTGATGGTTAATGTGAAGAAATGTAGAATTATTTGTATCATTTCAATTTAAATTACTTGAAGTAAATTAAGAATCACGATTATATGAAGAGGGAATGACTTATTAGATACCTAGACCTACTGGTTTTGGGTGTGGTTTTTGATGATACAGTTGATTACGATTTGATATCGTAGGATCTCGGATAGATAAAGCATGTGTATGTTATTTTTGGTTTTTCAGTAATTCCTGAGTGACTAGAGATCATTGAGTAATCAATGGAATGAGTGTGTTTACTTAGTATTGTGGGGAAGAAAGCACCAAAGGTTGTTTTGTCTATATAATCATGAAAAGGATGAGAATCATGGTCCATTTTTAATTGATTGAACCTAGGTTTTATGGAATGTGAATCATTGGAAGATGATATTGGCCATGTGATTAGGGGATATGGGAGTGTACACTTATTGGATTTGTATCACCCTGAGTTCTAATCCATTATTATTATTTTTGATTAAATTCAAACTCATTGGAAGCTTGCAATGCAAGCTACATGAAAATATTTTTAACATGATTAATGAATATCTAACCATTTAATGATTATCATACCATTTAATACTTTCAAAAAAATTATAAATATGATTAATTAATTATGATTGTTCCTTGGTGGATAATTTTTTATTAGTTTAGTATAAATTCTACAAAGCCACAAATGAAATGGGTGTATGGAACATATGAGGGGACTATGTAACATACTTATCCACATAAAACTTTTTTTCTGAGAATTATTACCATATTTAAGAGAATGATTCATTGGATCAATTTAAATTATATGAATTATATATTTAAATATTATTCCTCAAACAAAGTTGATCTTTTATTGAGTTGCATCAAAAAATCAATAAATTATACACCCTCTATGTATCATTTTTAATTTGTGTTGTGCTTATGTTCAATATATATTTACTTATAAATTTTCTTATTATTTAATAGTGTTTACTCTAATACAACTTCTTCTTTATTTTTATATATTTTTCACATGAATAACTACAATAGAGGTCGGTTGTATCATGGACTTCCTATTGTGTGGTTATTTCATGTAATACCTAGTTCAGGTAATGGTTCATTTTATTTTATTAAATAAATATCCTTAGTAGTGGGTTTTTATCATGTTGATATGACTATTTTCTATTTTGGAAGTACGCATATTTCTATAAATTCCTCTATGTGTCATTTCTTTTTCTCTTACACAGTATCAAATCGATGTCAATACAATGCAACAATTTCCAATTAAATGATAAAAAAGTATCAGGATATTGTGTTAGTTATGTTTTTAAATAAAGTGACAATTCTCATTTTCATAAAAAAATTATTCAACATTAGTTTATTTGAATTATTTCATGATATTTATTAGTAACTGTTTTTACAAAATAGATAGAAGTTGGTCGTATGAATGTGGTCGTATCTCAAGAAATTTTCAAAAACAATTTGAAGACATTTTTAGATTTCAAATTTGACAATGCTTTAGATAGTGGTCACATACACTAACCATGTTATAATTGTGTAGGAAGAACTTGGTTGAACATGGATCAAGTTAGCTACAATATGTCAAAATATGGTTTTAAAACAATCAATTATATGAGGTATCACAATGAGGAGAAAATGGAATCTCGAAATGACGATGATCTAAATAAGAGGACTTGATTGGATAATTTGATATATGAGAGGTTTCTGTTTATTCACAATCATGAGAAGGAAAGGATATCGACCCTAGAATATTTCAATATGGGCATACACTATGCATCAAATGAAAATGATGATGTTGAAAGAGTGAAAAAAATGAATGATACTGAGTTGATTGTAGTTTATCGGCAATGTGGTGAAATAAAAAATCTAGAATTTTTTATTTGATTGCTTCATGTGAAAACCATGTTTGAGATATCTAATACATAAATCGATTACATTCTTACCTACTTGAAGGACTTACCTATAGATGATGTTGATATTCCCTAAAACCACTATATGGAATGGAAATTAGTTTAATATCTTTGATTTAAAAAATATAAAAGTAATGCTTCCCCTACCGATTATAGAATATTCTAGGAGGAAACCACTAAAACAAATTATTGTATCAAATTTGGAACATCCTGATGGAATCCAAAAGCTAATGGAACACCATCCTGCATTCCACATAATGTAATGTGGAACATCCTATTGATCCCCAGACTATAGGATCATTTCATGTCTAATGGATTATCAATAAAACAATCATGTAATGATACCAGTAGAAATAAAAATAATGAAGCGTTGTTTCCCCCTATATATTGATTTTCATGGAAGTGATTTTATGAATGATATCCTGATTTTGTAGCTGACGTGCATAATGTGAGGTTGGGTCATTTATGTGACAATTTTAATCAATTTATGAAGATTCATACTTGTTACAACTCAAGACTAGTGTTTATACACATTTATAACCTTCCCTCTTGGTTGTGTATGAAAAAACCATTCACTTTCATGCGTATACTTATATCTGGACCTTCTGATCCTAGAAATGATATAGACGTATACCATGAACCATTAATAAATGTGTGGAAATAACTTTGGGATGTGGGTGTGCGAACATACGATGCATGATCGAAACACATATTTCAAATGTGTGTTGTGATTATGTGGACGATCAATGATTTTCTTACTAACGCAATGATATCTTGATGGAGAATGAATTGCAAATGATCATGTCCTATTATTATATGAATAATCGATCCATAACCCCTAAATATCTTCGTGGTTTTAATTTTATGGTTCATCGCTGACTATTTAAAATAACCCATCCTTTTAGAAACAATTGTCAATGATTTGACAATACCATAGATATCAACGATCAAACTTAGTGTATATCTGGAACTGATGTTCTTAATAAATTGAAGAATTTTAGTTTTTCATTTGGGAAGGTTAACATGAAATATAGAAATGGAATGATTGTTTCTACTAATACATGTTACAATTGGAAGAGGAGGAATATGTTCGTTGAGATTCTGTATTGGTCAACCAATTTTGTACGTCATTTATTAGATGTGATGCACATTGAAAATAATATATATCAATTGTTTCTTTTGGTTCTTCTAATTGTCAAGGGAAATACAAAAAATTATTTACGATCTCAGAGTGACTTGGGGGATTGGGGAAATAGAATACAGTTTTATCATATGTGTATCAATGAAAAAAGTGGCATGTTCCATGTGATTATTATGTGTGGATGCCTACAGAAAAAAAATTAATTTCTAGATATACTAGAGACTACTAATGTTCCTGATGGATATTCAAGAAATATATAAAAATGGTTAAATAGAAGAGAGTTGAAGTTTAAATCTTTTAAGAATCATGATTTTCCCGTCCTTCTTCATTATTTGATTCCAATAGTAATTCGTCATCTATTTTTCAGTAATGCAAGGGTGTCTGTTATTCAGTTGTGCCATTTTTTAGCTATTTTTTTCTATGAATTTTTTAAGTATTTATTAAAAAAAATTCTAGTAGAGACGTAATTAATTTTGTTTCAGTTATAGAAAATATTTCCTAAATCATTTTTCACATACATGTTGTATCTAATTGTCAAAAATTCAACTGAAATACTTCTCAGAAGATCTTTTTCTTTACATTTAATGTATGCATATTATTTACACCTTGAAAAAATAATAATTGTAATGATTAGATTGTAAATGGATGCATGGATCAATGATGTATGGATTTGTGATTAATGTATTTGTTTGATTATACTACGAGAATGAACAGAAAAATGAAAAATGAAGAAGAACATAATTGGAAAATTGAACCCTGTTTTCTATCACTTCCCAAAAAGAGGAATTATTGGATCATTTACATCGATGAAATTAATCCTAGAAGAGAAGTAGATAGCACATCACACAATGTTATTCTACTACGATTTGTTCGATGACTACCTGAAGAAAGTAAATTGAACATGTATATCTTATATTTTCTCTTGTATTTTTACATATTTGTTAAACCATTTCTATTTTTATCTAAAAGGATCATAAAGAATTGATAAATAGAAATCACCAATTTTAATCTTTATAATAGAGGGATACATTTCATAGAAATGAGTTTTATTCTTGGTAGAAACTGAAGGTTGAAATATTGATGTGATAAATAGATAAAATCAATATATAATTATGTTTAATATTTTTTATATTTATGTATCATGTTTTCTAGAAAACACAATTTCTGAGGAAATAAGAGCTTATTCATTTGGTCCCAATACAATTGTTTGTGAATGTAAATAAATTTAGATCAATGGTTGTGGATTTATAATCACTAAATGAGAACACAACACGATGGTGTTATTCTAACTAGCATAATAGACTTTTATACAAGTGAATCAGATATTAGACATCAATTTAAAATTTATCTTATTATGGATTCATTGAAATAATAATAATATTGGATTACTAATCTCATGGTATAGTCATGATGATGAAATGTGAGTGGTTTGATTCGATGACGACAAGGGGATTCTTTGTTGATGATTATGGATTTCATGTTATTGATATGACTCTCCCTCTTACTACTGATGAACCATATGTATTGGAATCAATGAATAAAAATGTTTTTTATGTAAAAGGTAATATTCATTTAAAATTTGGTGTCATTATTAATGTAATTCCAATACATGTTTTTGATGTCGGTGATGATGAAATTGAAACCATCACTACTGCTGTTGGAACCAATCCATTTAATACAAATGAGGACTCTAATAGATTTATTTTTATATTTATTGTGAACTCAAAGTTATTGTGGGAAATATATTGAATCATCCATCCATGTTGCCAATTTTTTTGGTTTAGGCCGACTTAGTTTGTTAAGGTTGGTACTATTGAAATTTTATTAATATTTTTAACAAATATGTTTTATCCGACATGAACTGTATTAAAAATTATGAGTTTTTTTTCTAACTTGGATAACATTTCAATTGATTATAAACGATGTATTAAATTAGTAAACTCTAGGACCCCCTTTAATATTTCAATTTTTATTAAGCATGGCTAATTGATCCCAGAACCCATGAATACCTCTATCCCCTCTCATATATTTTTTTGGGGATACACTATAGTTATCATTCTTTAATTACTTCTATATTTTTTTTGAAATTAATGATATAAAACCTATTGAAGATATGCGACAAAAAAGGATAATGGACAACAATAATCGCGTGTTTGAGAAGGGTGTTCCTCCACTAGTGCCTATTATGATTATTTTTTTTTCAAATATATATATACACATATATATATTTGAATAACATATAATTTCTTGTAATTAATTTTGTTTTAAACATTTTTGTAGGATCCACCACCACAAAGACAATTATTTGACAAGTACCCTAGTAGTGGTCCTAGTACTGAGTCTAGTGGTATGAAGGAGGGTCGTACGAGATATATTTTATCTAGTCGGCATATGTGATTATACCATGACCCTCCCACTAATGTACTATCTACCCCATATTCCAATTCCGATGTGTCCTTAATGACACAACAGATATTTAGTCCTCCCTTGTTTTAACAACAATTTTCATCTGATCCACCTCTCCCTTCTATACCATATTTGATGAAGATTACAACTCCCTATCCATATCATGCTTTTGGCCAGCCATCCATGCCATATTCTTTTACTTCTACTTTCATCTCTGCAAGCTTCTATATCCCATCTACTTCAACTCCTTTTCCATAATAGTATGTGCCTGCAGAGCATACACTGGGACCCACTCCACAAGTACATGGTGTTCCTTCAGTTTCTAAGGATCTAGTGGTGCCCATTAATCAGATAACTGCATGTAAATTTATAGAAACTAATCATATTTTTATACCCTTATTTTTTTGTTATAACATGTATTTATATAATATTTGTTTTTCATTCATAACAGATAAATCTACTGATTGGAGGTATGTGGGGGGTGTACATGAATGTGTGTAGTGTGGAATCGCCCCATGCAGCTGAGGGGGGACTACAATGAGGACAATTTAAATTATTGAAAAATAGGGCAACAATGTTGGAGTTTTTTAGTGATGATTTCCAAATACTCTGACATCCTTCACATTGGCCATCTCGAATGGAGACAGTTTCCAGAAGAATTTATATGAATTAATATTTTTTTTATGATCTTTGGTTAAATTTCCCTGATGGTGAGGGTGCACGAAAATCAAATCCAAAAGAGTTAGGTCTTCTTTGGATATCCTATAAGAACGTTTTGTATATTGGATGGTGTGCAAGATTTAGAACAGAGTTAGAGGCGATACCTGTTACTCATTATTGTTAGATAGAACAATATCCAAAAATGATTACGCATTGGACAATAATCAAATTTATGTTATTAATTACATATGATGTACATAATCTTCAATTTTCAATTTTTTCACTAATAATTTCTTTTGTATAACTAAATATTATTTAGTAATCAAACGGAAAAAAACATTGATTCTAGAAAACACCTCATCATATTAGGATGTACTATGATGTCAGATCATAAGAGGAAGTGGCTATGATATTTTTTTTATAATTTTTCTTAAGAACATGCACTTTCTATTGTTTCCTCCATAATTTGTTGAATTTATAATGTTTTAATTTTATTTTAGTTACAAAACAATTTATTGGTAACCTATTTTTATTTACGGTTTCTTATATTGAATGTAATTTTAGATTCATGAATTTAATATTGAAGGATGTATGCCTAAAAAAACTATTTTCCTTGAGTAGAAGGAAAAAATATGAAAGTGTAATTAATAAACCAACACAACTGAATATTATTAATTTTACATTGTTGATTCCAAATTTTAATATTTATCTTGTAACAAAATAATATTTTTATATTTTTAACAGAAACCTTTAGAGGACCTTGATGCCTAGGAACCTAACAATTTTGGGCTATATGATCACTTACATCAAGTGTTGGGATATATGAACCTTGGAAGAGTATGTTTCCGACCTAGGAAATGTATATTCCTGATAATTTATTTTCCCTTTTCAGGTACCAGTTTTAGTTCCACTGAGTATGAACAAGATAAATAATCGACATAATAGTCTGAAAAAGGGGACACATCGGTGGATGAACGGTCTTTTATGGAATACAATAAATTTATTAAACTGATCAAATTTTTATGTCCATCACTTCTACCAGAGGTAAACATACCGTTTGATGAATATATGTCATTTATGTATTCAATATATAGTGTACCAAGTGGAATTTCTAGTGGTGGTTGAGATTATGTCATTCCTAGGGATGACTATGGCAAGGAAGAGGTCGAGGATGAGGGAAGGGAGGAGGCCAATGTGGAGGACGAGGGAGAGGAGTATTCCAAGGAGGAGGATGAGGATGAGGGAGGGAATAAGGGTGGGGATGATGGGGGATGATGATGGGGACTGGGATGAGTATGAGGATGAGGATGATGATGATAGTGATGATAGTGACAGTGATGAGGGACAAATTGATCTGTTACATTTTGGTCTGATATTACTAAAATTTAATGTTTGAGGATTTGTTAAGACTGAATATATTTGTGATTAGGTTGTCACATTATATTTAATTCATTTGAAATAAATAATAAAACATGACTTGAAATGGAGGTAATTATTCTATTATATCTCTTTTTACATGGTATCAAATACATTTCACAATTCACTTTTTACATACACTCAAACTCTTGGCTGAAGAACATGAGCTTATTCATTTTCATTATACCAATTCTTAGTCATCTATCTCTAATTTGTTTTATTTTGAAGAATTAAGTTATGGGACACAATTTAATATATAATCTCATTCAAAGATAATGTTGTAATTGATTATTTGTGTAGTTTTATTTATTACCAAAACTATTTTTATTTGATGATAAATTATGAATCTTCTTGATCTGGTTTGTATGAATATATCATGGTATAATTTTTCATGATCCTAGTAGGTATTTTTTAGGTTGTTTAGAAGTCATATTAAGAGGATATGAGTGAATTTTATTGAAGTATATAATTTTCTAGATTTATGTATGAATTTCTAGTACATAGGGATTTCATTTCTCCTAATATATCACGTAACCAGATCTAGTAATTTATACCATAATAGTTTCTATTTAAATATTATCCTCATCTCTCATCACACCACTCTAGGAATCTCTACAAAACCCCACCAATGATTTATAAATCAAAAAATTTAATCCTATAAATGATCAGATTTCTCTCAAGTAAAACCAGACCATGTTAATCTATATTGTCCTCCTAAATACTTATTCACTAATTGTATTTTTATAGTTTGCCTTCATGTATGTCGCATTACTAAAAGACCTTACCCATGATTGTATCAAAAGATTTAAATATATATCATTTCACATAACAATAATTATAACCCATTTAGGTTAGATTCTATAACCTAATAGTTTTCATAAATTAATGATTTACATTGGTATCATGAAATCACATCCACTGAGAAAATATCATATCATAATTCATGGTAAAATATTCCCAAGGTCTAGAAGGTCACACCATGATCCTTACTCACCACAATGCCCTTATTCCGTAGTCCATTCACAAGAAAATAGATTCATTTGTTTATAAATTTCCTTATAAAATCCTTTGATTCTACCCATAGAGTAATGATGTCATCACTACCAACCCACTATAAAATGTATGAGGTATTTACACTATCTAATGAATTAATAAACCATGAGTATTTATCATCCTCATGCCTTTACTATCATGTCCAAAAAAATCCCCATACTCTTGTATTAATTACACTATGTTGATGTGGAATGTTCATATAGTTACTAATTCAACAACCACTTAATCAATGGGAAGTTTGAGGAGAGTGAAATTGATGTAGGTGAGGTTGAATCATACCTAAAACTTTCATATACACACCAATAAAATCATCCTTAATAATAGAGGATTTAATAGAAAAACGCAGATATGAGGAACTATCCAAATAGATTTCCACATTGTCCCCATTTAGTATTTTGTTACATATCACCTGTATTTTGTGTATATGTTTAATACTTTATGAAATAGTTGATCCATATTTGTTATGGTTGACACATGTTTGTTTTGATTTTTTCCATTATAAAATGGTTAATAATGGTGTTTGGGAACTGAGATTTGAATATAGTGACTCATCTAATATATTAATATTTGTATTTCAAAATTCATGTTTCAATTTAAAGAATGAATAAGACAATAAAATTTTATTAACATAGAAATTTTAATTAAATTAATGAACACGGTTTCTTAGAAATGTTAATGGGTTTGTGATTTATCAAATTTCTTAAATTGGTTGGGGGGGATAGGGGTTCGGTTGTGTATGTGGGGAGGGGTGTGCAGGTGGACGGGGGATGTACTAGTGGGGGAGGGGGTGTGCCAGGGGGAGTGGGGCTATGCAGGGGGGGTGATGCTGGGGATAAGATGGGGAGTGGGGGCTATGCAGGTAGGATGGGGATGGGATGTGTAGGTGGGGAGGGATGTGCACATGTGGGGTGTTTATGTGAATAGGGGGGATGTGTAGGTGGGGAGGATCGTGTAAGTGGGGAGGAGTGTGCAAGTGGGTGGGGGTGTGCCATTGGGGGAGGGGGTTTATAGGGGGATGGGGCTATGTAAGGGGGTGTTGCTGGGGTGAGGTGGTTAGTGGGGGATGTGTAGGTGGGGAGAGGAATACAGGTGGGAGTTCATGTGGTGTGGGTGTAGGTTGGGAGGGTTGTAAAAGTAGGTGGGAGTGTAAACGTTAGGAGATGTTTGGGGTTTGAAGGTGGGGAGGGGGTATGCACATGGGTGGGGTTGTGTAGTTGGGGTGTGTGTGTGGGGAGGGGGATCTGCTGGGCGAGGCTAATGGGGGTGAGGTTGGGAGGGGGTAGGTTATACAGGTGGGGAGGGGTGTAGGTGGAGAAGGGGGCTATGTAGGGGAGGCTGCAAGGGGTGAGGTTGGGAGGGGTTTGTGCAGGTGGGGGAGGGGGTGGGGGCTGTGTTAGTTGGGGAGGGGGTGTGCAGGTTGATGGGTTGAATAGTAACAAAATATGAACCATAAAACTTCTAATACTTAGAAAAGAATGTATAATAATATCTCAATATCTACCCCATTTACTAATATACAATATCATCTTTTTCTTATGATTGTAAATGAGGGATAATTGGTCAATCAGCAAAATCAATCCCATTAAACTAATTTTTCAATGAAAAGTACAGACTCAATCCATTTTATGAATCCAACATTTTTTAGAATAAATTTTTTTATTTAAACTACCCATTTTAATATATAGTTACATGGGAAAAGTGTTAGTCAATATTCAGTCACACTAAATTCATCTAAAATCACCAAAGTCTATGAACAACAATTCCATTGGGTCATACTCAAATATCTGATAACCCATAGAGATCATCATTCCATATACACTCCTGAATTATCCCATGATAACTATCCCAAGAACCTATGTCTACGGTATAATTACAAAATTATTCATTTAATATCATAGATCAACCTATTATCATCCTCATCTCATTCCCCAATAGTATGGTTCACAATCCCTATCATATTTCTAGAATTTTCATCGAGTATGATTCTAAATTTATTTACATGGCATTAATCATCTATGATGACCTAGTAAATAACATAATAACACAATAATTAGTTTTTTTACCTATCAACAATGCCTAAATAAATGTTCACCTCATCTATTATAAACCATTTTTGTACACTTTTTCAGTTTATGGTGTGATCCTTACTATTTGAATAGTCTGACCAGATATACTTGACCACCAACCAGTATAGATGTCTATCATCCACCAAGCATTTTCACCCATTAAATATTCTAATTTTATACGCATAGATTCATCCCAAACTATATAATTTTGTTTTAACATCATGATATTTCATTCTTCTCCTACCTCATATTATCAAAATTATATCACCAATACCACATACCACTTCCCACTATCGAACCACACTATCCCATTGGATGTCCTCTAATTCGCATGATTTTATAATCCTCAACTGAGGGTGTGACCAAACCAATTTCACATTTTTACACAGTTCTATGTATCCCATTGAGAATGAAAAATGTCTATAAGATCATTCTAAAGAATTTCAATTCGACAACTACGGGCTATGGGGAAACTAAGAATCATAAATAATAGTCCAATCCTAATCTATTTTACTAGTTCCCAATTCCATAAATTGTTCTATGAAAAAGACATGAAGTTAAAACAACCCACTCTCTTATTGTAGTGGTAATGAGTAACACTGACATGCACCACTAAATTTATGTACAATGTATTTCAAATGCACAGGTTAATTACCTTCTAAATTCTGAATTCAATTCTGTATGTGTTGAATTCTGAATTGAATACATTGTAAATAATTTATAATCATCTATGTATTCATAATTATATATAACACATACATAATAATGTATTAAATTCTATATGTATTGTATTTATAACACATAATAAAATTTTGTTTGTATCCAATTTATAACTCAATTATAAATTTTTTATTGCACATGATAATTGACTTATGAATTTGTTTTGGTATGTATTTAATTACCTTCTAAATTATGTATTTATAATTGAAATGAATTCTGAATTTAGTTCTATGTTATACATGCACATAATTAATTATTTCTAAATCTGTATACATGAAGGTAATTACATAGGGGGGAGGTAGGCTACTTCCTATTGCTAGATTTATAGGAAGGTTGTACCAACAGTTTAAAACTCTTTCTATATGTTAGAAAACATAATATTTACCAATGGATTACATGAAACCATTGGTAAAAGTTTATACAAAACTATTTTTAAACCATTGGTATAGATATGTGAATTCAATCATTACCAACAAGTTACTAAAACCATTGGTAAATGTATATTCCAGAGGTTTCCAAACCATTAGAGTATACACGATATTTCATCTTTTACAATGGTTTTAAACTTTTGGTAAAAAATTATTCACAAGGTTACAAGAAACCATTGTAATAATGTGGGAGCAATATTTCAATGGTTACATAATAACCATAGGTAAATGGCTATCCCAATGCATCAGTAGCCAACGGTTGGATAACCATTGGTATAGGTTATACCAACGGTTGTCCATCCATTACCAGTGGTTTGAAACCATGTGTATAGAATAAATTTCTAGTAGTCTGTGGGCATGAATATAACAGTAAAAAAATTTATTATTTACACATTCATAAACATAAATCATTTCATTAATTTATTTAAAATGAAAATAAATTTATTTTACTGTAAAAAGATATGTTTTTCTGAAAAAAGTAATTTTATTTACAGATGGTGGTTTTATCAAAATAAATTAAACTAATCTTTATTGATGAATTTTTTTAATTAAATTTTATAATAACATATTAAATAAAATATTTTATCCGTCATCTTATGGTTTTTAATACTCAATGGATATGAATAAATATTATTATAGGCTTTAAATTATTTTTTCAAAATATTATTTTTATTGAATTTTCCAGAGATCTTTTAAAATGATTTTTTGATCCTTATAGAAATTGAAAATGTTAAAATAGATATTATATTTATAATCATCATAATTGATAAATTTTAATAACTTCATCTTAATTGTTTCCATAATTTATAGTTACTATGGTAAAAATATTTTCATTATGGTAAAGGATAAAATGATTAAAATAGGGGCCCACTTAATATATATTGTTACAAATATCACAATAAACATGTATTAATTTACTTTAAATAATAAAATTTGTAAAATATCCTTCTTATATTTTAATCATTGAAATTATAGAAGAACTGGAAATGTGTAATTAAAATATAATACAATAATGTATCATGTATTTTCATTTTTCCCCACCACCTCACTTATAATAGTGAACAACATCTCCTCTATTCCCCACACAAATTGAGACCTTTTTTCCAAAAATATCTACAAAAATAATCCCTAATAAAGATTAATAATTATATTTATTATATTAGATTCCAAAAATATCCGTTCTAAATATAAAAATGTGTTATTCAATGATAGATACCAGAAGAAGGGGTTTATGTCTATAAGAATATTTTTCATGTTTATTCCTTCATAAAACACATCCAAATTTAATATACCTATCCTAAAATGATGGAATAGTTATATTGAAAGCAATTGTATGATTTTATATTAATTTAATAAATATTTTATATGTTATTCCAATACTTTTAAAAATGAAAGATCTCTATTGTGTATTATCTAACTACCTCCAATATATCATTCCATCTGTGGATAATTGAAAACATCACTCGAACGTACATGTGGTCTACCACCTCCATAATATGATGTAATTAATTTTTCATCATTTATTTATATGAAAAATTGTATAAATATATATAATGAAAAAATATTATTTGTAATTAATTATTATAATAATAGAAATTATTAATTCATCACCAATGTTTGTGTACTAGAAATGCCAAACTAAAACATTCATGGAAAACATGATTGTTTTCACATGAATATTCATTTGAATAAATAAGTTCTTCAAAATGTGTAGTTTGAAATTATAAATGTACAATAAGTAGTATATTATTTAATAAAATTGTTTTGGAATATATTTATAATAAATATATACTTATTATATATTACTTTTATATGTGTGTGATTCAAAACGAGGCTTTAACTATGGATTTATGTTACAATATCATTTTTTTTTCTGGATTGCATATGCTAAATTTCCACTGTGGAAATTTTCATGAATATTATCCTATAGAAACATTATTTTTATTATCCAATGGTTATTTCAATAAATTTAAAATATGAAAACTTTTTTCCTCTCTTTGGTTTATAGAAGTAACGATTTTTTAGAGAAATCCTTACCAAATTTCCTCTTTGATCGAAGAGATTTTTCTTCCTTTTACATGATCTATACATTATATGGAATTTTTTAAAAGATATATAAAATTATACAAAATTATAATTTTCATCACCTTTTATATTCATTTATAATTTTTCATAATGAATCTTCTAAAAAATACAAACATGTCAATTTTGATTTTATACAACGGTGAAAAAAAGATTCTTCTCTCATAACATGTACGGAATAAACAAATTTTCCAATCACTATAAAATTTATTTTCATTTACTCATGCCTTATATGATTAAATTCATATTTTAAATGAAAATATTTTTCAAAAAATTCTTCAAATTTTTTATTCTAAATATTAATAGAAGAAAATGATATTTTTCCAAAAATCAATCCAATTTCCAAATGCTCTATTATGGGTAATTTTCATTTCATTCTACATTATTTATGAATTTATAATGTTTACTTGATATATGGTCATATAATTACTTCTAGCTAATTTCAATTTATTTTTTATTATGATAATTAATTAATTATGATTCTATAAAACAAGTTTCTTCCACATTGGATATCTATGTTATAATTACTTTTAATGAAATTAATTTTATTCTATGGGTTATTATATAATGAAACGATGAAATTTTAATGAAACCCATTTCTCATTCACAAATTATTATTTGATTATTTTAAGATTATTTTATGATATTTTTGAACACATATGTATCATTTACATTATATTAATGGTGGGAACACAATTATGTATCCATCCAATGCATTGTATAAACTAGAATATATCAGGAGATAATATGGAATATAATGGAGAGTGAACCAAGCTCATGAAGGGAAATTTTCCACTATGATAGTCTTGGGAGTGATTATTTTTTATGGAAATCATGGAATATGGATTTAACCTAATCTACTGTGATATTCATGGTGTAAATCCTTTACAATGGGTATAATTTTAAATGTTATTTTTATTCCAAAAATATATGATTTATTTTTATGACATATTCTCATGGCACTAGTGCAGAAAACGTTTTTTACGTCGGTTATTTTTTATTATTTACGTCGGTTTTTAGGCGACGTTAATACGGACGACGTTATAAATAACGTTTTTTACGTCGGTTATTTAAAACCGACGTAATATCCCTAACTTCACGGTGGTTATCACGTCGGTTCATATAATAACCGACGTGATAAATATGCGCGGGGGGCTTTATCACGTCGGTTATTCCCTAAACCGACGTGTTAAAAGGCCTGGGATATCGTTTATCACGTCGGTTATGTCATAACCGACGTGATAAACCCTTCCCCTGGCCTATTACCACGTCGGTTATTTAGGAAACCGACGTGATAAAAAGGCCTGGGAAACGTTTTAGCACGTCGGTTATTCAATAACCGACGTGGTAAATCGATTCCCAGGCCTTTTATCACGTCGGTTATACTAAGCACCGACGTGTTAAAATCCCCGGGAAAGGTTTATCACGTCGGTTCTAGAAAAAACCGACGTGATAAACCCCTACCGATTTATTTACCACGTCGGTTATTTTATAACCGACGTGAAAGAATTTTTTTTTTTTAAATAATTGCACTGCTCTCACCAAAAAGCAACCAGAAACCAAACAAAAATAACCATGCCAGCCCTCCCCCAAGCCCCAACTGAACCCCACCCTCATCTATACCCACCTAACAACCTGGCCAGCCCTCCCCCACCACATTGGAGCCCCACCACAACCCTTGGACACCCCTCCTATATCCCTTGGACACCCTCCACCCCTTAGACACCCCCAAGACCCCTAGTACAGCCTCAAACACCCATTGGACACCCCCCCACACCTTGACAGCCCTCCCAGACCCCTTGGACACCCCCCCCCCCCTCATTTACACCCAACCTGCCCCTTGGACACCCCCCCCCCACCCCTTCGACAGCCCCCCCACCCTCATTTACACCCCCCGAACACTAGGACAGCCCCAAACACCCCTTGGACACCCGTCCCATATCCCTTGGACACCCCCCCACCCCTTGGACACCCCCCCACCCACTGGACAGCCCCCCACCCCCTGGACACCCCCCCGACCCCTTGGAAACCCCCCCTACCCCTTGGAAACCCCCCTACCCCTTGGAAACCCCCCCTACCCCTTGGAAACCCCCCCATCCCCTTGGACAGCCCCAAACACCCCTTGGACACCCCTCCTATATCCCTTGGACACCCCCCACCACTTGGACACCCAACCGACTCCTTGGACAGCCCCAAACACACCTTGGACACCCCTCCCATATCCCTTGGACACCCCCCACCCCTTGGACACCCCCACCCTCATTTACACCCCCCCCCCCGACCCCTAGGACAGCCCCAAACACACCTTGGACACCCCTCCCATATCCCTTGGACACCCCCCAAACACCCACCCACCCCCCTTGGAACCTCTCCCCCCATACCAAAATCCAGACCAGAAAAACCATCAACAGTAGACCAAAACAAGAAGTAGAGAAAAATTAAACATTCACTTATATAACATTCAAAACTTACAATGTCAACTTCAAAAAAAACTAAATCCAACCTAAACGACTACGAAATACACAATTACATTGACAATATTCAAAATTACATTTTACATTACAAACAACTAAAAGTCAATCGAACCTGTAAAATAATTTGACCACTCCACTTGTAAGTGTTTGATATCTTCAGCAGTAAAGGGTTGAGGGTCATCAAAAAGCTACAAAGGAAAAGGATAGTAGTCAACGTGTATAATGAATAAATCAAATTGAAATATTATTAGAAAGAGGAAATCTTACCAGGTCAAAACTCAGAACTGTCCCAGTTGTTATTATTTCATACATAAATCTTAACATGTAATATCCGCATTCGATGATGCCTTGTTGCTCATGACATTTCTGTTTGAATGAGTGTAAATTCAATATATTATTTTTATGTAATAAATCAAAATGTACAAATTATAAATGGATATTTACCTTCGCATGTACATATTTGATCTTGTAATTCCTTTTCTTTGCGCTTTTTCGAAAGTGGACCCATGCCCTGTTAGAAAATAATACGAATGGGGTAAATTTAAAATTCATTATAATATATAAAACTATTGTGAAATTGAAACTTACGTTTCCAATATATTCTTAAAACTTTCTCGCACATCATCATGGAGAGAGCATATCCAATAAAGTGTTTTCTCCCTAGGGCAAAAAACCCCTAACATCCAATGATCCCTGAGAAAAGGAAATTTAACGTTAGTGGTTTTTTATGTTAAAATATAATTAACTCTTTGAGAGGGATGTGTTTCATACCTCTCACAAAAAGGCATCATCCAACACTGTGTGATTACATTCTTTTCAAATCTATCATCAATATAAAGCATTCTTTGTTCCTCATCCAATGCACATGCTTCAGGGGAAATCAATTGTGGGTCCATGAATCCATATACATCTGTCAGCTCATTCCTCTCACAAATTTTATACATATACCTAATACAAAGCAGACATAAGTATACATTTTTAATAAATATAACGCAAGGAAAAGGAGTTAAGACTTACATGATAAAAATTTGCACCACGTTGATGCCCATCTTATCTCCAGTGACAAACTCCATGATATCACTTTTCATAATCCCCACACATAGTTCACGTCCACAGACATGAGCTTCCATTGTAAAGTCATAATGATCCACCAACAAATTTGAATATCTTGACAATTTGTCAAGACTGCTAGTATCTGCATCTGATGTCATAGCTATCTGTCTTTGTTGTTGTCTATACAGTATTTCTTTACCTTTGAAGTATTCCTGTAAAAATAAATTGAAAAATATATTAGTTTTCAAATGATAAAACATTAATAAAAATATAAAATAAAAGATATAACATCCATACCTCTATGGTAATGAGTTGAAGAAGTCTGGATGGCCAAAGTAAAAAATGGCCGATACTATGTCCAACTGTCGTCACCTCATCTGTAGGTAATGGTATCCGAGCTGATCTATCTATAATATCCTGTACAGTGACCCTCTGATTCTCTACCTCTAACTGTTGATGATGAACTGTATCTCCTATACAATATACCATCCCATATGCAACTATATGATGTTGAGGATCATCAACATACAACTCACAATAAGTAGGTAGCTGCGGCGGAGGAGGAGGATCAAAAATGGGGTCCGCAGGCTGAGGTGGGGGAGTGGGAGCTACTGGGAGAGGTGGAGTGGGAGCTGCACCCTGAAATTGTCTTTGCAAGTCTGCAAACATTAACTGCACCGATGCTCTAATCTTGTCCTCCATTGTCGCATTAATATTATGGACTTCAGCCTCCAACGATTCTATTTTTTTTTATAAACTCCCTCAACGTTAGAAGTTGAGGAACGTGGCAACACTTTTCTTACCGATACACCTGCCGAATATCCTCTTACACGGCCAGGATGTTCGGGCTTTCCCAATGCCACAGATAAAATATCTTCCCTCCCAGATGGTGTAAATGTCCCCTGTGAACTCTGCTCCTCAAGAGAGTCCTGTAATAATTAATTGAACTTTTCTATAATGATTGGAAATATATGACGAAAATAGTAAACTTAAATAAATAAAATAGATATCTTACAATCCTCTCAACTACGAGTCTCGATTCTTCCGAAAGATATTGTCCTTTTTTGCCCTTCCGATCTCTTTTCCATTTCTCATGTCTAGATGGAGGGGATGGAGGGGCCACATCTCCAGAGCTTGAAGACTCAGCTCTTAGTTGTTGAAATTTTTCTGCCATCATTTGTTCTTCCAATAATGCATACCCTCCCCGAGATAAACTATGAGGGTATACATTTTTAGATTGGATCTCTTGATGAGCTTTCCTTGTTTGCTGTAAATTAAGAATAAGTAATCATTAACAAAACAATAATAAGATCATTTATATAAGAAAGCTTATAAAAGTTTACATTGCCCTTACCAAAAATGATTCTTTTCTTCTACTTTCAAAAAATTGTCTCCATGTGTCTTCATCTATAAAAGGATATATACGACATGGATTGTCACGACTCCTATGACCATAAATGAAATCAGATGAGAGGGTTGATTTGAAATCCCTCCATCTCCTAGCAGCCAACGATAAGCATTTCTTCCTGACTCCTCCAGTGTCAGGAATATCAAATGTCATCTGATAAAAAAGAGGTTAAAAATATTATATATACTAGAAACATTTAAAGAACAGTCAAACAATAGAAAAAGATCTTACCAAAATGGTCTCCCACAGCTGAGAAATTATCGCCTTATCCACACTTCTCCAATCATCATAAAGAATGCTTACTTTGCTCTTAGCCTGAGTTGCTACAAAACCCTTAAAATCTTTAGCATTTGGACCTCTAGGAAGATCATCCTCATCAAACTCCACGACTATCCTCTCCTCCTTCGTACGGGCAAGTGATAATTTTGGTAAACGTGTGCACCCACGCTTACCAACCTTTGAACTCTTTTTCGTAATAGGAGCATGTGAATGTTCCTCCCCAGATGTATGACCAATATGCTCATCTCCAGAATCATGTGGCTGATCAACTGATTGATCTGTCATTTTCCTTCAAATCAAAAAAACAAACATTAGTTCACAAATAGAAAAGTGTACTAAATTACATAATAGTAAACATCGGTAATATGATAAGCATGTTAAACAATGATAAACATGGTAAACACAGGCAAAATGTTTCCAAGGAGTTGGCATAAGAAAGCTGAAAAGTGGACTCACTGATGCCACCGGCCGGCCGCTGGCTCACCACCGGCCGGCCGGTGGAGCAGACAGCCTTCCTCTGTCTGGACCACCGGCCGGCCGCTGGATCACCACCGGCTGGCCGGTGGACCAGACAGAGAGCCTTCCTCTCTGTCTAAACCACCGGCCGGCCGCTGGCTCCTCACCGGCCGGCCGCTGGTGATCCAGACAGAGAGGAAGGCTCTCTGTCTGGTCCACCGGGCGGCCGGTGGTGATCCAGCGACCGGCCGGTGGACCAGACAGAGAGCCTTCCTCTCTGTTTGAACCACCGGCCGGCCGCTGGCTCAACACCGGCCGGCCGCTGGTGATCCAGACAGAGAGGCTCTGTCTCTGTCTGTACCACCGGCCGGCCGCTGGCTCACCACCGGCCGGCCGCTGGTGATCCAGACAGAGAGGAAGGCTCTCTGTTCGATAATGTATGACAAGCCGGGGGAAGAAATGTTCGTCTTCCTTTAGGAGTGGGAGCTAACTCTAAACGTATTCCCATTGACAGTAGGTCTAACCTTGCATTCAACCCATCTTTTGTCTTTCCTTTAATATCTAGAAATGTTCCGATCAAAGAATCACAGATATTCTTCTCCACGTGCATGACATCAATATTATGTCTGACTTCATGATACCTCCAATATGGTAGCTCAAAAAATATTGACCTTTTCTTCCAAATATGTCTATCATTACCAGATTTCTGTGTCTTTCCCAATGTCACATCAAGGTTTTTCACCCTCTCAAAATACAATTCTGGGGATAAAGGTTGAGGTGCAGTATCAAATTCTTGTGAGCCATTGAATGCCTTTTTTAGTCTTCTATAAGGGTGATCCATAGGCAAAAACTTTCGATGACCCATGTACACTGTTTTCCTCCCATGATGCAATTGACAATATGACGTCTGTTGTTCGCAAATTGGACATGCTTTATGCCCTTTAACACTGTATCCAGACAAATTTCCATATGCTGGGAAGTCATTTATAGTGAATAGAAGCACTGCATGCAGTTGAAAATATTCCATTTTATAAGAATCATACACCCTAATACCATCAGCCCATAAAAGTTTCAAATCATCAATCAGCGGTGACAAGTATACATCAATATCATTGCCGGGTTGCTTTGGACCAGAGATCATGATACTCAACATGACATATTTGCGCTTCATACAAAATTCAGGAGAGAGGTTGTAAATTACCAATAAAACAGGCCATGAACTATGTGTGCTACTGAGGGTTCGGTATGGATTCATTCCATCTGTGCACAAGCCTAGTCTCAGATTTCTAATTTCATTTCCAAATGTAGGGTACTGGGCATCAATTTTCTTCCATTGTGGACAATCAGCTGGATGACGTATTTTTCCATCACATACCCGCTCATCAGCATGCCATCTTAACCTTTTTGCATCATGTGAATTAGAAAATAAACGTTTGAAACGAGGAATTATAGAAAGATACCAAAATACCTTTGAAGGGAGCTTTGTAATCTCTACATCAGCTTGTGATTTTTCTTTCACCTTATACCGTGATGTCCCACATTTGGGACACTCTTTCAGAAATTCATATTCCTTCCTATATATAATGCAGTCATTCGGACATGCATGTATTTTCCTGTATCCCAATCCCATCGGGCATAATATTTTTTTGGCCTTATAATGTGAATCTGGAAGATCGTTATCTTTTGGAAGAATGTCTTTCATCAATTGTAGCAGCTCTGTAAAACTTCTGTCACTCCATCCATGTTTCGCCTTCAGGTTAATCAATCTTAACACCGCCGACAAAACCGTAAAATCTGTACAACCAGGATATAATGGTTTTTCGGCATCACCATATAGACGTGCAACTCTCGGTTCTATCTCAATTTGTTCTGCTACAATATCGCGAATCATTTCATCAATTCCATCGGAGTTACCATCTTGCGATTCATTATCATCAGTGACATTCTGTCCAGTTTCGCCATGCCAAATCCAAGGGTTGTAACTCGGATTGAAACCATGACAAATCAGATGATCTTTTATCTCTCTACTTTTCAACTTCTTCATATTCAGACATTTCAGGCATGGACAGAAAAAAATGTCACTACTTGGAACATTTCGTTTAGCAAATTCCAAAAAGGCATCAACACCTTCCTCATATTCATTGCTCATTCGATGTGCCGTAATCCAACTTCGACTCATTATTACCTATAAAAAATAGCAAAAATATATATATTTTTTAGATAAGACAAATATATGTTTATATGAAAAAAATCATAATTTGAATATAACAATTTTGAAATATAAAACAAATCGATGTGTAAACCCCCCTGGACACCCCCCGACCCCTCTGGACAGCCCCCCACCCCTCCTGGACACAACCCCCCACCCCCGACCTGCTTGGACACCCCCCAACCCTCTGGACAGCCCCCCCACCCCTCCTAAACACCACCCCCACCCCCTACCCCCTTGGACACCCCCCTGGACACCCCCAACGCCCACCCACACCCTTGGACAGCCCCCCACACCCACCCACCCCCTTGTAAACCCCCCTGGACACCCCCTGACCCCTCTGGACAGCCCCCCACCCCTCCTGGACACCACCCCCACCCCCTACCCCCTTGGACACCCCCCTAGACATCCCCCAACCCTCTGGGCAGCCCCCCCACCCACCCGGACAACCCCAAATACCCTCTGGAGAGGCCGCCACCCACTTGGACAGCCCCCCACACCCATCCACCCCCTTGGACAGCCCCCCACACCCATCCACCCCCTTGGACACCCCCCTGGACACCCCACCGACCCCTCTGGACAGGCCGCCACCCCCTTGGACAGCCCCCCACACCCACCCATCCCCTTGGACACCACCCTGGACACCCCCCGACCCCTCTAGAAAGCACCCCCACCCCTCCTGGACACAACCCCCCACCCCCGACCTGCTTGGACACCCCCCGGGACACCCCCCAACCCTCTGGACAGCCCCCCCACCCCTCCTAAACACCACCACCCACCCCCTACCCCTTGGACACCCCCCTGGACACCCCCCAACACCCACCCACGCCCTTGGACAGCCCCCCACACCCATCCACCCCCTTGGACAGCCCCCCACACCCATCCACCCCCTTGGACACCCCCCTGGACACCCCACCGACCCCTCTGGACAGACCGCCACCCCCTTGGACAGCCCCCCACACCCACCCATCCCCTTGGACACCACCCTGGACACCCCCCAACCCCTCTAGAAAACACCCCCACCCCTCCTGGACACAACCCCCCACCCCCGACCTGCTTGGACACCCCCCTGGACACCCCCCAACCCTCTGGACAGCCCCCCCACCCCTCCTAAACACCACCACCCACCCCCTACCCCCTTGGACACCCCCCTGGACACCCCCCAACACCCACCCACGCCCTTGGACAGCCCCCCACACCCACCCACCCCCTTGTAAACCCCCCTGGACACCCCCGACCCCTCTGGACAGCCCCCCGCCCCTCCTGGACACCACCCCCCACCCCCTACCCCCTTGGACACCCCCCTGGACATCCCCCAACCCTCTGGACAGCCCCCCCACCCACCCGGACAACCCCAAATACCCTCTGGAGAGGCCGCCACCCACGTGGACAGCCCCCCACACCCATCCACCCCCTTGGACAGCCCCCCACACCCACCCATCCCCTTGGACACCACCCTGGACACCCCCCGACCCCTCTGGACAGCCCTCGACCCCTCTAGATAGCACCCCCACCCCTCCTGGACACAACCCCCCACCCCCGACCTGCTTGGACACCCCCCTGGACACCCCCCAACCCTCTGGACAGCCCCCCCACCCCTCCTGGACACCACCCCCCACCCCCTACCCCCTTGGACACCCCCCTGGACACCCCCCAACACCCACCCACACCCTTGGACAGCCCCCCACACCCACCCACCCCCTTGTAAACCCCCCTGGACACCCCCCGACCCCAAATCCATGCACCTATGCCATGGTTGTGTGTGAATAAAGTAGTAACAACTGTAAAAGGGCAACCCATCCAAATGGACACGCCCCAACCCTCTCGGGGATTTATAGAAAACGATGAAAAATTAGTGAAATCATAAAATTACTCAATATTGCAAGTCGAACAAATAGATCTAGGGATGATAAATAAGATTATGGTGCCAAAACGAGTTAAAAGGGTTCGCAATCGAAGAATCTTAGCTAGTTTCAACAAAAAAATCACAACACATATATATTTACTATCCGAGAAAAAAAAAACGAACGAGTGGGAGGATTACCTGAGTGCTGCGAGTTTAGATGATTGATCCGAGGAGATTAAATATGAGAAACGATGATCGCAAAACGAATCTAAACCAACGAAATGGACGAGCCGATTCGGGTTTACGTGCGAGAGAGACGAGTCGCGACTGTCGAAGGTAAACTCGCGAATGACAATCCACGGGTCTGGGTAAATTTTTAATTGAGTTATCACGTCGGTTATTCAATAACCGACGTGATAATTGTTTTAAAAACATTTATAACGTCGGTTATTTCAATAACCGACGTAAAAAACTTCCTCCGATTCATTGTTTACGTCGGTTATATAATAACCGACGTAAAAAATGGCTCAAAATCCGCGTTTTTTTACGTCGGTTATGGAATAACCGACGTCAAAAACATCTGCGGATTCTTTTTTTACGTCGGTTATTTTATAACCGACGTCAAAAAGCCTTCAAAAACCGCGTTTGTTACGTCGGTTATTCAATAACCGACGTGAAAGGGCCTTCGAAAACCGCGTTTTTTACGTCGGTTATAAAAATAACCGACGTAAAAAACGAAGCCGCGAGATTAATAACGTCGGTTATTTGTATAACCGACGTTAAATGTGTACCGAACACAGGTTTTTACGTCGGTTATTTCTTAACCGACGTAAAAAACCTCGTTTTACATATTATGACGTCGCTTTTATATAACCGACGTAAAAAATGGTGACGTAAAAAACGTTTTCTGCACTAGTGTGGGTCATGATTAGTTATTGATTATTTATAAATCCAATTATGTATTTATTTTGTTATAAATAATCCTTATTCTTTGATCTATGGTTTAATATAATTTACATATTGGGTATGAAATTTGTAACTTATGATCAGTTTATTACACACTTACATTTTTCATGCACATTTATGATCAATAAATCATCAATTTTTACCATTACTAAGAATTTAATATGAATATTTATTATATTTCATATTCCCAAGATGTGTATAATGGTTTTATGTAGTTTGTGTTTATGAAGTCTGTCATGTGGGAATAAGGTTTTTGGAAATGTTTAAGATCAATCATGAAATAAGATCAATATACATCTAGACTCTAAAAATAATAAAAAAATTAAATTTGTGGGTTATGAATTACTATGAGATTTATTGAATAATAATAAAAGTGATGTAATATTTTTTTTATGTATCTCTACATACCCATAATTGATTTTAGATTAGGGTTTAGCTAATTTTTAAATATTATGGTTAGAAAAAAATTAATAAAACCCATCTGGATAAGTTTAATTGTAAGATAATATCCAAAAGAACTAGAAATAAATAGATATTGTTTACCAATTTAATTTACATACATTTATGTACACTATAATATGGAAACAACTATATAATAGATTAATATAGGGGTAAACTCACTAAAAAACTCTGGTTGAGTATGAACAAAATATTCATTCAATGAATGATGAGTGTGCCTAATATTGTGTACCTATATAAAAACACCTAGGGGTATTCATTGGATAATTTACAATATCTTTTGGTTTCCCCTTGAAGTTACATACCTTTATGTATAATATAAAATGGATGAATCTATATAATTGATTAATGTTGGGTTAAACACACTAAAGATTTCATGTTGTGTATGAACTAAATCTTCATTCGGTGAAAAATGAGTGTGCCTAATATTACGTACCAAGATAGAAACTCTTAGGGATTTTAATTGGATAATTTACATTACATTTAGAAACTATTGTGATCAATTGGATTATATAATATGATATTATATATAATATTCCATAGTGATGTGATAAAAACATAAAATTTCATGGGATGAAATAATGTGTCGCAATTTTGGACATCATAATAATGATTTTCGAAAAAATTATATTTATTACTATGATTATTGATGTTTATACCCAAAAAAAGTTTTTATTTTTTATTTATTGTATTGAATGATGATTACTCATGTGAAAAAACATATCTGAGTCCAATATAGTGGTGTTCCTCCTGATTAAGAAGATGTAATTAGAATTGGAATGAAAATTCATGTTGAAATTCTCACAGAAATATCTCAATAACGGAATGATATGAAGAATCATGTTGAACATCAAAAACATATCGTGGATTGAAAAACAAGAAAATATATTATATTATGTGGAAACATCTACATTTATATTATTCATTATTTAATAAACTAATTTGGTGAGAAATGGGTTATGACTATAAAAATAAATTATATGCTCTTTAATGCATATAACATAAAAATTTTATTTTACTTGTGAAATGTTTTGTATCTTAAGATGATCAATGGTGTAATATTATTAAGATTAATATTCTGGATGATGAAATTCATTCTTTGATATGTGAGGTGTTTAATACGGTATTTTCAATTATCATTTATCCCAAAATCTTTGGTTGAAAATAAAAAATGGAATTTCTAGAGATAAATAATAAGGATAAACAATAAATTATTATAATGAGAAAATTTTCATTAGACATGCAAGGTATTATTTTAGTTTTATCATCGACCCTTAATGAAAATTTTACAAGTCATTTATTGCTAGTAGAAGAATTGACTAAAAGGAAATGGATAATAGGAACTTTTATAAAAATTAATAAATGTTTCAATGTGATCTCAATATATAAATTGTTATTTTATAATTTCATTTTTATAAGGGTTTTGAGGAAATATATTTAATTTTGAGGATATTATAGCAATAAAATCCATTTAGAAAATAAAATTATCCATCTTTTCAGATGTATTTAAGGAGTCATATATGAAATTTGTTAATGGGTACTATTAAATTAATTATTCATGGAAAACAACTAAATCATTGAAACTAATATTTATGTAATGTGAAGATGATATTCCTTGATAGTGAGAAAGCTCAACTAAATTTTCAACCCACACTCCAATTTTATTATTAAAAGTAGTATGTTTATTATTCTGATTTTTTCATCTACTTTTTGGGTGAACATAGACTATCAATATTAGTAACCTCTTAAAGCTAGAGACCATGGGAAAGCTCATTCATTTACAACTGCTGAAGTGTGTCATGCGAACAATGTGTCTATAGGTACACATATAATTCACTCTATATGTTCAAATTTATTATTTGATTATATGAAAAAATTTAATTCAATAATTAATGAATTTCATAAGGGTATCATATCACAACCTACATGATTTTCTGATGACTTATTATATAAAATAGTAAATGTTATGATAATTGATTTTTTTCCTATACATCCCCTTTTATAGAATTTTATCGTAGTGTGATTCCAAAAACTATTGTTATTGTCCCTATAGTTGAATTTAATGTTATTCTAGTTACTAATTGGATCTATTTATATATACCCAAAATAAATTAAATTGAGGGGAAGTGGCAGTTGATATATCGAATCAACCAATTATTATCTTTTAGTGTAATGATGATTATGAATGTAAAATTATAATTATTTTTATTACATTAGTATTACTACTTAGTCAATAGGGTAACATATATCAATTTCTTGGGAGAAAATGAAAACTGAATATATTCCTTTAGGTCAGGATCATACTAATTCTTTTCTTAAATAATTTTATTTTGTTCCCTCTGAATCATTAATATGATATTTCAATATAACTTAATCTCAGTGCTAAAATTATTTCAAGGATAATATGGAATAGCCTAATTTTGTTAAAGGAGTTGAAGATGAAACTATAATGTAATGTTGATAAGTTATACATACACCCTAGTGCATCAACATTGGCGGAACTACTTATTTTTATTATTAAAAAAGATGTGTCAATGCATCATAAAATTTATTATGTCAAATTTAATGAGAAAATTATCAACAAAAATTATATTCCAACCCATATTAATGAATTTTTTGATTAACTATATATATTTAAAAAAATTCCATGATTATAATTCATTTTGGATATCATCAATTGAGTTTCATGATGGATAACATATCTAATACAACCATAAATATAAGATATGTTAATTAGGTATTAATAGGGATTCCATCTAGACTTACCAATTCCCTGCCATCCTAATGGATTTAATGAATAAAATCTTTATAGATCACCTATTTTAGATTTGGTAGTAATTATAAATTATTTTAGAATTAATTCCATGAATAAATATGATCATGAAGATCATTTTAAGATTGTATCCAAAAACATGAGGAATGATAATTTCTATGGAAAATTCGTCAAGTGTGATTTTTTCTATAAAAATTTTCATTCATCAGCTATATAATCACAAGAGAAGATATATAGATAGAACCTTCAAAGAAGAATGTTTATGATAAATGGACTAAATACAAGTGTGACCATACTATGTAGTAACCTTCAATTGGCTCGATAATACAGATTATTTTTGAGAGATTTATCACGGTTGTCAAATCTAATAACCATGTTAACTAAAAATGGATCAAGTAACTTTAGACAGATTAATGTGGTTGAAATTTCAATGATCTAAATATATGGTTGGTCAGTGAAGTTGTGCTCACAATACACTCTATCCTAAATGGGTTTTTGATCTATAGTGAAGCAATGAATAAAGAACTTGATGCATCCTCATGTATAATGATATGGTGATAGCTTATGCCTCATGGTAATAGAGAATTCATGGTAATGATGACCTAAATCATGATTTATAGTTATTAGTAATAATTTTTTCATTTCACAGATGGAGGTATAATAATGATTATGAATGATGTGATATATATACAGATTATAAGATATCTATAAAAATACTAACATATAATGAATTAAATATATTCCAAAGGGAGTGGATGGGTAAATTAACAATTATAAATATTCAATACAATATGACTATAGGAAAGAGAAAAAAGATATTGATTCTTCGAGTCAATTATACCATTTTAGATTTTACATGATGAGGATAGAAAATGATATAATACTTAGGAAAATAAAAAATATTTCACTTGATATCATAATGAAATGAGACATATCTTATTATTCTTAGAGGAATATTCAACCATCAATCTATATGTGAATAAAGGAGGTGGTGAAGGAAGATGTGAAACTATTAAAGAATGTGAGGAACATTCCTAGGTATAAAAATGGTGTTGCTAGAATGATAAGGTTTATGAATCGATATTTTGGAATGTCAATACCCGATTTGATCTTTAATTTTTGGATGAATCACATAGTTCATTATTCATTACTCGTCCAATAAAGAATGAGGATTGATATTGATCCGAGAGAGTATTTCTAGTTGGACGACATTAAAATGGATATTGCGTAATAAGTATCATTATTCCTAGTATATCAAAATTTTAAAAATATAAATAATAATTATAATGGTAATTTATTGAGATTACTTATATTAGAATTAAAATTTGAAAAAAATCACCATTTATTTCATCATTAGATAACCCAAAAAATCAAAAGTCCATAATGTTATTTGCGTTATAGTCAATCCTTATAAAAAGTCAACAGATTATATTACTATGAGAATTTATTTCCCTTTTAATTAGTTTTTATGGATACACATTATGAATTTGGTAATATATCATAGATAAACACACTCTATATTATGTTATTGGGATATAATATTTAAATTGAGGATCTTTAGTGTCATTAACCACATTGAATACAATGTGGAACATTTATGTTTTATATTATCATCAAATTGATTTTTGGTATAAGAAGAACATTGTAAACCTATAATTTATTTTTAAATACAATTCAATGGTTTTTATTACCAATTGGGATCAATATCATTATTTTGATGATTTTTCATTCAAAAATATCATTCACTAAATAATTCCGATGGAACCTTATGAAGCCCTCTATAGAAAGAATAGTATAACTCCAATGTATTGGGTTGAAGTTGGAGAAATAAATAAATTCGCACATGATATGGATATATTAATGATATATAATTTAATATATATATATATATAACATCACATCAATGTAGTTTTGATTCAATATAAAATTTATTCTTAAAATCAATGGAAATATCTAGATTTCAATTTTAGTGAAAAGGTATTCATATAAATATCCCCATTGAAGAAGGTTTTTTGATTTATAAGTAAATTAATGATAAACCCTATGTATATCAATCTATTTTAAATTATATATCATATTAGGATTCTTTCTTATCATTTTTTACATCCATGTATTCTCTCTCTAGTTCACGATGTGTAATATGAATCTCTTCTAAGGAAGTGCATGTCTTATAATTCACTTGTACTAAATGGGGTGGTTATACCTCTAGATCATGATATTCCATATAAGTAATTTCCTATCAAGATTTTAGATCAAAGGAATAATGTTATAAATAACAATACCACTCATTGGGTCATTGTTATCTAGTGAAACCATAAATTTGAGTATGTTATGTGACAAAGTGAGGATGTGATAAAGTAGATGAATTCTATGTTGTTAATATTATAATAGTGTAATTGTGAGGGAAATTTTATTACAGGTGTGGTATAATGTAAAAAAAGGATTATATGTTATATTACTCTTTAAATAAATTTAATATCTTCACTAACTTGTTTTATATCCTACATCTATATTAAAATAAATGAGATATACTATTATATTTTAATGTGAATGTTTTTACACAGACATTGGATTAGAGGGTATGTGTCACTAACCACCTTATTCAAGAAGAGGGAAGAGATAAAAATATTTTGAGACCATTCTTCCTCAAGATGAAGTAAAGATAACGACTCTCGAGTACCACCACTAGTAGGCCCTATGGTGGAAGCCAACACCTAGGGTATAGAAATATGACAAAAATGGAAGGAATTAACCTTTAATAGAAAATAAGATCGGTAGATAGGATATTCCAACAACAAATAAAACCATACACATATTTATAATGAAACCAAAATCCATCACACATGCATTTTTAATGTAAAACATATAGAAATACAAGAAAAGTCCAAAGTAAGAACCAAAATTATTCAGACCAACTTCAAAGCAATTACCCCAAACGTCTGAGTTAGTAAGGTATATCATGATTTTTATAATATCTATTAAAAATTGAAAATAGTTTTATATATGTTGGGTGTGAATACAAGTATAATGTTAGGTCCACAAGGCTGAATACCCTGAGAGGGGGGTGAATCAGGGTATGTATAATTTAAAATTAAATCTCGATCTGATCTTGTTTCGTTGTTAAGAAAAACACTCTTCTCTCTATTTCCCGTTGCACAATATAAAAAGAAAGTAAAGCATGCACAAGAAACAACAATTTTTTACTTTGTTCTCCCTCACTAGGCTACATCCAAGGAGCATACACCGGCAATGTGCTGAAGTACCAAATCCACTATAAGCACATTGATGTTTACAATGTTCATGATAGATTACTTCTATTCCAAGGCTCACTGCCTTTACAATGTTTAGAGTTAGCTCACTGGTTTCCCAAGGGTCACTCCCAGTTTCTCTCTCTCTGGATCACTGCTGATGGAGAGGATCACCGTATTCCTCTTCCTTTTCTCCCTGTTCTGGAAAGGATCCACTCACAGTTTATAGACATGTAGGTCTCTTAATTATCACTAATGAATGCATCGTCTATTGTTTCTAGATGCTCTATTGATGTCCAACTTTCACCTGTAGATGAATATCTCTTTGGACCGAGGGTATAGGGCAGTCTTCCAGCTTCCACGTAGCCATGAACCACTATCGTGAAACAACCTTAAATGGAACCCTTCTCTTAGCCGGCAAGCAAGTCTCGGCAGGCAAGTCAAAAATGTCATGTAGGTCCTCCTTATGCACTTGTGCAACACAAGCTTCTGCAACTCCAAACTTGCGAAACGCACACCCTTTTATGCCCAAACCAGTATTGGCATGCAACCAACTGTCACAGTTATTCAAAATCTAGCATGCAAGTGTCACCAAGCCACTATCGCGACACCTTCTTCTACAACTCAAAACTTGCGTGATTCACTTCCTTTCTTTCCCAAACCACTTTAGGCGCACAACTATAACCTGGCATGCAACTTATACTTGCATGACCACACACCACTAGTGCGACCACCACACCTACGCGATGGGAGCTATGATTTTCCTTTGTGTTGAACACTACCCTGAATGAGGAGGGATCGACATGTATTTATAGGCATTTGGACACCCTGCGTGACGACGTGCATGTTTCGGTGCACGATTATCTTCCACAAAAATCACTTGCGTGACCAAATCTAAAACTTTAGTTCCCCTTATTCCTTTTCCAAATCTTTATGTTATGATCTTGAAAAAAATTAGGTGCGAAAGTTTCTTCACCCTTTGGAAAACGGCGCCACCCTATATCTGCTCATTTTGTACCTCCTCTAGATCATCTATTCCTTTGTCAATGTTCTCGAATCAAACATGAATCATTAACCACATCCCTTGAACTCGAAATGCAACTATGAAATCGCCTTTGTCAAAAAAAAAATATTTCATTGTTTTCTTTGTCAACAATAACAACACAGATGTCCACTTTTTCAACAAACACAATCACCTCAAAAATGTTTCAATGATACCTTGAGGGATTTTTTCCCAACATATAATCATTAAGGAGAACGCAAATTAAATCGTTCGTTAGTGGGGAAACATACTAATGCATATGGGAGAAAAAAAAAAGAAACTCAAAGGAACATTGAAAGGTATACTATCCACCCCAACATCACCAAGGCACTATCACCAAATAAAGAATGTCATGAAATGTAAAGTAGTAATAAGCACATTGATAATTAGGTACCCCGCACCACTTCCCAATGGTAAACTAATCATCCCTATCGATGAACGTCCTAATGCTACTGTCTCTTCCAAAGGACCCACTGACACAACATGCCTTCCCACACCTAAGCCACATACCACGTCACATCTCCCCTGAAAACAACTAGTCCCCAAACCATATCCCCATCGCGAATACACCTATTAATCACCCAAAAAAGCATACCGAAGATAGATGGGAAGCACACCTCTCCCACAGACACCTGGGCCTCACAACCACACCACATCCTTCCCGAATAGTCTTGGAACACCAATGCCTAGAAGAAGGAGTAGAGAAGATCCAGTAACCGTCCCTTCATCCTCCCACTGGAATATTGTTAAACAACACCCACCCTTATAACAATTTGTGTGTTCATCATATAGTTCTCAACATAGGTGGGGCGCGTATATAAATCCTGAGGAACTTCATGTATATATATAGGTAGAAAAACACTTAGCCTAACCACTGGGTTCTCAGAACAACAACCAGACCATACCAAAACATCCCTTGATTCCAACCCAACATGCATGTACGCCCACACACGACAGTAACTATTGTATGTTGATAAATGAACGCTGCTTAACTACATGTCACAACTCAAAACATACCCCCATCTAATTCATTTAACCAATTGTCACTTTTCATTATCAATTTAATCATTTATTTATTCCATCCCTATCCAAGAAATGAACGTGAATTACCCCAAAAACCATTCTTAGAAGGAAATGAGATGAAAAAACACCATGTAACAGACCACACAACTAAACAACCCACATCATGTTTAATCTCTATTTAATACACACTTGAGGAATAACAGAACATCAATCCTGAGAACACTGGTGAATCTTTCGACACTGCCAATATCACTCTCCAATGTGATACCACAATGTCCATACTATCAACATGTAAACATACAAAAACACCACATCACAACCACACTCGACATCCTTGCTGCATAAAAACACCATGCCCATCACACCCATAAACATTAAAATTGACTTTACCCAGTTCTGCAGCCCCGCCACCCAACCACTACCCAGATGCAGTCCCACTACATAATAAGTTCATCCATTCTGTAATCAAGAAATCCCTCATCTTTAGATACCATTAAATAACATTTACTACCCCATACACATAGCCACACCAATATATGAACCACACAAAAACAAGCCCAAAACCCCCACACAACATACAACCTCAACATCATGGCATTGTATATTTAGATTTAGTATCACTCATGCATTTGTTCCACTTCATAAAATAGTGGTTATCACAGAACATGTTCAATCCTAAGGAAACCATTTATTTAGCTGAATATACAGAATAAACAGATTCCAACTCTTCCATCATTGATTCAAAAATCATATAGGTGTGAAAATATAGACCACCAATGGACATGATTCTCAAAAGGCCTACATCCCTTAAAAAGGATAACCTATATAACAACGTAATCATCACTGTTTTACCAACCCCTTGTGTATTACATCATATTATTTTCCTCAAATCAGGTTCCAACCATATTCACAATGGTACAAGAGCACACCCACCCTGCATGATACAAAATTAAAATATAAACTAAGAAAATACTGACTTGGATCAACAGTTGACCAACGATTCTTCATTGCATCAAAATATGGGTTCATCTTAGTAGGACGATAGAATCCACTGAAAAACCGAATAGACTATTGTCTGACTACTCAGGGGAGAAAGTCTTAAAGAGCCCCAAGATAAAACAGAAGCAAATTGGGAAACAAATATCTTATCATAGAAGATATAGATCCTATATCAATGGAAGGAAGATGGATTCAAAGTCCATTAAAGTCAGATCATGGTCATGACCATGCAATTTGGTAGTAAAATGTAGATTCAGGTTTTTAATAGATAAATACCATTTGAAATGGTCGAAAAATCCTTAAATATGTAATTTAACACGTTTACCTTCAAACTAAATGTCAATGTAGAGAAACTGGACAAAATCTAGGGAAAACATGAAATGACTCTCTGATGGGTGAGTCAGCGATGCAAGTCATTGATGACTGAATCTCCTACAAATGATCCACTGAAGTTGAACAACCAACACCACTCCTTGATGCCACTCTTTGATGACACTCACTAATTAATGTAATATCGATGCCTTGACCTATCCACACTCCCAACCTATTGAAGCCCTCGACCTACTAACGCCCAATGTCATTGATGCCTCGACCTACCAAAGACCTAATTCAAAAATTCCACGACTCTCTGGCACATAGACCTACGTATTCCCTGAGTCAACAATTCCTAGACTCACTAACACTGAGATACCAACTACAACCTATCGACACTGAGCTACTGACGTGACTCACTAATGAAAAAACTGGAAATTTGGGTAACTCTAGAATTGAGCCATTGTTGCTTCCCAAGACATCCCAAACACATGATTTTGACAATGTAATAGACCATGGAGGTCCAGAACATTACATCTGATACCTCTCAAACTATTGTTTCCCTTGATAATTCAAAACCAAACCCAAAACAAATAGGTGTCAAAAAAATCACCCTGTAAGATACCTCTCAATGAAAAACCACCTCATGTTTTTCAAATGATGGAGTGAAACCTAAAAATACAAGGAAACCTCCTCTGACATATTCTAACCCAAAAATAAATAAGACGACCCACACAGACACTGACTATCTAGACCCATTTATTATAGAACTCCTTTTTCCATGTAAAGATATTGTCATCTCTATGTAACACTAACTCACCTGCACATGTTTAATCGCATCTCAATTGTTATATATTCATTATAAAATGTGTCTCCCCCTTTTCTCATGTTAGGAAATTTTCACACATTACATAACGGGGAGGAAACCCATCTTAAAAGAGAAAATTTTCATGCACTACATCATAATGAAAAACACACTTGCAAAACTCAAAATAACTCAGGGTACTGGGAATGCATATTCATCTCCCATACCAATGTACTCTCCTCTAGGACACCATGACTGCACATCACACCAACTAAGGGAATAGTACATCAATGAAGAACCCTCTCCCAATAATCCTATATCTCATATGTATTCCACAAAAATGTTGTGTTTTCCCTGATATCAAACTTTCCCCAATCAATGACATTTGAGTCATCGTGAAGATATCAAATAAGGTGGGAGAGATGAAAGATATCATGGATACATCTTAGATATGGGGGGAATTAAAACTTGAATTACACCACTCCAAATCACCCAAAAACATCTAAAAGTATGATGAACCTGAGAGAGATCTTACTACCCCAAACCAACCTCAACTTCCCACATCGATGGGAAACATTCAAGAACATGTGGTCCCTATCCTCGAAGATTAAGGGCCTTCTCCTATGATCGACATACAACTTTTTATCGTGTCTTTATGACTTCATCCTCTTGTGGACAAGATTGACCTTCTCTATCATACTTGGTACTACCTCTAGACCAAGAACGGATGCTTCCACAACTTATGTCCATGACAAGGGTGAACGCCACAGTCCTCTGTGTAATGATTTGAATGGATTTATTCAATTGGAAGATCGATAGATATTATTTTAAGAAAATATACAATGGTATATTGATGCACCCGAGGCCCACTATAGTCCATAACACATGACAACAATATATCTCTAATGTATGGATGGTCCTCTCTATTTACCCATATGTCAAAGGGTGAAAAGCAGTGTTCGTGAAATTCCAAGTGCCAAAGGAATGATATAATACCCTCCAGACACAGAACATAAACTATGCATCCCAATCAATGATGATGGTACCTAGAACTCCATGTAGCCACACCGCCTCATCCACATACCACTATGTAACGGTATCCACTATGCTCGACTCCATGATCGCTAAGAAGTGATAAAATTTCATTAACCAATTTACTACTACAAAGATTTCATCACACCCTCCACAATCCATGGGTTATGATGGGATGAAATCCAACAAGATGAACTCCTAATTACAATTGGGAACATATTTTGTATACAACAATCCAATAGGTTCATGGTGCTTGACCTTCACTTGTTGGAACACCATGAAAATGTCCACAAACTTCTCCACCACCCTTATCATCTTGGGCCACCAGAAATATTAACAATTACTCCAATTATACCCATTGAGACTCCTCCACCTGCTGCCTTAGATATTAATTCATCTTCAACTGAATTAGATATATTTTACCACCATCCCATCCTATATCTTGGTGAATGTTTTCCAACCCCTCTATTTCAATCCAAGCATCTCCAGTTTCCCAAATTATTTCCTTCTGGGACATAAGAATGGTCCACAAAATTCCCTAATTATTATATGTATGATAACTCAAAATCATAATCCTAGAGAACTCTATCCACCTCTTCTATAACAAGTTTATATCTTTCTAGAAGATGTTGTACCTCAATATCCTAGGACCCATGAATACAATGAAGTACTCCCCAATGAGGAAACTCCACCACAACTTTAGCACGAACATGACTACTAATAACTACATATAATTTGTGGCATAGTTACATTCATGGGTACATAACTTCTTATAACCATAGGATATCACTCCCCATTTCTGCATCAATAAACACCCCAAGCCCATACAGGAAGCATCACCAAACACCTCAAACACCACCTCTTCCTCTGGAAAACTCAGCACTAGCGCATTGACTAACATGCCATTAATATGGTAGAATGATGCCAAACAATGATAATTCCACAAAAAAATATTATCCTTTTATGGTTAAATACGTCAAACGAGCTGTTACTATATAGAAATCAGATACAAATATCTTGTATTAGTCTTCCAAATTGAGACAACTTTTCACATCTTCCACATCCTTGGGTGATTCCCAAGAAACAACATTATAGACATTCGATGGGTCCACTACTAAAAACCTTTGAGAAACCAAATTACCATGTAAGTCAACCTAATATTTCAAAAACATGCAATTGGATAGCTTAATGTAGAGGTGGTGCTTCCAAGGAACCTCTTGGATGATCCTGAGATGCTAAATATGCTCATCCTCTGACCTTGAGTATATCAGGATTTCAATGATGAATATGATGAAGAACCATTCTATGAATTCATGAATGATATAGTTCATAATCCCTATGAATACATATGGTGCATTCATAACATTGATCGGCATAATTACGAACTCAAATTTCCCATAACATCATCTGAAAGTAGTCTTCATGATGTCACCCTTATTCACCATCAAATGATTATATCTAGACTATATATCAGTCTTGAAAAACCAACCTGCTCTCCTTAGTAAGTCAGAAAGATATTTTATCCTCAGGAGAAGTTAAAATTTCATCAATTTTACATGATTCATACTCTAATCATCTCTACACATCCACATACCACCATCAACATTCTTTAAAAAGAAGCCCGAACTAGCCCACAAAGTCACAATAGTCTGGATAAATCCCTTCTTCATCAGATCATCAATATAGATCCAGAACTCTCACAACTCATAATTCTTCATCTGATTATGATTCATTCGAATCAGATTAGTATCAGGTTGAATTAATATCTAGAACTCAATGTCATTTTGAGGGGGTAGAGCCACAACTTCATTAGGGAAAACATCCTGAAACACATAGAAAACTCTCAAAACCTTCATCGTCTCTCCATCCATAGATCTCACGAATAGATTGGCTAAAAAAGAGTGAATAATTTACATTTTCCATCTATACACCTGAATTCTATGATTGTCAAACAATTATACATTCTAGCCTTTCACATCTAAAAACAACAATCGTTTCCTAAATAATTCAATAACTGTATCCACTAAAAATAATAGTATATTCCATGGATAAAATTGTAAGTATTCATCTATAGAATAAGGATATCCCCGTTGGATTGATGTAGAACCAACATATATAAAGACCTAGAAATTTTAAAAAAAACTTAACTACATTGGAATTTTACGAGTCTGCAGTTTCTAACGGCGCCTGATTCCGAGGCCCGGTGTGCCCGGAATCAATTTCTGAAGTTTTTTTTGGGTATGTTCAGAAAACGTACATGCGGGTTTTTTATCTTTTTAACTGGTCCTCGGAATTGAAATTTGAGGACACCGATGATCTCACAGTGCCAGTATTCTCTTAAGGGGACCTTTACCGCAGTTTCACTTTTATTTGGGTTGAGAGTTAATTTTTGGGGATTTAGAATAAAATAAATAAAATTGTGGAACACAATTATATTTATATCTGGTAGTTATATCCTATAAGGTGAAGTTTATTGGTTGGGCCCACACCCACATAACCTCTCATGAAAAGATATTTGTGAGGTGGTTCCCACACGAGCCCTAACTTATCACCTCTCCTCAACTCCCCATTAACACCCTCTATAATTAATTTGACAACTCCCCCTAAATAAATGTGATCTCTTCACCTCCCTCTCTCTCCCTTTAAATTTTTCCAACTCTTTTAATTAATGGATTGAAATCCTATTAATTAATTAATTTGTTTGAAATTTGAATGACCTATGTGAATAAAAAAATAGCCTTAGCTATTATTTTAGTTTGGAAGTTGTTGTGTTGGGAGGATTTTGGGAGAGCTCAAGAGAAGAATAGTGTTCTTCTTCCGATGAAGAACCCCATTATTCAATGAAGAACAAATCTAATGAAGAACGTGGGGGACATGATCAAATTCCTCCACTACATCAACCGTGGCATGGAAGGAGGCGATGCCACAAGGAATGCTACCTACTTCCCTCTTCCTCCAATGTTGACGGAACGACACCATCATCTACGATGCCCGACCACTACGACGCTCATCTTCTGTGGATCGTCGATGAACAAACCTTAATCACAGTTGGGTTTTTGTTTCAATTTAAATTGAATAAAATTGTTCTTCGTTCATTGTTAAAACTATGATTGTTTTTCGCCAATTGCTATCACCTAACGCGGAGTGTGTGGGCCGAAGGAACATGGCCTGACATCCCTCTGATGGTTCTTGGATATTTTTTTGGCGGAGGCAACGAGAGGTGGTGGAGATGAGAAAAAGCGGCTGTCATGCGCTGACTATTTACAGAAGAACTGCGGCCCACAACCGCGGGTGTCTCGACCGAAGGAGAACCGGCAGGCCGTAGCCAGCCGGGCTATTGGAACCACGGTTCCCCACTGCGTCGTGCTGCGGAGGACTGCGCCCCGTGCTCCGCGGGTAGTTTCGTCGGGAGAACCGTCTGGCTCGTCGGCTTGCTGGGATTGAGGAGGCCGCAGCGCCGCATGGCTCCGCATGAAGTGGAATGAGGGCCTCTCGCATAGGAGAAGCCATTCAGGAATGTGTGTGGCGCCTCGTGGCGCCGCTGGTTGGAGAAGTTGGGGGCCGCACCCCCCCCCCCCCCCCGCTCCGCGTCGCTCGGCCGGCTGGCCGAGCCACGTCCAACAGCTGGCCAGGCTGAGCCAGCCGGGTCGTGCCACACCCCGATGGGTCGAGCTGACACTTCCAGACTGGGTTGTTCCCTAATGGGCTGGACCCATACCCGGTTCGGGCCGACCCGGGGCAGTTTGGGCCGGGTCGGACCCGACCCAAACCCCCCTTTTTCAAACCGTTTTCAGTTCTTCTACTATAACATGAGTTACGGGCCTCCGATCGATGCACCGTCAGATGGGTAGGACTCCTTGGATCGAGGTGGTAGTTTTAGTATATTACACTAAAGGTTTTGTCGATGTTTGTGTACGACCATGATGGTTCAAACCCAAAACCAACCAGGCCCTCGGAGCGGAAACACTTATAACTTAAGGACCAGATGTTCGATTGACGTGTTGTCAACTATGTTGGATTATTTTTGATGACACGATCCTTTTGGCATACATAAATTAAGGTTCATATAAGATTGGAGTATGGTCAGGTGGGTTTTAGCATCAAATCCAACTAGGCCCCAAGAACGGAAAATCCAATAACTCACAGACCGAGCGTCAGATTGATGCGTCGTCTGCTGCGTCAAAACCCTTATAACGAGGCTGTCCATTGTAATACTTCTACTTGAGAATTAGTGACACTTGGAGTATCGGATTTAGAATTGGGGATCAGACCCTCCCGGTGATGAGCGAGCAGATTGCAGAGACCTAGTAGCTGGCTGAGACTTGACGACTGTTGATCGATCAACTCGGAGTGATTATGATGGCCCAATGGGGAGCGATTGGCTATAGAAGCAGACCCACGATGGAGGAGTGCTTGGTTGTAGTGGCAGACCCGTGGTACTCGACAAGAGGAATACATCTGTAGGCTATGAGGGGAAGCGCTTGGTTTGTGTGGCAGACCCTTGGCAGGAAGCACTTGGTTATAGCAGCAGGCCCACAGTACTCTACAGGTGGTGTACTTCAGCAATCCATGGTTAGTGGGAAGCACATGTTGGTAGCGGTAGGCCCATTGTACTTGACAGAGGAGGAGTTCTCCAGTATCCAAGGTTTTGAAATCATGAATAAAAATCCTGGTTTGAGATGAGTCTATGACCTTTGTATTTTTCTGATGATTGAGATGGGTTACTTGATAACATAGGTATATGTATTGTCATATACCAATGTAATGGTTATCCGTTGATTTCATTACTTTTTTATTTAACCTTGTTGGATTTTTTGAGACCTTGAGGGTCTTGGGGTCCCTACTGAGTATCGTTATACTCACCCCTACACGGGCTATGCCGGCATCTCGTTGTGTTGGATGCAGATGATGGACAACGCAGACCGAGGCTGAGTGTACGAGGACTGGACGATACCCGAAGGTGGAACTCACGATGAGACAGTGCCCAGAGAAGAATGAAGGTCCTAGAGCAATGAGGAGGCTTTCTATACCTACCCTTCTGGTAGTATCTGTGGTGGATGATCCAAGAGCTGCTAGACACCTTCCAGATGTTGTCTTTTAGTTGTACCAGTTTCTCTTTTCCATGTACTTTACTGTTGGGCTTGTATTTTCGGCCCCCTTTACATTCAGCATACTTGTAACATAGTTTTTACTTAGTGTTTTCTTCTGCTTGTACTAATATTTTATGTGTATATATGATTTATAAAGGTAACGCCTTCCCAGTTTAAGGGAATTACGTCTTTGGTGCTAGTCGCCAGCCCCTGGCCTGTGGATGGCGGGTTTGGGGTAGTCACAATGCGGGCCCCGGGGGACGGGTCATGACAAATTGGTATTAGAGAATTCAGTTATACCGTAGAACACAAGACTCTGATATTTCCTTTCTGTGAAGCAATAATGTTAAGGGTACATAGTGTGGTTTTGGTTCAGGGAGTCCAGTGTTGGTGCGGCGGCCGACGTATCCATAAACCAGGACCCTCAATTCTGATTTCCAAATCAGTGCACAAAAACATTGATTGTTTGTGTGTCTTCAAAATTTTTCTTTATGTCAGCTCACTAGGTATAGTATTTTGACCATGTCGCACCTGTTCAGGATGCTTCCATGCCGATAGTCAATTGGAGTTCCGAGAGAGTACCCAATGACGGCCCACCGATCGACAAGGCTCCGGTGCAGGGCCCTCTTTCTATGATGTCACCTTCGGGTGGTGTACCAGCAACACAACCACCCATCGTGCAGCCGATACCACCATCCGCACTGGCAGATGGTGCATACCGAATGAGCACGTTGCATGAGTTCCAGCAACAGAGGCCTCCAAGGTTTCAAGATGAGAGAGATTCCCAGGTAGTAGAGGACTGGATGGAGGTGATTGCTAGAGTTATCCTCCTAGTTGAGACACCAGTAGAGCAGATGGTGATCTTATCTGGTAGGCATTTTTCATTCATGACCACGAGGTTGTTCTGCTTAGTTATGAGGTTTACGTATGTAGACCAACTCCCGAGATAGTACCTTCGGGTAGTGTGACAACTATATCACTACCCCGTTGATCAGTTGTTACAACCAGAAGTACCAGTAGAGGACACTTGTAGTCTTAGTTCCATACCTGTGTTTCAGCACGAGATATCCCTCAATCTCTGAGGAGAGTCTGACCCACAGGCGGGGTGAGGACTAGCTTGAGGAGGTGGCTGAGAGTTATCTAGAGCTTATACAGCTTCAGTAGGACGATGTGTCAGTAGATGAGTATTCCTCGAGGCATAGTGATCATTCCAGGTACTCGATTAATATGATACGATTAGTGCTTTAGAGATCAGATCTCTGGTGAGGTATTTTTAAGGATATCCAAGACAACACTTTTTCCTCTATGCATTCCTACTTATGTTATGGTTCTAGAGAGAACCTTTTTGGTAGAATGTTCATTAGCTTAGCGGAAATATCCAGTGAATTTTAGAAGTTGGAAAGCATGAAACTTGGGCGATTCTAAGAGACTTGAGCATGTAGAATTTTTCGAGAAGATAATGTGTTAAGGACAGATGAATCGGTAGGGTAGCAGATATGGAAGTATAGCTAGTAGAGAAACATGAGGTGGTGAACATTTCGACATGTTATAACCAACAACCTTTGTATTCCTTGCTAGGCTTAGGGAGCTGGAGTTCATGGGAAGAGAATAGCTGCATGCGGTCAAGGAGTGTGACCCAATGTCTCTAGGAATGATTTGAGGTACGGTATGTGTCTACTAATAGCTTCCATATCAATATACATAGTTAATAATAATTCCTTCCTTCCACGAATCTCGTCCCAGGCCTAGAGTTTCTGGTTAAGCCGTTGAATTAACCCTCACATCTGGAGATACCTTTTGGAGGAGACTTGATAATCACACACACATCGATGGTGTGATCTGACCCTTGAGGCAAGAGTTTCGGTTGAAACCTCTTGGTGGCAGCGTCGAGTCCATACAACATTAGTTTGGGTATGGACTGGGAAACCACTGTTCATACAAAGACAGATTGTATTAGGAAAAAAGGTTTTTGTTTATCTACAACGTTGAGATGGGGTTTTCCTTGGTTGGCGAAAAGGAAAACCTAGGCAAAATAGGATGGAATCAAGCATAAGAGGGTGCAGTCGATTCACTCATGAGTCAGCTAAATATCTACAAAGATGCAGATATTCTTTATGGATCAGGAAAGTGCGTCATTTATATAGTCTCTCATAGTCACTTTTCAATTCTTCAGCAAGATATGGAGGCACAACATGGGGACGCTGACTGCGAGACACAACGTACTCAGATATCCTCAAGGCCGGCACCGAAAGGATTTTCTGATGGTGGGGAGAATGTCATTCCTTATAGAGGACGTACCATGGTACCAGTTGCACTATAGGAGGAAGTGTTGCGAGAGTTCCACAATTTCCCTCTAGCGGTACAACAAGGAACAGATGAAGACTTCACATAGCATAAATAAGTCTTATGCTGATAGGAGACGGAGATCAATGGAGTTCGAGGGTGGCAACCACGTTTTCCTACGGGTCTCACCTCAACGAGGACTATGAATATTTGGCAAGGGCGGAAATTTATCTCCACAATTCATCAGACCTTTTCAGTTCCTCAGCAAACTAGGCGAGGTGGCATATGTTCGGGCCCTTCCACCTCATTTGCATTGGGTGCATGACGTCATCCATGAATCTCAGTTGAGGAGATACATGTACGACCCACCCCACATCATCAACCATAGAGAGAAGGCCATCGATGATGGGGAGACATCCACGGAGGTCCCGATGGTGATCGAGGATCGACAGGAGCGGGTCCTATGTGGACGGTCGATTCCTCCGGGGCGCATTCGCTGGAAGCACGGGAACCTACAGGATAGAACATGGGATCGGGGGGCACAGATGTGTGTTCAGTACCCCCATTTGTTTCCCTAGTGTGTGTTTTAGCTTTACGGGGACGTAAAGTCATGAGTTGGGGGTAATGTAAAGACTAGAAAATTTAAATTAAAATTTATTCATAATTACATTGGAATTTTACGAGTCCGCAGTTTTTGACGGTGCCTGATTCCGAGGCCTGATGTGCCCAGAATCATGTTCTGAAGTTTTTTTTGGGTACTTTTAGTAAACGTATGTGCAGGTTTCTATATCTTTTGAACCGGTGCTCGGAATTGAAATTCGAGGACACCGATGAACTCGCAGTTCCGGTATTCGCTTAAGGGGACCCTTGCCGCAGTTTCGTTTTATGCGGGTTGAGAGTTAATTTTTGGGGATATAGAATAAAATAAAAAAAATTGCAGAACACAATTTTATTTATATCCGGTAGTTATATCCTACAAGGGGATGATAATGGTGGGTCCCACAACCACATAACCTCTCATGAGAGGATATTTGTGAGGTGGGACCCACACGAGCCCTCACTTATCACCACCCCTCAACTCCCCATTAACACCCTCTTTAATTAACTTAACAACTCCACCTTAATGAATGTGCTCTCTTCTCCTCCCTTTGTCTCCCTTTAAATTTTTCCACCTCATTTTATTAATGAATGGAACTCCAATTAATTAATTAAATTGTTTTAATTTTGAATTACATGTGTGAATAAAATAATATCTTTAACTATTATTTTAGTTTGGCAATCGTTGTGCTGGGAGGATTTTGGAAGAGCTCAAGAGAAGAATAGTGTACTTCTTCTGACGAAGAACATCGTTCATCAACAACGAACAACTCTGAACGCAAGGGACACGATCACCTTCCTCCACTACATCAACCGAGGAATGGAAGGAGGTGACACCACAAGTAACGCTACCTACCTCCATCATCCTCCAAAATTGACGGAATGACACTATCATCCACGACCCCCAACCACCACGACGCTCGTCTTCCATGGATCAATGACGAATGAACCTTAATCAAGGAATGGGGTTTGTTTCATATTTAATTGAATAAAATTGTTATTCATTAATAGCTGAAACCATTTTTGACTTCCGCCAATTGCTATCTCCTAACACGGAGGGCGCGGACCGAACGAACAAGGCGCGACTACACATTGATGGTTGTTGGATATTTTTTTGGCGGTGGCAACAGGAGGATGTGGTGATGAGCAGAAGCGGCGGTGATGCACCGGCCATATGCAGAAGAACTACGGCCCGCAACTGCAGCCCGCTTGGCCGAAATAGAACTGGTCGGCCGTAGCCGGCTGGGGTGGAGGAACCGCAGCGCCGCAAGGCGGAGGACAACGGGCCACACTCCGTGGGCCTCTTCGGCGGGATAACAAGTCGGCTTTTCAGCCTGCTGGGTTGGAGGAGGCCATAGTGCCACCCGGCATTGGCTAGTAGGGCAGGAGGGCAGTGCCGCCAGTTTGAGAAGTCAGGGGGTCGCACCCCCCCCCCCCCCCCATGCTCCACTTCGCTTGTCCAGTTGGCCAAGCCGCGACCAACAGCTAGTCGTGCTGCCCCAGCCAGGCCAGGCTGCGCCCCATCGGGCCTCAGCTGCCAGACTGGGCCATGCCTTAATGGCCAGACCCGGACCCAAGTCGGGTCGACCTAGTTCTGGCTGATCTAGGGCGGTTTGCGCCGGGTTGGGCCAGACCCAAACCCCCCTTTTTTGGAGCATTTTTGGATATTCTCCCATAACATGAGTTATGGACCTCCGAACGATGCACCATCAATTGCGTAGGATTCCATGGATAGAGATGTCATTTTGGTATATTACAATCATGGTTTTGGAGAATTTTGGGTATAGCCGGTTTGGTTCGAACCCGAAACCAACCGGGCCCTCGGAGGAGAAACACTTATAACTTAATGACCAAACATCATATTGACGTGTCGTCAACTACGTTGGCTTCCTTTTGATGAGAAGGTTTTTTTGGCATACTCCACTTGAAGTTCTGATGAGATTAGAGTATGTTCGGGTTGGTTTTAGCTTAAAAAACAATCGGGCCCCTCGAATGGAAAAGTGAATAATTTAGAGACAGAGCGTCTGATTGACGTGTCGTCTGTTGTGTTGAGACCCCTATGACGAGGCGGTCCTTTGTGACACCTCTACGTGAGAATTCATGACACATGGAGTACCAGATTGAGACTCATGGAGTGAAACCTTCCAGTGACGAGTGAGCAGATTGCATAGACCTAGTATTTATCTGAGACTTGAAGACTGCTGATTGATCGACTCAGAGTGATACAGATGGCCCAGTTGGTGTGCTTTGTTATAGCAGCAGACCCATGGAAGAGGAGCGCTTGGTTGTAGTGGTAGACCTGCAGTACTCGACAAAAGGAGTACCTCTGTAGGCTATGATGGGGAGTTCTTGGTTGTAGCGGCAGACCCAGGGTGGGAACCTCATGGTTGTAGCAGCAGGCAGGCTTTACTCGACAGGTGGAGTACTTCTGCAGTCCAAGGATAGTGGGAAGCACTTGGTTGTAGCGGCAGTCCCACTGTACTCCACTACTGGAAATCGCACCTATACCCACGGTTTAAAACTGTGGGTATAGCCCTTGAAACCGTGGGTATAGGGTATACCCACGGTTTCAGTAACCGCGGGCTGGAGTGCCGTCGCAATAGGCCTATACCCACGGTTTTCAGAGAACCGTGGTTATAGACCCGGAAAATTTTATATCACCCACGGTTCATTGAACCGTGGGTATAGATGTATACCCACGGTTTTATAACCACAGGTATACTGTTTTGCATCTCCGGATATAGATGTATACCGACGGTTTTATAACCGTGGGTATACTGTTTGCAGCTCCAGAAATTTCCCACGGTTCATTTGAACCGTGGGTATAGACGTATTCCCATGGTTATAAAACCATGGGTATACATGTTTCCAGCACCAAACATTTCCTATGGTTCATTTGAACTGTGGGTATTGGCAGATCCCCTGCAACAAAGCAGGCCTGGCTGTACAATTCTGCACCTTAACATTCTCACCTAAAAACAGAATATAAGATTATACATGGATGATGAGCAACCTCAGCATGCTATGGTCCGGGTTGTAGACATCAGCCTTGTAAACATAGTACATGGGGATTTTCAGATGAAAGTTCAAACTGCACAGCATGTGGGCTCAACTGTCTATGAATTGGAGGTAGCGGACGCTTGTGATGAACAGATACAAGGGTGGGCGGAAGTTGCTGAAGAAATGCTTATCACGGTTCCCACTAGTAACAGTTTTCTTGCAGTTTTCTTGAATTGGATGTGGAGACCTCTCATGTAACCTAGCCCCCTGCCCAGCCCTCCCCCCCCCAACTGCCCAGCCCTCCCCCTCCCTCTCCACTTCAGTTGTTCCATAAAGGAGTAGATTCGATTGGACTACTGAGAAAAGGAAGATTGCCCCTAGGCAGAGGTGAGTTCGGAATCTTTCCAGATCTGAGTACGAGGAACGACGAGCAAAGAGACTTTGTTATTCTTGTGGATCAAAGTTTGGACCACCACCGAGGTGTTCCTAGAATGGCATGCACATAATGGTTTGGGACTGTGTGAAGCCCCAAGAAAAAGAACTGACAGAAACTGAAGAGGGAGGAAGAGAATGTGATAGGGAAGAAGGGATGATGGAAATGGCTTATCAGGCATTGTTTCTTGGCACTTTAGAGGGCCATGGTACTCATGGAACCAGGTCCATGATGTTAGAGGGAAACTCTGCAAGAGTTCCAATTTTGGTGATTATAAACAGTGGGGCTAGCCACAATTTCATGTCAAAAGCCCTTTTAAAGTTTCTAGATTTGCCTATTACTCAGACTAAGTCCTTTGGGGTTCTCTTGGGAGATGTTCATCGAGTTTTTTCTAGTGGCCTATCTAAGACACTCTCAGTACAGTTGGGAGACTTGAAATTTGATGTGGACGCGAACATGTTTGACATGTCTGGGCTAGACCCTATTATGGCGATGAAAGTGGATGGAAACACTTGGATTTGTTACTTTTCACATGAAGAAGTTAACAATGAGTTTGGATTATTAGGGGTGACAAATAACATTGGAGGGTTTGCTGTCGCAGCAGAAGGTGCCCTTCAGCCTTGCAGACAACATGAAACTGTTGACACAAGACCTTTTGTGTGAGTCCGGTATAGCAGACATGGTTATAGGGACAGATTCAAATCGGGAGATGAGCAGAGTTATATAGAGGCTACTTGAGAAATTCCACCATATTTTGGAGCCCTATTGGGTTGAAATGCCAATTGTGCAGCAGGAAGTTCTTGATGATAAATACTTGCAGCCTATTGTAGTATCTTTGAATAATTACCATGACACAAAGAACGACTATGCTCTTCACCATGGGATGCTTTACTTTAAGGGACGACTAGTTGTGTCCAAGGACTCCCAGTTGATTCCAAACCTACTTCATTATTATCATTCCACACCCGCAGGAGGACATAATGGGTTCTTAAAGACCTATAAGCAGTTGGCAGGGGGACTGTTTTGGCTGAGGATGACACATATTGTATTGAAGTTTGTTCGTAGTTGCGGCATTTGTCAGTGACAAAAGTATCAGACATTGAGTCCAGTTGGTGGCCGATGCTTGCCACCGCCCACTGCAAACCATGCAGACACCATGACCCATCTCCAATATTATTGGGAACCTTATCCAGAATAAAACCATTTAAAAAAATTGTTAAAATACAGTACTTCAATTAAAAATTCCGAAAAATTGGTATGGAAGCAGTTATTATAAATTTCATGTGTAATAAGAACCTGGATGTTTGTTTCAGCTTCTAACAATAGTATAAATCGATCTTTAACAGAAGTTTGAGGTGATGTCCAGATTTTGTCTGGCCCATAAAAGAGGAAAAAATTGTTATTAAGTAGAAAATTAACTAAAGGAAACAAAATTAAATGAAAGGGATAAGAATTTTTGGGTTTATAACCCCAAACATGTGTTGTAGATAACTTGTCAAAATCTGAACAATTCTTGCAGGTCAACCCCAGTCCAGTAGTGGGTGTGGTCTTTAGAGTAGGAACAACCACATCCGGGTATGCACCCCCTTCACATGCACTTTAATGATGAGAAACTAAAAAATATTAGTTCAAAACACAAATATATCCTATAATAGAATTGCAAATGATCAAATCAAAACTCAAGAAAATAAACACATTACCGTTTCTTCCTAAATGTAGTTCCTATTTTACATATTAACAATGAGTTTTTCATGGAATTGATTAAATTTAACATACTAAAATAAGGTCATAAAAGAGGATGTCAATGTATTGATAGTAAGACGGTGACTTGCATGTGGGTGGGGGGTTCAGAACACATGTTCTGTTATATGTAAATATGTTCTTTCCACTGTTAATTTTTTCTTTTTTCTTCAATTCTATCAATTTATTTTCTATTAACCAAGAAATGCCAAAAATGAAAAACTAAAAGTATGACTAAAGAAAGCAAAACCATTTCACATTCAATAACATGAGCCAGCAAAAAATCACAACCCATGAATGAAAGGAAACCTACAATAATGACACGTAATTAAATAAACATGCCTTTTTCATCGCCATTGGCTTCAGCAAGTCGGAATTTGAAGCCCGAGAAGATCTCACCATCTGGTGCCTATTATCATGATCCCCATCACCTTCCTCTTCCTCCCCAGCCCCCACCTAGCCCACCCCCACCCACCCCCCAGCCCCCCCTCCCAGCCCCCCCTCCCAGCCATCTACTGTAGCCCCCCCTCCCCGCCCCCCCAGCCCTCCACTGCAGCCCCCCCTCCCAGCCCTCCACTGCAGGTACATTCTGCAGATACCAAAAAAATATATTATGTTTTGAATAAAATAATAAAAATGAAGTGATTGGGATGTTACCTTGGATTTGAATCATCATGTGATCATTACCAACATATATCTAATCCAGTTTATATCACTTCACAATTACATAACATCATTAATGTAGTTACATTGAATATTTCATGTTTACATCTGAAAAAATATCAACAAAAATAAAATTAAAATAGGAATAACTGTGAACAAAACCCCAATGGGGGATAAGATTTAGAAATGAATACACTTACTAACCAAAGATAAAGTGGAATTCAATAATTGAAAACCCAGAAAAATAAATTACAGTAAGGGTTAGAATATGAATTAAAGACACCAAAGTTTGTAGTGGGGTTCTAAATCCTTAATAAATTGACTAAGAACTTCATATGCATTGTGATGCACCTTTTAGCTTCTAAAAAAATTCTAGTAACTTGTTTTTTAATAGGTACATAGGGAATATCATATTAAATACATATAAATAATGTTGAAAAATAATCCAAAAAACCTTGTTACAAAACCAATTTCTCATATTGCATCAAAATACATCCTCATGATTTGGAAAACTAACTTCCATAAATGAAAATTACATTTACACTAACAATTAATACAAAATAATCTGTATCAAAAGCTGTAAATCCATCAATATTTCACCTTTTATGGTAGGGCTTCAGGATTCATACATTATTCCAAATGTTCCTAGCAATCAGGGTCATGTAGGGTTTGTAGGAACTTTTGCATTATACCTAAAATAATGCCTCATGTCGAAGACCTCTTGCATCTCGGCTTCATACTATCCTTTCCTACCCAACACCGCTATAGGCAGCTCACACACATCGACAACCTAAAACATGAACCTGTAGAAAAAATAATGATGTAAAATAAATTACAAACACTACACGTGATGCACAATGACAACATAAAATTAGGAACATAATAGAACCTCATCTCCTGCCATGTTGAGACTTAGGGTTTTTTTAAGATTACCTATTCCATTTTAAGTAAAAAAACCTCATATCCTTTTTGTATTCATTAAATACATACTAAATACAAATATGAAACTATCCATATCAACCTATTGTCGTCATAATAAGAAATCTGGAAAATGTTATCCAATGAAATTTGGAAATAGTTGACCAAATAAATATGGAATCAGTTTATCATAAGAAATGTGTAAAAGCACATTTTAAGGAGAAGTAGGGAAACAGTTTTGCATAAGAAATGCATAAAAACACATTTTTATGATAATTCGGGAAACCGTTTTGTATAAGAAATGTGTAAAAACACATTTGTATGAAAAGTTGGAAAACCGTTTTGTATAAGAAACTTATAAAATCACATTTGTATGAGAATTTGGGTAACAGTTCTGTATAAGCATTATGGAAATAGCTATGTACGAGTAATCTAGAAATATTTACATATAAACAGTCTAGAAGCACTTATTTATAAGAAATCTACAAACAGTTATGTAAATCTCAAGCCAATCTAAATGCAGGTTCAACAAACTGCTACCCCCAAAAAACTCATGGAGAGGGTATGTTGAACCATCTGGAGGATTAATTAGAGATGGAGTGGTATCTAAGAAGACATTAAAATAAATCACACCTCAATCTATAATTAATGATGTTGTAATTGCATTAGTTACCAATAGAAAAGAAGAAAGCTAGTATTTCTTATGAGCATGACATCGCTAGAATGTGCATAAGATCTACAACTACTGAAATATAAATTGTTCCCTAGAAATTTGATAAATTAAAAACTCTACATATGATACACAATGACAACATAAAATTTGAAACATAATAGAACCTCATCTCCTTCCATATTGAGACTCAGGGTTTTTGAAGATTACCTTATCTATATTAAGTTATCAACCCTCATATCATACATGGATTCATTCAATACATACTGAAGCCAAATATGAAACTATCAACATCATCCTAGTGTAGTCATAATAAGAAATCTGGAAATAGTTTAGCATAAGAAATTTGCAAAAACAAATTTGTTTGAGAAGTTGGGAAACAGTTCTGTATAAGCATTATGGAAATAGCTATGTACGAGTAATCTAGAAATATTTATATATAAACAGTCTAGAAGAACTTATTTATAAGAAATCTACAAACAGTTATGTAAATTTCAAGCCAATCTGAATGCAGGTTCAACAAACTGCTACCCCCAAAAAACACATGGAGAGGGTATGTTGAACCATCTGGAGGATTAATTAGAGATGGAGTGGTATCTAAGATGCCATTAAAATAAATCACACCTCAATATATAATTAATGATGTTGTAATTGCCTTAGTTACCAATAGAGAAGAAGAATGCTAGTATTTCTTATGAGCGTGACATCACTAGAATGCGCAGAATATCTACAACTACTGAAATATAAATTGTTCCCTAGACAAATGATAAATTACAAACTCTACATATGATACACAATGACAACATAAAATTTGAAACATAATAGAACCTCATCTCCTGCCATATTGAGACTTAGGGTTTTTGAAGATTAACTTCTCTATATTAAGTTATCAACCCTCATATCATACATGGATACATTCAATACATACTGAATCCAAAGATGAAACTATCAACATCATCCTAGTATAGTCATAATAAGAAATCTGGATATAGTTTAGCATTAGAAATGTGCAAAAACACATTTGTTTGAGATGTTGGGAAACAGTAGGGGGAGGGGGAAAGGTTGTGTAGGGCAGGGGGGCTGGTGCAGCAGAGAAGGGGTGTAGGGGGGAGGGGGCTGGTGGGGGTGCAGTGCAAGGAGGGGACTGGTGGTGGGGTTGGTGCAGCAGGGGGGATAGGGGGAGGGGCTGGTGGTGGGGCTGGTGCAGCAGGTGGGAGGGGCTGGTGGGGGTGCAATGCAGGGGGGAGGGTATGGTGCAGGGGGGCAGGGGGGATGGTGCAGAGGGTATGGGGCTAGTGGGGGGGGGGATACTAGTCCATGGGGTAGGGGTTGGTGCAGGGGGGATGTGGAGAGGGTAGTCTGGGTGGGTGGGGGGCTAGGTCTGGGGTGCATTTCAGGGAGACGGTTGGTTGGTGTTCTCAAGGATGGGGGTATCCCCATTAGAAGTTCCTCTATTTGTTTTTTACAAGTAATTATTGATTTTACCCCATTATCATAATCACATTTAGTGAAAATTAGTGTGTAATCACATCAAATATAAAACCATTAATAGACCTACATTATCTAAATGGTAACACTAATGGAAAAGTTTAATGCCCTAAAGAATTTGTAATCCTATGAAACTTTCTGATAATGAAAGAGAGAATGACCAATGCTTTTTCAATCAACATAGAAGGGTGTCCACCTCTCATATGTATGTATATGATTGATTCATTCCTCTGATATTTTACAAACAAACATATCAATAAAGTAGTATAATAGATAATCCTCTATGTGCACTTGGATATAGTTGGAATATATATCACTTCTAGTCTCACAATGAATACTGATTGGGTTCCAACCAATGATGAAATGTTTTAAAATAACCTACGGTTCTAGTAGACTAAACTGAGACTATTAAAAAGGATCGGGTAACATCCCACCCCTCCCATGTTGGCATGGGAAGAAGCGTAGGTGCTTGTTGACGTTAGTTGACTTCCCCATGATAACGGTGGATGGAAATAAATGCCATGGTCCTCATCAATAGTTGGGGATGATTATAACTTTAAAAATAAAACAATCAAACAATGTCTAAAATCACTAAAGAAACACTATATGATGCATAATAATGATGTTATACAACACAATGTCACTAAACCAATATCAAACCATACAAAAGTACAATGGAGACACTAGTACCAATACAATAGTATTAATAGGTAGACACAAATTAAAATTCTCAATGACTCCAAAGACATTAAATTGATATCCCCTTCAACATTTTCACATAAATGGAAATGAATACACACCCCTGGTTTATGCCAAAAAAATTGCCAAAAAAATTAAATCAATTTCAATAAAACATTTAAATTATAAGAAACATTTCTATCAAACCATTTCCATGAATCAAAATAAATACCAATTTTAAAATCATCATTTTATAATAATTAATCAAATCAAATTTCACAACAACTAATTTCCACCATTTCTCAAATAATAAATAAAGGGTGTTTTTACCAAGGTTGAAAAAAATTCACAATTAAAAACATGTAATTCATTTAATTTTAAATCAACCATCCATTTTCTAATTATTAGATTCAAAAGTAATGAAACCTACCTATCAAACATATGTCAAAATGATGAATAATGAAAAAATTTCAGCCAAACCTGATTGAAACCCCAAAAACCCAGTGTAGACATTGTATAATATCAACCAAAAAACATACCACAACAATATTGGAAGAAAAAAATATAGCTATATCACATATAGATTACATCTATGAACCCTCAAGAGGTAATATGATGAAATTATGGGAAAGAAACAAAAAATAAGAAATTACTAAGAAATCCGGGACTCCAACATAAAAAGAAATCACTAATGCGAAGGCCGGGAGGTCCAGGTCGGGTGCCGGGAGGCGGAGCTGGGAGTCGGGAGCCGGGAGGCGGAGCCGGGAGTCGAAGCCGGGAGTCAGGGGCCGGGGAGGGGAGTCGGAGGCCTGGGAGGGGAGTCGGAGGCCAACGAGGGGAGTCAGAGAGGGGATGAAAGCTCCGAGAGTCAGTGGTTGGGGAGGGAAGGACACGGCTGGGCGTCGGGGTTGGGGAGGTAGGGTAATCGGGAAAGTTTGCGGTGGAGCCCGATAATTGGGTTCAGCAAAAAATTTAATACCCATGGTTTTAATAAAACTGTGGGTATAGTTAACTAAAATCATACTATCCCCATGGTTTGAAGAACCGTGGGGATAGGTGCGTTGGGATAGACCCCATTTCTAGTAGTGCTCGACAGAGGAGGAGTTCTCTAGCTGCCATGGTTTCGACATCGTGAATAAAAATTCTGGTTTGAGCTGAGTATATGTCCTTTGTTTTTTCCTCATGATTGAGATGGGTTACTTGATAACATAGGTATATGTATGGTCATATACCTAAGTAATTTTTATCTGTTGATTTATTTACTTTTAATTTTATACTTGTTGGATTTTGTGAGACCTTGAGGGTCTCGGGGTCCCTACTGAGTATCTTTATACTCACCCACACATGGGCTATGCATGCACCTCAATGTGTTGGATGCAGATGACAGACAATCTAATCGAGGCTGAGTGTACGAGGACTGGACGGTACCCGAAGGTGGACCTCACAGTGAGACGTTACCCGAAAGAGACAGATGGGCCTAGAGCACTAAGGAAGCTTTTTGTACCTACCCTTTAGGTAGGATCTGTGGTGGACGATCCATGAGCTGCTAGACACCTTCCAACTGTTGTATTTTAGTTTTAAATGATTGTATTTTACTTTATTTTACTATTGGGCTTGTATTTCCATCCCCATTTACTTTCATAACACTTGTTACATAGTTTTTACTTATTTTTTGCTTCCTCTTGTACTCTGGTTGTGTGTGTTTATGATTTATTAAGTCAATACATTCCCAGTTTTAGGGAATTATGCCTTTTGTGCTAGTCGCCAGCCCCTAGCCTATAGAAAGCTGGCTTGGGGTAGTCACGATGCAGGCCCTGGGAGACAGGTCGTGACAACATCAGTCTACATCCCTAGAAAACGTCAAACAGACGGTTTGACCTCCAAATGGTATACTCAACAACAGGAGAATGGAAAGTCTCTCTACATCTGGACCTAAGGCATGGTCCATGCCTAGTGGAATGAAGGACTGAAAAGATCCTGAATCAAACAAATAAAAAAAAGAGTACTAAAATAACTGATTACGTCTTGAATGATCTAAGGTCCTGCTAGGATAGGTTCCTCTACAATGTGCAACAAACCATGCCTCGATCCTTTACCACTCTGTAGTCAGCCGCCTCCCTAACCACTACTAGGTCGAGGTCCCTATGGAACTACGTATGGTCAGACTATGTCTACTCTATCTCCCCTCGGTGGAGGAGGAGCATGGTGTCCCTGCTGGTGATATATCCTGGCCAACAACTGCTGCTAAGGCAGGTGCTTGACCTTCCCACCTCCACTGTAAGAAGATCAAAACGAGCACCAACTCCGATGATTCCCAAAACCTCCACAAGAAAAATTCCTCTTTCATAACCATACCAAAAATTGTGAGGACCCTAAGATCGAAACTCTATCTGATGGGGTTAGCTCCCCTCTAGCCAAAACCTTGATGATCCCAACACTAGAGACCAACTTCGAGGTGCCTTGACTATTGATGAATTCAGTTTGATCTTCTCTAATAGAAGACCCCCTCATTAGTGCGTCCTTTCCACAACCTCATCCTTCTTTATAACCTCTATGTATTTCTGTACAAGGATGGGAGTGACCACATACTATAGAGAAGGATGGAGTGAGACTTCTAAGTACGACTCTCAAGACTCCCAATCAGGAAATCGATTCGGAGTAAAATGTAGGAGATCCGTGAACATGATCCCCAAAACCCGTACTAATATACCTTCTACTGGAGGGAGAGTTTCTCGTTTCACATCTCATCCTTCATCATCGAATAATGTAATTCCCCACGGAACGCCTTCTCAATGTTGACCAATTGAACATCGACCACCATCTTCTCCATTTGGTAAATCATCCACCACTGATGCATTTCTCCCATCATCAGGCTAAATAATAGAGGAACTAAATACTCTGTAAGAGCCCAGATGAAGTTGAAAGTGATAATCAACTCCTCAAGCCAACTCTCCATCTCCATGTGTGAGATAGCACCATCATGCATTCCCAAAACCTTCCACTAGAAAGCGCAACGAGTCTTCTACCCCAGATTTTACACCTCCTCTAGATCGACCCTCTATTGATCAGCTCAATTGGCCCGGGGAGCCACCACTTCATGAGGCACTTATGGACAATTACTGGTTTATATAGATAAAAGGTAAACAGTGAACCATTAATCCCAAGATGTGTGGTATTTATTTAGTAATAAATATAACTCATTTTTTATTTTAATTTTGCAAAAAACACCCATCAAAATAAAAACAAAAGTTTTGAAGATGCATGTACCTTTCCTAGGGTCACTTCCCTGCAATCAGTTTAGTATCACTTGGATGTTCAGTATGTTCAGAGTCCTTGCATCTGATCATGACGGGGGTGGGAGGTAAATACAATGTCCTAGCTGGTCATCTTTATACTATGTCATGCATCAAGATCACTTAACACTATTTCCCTATTAACCCATGCAACCTTCACAGTGCCAAACTGAAAACTCAATCCCATCTCTCAACCATCACCTTTGATACCATTCTGGCATGACCCTCCTTCTTCAAGATGACATAAGGGATAACAATATGTAGATACCTTTCTTCTTCAAGATGAATGATATATAATAACCCCCCAAGTCCATCCTCCCACAGGTCCCGAGGTGGCGACCAACACCAAGGGAATTAAAATATCACAATAATGGGGGGGATTACCAATTAATAGTTACCAATATTGGTAGATAAGATATACCAACCACAAATAAACCCAATAAACATATATATAAAGGAACTAAAATCCATCCCATATGCATGATTAATGTAAAAAAACTATAAATAAAATAAAATATCCAAGGAAAGTTCTAAAATAAAATTATGCAGGGAAACGGCATTCATCCCAAATGTTCAAGCTAGTAAGGTCTATCATGGTCTGTGTAATCTCCCTAGAAACATAAAAATAGTTTAATTTATGTAGGATGAGAATTCTTGTATACTTATTAGGGAAAAAAATTAACTTGTGAATAAATGGGATAAGCATATTAATTCCACTATGAGAAAACATTCGAATCTCAAGACCACCAAACAAGGTATATTATCCACCCAATCCTCACCAAGAGACACCAACCAAATAATTCAAGTCAAGAAATGTAATATAGTGATAAACACATAAATATTTTGGTACCCCCACTACTACCCACTGGATAACTATGAATCCCCAATGGTGAACATATTGAAACTTTCACACTCTTCTACATGCCCCAATGTCACAACCTACTGACACACACCTGGGACACATACAACAACACATCTCACCCTAAACCCCTTGAGCACAAACCACAGACCCATCACAATGATACCTGGGAATCACCACAAAACTCTTCCTGAAGCCACCATGGAAGCACCACTCACACACTGAAACATGGGCCACACAACCACACCACAACCTGACCAAAGAGTCTTGGGCCAAAAATTCCTAGAATAGGCAGTAGAGAATATCCAATAAATAGTAATACATCCTCCCACTGGGATGTTGGGAATGAACACCCTCTCCCATAACAATGGCGGTGCTCTTCAAGCAGTGCTCAAAATGGGAGGGGTGCGAATATAAATCATAAGGAACTACATGTATGTATATATATATATATATATATTTGTTGTAAACACACATTCCAACCTATGGGTTCTCAAAATAAAAACTATCCCACAACAAAACTACCCTTACTTCCAACCCTACATGCACGTATAACCTTGAATGATTGTCACTTTTATAAGTCGATAAATGAGCATTACTTCACTAAAAGTAAAAAGATGAAACATTCCCCCTACCAATTCATTTATCAAATTGAAATTATACATTATCACTTTATTTATTTATTCCATCCCTACCTAGGAAATGAAAACAAATAACATCAGTAACTATTCTCAGTAAAAATAGGAAACCAAACACACCACATAAAAAAACACACAACCAAATAACCCACATCACTTTTCCTCTCCATTTAACACCCATTAGAGGCATAAAAATGCAACGATCCCGAGACCATGGGTGAAACATTGGAAACTTACAATATTATTCTTCAAAGTTAGGTCACATCGTCCATTGTCTCAACAAGTAAACCACCCAATACACCCCATCACAACACCACTCGGCAACCCTGCTGCATAACAACACTGTGACCAACAAACCCATAACCCTGAACATGATACAACCCATTCATATAGCTCTGTTTCCCAAACACTACCTACATGTCATCCCACTACAGAACAAATTCATCTATTCAACAATAAACCAATCCCTTCTCTTGAGATACCATTACACAAACTATACCACCCTATAATCCAAACCACACTACCATACACAACACCACATAAAAAATAAATACACAAGCCGAACAGAATCACACATAGCACACAACCACACCAACAAGGAACAATTTATTCATATTTAACACCACTCGTGTTTTAAATCCTCTTGATAAAACATGTGTTATCACATAACAAATTTGATCATGGGGAATGTATTTATTTAACTGAATATAAGAGATTAACCAGATTCCAATTCTTACAGAAATCATTCACTAATCTTATAAGATTACAAATAGAGACCACAAATGACCATGATTTTCATAAATAATACACCCATTACAAAACAAGGATAACCTATAATGAAAATTGATCATCATCATATTCCCTACACCTTATTTATTACTTCTCTTTTACATCCTTATATATGGGTCCAACCATATTCATAAAGGTACATGAGGATACCCATCCTTTCAGAAACACAATTAAAAGATAAACGAAGGAAATCCCAACTTGCAACAATATGTGATCAATGATTCTTCCTTGCATCAAAATAGGGGGTCGTGCGTGTAGCAAGAAAGAATCCAGGCGAAAATTAAATAGACTTGTAGATGACTCCTTTGGGAAGAAACGCTCCAAGTGCACCAAGATAAAATGGAAACACATGGGTAAAAGAAGATGTCATATTTGAAGAGATATATCATATATCAATTGAATGGATACTGTTTCAAAGGCCATTATAGTTGGATCACGGTCAAGACCACATAGTTTGAGAGTCAAAGGTACCTTCATGTTTTTAGAAGATAAATAACATCTGAAACAGTCCAAAACAAATTAAATATGACATTGTACTCATTTAACATCAAATGAAACGTCAAAGGGATGATACTAGAAAAAACTAGGAATATAGGAAATTACTCAATGATGGGTGAGTCACCGATGCTTGACTCGCTGACGGATGAGCCACCAACGCTGAGCCACCGATTCAACTCACCAACGCCACTCACCAAAATCACATATTAACACCAGTAACTAATGCCTAACCTACTGATGCCTCAACCTACCAATTCCCTTAACCTACTGATGTCGTTGACCAACCAACACCCTGAGTCACTAATTCATTGACCTACTGACGCCCTGGGTCACCAAGTACTCAACCTACTCACACCATGAGTCACTGAAACCTCGAACTATTGACTCCGTGAGTCACCAATGCCTCAAGACACCAACTATGATCTTGCAACACCCACCTACTAATGTTGAGATACCAAATCAACTCACCAATTCCTGACATGGTAATAGAATGACAAGAAATATGGAATACTCTTGAAATGGTCCACTGTTGCTTCCCATAACACCCCAAACACAAGATTTTGGAAATGTAATGGAACATAAAGGTATGGTCTATTACATAATGAATAAGATTAACTAAATTAAGAAAAAGTGTTATTTAATAATTTATAAAATGAATTTATTTTTTACCAATTGAAAATAATTGAAAATATCAATTTTTTAATGCAAAAAAACATGTTTTCATAAGAAAAATTATTATGTGAATAATCTATTTGTATCTTAGTAAATTAAATTAATATTCATTGATGTTTGATATAAATTAAAATCTTAAATAATATATTACATAAATAATTTTATCATTTATAATTATGTTACTTCGACGTGAAGAAGAATAATTTCAATTTTATGCTTACAAATATATTTTTTCCAAAAGGTTCAATTGTGTTTTGTACACTTATTTGAAAATTAAATTATTCAAATTTTTAAAATTTTATCCATTAAAATGGATTCTATATTTGGAGTTAGAATAAATATTATTATGTAAAAATATAAACTTAATATTTTTTCCAAAATTAATTGTAATCATCGTAATATTATTTTTACCATATTAAGGGTTAAAAAAGTTAAAAGTGGAATTAATATAAGACATAAGTTTTAAAATTTCACTGAATAATTTCTTCAATTTGTTTTTTTGATGGTATTTCAACCTTATCCTTAAAAAAAATATTTCTTATTCAGTATCCAATTAATCTATGTAGGACATATATTATATATTAACATTTCATGTATTTATAAATTTTTTGACTGCCAAACATATAAAAGGTAACCTCTTATTATCTTTTCACTTCATCACCAACAAACATTATCAATAACAAGATCTACTTTGATACACTCTAAAAATAAATATCCATTATCATGACATACTCGTTTTCCCAAAATTCTAATCTAATAATCGTGAAGGTGCATATTAATAGAGTATACCAGAAGATGTGGTATATATAGTCTTACATATGTGTTTCAGGTCTCTCCATTCAAAACATGGCATTGTTTTAGAATTCATTTTTACAATGTGGGTCTATATGAATCAGTCTACGAGGTATTAAACATTTGATAAATAAAATGAATTTTTGTGAAGAAAATCATTTTTAAGGGGTTAGAATGTAACGCTACAAGACCCTGTGAAATATTTTTTCTCAAATTAATTTAATATTTTTCATATTTTTCAACTCATGCAACACTGAATATAATTATTTCATTATATTAAGGCACCACATATTGGTTGTATGCACTGCACACAAGACATATATTCGTATATGGTACAAACAATGCTTTTTTGGATTATGTTACATACATGTCAAGTTCCTTTGATAGCTTGTGTAACACACAGGGCTATGTTCTTACCAAACAACAATATAATATTAATATTATTGTTAAAATTTTATAATAGCTACCAACTATCCATTGGAATGGAAGTTACAAATATGATTAACTAAATTATGATAAAAATAATTTAACATGTATATAAAAAAAATTTTGTTTGTCATTTAGTATATGTAAATGTAAAAACTATTAGAAAATAAATATTTTACATCTCAAAAAATTCTATTTTTCTATGTACAAACACGACTTTATGTCAATAAATTACAAAAAAAAATTAATTTTTTAAATAAAATTTTTATATACTATGTTTGATCAATATTTTTTATAAATTCTAAATAGATTTGATAGGTATAATATCTAAATATATCCAATTTAATGAATAAAAAGATATATTCTTATAAAATTTAATTTTATCTTTTTTAATGGATAAAACCTATTAAATAATTTTTTTGATTATTAATTTATATTTTATTTAAAACAACATGATATATGATATTGGAACATAAGAATTAATATATAATGAATTTTTTTTATTTTTTTTTGAATTTTTGTTTTTTGATGAATGGTGAAAATATTGCAGTTTAATTCAAAAATTATTTTTTTGATAATTTATTTATCAGGTTAATTAATATTTTTAATTTATTCTTAATGTATATTTAGAATAATTGTTAATAAATTAATCCACATTCAGTCATTTAAATCAATTTAACTATGACATTGGATATAAAAACATATCAAATATTGTATGATTTTTACATTTAAAACCTCATTTTTTCATCTCCTCTACAGTATTAAATTTGAATTTATTTCAACCATCTCTGTGATTAGAATTTAGAAATAATGGATTCTATTTTATGAATTAGCATAACATATAATGTCAAATATGGTCAACATAGTTTTTGAGATAATGATTATTGAAATTATTTAAAATTAATTACATTGACTAAGAGGGAAATTAGCATAGAAAGGGAATAAATGTTACACTTATGGGATGAAAATCATATAATATTATCTAAAATCCAATGTATTTCGATATTTATACCCTATTTTACATTATATAAAATGTTTTCAATTATGGAAGCCACTTTTATAGGAATAAAATGGTGGAATCCCCTATTCAAAATTATACAAGAATGTAACTCCCCCTCCACTAAAAAATTCCATTATAATGACCCATAATTTCGATGTAGTATTTTTTAAAATAAATGGGAATTTTATGAGTCCGCGAAAATTGACAGCGCATGATTCTGAGGTCCGGAGTGCCCATACATAATTTAGGAACTTTATTTCAGGTATGTTCTGTAAACGTGAGAGCGGGTTTTCCTAAAATTTTAACCGGTGATCAAAATATAAATCTAAGGGCACTGTTGACCTCTTAGCATCGGTATTCTTTTCAGGGGACTTTCACCTTGATGGTAGATGGTCGAGGGTGAATGTTAATTCTTGGGTTTTTCATGAAAGAATAAAATAAAAATAAATGTGGGTGAAACTTCATTTTTATTTGCAACACCCATATGGGTGTTGAGAGGTGGGGTCCACCAGAACTAAACCTCCTTGTGGATGTTTGGAAGTGGGGGTCACCAGACCTTAACCACCCTTGAGAAGCTTTGGTGGTGGGGTCCACCATACCCTAAACTCCCTTGAGGGGTTATGGTTTTGGGGACCACTCGAGGCCTAAACCTCTCAACTCTCCTCTCAATGATGGGGAAACCTCTCAACTCCCTCATTAATGTGTAGGATCCTCTTGAGCTACCTCCACATTAATTATGACAACGCACATATCTATAATTGTTCCAATTGAGTTAATTTTCTTTCCCCCTTTTAAAATTAAGTAACAACGATGTTGGAATTTAGTAAGGTTCCTAATAAATGAACAATCATAAATTCGACGATCGTTACCTACCTTTCCCCTCTCATATATATATGGAGCTTGGGATAATGATTTGGGAGGGCTTCACCATGCGACGAAGTGCTGGTAATGTTATGTGACGCCCAACACTTAGAGGATTATGCTCTTGAACAAAGAACATGCTCCCCAACGAAGAACGCTCCGAAAAAGAAGAACGCCGACCTCCTTCGACCTTTTTCCTCGGGACTACATCTGATGTGGGACATCTTCATGTATAGAAAGTCGATGACTGTACTACCTTCTTGTGCCAACAATAGTAAGCAAATGAGTTAGGGGTATAATTTGTGTATTATATATTCCCATGTTCTTCCTTTCTTTTAAAATGAAAAAATTCCAATGTTTTCTTTCGCAAGCTGCAAACAATCATTGTGGAAGAATACAGTTTGACGTTCATTGTTCATGTTCTTGATGAACTGCCTTCTACCACTTTAAATGTGGATGGTGTGGGCCAAACAAACACGGCCCGACCCCTATATCGTTCTTCTTTGGTGTGCTCTTCGAAATAGAGGAAGGCGACAAAGAAGATGAATGTGACGAAGGCAAGGACACCGCCAACTGCGGCCTCCGCGACCCCCCTCACCCCCCCCCCCCCCCCGCGGTGCTCCACCATCCCGACCGAACTAGACACACACCCTGGTTTGCGCTCCCACCAGCAGATCCCCCAACACCCCCACCCCCCGGCCGAGCCTCCCACCGGCCGCGCCGCCCACCGGTCGAATCGGCCTCACCTCCACCAGCCCTCCTAGCCGCCACGGCTTGTGTCTCCTGCTGGCCTCCCTCGCCGCCTGAGCCCCTCGCGACGCCTAGGCCGAACTGCCTCGCACCCCTCGCGGTGCCTTAGCCGAACCGGCCAGTGCAATTCGTGGTGCCCTGGAAAAATCAGCCCGCGCCCCCTTGGCACACCGGCCGAACCGGCCCGCACCCCTTGCGGTGCCCTGGACAAGCCGGGCCAGTGCCTCAATGGATCCCTGGCCAAAACGACTCCGCCACCTCGCTGCTTCCCCATGACTGAACCGCCTCGTGGCACCCACGGGATCTACATCCCCTCGCAGCCCTCACGGCCTGCTAGACCTCCTAGTGGACCGGGCCGCATCACGGCACTGGGTCGACCCATGCCTGGTCAGGCTGTGCCGGAACGGACCTGGGCCCACTACACGCCTTTACTTTCTTTTGGCCATATAATTGGCACCAGACGTACATTTGACGAACCGTCAGCGGCACTGGAATTAGTGGAGCAATATGGTCCCTTTGAGTTTACTCCAATAGAGTTTTGGATTGAGATGTAAAATGTTTAAGTTGGATCGAGCACGAATCCAACCGGCCCCCCGAGACTAAAAGGCTAATAACTCACATATCAGGCGTCCGTTTGACACGCTGTCTATTGTGTTGAGACCCCTATGACATGGAGGACTTTTGAGATTCTTATTCATGGGACTTCGTGACAGATGGAGTATCGACTAGTAGCTCGTGGAGTGGATCCTCCCAGAGACGATTGAGCATAGTGTAGAGACCTGGTAGCTGGATGAGACTAGATGACCGGTGACTATTTCAACTCGAAGTGACTTGACTAGCCTAGTAGGGAGCACCTTGGTATTGCGGCAGACCCACAGTGGAGAGCGCCTCAGCATCGCGGTAGACCCACGGTACTCGACAATAGGATTACCTCAGCAGGCTATGAGGGGGAGCGTGCTTGGTGTTGCGGCCGACCCACGGTGGGGAGCATGCTTAGTGACATGGCAGATCCATGGTACTCAACAGTAGAAGCACCTCATCAATCCAAGGTAAGTGGGAAGCATGCTTGGTGTTGTAGTAGACCCACTTTACTTGATATAGGAGGAGTATTCTGGCAGCTGAGTATTCGATAATGTGACTGGGGATGTTACTTGATACTGCCCCCTAGAATAAAATCTTGGTTTGAGATGAGTCAGTTTTTCTGTTTTTTCCTCATGATTGCGATGTTTCACTTGATAACATAGGTATATGTATGGGCATATACCTATGTAGTGTTATCTGTTGATTTCATTCTCTCTTTTTATCCTTGATGGATTTTGTGAGACCTAGAGTGTCTCAGGGTCGCTACTAAGTATCGTTATACTAAACCCTGCATGGGATTTTCCCACACTTTGTTGTGTTGGATGTAGATGATGGACACCACTGACGGAGGATGAGAGTACTAGGACTGGACAGTTTTAAGGAATTACGCCTTTGGTGCTAGTATCCAGCCCTTGGCCTATGGAAGGCGTTCTTGGGGTAGTCACGACAAGGGCCTCGGGGGACTGGTCGTGACAAATTAGTATCAGAGGAGTTGGTTCTACCATAGAACATAGGACTCTGACCTTTGTTTTCTGTAAAGAAATAGTTTTATGTGGAGTGAGTGTGGTTATCAGTTTAGGGAGTCCAGTGTTGGTGTTGTAGCCGACGTATCCATACCCTAGGTCCCTGACATCTGGTTTCCAACTCGGTGCACGAAAACACTGATTTTGTGTGTTTTTTCAATGTTTTTATTTATGTTAGGTCACTAGGTCATCTCACCAGGTATAACTTTTTACTATAGCGCACTTGTTTATTTTTAGGATGCCTCCACGTAGACAGAAGGCTTGAGTTCTGACAGTTGTACGCACTGATGGCCCACTGAGCGACGAGGCCTCGGTCCATGACCCACTTCCAGTAGAGGCACCAGTGGAGGCACCAGCGGTACCATTACCCATTGGGCCAACAATTCCACCAGCCCTAGCAGCAAAAGGTGCACGCCTCTTGAGTGCATTGCAGGAGTTCCAATGATGGATTCCACCGAGGTTTAGGGGAGAGATGGACCCACATGCGGCTAAGGATTGGCAGAAGGCTGTGGTGAAGGTTTTCCGACTTGTAGGAACACCAGCAAACCTCATGGTGATCCTTGCTGCCAGCCTTCTATAGGCAGCAATAGTCAGAAGGTGGAGCATGATTCTCCAGGTCCACGTTGAGGTGACACTTCTCCAGGCAGACTTCGAAAGCATGTTTCGGGCCATGTATGTTCTAGAGACTCTTTGTGTAGTGTGCATACAAGAGCTTCTTCATCTGCAGCAGGGCAGCATGACTATGGCCCAGTACTCCTTGAGGTTCAATAACCTATCATGCTACGCCGTGCACGAGACCCATTCATTAAGGCCCGGACCATCGAGAAGGGACTTAGGTGATATATCAGGGCTTTGGTGATCTCACATAGCATCCCGAAGCAGGTGGAGGTGTTAGAGAGAGAAATCATAGTGGAGAGATTCCCTACTAAGTTGTCTCTAGCAGCGAGATCCACCAATAGTCATCACGTAGCAATGTTTTTTTGTAGTAGGAAGCAAACAGATGTCATAGAGGTTCAAGAGAACCAGACCTATAGGTGGACGACAGCATGACTGAGGATCAGTTGTGTGGGAAACCCGAAGCGGAGATAGACATGCCAGGAGCGGGTAGGGTTTCACATGCGTTGGGTAGGGTCACATGGTTCATGACTATCCGATCTGCCGTATAGATGATCAATAGATGGTCGAGGGACCACATAGTCAGAGACAAAGATTTGATCGAGGGGGTCCGTAGGGTACAGGTGAACATGGCAGAGGAGTTGGTCGTGTATCTGGCAGTGGTTGACGATTTGAGATATTACCGCCACCACCACAAGGAGGTCCACCCTAACAATAGCGAGCAGGTGGACATGGGAGATATCAACTCCAAGAATATGAGGATTATTATCATGTTTCTCTAGAGAATATTCAAGGTACAATCTATGTCTAATCTATCATAGCTTCATTACATATAGACACAGGTTCCAGTCATTCTTTCATTTCCACTACCCCTATTCGGAGCTTGGAGATTTTGATGGAGTCGATGGCTGGATCAGTAAGGATACAGACACCTACAGGAGAGGATTTTATGATTACACACTAGTTCCGATAGTGTGATCATACTCTAGGAGGTGAGAACTTCTGTTGGGATCTCCTAGTAGCGGTGTCGAGGCCTTACGATGTCATCTAGGGTACGGACTGGTTATCTACAGTTTGTGCTCAGATTGACTGTATTAGGCTCAAAGTGCAGTGTGTCAGCATGGATGTGAATAGGTTTACCTTCACCGGTGAGAAGGGAGCCTTTGCAGCGCAGGATGGACTTACCCAGAGGAGGGTGCAGCCGATTACTCATCAGTTGGCTAGCCTTACCCTTGGAGATGTTGATGTGGAGAGTATGCGTTATCCTGTAGTGGTTGACCAGTGTGTAGATGTTTTTCCTGATGATTTCCCAAGTCTAACTCCTCACAGGGAGGTGTAATTTTACATTGACTTATACCCCGGTACAAAACTGATATCTACACTAGTGTATCAGAAGGCTCTCGTAGAGCTTCATGAACTACGGGTACACCTAGAGGTCTTGCAGGGGAAGGGATTCCTCCAGCCCAATGTTTCTCCCTGGTGAACCCCAATTCTATTCCTCAAGAAGGCGGATGAAAGCATGAGGCTTTGGGTCTACTACCGGCACCTATACTAGGTGACCGTGAAGAAAAGGTACCCACATCCGAGGATTTATGACCTATTTGATTAGCTGAAGGGAGCAAGGTGGTTCTCGAAGATAGACCTTAGATCAGGCTATCATCAACTCAGATTACGAGACGAGGATGTGCATAAGACGACCTTAAGATGTATGTATGGACACTAAGAGTTCTAGGTTATGTCGTTCAGTGTAACCAACACTCCATTATTTTTCATGGGACTCCTGAATAGGATCTTTCAGCCATATATTGATTGCTTCTTAGAAGTATTCATTAATGACATTCTGATCTACTCGACTACTGTGGAGGAGCATGCCTATCATTTGCGGGTAGTTCTGAACACACTCCCAGAGCCCCATATTTTTGGTATGATCTTGAAGTGTCAGTTTTGTATTTGATTTGTTCACTTTCTAGGAAATTTCATATCGGAGGATGGAGTTGCAGTGAATCCAGTGAAGATTGAGGCGGTACTTGCATGGGATCCACCCATGAGTGTGCCAGAAAAACAGAGTTTCCTAGGTTTGGATGGATAATACTGGAGGTTTGTACAAAATTTCTCAAGACTTGAAGCACCACTATTAGTGTGGATAAAGAAGGGGCAACCCTATATCTGGTTGGAGATATTCCATCAGAGCTTTCAGGAGCTGAGGTAGCGGTGACTAGTGCCCCCATCTCGAGGATTCTAGAGGAATGCATAGGGTACGTAGTCTACTGCGATGCATCAGAGACTAGACTAGAACGTGTCCTGATACAGGAGCGAGAAATTATTGCATAAGGTTTATGATAGCTGCGACAACACGGGTAGAACTACGCTACCCATGACATTAGTTAGCAGTAGTGGTGTTTGCCTTGATGATGTGGCGACACTATCTGATTGGAAAGTGTTTTACGATGTATTCTGATCACAAGAGTCTCAGGTATATCATCTCTCATAAGGACCTCAACCAGATACAATGACATTGGATTGAGTTCCTCCAGGACTATGACTTCGAGATAGTCTATACTTCTAAGAAAGAGATCGTTGTAGAAGATGCACTCCGCTTGAGATCTGGTATACTCCTACTAGGAAAGGTGATGGAGTAGATGGCCGTTTTGTAGATATACTTTGTCGATTTGGATGGAGGAACATTTATTAAGTATCTTATAGTCACTCCCCCGCTTCTTCCACAAGTTAGGGAGGCACAACATGGGACACTGACTACGAGACACGATGTGATCAGATATCCAGAGGGCAGGCACCCGATAAAGTTTCTAAAGGTGGGGAGCACGCCATTCTCTTCAGAGAACGTATCAAGGTACCAGTTTCACTTCAGGGGGATGTTTTGAGGGAGTTCCACACATCACCTATATCGGTTCATCCAGGAGTGACGAAGATGCACTAGGACCTCTAAAATCAGCACTAGTGGTTGGGAATGAAGAAGGCACTAGGACAGTTTGTTTCTCGGTGCCACCCTTGTCAGCAAGTGAAGGTGGAGGATCAGGTTCCCGGAGTCTTGGTTCAGCCTTTAGAGGTTTCCAAAGTAGGAGTGGGATGGGATATCCATGGACTTCATGATATGACTTCAATGTACATCCAGGGGTCATGACTCTATTTGGGTGATCGTCGACCGACTCACCATGTCGGCCCACATCCTACTGATAAGAGAGCATGGTTTAGTATAGAGTTTGGGATGCCTCTATGTGCAAGAGATTGTGAGGCTACATGAAGTACACATGACCATTGTCTCGGATCATGATGAAGGTTTTACTTCCCGAATATGGAAGGGGTTGAAGGAGGCTTTTGGAACACAACATCGTTTGAGCACTGCCTTCCATCCTAAGACGGATGGCCAGACGGAGCGGATCATTCAGACCCTTGAGGACATGCTACATGCTTCTGTCCTTGACTTCAATCTCAGCTAAGAGGATCAATTACCTATGGGGTAGTTTGGATACAATAACAACTATCACTCCACCATAGTGATGGAACCTTTTGAGGTGTTAAACGGTTGACCTTGTAGATCACCTTTGTGCTGGACTGACCTAGGGGAGTCAGTACTAATCAGACATAAGATGGTATGGGCTACCACATAGAAGGTTTAGATCATCTAGGAGCGCATGAAGACTACATAGAGTAGGCATAAGTCTTATGCCGATAAGATAGGGAGACCCCTAGAGTTTGAGGATGGCGACCACATCTTTCTACGGTTCTCACCCCGATGTGTTATATGGAGATTTGGCTGAGGTGAAAAGTTATCTTCGATGTTCATCAAACCTTTTCAGGTCTTCACCAGTGTTAGAAATGTAGTATACCAGTTAACTCTTCCACCTCAATTGCACCGAGTGCACAACTTCTTCCACAAATCCCAGCTGAGGAGATATGTGCATGACCATTCACACACCATTTACCGTGATGAGCTGGATGTCGATGATGGGGTGGCTTTTACAGAGGTTACATTAGAGATTGGGGATCAACATGAGCAGGTCCTTCATAGATAGTCGATATCTCTAGCGTACGTTCACTGGCAACATAGGATCCTCTAGAAGAGTACATGGGAATGGGAGACTCAGATGCATTCTCAGTATCCCCACTTGTTCCCTTAGTTTGTGTTGTAGATTACGGGGATGTAAACACCTAAGGTGGGGAGAATGTAAAGACCTGGAACATACATGTTTCTTTTAATTAAATTGAAATTTTACGAGTTAATGAAAATTTACAGTGCGTGATTCTAGGGCCAGGAAGGCCTTGAATGAATTTCTAAACTCTTTTTTTGGGTACGTTCAGTAAACATCCGAGCATATTTTTCTAACGTTTGAACTGTTGGTTAGAATTGAAATCATAGGGTACCATTGAACTCACAGCGTCGGTATTCTCTTAAGTAGAATTTCACCTCTACGGAAGATAGTTGAGGGTGAAAGTTAGTATTGGGGTTTTCCATGAAAGAATAAAATAAAAATAAAAGTGTGTGACACATTATTTTTATTTGAAACACACATGTGGGTGTTGGGAGGTGGGGTCCACTAGAACTAAACCTACTTGTGGAAGTTGGGAAGCTGGTACCACTAGAACATAACCTCCCATGAGAGGTTATAGTGGTGGGGACCACCAGACACTAACCTCCCATGAGGGGTTATAGTGGTGGGGACGACCCAAGGCCTAAACCTATCAAATCCCATATTAATGAGGGAGAAACCTCTCAAATCCCTCATTAATGGGGAGGAGCTTCTTGATATTCCTCCACATTAATTGTGCCAATTCAGATATCTTTAATTGTGAAAATTGAGTTAATTGGCTTGCCCCCTTTTTAAATTAAGTAACTGCGTCATTGGAATTTAAGAAGGCTTCTAATAAATGAACCGTCATAAATTTCATGATCGTTACCAACATTTCCCCCACTCCTATATATATGGAGCTTGGGAGGCAGATTTGTGAAGGCTTTACCAAGAGAAGAAGCGGTGGTAATGTGATGTGACGCCCAACACTTTGAGGAGTACTCTATCCAATGAAGAATGTGATCCCCAATGAAGAACGCTCAACCAAAAAAGAACACTAACCTCCTTTGACCTTCCTCCTCAAGACTTCATATGATGTGGGACATCCTCATCAATGGGGAATCGACAACTGTACTACCTTCTTGCGCCAATGCCAGAAAGCGAATGAGGTAGGGATTTAATTAGTTTATGATATTTTCCCATGTTCTACATTTCTTTTAAAATTAATAACGCATATGTCTTATTTTGTGGGTTGGGAAAAGTATTTGTGGAAGATTATGGTTTGACATTCATTGTTCATGTTATTTATGAGCTGCCTGCTACTGCTCTAAACACGGAGGGTGTGGGCCAAAAAAACACAGCCTGACCCTTGTGCCTTTCTTCTTTGAAGTGATATTCGATATGGAGGAAGGAGACGAAGGCGATGAAGGTGAAGTAGGAAACGACACCACCACCCACATACTACGCAACTTTCACCACCCCTACAACACTACACCATCCCAGCCAAACCGGCCCCATGCCCCGGATCACGCCACCCGACGGCCGCGCCAACCTGGCCGCGCCACCTGCCCACCGCGCCGCCTGCCGGCCGTGCCGCCACCCGCCCTCCGAGTCACCCAAACTCATGCCTCCCACTATCCTCCTAGGCTTACCATGCCCCTCGCGGTGCCCTAGCTAAATCGGCCTGCACCCCTCGTGGCTCCCCAGCGAAACCATGTTGTGCCTCTCACGGTGTCCCGTCCGAACCGGCCCGTTCCCCTCGTCGCGCCCAGGCTGAACTGGCACGTTCCCCTCACGAATCCCTTTCTAAGACATCCCCAGTACCCCACGATGAACTAGCTAAACCATCCCCACTCCCACACCACATCCCCATGTCTGAGCCACCAATCAACACCCGCCGACTCTACAGCCCCTCGTGGCCCTCACGAGCTACTCGACCTCCCCGCAGACCGTGCTGCATCATGGGATGGGACGAACCCAACGGGTTGGGCCGGGTCGACCTGAACCATGACGACCCATCCCAGGTCAGGCTAGGTCTGTCTGACCGGGTCGAACATGACCTAGTCCCACTACGCCCCTTTACTTTATTTTGTCTATATCTTTGGCACCGGTCGTCCATTTGAGGAACCGTCAACGGCGATGGAATCTTGGAATGAGATGGTCCCTTTTAGTTTACTCCACTTGAGTTTTGGATTGAGATGGTAAATAGTCAGGTTGGATCGGGCACGAATCCTACCAGGCCCCTGGGACTAAATGACTAATAACTCACATATCGGGTATCCATTTGACGCACTCTCTATTGCATTGAGACCCCTATGATGGGGTAGAACTTTGAGATACTTCTTCGTGGGTCTTAGTGACTCTTGGAGTATCTTCCATTAGCTCGTGGTGAAGATCCTCAGTGAGATGAGCGAACGTAGTGCGAAGACCTAGTAGTTGGCTAAGACCTGAAAACTGCTGACTGTTTCGAATAGATGTGACTCAAGTAGCCCAGTGTGGAGCACCTTGGTGTCACTGCAGACCCACAGTAGTGAGCGCCTTGGTGTTTCGATAGACCCATGATACTCAATAGGATGAGTACCTTGGAAATCTATGAGGGGGAGCGCTCATGATTATGTGGTAGACCCAGGGTTGGGAGCACACTTGGTGATGCTAAATATCCATGGTACTCGACGGGAGGAGTACCTCAACAGTACAAAGTTAGTGGGATGCGTGCTATGTGTTACAGAAGGCTCACTCTACTTAATAGAGGAGAAGTTCTACAGTAGTTGAGGTTTCTATAATTTTACTGGGGATGTTACATGATACTACCCACTAGAATAAAATCATGGTTTGAGCTGAGTCATATTTTCTATGTTTTCCTCATGATTGAGATGGATCACTTGATAACTTAGGTATATGTATGGGAATATACCTATGTAGGGTTATCAGTTGATTTCATTATTTATGTTTATCCTTGATGTATTTTGTGAGACCTAGAGGGTCTTAGGGTTCCTACTGAGTATCGTTATACTCACCCCTGCATGGGCTATTCCCACACTTCATTGTGTTGGATGCAGACGATGGACATCGCTGACAGAGGTTGAGAGTACCAGGGCAAGATGGTTCCCGGAGGTGGACCTTACATCATGTCGGTACCAAGAAGAGATGGATGGACATGGAGTGCTTAGGAGGAGATCTGTACCTACCCTTCAGGTAGGAACCTCGGAGGAAAATCCAGTAGTTGTCTTTTCTATTTGTTTAGTTGTATTGCATTTCAGTTGTACTGGTACCTTTACTGTTGGGCTTGTATTCTGGCCCCTTTTTCATTCCACACCCTTTTGTTATACAGTTTAAATGGTGTTTCATCCAGTTGTGTTCTCGATAGTGTGTGTCTGTTTAAAAGTTATAAAGGCAATGGCTCCCCAGTTTTAGGTAATTACGCCTTTGGTGCCAGTTGCCAGCCCCTGGCCAATGGAAGGCGGGCTTGGAGTAGTCACGGCACGGGCCCCGGAGGACAGGTTGTGACAGCCACTCAACCCATCCCACTTATTACCACCAATCAAGTACCTTTTCCACACCCAGGCTCTTATCAAATAATCTCATATAATCCCTCACTCCTTCCTTTAATCCTAGCTTTTGGAATAAATCCTACCATGGGATATCTTTCGGTAATGAATGAGTTACCCAACAAAGTGGTAACATCACTCACAAAGCTCCCTTTCCTATTTTATTTTTCGACCACCTAAATTATTATTATACTAAGATTATATAATATGATGATTATCTGTTATATACTTATTTTTTTATAATATTTCGTATACCTTCACTTACACCCAATTCCATCTAAATGGTAACTATAACAAACCGAATCGGGTCACCATCAAAACTGGCACTAAACCTGGGCAGTGTAAAGAACCAAAGGGTGTTCCCAATCCCTGCAGGCTGGAACAAGTTCTAGTGTATCATATAATGATTTTTGGGAATCATTTATATGATTTTGTAAACATAAAACAACAAACAAATCTAATATAAAAAATCTATTTTTTTCAAAACAAACCATATTTTACTAAAAATCAGAATTGAATTTCAAAATTTTAAATAATTATAAAAGACAATAACAGAATAAAAAAACCAAAAATGAAAATCCAATGAATGACCTCATGAAAAGATGCACCACCCTCAAACCATCTCCACAAACACATCATCATGAGGGACCTCTAAAAACCCGAACCATTGGCATAAAAAGTTGAACCCAAACCTGTGAGAAAAGTAACCATGTCTTCTTACACCAAAAGCTGTAAGTAGGGTTTGATAAAAATCCCAGTATAATACCACCAATAATGTATTCCATGTGAAAATACATTCAATGAATAAAATCAAGCGTGTTTTCCTAAACATGGGATGCTATTAAGAATTTTAAAGAGATACATTATTAAATAAAAACAGTTTTCAAGTGGTACACATTAAAGAATAAAATATTTTTTAATAGAATGGAAAATATAATTAATTATCAATCCGAACATATCATATGATTACGGAATACATAAAGTATCCAATGTGAACAAGCATAGAGAGAAAACCTCTAGGCACTAGCTCGTTGTGGGTCCCAGGAACCTCGTATCTGAGTGAAAGTAACCATACATATATTTGTTCTCGTGCACACAATACACTAGTAGAATCATATCTATATCCAAGTGGTCCATCAAAATCATCATCATAGTTTAGTTTTTTTTTCATCGTCAAAATGGCTACATGAAATTGGGGACAAACACCTAGGGATCGCTAGAGAACTAGTACATGTCCACCCATCACGATACACTGGGTTTTCCTCCCATGATCAATCATGTTCCACAAGCCATGAAATATAATTTGTGATTATAAATACTAATTCCACACCACACACTCACTAAACATCCCACACACATGTCACATAATCTCATCTCTCAATGAAATTTATTTTGAAATCATACTCACACCAAAACAACATGCAACATGTTTAATAGCTCTTTCACAATTCGATAAGTCCTTTAGGAAATTTTATAAAACATTTAAAAAAAGGTAAACATCACTTAAAAAAACGTTTACAATAATGATTACCATTTTAAAAATATAAACCAAACCAATTATTATATACACTTCATTTTCATACTTTCTGTAACTCTGTAACACATTTACAATATTTGTAAAACACTTTCAAGAAGTTTAACTGATTTTTCACATAAAACCCATTAAAAACACATTTCGTGTGTCCAAAATACCATTGAAGAATTACCTAACCAGAATTTAAATCCCCTTTCAATAACTGATAAATCACATTCATATTTTACAAAACTTCCCTAATTTATATCACATGAGTTACATTTTAAAAATACACAACCTCCAAAAAATTCAACTTCAATTCAATATGCTTAACTACTGATTTCAAAAATGTTTTTCAATCCAAAAAAATATATGAGGAAATTATTAATTAATAAATCATGAAAACTAACTCATCGATAATTTCTTGCCCATGTAATCACCGACCTTTTGTGTCAAAACCCCCAATTCATTGGGAAAAACTTCAACTGCACCTCTACCACACCACAAGGAATTGAAATCCTATAACGCCCCGACCCTAGTTGCCTAGAGTCGGTGCATTATTACATAACATTGGCATGATCACAAGAAAGATCAAATCTCGAAAGACCGATTGGTTTAGTAGCCTTGGAAACACTAGATATATTCATAAGTTTTACATTACATCATAAAATGAAAAACTACTACAACAACATAATGTTTCCACAATCCACACTATTAACCCATCATAAAATCCATGCAGGTCATTCATAACTTACTTCTTCACATCCTGGGAAAAATAAAACATAGAAAAGGGGTGAGCTCAAATGCCCAGTAAGGATAACAATATAGCGGAAACTTTCATAAATAAGAATAAACATTTAAGGCAATGTATAACTAAAACAAAAGCCTTTTAAATATGAACTTTCAACATTTTATGGCATAAATAAAATGAAATAATGCCATTTACTTATTCACATGGATATTCTACTAATCGAATAATCACATGCAAAAATCAATAAACACTTTCATAATGTTGGAATGCATAATGCCAGACTATCATAACCACATAGTCAAGGCCTCGTGCCAAGACTACAAATAATATTTTGTCAAGGCCTTGTGCCAAGACACTAGTTTGTCTCATGAGACCTACCGATGCATCGAGGAGCTATAGCGGGCTCCACCCGTCACTTATTAAGTCCAATGCATTCCCATATGAAAAGGTTTAAATATAACATAAACATTCGTATTAAAACTAGCATACGAAATGTCAATACTTTCACCATAAAATATGAATGGTATAAAAATAGCACATCCACAGTCAAACATATCACAAAACCTTCAATACAATATAGAAGTTTTGTATCATAATAAATAAACTTCAAATAATCTTAAAATCCATCAAAGGATGTTGACATAGATGAAATCAAAATTATTTTTAAAGAAATATCTCCTTTTATTTTGAAATCATTTAAGATCCATATAAAATAAAACATTTTCTTTAAAAATAATCTTATAAGCTTGTAAGGAAAGCTTTGAAAATTTTATAACGGCGTAAAATAACCGCACCCGCCGTATAAGTTAAAAAAACATTCTTACCTCAATTCTGTCGAAAAGGTTAAAAAGGACCTTATTTTGAAAACGACGGAAAGATTCCTTTATAAACCTCTTATAAAAAGTCAAACAAGGGTATAAATGACTTTAACCCATATTCTTGTAAATAGTAAAAATGTTTTGAAATACATTTTTAAGAAACATGGATGTGGATGATAAAGAGATCCCAGTAGATTATTACATATAAACAACCTTGGATAATGAAGAGGTTGTAAAGTAAACCCTTACCTTGTACTTTTCCTTTGTTGGGGTTGGTTAACCTCCTGTATAATGGTGACGTAATTGTTATTAAATTATACAAGAATCATATACATTAATATGATATCATATATGATCTTTTAATATTGCTTTATTAATAATATCTTAGTATTATCGTTGTTTCGGGTGATAATCGATTCGTTCTTCTTAAATGTTTGGTTACGTAAGACATGTTTCTAATGGAAAGATTATATATTATTCATATCCAGAATGATATCAAGTCCTTAATCATAATTTTTTTTAAATCATCAAATGATAATTATACTTGAATGGATACGACGGAGAATGAATCTCATCGCGTTCGTGGAGACGGTAGTCCGTACGTACGCACGAGCGACAATATCATTTTTTTGATATTAAAATAATATATAAATGGATGGTATATCATATATACAGAATCATTAACATGTTATATTTATTATTTACATGAGTTACACATCATTATTATACCCATCCAAATAATATTATATTGAATAACAATTACACCACGACGTGGAGACGGTAAGCCGTACGTACGCACGTATGGTGACATGTTATTCAAAGGGTGGATAGAATACTGAATATGATTGTACCATATTTATAATAACATCACAGTATATTTGAGATACTGGAGTTATTATTTTAGAATGGTAAGAACAAAGGAAGAAGAAGTGGAAGAAGAAATGAACTTGGAGAAGGGTGGTGAAATCATTACCTCTTCTTCGGGTTCTTCCTTTTGATTTGATCAAAAGGGCTCCTTAGGTTGGCTTTCTGATCAAACTAATGCCTCTAGGTTGTAGTGAGGGATGTTGGGAGAGTATTTGGGCAGAGTTTGGCCTAACCAAAAGGCTTTAGAGGTTTGAAGAAATGAGAAGGAGGAGTGCCCTTTTATAAGAGGGGTGAGGGGCACCTTTGGAGAAGCTAGAAATATTAATTTATAATAAATTCATATTCGGTTTCTAATGGCTCCAAAGTTGATTATTTAAATGTTAAGGTGGGGATAGGTTGAAAACCACTCAACCAATAGAATTTAGACAGGTTTGGGTACTTATATTAACCTTATCTTTAAGTATTAACTCTAAGTTAATTAGTTTCACTTTTACAATGTCTCTTTGTATTTTTATATAATATGGTTAATAAACTTACTATATACATCCAAGCGACCCCCAAGTGGTACATTAATGATGAACCTATCATGATATAAGTCTCTTGGCCGAACCTTAGATTTTTAGGAATTTAATATCAATTAATAATATAATATTCGTTTTAAGAACTCTTTTATGTCAATTTTGACACTATTCAATAGTTGATTTTTGTGAAACTCATAACAGATTGATTACTTCGAAAAAAGTAAATTAAATCAATACTAATATATCATATTATCCTATAAAATTAGTTTAATTCATTAAAAGTTTCATATTATATTTTTTTGGGTATTTATAATATCAATTATTTTAATTTTTCGCTATTATAGTAATTACTGCATCATATTTGTGTCATAAATAAAATAACTTATTTAATTTATAAAAATTATAAATAAAATATAATTATGTAGGAAATATTTTTATCTTTCTAATGAATATTTATAATCTAAAATCCAACTTATATAACCCTATGTAACAATTGTTTTTCTAAAAGATATATGCTTGTGTCATTTTTGTATTCATTTTGACTTAATTAAAATAAAGTGTCATTATCACTTACAAGTGGATCCATGGGGTCCCAAAATTGACACAAAGATGCCCATGGTCGACCATGTATCAACCAATAGGGTTAAGACACGTTTTAGTGTAATTTATATTATTATAATATTATTGTTTAACCCTTATTTACCGGATTTACCCTTAACCATGGTAAATAAAATATTTACCGCAGTAATTATTCAAAATGTCTAAAAATAAAAGTTACCAATTTACACAATTTGAACATCCTGATTCCAAATATGGAATCCATTTTCCTAAATTCAAAACACATAAGTGGCAGAAATTAATTTAAAATTAATTCCCGCTGTCAAAACAAAAAGCATGTTTTTAAGAGATAATAACTATCAAAAGATTGACACTTGTTTATGTTCGGTTTAATTGTAAAATTATGTCTAATGACCAAAATTATATTAAATTGTAAAAATATATTCTAAATATACTTTAAAACCACTAAAATTCATAATTTATCACTATTAATTATTTTGATTAAAAAAGTTGTTTTTAATTAAAATTTAGTAATTTTCACTATTCATCAAAATATGAAAGTTATCCGAAAAGTACCAAAATTTCACCTTAGGATAAATTCGATATTCCGAATCCAAAAATGAAGTCCATTTTGAAATATAAAATATATATATTTTCAAAAAGTAGGTATTAATATTTATAACAACTAGTTTGATTGGTTACAGTGTGTTAGAACTCGAAGTTGGGTACAACACACGCTATTGTTTTATTCAAAGGAAAGCGTACCGTGGAAGCTTGGGATGTTTTATTTTAAATTTTTTGATGTCTCCATTTAGTCAAAAAGTTTAAAATATTGTATTTAAAAAGGTTTCACTATCAAAAGTTGATAAAAGTGCAATACTGAAAATGAATCTGTTCTTGCATTATGACTAAGAAATTCATAATATGGATTCTAAAATTATAAAGTTTAAAATTTAGTTAATACTATTCATGACCTCTTTTAATGGCTTTTTTTTTGTAAGTCATGGTGCAATTGAACTCAGTGTTGCGTGTAGTGCATGTTATTGAATTATTTTGAAGAAATAACACACTATGAAATCTTGGGGTGTTACATTCTCCCCTCCTTCAATAAATTGCGTCCTCGCAATTTGAAATTGTTCTTCAAAAATAAAAGGTTGAAAGTAGAAAATATATTTGTGGGAAAACCCACATCGGAAATTGGGTTACTAAAATTTAGTCTTAATATGAGGAAAAGAGAAATCAAAGGGTCACCACCAAATTATGATCTCGATTAGGAGAACATTGGTGGAAATTAGAGACATATAATCGGAGGAAAAACGTAAATATTTATAGGTAGTGATTGAGGTCATCAATCACAAACAAGTGTATAATTTAGGTCCTTAAATTCATCAATATATGATGATTTGAAATACCATCGGTTCAACAAAACATAGGGTATTAGGATAACACATTTTTGACGTTTCAAAATATCTTAGTTGAAATCCCACATCGAAAAATGAATTAATGAGGCCTCTATTTAAAATAAAGAGTGGAAAGTATGAAGATTACCGAAAATAACACATACTAGTGTTCCATGTAAGAAAATATGGATATGGAAGAAAAATCTAGCCATCAATTATTTGATGGAGAGTGGTAGAGAACATGGCTATGAAAAGGCCAACAATCCCAAAGCCATAAATTAGTGATGATTTAAGGTACCATCTAGGACAACATTTTTGTTCTAAGTTCCTTTTATTAATGATGAGGAATTTATTAATGAGATTGGCTAAGATCATAAGGAGATATACTTAGTTTATAATTAGAGTTTTATCCATTAATAAATTTCTACCAAAACTCATCATTCACTCGTAAAAAAATTCTATTTATACTATTCATAGAGGGTTCCAAAATAAACGAATTTATAAATCATCTACCAGATCTTTTAAAAAACTACTTTATTTAATCCAGGACATCTCGTGGGATAGTGGTAGGTGATACACCCTTGTCTCCATTTGGTTGCGGGTTCAAGTCTCGCAGCCTTGCCGGACGCGACGGGTTGCCGCCCGACCTCCGGGTTGTCCTTTTATGGCAATCCAAAATAATCCAAACTAGAACTATCCAAAATACTTCTGTCCAAACTCACAGTCCAACATTCATAAGGAAGGTAAACATAATATAGATCCTTTTTACCCCGTAATAGCATATGAATACCTTCATCATGTATTACCATATTCCTTATTGATTACATTCATGCTCCCTTATTCCATATAGAATGCTGGATATACTTCATTAATCCAAAAATGTTTTAAACCCCAACAATGATGGAATATACAAATCATTAATCAGTTCCAAGGTAGTCAAGAATATCCAATATAATTTATCCAAAACAATCACATATTATTCCAAAAATCACTACCTCAGTATCAGAACTATATTATGATTTATCATTCTCTCAACCATATATTTTCCAAAAATTTATCATGCTATTGAGTCACTTTTCTTTGTTCCACACAATCTCAAGTCCTTAATGAAATAGTACTGCAGTACAATCCTTATATTCTCCATGATTATTGTAGCAAGTACATTGTTGATACAACACTCAATTGACATAATCAACATAAGAACTCTAATCATTCCTCTTCATCTGTGGTAGTATCATAACTTGATTATTATCCAATAACATCATTTGCGGCATAGTCTGATAGGTAGTGTCCAAACTCCTTGCAAATGAAGCATTTTACATTTAAAACCATTTTCTTACCCTTGCAGTCACGTACTTTGTGCCCTTTTCCTCCACACTTATAACAAACTCCCATTCCTTTCAGGCAAGTTCCAGGGTGTTTCTTTCCACAGTTACCACATATGGGAAAATTCTTCTTTTCCCTCTTCCCTTTATCCATCTTTCTCTCTTCTATCCTTTTCTTCTCTTTCTTCCCTTCAAATCCATAGGACTCAGTAAAATACATGATATTATTTCTTCATATGATGATAATACATGGGAGACTATTTCTCCTATAAATTCTAGCTTAAGACCATGAAAGATATGATCCTTCCTTCTCTTTGGATCATGTGCATTTCTGGAGTTCTCATTCCTTCTACTGAGCGCCATTTCTAAACAATGGCATAAACTAGATCAGTTTATGAATCAAAATACATAATCCCATACTTATAAAACACCTAACATAAATTGAACTATTTATGGATATAATCCATAATCATAAGAATGTTTTCTTTGAGAAAGTATATACTCATAATCCATTCAAAATGATTTGTAAAGAAAATGAGAGTTATCCTAAGCATATCCCCCGGGATTGTCGTAACCAAGAGTGTAGCAAGGCCCGTTGTCGTGCACCAGTTCCCGTTCGAGTCTAGCTCAAAGCGGTGTTTTCGAGTTTTACCCCTAGGTACATCTGTGCCAGAGCCGCCTCTACCTGCTCGTATCCAGATAGGGATGTATTGCTCGGAAAACTCACAAAATCTCTACAATACCAAATTTCTAGGAAGTTCTTCTATACTAATCCTCAAAGTTCATCTTAGGTCTACGTGCTCTAATCAGAGTTTATCTAAATCTAGCTTCCAAGGTTTGTACTAAACTTCCTCTGATACCATCTGTAACGCCCCGACCCTAGTTGCCTAGAGTCGGTGCATTATTACATAACATTGGCATGATCACAAGAAAGATCAAATCTCGAAAGACCTATTGGTTTAGTAGCCTTGGAAACACTAGATATATTCATAAGTTTTACATTACATCATAAAATGAAAAACTACTACAAAAACATAATGTTTCCACGATCCACACTATTAACCCATCATAAAATCCATTCAGGTCATTCATAACTTACTGCTTCACATCCTGGGAAAAATAAAACATAGAAAAGGGGTGAGCTCAAATGCCCAGTAAGGATAACAATATAGCGGAAACTTTCATAAATAAGAATAAACATTTAAGGAAATGTATAACTAAAACAAAAGCCTTTTAAATATGAACTTTCAACATGGTATGGCATAAATAAAATGAAATAATGCCATTTACTTATTCACATGGATATTCTACTAATCGAATAATCACATGCAAAAATCAATAACCACTTTCATAATGTTGGAATGCATAATGCCAGACTATCATAACCACATAGTCAAGGCCTCGTGCCAAGACTACAAATAATATTTTGTCAAGGCCTTGTGCCAAGACACTAGTTTGTCTCATGAGACCTACCGATGCATCGAGGAGCTATAGCGGGCTCCACCCGTCACTTATTAAGTCCAATGCATTCCCATATGAAAAGGTTTAAATATAACATAAACATTCGTATTAAAACTAGCATACGAAATGTCAATACTTTCACCATAAACTATGAATGGTATAAAAATAGCACATCCACAGTCAAACATATCACAAAACCTTCAATACAATATAGAAGTTTTGTATCATAATAAATCAACTTCAAATAATCTTAAAATCCATCAAAGGATGTTGACATAGATGAAATCAAAATTATTTTTAAAGAAATATCTCCTTTTATTTTGAAATCATTTAAGATCCATATAAAATAAAACATTTTCTTTAAAAATAATCTTATAAGCTTGTAAGGAAAGCTTTGAAGATTTTATAACGGCGTAAAATAACCGCACCCGCCGTATAAGTTAAAAAAACATTCTTACCTCAATTCTGTCGAAAAGGTTAAAAAGGACCTTATTTTGAAAACGACGGAAAGATTCCTTTATAAACCTCTTATAAAAAGTCAAACAAGGGTATAAATGACTTTAACCCATATTCTTGTAAATAGTAAAAATGTTTTGAAATACATTTTTAAGAAACATGGATGTGGATGATAAAGAGATCCCAGTAGATTATTACATATAAACAACCTTGGATAATGAAGAGGTTGTAAAGTAAACCCTTACCTTGTACTTTTCCTTTGTTGGGGTTGGTTAACCTCCTGTATAATGGTGAAATAATTGTTATTAAATTATACAAGAATCATATACATTAATATGATATCATATATGATCTTTTAATATTGCTTTATTAATAATATCTTAGTATTATCGTTGTTTCGGGTGATAATCGATTCGTTCTTCTTAAATGTTTGGTTACGTAAGACATGTTTGTAATGGATAGATTATATATTATTCATATCCAGAATGATATCAAGTCCTTAATCATAATTTTTTTTAAATCATCAAATGATAATTATACTTGAATGGATACGATGGAGAATGAATCTCATCGCGTTCGTGGAGACGGTAGTCCGTACGTACGCACGAGCGACAATATCATTCTTTTGATATTAAAATAATATATAAATGGATGGTATATCATATATAAAGAATCATTAACATGTTATATTTATTATTTACATGAGTTACACATCATTATTATACCCATCCAAATAATATTATATTGAATAACAATTACACCACGACGTGGAGACGGTAAGCCGTACGTACGCACGTATGGTGACATGTTATTCAAAGGGTGGATAGAATACTGAATATGATTGTACCATATTTATAATAACATCACAGTATATTTGAGATACTGGAGTTATTATTTTAGAATGGTAAGAACAAAGGAAGAAGAAGTGGAAGAAAAAATGAACTTGGAGAAGGGTGGTGAAATCATTACCTCTTCTTCGGGTTCTTCCTTTTGATTTGATCAAAAGGGCTCCTTAGGTTGGCTTTCTGATCAAACTAAGGCCTCTAGGTTGTAGTGAGGGATGTTGGGAGAGTATTTGGGCAGAGTTTGGCCTAACCAAAAGGCTTTAGAGGTGTGAACAAATGAGAAGGAGGAGTGCCCTTTTATAAGAGGGGTGAGGGGCACCTTTGGAGAAGCTAGAAATATTAATTTATAATAAATTCATATTCGGTTTATAATGGCTCAAAAGTTGATTATTTAAATTTTAAGGTGGGGATAGGTCGAAAACCACTCAACCAATAGAATTTAGACAGGTTTGGGTACTTATATTAACCTTATCTTTAAGTATTAACTCTAAGTTAATTAGTTTCACTTTTACAATGTCTCTTTGTATTTTTATATAATATGGTTAATAAACTTACTATATACATCCAAGAGACCCCCAAGTGGTACATTAATGATGCACCTATCATGATATAAGTCTCTTGGCCGAACCTTAGATTTTTAGGAATTTAATATCAATTAATAATATAATATTTGTTTTAAGAACTCTTTTATGTCAATTTTGACACTATTCAATAGTTGATTTTTTTGAAACTCATAACAGATTTATTACTTCGAAAAAAGTAAATTAAATCAATCCTAATATATCATATTATCCTAGAAAATTAGTTTAATTCATTAAAAGTTTCATATTATATTTTTTTGGGTATTTATAATATCAATTATTTTAATTTTTCGCTATTATAGTAATTACTGCATCATATTTGTGTCATAAATAAAATAACTTATTTAATTTCTAAAAATTATAAATAAAATATAATTATGTAGGAAATATTGTTATCTTTCTAATGAATATTTATAATCTAAAATCCAACTTATATAACCCTATGTAACAATTGTTTTTCTAAAAGATATATGCTTGTGTCATTTTTGTATTCATTTTGACTTAATTAAAATAAAGTGTCATTATCACTTACATGTGGATCCATGGGGTCCCAAAATTGGCACAAAGATGCCCATGGTCGACCATGTATCAACCAATAGGGTTACGACACGTTTTAGGGTAATTTAGTATTATTATAATATTATTTTTTAACCCTTATTTACCGGATTTACCCTTAACCATGGTAAATAAAATATTTACCGCAGTAATTATTCAAAATGTCTAAAAATAAAAGTTACCAATTTACACAATTTGAACATCCTGATTCCAAATATGGAATCCATTTTCCTAAATTCAAAACACAGAAGTGGCAGAAATTAATTTAAAATTAATTCCCGCTGTCAAAACAAAAAGCGTGTTTTTAAGAGATAATAACTATCAAAAGATTGACACTTGTTTATGTTCGGTTTAATTGTAAAATTATGTCTAATGACCAACATTATATTAAATTGTAAAAATATATTCTAAATATACTTTAAAACCACTAAAATTCATAATTTATCACTATTAATTATTTTGATTAAAAAAGTTGTTTTTAATTAAAATTTAGTAATTTTCACTATTCATCAAAATATGAAAGTTATCCGAAAAGTACCAAAATTTCACCTTAGGCTAAATTCGATATTACGAATCCAAAAATGAAGTCCATTTTGAAATATAAAATATATATATTTTCAAAAAGTAGGTATTAATATTTATAACAGCTAGTTTGATTGGTTACAGTGTGTTAGAACTCGAAGTTGTGTACAACACATGCTACTGTTTTATTCAAAGGAAAGCGTACCGTGGAAGCTTGGGATGTTTCATTTTAAATTTTTTGATGTCTCCATTTAGTAAAAAAGTTTAAAATATTGTATTTAAAAAGGTTTCACTATCAAAAGTTGATAAAAGTGCAATACTGAAAATGAATCTGTTCTTGCATTATGACTAAGAAATTCATAATATGGATTCTAAAATTATAAAGTTTAAAATTTAGTTAATACTATTCATGACCTCTTTTAATGGCTTTTTTTTGGTAAGTCATGGTGCAATTGAACTCAGTGTTGCGTGTAGTGCAAGTTATTGAATTATTTTGAAGAAATAACACACTATGAAATTTTGGGGTGTTACAAATCCAACCTAAAACCCCAAGACATGACCAATAAGACACAATAAAAAAACTCTAGGTACGATCCCTATCTTTTGGAAAATTTATAACATCATTAAAAAGGGGGGAAGCCCCATGGAGTAGGAATAATTCCAAGAGTGAAAGACATACTTTCATGATTTGAATGTTTCCCCTTTCAGATCACACATCAAAATTGTGTTCCAAGGGAGGGTGAGATATCTTGGAGGCTATCCATGGAGCTAGGGAACGAAATGTAGAATAAATTTGAAGGTTTCATTATTTCTAGAAGTAAAAAATGGTCAAAACACCCAAAATTTTAATTAGTCGGACACCATACATTGTATGGCCGCACAGTTTAGTAAACCGTGCGGCGAAACCGTAAGGCCTGTTATAGATACCAAAACTATGTTTTATTTCCTGAAATTTCAGGGGGGATAGGGGGGAATCCATTGGGGAATGATTGAACAAGGATATGGGAGAGAAATTCACAAAACAAAACACTCTTTTCACCCCAAAACTCATCCAACTCATGGGTTCAATCCTCTTCAATGACATACCAGACAAGTGGTTCCATTAAGAGGGAAACTAATACAACTAAAAAACACCACAACCTCATACAATACCTTTTAAAAAATAGGATTCCCAATACCAAAAAATACAAGTAAGACTATAAATACCACCCTAACTCCCCTCTTCCTCCCACACCTCTCAAGCCTTGTGAATTGTCTAGTTTATGCCAAATTCCCTCTCCAATATTCTTACCACGTCCTAGTGCTTCTGGTCTCACCAAAAGACCAAAACCAAATTTCTCAAGGAGGATCTCAAGGAGAAGAGATCAAGAGGTAAACATACTCTTTTATTTTGTTTATTTTCTTTCATTTTATGTTATTCTCTAACATTCCCTTTGGATTATGATGGGATATTTCATTAAATATCCCCCCGTACTACCCATATTATTTATTAATTATGATATATCTCATTACTCTCATCAAACTATTTTTATGATATTTTATGAGATGTCGTTAGGCTACCGAATTTTCATTAGAAATTCATCTAGTTTTTTTTATTTTAAGATTCCTTTATTTTATTCTTCTTTCCTCACCTCCTCTTAACCAAGAGGCATGAATTATCCATAATCTTGTATATTTTTGATTCTCTCATGTTCATGGAAAATTCATCATTATTATTTTTCTCCTCCCCGACTTATTCAAGGAATTAAAATATATTCTATGATGTGTCGAATTACCGACATTGTGGACGATGTGATTTAAATTTCCATTAATTCTTCCATGTCTGGTCATGAAACCATTTATATGGTTGAAACAGGTTATAATATATGTTTTAAAACTCACCCATGTTTCTGGAATTCATTTTTACTCATGGTTCTAATTAATAAGACAAAACAAGGTTGTTATTATCAAAGAACCACTAGAAGGATCTAAACGAACATCATTAATGTTCTAACTTATAAATAATCCTCATGTAATAATATAAAATGATGAATGTAATAATTTCTGTTATTGGATATATGTAAATACTACTCCATTATAATTCAGTAGTTTCACTTCCAATCGACCAGAATGTCCATCATGAACCAATAATGGAAATCATTTTAAGAACTCACCCAAAAACCGTGCAAAGGGAAAAAAATACTAACAATTAAGGGTGAAAAGATGATATTAATTGATCATATAAGATTTTATAAACATGATCATGTTTCTTTAAAATATTAATAACACTATTTTAACCATAATACAGGAGTTTTAACCAAGTTGGAAGTAAGACAAACCCGAGGTAAGGGAATTCTTAATCTGATTTCCGTTCGTTGGGTTAACCTTATACTTTATTATTTATGTGCTATTTAAATTCTTTTTGTGACGGTTTTTGTTTATTTTATTTTTTATTATGTTTATTTACAGTATATATAAATACTCTATACACACTTTTAAGTCTCTCTTAAATTGTACAATATTTATATGGGGCATTTCTTTAAAAATACTCTTTCAAAATTTGATTTTCCAAAATTCCAAAGTATTGTTTTTATGGAATATTCATGTTGTATGATTATGTTTTGGTTCTTGGGGATTATTTATAATGAATGGGGGGACCTATATCTCCCTCCAATGCACTGGGTATGTGTAATTTGGAGGTCAGTCGTATGGTTGCTCTGAGTGTAACTGTGATGGTTAAACAAAGTAAGGTAGCGTGAGGGTTATAGATTATGAGGTAGCCAAGAATGGTTACAAGATTATGTATGTAATACCCCAAGATAAATTTATGATTATATTTATGTTCTCATGTTTTTTTGGATATTGTGTGAATCTAATGTTACACTAAGAAAGTATATATGAGTGAAAAGCATGTCTTCGGAAAATGTATTCATACGTTACGAGTATTTATGGACTAATGTGATATTTCCTTCCTTTTTCATCCCTTATTGAGTTTTGTACTCATACCAAGTTTTTAAAAGATTTTTAACAGGTTAATGGATGTGTAATACAAAGAAGGAAGACACATTAAATGTTTATGAATTTTCAAGGAGTCTTGTTTTATGTTTTAATGATTTATATTGTGAAAAAAATGGAATCTATTTTTATGGTATCTACTCTGTAATAATGTGTAATGTTATTAGTGTTTTGTCCTAATTCTATAAAGATATAAACATGAAAATATATTCAATGTAAAAGAAAGTGTTTTCTTGAATAAATTCAATATTATTTATGAAATAAGGTCGGATCCTTATAGTTGGTATCAGATGATGGTTTAGATAACTTTAGGGGTTAGGGTGATGTAAATAGAATAACATAAATGATTTTAACTCTATGTTTTATTTTTTATAGCATTTAAATATTAACATGTTGCTTAATCTAAGATATGTTTTTTCAGAATGATTGTGTGTAGAAAAAATAGGGATGCTGAAGAAGAGAGGCACCGACAGAATGACATCCTTCCGAAACTATAGCCCAGAATGGTAGGGATTTGAACCAAGCAGTTTGTGATAGTAATGGCTCAGCTAACGCATGCAATAAATGGTGGTGGCATCCATGAAAGAGAACCAATAGAGGTACCAAAATGGAAAATGAAAGTAGTGGAACATTTTATGAGACAACATCCTCCTGCATTCAAGGGATCTTCTGACCTTGTAGCATCTGAAGGATGTATAAAATCCTTTGAAAATATATTCGATATTATGGGATGTTCATACAATCAAAAGGTAATTCTTGCCATTTATCCTTTGGATGGGGAAGCTGATCAGTGGTGGTCAATGATAAGGAATATCAGGAGTAGAGAGAATTTTGATGCCTTAGAGTGGGATGAATTTAAAATCCTTTTCCTTGAAAAATATTTTCTTAAGGTGGTGCGACTTAGAATGGATAAGAAATTCCTTGAATTGAAATATAAGGAGGATGATTAAGTGGCTGTGTATGAAGAGAACTTAACCCGACTAGCGAGGTATGCACCAAATATTATTTTGTATCTTGATAGCAAAATCAACTGCTTTTACTTAGGACTGAATCCAAGGTATAGAATGGAGTTGGCCTCCCGTGAATTCAAAAGTTATGAGAAACATGTCCGATGTGATGAGATAGTAGAGATAGAGTTTGCTGATGATCACACACATTTTGGAAACAAAGAGAAGAAGAGGTCCAGTTGGCCAGAAATGGGTAAGAATCAACCAAAGAAATCTGATGGTAAGAAAATACAATTTTCAGTTTTTGAATAGTGTAGCATGGAACACCCTGAGGAATGTCTTAGAAAAACTGGGAAGTGTTTTAAATGTGGTAAGTTGGGACATATGGCCCATGATTGCAATGAAACTGATCCTAACACTAATCCTGATAAGCAAACTGTAAAATGTTTTAAATGTGGTGAAATGGGTCATTATGAAAATGTATGCCCAATGAGAGATCGGAATGATGCAAAGAAGCCAGAATACAAGCAGAAAGGTGTAGTGGGATCCTTTGTAACTACATCAGAAGACGTCGAGCCATCCAATGAACATGAAACTCGAACTTGTTGTTAAAACACCAGTGGGAAATGTTATAGCAAAGAGGAATTATAATAATCATTCTATTGTGGTCTGTGGAAAGAATTTACCTGAAAACCTTGTTGCTTTACCCTTAGTCGATTTTGATATTATTCTGGGGATGAACTGGATTTCTGATTATCATGATAAGATTTACTGTAGAACTAAAGAAGTTTTTTTTCAGAAATAGTTTCAGTTCCTATACCTGAATGAACCCATACAATTTATAACATATCAGGAAGCTGATAAACTGTTGAAATGTGGAAATGAAAGTAATGTTTCTCATATTGTTGAAAACAAGGGAACTATTCAAATTAATGATTTACCAGTGGTAAATGAATACCTTGAAGTTATTCCTGATGAGTTACCATGTTTCATAACTGATCTAGAAGTTTAATTCACAATTGACTTAGATCCTAATGCTAAGACAATTTCAAAACCCCCTTATCGTATGGATCCAATAGAACTTATTGAATTGAAAAATCAGTTGTATAATTTACTTGATAGAGGCTTCATTCATCCTAGTAGTTCACCATGGGGAGCCCCTATTTTGTTTGTTTAAAAGAAACATGGTTCCATGAGACTCTGCATTGATTATAGATCTTTGAATAACATCACTGTTAAAAACAAGTATCCTTTGCCTCATATCGATGACTTGTTTGATCTGCTCTAGAGAGCTCAGTACTTTTCCAATATTGGCGTGATATCTGGATACCATCAGCTGAAGGTGATGGAGGATGACATCCTGAATGTAGCCTTTTGTACTAGATATGGGAATTATGAATTTGTTGTTATGTCGTTTGGATTAACAAATGCACCTGCTGTATTCATGAATCTTATTAATAGAGTATTTCATGAGTTTATGGATATGTTTTTGGTTGTATTTGTTGATGAAATTATGGAATTTTATAAAAATAAAGAGGAGCATGAAATACACCTAAGTGTTGTTTTAAAAACATTAAAAGAAAAGAAACTATATGGAAAATTCAGCAAGTTTAATTTTTTGTTGCAACAGATTTCATTTCTTGGGAACATTATAAATAAGGATGGAATAACAGTTGATCCTGCCAAAACAAAAGTAGTTGATGAATGGCCAAGACCCACAAATGTTACAGAGATTCATATTTTTCTGGGCTTATCAAGTTATTACAGACAGTTTGTTAAGAACATTGCATGACTATCTATCCTGATAACTAAGTTAACACAGAAAGGGGTTAAATTTGCTTGTAAAGAAGAATGTGATGTTTGTTTTCATGAACTGAAGAAGAGATTGGTTAATGCTCCAGTTTTGGCCTTACCTTCCCGCAATGGTGAGTTTATCATCTACAGTGATACATCTTTGAAGGGACTTGGTTGTGTTTTGATGCAGAATGATCAGGTAATTACATATTATTCGAGACAACTTAAACCTCATGAGCTAAATTTTCCCACACATGATTTGGAAATAGCATTCGTTGTTTTTTATTTGAAAATATGGAGGCATCTTCTTATACTGAACCAAATTCCAAATATATACCGATTATAAAATTATAAAGTATATATTCACTCAAGAGGAATTAAACATGAGGCTCAAAAGTTGGCAAGAAATGATAAAGGATTATGACTTCACAATCAATTACTATCCTAGAAAAGAAAAAAAAGTAGCAGATGCCTTAAGTCGGAAACATCATGCATCATTAACCATGATACATTTGGAACATTATCCCTTGATTAATGATTTGATGAATTTTGTCTTAGAGTTTGTTGGTGCAGGGAATACATCTGTTTTGTTTCAGGATTCAGTGCAATATTCATTTTTAGATAGAATTATGCAAGAACAGAAGGAAGACTATGAGCTACAGAAAAAGGTAGAATTGTTTAAAATGGGTATGTTTCCACAACATAATCTTGAAAAAGATTGTGTTTTATGATTTGGAAAAAGGTTTTGTGTTCCTTATGATTACCAATTGAAGAATGAATTTTTGTGTGAAGCACATAGTTCTCCATTTTATATTCATCCTAGAAGTACTAAGATGTACAGAGACCTTGGGGAGTATTATTGGTGGGATGGAATGAAAAGAGATATTGCTGATTTTACCATGAAATTTTTAACGTGTCAACAGTTTAAAGCAGATCGACAGTTACCGAAGGGGATGATTCACCCTTTTCTAGTGCCAGAGTGGAAATAGGAGAATGTATAATGGACATTGTGGTGGTACTACCAAAGACTTCTCTAGGTAACAATTCAATTTGGGTTATTGTTTATTGGCAGAAAAAATCTGTACATTTTATATCTATTCGAGATACAATGTCTTTGGATCATCTTTCTCGAATGTACATAAAGGATAATTTTAGGTTACCTGGAGTTAATATTTCTATTGTATCTAACTGAGATCCCAGGTTCACTTCTATCTTTTGGAAGGGACACCAGATGTTGTTGGGCACAAATTTATATTTTAGTATAACTTTTCATCATCTGTTAGATGGGCAGTCAGAATCAATGATTCAAACATTAAAGTATATGCTTCGAGTTTGTTCAATGGACTATCAGGGAAGATGGGATCAATATCTTTCTTTAGTTGAGTTTTCTTATAATAACAGTTTTCATTCCAATATTCAGATGGCACCTTTTGAGACCTTGTATGGGAAGCAGTGTCAGACTCCAGAATTTTGGGATAATGTTGGTGAAAGAAAGTTGATGTGGCCAGAATTAGTAGAAGAAGTTGCTGAGAAAGTGAGAATGATCCAGCAGCGCATGAGGACAGATCAGAGCAGGTAGAAAAGTTATACAGATAACATAAGGAAAGACTTCTCTTTCGATGTACGTGAACATGTTTTCCTTAAAATCTCTCCTTAGAAAAGTGTGATGTGTTTTGATAAGAAAGGAAAACTAAGTCCCCGGTTCATCGGTCCTTTTGAAATCTTGGAAAAAGATGGAACAATTTCATACCTCATAGCATTGCCTCCGAACATGGTTCATGTACACAATTTATTTCATGTTTCGATGTTGAGGAAGTATGTTCCAGATTCATCACATGTCTTGAGCCCAGAAGCACTTCAGCTGGAAGAGAACCTTTCTTATAAAGATAAAATAGTTCAGATTCTTTATAGAAGGGAACATGTATTGTGGAATAAGGTAATCCATAAGGTAAAGGTTTTTTGGATCAACCACATGGTTTAAGAAGTAACATGGGAGTCTAAAAATTCTATGAGAGAAAAACGCGCTCAGTTGATTAATATGTAAATAAAATTGTGAGGATGCAATTTCAAGAAGGTGGGGATAATGTAACACCCCATGTTAAAAAAAAAGAAATGCATGGAACTTTGTGTTATTTAGATATTTTTAATTATCCTTTAAAACATAACTTTTCTACTTTTATGTTCTGAATTTCAAGAAACATTCATCTACAACTATGTTCAGTATGGTATTTAGGGTCTGATGAAACCAACTTCTTTTTTTGTGAATATTAACATACTATTATGAATAGTAATATGAATAGTAAAATGAACCTAAAGAATAGTAAATTTTATTATTATTTTATTTTCTTAAGGGTAGAAGATAATAACATATTGGATAATTTTTCATTGTGATAAATAAGTAGTTGTAGAATTATAACTGTTAATTTTTGAAATAAGTATGATTTTATTTAAAAGTTAAATTAATAATATTTAGAAAATTAATTTTCAAAATTGGACTTCATTTTTGAATTCTACATGTTGAGAAATTGTTAGGTTAAATTTTTGATATTTTTCTAAAATTCAATAATGTTTCATTAATAGTAAATATGATAAAATATGATAAATGATAAATACTTGATTTACTGCATCATAGGTGATTAAATGATGATGTAAGACCACTTGGATTGAACTCACATGATATTATAACTATTTAGGGTCACAGTAATTGTGATTATTCATAGTCTTGAGTAAAATATTATAATAATGACTAAATTAATCTAAAATACCTCCCCTCCTCCACTATAAATACCACCCTCACTCCCCTCTTCATCCCACACCTCTAAAGCCATGAGAATTGTCTAATTTCTACCAAATTCCCTCCCCAATCTTCTTCCCCACGTCCTAGAGCTACTGGTCTCACCAAAAGACCAAAGCCAAAGACCTTAAGGAGGATCTCAAGTAGAAGAAATCAAGAGGTAATCATCCTCTTTAATTTTCATTCTTTTCGTTCATTTTATGTTATTCACTTCCATTACCTTTAGCTTATGATGAGATATTTCATTAAATATCCTCCATTACTAGCCATATTATGTATGAATTATGAGATCCCCTTCCTCTCATCATACTATTTTTATGAAATTTTAAGAGACGTCGTTAGGATACCGAATTTTGGTGAGAAATTCATCATGTTTTCTTTAATTTTAAGATTCATTTATTTTCGTCGTATTCCCTCACCTCCTCTTTACCAAGAGGCATGAATGATCTATAATCTTTAATATTCTGTAATCTCTCATGTTCATCGAAAATTCATCATCTTTATTTTTCTCCTCCCCCCCTTATTCAAGGAATTAAAATATTTTCTGTGATGTGTCGAATTACCGACATCATGGACGATGTGATTTCAATTTCCATTAATTCTTTCAAGTCTAGTCATGAAACCATTATATGTATGAACCATGTTATAATATGTTTTTTATAAGTCACCAATGGTTCTGGAATTCTTTTGTAATCATGGTTCTAATTTATAAGACAAAACAAGGTTGTTATTATCAAAGAACCACTAAAAGGATCTAAATGAACATCATTAATGTTCTAAATTATAAATCATCCTCAAGTAAGAATTAAACATGATAAATGGAATAATTTATGTTACTGGATATATGTAAATACTAATCCATTCAAATTATTTTCTTATACTTCCAATGGACATGAATGTCCATCATGAACCAATCATGGAAATCATGTTAAGAACTCACCCAAAAACAGTGCAATGAGAAACAATACTAAAAATTAAGGGTGAAAAGATGTTATTAAATGATCATATAAGATGTTATAAACAGTACCATGTTTCTGTTAAGTATTAATAACACTCTTTTAACCATTATACAGGAGGTTTAAACTAGTTGTAATTAAGACAAACCTAAGGTAAGGGAATTCTTAACCTGATTTCCATTCTTTGGGTTAACCTTCTACTTTATTATTTTTGTTCTATTTAAATTATTTGTGTGATGGGTTATATTTATATTATGTTTTATTATGTGTATTTTTGTAGTATATATACATACTCCATAGAGTCTTTTAAGTCTCTCTTCAATTGTATAATATTTATAATGGGATTTTCTTTAAAAAATTTCTATTAAAATTTGGTTTTATGAAATTCCAAAGTAATGTTTTAATAGAATTATTAATGTTGTATGATTATGTGTTGGTTCTTGGAAATTATTTATGATAAACGGTGGGACCTATATCTCCCTACAATGAATTGGGTATGAGTAATTTAGAGGTTGGACGTATGGTTACTCCAAGTGTAACTGTGATGGTTACACAAAGTAATGTAGCCATGAGGGTTACGAATTATGAGGTAACCAAGAATGGTTACATGATTATGTAAGTAATTTCTCAAGATACCTTTATGATTATATTTAGGTTCTCATGTTTTTCAATATTATGTGTGAATATAAGGTTACACAAATTAAGTATATATGAGTGACAATCATGTCTTCTGAAAATGTTTTCATAAGTTACGAGTATTCATGGACTAATGTGCTATTTCTTTCCTTTTTTATACCGTACTGAGCATTGTGTTCGTCCCAAGTTTTTAAATGATTTTTCATAGGTTAATGGATGTGTAATAAAAAGAATGAACACATGTTAAATGTTGAAGAATTTTCAAGGAGTCTTATTTTAAGTTTTAATGTTTTATATTTTGAGAAAAATGGAATCTTTTTTATGGTATCTACTATGTAATAATTTGTAATATTATGAGTGTTTTGTCCCAATTCTCTAAATCTCTAAACATGAAAAGATCCTCAATGTTAAATTAAGTGTTTTCTTAACTACATTCAAGATTATGTATCAATAATGTCGGGTCCTTACACCATTTTTTATATTCTATAAATTATTAAATTATAACTTATGTATGAGGAACAATAATAAGATGTCAAAACAAATTGAACAAATAAAGAGGATATTACTCAAAATGTAACATTAATGTGGAGTTGTTAACAAACATGTAATATAATGTAAAAAAATCATATATATCATTATATATAATAATATGATTCTTTTTATGGATCTCTAATAAACTTATATTTATTTTACTAGAGGTTTGAGGGTGTATGAAGAAACTTAAGACTAAAGGTAAGAGTATCTCATTCCACTTTTTATTTTCATGAGGTAAATTCCTTATTTACCACTTATTTAATTTGTGTGGAATTTATACCACCAATTATGTATTATATGTTTCTTAAACATAAAATTTGGATTATTTGAATATCCATTTTATGACATTTATTTAATGGTGCTTATGGTTCAAAAGTTACCATATTGGAAATCTAATTTTTTCTCAATTTTACTTCTATGAGACAAAGGCCATGTTATGAACCTATATTTTTTCATGAGGTGTATATACTATCTTTATAAATATTATATTATGAATATACTTATTTTAATGATATTTTATGCTTCTTGTAATGTTTTTATTTACATTGTTTTATGATACAAAGTTACCAAAGCGGTAATGGTTTATTTCTAAAATATCATCTTTTATCCATATTGCATATGATTATTCATTTATTGATTAAATATTATAATAAATCTCTTAATTACACTCATTATTCAAATAAAATTTAGTTATTTAGGTTATATCCATGTAATAGTAACATTTTTCCACTCTTTGCTATGTATGATAAATAATTATGTGTTTTTTTTAAAATATAACATCATATATTTCTTCGATTAGAAATATATGTTCCTTAAAACCAATATTTTATAATAAAAAAATTAAAAAAAATTATAATATTATCCATGATCTTAAAATTCATTTTTAGAGATGTTTTTTCATTTTAAAAAATGGGTTTTGTAAATGTAATATTATATTTATTTCCGGTCGAGGCACTTTTCTAAACAATTAACGGTGTAAAAGGAATATTCAAAATTTACATACTTATATTTTTTCATGACCATTATTTCATTCAATATTATATTAAAATTTAAAAACATTCTTTCATAAGAAACTATTTTCCCTTAATATTCTATAAATCTTTGTTTTGGAATCTACTTTTATATGCTTTTAAATATTTGTTTTCAAATATATTATTTGAAGTATTTAAATTATTATTTTATAAAAGATCAATGTATTTTTAATGAAATAGTTTCTAAAAATAAATTCCATATTTTTTTATTTGTTTTTCCATGTTTTTTCAATGAAAAGGGTTTTCAACATACTTTATGTAATAAAAATTACTTTTAAAGGGGAAAATACATTTACCTCAATAAATCTTTTCTATTAAATTTAAAATATATATTATAAGAAAAGAATATATGAAATGGATTGTGAAAAGGATTTTCAATGAAAGTGTCTATTCCATAAGAAATGATCCATTCGATCATTCAAATTCCTTCTCCAATTAAGATGACATACGTTGTTATAGTTTATGCTATACAAGGTATATGATACAATAATTTGATTCATATTTTATCATGAATGTTTTATGATTTTATATAAATATGTTTGTCACACCAATTTTTCTTCCACGGGTTATATGATTTTGAAACCTGTTTCATTTCGGGTATTATGCCTTCATGAAATGATTATGACACCTTTCTCTTATCCAAAGTAATTTATGTGATAGAAGGTTTATGATACCCATTTCATTTCATGTATTATTATATAATGTTTATGAAACTCTTCTCTTGTATGTGTCATGATATGATGATTGTTATATTATCATGTTCCTCATGTATGTTTGATTTCATTATTAGATTAGTGGGACATATATATCCCTCAAATTTATTGGGTAATGATTTATATCTCCATTGATAATAATTGGATTCAGGTCAATGGGATTAATAAAATAGTTAAATATGGGGAAACATGATCCAATATGGGAATATGGGGAAACATGATACACTATGGGAATATGGGGAAAATCAATCCACTATAGGAGGATGGGGAAACCTTCTCCTATACAATGAGAGGAGTATGAATCGGGATGGTGGTGTGTCCCGACCATATGGTGTAGTCCCCATGATGTTCCTTGATATATTCTATCAATGATTCATGACTTATAGGGAATGATTTTATATGTTAATATGCATGCCACAATTCCATGTCTTACACCTATGTTATGCCTTCATGGAGTATGCTCTCTATTACCTGATGATTCAGGCCTTAAAAACTGATAATATTTATTCTATGATTCATGTTTATGATATTTTATTTTATGTGTATGATATTAGCGTTTTGTTATGATGTTATCATACCCTTGATTCCCATTTTTATGCTTACATATCTCTAATTTTTACCCTTACTGAGCATCTGAACTCACATCTTTTTATGATTACCTCCCTTGTTTATAAAGAAGTTTTTTATTTATGATGTTTCTAAGAGGTGTTCAATTATTTGAGAGAGTAGTGAAAAATAAGGTAGAGCATTCAGGTACATGTTATTAGGTTTTCAACTTTCTAAAGGAACTAACATAATATGATCTTTGGGTATCTAATCCTGTGATGTATTAAGTATTCTATAAAAAAGATGTGAAATATATGTATGTAATGAATATTTGTTTGTAAAAAACATTTTAAAAAGTATAATATATTTTTATACTGAAAATATGTAAATATAAAAGGGATAACTTTCACGGGAAGGATAATACAGAGGAAAATATCTATTGGAAATAATGGGAGTTATTCCTTTCAATATTAACCATTTTTCTGAAAATTTATTTCATTAAGAATGATGATATCGGCTAAAATAAGAAACCTCCCTTGATAAAAATATAATATATAATATAGAAAATGGATTGGGATGATAAAATGGACATATAAAATCATAATCATGTATTGAATATGTGACTAAATGATAATGAATTTGAGTTTACAAAGAAGTTAAAACTTTATAAAAATTAAACTGAAACAATTTCAATGAGAAAGAGATTGAAATTTATCTTATAATACCATGAAAAAAAATATATTTTATGTTTTATAAAATTATAGAGTCAGTATATACACCATATAAAAAATATTAGGTTAATAATGCAAACATTTCTTGAAAGAATGTAATTTGAGACATCAACCCTTATAGAATTTGTAATTTTGAGTCACAACCACATGATAGAAATAAAATGAAATTTTAAATTGAATATATTTATTTAATATAGAATCATACAGCAAAATAATAATGGTATATTAGATACACCATTCAAGAACTACATGTTTTATAATAAGAAATATGTCTCATGGGATAAAAAATGAGAAAAGAAACCCATACCTCAATCTTGATTCATTCCATGAATACGCCAACCGTCCCAAATAATAATATTAAATTTATTTCATACCATAATTAGAACCATATTATTATATAATTCAATTAATATAGATAATTATGATTCATATTCTATTTATTTATTTTTTAGTTTTTAATAGGTTTCATGATAAATGAATTTGTTGTGGATTATCTCAGTAGTATTAGTGATGACAATTAATATCATAATTACAAGTTAAATAATTTATATAAACATTCCCTAAAAATCTTAAAAAAATATTTTCTTACTAACATAAAATAATATTTTTATTTAATTTATCATATTCATCCATGATAATTTTTTATAGCATTTTATTGGAAGGTGGTTAAACCAACCCAAACACGGGAATCCCATAACTCAATGGGAGAGTATGGTCATGGAAGTGTATTATATCAATATATAACAATAATTATGATATTATTGAGGTTTTTTAATTAATTGAATCATATTATTGATAGTTTTTTGTATTGAATTAATATCAAGATGAAAATAAAAGTAAAAATTCTTTTTGGAGGTGGCAGTCTTCACAATGCACGATCAACATAATATTGTTTTTCAATCAGTATCTTATGGAAAAAATATTAGTTATTACATTAATATAAAAGAATTAATTTTTAAATTTATATTGAGTTTGTTGTATTAGTAGTCATAGGTTATATTTATTTGGGGACATATTATAGAGAAACGATAAGGATAAACATTGGTACCTTCAATATTCTGTTGAATTTATCCTTCGAAATGAGAGGATTATGAAAAATTTCTGCTGACCATGGATTCTGTTCCTAAAGAATAATTTTGGGAGTCTAAATTTTACCACCGATATAATGAATTTTCAATTGAAATTTCAAATATTGAGAGGGTTTCAGTTATCCACTTTTATATATGAATAAAATGAAACCATTGTGAACACCTGTTATTTTCAATAATGGTTTGAAAAAAATTATTTATATATGGTTCTAAAAGTGAGAGATAATTGATTAATCAATATTTTCAGGATGATAATACCTCAAACTCCAATATTCCCACATTTTTTAAAGAAGTGTCAAATTTATTGCATGATTTATACATTTTAAAATTTAGGATTTTACCTTAGTAACATATTTATAGTATATTAATTTATATTTTATTAAAAAGATAAGGTAACCATTCTTATTAAATATGGGGTGAAAAACCTAAATTTTATCAAAATATATTGTAATATAATTTATAAATAATATAAAATTATCTTTTAGAATAAAAAATGTTTACGCTATGACACTAGAAACCTAGTGTTAGTGAATTATATTCATAGATTTTCATGATAACAAGGAATAAAGTCCTGAAGGACTGATCCGTTTAGTAATATTGAAAAAACTAGATACATTCATGAAATCTATTTTACATATGGAAAAGAAAACAACATATAATACATAAGAAAAGATAATTATATGCATCCTTGAAAACTCAACAAATAATCCCTCACTCATTACCTGGGGAAGGAAAATAAATGAAATGGTTGAGGTCAAGTGCTATGTAAGGGTTACATACAGAGTAATAATAAATCATTAATAAGTGAGTCCTAATCAATTATACATAAATAATATGGTGTAGTGAATGATTGAAAAAAGACACCATCAATAAACTGATAATGAATGTGAATCAATATATTTTTTCATAGTAAAAGCCTCATGAAAATTAATAACCAAATTTGAATAAAGTGTATTATAATTATTTTAATTACATGTATCTATCACATTAACCATCATACTGTCGATGGGGTTTATGTTTGTGGGTATAAACCTGGATGATTATGTATTGGAGAAATACTAGAAGGGTATGTCGCCAACTATTTTTTCTCACGAGACATGTAAATGCATAGAGGAGATAAAACTAGTCCTACCTATCACTAAAAGTCCAAAACATTCATATACAAATATTTAATAACAAAAAAAATATTCCTTTTTAATTTCCATGTTCAGTAGAGGATATAGATTCATGAATATTTCCATAGTTAAAACAACAATCAAAATAAATATCATATATAAAATGGTATACAACTAATGAAATAATAATATACATTATACAAAAATATTTATATTTAATAAAAATTTAATTTCATCTGAAAAATGATCTCAAAGGGGTATTATATACCCCACATTAAAATAATTAGGGGCACAATACCAAGATAGTCTAAATGAAATGAAAATTGAGATAAAGTCCCTTACCACATTGTAATCAATCGAATAATATGACTAAAAATTACAATCAAAAAATGAATACTTTCAAAAAATGTATATATAAATAATAATTATATTGTATATAAATTGAAGAATACATACACCACATAAAAGAAATACGTGGCGAATAGTGTAAATCACACAGAAATAGATGGGTGATTAGAAACCCCATACCATATTCCTGAATGTGTTCTCCACTTGATATAAATGTATGAATATTCTGATTAAATACATTAAATAATTAATTAAGAACAATATCTACATTTATTTTATTTATTATAATTCTAATTTGTTCAGTTATGGCTTTTTGGATGAGTAATACGATAATGATTTATCGATCGAGAGTCTTTGTTTCCTTTGTTTTCACGATCGACATACTTGTGTTCGAGCATAGATGTTCATGTTAAATGTATATAATTATACCTATTGTGAATTATATATAAATAAGGAAAATAAATAAGTGAAAATTTATATTTATAACATTTGTTGACATGGTATGTGGTTAAATAATTAGATAATTCATTTATTGATAACAATTTAGATTATTATAGTGGTTATTGATTGTAACGACCTCATTTTATTTTATCATTTAGTATTATTTAAATATGTTACCTCTACAGCATAAAAAGGGTTATATTATATATTTTAAAATATTTATCAACTGTTAAAATTGTTTCATGAACCACTGTGATGATGACTTTTAAGAGAAAAACTTCATCGTCTATGAAAGTTGTAAATTGGCACATCCCGAATGATGATTTCATTTATAAAATAAAAGAGGCAGAGTAAGGAGACTGATAATGATTATTAAAATATAATTATATGACTACATTATATATATATATGATACTAGATTTAACATGATCAAATGTACATAAGAGGTTATGAGAGAATAAGAAAATAATCTAAATTGAAATGAAATTAAATGAAAAGGGAAGAGGATTTACATCTTGAAATAACCTCTTTGAGAACCGATTTAAGGGAAAGGGTTTTTGTATCATTGGATGTCCAACTACACCTATATTTGAGTATGGATTAGGTAAGACAGTTAGGGTTGAAATTTGAGAAGATTCAAGGTGTAGAAAAGTGAAGCGAAGATGGAGTGAGGGGTGGATTTTATATGGGACGAGAGGAGGGATTTTCAATTATTTTAATCATTATTTTATTATTTCTTATCATGAATATGAAAATTAATAATTATTGTGACTAAAAATAGTAATACGTTCAAGTGAGTTCGAATCAGTGTTCATTTAGATCATCCATGACTCAAGCATGATGCAGAAATTCATTTATTTATCATATTTACTAAATTAACTAATTTCACTATTCTCTAAAAGTTCATGTATTTCAAAAAATTCCTATTAATTTACCCCATTAATTTATTAATTAAAAGAATAAAAATTGGACTCCGTTTTAAAAAATTATTTTCTATAATGTTAAATTTAATTTTTAATGAAAATTATTAGTTACTCAAAAAATGATGATTTTAAATTTATAACAGATTTCATAACACACTAAAAAATTATATATGTTCTCATTAAATTATCCTAAAATCATAAATAAATAAAAATTTATTTAGGAATAAATTTTTGAAAATTAAATTTTTAATTATAAAATTGTAATTATATATTTCTGGATCACAAAAATACCAACAGTTTATTATTAAATTTTAAAATAATTATCTTAATTAATAGGGTGCCTAACATTTATTTGTAATTTAATTGTTGAGGATACTACTCATAAGGGTCATATTACCATTAATAAGGGTAAAATACTATTCATAAGGGTAAAATTACTATTGAAAATGGCATGGAACTATTTACTAAAAATTAAGCTGATCCTATCAGACTTGAAATATCATACTGAACGCAACCATGTGTGTCCATATTTCTATATTCATATCACCAAAGTGGAAAAATTATGTTTAGCTGCTAAATTATAACTATATCATATAACAATTTTTTATTTCATAGAGACTGAGTGTTGCATTCATAATAAGCTATCTAATGTATTAAAATAGTTTAAGAAGAAACATACCATACAATCATGGGGTGTTATATTCTACCCTCCTTTAGAAAATGTCTACCCCAAAAATTTTCAGGTATATAGACCTCGTAATAAAATTAGGTCGTACTTTATCAAAACATCATATGGTTCCAATGTTGCTTCCTCTATTTTATGGTATCCCTAAAGAACCTTTACAAGTAATGTTTTATGATTTCTCAATACTTTTTCTCTTGTGTCTAGAATCTTGATAGACTATTCACAATATAAAAAATCAAATATATGTTATATTTCTTCATAGGTGAGTCCATGCATTGGTTTTGGGATATAATTGTTTACTAATGATATGTGGAACACATCATGATCATTAGATAGACCTGGTTTCATTGCTAAAGGGTAAGCTACAACTCCAATTTTTTCCATAATTTCAAATGGTCTGATGTACCTGGGGCTCAAATCCACTTTCTTACCGAACCTTAAGACCAACATTCCATAGATATACTTTTTGAAAAACATGGTCTCCCACTTGAAATTCAAAATCCTTTCTACAGTTGCTAGAATAACTCTTTTTCCATCAATGGGATGATCTAATATGGTCTTGAATTTTCATTACCTTAATAGTTTTCTCCTCAATAAGATTTGGTCCTATATGTCTCCTCTCACCAACATCATCCCAAAAATTTAGAGTTTGACATCTCTTTCCATATAATGTGTTATATGGCACCATTTCAAGACTATAATTTAAACACTTATTATAGAAAACATCACCAAATGTAGGAATTGATTCCACGTTCCTTTAATTTCAATTATTCCTAATCCCAATATTTATTCCAGTCTTTCAATTGTCCTTTTAGACTATTTGTTATTTCAGGGGTCAGAAGATGTACCAATATGATTCTCAATATCCAATGCCTTCTGAAGACTTCTCTTGAATATCTATGTAAATCCAGGAACTCGATCACGAACAATCGATAGAGTTTCACAATGATGTCTTACAACTACATTAATACAGAGTCTCTCTAGGATATCAAGTGTAAAATTTTCTCTTATAGCAAGAAAATGTATGGATTATATATGTTGATCAACAATTATCTATATTGCATCATTCATTATAGGTTTTCGTGGTAGTCCTGTGATAATTTCCATCATAGTTTTATCCCACATCCACATAGTAATAGGTAGAGGTTACATGTATCCTCTTGGATGTTGTCTCATTGACTCCACTTGTGAAAAAACTAGACACCTTGACACATGTTCAGCAATTTCCCACTTCATGTTATACCACCAAAATTGTTCCTTCACATCTCTAAACATATTGATTATTCCCATGTGTATAGAGAATTTTGAGCTATGAGGCTCATCTAATAGTTCCATTTTTAGCTCAGTTAATGATGGAACACATAACATAATTATAAATTTTAGAACTCCTTCCAATTAAATAAATTCTTCCAATATTCCATCCTATATAGCTTTAATTTTCTTTTGAATGTTCTCATCTTACGATTGATTGATTTTTATCTAATACAGTAAATATGGTTTAACAATCATTTGAAAAAGGAATGATTTTTTCACTTCAATGAATGTTATCATATACATCATTACTAGATCCAGGAACATATGATCTTTCTAAATCCCAATTTGGGTATGAAGTCCATGACCAATCATGCTTAATGCATCTTCCACATTATTTTCCTTTCATGGGTGGTAGTGTATTGAACAATCATAATCATTGAGTAACTTGATCTATCACTTTTGACTCATGTTTATTAATTTATGTGAAAAATGTATTTCAAACTCTTGTGATCCATATATAACTCACATAATCCACTATAGATATAGATTCTCTATATTTTTAGATAAACGATTAGGGCTTCTAGCTCAATATCTTGAGTTGGATAATAATTATCATCAGCCTTGAATTGCCTTGATGCATAAGCAATGAATTTATAACGTTTTGTAAGGACATAACCCAGTCCATTATTTGATGCATCACTCTAAAATACAAACCCATCATTTCTAGATGGAAGAGTAAAAATTGGATCTTTGACCAATTAGATTTTAAATTCCTCAAATCATTATTTCAATTATTTTTTCCATATGATCTTAACCCCTTTATGTGTGATCTTTGTGAGTGGGTTAGCCAATTGGGAATAATTCAACATGACACATTAATAGTAACCTACAATGCCAATAAAACTACATACCTTATTTATGTTTGTTGGCCTATGAAATTTTTTTATTAAATTTTTCATCACACGATCAACAAAAATTTCATCCTTAAAGACAATATGATCAATAAAATAATCTTATTTAATCCAGAATTCACATTTAATAGACATCCAATATAAAATTTCTCTTCTAATATTCTATTGAACAATACATAATCGGTTCTCATGGTACTAATTGACTTTGTAATATATTAATATCTCAATAATAAATAACACAACAAAATCATCAACATATTCTATGAAAACTCTTTTCATAGGATCCATGAAATTAAAGGGTTCATTGGTTATTCAAAATGGAATTACTATAAACTCATATTCACCATACATGGTTTAAAATTATATATTTGTAATATCTTAATTTCCCATAACGAATTGGTGATATCCAGATCGAAGGTCAATATCAAATAAATATGGAGATTTGTGGGGTTGATAAAATAGATAATCAATGCATGGAAGATGACATTTTTCATTTATTGTAATATCATTGATTTCTCTATAATCAATTCATATTCTTGTGGATACATATTTCTTCTTGACTAAAATAATATGGTCTCCCCATGGAGAAACACTAGGGTGATTAAATCCATTTTCAATCAATTCAACTAGTTGTTTCTTTATCAGCACAGATTCCATAGTGGACATAATATATGGAGTATTTTACATAGGACTTGCACCGGGAATAAAATAAATAGATAACTCAAAGTCGTACTCTATAGGATGTCTAGGTAAATCTTATAAAAATTCATCAATGTATTATTGCGCAATATGTTCATCTTAAAATTGAATATCCAAAGATGTTTTTTTATTCATCATCCATAATTTCATTTAAAAGTCACATTGAAAGTGGATATGGATATGATATATATGATTATGATTCTTCTCTAATGATAAATGATTTTATAGAATTTTAAAAAAATTTACTTCCATTATCTTGTAAAATATTTTTTGCATCATTATTTGAAAAATAATTCGTACATAAAAAAATTTAAAATTAAACCACAGGTATAAAGATATGTTCAGTTACAAAAGTAAGTTTATGTGTAAGGAAGGGGATTCACTGACACATTTTTGTTTCAATGACACTATCCTTGAAAATTTCTGATCTAGAAAATTCCATCATAATGGTTTGTAAAGGAAATGTGAATTATATTAATCATAACACTCGAGAGTTAAAAACCAATTACATAGTAAGTCCAGTTGTCATGTACCAGGTTACACTGAGTCAGGCCCAAAACACCTTGATGGGTTTGTTACTCTCATGTACATATGTTCCTAAACTACATCAACTTGTAGTATCCAGAAAAGTATGTATGGCTAGGAATGCCCACATAATCTCTACATTACCAAAATTCTATAATGTTATTATATAATTTTCCTGAATGTTTATATTAGAACGATCCTCTTTGATCTATGTTTTCTAATTCGAGTTCCCAATATTTTTTCTAAACATACTTTGATACCAACAGTAATGCCCCAACCCTTGAAACATTTAGCTGGTGCATTATTTTATTACATTGGCATGATTACAAGGAATAAATTCACAAATGTATGATCATTTACTAGTCTTGAAGTGACCATATACATACATGGAACCCATTTTACATTGGACAAGAAAAAAAACATATAATACATAACAAAAGATAATAATATGCATCCTTGAAACTCAATAAATGATCACTTCATCGTAGCCTGAGGAAGGGAAAAAATGAAAATGATGATATCAATTTCTCACTAGGGGTTACATATAGTGGTATCATGAATCAATATTGTATGAATCATAATCAATTGAACATAAATAATATGGCATGGTGAATAATTAAAAACACCATCCATCAATAAACGGAGAATGAAAGTGCATCCATGGATTTTTTTTCATAGTGAAATCCTCATGGAAACTAATAACCAAATCATGATTAAGGAGAATGATTATTATTTGGATGTTATGTATCTGGAACATGAAACAAAATACCATCAAGATGGTTTAGTTCTATGGGTATAAACCTGTCTGATTATGATTTGGAAAAAAACTTGAAGGGTCTACCGCCAACTATTTTGTCTCATGGGACCTATTGACGCATCAAGGTGATAGAGTGCACCACGTCAGTCACTAAAAGTCCAAATAATTATTATAAAATGATTTAATTATAGAATAATATGAATTATCAATTTCTGAACTGAGTAGATGATACACATTCATCAATATTTACATAGTTAAAACAACATTAAAAAATAACACCTTATATAAAAGGGTATACCACTAAGAAAGAAATCATATACATTATAAAAGAATTTTTTTATTTAATATAAATTTAATGTAGAATGATAATTGATCTCAAAATGGTATTAGATACTCTACATTAATATTATAAGGTGAATAATACCATGTAGGTCTCAATGAAATGAAAATTAAGATAAAGACCCTTATCACATTTTAATCAATCAAATCATATGAATTATATTTAATAATCATCAAATGAATCAATTAATATCCTAATTTTAATGGGAATAATGATATTATATATCAAATGGAATCATACATACACCAAATAAAATAAATAACTGGTGAACTAGGAGAATATCATATTAATAAAAGTGAGATAAGAAACCCCTTAACTTATACACAAATGTGTTCTTCTCCAAATATTAATTTCATAATTAATCTGATTCAGTCCATTCATTAACTAATTAAGAATATTTTATACCTTTATTTAATTCATTAAAAATTTATGAAGTTATTTTATGTCCTTTTTTATTAGTTATAAGTTACCAATTTTTCCCTCAAGAGAATTTTTTCCCTTTGTTTCCACAATCGACATACCAGTGTATAAGGATATAAGTTGATGTGGAATGGAAATAATTCTCACTAATTGAATTTATATAATATTAATGAACATATATAGGACTAAATTGTTTTTTATATCATTTGGTTTCATGGTATGATGATGAATCTTTATATTAGTCATTTAGTGATAATCGTTTAGATTATTACATCAGTTATTAATTATAAAAAACACATTATTTATCATTTAGTTTTATGAAAATATTTTACTTTCAGAAAATATAATTGGATAAATAATATAATTTCAAACTTATCTAAAACATTAAAATTGTTTCATGAACGACTTTGAAGAAGAATTTGATGAATGAAACTTCGTCCTCCACAAAGGTTGTAAATTGGTACCTTACTGACAATGATTTCTTTTATAAAACAAAAGAGTGAGAGTAAGGAGATTGATAATGGATATTAATTTAAAATTTTATAATTATAGTAAAAATATGATACTAGAGTTATCATGATTAATTGGACATAGTATGTTAAGAGAGAATAATAAAATAATATAATTTGAAATGAAATTAAATGAAAATGGAAGAGGATTTATATCTTAAAATAACCTCTTTTAAAATCTATTTAGGGGAAAGGGTTTTTGTATTTTGGAAAGGGAAAGTTCTCCTAGTTGTGGGGAGGGACTAGGGATGTTTATTTGGGAAAAAATTTGATAATATTAAAGGATTATAGGAATGAGGGTGGTTTTTATAGTTGACAACAGAAGGGTTTTCCATTAATTTAATCATTATTTTATTATTTCGGCTCAAGACTATGAATAGTGTTGATTATTGAGACTAAAAATGGTAATATTTTCTTGTGAGTTCAAACCAATATCAATTTACATTATCTATGACTCAATAATGATGGAAAAATTCATTTATTTATCTTATATTGTAAATTATTGAATATCATTATTTAACAAAAAAATCATGTATTTTATAAAAATACCGAAAATTAACTAGCACCATTTTTAGAAAAATAAAATTAAAAAATGTACATAATTTTATGAAAATAATTGTCTTAATATTTTAAATTTAATTTTTATTTAAAATAATTATTTATTCAAAAAATATAGTTTTTTTAAATTATAACTAATTTGATATAACCCTGAAAATTTCTTTAAAATTATCATTAAAGTATCCTAAAATCATTGGACAACAAAATATTGATTTTGGAATAATCTTTTAGAAAATTAGTTATCATTTTAATAAATTTATTAATTTTAAAATTTATATAAAATATTTATTGCTTACAAAAATATCAACACTTAATTATAAATATTTAAAATATTTACATTCATTTATAAGGCACCTAAATTTTATTTTTACATTCCTGGGACCAGATTATATTAATAAGGGTCATATTACTATTCATAGGGGTCAGATTTCTATTTTTAATTGTAACATTACTATTCATAAGGTTATGTTACTATTCAAAAATTATATGTTGATCCTATCAGACTCTATATATCATACTGAATCTATTCTTCTATGTCAATATTTATAAAATTTAAATCACAGAAGATGAAAAATTATGTTTTACATCTAGGATATCACTATCTCCTATAAAAAAGTTATTTCTCAATGACTCGTTATTTTCTTCATAATAAGTTATCAAATTAATTAAAATTATTTAAGAAGAAACAAACCATAAAATAATAGTGTTTTATAATCTTCCCTCCTTCAAAAATTTCATCTGAAAAATTTTCATGTATATATCCCCTTAAAAATATTTGGTTTGACCTTCTTCATAATATCCTCTGTTTCCCACATTGCTTTCTCCGTTTAATAGTTCCTCCAAAAGCCTTTACAATTTGAGTTGTCTAATTTCTCAATACAATCTCTATAGTGTTGAGAATCTCAAAAGTCTCTTCACAGTATGAAATATCATGTTCATCTTATATTTCATCATAGGCGAGTATATGTGTTGGGTCTATCATTTACTTTTTTGACAATGAATCATGGAACATATCATGAACTTTGGATATACATGGTGCATCGAAAAACTGTAAACTACGACTGCAATTATTTCAATAATTTAAAATATTCTAATATACATGGGGCAAGAATTATTTTCTACGTGAACCATAATACACCCTTCCCTAGAGATAATTTTTGAAAGACATGATCTCCCACTTGAAATGCCAAATCCTTTCAGTGGTTTTCATCATAACCCTTTTTCTGACATTGGTATTATTTAATATGGGGCTTAATTTTAATTAAATTTTCTGTTTTCTCTTAAATAATTTCTTGTAAAACAATTTTCCTCTCATCAAATTCACCCCAAAATGTTATATTTTGACATATTTTACTATATAATTCTTCATATGGTGTCATTTGAATACTAGAATGGAAAATATTATTGTAGGAAAACTCATCCAAAGTTAAGTATTGATACCAAATATCTTGAATGACATGTGATCATGATCTCAACATGTCATACAATGTTGGAATAGTCCTTTTAAACATTTTATTGGTTTGAAGGTGATAATAAGTAATTATAAGAAGCATAGTATCCAAATCCTTCTTATGAATCTTCCAGAATTCCAATGTAAATTGAGGATCTCAATCATAAACAATCTATAAAGGTGGACCATGAATTCATAAAACATAATTAATATATAGTCTTTCGAGGAGAGAATGTGGTAAATCTTCTGTTATAGAATGTAAATGTTCCAATTATGTATGAGGATCAATAATTAACCACATTTAATCATTAATTATAGGTTTCTTTAGTAGTCTGAAGATACACTCCACCGTAATATCATTTCACTTCCAGATAAAAATAGGTAGAGGTTGCATGAACCCTCTTGGATGTTGTCTCTCAACCTTCACTTGTTGAAAAGCATGAAACCCTGATAGAAAGTCATCAATTTCATGCTTCATGTCATCCTGCCAAAAATGTTCCTTCAGATATCTACACAACTTGGTGCTACCATGGTGTATATAGAAATTTGATCTATGAGAATCATCTAATATTTATATTTTAATCTCAATATCTAATTGAACACATAACCACTTTTCAAATTTCATAACTCCATCCTCATACATGAAGTCTATAAATCTTCCATCTTTAATGGATTTAATTTTTTATTAAATGATGTCATCAACATATAGAGTTATTTTTATCTATTATAGTAGATATGGTTTAAAAATAATTTCAAAAAAGAATGATGTTACCTATAACATAAAATTATAATTCCCATATATACTAGATCCATGAATATAGGATCTCTTTTATTCCCTAATTGGAATAGAAGTACATGTTCTTTCCTTCGTTATGCATCTACCACATTATTTTCCTTTCCTTGGTGGAAGTGTGTTTAACAGTCATAATATTTGAGAAACAGGAGCCATCTCCTTCGGTCATGTTGAGTTCTTTCTATGTAAATATTTATTTTTAACTCTTTTGGTCCGTATATATATATATATATCTTATTTTACCATAGATATAGTGTCTCTAGATTTTTAGTGTAAATATTATGGCTTCTAACTCATGATCGTGAGTTGGATAATTTTTCTGATGAGTCTTCAACTTCCTTGATGAAAATTCAATAAGTTTATCATTTTCCATAAGGATACAACCCATTCCAATCTTTTATGCATCACTTTATAATAAAATCCCACCATTTCCAAATGGAAGATTCAAAATTGGAGCATTTACCAATCATATTTTCAATTATTCAAAAACATTCATTACCATATTTTTCAATCTGAACCTAACTAATTTTCATGTGAGAAGGGTTAGTAGGTTATATCATTGGGAATAATTCTGTATGAAACACCGATAATGGCCAACTAAGCCAATAAAACTACATATCTCAATTATGTCCATTGGAATAGGTCATTCTTGAGTTTCCTTTATCATCATAGGATAAATAGATATTCCATCTTTATGGACGATATGGTCTTGAAAAGAGACTTTTTGAAGCCAAAAATCACATTTACTAAACATCCGATATAAATATTTTCATTAAATAGTCCCCAGAAAACCCTGTAAGTCGTTATCATGGTCCTCGTTAATTTTCTAATAAATTAAGATTTTATCTATAAATACTATTAAAAAATCATCAAGATATTCCATGAAAATTCGGTTTATTAGTTCCATGAAAACAGAGGGTGCATTATTCAGTCCAGATGGAATTATGTTAAACTCATAATGTCCAAACCCAGTTAAAAATGATGAATTTGGAATATCTTCCTTTCTCAAATGATATTAATGATATCCGGATCGAATTACAATCATTGAAAAATATTGACCACTATGAAGTGGATAAAATAGATCATTAATGTCAGTAAGATGGTAGTTGTTGTTTATTGTAATGGAATTTATTTCTACACAATCAATGAATAGACTCATAGATCCTTTTTTATAAAGCAAATAGGGTCTCCCCATTGAAAAACACTATGCGTAATAAATCCTTTGTCACTCAATTAATATGTTTGTTTCTTGAGATTCAATAATTCTAGAGTGGTCATTCAATAGGGAGTCGTTGATATATGTCTTGCACTGGGAATTAAATCAATTGAAAATTCAACAAACCTTTCTAGAGGATATCCAGTTAAATATTTTAGAAAAGCATCAATGAATTCATGAATAATAGGTACATATTAGTATTGATGATCCATAGATGATATTTTCACTTCTACACTAATAATTTAGGTAAAGAGAGATTCTAAAGGTGGATCTAGATAAGGTCTGGATGATGATGTTCTTCTTTTAAAGGTAAGGTATTCTACATCATTATCAAAAATTGTAATTTCATTCATCTTTTAATATATTTTCATGTCATAATTTAAAATCTAATTAATATTGAGAATTATTCCAAAGTCAATCATAGGCATGGTGATAAGGTTATCAACTAAATTATGTTTATGTGCCACAAAGTGTGTTGACTGATACATCTTTGTTGCAATTACTCTTTCCTTGAAAAAATAGATCTAAAAAATTCCATCATAATTTTTTGTAATGAAAGTATGAATTATCCTAAGTATATCATCCTAGAGATTCAATCCAGGTGCACAGTAAGGCTTGTTGTCATGTACCAAGTTACCCTGAGTCAGGCCCGGAACACCTTGTTGGAGTTGTTACTCCTAGGTTCATATGCGCTATAACAAAGTCCACATGCATTAACCAGATATGGAAATATTTCTAGGAATACCCACATAATATCTACTTTATCAAAGTACTAGGATGTTCTTGTATTCATATCCCCAATTTCTATCCACAGAAGTCATAAATCGGCACCTCCAAGACGATGATTTTATTTACAAAATAAAAGTGGTAGATTAAAGATATTGATAATGGTTATTAAAATAACATGATATAATTCAATTATTTAGTAGACACATTAGTTATTATAATAAATTTAATAGTAGATGTTTTGAAAGACAAAGAAAATAAGATACATTTAAATGAAATTGAATGAAAAAGGAAGAGGAATTTCCTATTCAATAACCTCTTTGAGAACCTCCTTAAGAGATAGGTTTTGTGTATTTTTGGAAGACCAAGGGTTCCTGGATGTGGATAGGGGATAGGTAAGTGTATTTGTGAAGAAATTTCAGAATATTCTATTCATATATGAGTAAAGTGATGAGGGACTGAGGGTTTGTTTTTATATTGGAAGAGAGGAGGGTTTTTCTATTTTTAATCATTATTTTATTATTTTGGATTAACACTATGAATAGTATTGATTCATGTGACTAAAAATTGTAATAATTTCATGAGTTAGAACCAATTTCCATATAAATCTTCCATTACTTAATCGTGATTCATAAATTAGTTTATTTATTATTTTTTGTAAATAATCAAATTTCACTATTCACAAAAAATTCAAATATTTTAGAAAAATCTCAAAAATTTACCCCAACCATTTTTTAACATGTATAATTCAAAAAAGGACACCATTTTAGGAAAATAATTTCCTAAATATGAACAAAATAATTTTTAATTAAAATCACTGTTTTCTCAAAAAATACATATTTAAACACTATAACTGATTTTATAACACACTAAAATTTTATTTGGGGTCTCCTTAAATTATCCAAAAATAAAAGGACTACAAAAAATTTATTTAGGAATACATTTTATTATAATGAGTCTTCTTTTAAATAAAATTATTACTTATAAACTTATAATTATATATTTATTTCTCCCAAAAAAATACCGACACTTAATTATTATTTTTTAAAATATTTACATTCATTTATAAGGTGCATAAATTTTATTTATACTTTAATTGGTGAGGATAATATTCATATAGTTCATATTACTATTCATATAGGTAACATTACTATTAATAAAGGTAACATTGATATTAATATTCCTACATTCCTATTCCCAAAAATTAAGTGGATCCTATCGGACACTAAATATCTTACTAAACGCAATTGTGTGTGACCGTTTCTCAAAATTCAAATCACAGAATTGGAAAATTTATGTTTAACATATGAGTTATAACTATCTCTTATAGAAATGTTTTTTACATAGAAACTCAATGTTGCTTTCATTAAAAGCTATGTATGTAATTGAAATTATTTAAGAAGAAATAAACCATACAATCATGGTCTGTTAAAAAACATATATAACATTAAAAAATTATAAAATAATTTTTCACCATTAATTATTCTTAATCTTATTTATTATTGATTAAAAATGTCATGGGTGATGAAATATTTATAAATTGGTTTGAACATTACATTAAAATACATTCTATAAGATATTAATATATTTTAATAGATAAAAATTAAACAATATTAATTAATCAATTCATTGAATATAACTATCTGGTTATTTTTATTTTCATTAAATTTAATCATAAAAATCATATTTTTATTACAAAAATGAAAATTTACATATTAAATAATATGATAATTTTGATAAAAAATATTAAATCCATTTTTATAGTTTTAATTTCTACAAATAATGACAACATATATTTAATATATTTGAATATAACACGTTTTTAGATAAAAGTATAACTCTGTTTTCCAAAATTCTAAATATGGTATTTTTAAATTAAAAAGAGTATTTTAAAATGAATTATATTAAATTTTTAAAATTTATCTTATATTATATAAAAATTGTTCTATACAATATTAATTATTTATTATGTTAATAAAATTCTCTAAAAGTTGTAGTTTTTCGCAAAACAGATATTTTCACTATTCACCTAAATATAATTTATTTAGGGAAAATATAATAAATTAGTCCTTAGTTAATATTGAAATTATTAAACCAAATGAGATGTTATTTTTTAAAATTCAAGTTCAATGATTTCTAAATTTAATTTTTATATAAAAATAAAATATATTAATAAATTCACATTTTTTAGAAAAATATTCTTTTAATATATTACTTTTTAAACCGTATTTATTATGTATTTTTAATTGATTAAAAAAATTTAAATGCCTTATATTAATTATTCTAGTGACAATCTTTATATCTTATTTTACATGGATTTTCTTTAGTGTTTCATTTGGACCAATATATCAACCCCATGTAAATTTATTAGAAAACATTATAAGGTAAAATATTTTGTTGTCCCATTATGCCCCATTAAAAAAATTGCATCCTTTATGTTTAAATTTTTAACCACTTATTAAAGTTGGTGATGGTTATTTACCTATTTTTTATTCAAGGTATGAATCCTGATATGATGTCTACCATACTCCCATAGGCAATACTATGTCACCTTTATTTCATGAAACAACATTAATCATTCATACCGCCATATACTTGAGTATGTATATACCCAAATCATACATTCTTCATCATTTTCCATTCCTAAAAATATTTGAATATCCAATAAATTTAAACATTCCTATATTATATAATCCATTAAAATTTTATTTAATCATTTAAAACCGAATATAATAAAAATTAGTTTATAAAGTAACACACTAGTAAATATCATAATCCAAAAAATGAGAGACAATTAACAAAAAAAAATATAAGTGACACTTTTTTGTTAAATAGATAATAAATTATAGAAAATAAAATATGATATAATTAACCATTTATAGAATAAATAAAACATTTATCAACTGAACATCAAGAAAATATTTAAGTAAATTACACCCTATAACTCAACCATCTATTATCCAATGGTTATCCCAAAAAATATACCCCTTTCATAAAATCAATTTTAATAGTTAATAGTAACATTTCATATATGTTAATTAACCTCTCAAAACAAAATAAATAGGAACATTGCTTATATGTTTCACATTATCGTCATAAATTTTAGAATATACCATATTTTCATTAATAAATATGACGGTTAATTGACAATATCCCAGAGCATCAAAATTTATTCTCTATATTAATATCATCCTCACAACATTAGGTAAAACAACAAAACTTACCTTTTCATTATTACTAAAATATACTAATACACTCAACCATTTAATTATTATACAATATATAGTCATTAGAGACATTTTTATCTTGATACATATATTTCTTAGATTAATTTTCAAAGTATTCTTTTAAAAAATAACAACCAAAATGATTATCAACAAAATAATAGTGAATGTTAATATTAACAGAAAAACTAAAATATATAATTTATTCTCAAAATAAACACTCATTCCATTATTTTAATTTTTCTATACAATATACGTGGATTTAAGATATGTTATCTTCTTCATCTTATACCAATCACAAAAACAACTACCCCATTATTTTCTTGAATTTTATTACAATATTCTAAACCCAAAAAACATTGAAAACTATGAACTAAAATTTTTAAGTAACCATAATCCATTAATGAATATGTCAATTAATAGGTAACTAAAATCATTATCCACTATTTTTTATATATTTTATCAATATTCATCTCTGTATTGGTTTTTTTTAATATTTTCAATTTCATTATATATGTTTGTAAATATAATTTGAATTAAAAAAATCATATCCCTTGAGATTGTCAAAATGAGTGTATATTTAGGCACGATTTTCATGAACCCAGTGATAATAATGATTTTCATATCACTTGAGATTGTCAAAACATATCTGATAGATCCTAGATCCACATGAAGAATCTAGACACAGATTTTATTACATAGAAACACCATTAACAAAAACATCACCAATGTTTCGGGATGTTAACAAATACTCAGACATAAACCCTATAATTACTCATGTTCACTTTTATTAATCCAGAAATAATTCAATATTGAAACAACTAAATAAAATGTTAACCCATGAATGACATAATATTTATCAAGGTGTCGAATTTGTGAAAATTTTTATATAGGAAAATAATTAATAAAATAAATAAATTAAATGATTTATTTTATAAGATGCAGCGACCTATTTCCTCTTTAAATACATAGCTATGTAGTTTATATCAGGGTTTTCCACTAAAATTCAAGGACCTAGAGACCATTTAGGAACAACATTCATAGAAAACCACAATGTATTAGGACAATATTTAGGATAGTGGTGCCGACATAGTTAACACATCTCGTCAAAGATGACAACATAGAAACTTTCTATGTCAACGATTGATCCAAACACCCAGTTGGATATTTACTTTGTAAATTTTAATCCCATTATTTAATCATATTAATTATTGAATCAATTCTATGAATAAAATTGACTATCTTGATGAACAGATGTTAATTTTTTTTTATTTTATTTGTTTGTTTCATTTTATTCATCATCATTTTGTAATCACCAAAAAATGGATCAAGATCTAATGAACAATGGTCGAGGTTCGTTCCTTCTGATTTATGGATTTTGGATCCCCCTAGTTCTATATATATTAATAATGGGTGATTTAATTAGATCATGGTTATATGAATACGAGGTATTTTATCACTATGCTACCTTTCTGCAGTGTAGTGGATTGATACCATGGGTGTGTATTTTTATTGATGGTAAAATAGGGGTGTGACGATAAAGGATGATGTTTAGAAGAAAATCAGTATGGAATTTCGGTATCTATTGACACCAATTTTGATGAGGATGCCATGAATAGAATAAGAAGACATTTTACTAGGTAAAATAAAGCCTTGTATCAATATATTTGGTGACAATAGTCTTGGACAACCTCTAATCGATAGATTCTTATGAGAGAAGTGAATTTAGAGACATGCAGGATGAGATGATGGAAGATCCTGATAGATCATAATATTGTCGATATATATGGAATGTATTTATGGAATACACATCATGTTGGAACCCCTAGTTACGACATTGGGTTTTAAGATTGAGTTAAATATCACACGTCACATGACATGGTTACATGCCTTGTCATTCTTCTCTGGTTTCTTGGTGTGTACCTTCAGGGTACATGTACATTTTTTGGAGTACATGGGATCAGGCTTTCTGTATACTAGGAAAGTCATGTACTCATACCATGGAATGACCAAATATATATTGGAATGGCCATACAGAATGGTCAATATTTTAGAAACCTCAACATGCAGTGTGTTTCACTCACATACAATTCATGTTGAGGTGTACATATGGTGTGACATGTTACAAAACGGGCAGACCTATAGATGGTTAGACACATCGTTTACCCATATTACACACCATGTACCCCCTTCAATGGTGTTTTTATCCGTCATTTATTTATTCTATATCAATAATGGTTTAGTTATTTCCCATCATACATTCTATTGAGGGTACAATTTGGGATTATATCCATATGTTATGATTGTGATCCCCTCTAGGGGGATGAGTCTCTGATAGAGTTTGTGGTGTCCCTCCATGAGACTCGAGCGCAACCCTCTTTCATAATATACCCTAGGCTGGGAATATCAAATTGGTGTGGCATCCCTGAACATGGTGTTTATCCTCTACAAAGAAGTTCATATTTGTAGGGTTTTTTGTATTGATGGAGTATAATCCTTGATGTAACTGTTTGATCCAAATTGTTTTTGTGGCATACTTTAGAAGATCTGAGCCTAATTCCCTATCTATGTATTAGGTTCTTCTATGACCTATAATCTAAATTGGTTGTGGCCCTATGGTTTTGACATCTTCCATGAGTCTCGCTGCTTATAGCCTAGCCCTTGGAGTGGATTCTCAATGAACGATATTTTATTTCAGTATAATCATATCGAAAAATATTCGTCTGACCGACTAGTTGTGTGGTGTATTTCCTATGTATATATGGGTGATTTAATTTATACATTTAATTTTAAATAATTTTATTTAGATGAATATAAATTGTAATTCTTATTTCATATTTTTGGGGTGTCCCATTAGGTATTTTTGTACTCACCTGTACATTGTATATTCTCGTACCTATCATGTTTTATCCAGGAGAAGACACTTTTGGTGGTGTCAAGGGAGGATGTTGAGTAGGTGGATCTTGTATTGAGCTTGAAAAACCAAGGTGTTTCCATGGAGTTTTCATTTGATCATATTATTCTCCCTTTGAGCAAGTTGGACTCTATTGTTTTTTCTTTGTTCATGTATTTGGACACTTTTCCTCTTTGAATTTATTCCTATAAAACTATTTTTGTGGTATTATATATGTATTCATGCATTTAATTACTTTTTTATGTTTCTACACTATATAGACATGGAGATGTGTGGGTGTAAAGGTAAATTATGATAATGCCTCCCATTTTTGGGACATTCCAACTCGGTGTTGGAAACCATCCCATGGACAATTAGAGGAAGGCATTGGGTAGTAACTGCTCAAACCCCAGTGGGATAGGTCATAGTAAAGGGGTATCAGAACCATATATTCTACCTTCGTACCAGAATCAGTGATATTAGTGAGGGAAAAATTATTGTTATTTCATGTTCATCTTTTATGCTAAGAACCCCATTGTTGGTGTGTCATCTGACATATACAAATAGCAGAACTCTATTCACCTACCATTAGACTTAGTAAAAGTTGACCTTGGTTATAGAGAAAACATTTCTACATGAATCATATAGAAATGGAATGTGTATTCATTTTCCTTTATTATGTTATATTCGAACATATAGTCTTTTGACTATGGTACATATTGTTTATTTTAGGATACCTCTACATAGACATCTGTCTAAGATTTCTCTATGTGATTATGAATATTGTATAATGTGTAATGAGTCAATAGTATAGGGTTTTGTACTAAAGATTGAATTGTGGGGTGGTTTACCGGTTATACCATCACCAGTTGAGAAGCATCATGTGGTGGTATTTCCTACAGAATATGTATATAGGATTCGTACACATCATGATATTTATATAGAGTCACGTCTTACGTTTTTGGGTGATCTAGAACCCTAGATGGATAAAAAATAGTTAGAGTAGGTGAATCAGATTTTTCAATCCCAAAGGACACTAACAGATCAATTGTGGGTCCCCAAGGATAGACATTATCAGGTATGTCATGGGTGATGGTGGATTGTAGTGACGTATCCACTCTATGAGAAAATTATATATGATTCATACTTTAAGAGTCTCTTCAAGGGGAATTTTTATCTAACCACTTCGCGATCTGTGTGAATACATGATCTTATGCATCAACAATAGGGTTGTTTGATCAGGTATGATTACTCGGTGAGGATTATTGATATCTCATGTTACTCTATATATATAGTGGGAGATCTGTCCATTAGTGCATGATCCATCATGACTGGAGTATTCTTGGATATCATTGCTTCTTGATATCCCTTTGTATTCCCACATAAATTGTAACACCCCAGGTAAATAAAGAATATGGAATTTCCAAATTTATCCATATTTGTGAATTAAATATTAATATAACTTTAAAGGGGATGTTATTCTTGATGGCGTACCCAATACGCAACAACGAGTGTCTTGGAAATCTTACGTTGCACTCTAATAATAAAATAATATTATTTTAAATTTTAGTTAACGCCTAGCCGTTGTAATGGTGGGAATGAACAGAACTAACTAAAAAATGATTATATATGTTTGTAAAATATTTTTACTTTTTACAGAAAATGTTAGATGATTAAAAATGAGAATGAATCCAATTTTAAGCGTAAACATTCTAATATTCTTTAAAAGGTCGATTAAACGCCTTTTGATGACGAACCTCCTTTAAATACACTTTTTGAAAATTTTATGTGTTATATTTGACAAAATAAAATTCTTCTTTAGAATTGGGACATCAAAATTTACTTTGTGTAATTTTTGGCATTTTTCCGATAATGTTCATTTTTTAATGAATTGTGAAAAATGTTGTATTTTAATTCAAAACCTCTTTTTAATCTAATTTATTTATATGATTAGACTATCTTTTTAATTGGTTTAAAAGTAAAATTAGAATATATTTTAACCATTTAATCCAATAGTGGTCGTTGGAATTAATTTCATCTTGAAATTGGACTTAAACTAATGTCTATCTTTTGATACTTATTGTTTCATAAAAAAACGCTATTTCATCTGATAGCGGGAATTGATTATTAAATTAATTAATTTAACTTATATGTTTTTAATTTTGTAAAATAGACATCAATTTTTGAATTCGGAATATCAATTATAGCCTAGGGTGAATTTTTGGTAATTTTCTGAAAAACTTCAATTTTTGATGAATATTGATACCACTAAGTGGTAGTTAAAAAACTGATTTTTCGTTTAAATGAAACTTTACCACTTCTATGATTTTAATTTCAAAAATCCGACATACATGGTTGTCATTAAGAAGTAAAATGTGGTTCAATGGGATTAAAATTATTTTTTGGTGAATAGTAACTTTTATGTTTATTAATCATGATTAGAGGTAATTAGTGTAATTTAAGGTAAAAATAATGTTTTAATAATATGAAATGACCTATACATAAGTCCTACCCTCATTGTAAGAAGTCCACTTTCGAATTAAGAACAAAATATCGACAAAACAAACATTATTAACTCAAATGATTATATAATGTTTATAACATGGCAATAAGTGATATAAAAGGAATGTTGAACTTGAAAAAAGTTCTTACGAAAGTATAAATTAACTCAAGTTTATTATTTAGGACGTTAAAGAACGATCGAGTCAAGTCGGACCCGAGGTAAGGGATCCTACCCCTCTCTTTCTTTTTAAGTACACTCTTTTATGTCATTTCATTTAAGATCAGCTTTCCTATGATTGGGATATTATTTTATATTAATATTACTGTAAATATTATGTTAATATAATGAGATACCCAATTTGATCTCATCAATCCATTTTTGATGTTTTAGGTGGCGTCGTTAGGCGGCCGAGTTTTCGTAGGGGATTTTTCATCCCACTTTTATTCCCGTGACATTTATACTACATTTGACACTATTTCATTTGATTGGTGTATGTAATACCCATAATTATACACTTTATGTAGTATAATTTCTTTTATGGGTATTTACATCTTCATTTTATGACCCTTCTTCCATGGGGTGTACATTTCAAAAGTTACCCAACTCGGTAAGGGGACCTTTCACCCTCCTCTTTTTAAAAGACACATTTTTGTTATGTCTTTTAATTTACATCTTATTATGATGGGATATATTCTTCTAAATCCTTATTGATGTAAAATTTATTTCCATGTGATGAGATACCCTTTTTGTCTCAACAACTCATTTACTGAATTTTAAAGTGACGTCGTTAGGCTGTCGAATTTTTACAAGGGAACGTCTTAACCCAATTTCGATTTCTTTGGGTTCTACTTGTAATTCTTGAACATGTCATCCTATGAATATGTGTGAATGTCCTCTGATTGTTTCACACTTAATATCCACTTATATTGGGTGTATTTATATTTCTCACACATAATTATGTGATATATTTATCCTTAATTTAAGGATACCATCTTTATAGTGGATTTCATCTCAATTTACATTTCCATTTAGACTTCATTGTTGTTATGCACCAATTCACTCTTATATGGTGTATATACTTTGCTTTGAAATATTATATCATGAATACCTTTATTCTCATGATATTATAAAGTTTGGATTAAATGTTATTCCGAAACTTTTTGTTTTCAAGAGTCTCTCATTTTGTTAAAAACTCTTTAACAAAAATATTGTTTTAAATGTTTTAAAGATTCATTATTCTAAATCTTTATCTTTAATTTCCATGTATTCAAGATGGTTTTCAGTATTTATTTATATGGACATTAATGTTTTAAAATTATAATTCCATTAAAAGCTTCAAAGTGGTATGGGACACTTTGATTCAAAAATCGATTTTAAATGGTTTTTGAAAATGTATTGATTAATTCAATATCTTGGAATTACTTATTGTGATTGGAAATGAAATGTTGTTATTGAAATTTTTATATTTTCAATATTTTATGTGTAATTATGTTACTTGGACATTTTACGGGTGGTTACGTGATAAACCATATGACTGGTGGTGCCGTGAATACCAGGATGGATGGTTATGTTATAACCTCCAATGCATTGGGTATGGAAGTCTGTCATATGGATATTCCATCAAGTATGTGTGCAAGTCGACTGTATGGTTATTCTATTTAAGTATGTTTATGTCCCAAGTTACCTTTATATGGTATGTGTTCTTTATATTGGTTTTATGATAATATTTTGGTTACAAAAGGGTAAGTAATGGTCTTTTATTCAGTGAAGGGTTTTTACTACTTCATAAAGGTGAAAAGTATTACATTGGTAATGTATTCATGGTTTACTTGTTGTTTGGAAAAACTAATAGTTTTCCTTCTTTGTGTATCTTTTACTGGGCTTTTTATGCTCATCCCAAGTTTTTTTAATGTTTTCTACAGGACTTAAAGATCAATTGGGTCAAGGATGGGATCATGGAAAGACATTCTATCTAAAACATGGAACTAGACATTTTTTTAAGTGTTTTTTTATTTTATGGAAACTTAGTAGAAGTGTCTACGATGTAATCTTTTGAGATGTAATAGTTATGTACTAATTCTCTAAAACTCTAAACTTTAAAAGATCCTCTATGTGAATTATTCTTTTAAATCATGATTAAGTAATGTTTATGGTCGGGGCCTTAGAGTTGGTATCAAAGGTTGGTTTATATAACTTTAGAGGTTAGGGTATTCTCTAAGCATAAGTGACATTACCATAATGGTTAGGATTTCATAAAGAGTCCTAGTTTTAGATAAAGTGAATGAGTAAGTGTATCATAGTGTTTATCTTCCTCATTAGTACATGATGGTTTTGTTGATATACTCACACTGACCTTTTTGGTTTTAGTAAATGGCTGGATCTAGCAGGCACCAAAGTAACAGTGGATGTGAAGGAAACTGTGACAGTTTTTTTGAGCAAGCAACGGAATGATATGGGAGCTGCAATTATAACTCTTCTGATTATCCTCAACCAACTATCTGGAGTCATGATTGACCACCTAAACCTTGGAGTTTTCTCTAAGGCATCATATATGCAAGAAAAAAATCCCTACGGAAGTACAGGTAATAATCATAAAGTTATGTGTGTTCAAAAACCTATGTGTCAAAGATGTGGAAGGAAACACCTAGGAAAATGTTTCAAAGGGAAAGAAATATGCTATAGATGTGGAAATGAAGGTCATAAAGCAAGAACCTGCCATGGAAAAAGGAATCATCCAGTTGACTCGAGGAAAGGGAAAGAAGTTCTTTCTAAGGGATCAATTGAATGTTTTAAATGTGGTGTGCATGGTAATTATGCAAGCACATGTTCTATGAAGAAGTTTCGTGAATGGGGTCACCAAGAGCGTACAAATGTTCATTTACCAATACCTAATTCCATTCCTATTGAGGATGATGAAACTGACAATGACCAATCAAAGGTATGTACTATTTCATGACTATTGTTTTCCTATTTTGGAATCATAGGATATGATTCATGATTTTGTTTGTAGGAAAGAGGTATTTCGGAATAGGTTGGAAAGGAATGGATAATGGATCATGAAGAATGTTGAATGAGTAAGATGTCAACATATAAGGGCTTCAAGAGTTATGGTGAAATTCTTAAGATTATCAAGTCTCTTTTGATAATGGGGTTACATTAGAAGACTTTTTTATAGTATGTGTAACCATGAGGTTTGATATATGAAAATTTTATTCAAGGAATATTTATCTGTTCTTTTGTGGACATAGTTATAAAGAACCATTTGGGTTTATACGATTCTTACTTTTGAGGTAATTATGGGTTTATATATGTTATGATGGAAAGTGAAAGGCATGAGAAAACAATTGAGGTTAAATTATGTTATGATTATTTTTGGATATTTTATCTCGTTTTGGGGAATGTTTTAAGAATTATATAGTTTTGGAAAAAGGACAACACGCAGACCGTGTGACAACCCATCACATCGGAAAAAGCTGCGGGAATCGAACCCACAACCAAAGTGCGACTGGTATTTATCACCTACCACTAGACTATGAGAAGTCCCTGGTTAGTTTGACTAATTCTTTTTAGTTAGATGATTTTAGGAATCAAGAGTAAGTTTATTTTGGGTTGTCTATGGAAATGATTAACCTATCATCAAGGATATGTGATTAGGTTAATTACTTTTCAATATGATAATTTAAGAGCAATTGATGTTATTTGGAGATAAAAGTTAATTTGTACCTTGGAAGACTATGCGATTAAATCCTTCAAATATTTGGGTTTCAATCACAGTTTGGTTTACTTTGAAGAATATTATGGAACAATTTTTTATCGAATGGTCTTCATTGAACATTGGGTTTTTTTTGACAAATTTTGGAGATTAAGAATATATTTTCTTTTTATAAAGGATTATACTTTTGTGGATTATCTGATCTCATACTAACAATTTTGGTTTTGGATTTTGTCTAAAGACATGGGAAATATATAGTTCTATTTTGTGGATTAGGTGATTCCATGAAGTTGATTATAGTACTCTTAATGCGAACAAGTCTTCCTAAAAACTCGTCTTTTGGAGAAAATATGAGCTTGATTAAGAAATCTAGTAAAAGTTGAAAGTCTACGTGACAAGTAAGTATGTTTCATTATGATTTAGTTAAGCTCAAAAATAAATTCCTCAATGAAGAGTAACTTAAAACAAAAATGTTGTCTGTTAACTTTTCCTACTGGGGAATCGAATACCGTTTAACCCACCACAAGTTTGTGATTTTCTTGTGGTTTAATTTCTCCTAAACATGTTTACTATCAACCTCTATCAGGACATAACCATTTGTTTTCTCCTCCATATCCATATTTTCACACTTGTAATCCTAGTATGGGTTAACTCGGGTGACCTTTGTACTTCTCTTTCTTTATTTTAAAGTGACAGTTTTACTGACTCTTGTTCGGATGTGGGATTTCCAATGAAGTTTCCCAGCCCAATTTTAAAATTGCGAGAACGCAATGCCCAAAAGGGGGGAAGGATGTAACACCCCAGGTAAATAAAGAATATGAAATTTTCACATTTATCTAGATTTGTGAATAAAATATTAATATATCTTTAATGGGGATGCTATGCTCGATGGCGAACCCAATACGCAACAATGAGTTTCTTGGGAATCTTACGTTGCACTCTAATAATAAAATAATATTATATTAAATTGTAGTTAACGCCTAGCTGTTGTAATGGCAGGAATGAAGAGAACTAACTATAAAATGATTATATATGTTTGCCAAATATTTTTACTTTTTACAGCAAATGTTAGAGGATTAAAAATGCGAATGAATCCAATTTTAAGCGTAAACATTCTAATATTTTTTAAAAGGTCGATTAACCGCCTTTTGATGAGAACCTCCTTTAAATCCACTTTTTGACAATTTTATGTGTTATATTTGACAAAATAAAATTCTTATTTAGAATCGGGACTTCAAAATTTACTTTGTGAAATTGTTTGATATTTTTCCGATAATGTTCATTTTTTAATGAATAGTGAAAATGTTGTATTTTAATTCAAAACCTATTTTTAATATAATTTATTTATATGATTAGATTATCTTTTGAATTGGTTTAAAAGTAAAATTAGAATATTTTTTTACCATTTAATCCAATAGTTGTCGTTGGAATTAATTTCATCTTGAAATTGGACTTAAACTAGTGTCAATCTTTTGAAACTTATTGTTTCATAAAAACACGCAATTTGCTCTGAAAGCGGGAATTAATTATTAAATTAATTAATTTAACTTATATGTTTTGAATTTTGTAAAATAGACATCATTTTTTAATTCATAATATCAAATATAGCCTAGGATGAATTTTTGGTAATTTTCTGAAATACATCAATTTTTGATGAATAGTGAAACCACTAAGTGGTAGTTAAAGAAACTAATTTTTCGTTTAAATGAAACTTTACCAATTTTATGATTCGAATTTCAAAAATCCGACATACATGGTGGTCATTATGAAGTAATATGTGGTTCAATGGGATTAAAATAATTTTTTGTCGAATAGTAACTTTTAAGTTTATTAATCGTGATTAGAGGGAATTAGTGTAATTTAAGGTAAAAATAATGCTTTAATAATATAAAATGACCTAGATAAATGTCCTACCCTGATTAGATGTATCATGGCCTACCAAGAGAATCCATGGGTCAACTTGGGGAACCCAATGGAGCCACTTCGGTAGGAAAATGACATTAATAACTTTTTATTTAAATTTAAAGTTAAACTGTCACAAACATGTGTTGTTTTACGAAAACAATTTTTAAATGGGGTTATACAAGTCATATTTTTTACTATAAATATTCATTAGAAATCAAAAAATATTTCCAACATAATTAAATTTTTTTATAAATTTTAGACAGTAAATAAATTAAATTATTTATAACACCATGAAGATGCAGCGATTACCTCATTATTTAACGATTTAAATAAAATGAAAAGATAATGTAAAATCTAAGACCTAAAATTGTCACAAATCTATTGTATGGGTGTATTTAGAAACCTTATCACCTTATCCTCGAAATATATCCATTTGGGACCCTGAAAATCCGAAAACAATTATATAATAATGTAAAATTTTATAACTTTCCAAGAGTGCCCCTCCTACCCTCTTATAAAAGACCCCCACCTCTACCACCTTACCTACACCTCTCATGCCTTTGGCTCGGACAAACCATGCCCATTTCATCTCTCCACATCCCTCTCATCATCATTGAAGCCTCACATTTGCGCAGAATCATTTCCAAGGAAGCCTTTGAGCTCAAATAAAAAAGAGTTACCCGATTTAAAGGTAATGTCTTCCCTTGTGTTCTTTTGTTTTATTTTGCTTCTCCAAACCCCTAAAATCTATTTATTACTATATTTTGTAACAAGAACAGTATATTAAATATACTATTATTTTTTTATGTGAATTATTAGATCTATACTTACACAAAGCTTCGTCTAATGGTTAAAGAACATACTGTTTTTGTGGATGGTAAATTTCTGCCTCAAGAAACGATGATTGTACAATATCCTCTTAACACCTTTCATGGTGGCCATTATGATGTCACAATATTTTATATATTATTTATATGGTATTTATGATTTCTATATGATTCTGAATTTTATATTTAAATCATTCCTTTATTCTTTTCATGTTGTGCAAATGCGATAATTTCATACGAGGATGTGTGGACTACCGCCCCTCAAGTGATGTGACTCGTTCATGCAATACACGGAATGTATAAAGAATGAAATTAATGAACATATGTGACCTATATAACATATATATTATACTAGAACTATAATATATATCTCTCTCAATTATTTTTAATTCCATTAATATGACAAATAAATGAATGTAGCGTTCATGCGTACGTACGGCCTACCGTCTCCATGAATGGTGCATTTCATTTCTTACCTCTAAATGATTATTTAATATTATAAAAATATGAATATTATGGATATATATATGATATATATGATATCAAAATAATGAATATCATTCTGGATATAATGAACCTTTGACCACACGAACAACATTTAATTGTAAGAAGTCCACTTTCTACTTAAGAACCAAATATCTACAAAACAAACATTATTAACTTAAATGATTACATAATGTTTATAACATGGAAACAAGTGATATAAAAGGAATAATGAACTTGAAAAAGGTTCTTATGAAATTAGAAATTAACTCATGTTTATTATTCAGGACGTTAAAGAACGATCGAGTCAAGTCGGACCCGAGGTAATGGATCCTACCCCTCTCTTTCTTTTTAAGTACACTCTTTTAAGTAATTTCTTTTAATCTAGCCATTCTTATGATTGGTATGTTCTTTTATATTAATCATACTTTAAATATTATGGTAATATTATGAGATACCCTATTTTATCTCATCAATCCATTTTTGAAGTTTTAAGTGGCGCTGTTAGGCGGCCGAGTTTTCCTAGGGGATTTTTCATCTCACTTTCATTCCTGTGACATTTATGCTACGTTTTCCACTATTTCCTTTGAGTGGTATATGTACTGCCCATTATTATAAACTTTTTTTAGTATAATTTAATTTATTGGTATTTACATCTTCATTTTATGACCCTTATTCCATTGGGTGTACGTTTCGAAAGTTACCCAACTCGGTAAGGGGACCTTTCACCCTCCTCTTTTTAAAAGACTTATTTTTGTTATGTCGTTTAATTTACATCTTATTATGTTGGGATATGTTCTTATATATCCCTATTTATGTAAAATTTATTTCCAAGTGATGATATACCCTTTTCGTCTCAACAACTCATTTACTGAATTTTAAAGTGACGTCGTTAGGCTGTCGAATTTTTACAAGGGAACGTCTTAACCAAATTTCGATTTCTTTGGGTTCAAAATGTTATTCTTGAACATGTCATCCTAAAAATATGTGTGAATGAATTCTTATTGTTTAAAACATAATATCAACTTATATGGGGTGTATTTATATTTCACACACATAATTATGTGATATATTTATCCTTAATTTAAGGATACCATCTTTATAATGGATTTCATCTCAATTTCCATTTCCATTGATACTTCATTATTGTTATGCACCAATTCACTACTATATGGTGTATATACTGTCCTTTTACATATTATATCATGAATCCCTTTATTCTAATGATATTATAAAGTTTGAATTAAATGTTATTCTGAAACTATTTGTGTTCAAGAGTCTCTCATTTTGTTAAAAACTCTTTAACAAAAATATCATTTTAAATGTTTTAAAGATTCATTATTCTAAATCTTTATCTTTAATGTCCATGTTTTCAATATGTGTTTCAGTATTTATTTATATGGACATTAATGTTTTAAAATTATAATTCCATTAATAGCTTTACTGTTGTGTGGGACACTTTGATTCAAAAATCTCTTTTAAATGGTTTTTGAAAATGGATTTATTAATTCAATATCTTGGAATTACTTATTGTGATTTAAAATGAAATGTTGTTATTGAAATGTATATATTTTCAATATTTTATGTGTAATGATTGTACTTGGACATTTTACGGGTGGTTATGTGGTAAACCATATGACAGGTGGTGCCGTGAATACCAGGACGGGTGGTTACGTTATAACCTCCAATGCATTGGGTATGGATGTTGGCCGTATGGCTATTCCATTAAGTATGTGGGGAAGATGACCGTATGGTTATTCCATTTAAGTATGTTTATGTCCCAAGTTACCTTTATATGTTATGTGTTCTTTATATGGGTTTTATGGTAATCTTTTGGTTAGAAAAGGGTCATTAATGGTCTTTTATTCATTGAAGGTTTTTTACTACTTCATAAAGGTGAAAAGTATTACTTTGGTCAAGTATTCGTGGTTTACATGTTGTTTTGAAAAACTAATAGTTTTCCTTCTTTGTGTATCCATTACTGGGCTTTTTATGCTCATCCCAAGTTTATGAAATGTTTTCTACATGACTTAATGATCAATAGGTTCAAGGATGGGATCAAGGAAAGACATTCTATCTAAAATATGGAACTAGAACTGTTTCTTTTTTAGTGTTTCTTTTATTTTATGGAAACATATTAGAAGTGTCTACTATGTAATCTGTTGAGATGTAATTGTTATGTCCTAATTCTCTAAAACTCTAAACCTGAAAATATCCTCTATGTTAATTATTTGTTTAATTCATGATAAAATAATGTTTAAGGTCAGGGCCTTATATAAATTGGCGTGATTGATAAATATGTGTGTTAGAGAGATTCCGGACATAGTAATTATGGATATTTGGTTTTGTTAGTAGGTACTGAATATATGAGACATCAATAGTAGGAATTTTATGGTATAAATATGGATATGTTCATGTTAGATGTCTCATGAGGTGATCATTGGATAGAGTGTCTGGATTTAAAGTTCTTATTGTGGCTCGAATAACCTTAGGGAGTTATTTTGTTTCATTTGTGATGGTCGGGAACATCTAGCTCAGTATTTTCTGAATCAGCATATGGCGAATTAAGAATACTTGAGGAACATTAAAGGTTGACATAAAGGAATGATTTTGGTTGTCCACATGGAAGAGAACATGTAATAGGGGTCATAATATTAGTATGAGGGGGTTAGATGTGTGAATTTTTACCACCACCACCATCATGTGGTCCATGAAAGGCTCATAGAGATGGTGTTCAGGGATAAGTCTAGCTGGAAGCTATGGTGACCTATGACCCAAGGCTCTAGTGATAATATGTGGTATTGTATATGTAATTTCTACCTTAGCTACAGTATCAATAGAAACATTTGTGATCTATTATTTCATTCCCACTCCCCCTATTCAATAGATGGAGATTGTGGTTGAGCCTTTGACTCATCCATTGTGATTGGAAACTTTGATTGGTGGGGACTCAACAATTTCCCACTAATTCCATTAGTGAGCTCTAAGTCATATAGGTGATAGTATTTTATGGGTTCTCATTGTAGTAGTTATGAAGACATGTGAATTTATCTTTGATACATATTTCCCATCAATAGTTCATGTCCAGATCAATTATTTTAGGATGAGGATGTAGTGGGTCTATTATTATGGGATAAGGACATCTTATGTGGGTGAAATGGATACCATGGAAGTGTAATACTGTCTAAGGACTAGTAGAGGGACTCTTATTACACAAAATATTTCTTAAATTACTCTTGCATTAGTAAATGAAATGAGATACTAATTTCCTTTGGTGTTTGTGGGGTATGTGGTCGTCTATCCTTTTTAAATACTAGGTTTACCTCTATATAGAGAGATATACTTATGCAATAACATATGCCCAAGGATGGATATGTTATTTTCACCATCACATTGGATGGCTCCCATAGAGCATCATGAGTTGAGGGTGTAGTTGAAGGACTTTTAGTGGAAGGGATCTATGAGACCCAGTGTTTCTTCCTAGAAAACCACAATGTTGTTCTCCAAGAATGCAGATTAGATCTTGAGAATATATTTGGGTTTCAAAAATTTGAATCAAGTGACTATGAGGAATAAAGATCCACTATCAAGGATCGAAGGCCTCTTGGATCAGTCGATATGTGAGTCATGGCTCTTGAAAACTAATCTTAGACCAGTTTATCACCAACTATGAGTATAGGATGAGGATATATTGAAGAGGATAATCAAAAAACTCTACCATCACTAAAATAATTTCATGATTCCCATTGGTGTAATTAATTCCCCATCATTGTTAATGGAACTCAAGAATTATATCATTTAGTCCTTTTTAAACTATTTCATGGTAGTATACATCATTAATATACTATTACACATATGTGTCTGATGAGGAGTAATAAAGAAACATGGGGATGGTCCAGGACACTCTTCTAGAGAACTATCTTCATGGTAATCTCTTTAATATTTAGTTCTTGAATCAGTATGTCCACATTCTTGTTAATTTCATTATAGAGTAAAGTGTAGTGGTTGACCAAGAGAATACTGAGGTAGTTCTCTCTTGGGAGCCACCAAAGAGTGCAACCAAGATAAGGAGTTTTCATGGTTTTCTAGAGTATTATTGTAGGCTTGTACCAAATTTATAATGTGTGTAAGGACCATGGATAGATTTGAACCAAAAGGCTTTCCTTTTTTGTGGATGGAATGGTTCCATCTATGCTTTCATAAGTTATGTCAGAGGTTGAGGAGCTCTCCCTTGATAATACTTCCAGAGTGCGGTGTCAAATATATATTGTTCTGATATTTATCAAGAACAAAACATGGCTTTTTTTATTCATTTGTAGGTAGTCACTTGATATGGTTGATTTCAATTAAGACCACATGAGAAGAACTACATGACACACATACATGAGTTATTAGTCGTAGTCATCATGTCAATGATTTGGAGACACTACATAATGGGTGAGTGATTTATCAACTACTCTAACCAGGAGATTCTAAAGTATATCATATCTTATAACTATCTTAGAATGATCTATATTTGGTGGATAGATCTCACTCATTTGTATGAATATGATATTTTTTACCCTGCAAGGAAGGGAATGCTTTGGAAGACACTATTATTAAGAGATCTTGTTCTCAGTTGTTATCTGAGGAACCATTTTAGTTATCATTGTTAAAGGATTATTTAGTGGATAAGTATGGGGCTTCATATCATCAGTCCATGGTTGTTACCCCAACACTTTTACTAAGAGTGAGGAATTTTTAGTGTGTAGATACCAACTGTGAGATCTTATGTTCTCAAATATCCATCAAACATTCCCTTTATTGATATTTTGAAGGTGGGAGCATGTTGTCCTTTTCAGATGGTGGAGGGTGGTACCCTTGAAATTGTGTTATGAGGGAATACTAAATTTCAATTCACCCCCTTGGGGAATACATCCATGTGTGTAAATGAGGTACCAAGTTCTCCAACATCGGTTTTGGTGGCCACAAATGATTGTTTTGTGGAATTTTTTTTCTTTGGATGCCTCACTTATTATCAGGTGAAGGGAGATCAACAGGTTATAGCATGTTTAGCTTAACTACTTGAGGTACCAATGTGGAAGTGGGATGGGATATACATAGACATCATGAAGGTTTCCCGACATATGTCCATGGAAAAATATTACATTTTGGTGAACATAGACTGACTCACCATGTCGGACTACTTCTTATAAATTTGGTAACAAATTTTAATAGAGGGAAAGGGATTACACTACATGCAAGAGATATTATTACCCCCATGGAGTTACATAAATGATAATTTCAGACTGTGAAATTGACTTCATGTACTGAATATGGAGAAGATTGCTGGAGAACATTGGGATTGAGTCATGATTGAGCATGGAATTTCCCTAACATGTCGATTGATAGACTAGGTGTACCATTCAGGTTATGGAGTAAATGTTGTGGTTTGCATGTTGGAATTTATCCACAAATAGGAGGATCATCTTACCTTGGTAGATTTTTCATTAAACAATAACTAGAATTCAACCATTGATATGTCACCATTCGAGGCTTTGTGTCTGCGACCCTGTAGGTAACCTATTTTTTAGATTTATCCAGGTGAGTTAGTAATCATGGGGATTTTTTTTAGCTACTCTGGATAAGGTTAAAATATTTCAATAGTGGAAGAAGAGTCCACATATCTTTTTCAAGTCTTATGTGTACTGGGGATGGATATGTCTAGAGATCGTAGATGGAGACCACGTGTTCCTGATGGCCAGACATTGACATAGATTGAGGAGATTTTCCTCTAATGGAATGGTGTAAGTGTTATTCATTTATTCCTTCTATATATTATATAGATATGTAGTGGTGGTGTACCATATATCTCTACTTTGGATGTTAGACCCATTACAAAACATCTTTCATGGGTTGTATCTGAGAAGGTACGTTCACAGCCCATTGTATGTTATCGATGGGGTGAGTTTGACATCAAGAATGTATCTAACTTTTCTTGGAAACTATTAGAGATCAAGGACTGGAAAGAGGGGATCCTTCATGGGTGATTGATTCTACTAGTATGTATCTATTGGTGGCCCCAGAATCATTAGGAGATCACTTGGGAGCATGATTCCCAGATGCAAGCCATATACCCTAATCTTTTTGTGTACATCTTTCTCTTTTTCGGATGAAAATACCTAATTCGAGAAAAATTTAATGAAATATTTTGTCACGTATTATATTTGGATGATATAAATATTATTTTCGAGACAAGGTGCTGCATTGGTGTGCGATTCCATATATCGGTGTCCCCTAAATAAATGCTTAAAATATATTAAATATATTAGTTATCATTTTTGTGGAATTTTGCTAAAAATGTATTAACTCCCAAATGGGTGGCACAAATAAAAAAATGAGGTAACCACAGATAATGTGGATTTTAAACTAGAAGAAATATAATTTTTTTTGACGGTGCATGGATTTTGTGAATTATTTGTCACGGTCAAAGTTTTTGTAACGTATGTTATTAAATGAAATATTTAAATTTAAACAAAAACATTATTATTATTTAAATAAAAAAATATAGATTTTCTCTTTGGGTTTTCTACTATGCCCTGAATATGTATATACTGTTGGGTGAGTTCTTTCTATGTGAATGATGACTGATCAGGACCAGATCGAGGATGGTTGTTTTAACAGAGTATGTGGAAATTTTCACCGAAGACACTATAGAACCATTCTTCATGAATGACTGATCAAAACTCCAAGTAGGATGTTTTATTTGTGAATTTTAATAATTATAATTAATCCATATCAAACACATATAAATTCCTAAAATATAATTTATCGCAACATTGTTGGTAGATTTAATTTCATGGATTTTTTCCTTTTCATTTTTTTATCTCAAATAAAATGGATTGAGGCCACATTAAAAAACATAAGGATTTCTCCTCATGTTTCATAGCTTCTACATAACCCCCGTGTTCTTCTAACTTTCATCATGGGTGATTTTTTTGCCCTGTTGTTTAATGAATATATGGAATTTGGTTGTGGTGTGACCATTCATTGTTGTAATGGATTGATATTGTGGTTTTGGTTCATGATTGATTGTAAAATAAAGGTGTGACGATAGAAATTGATGATTAGGAATGAATCAGAATAGATTTTTAGTATCTATTCATACTAGTTTTTATGTGGTTTCTACATAGGGAATGATCTGACTTTTCCCAATCAGATTCAAAGCCTATAATTCTGGTCTCTAGAGACAAAGTCTAGGATGAAATCTGATCTGCATATTATAATGATGGAATTAGCTCTAGTGATTTGAAGGATGATGTAGAGTAAGAAGAATATAAATTTAAAAATCCCCAATTTACACGGCATGAATTTCAATATTACACGTCATTTCGGACCCCCTAGGTGTGATAATGGGTTTTAGCTAAAGATAAATATCTCCCACTGTGTGAACCATCTCTAGAGGCTTAGTGTGTACCTTATAAGTGACATCAAAAAGGTTATGAATGAATTGGTTCGAACACTCTATGTACTAGACATGCCATGTACTCAGACATTGGAATGACCATAGATTCAGGAGCATGGACTGATGGCATGAGCAGGTTCTGGGATACATCTACATAACAAATGATTCACATTATCACTATTTATATTATTGATTAAATTTCATGTCATTAATTACCACATGGGCCTACCTTGGGATAGTAGGACACACTATGTACCCACAGTAAATGTCATATAACTTCTTAATGATTGTTTTCATCCCTTTATATCATTAGTCAGTTCCAGTACAAGTTGATTTAGTTCCGTTGGTCCATTCCCTAAAGGGTAATGTGTAACATTAAATCCACATCAAACTAATCTGATCACCTATAGAGGATGATTATTTGATAGATTTTTGGGGAGTCCCTCTATGATAATAGTCTCCAGTCATCTATATTATTATATCCTAAATGGTGTTTGTATAGTCGGCATGAACTCCATGAGTAAGACATTGATCCTCTATCAAGAAGTCTGTATTGGTAGGGTTCATGGTATCATGGGTGTGTGATACCCTCCATAGTTTGTTGATCCAGATTGGGTTCATGGTGTCCCCCAATAGTTCATGACCTCACCCCCTATCTGAGTATCTGGGTCATTTATGAAAATTGAGATTTCTTGGTCCATTCCCAATGATCATGAATTCTTAGATGAGTGTCGCAGGTGATACTATAGCCCATAGAGTGAATTTTCCTAGAATGAACATTACTTCAAGCTAAATCTGGTGCTTGAGTGTTAGTTGTGACTCCTATTGGTGTGGTTTACTTCTTCCGTATAACTTGGTGATTTCTAAAATATATTGATTGTTGTGTTGTTGTATTGTGATAATATACTTGATTTATCATGTTTAGTTTTTTTGGGTTTCCTAATGTGTATTGTTATACTCACCCCAATATGGGATCTACCAAACATGTCATGTCTTATATAGAAGACATCACTATTGATGGTGTCCTAGGAGGTTGTATTGCATGTAGATTTTTTTCTTAACTATAATGGACCATACTATTTTTATTTGAGTTTTTATTTGACAGTAGTACATTCCCTTGTAGTTGTTTGGACCCTTCAAAATTTTAATTTTGGGCTTGTATTTTGCCCATTTTCTACTTTCATTTATTTACTATCATCCTGTGCTTGTGGGGTTATATATGAATGCATTCATTGTTTCCTTTGTATAATATTTTATCATAGTATCACTATAGGAAAACGGGCGTTTCACGGCAGTTTTATCACGGCGGTATTTAAAACCGCCGTGAAATAGCTTTCGTGTCGGTATTTTGCGGCGGTTTTAAATACCACCGTGAAAAAACCGCAGCGAAATAGCGTTGGATTGGGTAAAACCGCCATGAAATAGCGGCGGTTTGGGTAAAACCTCCATGAAATAGTGGCGGTTTGGGTAAAACTTCAGCCAAATGAAAAAAAATAAAAAAACCTGAGAAACTCTGAATTGACTCAAACGACCATATCATTTGATCTGCGCATCCGTTGGAGCTCCAAGACCAGTCAAATCGATGCTCATGAAGAGATCTAAAGGCACGTATAATCAAAACCATGAGACGATCTGTGATGCAGAAGATATAAGAGTTATAAGAATGTTGAAAAAAGTTCTCCAACTTCAAACGACAATAACATTCGCTCCAGGTGTCCATTTGGGCTCTACCACAAGTTAAATCAATGTCAGCGAAGAGAGATACCAAACAATTTGACAAAAGAAAGATTCAGTAGTGTTTTGCGACCCCAAAATCCCCTCTGAAGGCCTCCAAAACCTCGTTTCCGTCACCAGTGTCCTGTTGAACATGTCTTCAGACGGACCTAACTTTCGATCCGTGTGTATGTTAGGACTCCTCCACCTGCCAGATCGTAGTTCATTCCATGAGCTTCATTTTGACTGGTTTTGGTGCCCACATGGACTCCTTGATAATATGTTATGGCCTTTTAGTGGTTATCAGGTTTGTTATGTTTTTCGATGCCTCGTTTATAGCACCCGTTCCCCTTCAGTTTGTTTTAAATGGTCGTAACTTCTGATCCGCCTGTACATTCAGTCTCTTTCACCTACCATCTCGAAGATCATTTTAGGATATTTGATTTGACCGGTCGTGGATCTGGATTGGACTCTCGGATCATAATTTATCTCTGTTATTGTGAGTCCAATGTTTTTGTCACTTTATGACCATTTTGACGGGTTTTAACGGTTGCTCAATTTATTACTGTTTATTACTTGTTATTTATTATTTACTATTTAATATTTATTATTTATTATTTATTATTTATTATTTATTATTTATTATTTAATATTATTTCTTATTTATTATTTATTATTATTTATTATTATTTATTATTTATTATTTATTATTATTTATTATTTATTATTATTTATTATTATTTATTGTATCTTTTTTATTATTTATTATTTATTATTTATTATTTATTATTTATTATTTCTTATTATTTCTTATTTCTTATTTATTATTATTTATTATTATTTCTTATATATTATTATTTATTATTATTTATTATTTATTTATTTTTATTTTTATTTTTATTTATTGTATCTTAATTATTATTTATTATGTATTTTTTATTATGTATTATGTATTATGTATTATTTATTATTTATTATTTATTCTTGTAATTTTGTAATTTTATTATTTCATTATTTTATTTTCATAATTTTATACTTTATGTAAATATTATTATAATTTATTTTTTATTTATTATAATAAATATGAAATAATAACAAATAACTCAATAAATAACTAATATATCAATAATTATTAATTATTAATTATTGGTTATTAATTATTGATTATTGATTATTGTTTAATTATTATTGAGTTTATATCTATTAGTTATATATTATTTGTTTTTTCAATTTTTATATATAATTATATTAAATTCTGTTTATTAACCACATGATAAGCTTGCTAGAGTGGTAAAGTCTTTGGAAAATATGCAAGGGGTTAGGGGTTCAAATCTCACCAGACGCAGTATTTCTTTATATTGCATGGGCATGTGCATGCGCATGTGCTTGGAGATGAGAATGCTTGCATGGATAAAGTAAATAAAGTAATGTGAATTAAATGAAATAAAAAAATAAACAACAAAACAATTAAATAAAATATGAAATAAATAAATAAAATAAGAAAATAAATAAATAAAATAAATAAATAAAATAAATAAATAATAAATAAATAAATAAAATAAATGTGGGCTTGGATATGTGAGTTTCTGTACCTATACATTAGGCTAATGACTTCAATTTGTTGCATATGCCTACTCAGCAATGGTCATCAGCACAAGTCCTACTATATGTGGGCTTGGGGTAGTCACGGGTTAGTTCCTGGTGGGTCATGTCCTAAATGAACACTTCATTTGGTTTTGGGTTATTTATTGTCAGAAACCATGTATATTTCTTATTGTGGTTTGTTTTTACATGATGTATATTAATTTTTGTATAATCAACTTGTCTTCTATTATTCATTCTAATGATATCAGTATTTCCAACCAGTTTAACGGTTGATTCACACCTAATTAGCAGGGGGAATTTCCTTTATTCTAGTTGGTTATGCTCAATGTTATGTAAGGTCGGCCTAGGTAGGTTCTCCTCAAAATGTTATTTGTGGGTTTTTGTAATTTACGAGTCATTTCTAGTTGGTATCTATGAACATTGGGACTTGGGATGTTAGAACATTGTATTTCCTTGTTATCCCTTTTTTGTGTCCAACATAGAGTTTCCATGTGTGGCTTGATAATATGTTTATATTTTGATCCATGTAATAGGTTAATGTTATTATTTTTCCTCTATAATTATGATTTTTCATGAGATTCCCATGTTATGGGATTCATTTTTGTATCTTTTTTATGATTTGATATTGGATTTTTATTTATAGAGCTTTATGTTTTGGTATTTTAGACAATTCCTCATGTAAGGACCACATCTCTAGTTAGATTGGGTGTGTTTGAGAGTACCTCATTGGAAAACCCACCAATTGATCCATAATTGAAAAATTAGTGAACTAAATGATCAAATTATTTGGACAAATGGATATTTGTGAGCATTCATAAACCATGGATCATAACCACATGTTTTTTAGGAAGAATCCATCAGTTTTTTGTTGAAACAATATAACCAAAGAGCCTGGGGAGAGGCTAGACTATATCAAGGGGATCTTTGAGTTCATCAAGACCCCTGATATCTCCATATTATGATTTTTCATGTACATCATAGCGATATTAGATATTAAAATGAATGATTTGATAGTTCTTTCCGGATATCAGTAGTTTCTCACATGGACCACGATCTCCATGGAGACTGATTACAAATTATTCCCAGAGACCATTAGAGTGGTCAAGGACATTGAGTTTATAAACATATGGAATGGCGATCATTTTATGGTAAAGTATGCTTCTAGATTCAATGATTTGGTTCATTAATCTCTGGATATCCTCCGTAATTATTACCTCAAATAACAATGTCTTGAGATGGGTTTGATGATAGATATTATATTTATGATCATTCTTCAATGTCTAAAATCCTATTCAAAGGCAGTTGTTAGGGAACCAGTTGGAGAAGTTGATATAATGTGAAAGATATGCCTCATTTATGTTCCTTAAGTGGGTGGTTTCTAGAAATCTTCTTAAGGGATTATGTAGAAGTAGGATCGTTCTTGGAGAGGCAGTGACCAGAGTGTCCAGTAGACTTCGAGATCAACTATTATGGTTTATATAAGGCATAGAGTAGTTATTGGTTATCATATTGAGAAGATAAGACAACCCATCTGAATTCCCTAGACACAAAAAATAAATTCCACTGTTGATGTAATTTTTGGAATACTTAGTTCTTTTTGCATTTGAAATAATTTTGGAGAATGGTAAGATCAGTTTTATCAAACTACTATCATGTACGGTCAAAGGCATCTATGGGTAGAGGATCTCATCCATGTGGTAATTAGACTCTCTTCAGGGGAAGAAGACTCTAGGCAGTTTAGATCCACTGTTTCTCTATATAGTTTAGTTCATTTTAGAGTACTAAAATTTTGGTTCATCCCCCACTTGATATGTTTTGTTTACTAGTTACTCTATGGCATTGGTTATATTTGACATAAGTTCGACTCATTCTTCCATTTCACTTAATTTAAATGATTATTTGTGTATATGGTATGATTTTATCCCTACATCATTGATCTAATAATATTATTGGGTATGTAGAAGAAGAAAGGATTTTAGATCCCAGAGTGTCTTATTGTGGATGCTATCCTAGGGGTTGTGTATGAAATTATTTTTTGGACGTAGACATTTTCTACAACATTATCAACATAGATTGCTTTATTTTATTAATGTGACAGTTGAATTATATCATCATATGGTCCATTTCCATACCCCAAGTGGGATGACCCAAACATATCATGGATAGAGGGAATCACAACTACGGAGGGATATACCAGTTGCTCCAAAGATGAGGTTTCTCTCATGCTAGTGGTCTAGGTTGTTTCTTGAGGCTACTTAGTAGAATTCTTCATTTTCAATTCTAAGGGACATGGTGAGGTACCCATATCTTCTTCTAGAACAATTATCAATAATTTATCACTATTGATAGGTCATGTTTACTACGGATATTTTCCATAGTAAGATTCTGATTACCTTTAGGTCTTATCTTTTACTTATGACTGAGATAAATGAGGTATTGATTAAGCTCTAGGATCTTGATTGCAAGGTTTTTATTCACCATAGTATGCCACCAAGGGAATCACCAGATCTATTATTAATGAATTTTTATAGTATCATATGAATTACATTTGAGTACTGTAAGATTAACCTTGTGGAGTTAAAGAATAAATACATGTTTCTATAATTAACAATTTGTTTGACCAACTCATAGGGACCCTAGGTTTTTAAAAATCTTCTTGATACTGGGGTTTCATCTTTTGGGGGACTAGAAAAATGTTGTTTCAAAGATAATTCTATGAATAATGTATGTAAATTTTGAGTATTTGGTTATTCTATTCTCTCATACTAATTATCTGACTATTTTAATAGTCATATGAACTAGAACATTCATATATTTTTTGGACTCATTCATAGTAGTGATTGTAAAAGAAATCCTCATGTATTATACAATATTTGTGGAGCATACATATTATTGTGAGGTTATTTTAGATTTTTTATGTGAAATAATCTATATTGAATATTTCCTTAGTGAAATATTTGGATTTTGGAAATCAATTTTCTAGGATATGTGACTTCTATTAAAGGGGTTTTAAGGGATATGTAGATTTATTTAATAGTCATGTCTAGGGTGAATCCCAAGAATGTTTTCATGATTTTGAGTTTTCTTGGATTATTATTGAATTAATGAATTAATTTTGGAATGTCTCCCAAATATCTTCTCCATTGATGATTTTAACCCAGAAAGGTGTGTAGATTCAGTTGGATGAATGTTACAAAATTATTCAATGAAATTACACAATCATTTAAAATATAATCTTTTTTTGAATCATTTTAATATTGTAATAGTTCATAAAATGTATTCATATTCATATAGTGTGGGTTTAGGTTGGGTGTTTAAGTATAATAGACATTTATTGTTCTCTAGAACATGGATCCTACAATTACATGAGTGGTATTATCCCACCCATGACCTATAATAAGAGGCTATCATGGATGTGCTGAAGAAGTGGTGAAATTTTCATTTTAGGGATAATTTATTAGTGTATTTGTGTCATAAGATCCTAAATTATATTTTTAATTGAATAGGGATAAATATTTAAAAAATATTTTGGGTGGTGTACCATTAGGATTTTGATTTCCAAATTTTATGTGCACCCAAAAAATGTATATCGAGTCATTGGAATATAGAGTTGGAAGCTTATAGTAATGTTTGTTTAGAAATTAGTGGATGAGATGGGTGTTATATTATTTTTCAATGATCTGATATGTGACATGAATGCAGATATAGGCAAGTATTCTTAGCCAGTTTTCATGTTACTCCCTCACTCATCATTTCTATAATGATTGAATATATATCGGACTTGAGTAATAGTATATTAGAAGGGATTTAAATGGTAGGGAGTCCTCAAGTGATTTGTCATAGACTCCTAATGGCAACTTTCTATTCTAAAGATGATGGTTCTTCAATTAGGCATTATGTATGAGAAAATTCATCAGATGCCTCATTCTAGTTGGAAAATCACCATAAGGTGTCCAAAATGTTATATATATAGGGTCTAATATTCATGGGATGTGATGAGATTTCTCAGGGAAACCCTTATTTTCGAATGTTTGACATGTAGAGGATCAAAGATGAGTATCCATGGACATCCAATTTGTTGCATCAACTACCAATGCTATTGTATAATGGGAGTTAGACCAACATGGATTTTGTAATTGGGATACCTCAAACCCTTAATAGAAAAGATTATAAATAGTTTATTGATGTTCTTAAATTGTAATCATCCCATTTGATGCTCATCAGTGAGTCGATAAAGGAAAAATACATCAAAATATTTTATTTTCAAGTGGGGTTTCAGATTCATTGAGTGTCCTCAACAATAGTTTTAGATACGGATTCCTAAATTGAAACCCACTTTTGAAAGAGACTCTAAGAGGATTTGGGAACCTAGTTGAGGTTGTTCACCAGATACCACATGAAGATGGATTTATATACATACTGAACCATCTAGGCTCTTAAATATATTTTTTCAGACTATGTGCCCGATTTATGTGGTTCAAGGAAAAGAGACATGTCGTTGTCCAAGTTTCATATTAAATTACCTTTCAGGAATTGATCATGATTTCTGAATTTTATTAATAGTACAGGAATCCATGAATATCTATGTTATGATGGGATGAGGTGGGTATGAGTTATTTTGTCAGACCAGGATTTTTAGGGAGACCAAGAAGGTAACATATCTTGCACATTGTTTGTGAAAACTAGGCAGTGACAAAGTGAGGTCTTCTGTAGTTTTCATTATACATTATCGCATGTTTTGAGAATAGTTTATGAAATGTGCGACACTCCATAAAAATATGTGGGACCTATTTTGGGTGTAAATTGGAACCCTCAATGTTTTCACTTTTTCTTCATAACCATATAGAAAAACATGTGTCCCATTAAATCTTTTTTAAAATAGTGGTCTTTCCAAATATATTCTTTTAGTTTTTTTTGTTTTATAGTTCATTTTCCACCTCTAATCTATGTATCCCTCCAACCCTTACCATGATGATATACCCATATTTATTTGGTGTATTTAATCATGATTTCATTGTATTTTTCTTTAGGTATGTTTATTTTTTCTCCATTACCTCATCCTCTTCCCCCTCTTATTCTAGTTCATCATTTTTGTGGTGATGTGAAACCCTAGTGGTTGGGGTGGCCAGATATAGGATTATTATGTAGTTTTTTTTGTTTATTTTATTAATGATTTTTTGTGTGAGGCCCTATTTTTACTCTTCTAGGTGGTTTTAAAAAATGTCGATGAGCTTTTGAAAAAAAATCAAAGTTGGGTGTCTCAATTTAATTCTTTTTTCATGGTATACCTATAAATTAGGAATCTCATTTTGTTTAATTAGTATTTATTTCATTTAAAAAAAATTAATGTTCTTATTCTATGGTTGGTGGGTTTCATGGATTTTCTAGAATTTTTAGTTTTTAATGAGGATTCTCCCAATGGGAGTGGCATGTGTGCACCCCAAGTGTTTAGTAAAATGGATAATGTTATATTATGTGTTATAATGGATTTTTAAAATGGTATTAGATGTGGTTTTACATTGTAATGTGTGTTTTGATAAAATGGTCATGTTTTTTGGAATTGTCATATGTTATACATTGATTGATATGGTAACTTGTTTATGGATGTGTTGGCCTTAGAGTTTCATATGGGTTAAAGGAGGTGTGAGTGAGGATCTTATTTGGGTTACCGTGTCAAACTCGAAGGGAGGACTATGCAAACCTTTAGGTAGAAATACCTTTTGAGGTTCCTATTATGGATATCAAGAGACCATGAGAGCTCTTGGAGTTGGGCCCAAGTAAGAATGTGTGATATTAAACTACTTATCCTCCTAGAATAATTGTTTACTCACTCATTATTGACCTTATGGTTAGATTCCCAAGGTGCACTCACAGATGCTAGTTTAGTTGTTATTATTTATTCATTATATTATATCCATTTTATGTGATGTTATGTACATTGCCCATTTTTTTATTTTCCATTTTTATGGTTATCTGATGTTGAATTAATGTTCATGTTTATTGTGCCTTTTTTTAATGTTGATAATGTTGTTCCCTGTGACATAGTTCAAATAATTGATCCTTGTTTAAAATTTTTTTATATAAAATATTTAAAATGGGAAAACTAGGGAGTTTTAAAAGATTATATGAAATGGGTTTGTTTTCATGTTGTTTATATTTGAAATAGTTTTCAAACTAGTTTATTTTTTGGATATCATTGATAAACCTATTGAATTGATTCATGGTGGTATACTACTATGCATTGGGCCTTAGAACCCAGTTTTGAAATTTTTGTGAATTCATTAATTTCATTTTACAGGACACATGTAAATCAAAGGTCACAATGTAACAAGGTTTCATTTGATTATTACCACTATTCAGTGTTTGCAGAGAAGAAGTTGTCACACAGTGACCGAATTGTGGTAATTTATTTTTGGGTATTTTGTAACTAATTGGTTATATTGGTTCTTTTTTTGGTATTGCACCATTCCATTTGAGTTTGTTTTTTTTGAGATACCATGTATATAACATGTTTTGGAATGTTTTTACATGATGTAAATTATTTTTTGGTGTCCTCATGTCTTATAATGTGGACTCATATGATATTTGTGTGGCCTGTAGAGACCCGGTTTTTTCCATGTAAGACATTGGAATATTTCTGCATATATTTCTAGAGCTAGAAACAAAGACGACATGTAATAACGAGGCCCAATGTTCCTAGAATAAATTATACAATGATATTATGTTATTTCGTACTGTTCACACAATAGAAATGTGATATCTTTTAAATAGTTGATCATATCAAAAATATGAGACCACAGTTAGGTCTAGAACATGGTGTTTACCTTAGGCATCATATAAAAGGTGCCATCATGGGATGTTTGGAACCCACACTCAATACTGGTACATTAAATGGATGAATTAATTTATTATTTCATTCATTTAATAGTTCAAACACAAATAACTCGCAAATGTAACATAGATCAGAAATCTGAGCCAAAGGTTGAGTCGGAATAATGTTTTTTACCATTGGATGGGTATAACTTTTTTTATTGTAGGGCTTCTGTGAAAAATGACACCTTGGGAAAATATGGTAATTAAAATATTTAAACTAACTTATTTTATCTCAGATTCAATTCCCAATAAACTTTTAATGGGGACTAAGAATGGAAAATTGAGATCACCATTGAGTTCATAATGTGGTGTTTTTTCACGGTGCCAAATAAAATGAATTGGCATGATTGGTTCATTTTTTCACGCAGAGTGGGATGGCTATAAATAGAGAGTTATGTATCATGTTAGAATTAAAACCCAAATTTCTCTCTCTCTCTCTCTCTCTCTAGTTAAGCTCTCCCTCTCTATCTATATGTTTTTCCTCATCACTCTTTTGTGGATCTAATGAAAATTGATAATGGACATCTGGTGGATTACAACGGATTCAGATCAGATGCATCTCCAATGATGGAACACTTATTCAAGGTATAATCTCTGTTTTAAGCTCCGATTCAGTTTCTGCATTGAATATCGGTTTTTCTGATTTGTTATTTGTTGTTTCATTGAAAAATCATTGATGGTCATACGAAAATGACCATCGATATCTATCTGTAACCTCGTTCTGTTCCCGTTCTTTAGGACCTCCGATAGTTATATTTAAACATGTAAAATCTTTAATGGATTGTTGTGTGAATCCCATGAGTTTGAATATCTCTTCTTGAGTGTCATGAAACTGGGTCCAAAATCATATTTAGACATCTGATGTGACTATAGTGGCCACCAGAATTAACCACTAGAGATGAACCGTCAATGGTGGTGCTAGGTGGAGGCAAGATATGGACGCCGAGTGGGTAAAACCTGGGTGGTGTGGTCACATCGTGGAGGCTGGCATGTGCTAGTTGTATCAGGTGTGTGTGTTCCCTTATAAGTCGAAGCACCAGGGCCTCGAGAGACAGAGCTATAGAATGGCAATTCTGGGGGGCATGAGGCTGAGGGATGTGGATCATTGTGTGCGGATGAGGAAGGGGGACTCAAGAAGGGGGCATGAGGCCACGACCTCATGGGGGAAAGACCCGCATGGTGTGAGTCCACGTTGAAGCAGAGTGTGAGGGGGGATCGACTAGCCTAGTCAGTTGGTGTAGTGCAGGATGGAAGTGGGATGCAGGCCTGTCCTTCGAGAACGGACCTAACCGGTGAGGTGGAATCAAGCCAACCGGAGTAGGTCGGCCCAGCTACATGGGTCTGACCAGTTAGGGTTGAACCGACCCATTTTGGGCCTGAAAATTCCAAAGGCATGTCTCTTTTGATACAGAGCTCTAGGTCTCACACCATCTGTAGCAGCGCAATCCTTGAGTTGAGATAGAAATTTTGAGATGGTATTTGGAATTTTTAATTCCCATGCTGATGGTCAGTGGAATGAAATGAATAATGTATGATAATAATAAATTGATTATTATTATTTCTAGATTGTTGCGTTGGATATAACTCTTAAATGGGATGTCTGATTGGAGATCTTTTAGTGGCAGCATGACCCTAATCATTGTGCATAATTTTTGCGATGATTCCCCATGTGTTGGAACTGAATACAAATTGCATGCCCCGCAGGGCCCGATTCACACGTTTTATAGTGAAATTCCACCTTTTCATGTCACATCTATTTGGGGTGATTGAGTACATATTTACAAGTGTTTTTATGATTGGATTACAATGGTGAAATCCACCCACCTATCATTAGGGATTAGGTGAGGGCCCAACGAGGCAGTTTTCAGAAATATGTTGTGTTGTTATGACTTATGCATCATAAGTCCGTTCGTGGAAAATGAAGAGCCTACCGTGCATGTTGTTATGAATGGATCTCAATGGTGTGAACCATTTTGTTGTGAAAAGCCTTATTCATGATCTCATTTAGTGTGGAAACATGAATGGTTAATTAGTGGAAGATCTCTATGATGTGTTAAAGAGAATCCACAACATTGGTTATCTCCAAATCTTGTATGAGTGGATATGATGAATGAAGAGATACAGTCAATGTTCAGGGACCTTTCAAGGATCCATGTTAACAAACCTATGTTTCATACCCCACATCTTAATGATGAGATTAATAAGCTTTTCAACTTCCTAAATAATGTGTAGTGTAGTTTGAGAGTACCTTGGCACATCTAGTGCTACTTTTTCTAACTCTTCGTACCCAAAAATGGGTAGGTACACGACCAGGCGATGGGGAGGGGACACAAATCTTGTGGGACCCACATATTCCATGTACCACTATGATCCCTCCTAAATCTCCTATAATCATTATCTAATCTCAGATTTTGGCTTGTGAGTAGCCTATCCTGAGTTGTTATTCTAGTAGTATGTGATGGTGACCTTCTTGTGGCTTTCGTGATGGGATGTGACATTCCCTCTGTGTGATGTCTAACTAAGGCCACACCTGATAAATGCAATGAAAATATTTTGAGATGTGTAGTTTCCTCAATGCTTCCAGAGACATACCATTAAACAAATATTATCCATGTAGTTAAGGGAAATCCCTTCCAGCACTATTGGGTAGTGGTGATAACCATTTAAATTTACAGGGATATCCATTCATCGTAGCTAGACAATGGTGATCTCCAGGATTTCCATCTTGAATTGTTGGGTGGTGGTGATCATTTTTTACCTTTACAAGGCTTTCCATCCAATGCGGATGGGTAGTGGTGATGGCTAGGCTTTAACTCCAGCACTAATGGACAATGTTGATAACCATTTACCTTTAGAGGGATTTCCATATAGTGATGCTAGTTTGTGGTGATCGTTGGTTCCCTTTACAAGGATTACCATCTTGCACAGCTGGGCGGTGGTGATCACTGCATATTTTACTGAGAATACCTCCAATGGGGTTAGGAAGTGGGTCATATACATTATACACAATCTCTCAATTCTGAATCTTAGAGATGAGACGTGCTTGAAGTGAATTTGGTTTCTTATGAAAGAGGGGCACTTTTCACACCATGGTATCTCCTTGGGATGTGACAGAAAACTGTGCAGACGAGGTAAATCCACCCAAGGTGGTTCATATCAAGGTCCAGTGTTTGAGACCCTTTGACTAGCCATTCCAGGAAGACGTGTGGGATACTGGGCATCAATGGTGTTTATTTCTAGAACTATTGGAGTCTCTCTTCCCTTTCTGAGATAGTGATATGGAGGTTCATGTACAATATAATTTGGTCTTCTCTGGATCATTATATATATATCGTACTAGCAGTACCTACTATTTTGGATTTGTTTACTCCTCTTCTAGGTGAGATGAAGACACACTGAGAATGTGATATTCCTTCAGTGTCATATTTCTCATGGTTGGATGAGTATAATCCCCGACTATATGTAGTAAAAACATGATGAGGAGTTCATATTCTATTCGTGTCTAGCTCCACAGGTTTAGATGAGCATACTTCACTTCTTTGAAGGGTTGATATGTATTATTTTTGACACACCCTGACCCGTGCAGTTATTTTATTTTATGATTTCTTGGACTTTTAATTATTTTTCGGGGGTTCGTGTCCAGTCTCAGATTAGATTTTTGAGTTTATTTTAAAAAGTTTCTGTTTCAGGTTGACGTCATTGGCCCTTGGGCGCAGTGTGTTTTGAAAAAAAAACCCACGCGGCTCTGCTTGGACATTGCGTGACTTTCCACATTCGAAAAAAAGATGAGTAAATTAAAATAAATATATTTCTGTAAATAGAATGCAATTTAATTATTGTGTTAAGAATTTTATTTTTATTGAAATAATATGAAAACTTTTATTATTTTTAATTTTTATCTTAGTGTTGTCATTAGTATATAGCATATTTATTATTTTTTTATTACTATTGTATGTGTTTTTTTATATTTTATATTATTTTCATTATTTTCATTATTTTTACTTATTTCTAACCCTAGCGCCCCACTCATATTTATTTTCTTCTCTCTTGCACCGCCACCCCCTGTTTCCCTTCTCCCTTGTATCACCCAGCCAGCCCGCTACAACCTCCTCTCCCCTTCTCCCTTGCATTGCCCGACCGCTCCTACCCTTCCCTCTTCTCCCGCACGACCCACAACACCCCCTACTACCTCCTCCCTTCCAGCAGCCCTGCACCCTGTCTGCCTCACCTCCCCTATCCGCAGCACCAGCCTCACCCCCTATCCGCCTCGACTCCCTTAGACTCGCCCAGACCCTTGACCCGCCTCCCGTCGGCGCCCTCAGACCAGCCGCACGCCGCTGCCATACCCTCCTGCCTGATACGCCTCCCACTGCCCCTGCTCAATCTGGCCAGAGACACCCGTTTCCCTTCCCCATTCGCAAGCCAGCCACCCCCCTTGTCCAGGTCGTCACCTTCCACCGCCTCACTACTCTCAGCCTCCCCCTGTTTACCCCCACGCGATGCACAGCTAGGACCCCTCCTCCCTCCTGGTGTGGCGCACAGCCCGTCGACCGGATCCCTCTAGCAGCCCGTCGTTGCTCCCTTCATCCCTCTATCCGCAACAATGATCCTGCTCTGGCGGCTCTCTTACCTTGCTCCAGCGTGCATAGTAGCACCTCCCTAAGCCTCACGTCCTGCCTCACCATATTCCCTCTGTTCGCAGCAGCGAACCAGCCCAGACTCCTTCTCCTCCCTTGCTACAGCCCGTACAACATCCCCCGACAAGATTTATTTTATTTTATTTTATTTATTTTTACTTTTATTAACTATATTAATACTATTATTATTATTATTATTATTGTTATTATTATTGTTATTAATATTTCTATTACTTTTATTGTTATTGTTATTATTATTCTTATTATTCTTATTCTTATTGTTATTATTATTATTATCATTATTATTATTTTTATCGTTATTATTATTGTTATTATTATTATTATTGTTATTATTATTATTGTTGTTGTTATTATTATTATTATTATTATTATTATTATTCTTAATCTTATTATTATTGTAATTGTTATGGTTATTATTATTATTATTATTACTATCACCTTACGCTTGTTGGATTATGGGCTTTAGTTGATGGTGGGTTTTTATTGGTAGGTTTAGGATTTTTAGGATCCGCGCAGGGCGTTTCCGAGTGAGCGCCATCACCGCACCTTGTTTTAGAGGTTCTATCGTCCTCGCGCTTTAGTTTCAAGTTGAGTGTTTCTTCCCGCCTCTTGGTTTTTCATGCTCTAGTGAGTTTTTTGTATGTGTCTGAGTCCTTGATATTGATTATGTAGAGTGTTGGACTTTATCACGTGGTTTCAGACACACGTTGTGTCATCGTGCCTCGGTTCCGAGGTTGTTTTGTCATTGCGCTTGATCTTGAGGTCGGTTCCCTTTGCACTGCTTTTAAAATTTTAGTTATATTATTTCCTACTATTTGCGCACCCCGGTTTTTCAAAAAAAATAATAATTTTATTAATTTTAATATATGTGAGATAATATATGATAAATAATTTTTAATATAAGATTGTTAAATTTTAAATGGTCATTTGGTGTAAAAAGATCGGTTTATTTTATACACGACACATGAAATATTTTCTTGATGAGCGGACACCCAATAATGAATGAATGCCCATTTTGATTTTAATCATAATTCATAGAATGTAAAATAGCGTTATGGTTTAATAAGAAATGATCTCTTTTGAAGCATGAACAAGTACTTTGGTTCTTTTGAGAAATTTTCTGGTTGGCTCTTAATGTTTATTTGGAAAAATAAAATGTTTTGATTTGGTTTGGTTTATAAAAATTTTTTCAGCCTGTGAAGTAGTGTTTTGGGGGTTCCTTAAATGGTTTTAAACTGTTTTTGGTCTAATAAAGAAGTTGTACTTATTTTAGTGTGTGTTGATTGTTAAAAGTGTTTAATTCCCATTTTGCACTTTATGGAAAACAATGAAAATGTTTTGATAAAAACCTCCCTTGGGTAAATCTCTTGCCTTCGTTGCAATTGACAGTTTGGTAGGCCGCTCTTAGAGGCTCCCAGGTACATGAGTAGTTTAAAGGCAAGTGGTTGTTAAATTGAGTGGCTCAGGGTGATGCCTGATGTGCTTTATATATATATATATGATTGGATTCTCGGTTGGCATCTGTTGGCTAACCCCCTTTCCAAACACTTGAGACATGGGAATCTGGCATATTGAGAGAATATTCTAAGAATTATTGTTGCACTGGTAGGTTACAGAACTGACCAATGGCCCATAGTATGTGGATATATTGGCTTTATTACAATGGGATTTTCCCTCAACCATCCTGAGAGAGGATGGTCGAGTGTATTGTGAATTTTGATTTCATTGTGACTTGTCGATAAGGATGAATTATCATGTATTGGTGTCTTTTGGTTTATTCTCGATCTCCTAGGTTCACCCATTTCTATTTGGCTTTTGGTTGCTTGTAGTAGTGATTATGATGCTCATATGTATACCTACATTTCCCTTGTTGTGTGTTTTACTTAGTGCATTTTTGGTGTATTGTTTTCCTTGGAAAGTGGTAAATTGATTTTGATTAGGTTTCTAAAAATGGTTTTCAAATGAAAGTGTTTAATCCTCTTTGTACAAATTTGGAAAATATAAACATCACTTTCCATTTTTAAAAATCCATTGACACTAACTAAATGAACCCAAATTTGGAAATGGGTAAGGGAAATGGTTCATACTTTGTTTTTAAGTAAAATAATTAGAAAAAAAATACTTTTATAAATTGTAATTCAAAATTTTAATGATGTTTCTTTTATTTAAAAGGTTGTGCATTGGGAATAGATATCGGGCTGGCCTACTATGTTTTAATACTCACGCCTATAATTATTTTCTATTTTTAGTGTTTGTCCAGGCTATAGCTTGAGTGCGGTCGCCTTGGGTGATGCTTGATCGTTGAGTTGAAGAGCGACGAACGTGGTCACATGAAGATAGTTCAGACGTCGTGTTTGGTTAGTTTTATTTTTCTTCTCTTCCTGCTTAGTCACTTTATTAGGTTTATTTATTCTGTGCTACTCTGTATTATTTCTGAAGTTTTATTTATTTATATTGGGATAAATCGTTCCCACAGCCTCTTTTGATGCCCTGGTGCTTGTCGCCAGCCCGGGAGGATTAGGAAGGCCTCTCGGGCCATGTCGCGGACCAGCTCGAGTGACCGGTTCAAGGTCGACCCAGGTTGGTTTGTGAAAAAATGGTATCAGAGGAGGTCATCTCTTAGTATCCCTCACTTTTAAGTGTTCCCTTTGTTATTTGGGATGTCAATGTAGATGGAGTAGGATTGTCGGGACGTGAGGGGTAGGTGTGAGAAGAGCGTCATGAACTATTTCTCATTCTAACCCTTGGGTTTCCATGGTAAGCCCTATTTAACTTGTTTGTTTGGGTTTTTATAGAAATGTTTTGCGATTGGGGTATGACAAGTGGAGTTGGGCTAATAGTCTTAATTCGTATGGCCTTGAAAGCCATGTGGAGCTGGGGGAATGGTCCAAAAAGGCTCTCCGTGTTAGTGACATGTTTGGAATATGGCTGCCAACCATATGGTCAGGTCACCCACTGACACGAGTTCTTTGTTTGAGTTATTTTGAGTTTCCTTCGATTTCTGGAAGTGGTTTGAATCAGAAAAAAATTTGGTTTAAAAAAAATGGTTGTTTGGAATGACATTTTTAATTTGCAGACTATTTTAAAAGAAGTGGTATGAATTATTTGTTTTTGGAAAATTAATTTTATTTCTTTTGGGCTTGGTGTTCCTATGGGTTCTAACATACATAGTGGTATGTTGAAAATTTGGAGGGATTTCTGGAATGGTGGATGGATGCTTGGGGTGGCACAAATACATGCATGTGAGTGAGACTCTTAGGAATACCAATGGCGAGGGTTTAACCAACCAAGCCTGTTTAAAATTAAAGATGTTTTCAAAGAGAAGAGTGTTGATGTTATGATCACTTGTTTTCTCGTGTTTCAAGCATGTCACATGCGTAGTGTTTGATTTTGAGGTTTTTATTCACTCATTGGGTTTGTCTTGATTGAGTTTTGACTTTTCGCTGTCCACTAGTTATCCCTTGAAGCTTTGATGAGTGATCATAGTGTTGTTGATCAGCCTAAGGATTTTATGCTTGAGTTTTGGAAGCTATATCCACCTCTCTTCTATGGTCAAGCAGACCCTTTCTTGGCAGAGGAGTGGATGAAGAAGATTGAAAGGGACTTCATCCTCACTGAGTTTCCTGATTCGTTGAAGGTTATGTCTGTGACCTTCATGCTTGAAGGTTCACCGTGGATGTGGTGGAAGATGGTGTCTTGGAACAAGTCCCGTCAAGAGATTAACTAGGAGATTTTCAAGGTTTTTTTCATTCGTCATTATTTATCTGAGGAAGAAAGGGTGAGAAAGGGGATGGAAATGTGTTGTATACAGTAGGGCGACTGACCTGTGTTGGAATATTTCCATCGATTTGTGGAGATAGTAACTTATGATTCATGGTATGCCATGAATTACCCCATGAAGGCTCGACACTTAATGGCAGGTCTCCGCCCTAATTTACAGTCGAAGGTGTCAGAGTCCAACCTAACTTCTTTTGTCGATGTGGTGAGAGAAGTTTTTCAGGTCGAAGCCACGATGACATAGGTGCTTGAAGTAGTTCTCCCTCCTTCGATCACTATGAGCAGTGTTGAAGATTCTAGAAAGGAGATGATTAAGCAAATGGATGTGGATGCAGCAGGTCGTGGAATCAAGAGGCCTCAGGATCTTTCATCAACCTCTTCAGAGTGAGAGGTTATTGTGTGTTACCAGTGTGGAAAGCTGGGTCACAAGAAGCCGTCCTGCCCAAGCGCTCTGAAGCCCTTCTAGGCATGTGGACGCCTGGGACACTTGTGATGATTCTGTCGCGGCGTTTCAAGAAAGCGTTGCAGAGGAACTTCTCAGAAGTGATGAGCTATTGGGTTTTATTCAAAGTTTCTGGTGTAAGTTTCTTTTCAGTGTAGGATATCTTTTATCATTGTAGTTGTATTAATGGTGTTTTGGGGTTTGATATGTATGTGATGTCATGGGTATTTTGATGAACTCTGGCCTTCAATGCTAGTATGTCTTTAATTTTAAAATGGTGTCCTTTATTCTGTCAAACCAAAAGACGTTTGTATTTTATTGGGATTATCATAACCTGATTGCGGGGCAGGAGATGCTTCATCCATCAGAGCTCCAGCCAAAAGGTCTCGGAGTGAAGCCGGTGCGTAGTCCGGAACCTCCGGTGAATTTTAAGGAGTCTGGTTAAGGTCGTGCCTATGTCGTCACAGTGAGAATGGTTTAGTGTTTCTACTTGGGTTTCTCTGTTGTTGTAATTTTCCTCTTGACATAAAGCGCGTGATGGACTTATTCCACGCGCAATGTCGGGGACTGTGCCTTTCTGGATGCAAGTTGCTGATCAGTGACCTGGCATGGGCCATCCATGTGAATTAGATGCGACTTCAGTATGTGTCCATCCCGAAGTGATGGGTCATGAGTAGTTGTACATTATAGTTTCATTGATCCATTCCTTGGGCCCTCCCTCCCCACCTGAGGGGTTAGGGTTTTTAGTTAGTGCAAAGTATCCATTTATGATTCTATCCCTTTCGGACAAGATTAAGTGGTTTAAAGTTCTTTACTGTGCTCTTTCTAGCTTGAGTAAGGCCAGGTCCAGGTCTAAGTTGGTTTTCTGGTTGGGCACTAGTAGGTTGGATCTTTATGGTGGGGAGACCCACCATCTGTTTGGGTGTTTTCTTAAGTCGTTATCGAATACTAGTTGAGTTATTATGGTGGGGAGCCTGTTCAGTCCTCCCCTCTATTGGTGATTTACTTCGGGAAATGAGGTTCAGTCCCACTAGTAGTCATTGTGATGTCCTAGGGATAAGAGGTTGGATCATGTTGTGTGGAACCCTTAGGTCTTGATCAATCGACAGGATAGTGTGGTGGCTTTTTGGGGGCGGAAAGCGTTATGGTGGGGAGAATTGTCACACCCTGACCCATGCAGTTATTTTATTTTATTATTTCTTTGACTTTGAATTATTGTTCTGGGGTTCGTGTCCAGTCTCAGATTTGATTTTTGAGTTTATGTTAAAAAGTGTTTTATTCGGGTTGACGTCATTGGCTCTTGGGGGCAGCGTGTTTTGAAAAAACCCCCACACGGCTCTGCTCGGACATTGCGTGACTTGCCTTCTTCGAAAAATAGATGTGTAAATTAAAATAAATATATTTGTGTAATTATAATGCAATTTAATTTTTGTGCTAGGAATTTTATTCTTATTGAAACAATATGACAACTTTATTATTTTTAATTTTTATCTTAGTTTTTTCATTAGTATAGAGTACATTTATTATTATTATTTTTATTACTATTGTTTGTGTTTTTCTATATTTTATTTTCTGTTATATTATTTTTCTTTTTTTTACTTATTTCTAACCCTAGCACCCCACTCTTATTTATTTTCTTCTCCAGTGCCCCGCCACCCCCCTATTTCTCTTCTCCCTTGTATCACCTAGCCAGCCCGTTGCAACCTCCTCTCCCCTTCTCCCTTGCAGTGCCCGACTGCTCTTGCACTGCCCTATTCTTCCGAATGACCCACAACAGCCCTACTACCTCTTCTCGTCCAGCAGCCCCGCACACTGTCTTCCTCGCCTCCCTTGTCTGCAGCACCTGCCTCGCCCCCCTATCAGGCTCGCCTCACATCGACTCACCCAGACCCTCGACCCACCTCCTGACGGTGCCCTCAGACCAGCCGCACGCCGCCACCATACCCTCCTGCCTACTCCTCCTCCCTCTACCCCTACTCTGTCAGGCCGGTGACACCCATTTCCCTTCCCCGTTTGCAAGCCAGCCGCCCCCTTTTCCGGATCGTCGCCTGCCGCCGCCTCCCTGCTCTCGGCCTCCCCCTGTTCCCCCCTACGCAGCGCACAGCTAGGACCCCTCCTCCCTCACAGTGCGCCGCACAACCCCTAGGCCTGATCCCTCTAGCAGCCCGCCACTGCTCCCTTCCTCCCTCTGTCTGCAACAGCTATCCAACTTCGGAGGCTCTCTTCCCTTGCTCAAGCGCGCATCGCAGTACCACCCTAATCCTCGCACCCTTCTCCTCCGTATTCCCTCTGTCCGCAGCAGCGAACCTGCCTGGACTCCCTCTCCTCCCTTGCTCCAGCCCGCACATCATCCCCCGACAAGGATTATTTTATTTGATTTTATTTATTTTTACCTTATTATCATTATTATTATTATTATTATTATTATTATTATACTTATTGTTATTATTATTATTATTACTATTATTGTTATTGTAATTATTATTATTATTATTTTTAATGTTAATGATACTATTATTATTATCACTATTATTATTTTTATTGTTATTGTTATTGTTATTGTTATTATTATTTTTGTTGTTGTTGTTGTTGATTTTGTTATTGTTATTGTTATTATTATTATTATTGTTATTATTATTATTATTATTATTATTATTATTATTAGTATTATTATTATTATTGTTATTGTTATTGTTGTTGTTATTTTTATGGTTATTATTATTATTATTATTTTTATTATTATTATTATTATTATTATTACTATCACCTTACTCTTGTTGGATTATGGTCATTATTTGATGGTGGGTTTTTATTGGTAGGTTTCAGAATTTTAGGATCCGCTCAGGGCATTTCCGAGTGAGCGACATTGTCGCACCATGTTTATGAGGTTTCGTTGTCGTCGCGCTTTAGTTTCATGGTGAGTGTTTCTTCCCGCCGCATGGTTGTGCATGCTCTGGTGAGTTTTTTATGTTTCTGAGTCCTTGATATTGATTATGCAGAGTTTTGGACTTTATGACGTGGTTTCAGACACACGTTGTGTCATCGCGCCTTGGTTCCGAGGTTTTTTTGTCGTTGCGCTTGATCTTGAGGTAGGTCCCCTTTGAACTACTTTTAAAATTTATGTTATATTATTTCCTGGTGTTTTCGCACCCTATTTGTTCAAAATAAATATTTTATTAATTTTAATGAATGTGAGATAATATACGATAATTAATTTTTAATATAAGATAGTTAATTTTTAAAAGATTATTTGGTGTAAAAAAGAACAATTTATTTTATTCACGACACATGAAATATTTTCTTAATGAGCGGACACCCAATAATGAAAGAATGCCCATTTGGATTTTAAACATAATTCATGGAATGTAAAATAGAGTTCTGGTTTAATAAGAAATTATCTCTTTTGAAGTGTGAACAAGTACTTCAGTTCTTTTGAGAAATTGTCTGTTTGTCTCTTAATGTTTATTTGGAAAAATAAATTTTTTTATTTGGTTTATTTTATAAAAATATTTCCAGCATGTGAACTAGTGTTTTGGGGGTTCCTTAAATGGTTTTAAACTAGTTTTGGTCTTATAAAGAAGTTGTAATTTTTTGTGTGGTTATTGTGAAAGGTGTTTAATGCCCGTTTGACACTTTATAGAAAATGATGAAAATGTTTTGATAGAAACCCTCCTAGGGTAACTCTCATTCCATAGTTGCAATTGACTGATTGGGAGGCCGCTCTTAGAGGCTCCCATGTACTTGAGTAGTTTAAAGGTAATAGGTTGTTCTACGGAGTGGCTCAGGGTGATGCTTTTTGTGATTTTTATATATATATATATATATATTATTGGATACTCGGTTGGAATCAGTTAGCTCACCCCCATTCCAAACACTTGAGACATGGCAATCTGGAATATTGAGAGAATATTATAAGAATGATTTATGCACTGGTAGGTTATGTTACTGACCAGTGGCCCATAGTAGGTGAATCTATTTGGTTTATTACCATGGGATTTTCCCTCAACCTACCTGGGAGAGGATGGACGAGCGTATTGTGCATTTTGATTTCATCGTGACATGTCGATAATGATTATTTCTCATGTATTGGTGTCTTCTTGTTTATTCTCGATCTCCTATGTTCACCCATGTCTATTCGGATTTTGGTTGCTTGTAGTAGTGATTGTGATGCTCATATGTATGCCTACATTTCCCTTGTTGTGTGTTTTACATTGTGAATTTCTGGTGTATTGATTTCCATGGAATGTGGTAAATTTCTTTTGATTAGGTTTCTAAAAATGGTTTTCAAATGAATGTGTTTAATCCTCTTTGTACAAATTTGGAAAATATAAAAATCATTTTCCCTTTCTAAAAAGCCATTGACACCAATGAAGTGAACCCAAATTTGGAAATGGTTAAGGGAAATGGTTCATACATTGTTTTTAAGTAAAATAATTAGAAAAACATACTTTTATAAATTGTTGTTCAAACTTGAAATGATGTTTATTTTATTTTAAAGGTAGTGCATTGGAAATAGATATCGAGCTAGCCTACTGAGTTTTAATACTCATGCCTATAGTTCTTTTCTATTTTTAGTGTTTGTGCAGGCTATAGCTAGAGTGTGCTCACCTAGGGTGACGGTTGATCGTTGAGTCGGAGAGTGGCCCATTATTTCGCACAAAGTTAGTTCAGACGTCGTGTTTAGTCAGTTTTATTTTTCTTCTCTTCCTGCTTAGTCACTTTATTTGGTTTATTTATTCTGCGTTGCTCTGTATTATTTCTGATGTTTTATTTATTTATATTGGTAAAAATCATTCCCACAGCCTCTGTTGATGCCCTAGCACTTGTCACCAGCCTTAGAGGATCTGGAACGCCTCTCGGGCCATGTCGCTGACCAGCTCGGGTGACCGGTTCAGGGTCGACCCGGGTTGGTTCGTGACAATTTTACTATGTCGTGTTCAATATACTACATCCCTCTTTAGTAACTCACTTTCTATTCCCATTATCCTTAATGGAATCCTATTAATAATTTTTATACTTACCCCTACATGGGCTTTTCCGGCACTCAGCGTGCCCATACAGATAATAGATAGGTTGATTGTCACAAAAATGAGCATATGGATATGTGGTGGTTAGACCATGTTCGGTGGTTATATCATGGGATCCGTGAGTGGGGTCCTCTCATCTATTTTACCTTTCCACCTGTTATCAAAATGTTGTGTTTTTCTGGTTGGGTGTGTATTTTTCCCCTTTTCCATTCAGTTTACTTTTCTTGTACTTGTACTCTTTGGAGTTCGATGCATATTTTTTGGTTATATATGTAGAATTTTTGTTTCTTGTTTTCCATTACCTCTACACTGTTTTCATTGATTTTTTTTTGTGTGTGTATAGGTTCTTTGGAAAATGATTCCATAAGTTTGTTGTTCCTTCCTAACTAGTTGCCAGCACCTAGTTTATAGAGGCGGTCATGGGGCAGTTACGGATCAAGCCTCACTATGGTTTGGTTCGTGACAATGTGGTATCAGTGGCGTTTCATTCCTTGGGATGTTGTTTGGATGATCCCTAAAATGGATTTGGTTCGGTTTTTGGGAAAGAGTTTTAATGTGTCTTGATGGTGGCTCTCAGGCCAGGGACCCCAATAGTGGATTGGCCAATGATGTAGCCATTCACTAGGACCCTGATTACTAGCTTATCAGCTCAGCATACTAAGAGACATTTTTGAACGAAACATTGGTACATGCATCATATAGGATTGAGGCTTTGATTGTCTTTCTTCAGTCAACTCAACATCGTTGTCGATATATATATATATATATATATATATATATATTATTTGATCCCAGTACTCCTTGAACACATTAGGGATCCCTCCAAGCTAATAAAATGTCAGGATAATGGATCTAGTTCGTGATGACGATTACATGAGAGATGAGGACTTAGTTTAGGATAAATCATATGATTCCTGTATTCTCTAGGAGTGAATGTAGAAAAACCTCTTTATGTGGATTAGCAGATAGTACTGACAACACAGACCGAAGATGAGTGTATGTTAAGAACACTTTTTGAGTTCCTATTTGAGATATAACTATGATTCCATGGTTATCCATACCCTAAGTTAGTAAAGTGTTGGCTAGAGATGGTGGTTCACATCATTAGGATTGTTTGGACATTGAAGGATCAGATGGTGTCTTTAAAATCCAATCTTTTTCCACATTGAAGTTTGGTGTTGGTATAGCTATGTAACTCAGATGAAAAATGAGTCAGTACTCTCATCGGATGACTTCCAACAGATGTTTTTTGAGGTGTACTACTGCTCCTATTTATCCTCCGTACAGTTTCAGAAGTTACTAGAGCATCAATGGGGATGGATGATGGTGGCTGAGTACACGACTGGGTTCAAAAAACATAATATGTACTCTTTGGATGTGGTCCAGGATGGAAAATCCAGGGCATTAATGTTTGACCCTGGTATCCTTAGATGGGATTCTCACCAGTGTTGTGCCCTTGTGCATCCACACCTATCTCGAGGTGATAGAGAATGTACTAGTGACATAGAGATTTCTGTCAGAGGGGTTTCAATTGGCTTGTTTTGATAGTGGATGAAATATATTTGGGACATCTTCATAGATAGATGAAGTCGGTTTTTCTAGAGATCAGTTCTTGAGACCTCCACTATGGTCAGGGACAATATAGAGCACCGAGATATCCTAGGGATGGATAGTGTTATGCTTGTTATGAGCGAGGTCACGTGGCATGATACTACCCGACTAGATTTCATGAGATTTATAGGAAGATGGTAGATGATCCTCCATTACATAGGTAGTGTCCTGATTATGGATCTCCCAAGTGAGGACAGGGAGGTCATCAAGGATGCCGTTTTGGAAAAAGAGTAGGGAGAACTATGTTTGGTGGAAGGCGTTGTGAGTCCCTTACACCATCACTATGCGGACCACATCAGACTCAAGGAGCTAGCAGCCAGGGTCACAGGTAGTTGTATTCTACGGATGACTACAATCTAGTTGTGTGAAATATGATAAGAGTTATAATCTATTTCTTTTCTAACTTCCTCAGTAGAATTTGTTTGACACTACATAAGGTACCCTTTTCTTCCAAGTCCATACTCGAGGTGTTACCGAGGGTGAAACAAGGCATCTATATAACCCTTTGTTTGTGTTTTTCAATGTATCTCAGAATTCTCAAGAAAGATGCATTCTTCCCCACTAAGATACTTTTTTTAGGTGATAAAATCTATGATGGAGCATCAGTTCCAACAAAATTAGATAATATCAAGGTGTGTTGTATGAATCTCTTTGACTTGTGTGTTCAATATGACGTTGTTCTGTGGAGTGTAAGATAAGGTATTGGATTTTCCATTGGATTCCTACTACTTGAACTCCCTTTTATTGAGGACCTACAAGTGGGTTTTGTAGTGTTACTTTTTTGAGGATTACTATCCTTCCATGAAGAGAAATGATGAATGGGGTATGCCTCAGGTTTTCTATGTCTATCCTCTTTCGGTTGGATGAGTTTACTAACATTCCATGTTCATGAGCACCATAAATGATCAACGTAAATTTTGATACTGTTATCATGTACCGGATGGGGTGATGGATATGCCATAAAAAGAACTACATGACTCACAATGTGGTGTTGGTAGTGGTAGTCTTCTCCACATAAATGTGGAGATTCTATCTTCATGGACAATGTATTATGGGTTACTCATACCCCCATTGTCTCAGGTGTCTCTTCTCCCAGAGATACTGAACCTTAGATGGCAGTGCTAGTTAGATATTCTTTCTCGATTATGACATCGATATAGTCTATACTCAAGGAAATGGAAATGTTGTATAAAATTCCCTTAGCTAGAAGTCCCAATCTCGCCTAATATAGAAATCTTCATAGTAGTTAGCTTCCTTGCAGTAGACCCTAGTGGATAATGAGGGAACAAATTTTCATTTGTTGATGGTGTTGACTTCTTCTCTTCTTGAGTTTTTAGAGAGTCTTAGTGGTGATGCATCGACTGTGAAATATTTTGTGACCATATGTCCTTGTGTTTTTCACCTGGTGGATATTTTGAATGAGGGAATCACAAGACCTTTTTCTAGGGAAAAACAACGATTCTAGTCACAAGCTGGATTGTTGAGGTTTGGATATAGAAGTAAACTATCCCTCTAGTTTCATTTGGCCATTTGAAATCATGAAATATATGGAGTGGTTTCCTAATTCTTTTCCTGACCCCCCCAATATCTAGAGTGGGCACATGATGTCTTCTATGCGTCGTAGCTGATGAGATATGTGTCTGTTTCTACAAACATCATGAAAAAGATAATACCATATGTGTATGCACCATCCCTTTGGTTCATAGGTTGTGCCAAAATGGTGATGTGCATGTTTTCTTTGGAGTGGGAGAGTAAATTGTGAGCTCAGTATATCGATTTGTTTTTCATAGTTTTTCAACTATAGTACTAAATGCTTGATGGGGGAATGATATAGAGAACATATTTTGACCCTATAAGAATAGAAATAATTATAAATATATTTTTAGGGCTAGGTGCTGAGATGACATGTAATTATGGGGCCTCATGTTCACGAAACTAATTATACAAAGATATGAAGTGCATTTTTACTATTCACATAATAAAAATGGGATATCCCTTCAATGGATGATCATATCAGAAAAATGGGACCATGGTTGGGTCCAAAACGTGGTGTTTTACCTAGGCATGACATAAAAGTGGTCACCGTAGGACATTTAGACCCCTCTCATCTTAGCAATACATTAAATGGATGGCTTAATTTATTAATTCATTCATTTAATAGGTCAGAACCAAATAACTCTGAAAAGGTTACATAGAATAGAAATTTGAGGCCACAATTGTGTCTTGAGCCTGGAATTTACCCTATTAGGGGTATAACATTAATCATAAAAGGGATTAGGTTACAAATTCCACCAAGGGGGAAAATGTAATTAATATAATTAAACCTTATTATTTTATCTTGGATTTTGAACCTAGTAAATTTTGAATGGGGACTCGGATTGAAAAATCAAGTCCAATTTTGAGTTCTAAATTGGGTGTTTGGTTTAGACGTGATATAAAATGAGAGGGTGCGATGGGATCAGTTTTTCGTACCGAGTGGGACGACTATAAAGAGAGATTTAAGTATCATGTTACAATTAAAACCATAATATATATATATCTATATCTATAATTAATCTCTTTCTCCCTATCTCAATGGTGTTCTTTATTGTTCTTTAGTGGATCAAGGGAAACTTGACAATAGACCTCTAGTGTATAAAAACAGGGACCCAGCAGATGCACCCCTAATAACAGAAACCAATTCGAGGTAGGATCTTTTTTAACCTGCGATTCAATTTTTTCATCAAATATCAGTTTCACTAATTTTTTCTTCATCTTTTAATGGTAAAATCATCAACATCCGCACGAACACAACCATCGATCTTAGTATTGAATCCATTTCTTCCCCCGTTATTTGGGTTATCCGATGCTTATATTTAAAAGTGTCAAATCATTGATAGATTGTTCAGAGAAGCCAATAAATGTGAAGATCTCATTCTGGGATTTATGAAATCGGGTCCAAAATAATTTTTAGACCATCATTGTGACCACAATATACCTTGGATGGGGTCAACAGAGATGAAATTACGGTGATGAACGAATTTGGCACAAAGCGGCAATGGAATTTAGAGGTCAGGCGAGATCCCTCTTTGTGGTGGGGTCACAACGTGGAGGCCAAGCGGGTTCCAGCCGGTGTGGCTAAGTGTGTAGCGATGTGATCCGGAGAGCTAGGGCACTATGAGATAGAGTAGTAGTAAGGGATGCTGAGGGGTGTGGGGCTCAAGGTGGAGGAGCATGCTAAGGCTTAGGGCAGCAGAGAAGGGCTTTGAGCTCAAGAAGCAGGCGTCAGGCAGGTAGCATGAGGCAGTGAACACAAGGGTAGGGGGGAACGTGACCTGGGTCCACATTGATGTGGTGTGCGAGGGTGGGCCATCCTTCCAGTCTAGTCAGTGTAGTGAGGGTGAGCCATAGGATAGGAGCTAGGCAGAAACATACTGGCCAGGGTGGCGAGGTGGATCCTGGATAGCCGAGCGAGCCTACCCAGGAAGAGGGATCCAACCAGTTAGTGCCGAAGCGACCCATTTTTGGCCTAAACACACTAAACGACAGTATCATTTGATTTAGGGCTCCAAATCGTGTGTTTTCTATGAAATCATGATCTCTTAGTCAAGTCAGACATTTTAAATGGGTTTTTGAATTTTTAATTCCCATTTTAAAGTCTAGTGGAATTAAACTACTAATGTATAATAATAATTTCCTTATTATTATTTCTGGATTCTTGCATCAGACCTAACTCTAAAATGAGACATTTGATTGATGTTCCGTCAGTAGTAGCATGAACATGATTGTTGTATAGACTATTTGAGATGCTTCTCTGATTATTTGAACTATATAAAATGTGCAAACCCCCCAGGGCCTGGTTCACACATTTATTTTGTGAAATGCCACTTTTTATCTTCCATCCGTTTGGGGTGATTGAGTACTCATTCCGTAGTGTTTATCTAAGGGAATTGCAATGGAACAATTAGCCTGCCAAAATTTGGGGCTGAGGCATGGGCCCCATGAGGCGGCTTCTAGATGTAAGATGCATTATTATGAATTATTCTTTATATATTCGGTCAGGGAAGATGAATAGCCTACCTTGCATTTTTTCATCAAGGATCACAATGATGTGATCCTTTTGGATGTGTGTAGCCTTATTCGTGATGTCATTAAATATGGACACATGAATGGAAAATACGTGAAATATCTATCTTTTGTGTTGAAGAGAATCCACTACTTAGGTCAAATCCACTCTTGTGAGAGTGGAGAAGTTGTGTGAAAATATACAGTCCATCTTCTGGGATCGTTCGAGGAGTTGTGTCTCTGAACCTATGTTTCTAACCCTTCAGCATAATCACAAGTGTTTTGAGCTTTTTAGCTTTCAGACTAATGTGAAGTCTACTCTAAGAGTACGTTGGAAATTATAGTGGTAATTTTTCACCCTTTTTGTACACAAAAATGGTTTGGTTCATAGCCATGTGATGAGGAGGGGACACACGTCATGCAGCCCCCACATGCACCACGTACCAATACGTTCCCTCCTATATATCATCTCTACTTATTCTGAACATATATTTAGGCATGACATTAGCCTATCATGAGTTTTTCTCCTTGTAGGATGAAATAGTGCCTTCGTATTAGATTTTGAGATGCGATGAAAGATTTTATAGGTGTGACTCCTAACTGAGGAAACACCCGATGACTACAATGATGATATTCTGAGATGTGTAGCTTCATTGATGCTCCTATAGATGTACCATCCAACAAGTATGGTCATTGTAGTTTAGGAAATACCTCCAGCACTATTGGGTAGTGGCGTTCTCCCTTTACCTTTATAGTGATTTCTCTCTAGCATGACGGAGAATTGGTGGTTGCTGGTCTTTCCCTCCAGTGTTGCGGTGTAGTGGTGATCGTCGTTTACCAATATAGGGATTTCCCACCAGCGTTGTTGGGTAGTGGTCATCATCAGGCATTCCCACTAGTGTTGTTTGGTATTGGTGATCACCGTTTACAATTACAAGGCTTTCCCTCAATCATTATTAGGATGTGGGGGTTAGAGTTTACATTTACAGAGTTTTCCCTTCAGCGTAGTAGGGAAGTACTAATTGTCGTTTATAATACCGAGCATACCACTAGTGGGACTGGGTAGTGGGTCCCTGAATTTTTAACATGATCACATGACTATGAATCTTAGTGTTGAGATGTTTTTTACATGACATTGGTCTCTCAAGAAAGTGTAGTTCCATTCCCAGCAAGATGCATCCTTTTAACACAACCTAAATCCAAGGAGATGTGACATACATGTCTAAAGAGGATAGTACCGAGATTCGGTGATTAAGCCCCTTTGACTTGCCGTTCCAGGAAGATGTGTAGGATGTTGGGAATTGATGGTGTTTACATATAGAACTATTGGGGACCAGTTTTCTATCCTAATATAGTGATATAGATATCCCCTTACTCTCCCATATATCCTTCATTAGTTGAGCAATATATATTGTACTAACAATACACACTCCTTGGGCTTCGGTAACTCTCCTTCCAGGAGAGGCGAAGATATGAGGTGTGTGACATGTTTTTTTGTATCTAGATTCTTGTAGTTGGGTGAGTCTATAATCTTACTTTAGGTGGAAAAGACTTATTGAGGTTTTCATCTTCTCATCATTTGTAGCTCCTCATGTTTGGACGAGATTACTTAAGTTCTTTGTAGGGTTGGTCTGTACTCTTTTATTGAACATTATTCTATATACTAATTCCTCTTAACTACCTCATTTTCTACTCCTGTGAGATGTTGGGACATCATAATGAGTATTTTTATACTCACCCTTGTTTGGTATTTTCCCTCACTCAGTATCCTCTTGAATATGACAGACTGGGTGATCCTGAAATCATAGGATCATTGGGAAACAAGGTGATTAAACTGTGTGTGGTGGACATAGCATAGTATCCAAGAGTGGGGACCACTAAACTATTTTGATCTTCCACCAGTTGCTGGGTTGTGGAAAATTTTTGGCTGGGTCTGTATTTTTCCCCTTTCCTTTCAGTTTAATTTCTGGTACAAGTTTTGGTTAGAAGTAGATGCTTATATTTGGGTTACATATGTAGAAGTTTTGTATCTTGTTTTCAGTTACCTCTATACTATTTGAATTGACTTGGTTGTGTGTGTGTATAGGATCTTATGAAAAGGAATCCACGAGTTTGTTGTGCCTTCAGTGCTATTCTCTAGGCACTAGCCTATGGAGGCGGGCTTGGGTTAGTTATTGATCGAGCCTTGGTATGGGTCAGGTTATGAGATGACCCTCCCATTAAATTGATGGGTATTAGGGATTTTAAAGTGGGAAATATATTCGTTGGTTTCAGTTGGATATGTTTGGTTCATGACATAAGCACATGGTGATCAAGAACACACTCCTAGTAGTGTGGTGGGCTGACTTCGGTAACAGATTAGGTCAACCTGGGATGGTTTTTATAGGACAGTTCATAATTTATTCCTCAAATAAATTCCCAAAATATAATTTCTACCTTAATCATATAAAGTACCAAAATAGTGAACTTAATCCAAAATAACATTAACCACTTAATGATCATATCATTTCTCAATCACATGGTTTTTAATATGATAAAATATATGTTCCCAAAATGAACCACATATTTATCATTTTGACCAAATAAAAAAATGAAATGAATTTCATACTGAACCAGACATCATGCAAGATAGTGGTAGAATATTAAACCTTGTCTCCAATAATTTGTGGGTTAAATATCTATGACCTTTCTAGATGTAACAGGTTTTTGCTTAGCATATGGGGTTTCATTTTTCCAAAACAATAAAAATATAATTCCAATAACATTGCAAAAAAAATGTAAATCATTAAAAATGAACTTAATGGAAACCAATGTAAATAATTTTTAAACCTCAATGGTAATCTCATTCCATTAAATTTACATCCCCAATTGTATAAAAACTCATTATTACCTCAAAAAAATATCATATATCCATAAAAGTAATCAATACATCAAAAATCATGTCCAAAAAAACGTGTATTATTCACCCAAATAATTTTTTAAAATGAAAAACATAATGGTTATATATTAATTTAAAATAAATGTATCCCAATGTACTTCAATAACAAGAAAAATCCAAGATCACTAATGCATACCATCAAACAAAAATCATAATTCCCGGAACCCTATATGTATTAAATTAAATAATTCAATGTTCTCCATAACATATTAAACAAGATTTTAAATATTATTCATTAATATTATATAACTAAAAAGTAAAGATATAAAATTTGTGTTTAGATTTTTCAATAGAAACTAAATCATGCATTATACAAAGGACAAAATTGAATAACTCATACAATAAATCTAGAAATCTAGGGAGTCTTTTATGTTGGTAATATTCATTTCTCATGGGGATTGATGTCTATATCTCTAAAAATGAAATAGTTGGGTCCTCGAAGTCACTTCCTTGCAAAAAATATCAATAAAGTCATATTTTCTAAATCAGAAAAAAGATTCTCCATGATTTATAGAAATTTTGTGAAATGAAATGTTGCTAGAGAATTAAAATGGTTTCTTATAGTCTACTTTAATACTCAATAATATATCATCATGATTCTATCATAACATTTAAATAATAATTTTAGTCAAATAATCTAGAAGGAATATGATGGTTTTGAATGATCACATTCTTTTTGTCTTGATATACTATCTTTAATCTGTAAAAATAATACAATAAAATCAAGAAGGAATTATTGAATGTTAAAACATTAGTGGTAATTTTAATTTAAACACACTTACAAATACCATGATACTTTAACAATCAAAAGAATTATTCATAAATCAATTACCATTCTAAATAATATCACATAAAAATTCATTAGTCAACTGAAAATCCATTACTTATATCCTTAAAAAGTAATCTCATGGATTATAAACATATAATCAATCATAAATTTATAAATAATTGATGGTTTCCATAAGTATTAATAAAAAATCATGTGACAACATACTAATTTGCAATGTTTTCTCTGAACTCCTTTGACACGTAATATAAGGAATCTCTCTAAAACATCACACAATCATGTTTTTTTATACAAGATATCAGTTTATTTCATTCCCAAAGAAGTTTTTTGTTTAGATATATAATTATTTAGTACAAAATATTACATAATTAACTTTTACATTAAAAGTGGAAACTTCCCCTCAATATCTATTTTTAAAAAAATATAAAAAAATAAGGACAAAAAAGGATTTCATTTCATGGTACCCCTCCCAATTTTAATCTTCACCTAATTATTGTCCCTACTCATCATTAAATCATTATGAAATACATTTTAAAATATTGTAATACTATAAAAATCATAGTAAGGTTTATCAAAAGAATATATCTATTATTCTAGTGGAAAGCATGAAAACCAATTAAAAAACTTTTTCATAAAAACATAAATTTTACCCAAAAGGTAATATATCTCTATTTAAGGAGATCATTTATCTTACCATATGAAAATTAATGTTTTAGATAAATACTCAATAGAAATAAAATAAAATTCATTTAGGTTTTATAGGATAACATCATCATTGAACTCTTATAAAACCCTTTCAAATTATAATAAACATATATTCAACTTCCAATATTTTTCTCTAGAGAACATATCAATACCAAATGAATCCTAGTAAAATAATAGCTCACTGATAATATAACTTATATCAACCACACCCATGTTATATAATTGGACTCAACCATTCATAAAAAAATTTCAAGGTATATATCTGAAATAAAACCCTTTAAAAATACTATTAAAATCTTGTGAATAAACATTCATATACCAAAATACACATTAGTTTTATAACCTTATTTTCATTAAAAATTCACACAAAAAAGTAAAGTGGGGTTTTTTTAGAAGTAAACATGAATTATTGTAAAATAATACAAATTTTATTTTTATTATGATAATAAAATTATTTTCCATTGTATATGTAAAAATAGGTCACAACATTTTGTCTTTTGTAAAGGAAGTCAAAACATTTTTTCGGATGATTAAAATTAAAATCCTTTTTAAGAAAATTTAAAATTTACCAAAAAATATCCCTTTAGAATTTGATATTTCCATAGAAAATCTTCAATACAATTATTTTATATAAATATGGACATAGAAGAAAAATATAATTTTAGGGGAAACTTTTAAGGGAATTTTTTTAATGAATATATATTACAATGAGTCTCAAACATCATGTAAATTATTTATCTTACAAAATAATATACTTTTTTAATAATTTACTTCATGAAAATTTTTAAATTTTTCTTATTTGTTTTATTAAACATATAACACTCTTTTGAAAATTACATAATTATTTAAATTCATATAATATATCTCAATTAATTTCTTTTATTAAAACCAAAATGACCTTGACAGGTTGACTATGGTCAAATAGGTCATTATTACATCATCTAGAAATAATTAATCTAGAAATATTTATCATTCTTAGACATCAATTAAACTTTAATATTCGAACATTAATTATGGATATGAAAAATCCACTATGTTAGAATCATGGAGATGATAGTTCGTACGTAGGCAAGAGTAACGTTTTCATTTTTCAATAAAAAATAAGAAAATAAGGTAGAAATTTTTTTGTCTTTAAATAATGGTAATAATATCATAAGTAGCATATTAATTATTCAAATATAGTTATATATGTAATATTTTCAATGTGGTGACAAATAAATAATCCCATCACAACCTGTAGGTAGTAGTCTCAGTTTACATATACACGATTTTATCATTTTTTAGTTAATGGACATGTAAAAAGGAAAATATTATATAATTTCTAATAATGATAAATAATTATTTAGTATCATATATAAAAAATTATTCTATTTTTAAAGTAAATCCATGACTGGTAGTGACATAAATTTAATTAAATGGCTTTGTGAAGTGTCAATCTGTCATACACACGAATAATGGTTTTGTTTCCCATTTGATGGTTTAGTGGATTGATATATGTCTTAAAATTAACATAATAGAATCTAGGTATATGTAAAAAACTATTTTCATAAATAATCATGGTTATTAGTGATTTTATGGATGTGGAAGAGGAAATAACACTAAAATGCTCTGTTCAGAATGTTTCTTCTTCTTCGGAAAACCTCATTTTCTTAACACCATATGACCACTAAAGTAAGTATTCCAGAAACAATAAGTCTTGTATAGTGTAGAAAGTGATTATAATAAGGAGTTTGGAATCATCATAACTGACCCAAAATGGGTATTATGTATGTAGTAAGGTGAATATGAGATGCCCTATTATATGAGAGGGGAGGGAATGCTGGGAATCTTTCTAAACAATAAATTAATACAAATTAATTTCAACACTAAATGGATCAAAAATAATTTAATTTGAAAAAAATTTGATTATTGGTATAAATAATCTCATCCAATGAATATTTAACATGTTTTGACTAGGTTTTTACTTTTATAATTTTGGATTTAACCCCTTTTTAACATCTTTAACACTTATCATAATAATAATGAATTTTACAATTTGAGGGTCAATATATTATATGTAAATAGAATGATTACTCATAAATTGAAAATTATTGATATTATAAACCATATCATAATCACTTTTCATAATATAACATTTATTTAAATTTTATATCATTTAATAAAATAATATTTATTATTAAATATCATTAATGTTAATTTTCAGAACTATTCATTACTTTGACTGAAATACCATCAAGGAAATATGTAAAAATCTAATATATATATATATATAACTAACATATATAATTTAGTATATCAATATATTATGTTACATTAAATAACTATAATTTTAATACATTTATTATTTTTAGTTTCATTTACTTGTTTTTTCCATTACTCTAATAATTACTTTGTTAGTGTTGTCTAAGAATTTAATGTAATTATTTCATTACCTCAAAATAAAAATATTTTTTCAAGAAAAATACAAACATTTTATATTCAAAAGTATTATCTATAAATAAAAATATCCTTTAATTTTATAATATGTAAAAAATAATAATGTAATAATAAACAAGCGGGTGACATTTTTCACATTTCATTATAGAAAATATTATAAAGGAAATAACTATCTAAAAATAGAAAAAAAATGTAATATATTCAAAATTTGAATGATTTTGGATTATATGTTGTCATCTAAAAAAATTATTTAATTTTTAGGTCATTATTGTGTCCAAATCATTGTACTTGTAAACATTAATTACCATATTAACCCTTTACCATGATAAAACAAATTACTAAGGTGATTGTACATATCTAGAAAAAAATTAAAGGTCTTATATACTTATTTTGGACAGATTGATTAAAAATATTGAATAAATATTTTCAAAATTAAAACAAAGTAGTTTGAAAATTGAATTCCAAATCAAATTGGCAAAACATGATGAAATTTGATTTTTCATAAAAATGTATTGTCAAATATAATTCTTTAATAAATAATTCATTTAATAAAAATATTTCAAAAACCTTATTCATATTAAAATTAAATAAAATAATAAATTTCAAATATGATAATAAATAAATTTTTTAAATTGTATTATAGACAATTCATTTTCCAATGAAAGTAAATATCTTAACTATTCATTTAAAAATCCAACCTTTCGGAAAAACCTCAAAATTTCAAAAAAAAAATAATTTTAATATGATGATTCCAAAATGGTATCTATTTCATCAAATAAATTTTAAAAATATTAATAAAATTAATTTTTTTATTCTCCAAAAAAATAAATAAAAACCATTTTTGAAGAGATTTTATATTTGAAAAAATAAAATGTATTTTATAATAGTTTAGTTCTTATTTCATTAAAATTGATCGATTAATTTTATTAGTCACATGTTCAAAGAAATAGATGAGCCTTTTCATGTCTTATATGATTTTATACAGAGATGATTAATGATATTTTTTTGTAATGTTTTTGATTTTTTAAGAGGAATACATTATCAATGAATAAATTACCACTTGGGTTGGTATATGATTTTGATATGAATAATTGGGAACAACCTACTTGTTTTTTAAAATATTTGTTGAGTATTATAGATAAAAAATTGTTTTTAATTTTTTTTAATGCCATAAAAATTTATATTACTTTGGGAAAAGATTAATATCTCTTTTGGAGTATATTTGATTCTGTTATATAATAAATTATATGTTATTTTTTGGGGAGATTAATTTTTTGGAGGTAAACAATATGATAAATTTTGGAAATAATGGTTTCCATGAATTTTTTTGTTTATTAATATAGTAATGGTTATTTTTAATCATTATTAAGGAATAATAATATTATATGTATTTTTTTGATGTTTGGAAGAAAATTTGATAAAAACATTTTGATTTTTGGTTTTGAATTTTTTATGGAAAATTTTACGAGTTTTATTGAACTTTTGGAATTTTTGATTCAGGTTTGGATATTAATGTATTACTTCTTCATGTTATTATTTATTCATGTTGAGTATAATATTATATTTTTCTATCAATTTTTTGTGTTTTGATAAATTCATAGGGCTATGAAGAGTAACTTTTCATTAAATTATGGATATTATAGCCCATTAAAAGAAAATTTTCAGCATTAAAGATCAAATTATAATGGTCATTCATATTTTTTAATAAGATATGCTAAATTGGTGAAAAAATGATAGAAACACAACCAAATTATGAAAACTATTCCTGTGGAATATAATAAAATAAAATAAGTATATTTTCAAATTTTAATTATGTCGTTGATTAACTAATTCCTAAAAATCAATTGAGATGATGATAAGTATATCATATATTATGCGTAAAATAAAAATAATCCATTAGTTTATTCTTTTAGGACCTCAATCACATATATGAGTCTTATAAAAGTGCATCCTTATTTTTATAAACATTTAACTATGAAAAACGATGTTTCCTAGTAGCAAATTATAAATTATTTGTCAGGAAAAAATATATCAAGAGAATAAAACTTTTCCATGGTATATTGATTTTGATGAGAATGAATTATGATTTTGATTTATTTAAGGGTGTAGAATTTAACAACATGAGATTTTAGAAAATATAGCTATAAATAAATATATTTTTGAATTGATTGTATTGAATGTGGAATAAAACTGAAAACACCATATATAAATACATTTTCAATAGAAAATGTGAAAGAAAATATATTAACACTCATTAGTAATTATTATGAAATATGATTAGGAAAATTTGATATCTTAATATTTAATTTCATATGAAAACATTTTTCCATATATTTTATGTTTTTTAATATATATACCCAAAATTTTATAAATAACATATGATTAAATGAATCCATAATAAAATTAAATATATCAAATTTAAACTATCTCGAATCTTTTAGTTATTTATAAAATTGATTATATTTATTTCAACAGTAATAAAAGTTTGTTTTTGTAAATACCCCCTCATTTATAGAATCATTATGATATAATCATGAAATAATCATTTATACTAGAATTTCTCAAAAAATTAAGTATTTAAGGAGTAATATAATTGAACAAAAACTATTATTCTGAATAGGAAAACTCATTCTATAATTTTTGTTACATAAGTCGTATTTTTTTTAGATACGTGCCTATTTTTATCCTTTTTTATAAAATTAATTTTAAAAAAATTATTTTTTATTGGACCCATTTAAAAGTATTAAAGAACATATTTTTTAAATTAAACCAATAAATTCAATGGATATCAATTCTATGCATTATTTAGGTGTAAATGTATTTTTTTGCGTAAAAATAAATTTTTGTAAAAATATTTTTTTATTTAGTTTTGAGTACTTATATTAAAATTATTAATTATCACCCTAATAAATTTAATCTTATAAAATTTCCACAATATTTTGAATCAAAATTTTCTCATTTTTAAATAATTTATAATACATTTTTTGTTATAAAAACTATTTTCCATGGACAAAGGCATGTCATGATAGTAATGGTTAAAATGGGTTTAAAAAGATTAATAAATGTTATATGGTTTGAAATATGAAAAAACATATAATTATTTGTTGTGTTGATTATATTTAGACCTCACTCTAAATATATTATAATTTTTTCTAATTTTTAATCTCATTATTCATAAAAATATTATTTTATTTAAATTTTTACAGCCTTTACAAATTTTCCACCCATCTCACTTAAAAAAGGACCCCTCTTCTTGTAACATTTCCAGCAACAGTGACCACTTTATCACAATAAAGTTCTTAACAATATCATAAAAACAACCTCTCAAATGAACTATAGGTTATTTTATCACTAATAAAAAAACCAATGTAATCTTAAGGATTGATTCGAAGGCGGATACCCAAGGAACAGGTAATTTTATTAAATGAGTTATTTCATTATTATTTATTCTTAATCTTCCTAATAATATTATATAACCATATTAAAATAATAAAATTACAATCAGTATAACACAAAAATGATATTATAATGATGTTAAAACATCATAAAACTATTTTTCGTCCATTCATAAAATAAAATATTGCTTGCATTTAGGTGTAGACTACCACCTACCTAGGCGTTATATTTAATTATTCATCACCACCATACTTGTTTAGTTTTAAGTATGGATTCAATAAATAAATATGATATCTCTGACATAATTTTGTATCTTTAAATGTGAATAATTTTCTACCTTCCTTTCTTCCCAACGATTGAAGAATGATAGTGTCACACATGTGTATATGTGGACTACCGCTGCCATAAATAATATATTTCATTTTTTATAATTGGATGAAAAGTTGGCTCTAAAAAAGAATTTTATAAATTAATATGGAATCAATATAAAAATTATGATTTTTTAATTTTTGTATAAATATATTATTTTCTAAAATATAATCATATCATTTTATGGTATTCAAATTCAGAAATACATAATTTTTCTACTTCCCATAAAAATATTCCCCATAATTTCAATGATGGGACTATGAAAATCTATAAAAATAGAAAAAATAATTATAAACATACATAAAATGTCTACAGATAATGAAACTGTGACCAAAGTTCAAGAATCAGAACCGCCGAATCAAAAAATTCTAAAAAATTAATAGTGAACAACAAAATATTAATTATAACAAAGAATTATTAAGAATTGGGTAATAATAATTTATAAGTGAATGGTATCTTGTAAAAAGTATAGTTCCCATAAATATTTATTTCAAATATAAATTTTATTCTACATGTATGTTAGAACATGTTTGAAAAATAAGTAATCAGAGATATGGTTTTTTTATCTCACACATCCTTCTTTGAGACATGTTTTCAATTATTCACCTATTTCCATTAAATTGTTTATATATTATCTCATTTGAATATTAAATCTCAAATAAATGTATTATTTTTAAATTTATTTTAAATTTATTATTGTATCATTCAAGAGGATTTCAATCCAATGTTATAAAATCTATATGGTTACATTTTTCTGATTTAAATTTCCACAGACATGTTTCTTGCCATGCACTATGCATTCATTTATATAGTGTACCAACTACAATATGAATATATTTTTACATAATATTATAAGAATTCACGGTATTAATATAACTATATCATGTTCTAAATTTTTCTCACTTTTGAATAAAATTCAATGAATGTCATAAGGGTTTATCAAACAATATCACTTTTTATTTGGATTATTTATGCTTCCATTTCCATTGATGAAAATCATATGATCATACTCCCATAAGAACGAACTATTTTCTTCTCCACTACTTATTCCTATCATGTTTAGGTATTATTTAACTTTTATTCTATTTTTTAATAAAAACTATTGGATGAATGTTTAAAATAATAGTAGATCTTCTTTTTCCTTTTCATCATGAATAAGCCTCATCCAATTCCATATTCGTTAATTTATTTAAAAAAGTGATCTTATATATATAATTTTTTTATAAAGTTGAAAATCTCAAAATTTTCTTTTAGTTAACAAATATGAATGGAATATGGTGACCAACTTTTTTAACAACCATTTTTCACATTTTTTATAATGTGTGAAGACAGTATATTTTTTATTTTTTTCTCTAGGAACATTTTTTCTCACCATCGGGACCATATTTCTTGATTTATCTTCCTTTTCATATTTTTATGATTTTAAAAATTTATATATAATTTCGTTTTTTATTGAAGTTTTAAAAATTGAGGGATATTTATTTCACAAATTTTTTGAAAAATGATTTCATTATACTATTGTATTTTTTTTCTTCCACTCCATGTTTCCTTATATAATAATAATTTCTCTTCATAAATCCATTATGTAATTTATTTTAAAAAAATGATTTGACTGTTTCATGAAGTATCATGAAAATATTTTTTTATGTGATTTATAAATTCATTTTTACAACAAATCTAATAAGTATTTATTGAAAATTATTTTTAAAAGTTCAACTTCAATTTAAGTCTCTATCAAAAAATAATTACATTACTATTATTCTTCCATTTTTTTAGGAATTTATTTTCTCATTATTGTCCATGTTCCTAATTATCATGGATGTGTTCTACCTTATTTATTGTATTGAAAAATCCATATACTCAATAATATATATTATGTGAATAAGACAATTTTTGTACAGGTAATTTCTATATAGATTATTATTCGTTTACTAAATTAGGTGGGTTATGTACGGGAAAAATATTTTAAATAAATATAATATATTCCATATGGATATATATTGATTAATAATGTATTATTATGAGGTATTGTATATTATGGATGTGTCAGATATGTTTAAGTGATGGGTAAGGCCTAGAATTATATATCTACTAGTTGTATCACTATTTACCAAGAGATAAAAAAGAATATTAATTATTTTTGCATTATATTACACATATAATTATGATTTCATGTGAACGAATATTTAAGGATAGATTGGGAAGAAAACAATAAATCACATTGATGCATTGGTGGGTCTGTTAAGATGAAAATAGAGTGGTTATATCATGGTGTATTCTATCCCATAGAATGATAATTTCTAAGAACCTGGCAATGGTGGTATATATGATTTCATGGAATGAGACCTTTAATGTATATAAGATTAGATGGATGTGGGGGATTGAATGTAATATTAATATATCAAATGTCATGAATTTTATCCCTATGAGAAAAATTACTGATATTAATGGGAATATTTACAATGATATGTTATTTATGGATGTATATTCTTATCGATTTATTGATTGTATAATTTTTTTTTGATTATTTACCCCTATCCACCTAAATGAATTATTATTTTTATTTTGATAATACTCCTTTTGATGATATAATGTAATCCCATAAGGTGACTTGTAGGAACATGGAACATGGCTCATACCTCTCCCTAACACCAATAGAATCAAGGCCCAAAACATGAACTTAAAGGCCCATAATGTGATACAATTTAAACAACCCCTCCCTAGAATCTGCATCTTAAAGGTTCAAAGCTTCAATCCTCGAATGGATAATTGGAGATAATTTCACCATTCAAAGCATCATATTACCTGGTTTCAATGGTTGTTTACATACCCTCCCCTTCTTTCAACCCGAGTACCTCTACTCTGGTGGGTGCTATTTTTCTATGAATCCTTTTTTAGGCTTACTGTTATGTATTCTTTCCAAGATTCAACTTGGTCTTCTTTCAATGTCCCGGAATCCTTATGGCCCAAAGGCCACTGGTGGCCAGAATACCCTACAACCAGAAGGCCCGAGGACACACAGTATAAATTTGATGAAAATTTAGTTTTCTATATTACTCATGTTTATTTCTCTATGATATGATCTACTAAATTCTACCCATACTATGTTTTTTACTTAATTTTATTATATTTATATTTTCAATGGTTATGAAGAATTGTAATATATATTATATATATAATGTTATCATGTTTGGGTAATTTTGGGGTTGATAATGAAGGGTTAGTATGGAATAAAAATATTTATAAATAATTGGACAATTTTCACTCTGTCAGAAAAAATTGGTTTTGTTAATTATTGGATTTTTCAAATTCTATAAATGTATAATAATAAAAAATATATAGGTGTTTCATTAACTCATTAATTTATTTTTTCTAATATAGATTGACAGAATTTTATGAATCAATTTTAAATCAATTAAAGTAGTATAATAATATTATTTTTATCACTAGATCTAGGATTACTAGTTTGGGGTGTCTTAGTTAGTGTAAGAGCTATGTTTAAGAAAATGTACTGTTTAAGAAGTTCCCAAATGGTGATAATATAAGTTTTATGGATACCATCATGGGATAATAAGTTTTAGTTTTATTTTATGATCAAAGTAATAGATACTCATTTTGAGGTTTTATGTGAATATATTCTAATGTGTTTAGGGATATTTTTTTAAAGAATTACTAGGACTTGTGAGGGGCGCCTGATTGAAGTATGTATTTCAATTTTAGTTGTCATGTAATTTAAATATGGAATATTTGGAATGGATTGATTATTTTTAAAAATATATTTTTTTAAATACAGATAACTGTTATAGTGAAAAAATAATTTATTGTCAGGGAAATAATCATTATTTTTGGAAAATATTTTTATCTTTTTGGGAGTATATATAAAAATGGTATATATATAAGGTTATTTAATTTTTTAAATGATAATTATATTTTAATAAAAATATTATTTTTTATGTTGGGAACCAAGGTTTCTATGATTTTTAGGTTTATGACATTGTAGTTATGATTTCTAATTATTATTAAGAATTCATAACTTTCATGGTAAAAGTAACGTTTCATATGGAAATAAATGTGATCAAATAATTATATTTTTTAGCTTTGAATTTGGTGAATAAAATTCCAAATAGTAATATAGATTATTTTAATTTGATCATTGGATATTTTTATTGACTTCTAGAGATTAATGTATTACTTATTCACATAATGGATTATTCACTTTGAATATCATCATAATTTTTTATAATGATTTTTTGTATTTAAAAAAAATTGAGACTAGTGGAATAAAAATTAATTATTTTATCAGTATTATAATAAATTAATATTAAATTTTTTATATTATGAATGAAATATTTATCATATAGAATTAACGATAATGTATAGGTAGATAACCAATTGCAACACAAGTAATTGTTAAATAAATTTTATGAAACATTGGTGAAAAATATCTTTTTGTAGTTAATGTAATATTTTTGAAACTCATTTTAAATTATGCGTTCTACAATAGTGTATACATGGTTTCAAAAATATTTATCAAAACAAATATCCTTCCCAGGAGTAAATTAGAAAGTATTTGTCATAATACAATCAACATCTAAGAATATACCTTTTACATGATAAAATTATTTTGGAATGAACTTAATAAAACTGAAAAGTTAAAATTTATTTAAAGAAGGATAATATAACCCCATGAAATTTTAGTATGTATTTATTTATTTAAATATGTTGTTAAATACATTTTATCAAAAAAAATTAAAATGAACTTATTTTTAAATAGATCATATATATGTAATTTTAAAACAATTAAATTTAAACTCATTGGTATTTAGAAATAAATATCTCTAAGAACACTTAACTTCATAAAATTTAGTTTTCTACAAAAATAGTTTCATGATTTTTTATTTAAAAGAAAATATATGATATATAATAATAAAATTTATTTAAATGATATTTTGTTTTTAATTTATCATATAAAAATAATGTTATTATTAATATTTTGGATTTTATAAAAAATATTGATTTTTATTTGAATTGTAAAAGATGTTCGTCATATAAATATATAAATATTTTTAAATATTTGTCATATATGAATCACATTAAAGTATATTAAAGGATTTTATCAATAGAAAATTTATTTATGTACCTAAATCATTAATTAAAAATAAATATTTTCTATTTATGAACCCATGATTAACATTTTTGGAACCTATGTTATATTTTATTATAAAAAAACTTATTTTTGTATTTTTACTTTAATTAAATATACGCAATGATCCATTATATTTTGGGATTATTTTAAGGTTAAAAAACTATTTTTTTATCCATAAACCAATATATTCCATTTGAATAATTTCTATACATGATTTTATAGTAAATTCATTTGTAATCATAACAGGATATTTGTCAACAAATAATTTTCTTTTGGGTTGTGTATACTTATATTTAAATTAGAATTTTCTAACACAATAGAATATATATTATAAAATGGATTACATTTATTAAATTACTATATTAAAATATGTTAATATGTTTCATTTCATTTTCTGAAGAAATCATTGTTTCAATGGTAATAGTAATTTTATTTTGATAAAAGTTAAAATGGGTTTAAAAGGGTTAAACTCAATTATATGTCATAAATATCATGAAAACATTATTGTTATTTTATTACATGAGTTTATTTCAACATCACCCATCTTATCCTTTATTTTGTGATAAATTAGATCCCCTTTCCTTGGAAATTATACTATATTATTTTAAGGATAAGAGTATTTTCAAAAGTGTCACCCCTCTCAAATATAAAAGTGCATCTATTATCCTCAATTGTTCACCCACATTGAGAATAATATCTCAACTAATTTCAAGCCTAATAACTTCACAACACCCATATACAAAATAAATATTTTCTTTTTCTACTAAAATACCAGATTATGATGGTTTAAGGATATATCTAGGGGATGATACACAAGGAAGAGGTAATTACCTTAGCCGAGTTATTTCAAGTTTCTTTCTCATCAAACTTCCACCAAATATTATATAAATTTATTAATGTAATAAAATAAATATCAATAGTTTACGATGGTATTTTATATCAATGGAATAATCATCACATACCATATTTCTATCCATTTCAATATGAAATCATCGCTCGTGCATACGTACGGACTACCACCTTCATGAATGAAATATTTTATTTGTAGCCACCAATTAACATAGATTGTTATAGTAACGGATTTATTGAATTAATTTGATATTCTTTAATTAATTACGATTTATGAAATATAGAAAAAAAATTAACTTCTTATTTTTTATATATATTTAATAATGAAATTCACGATCATCCATTCATGCAGTCTATAATTTCAAGGAAGGTAGTATTTTATTTTTTATCACCACATGACATGGTTTGTTATTAAAATGTTTTTAATTAACTACAATGATATTTATAAAATGATAATGGTTCGAAAAAGTTTATATAAATAGATTTTATTCATTAATAAAATCAATAAGTTTTATCAAATAAATGTTTATAAAAATGGTATTTTTAATTCTTTCAAGAAAATAATCATTAAAAGTTCCACAAAGTTACCATGTAACAGCCCATATATATTGACATATAAAATTTTCTTTTATAAAAATTATTTTATGATAAAAAATATTCCATGTCCTAATTAATAGAATATTTAAACCAGGGAATTCATAAAAAAATTGATAGTAAATACCAAAATATAGATTTTAAATAAATTATATTATTAGGGGTCTATTTCAAAATATTAATTTAATTTTTTACAGTAATATAAATAAAAATATTTTTTAAATTTATATTTATATTAAATATTAATTTGTTATACATCAAATTTTGATCATGTCCAACTAACAAAGAATCTAAGGTAAGGTTTTTTCTTATAAACATAGGTTTTTTAGACATATAATAAATTAATAATAAGTTTAAATAACATGGATTGCATACTAATCTTTCTAAATTTTTTTAACAATAAACAATTTTTTTATTCTAATTATTAGCCCATTTATTCTATTATCTATCAAAAATATTATCAATCACCTCCTCTGAACATTAAAGTGGATCTTTATCTTAATTAAATTTTTAGACATGTTTCATATTGTTCACCATTATTTATTTTATATCAGGTAATTAATTCCCCATGAAAAAATTTCATCAAATCAATACAACTAAATTCATGGTATTTACATAAATATTTAATTTTATAACTATTTATGTATTTTTATATTAAGGTTACTAATGTATTAAGGGTTAACAATACAATCTCAAATTTTATCTGGATTGGTTATATTTCCATTCACATAGGGATAATTTTATGATAACTCTATCATAAATCCCAAATATTTTCTTAGTGTTGGTATTAATGGGTTTATCATTTTTTATTTCTATTTACCCTCTATTTGGTACTGAAAAGCTAAAAATAGTTTTTTTTAAATATGGCCAAATTTCTCCTCCTAGTCAGGTTTCATGCTCTTCCATATCCATATTCATTATTTTCATTCAAAAAATGTTTCTTATAGATTTATATTATTAAAAAATTTCTCTTTATTAAATAATTCTCTCACTATTTGAATTTTTTACAGAATTAATTATATTAACTTCCTTAAAATTTTTATTTTACATTCATTCAAAAATTAAGAAAAATATTCACATTTTTTAAATTATACACATGGTTGTATTTTCACACTATATTGACCAATATTCATGAATTTTATTCCATTCATTGATTTTATAGTTTTACCATGTAATATTTATTCCCATTATTCAAAGAATTTTTCAACCAATATGCTAATTTTCACTTAAATGTTATGAATTTGGAATTTACTAATCTTATATATATTTTTATATTGCACAACACATTTTCATATATAAGAATAGTTGGTTTTTGTGATTCAATTATTATACAGTGTTTTCCGATTAATTTTTATTTTTTACAAAAATCTCATGAAATGAGATTTAGTAGAGATTTATAACCCCATTTTTATAAGAACTAAACTCAAGAGGGAATATTATATTTATTTTTTCACTTATATTTTCATCTATATGTCACAAAATGAATTCCTTTATTTAAAATCATTCATTTCTGATAAATTTGATGGTTATAATAATGTCAGTTTTCTCTATTATCCTATATTTTTTCTAAATCATTTCTATTATTTACATAGTGTTATACTCATTACTCTATTCTATGTGAAAACTCATTAATACAAAAGATTAGATTCGGGGTCTTTACTAAGAATGTTATATCATTTATTAATGCGATAGACATTAAAAATATATATAAATATTAGTTATATATAGATGAATATAAGAATATTTAGTCATGACTATTATTTATTGGGAAAATATTGAATATTTTTATCCATATTTAATATATATGAATATTAATTGATATGTCATATTGATGTTGTGTTGGATATGATGAATGAATTAGACATGTTCATGTGATAGGTGGGTTCAGGAAATATATATTCCATTGATGCATGGATAAGTCTCATGTGAAAAAGGGTAATATTTTGGGTATGACAAGATATATATTTATTATTTCAGGTCTATTAGGATTCAGTGACTAGTGGGGACCAGATTTATATAAATCATAAATGAATCTACGGGAATCATAGTGAAAAATATAATGGGTAATTATCGGTGTATTTCATCCCATAAAATGATAATGTCTTATAATTACACCATGATAGTATGTAAGATTCCATAGAATAAGGTCATGATGGTAAGTAGGTTGCCATAACTATATGGCCTTGATGGTAAGATTAATTTGTTTAGAATTAAGTATTTCTTTACTAAGAATATAATTATTGAATTCTATGTAGTTATTTATATTTATTCAGAGAAAAATTACATTCTTATGATATTGATTATATACCAAATTTTTTAATTATACAATATACTTGTTACTCATGTTCTTTTCCTTATGATAAATTCCACTCAACACAACACTTATTAGAAATTTGACTTCACCCTTTTTAAGTAACCATTTTCAGATATCATAAACAAGAGTATTGCATATTATATATCTATTATGATTTAAACTGTTGAAAAAATCTAGGATTACTATAAAGACATATAATTCCATTAAAACTATTAGTTTAATGGGAAACTTTTACACTACATAAGAAATATAAGGTTTTTCAAACATTAAGTGTTTTTTATTATTATTTAAATCTCTAAATCAAAAAAATATTTGGTATGTAATCTACTAAAACATTTATTTTAATGTTTTAACTATAGATAGTAAAAATTAGCACACTTGAGATGTTATAGAAACCAATATATGGATTTTTTTAAACCAAATATGGGGGTAGGTTATGGGTAATATAAATTAATTTAAACCTTTATATTCACTCAATATTCTAATCGTTTTGTGACCTTATTATACCATCTTCTTCATTTTATGATTTCATGAGAACATATAATATCCCTTAATTTTATATTTTCATGATATTCCAATTATCTCATATATATTTAATGACATTATGAATTAATCTAATTACTCCCTTACTAATGTTTATGACTCACCATTTTACTTTATTTGTTTATCAAGTTTATTCTAAGAAGTTTAATAATTTCAATAATAATTAGTATTAAATATGGATAATTATGAAAAGATAGAGTTTTATATTATTATGTTGATTTTTAATATAGATAATTTCCCAAATACACTAGTCCACAAGTTTTCTAGGTTTTATTATAAGGAACATTATGCTAAATATTATTATATAAAAAATATATAAAGATTGTGTTTTTATAGTCAGTATCTGGGAAAGGTTTAGTTATTTTGGTGCATTATGATAAGACACATTAGTAAAAACCTAAGGGTAATGTTTAATGAGAACATCCAGAAATATTGGAAAACTATTGTGAATTTGGTTTCCTAAAAAAATCTATGTCATGATACCATCAAGTTGATACAAGATCTGGTATAAATAAACCAAGGAAAAATAACACTAATAACATTATGTTGATATTAACATAGTATTCACTCAATGAATTATTAGTGGTGATAGAATCCCTCCTATTTTGAAACTCTTATCTAATATCAATTTTATAATTCATAAACTCCTTTTGAAAAATTATGAAGTATTGAATATATTTATTAGAAATTTAGTGATGTTATATATAACTTGATAGGTTTAAGATCCTAACAGAAAAATATCCAAGGATTCCCAATATAGAGACCCAAAAAATCATAAGTGTTGAAATATATTCAATTAATCATTTATTCCTTATAAATATACTTTTTTTACATTTATATGCTTACTAATTTAGTATTTTCATCCTTATCATAATTTAATTGTCGATAATGAATTATAATTGAAGGGATCCTTCCAACAATTACTGTGATGCCCACTGTGATGAACTCCCAAATGAGATTTCCGATATTATTGTTGAAAGAGTTTAGAATATCATGGGGGTACACGACCAATAGGCTCGTTTAATGAAGAATAATATAAATCATGTCGAATAACACCCTCTCTTGATAAAGATAATGTTATGAGTAAATACCTTTTAAAATAAATATGACTTTATTATAGTAGAATTTATTATCCGTTAATAATAGGAGAATAAAACAAGTTTATTCAGAATACACTTTTAATGCACTGTTTCTGTATGAAAAATATTGTCAAATTGGGAATTTGGAAAATAGAGGTAGAAGTCGATTAGTGGTGGACACTGATCAAGAATACCAAAATTCAGTGACACACCGATTACCTGAAATTATATGTATTTAAGATGTAAGTTTTGATTAAATATTTCCCCTATGCCCTCTATATTAATCTTTATAGTGAATTTTTAAATATATTTTGTATTATGAGAAAAACATCGCATGGATTTCTTGAGATGCATATGGATTTGTCATTTTCTCTGAACAAAATATTTACATCTTATTTATTGGATTAATCCAAAGTATTTTAATGTTTGTGATGATTCAAAAAGAAATTATATGATGAAATTTTCTATTTTTAGTTAAATTAGAGAAGGATTTAATTGACTGTATATGGTCTCTTAGAGCTGGAGAAAAAAATGGAGGATAGGGTTTTGTGTTTGAGGGTCTACAGATATATCTACCAAAATGATGAAAATTTAATTTCCCACATGTCACAAGTGTAGAATGAACCATCATGTATAATTAATCTACTTAAAAAAGAGATTCTTCTTGTTTGGGGTGAGGGACATCAGGATAATTAATGTTAATGTGAGGTGAAAAAAACCTCTAATTTGATAGAACAATAGAATGTTCTCATCAATACTCAACCAATGTTCTAGTTTTTCAGCTAGAAAGAAAATAAAACTATTAATAAAAAGGCCCTAAAACAAGTTTTTTTTATGATAGGTAATGATAATAACCTCTAAAACCAATGAGGAATATTATGTAAAACTATTTTTGAAGAGGATCTTGAAATTAAATTTATGAAACGGATAATATTTATTCATTTACAAATATTGAATGGGCTAATTAATTATATGTAACAACTTGGTTAAAATTAAAATAAAATCAATTTAAATACTTTTTATAAATACCTAATATTATTTTATTGTGTCATATTCATTATAAGGATATTAATTTCTTTTTCAATCAAAAATTAAAAAGTATTATTCTTAAAAAAATTATATATATAGTACTTAGTTTTATTTAGTAGATAAATTTCAATTTTTAGAATTATAATTTAACAAAAAGTATATTATTTTTTGAATCAGTGATTAAAAGTTATCATACTGTAAATTTTAGTTATATTACTGAAATAGATTATTTGGAATCAATAGTAGCAAATATAGGTATATCAATAAAACTAGCTTTCCATTTCATGTATTTAAAAATTAGCTTTTTATTTTTTATTATTTTTAAAATTAAACAAGTTAAATTTTATCCAAAATTATTCAATAAATGTTATTGGAATCTATATAATAATAATATTTTATATGAATATATTTTTATACATAATATTTATTTTTTCAGAAAAAAAAAATAGTTTTTCATCATTTTTTTCAGGTTTATTTAAAATGAAATTTATGCCTCTTATAAAAATTTAATTCAATAAAATTGAATCCCTATTTGAAATCAAAATTTTCAAATTGGGTTGGTTGGTAAAATTTATGTTTTTTATTGTTGATAGTAATTTTGGTAAATAAGATATTAATCAGAGAAAGGGTTAAAATCAATTAAAATGGTAAAATCTAAAATTATAATAAAAAAACAACAAAAATATTTGTATAAGTATAATTATATAGATATATATTGACTCTATAATATCTATTCTTTAAATATAATTCATTTGGGTTCAATTTTTCTTTATAAGAACATTAATATTATTTCTAATTCTGATGAATTCCAATTATACCCTATCTCCCACTTATATGAGGACACACACTCTCCACTTTTATCCATAATTCAATATCATTTTTACCCAATATTATCATAACCAATACCTTCCAAAAATCTAGTATAATTTCACAATAGTTATTTTTTAATCGTGAAACCATCATAGAAATAATTATAAATAATCTTAAAGTGGTTTTCTACATAGACGTATAGTTCATAATAAATAAGTTTAGTTTTCTTTCTTTTTTTACCTCTTTTATATATTTCTAAAACCTGAAAAAATAATAAAATGTGTATATATTTTTTGAATTTAATGTAATTATGTTTACAGTAAAACCATGATCATCTACTTCATCATAAAATTTAAAATGAAATAATATCTTATTCGTACATACAGACCATTACTCCAAAATAACACATATTTCAATTATTATCACTAAAATATATACTTTTCATGAAAATGGTTTGAAAATAAATAATATGATATAAATTATTTAAATTTTATTCTTTAAGGATAAACAAGTATTCTAATTATTTCTAAAACATCCTTTAAGATATGAAAAAAATCACTCATCTATATGTATATAATACCACATTACAAACTGATGTATTCAAATTTTCTTCACCATCACGCATGGCATGTAAATATTTTTGTATTTAAATAAATAACATGATTTTTATGATATATTCATAATTATAGAAAAAAATGACACTTATTGCCTTTCCCTCATGTATGGCCTACTATTACCATGATTTTACAATAATTAATTTTTCATGGTCATGCTACATAGTTGGTTGTAGTAGAAAAATTAATATAAAAATTTAAACAATAATTCAGTTTCACAATATAATATAATGGTGTCCCATATGGAAAATTCATCCTACCAAAGTCATTTTGGAATAATGAACCAAGCGACCCCAATAAGATCAAAGTATTTTTCACCAATTAAATATTTATGTATAACATGAATATAGGGGAAATTAAATGAATAATAAAAAAAATATTATGAAGATTAATATTCAACATGTGTCTATTTTTTAAAATATAAATATTGTATGGAATCGAGGTAAGGGATACTATAGCTTAAAACCACATTCTAAAACTCTTAAATAATTATATTATAAATTATTTCTTTACATGTTATTATTTATAAAGTCTATTTTATGAATACATTTTTATGTTAATAAATATATTTTAAAATCTATTTTATAACTGTTTAGTGTTTGTTACAAAGGGTTTCAAAATGAATAATTTTTTGTTTTTTATATGGGTTGGTATGATATTGTTTACTATTAATAAAAAGGAATAATCTATTTTTTGTGTATGCATTCATTATATTTTCCGAGTTATATAACTATAATTTTCTTTAGGTGTTTTATTACTTCCTTAATTGTTTTTTTCATAGAAAAACCTTCCCTTTGTTCTTGGTTTTTTATTTTTATAAATAAGGATTTTGAGAAAGGGGGTATATTAATATATTATTATTTTTTGGATTATAATCCTAAAGTATTATTTTTATTATTTATATGATGTAAATTTTGGATCTATTATGTATCATTATTTTAAGTCCAATTTATATTGATTAATATGATGATTTTACTTGAAAAATCCATCAAATTCATTGTATAGTGATTATGTTCTCTGGTGAATTATTTTGATATTAACCTAGTATGGCATTGCATTTGTAATGAATCTAATGAGGGTTCTATGAACATGCTGTCACAAGCAATATACATGTCATTTATATGTTTTATAATGAGTATTTATTGAAATATTATAGTTTCGAAGGGTAATCTAATGAACTTTTTTATGAAATCCTGAGACCTCTATGGGTAAAAAGAATGTTTTTATATAAATGAATAAAATTTTATCTCATGATTTATTAAAGAACCAAATGATTGTGGTTTTACCGTTTTGTTTTCTTGTGATGTTTTTTGTATAAAAAATTGGGCAGTAAATATTATTTCAGCTTTAAATAAACTATTATTTGAGATCATATTTTTAAGTTAATATAAACCACTATAATGTGATATTATGGTTTTAAAATGGTCTAATGAGATTATTTTAACTATTTTATACATCCCTTAAGGATATTTTGTGATCATCCCATTTTTTAAATTTTTATCATAGTTTTTAATGATTTTTAACAATAATGATGATGTAATGTTGAAAATCATATAGTTATGTCTCGTAAATAAAAAATGTTTCGTTTTTTAGGTTTTAAAATGATGGAAAATTAATATAAAGAGTATGTTTCCACTTTTTAATATTATTTTTTTATATACGAGTTTTGACCTAATTATCTAAAATTATGAACCTGAAAAGGTTTTCAATAATTCAAGAAATTAAATTCTTCTTTAAAAATAAAATAATAAGTTAGTTATAGATTGGGACTAGATATTTTTTATAATAACTTGGTTTAAAAGATTTTATATTTCAATATCATATATTTATTAACCTATAGAAGATTCAAATTTACATTTTTCATGAAATAAAATTTTATTATTTCTAATTATACTCATATAAACTATCTATGTTTTGAATTGTTCTATATATAAGAAAGATATAATCCAAAGTAGGAGGATACAAATTGGAAAATGTCCTTTTCAAAAGAGCAAACTGGAATGTTTAAAATTTTAATGGAGTAGTTTGTTACTCTGATTGATAGGTTGACATAGGCTATAAATGAGACTGGTGTCTATGTGAGTGAGCAACCATGTTTCGAAAAATCAGCATGTGTATTGGTGAGAATTTAATGAAACAAGAACTTGCATGATTCAGTGGGTCATATGACCCCGTGACAAATTAATGGTTTTTAAATCAATATGGAATATATTAAAATTCATGGGTTGTTCATAACATCAAAATTTAACTCTTTCTACATAATTATTTGATAGTGAACCCGATTAATGGTAGTCAATCATTATAAATACCAGAAAAAGAAAATTTATTAGTTACGTAGAATATTATGTATTAATAAATATTATCCTTGACAAATACTTTCATAATATTATTTGACATATTATGGAAAATAAATTTTTCTAACAGATGATGAAGGAGAAATTTTTAGTGGGATTTTATGAAGTTAAAATCACCTATTTGGAAACATAAAGACAAAAATATATCCACGATATTATTTATAAAATTAATTGATTTTACTCTGGATTGAATCCACGATATTAATGTGAATTTTCATCTCACAAATTTAAAAGCTTCTAGAAACCTATTATATGATTGAAGAATGTATATATGATGATTATTTCTAATCATTATTCCTAACACAACAATTTAAAAAAAATCTAGTTGTCATGAAAATTTTGAGAATCCATGAAGGAAATCATAAGGCATGAAAATAAATATTAATTTTGTGATAAGTGTGGTAAAAATAATCAAAGAAAATGTCTTATAAAATAATAGAAGTGTTCCTGATGTAGAAATTTTTGATATTGGAATTCTGAATATGAACATAAAGATCATAGTAAAGAATAATAAATATTTAAATATCTGGATTAATATGTCATAATTTTTTTGAAACATGTAATTATTTAATTTTTTTTAGAGTATATTAGTAATGTATAGAATTCTAAAACATATAAAAAATAATGGTGCAGCAAAATCATTAGTAAAAATATAGGTTGATGTCTTACTATCTAGTTATGTGGTATGAGCTACATTACTTGTTCATTTTGACTATTCCCATTTTTTATTTGAAATGGGGATTACACATTATTTTATTATAGTGAAATTTTCTAGTAAATTAGAAATTTCAATTGATGAAATAAATACCTAACTATGAATAAAAACACCTAGGGAACATTTCAAATTAAAATAATGTTATATGAATGATTCTATTATTCTTTAAAGAGAGTATTTACTTTAAAAATAATTTTATTTCCTATTATACAGTTGGATGTTATTTTACGTATGTATTAGATTTATATTTATCCTGATAAGATAGGTTAGGAGGATAAAGATGTTTTTTCTAAATGAGTTCTATTTTGAATAAAACAATGAATTTATACCTTAGATCATATAAGAAAATGTTAATAAATTAACGTAACATGGAAATGAAATTTATCATTCAAATTTTTGTTAAAAATATAAAAAATAGTTCAAAATGGTTATGTTACTATTATAAATGAATATTTTTATGTATTTATTAATAATTTTTTAGTATTATACATGGTCAAGATATTGGATTTACTATTGAATTAATTCCTAATTTTTATCCAATATCAAGACCTATTTATCAAAGGGATCAACAAGAACATTTTTAATTTAAAAATGTAGTTTAATGAGATTCTTCATAAGTGATACATTTATCCTCTCACTTCACCATGAGTTTCTCCTATTATTTGTTAAAATGAAATTTTTTTTCTATTAGGATTTTCATTTATTATATGTAATTTATTAACATATATAGATTATTTTTTATCATATCCTGGGATATTTGTATTTTTTGAGGGTCGATCTCAGGTCCAGATACCATTAGATAATGGTAAAGGGGGATGAGATTACAATTATTAAATTTAGTATAAGTATAGAAATGTTTTTTTTATATTTATTTATGGGTTTAAAAATGATCAATACATATTTATGGACCTTACAAATAAAGTTTTACATGAGTTCTTAGATATATTTGTGATTTTGATTATTAATGACATACTAAAATTTTATAAAGGTTGTGATGACCATGAGATAAATTTGAGGGTTTTCAAAAACTATATAATAATGAATTCATATAGGGATCTTAGTAAATGTGTATTTTAATTTTTATATATATCTTTTCTTAGAAATATATAAACTAATGATGAAATAATTGTTGATCTAGCTAAAAATAATGTATTGTAATAGTGTTCATAACTTAAAAATCCAAGACATATTTGAATATTATATGGTTTATTATCTTACTATAATAAAATTTATTTAGAAAACATCCTATTTATTCTATATAGCTATGTAATTTAACTCAAATGAAGTTAAATTTACCTAGAGGAAGGAATTCCATTAATGTTTCCAGGAATTCAATAGATGATTAGGTTATAATCCAATTTTGGCCCTCCCATTGTGAAATAGGAAATTTTTTAATCTAATATACAATTTTGAAAAGGTGTTTGGTTTTGTTTTAATATAGAATAATCAGGGAATTTCATATTCATTATGTCAATTTAATTTTCATGATCTAAATTATCCTACACATGACCTTGAAATTAAAGGTTTAGTGTTTTCATTAAAATCTAGAGATATAATTTTTAAGGAGTAATGAGTGAAATATATACTTATTAAAAAAAATTATGTATAAATTCACCCAAAAAGAGTTAAAAATGATGTAAATAATATAGATAGAACTTTTTAATTAGTATGAAATCATGAAAATTTTCCTTTCATGAAAGTTAAATAGATTAGTTGATGATTTAAGTTTGAATAATAATCAGTCATTAATTTTGAACCATTTTTAACCAAATACTTTGGTAAATGATGTAATGAATGATTTTATAGGGGTAACTAATGCTGATACATAAACTATTCCATTTCAAGTGTATGCACAGTCATATTTCTTACACTAAACTAATCTTTATCAGATGAAGGATTGTGTTTTATAAAAATAGGAAAAATCATTCAAGAATTGAATTATTCCAATGTTTAATATTGTTAAAAAATATTTTCTAATATTTTCAAATATTTTATATGTTAATTGATATTTCCATTTAATAAAAAATTATTGACTGAGGCACATAGTTTTCCATTTTTATTATTCTTGAAAGTAGTAAGATATAAATAATCCTTCGGGAAACTTTTTCATGATATGGAATGAAAATTGATATAACATACTTGACCATGAAATTATTGACTTGTAAACTAGTTAAGGATGATAGATAATTACCACAGTTTGTGATTTAACAATTTCCAGATCCGTATTAGATCTTGAAAAATACATCTATAGATTTTATCGTAGTATTTCCACATACATCTCATGGTAATAAACAAATTTGTGATATTGTTGATATATTGAATAAATAGGAATATTTCATTCCTATATGAGATATTATATCTTTAGATTATATTTCTAAACTATATATCAAGGAGGTATTTTGGTTACATGTATTTCTTCTCCACATCATTTCTTCCCATGATCTATTGGTTACTTCAAATTTTGGTAAAATCCTTTTCAATTCAATGGGAAATGAATTTATATTTCATTAAAAATTTTCACCCAAAATATGATACATAGAAAGTGGGAAAGATTCATACATTCTAATATAATATTTTTTTGGGTTAATTTTTTACTATTGATATTTGGATCAACATCGTTCATTATTTTTTATTTATTATAGTATTATTTTTCATTATATTATAAAAATATAAATATTTTAAACCTTAAATAGAAAGCGGTGTAGGACTAAGACTTTCTGAGATGAAATAAGTGAAAAATGTTTTTGGAACTATAATTGGAAGAATAAATGGTTGAGAATGTAAATATAATTTTATAATGTATGATAATGTCTAAGAGTAGGTTGAAATATAATTCAGATAATTTTAGGGAAATATAATCATTTTCAAGTAGGAATGAAATGTTTTCTTAATGTTTCTATAAGAAAAAATGTAAGGAATATTTGTAAAGAAGAAAAGTATAGTATGAATTTTATTGAAATATATAAAATCCTTGTGATGGTTGGATCTATATATGAAATTTTATCCTTGATGATGTTCTTCTCTAAGGTTTGTGATTTATTTTATATTTCATTGTTAAAGAAGTATGTCCTAGATGCAACACATTTTTTCATCCATGAAGAAGTAAAATCAAAAGAGAATCTATTATATGAAGAATAGTGAGTTAAAATTCTTTCCCATAAAATGGAAATGTTATAGAATAATGTTTTTCCCCATGTAAAACTATTGTGTAAAACCCATATGATTGAATATGCATTGTAGTAATTATAAAATGTTTGAAAGGAAAATATCCCCACTAGATTACATATTAAATAAAATTTTGAGTATGCACTTTCAAGAAGGGGTCTAGAATGTAAAATATCATTTAATACTAGTATTATATCCATTTTATGACTCATTAATAATTATAAATTATAATTCAATGTTTTATATTCATAATAAAAATATTTGGTAATTTTTCGATCAAGAGGGATGTATTTTTATTCATTGAACATTTGTCTGTTTTTATATGATAGTTTTATTTAAAATATTAATCTCAAAATTATAGAATTTTAATTTTAAAAAATGATATAATTTTTTATATCAACAAGTAAAAATAATATTATATTATTTTTTTGGATTTTTTTTTGGAAAATATGGTTTTAGTGAGAATTATAATAAATACAAGTTTTTTAAGAAAATTTTATTTCCGTTTAATATATTTAAAAATTGAAATTATATTTTCGATTGGTTTTAAAATCAATATTATTAATTATTATTTAAAATAATCTAATATATGTCATTTTAATCAATATTACACTTCATTTTTCTATATAAAAAATTTTATACTTTTTAAATGCATTTCTCAGATAAATTATTTTTATTCTGTTTTGTGATTTTATTTTAAATTTAATTTCTAGAACTTATAGAAACCAGGTTTTAAAAAACTGAATCCATATTTAGTATTATATTTTCCAAATTTTTTAATTAGGATAATTTCATTTTTTTTTATTATGAATAGTAATATTTTTAAAAAAGATAGTTTTAGTTTAACAATTGAAATTGAATTAAATTTGAAAGCTACCATGATAAGGGATAAAATGAAAATAAATACTAGTCTAAATACAATTCAATAGACTTATTTGGATCCCATATAATATATTCCACAAATATGAATCATTTTGGAGCCATTTTAATTTTGTAATACATAAATATATTTTAATATCTTGAAACATTCCATTTATTTCATGTCTCTCAGTTTTTAATGGACACCATCACTCTTAATTTATTGACACTGTACAATGCTCTTATATTATCCAACACCTATCCAAATTCCTTCCTAACATCCCTAACAACATTCTACAGGTTCCTTCTTATAACAAAACTATCTTATAAAGAGCTTATGTAAACATATAACAATTTTTTGTTGAAGAATATTTATAATTGTTAATCAAGATTTTTATTTTTTATTTATTATTCATACACAAAATACTTTTTATATTATTAAAATAATGATCTGTATAAGAGTATACAAATGGGACATTAGGGGGGTTTAAAATAGTGAAGACCAGGAGAATCATCCCAAATAAATTTGGGGCCCAATGATAGAGAGGGTCCATTAATATAAACAACTAAAATATGATCTTCAAGATACTCTTTAGAAAAAAATAAGTAAGCCACTGTATTACCCTCATGTTAGGTGTGAAGGATAGACATGTGACTATCCAAAATATGCTTGCACCATATAATGTAATATTCAATACACCATCGAATAAAAAAATTTCTAGAAAGAATCTTGAAAATTATAGGTGACTCAACCTAAACCGCCAAAATACGAATATTCATCTAAGGATAAATGAGAAAATCATTTGAAATGTCTCAGGATTAATCTTGAAAAGAATCCCCATTACAAATGTTAGAATAGAATTGTACAAAAATAATCACAAGGGGATCTCAGACAACTCCCCCTTCATGAATTGATCCAATGCATCATGACCCGTTGGTGTTAACCTTGCACCACAAGTGGGAAGGATTTGACATGACCCAATACTATTGAGTATAACTACCATAGTTAGAATAGGGAATCGAGGGCCCAAGGGATTATAGGGAAAGATCGTTATGCGAGTCATTGCACAACCTATCGAATTCTAGTACAAGTGATCTGGTTTTATAGAGGTTTCCATTAATAGACACAGGCATGGGATAATGTCTCACCATGTTTATGGACAACCAAAGGACCCCAATCTTGTAATAACAATATAAGCTTTGGCATTTCATCCAAAAAAATGTTTGTCCGCTCCCTAGAACAAGCTCTGAAGAAATCCCTCAGATGAAAACATGTTGAAGGGGCACTCAGAGAAATGGGAAAGATTACCCCAAACCTCCTTTTCGCACTACATATAAAATAATAATTTATACATCAAATCATATATAGAATTCCTAGAAATGCAAAATTTACAAGCCAGACTAATCCCTCACTGCTAAATGTTCTCTTTGTTTGGAAAAGCATAGTTTCAAAAATGCCACTAAATAAATAAGTACTTCAAACAGGGTAGATTATTAACATAAGTATCATAAATATTATTTAATTATATTTTATTTATTTTATTACCCTTTTTAACAATTTAACAATCTAACACCGAAATAAAAACTTCACTTTTTAGTACGTGAAAAATATTTTCTTTCGAGCTGATCTGTTAAATTTTCATTACCAAACAATATAGATGGTTATAATAATAGATACAAGTGGAATAATATGATATATGTGATATAAATATTTAACTATAATGATAAATAAATATTATAATTCTTTATTCACCATCAAAAAAATTGAAAAAATTGCACATGTGTACATGCAGACTACTACTCCTCATCCCGATGTATTTTACAATTCATCACCACCTCGCATGGACTGTTTACAAAAGTTTATTTGAATAAATAATATTATATTTATTATATAATCATAATTATTGAAATAAAACTTTATAAATACCTTATATGACAAATGTTTTTTTGAAATATGGAGATGTTTCCCATTCTTACATATGGCATAGCACCTCTATAATTGCAACTTAACTCATTTTTCATTACCATATTTAGGTTTTGGTTGTAAAAAATAATTAATTTATAAATATTTCAATTATAAAAATAATAATATTATTTAAAATATATAATCTGTATTTATTTGATCAAATATATCCTACCCAAATCATTTTGGACATATAATCCGAACATCCTTAAAACATTCGATGTAACTTTATCCACTAATTAATTATGTTAAATAGGGATATAAATGAAACAAAAAGAATAATATACTAAAAAATGGTTATTAATCATGTCAATAATTAGAATAAGTTTTTTATTTAGAAGGATAAATATTGTATACAAAAAATTAGACTCTAGGTAAGGGACACATTAACATATAACATCATTTCAAATGTTTTAAACATTTATCTTATATATCACATTATTCCCATTAGATATTCATAAAAATACATTTTTTTTCTATTTGTAATGAAATAAAAAATTATAAATGATACTTTATTCCTCATTTTAGTTTACATCAATGTTTTTTAAGGGGAATATTTTTACACATTTTATACATGATGTTTTTGACACTATTTAAAAAAGGGGAAAGTAATGTTCTATTCTATTCTATTTTATATTATTTGGATAGATTTTCCAACTATAGTAACTATCATTTAATTTTGGACTAATTTACAGTACTTTATATTACATTTAAATTTAATACATTATTACATTTTTTGGGTATTAGACTTTGTAAATGTGTATTTTAAATGAAGGGGATATATAAATGTCCTAAAATGTTTTTCTTATTATTTTAAAATCGTATTATTGTAAGTTTGTTTATGGAAACACAAAATTCAATATGTTAAATATATGTTGTGGTATTTATAACATTTTTTTTCATGATGAATGAAAATCATAATATATATCTCTAATTCACTGGGTAAGAATTATATTCTCTATAGAATTTTGATAAAATTAACCAAGTAGGTTTTTCCATATGTAAGGCCTCTAGTAAGGAATCCATGAAGATGATGTCTAAATGAATCGACATGACTTATCAATGATTTCTAATGATTTTAGGAAAAAATTTTAATATCATATGGTATGGTAATGGGTTTTTAAAATTAACAGGCATAACCATAAATGTTCAAATGGTATGTTTTTAAGAAAAAAAATAAAATCTCCCATAATTTTCTAAGAAATTATACTGGTTATGTTTTTTCATTATCTTTTCTCAAAAACTGTTTTATAAAACAATTTGTTTGTTAAAGATGATTTAATTTTTATATAATCAATTATAAGCTGAAAATTATAATTTTAAGGGAAATATCTTAATTATAATTTCATAGTTTTGAAACGGACTAATGGGTTTCATAATTATTATTTAATTTAATATATTAATTTTTTCCCCTATCTTGAATTTTCAAATATTCTAAATAGGTTTTAAGAGTTATTATGAGAAATTATATTGTAAATTTCCAAAGAAATGATATTTTCTTATAAAAGAATATTTGATACGTTTTAGATGCTTTTAATAGTGTGGGAAATGGATACTAAGATGAATTTTACACATTATAATATATAGGTTCATATATAATTGTTATGACTTAATTATTCAAACCTATAAAAATGAATATATCATAGAGACTATCAGCAATTTAATTCTTATTTAAAATAAAATAAGGGTTGAATAAGGATCAGGTCCTTATATTCTTAATATATGCATTAATTTATATCCTTTATGTGTAGTGAAAATATTAAATCATGAGCTCAAATCATGGAAGATCAGTTATTTTTTAAAACAAAAAATGTTCTAATTTTTTCTTCCAAATCATTTATATTCTCTCTAGTCAATATTTGAGGGTTTAATCTCCTAGAAAACATTATCATACTTCGTTAAATAGAATTCAATGTTATATTGGGAATGTATTAATTAATCAACATTATATATATCCTAGATAAACTATCAATCAAATTAAATAACATTTAATTTCCAAAAATATACTCAAAATATATAAATGCTTAAGGAGGATGATAAAACTCTTGTGGTTACATATTCTTAAGTATAGAATTTTTTCCTGATGATGAAAATTTTATAACTGAAATGATTGAAACAAGAGAGATAATAACAGTAAAATACATATCTATTTTCACATAATACGATTTTTTAAATCCATAAATCATTTCTAGGACTTCCTCTTTATATAGTGGTTGAGTATGTAATTGAACTTATTGATGGATCTCTTTCCACTTTAAAGACTCTCTATTAAATAGATCCCATTAAATTGGATGAAATAAATAACATACTAAAATGGGAGTTTTAAAATGGTTTCATGTTCTCTAGTAATTCATAGTTGGTTGAACCTATTCTCTTTGTTAAAAATAATTATCACTTAATTCACCTCCTGTTTGATTATCACAATCTCAACAAAATCAAAATAATAGAATAAGTATCTAATTATAAAGATTGGTGTCTTATTAAATCACCTTCTTAGGTACTATTACTTCTCTAATGTTGACCTTTAGTATGGAATCCTTCAATTAGTGGTAAAAATGTGTTTATTCCCAATACTACAATTCATACATGGAAAATAAACTATTATTTCATTATAATTCAATTTGAATTAACCAATGCTAAAAAATATTCATGGAGTAAATTAAATGAAGAAAAATGATCCAAAACATGACCAGTGACCTAGACTTCCATGAAATTTTTTTGTTATACTTTAGAGATGATGTTATCATATACTCTAAAATAACAGATGGGCATTGAGTTCATTTCAGTATTTTGCTAAATAAATTTTTAAAAGAAAAATTACGTTCAATGTATATAAAAATCAGGATTTTTTTGGAGAGAGTGAAATTTCATTGGGTATTTTATCATATGAAATATTATATTTATGGATCCTTCGAATAAATGGGTGTTTGAGGAAGGGATCATATGAAATTGTATAAAATAGATTTGTACTTTCCTATGATTATCCTGGTAAAATCATTTATTTTCGAGAAACTTTCTATGATTTTCAATCCCACTAAACAAGATAACTACAAATGCTGAAAATATTTCATGATTTGATGAATTTAAAGAGAACATAATGTAGTTGAATTTGAGAATAATCAAAACACCACTACTCATGCTAACAATGGGTTAGGAATGAATTGGGATCTGTAGTGATGAAATAGTGAATAGATCTAGTTGTGAACTCATGAAAATTTACAATGTGATGACCAATTCCTAAAACTAATTGAAGACCCATGAGAGGAAATATTTGACTCATGGTCTATAGTTTGATGTAGTAATATTATTATTTAGTAATTTTTTAAAATTATCTCTACATAGAGAATCGTCACATATATATGGATCATAGGAGGACAAATTATATATATACATGGAAGGTTCTCAACAGTCACCAATGATGGATGTTAAAAACAGTAAATTATTATTATTAATTATTACATTATCACCTGAGGATGGATGCTTATGTAGATAATTCTCAAATTAGAAAATATCATGTATCATTATATATTATAAGGATTTATATAATATATTGTTTCTAGACATATAGAGGATGGACATGAAATTGAAAATGATGGAACAACATCTTTCTTTACTCAAATGATTGTGCGAATTTCCATTCAAATAAAGATAATGAAATCATAAATGGGTGATTTTGAGGTAAAAATGAAGGCAAATGTTATAAAATTTAGAAATCCATAGATTTAATCATTGATGAAGAAAGAGTTTTTAGGGTTTAGAAATGACTATGTGTGCCATAAGATCCTGAAAAATATAACGAGTCATTGAGCGATGCCCCTAACTCAACACTATACCTCAACCAAGAGAGAAAAAAGACATATATAATTATACAAGAGAATAATTTGTGGGTCAATAGAAATAATTATATTTACAAAAATAAATTATAGTTCATGGTATGTCAACAAGTGAATATAAAAAGAAAAAAAATAGAAATTGATTATGAATCTATTATCCATAACTATGTAGAGATGAGAAAACATCATTTTGGATTTTGTTACAGGTCTTAAAAATAAATATGGATTAAATAAGTCCATATATGGTAGTTTTAAAAAATATTATAATGACTTATGATTTCATCACCATTTGAGATGACCTCTCACATGATCAAGTCACAAATTTCTACATTATTGAAGTCATGATTCTATAAGGAACCCCAAAATAAAATGTATTTAACCTAGATCATGGAATATATTTAATGTCATAGAATGGTATCCAAAATGATATGAGTCAGTACCTGAGATTATATATGGCCTTTTAACCCTAACTTGATGGCCAATTAGGAAAAACCATCCAAACACTCGATGATATGATGAGATATTTCTCTATGAACTTCTAAGGAGGTAAAGACTAACATCTTACTATGGTTATTCATTATATATCAATATCTTTTACTCTATCATTAAGATGGAAAAATATGATTCCTTATATTGGAAGAAATGTATAACACCTACATGTGGGGTTATAGTTGAATAATGTAATTAATTGGGACTAGATTGGTTGTATATGTGGTAGATTAGATCAAATATATTTATAAACATATCATGGAAACATGTATAAATGGAAGTGATGTGTTGAAAATCACTAATGATATCGAGTGTTTGAGTTTGTTGATAATGTGTTTCGTTTTTGTATTTCATTGGAAGAGAGTCATGATTAATGGTATTGGGGTGTGTATCGAAAGACAGTGGGCCATGGTTTTAGATGTTTCAATTCCGGGATGACCAAACTATTTATCTATAATGATTCTAATCCCACTATGGTTCGAGGATCTCACACAAATTAAAAAGAGCACATAATATCAACTGAAGACATACCTCATTAAATATGAAGGAACACTGTACTTCTATTTTTCTTCAAAGATAGTTTCTCAAATGATTAAAATTATAATAGCTCTAGATCATGTTCATGTGCATCAAAAATCCACAGAAGCATCGATCATCAAATTTCTTATGCAAGTATGGTGATATTAAAATGTATTCAATGTATCGATGGTCACTGCATCAATATACCATTGATGTTTGCATTTGAAATTGATTCAATATCCTAAATAATTTAGATAAATAAATTCCACCCTATTAATCTTTACATGAAAAATAATGAATATATTTATTCCTTAGGGATTGATAACTTTGACAACACTAGGATCTCTTGGTGGATCACAACATGTCTTATATAAAATTTTTCCATAATACGAATGATTCTTGAATATGATAATTTTTGTGACCCTAAAAGACCATATCTTGATAAAATTTAATAGATACCATAGACAAAGAGTAGAGTCTAGAAACCCGTTAAATCCCCTATATAGATAAGTAATGATCGTAGTAATGACAACCAACCTATTGGAAAACTATTATTAATATAATATATTTTCATTTAAATATATCATATAACAGGAATCAAAATTATGTCATCATCCTTTCTTACGTTATTATTTAATGATATATATTGATGGATTTTCCATAAACATCCTTTTCCAAGGTCATATAAAGGCACTACCATCTTTATATAATAGTCCCAAGATATAAATTCCTCAAACTAAAAGTGAAAAATCATACCATAACTATCAAACTAATGTTATACCACCAATGGTGCACCCAAAACAAGATACCTCACCACGATTTCAATATCCTGGTTTTTTCCTTGAATTAATGTTCATGATCAGATGGAACACACTATTGATGATATCAATTTTGGATACTAATTCATATTTCTATAGATATGAATGTCCAATGAAATGTAACACATGTGGTGTTCCTATTGGATGGTTTTTCCTCATGATCCCAGAACTGAATATCATAAAGTGTGAACATCATGATAAGAAATATCAATGCCTATGATCCCATAGAACCCGATTATCAAAAATCAACTATGTCCTGTCATTATGATGTATGTAGACCTTTTGACCATTTTTTAAGATTAATTTCATAGTATCTCTAGGATATTATTATAGCATGGTATCTTATATAGCCTTTTTATAAGACAATTAATCTATGGACATAACTATTAATTAGTAGATATAGAAAATAATACTCTATAATGGTTAGAATACATCATGGATATCTAAATGTATGTATGATATGATAATGACAATTATTGGTAAATTTGGGTATAGGGAACACACTTTTATACGATTCCGACTTGTACAATATCTATATTGATAACCAACCATGTTATCTATCACTTAAAAATGATCATGTTTCTCCAATGTTACGAATTTAGTTTCTAGGCATTTTGTATTTTCACAGTATGGTTATTCTATAATATATGACCTTATATAATTGTGTAAATCTTCTCAAGAGTTGGTATCCCCGATTATATTCCTTTTTCCCACTATAAAAACTGGATATCCTGGTATCTACCCGTGATGAATTATCATGATGTTAAAACATTACAGACAATGGGAGATTCATAGAACTGAATTAAATTTTTGTTATTAAAAACTAATTCTTAGCTAGCTTCAAAGCTACAATGTACATATATTTGTAGGAATGGATTTTATTTGTTTTTATGATCTTTTCTCTCTCATTCCCTTATACTGGATGTGATATAGGATCACATTTATTTAATGAAAACAAGTTTATGTCCTATAATTGTGGGTATCCTTTAAACTCCACTTAATATGTATTTATCCACTGTACTTTTCAATGTACTATCAGATAGTTATGACTGCTTTAGTTTCAGTTCTCTTGCATATATCTATTATTTTCTTACTATTATGTATATACTATATTTAAAATATCTTTTACAAATCATTTCCTACATGATTGATCCATCATTAAAGAGTATGAAATTAATCATACCACATTAATCCCCTAATATGTTTTTCTATGTCTACATGGGGAGATTTATTCCATGTGACACTAAAAAAAATTATCTCACAAATTTTTCAGACAATTATTTTTTCAATACTATATCTATATGTGTATGTTTAACTTGGTCCAAGAAAATATTAGATATACCTAAATAGATACTATTACATAGAACATAGGTTACAAATTTATGTTAGTAACTAGAGTATTTATTTTATTCGGGTCTTAATTAACAACCAAACCCCTAACCATTTTCAATATGTTATCAAAAATATTTTACTAGGAAAACAATGGTGCTCACAATAAACTCTAGTGGACAAATGGAATTGATTAATTATGAATGAATATTATTTGATCTTATTTCTTACTTTAATCTGAAACTAGATTTTAGTGTCTTCTAAACTTATTGAAATTTTATGATGTGACCATCCAATTATTAATGCATAAAATATTCAGCTTTCAAAATTTATAGTCGTACCATAAAATGAATAATAAAATGATCACATATATATATATATATTGGATAAAATAAGTAAAATTCTAATATGTGTAGGAATAATTACTTGGTATAACAAATTATGCCTTCTCAGTAACACTAATGTTCTATTCATATACCATCCGACTTGAATATCCACCACATTATTCAAAATAATAATCCCCTTTTAACTTTAATGTATGAAACAGATTTTGGAATTTTAGTTGAACTTTTCAATCTTAACTGATTTCTATATACTTCTTACTTTTATGAATTATTATTCTCAATTAATAAATTATCACAAAAATGGTGAATATAAAACAATCATTATGGTTTCAAACTTCCTATGTGATATTAGTCACTGGAAAATTCCTTTGCCATTTGCTCTTGCAGAACTTGTTCCTATGCCAACTACTTGTGTATCTCTAGAATTGACTAAACCCATGTCAATCTCGCTAAAACTATCTCAAAAATTATGTGAACCCTTATGTAGAGATATATTCTATAACTTGACTATAACCTTATAGGTTAATTATTATTGTAATATCCTAAGAAAAATTAGGATTGTTACTTTAGATGCATATTTATTTCCTGATTCATGTTTTTTTACATCCTAACAAACTCTTTTCATATTAAGAAATATTCTTATGAATATCTATTTCCATCATAATAAACTTTTTATGATATTCTTTTTCATGATAGTTGGTATATAGATATGGGGTATTGTCTTTATTTTCAATGATTTTCTTGAAATATAATGGATTTTTCTGTAAGTTGCAATAATTAAACTACTTACATCTTGACTGTGATGTCTAAAATGTGTTTTTAGGAATTTATTCTGGTTTCATTTTTTTGATCAATGAAAAAATTTCATTCATCTAATCAATCCTCCTTAGTTGAATCAATTCAGTGATGTATGTTAGGTAATGTGAGTTTAGGAATTACTACATGTTATATTATATTGATCTATGAATGCTTGTTCATGACATTATTTAGCATGTCTTCCTAAATAAATTCATATTTTTTAACCATTCATGTATCATACATCACTTTCTCATTCCACTATAACATAAATAATATTTTGAACAATATTTTTACCACTATATTACCCTTTTATTATTTCATTCTCTCAAACTAAACTGGTTCTAAAAGTATCATGACAAAACATTATTTCTGAAAGTACATTTTTCTAAATAAAATAATAAAATAATTTTATAATAAATATGTTGTATAGATAAACTGAGTTTAAATACCATATTGAAAATATCCTTTATTCCCTATTTTATTTTTTATTGATAAATAATTATCTTCCCACAACTTGTTATATAAGTCATACATTTTATATTTATAATGTATTTCCAATGATTTATATACCACGAAACTATTTTTTCAGTATGATACATTGAAAACAGCATTATTTCCTTAACATGAAATAATATCTTTTTGTGTCCAAATCACACCATATATAAATGTTTTTGTTATAATCAATTTCATTTTCATGTATAAAAAAGTACATAGAAATTAAAAGTTATGTGCTTCTCATCTTTGGCTATCAAATAAACCTTTCTCAACCACTTGGATAATGCGTCTTGTGTCCTGTAATGTTTCTATTACATAATTAGTTACTGTATTTTGATACACATATATGATAAAAAAAAATTTTAAATACCCACATATTACGTTAGAAACAATAATTATAATTGATCAATATCCCATGAAGAAGAAGCATGTTCTTTATTGTTCAATTTAGTTTATTTCATTTTTCTTCTATAGAATTATTACATGATATATAATGAAAATAACCTCTTTCTTATTTCCAATTCCTTTCAAATAAATAGAAAAGTTTATCTTTTCATTGGAATTTCCATTGGAAATATTTTCATGTAATTCATCTTTTTCACCTAATGAATAAAATATTAATCTATATTTAATATTCATATTTCAAGGTGAAATTTACACAGAAGGTAATGAAGAATTTAATATATCTTGATCATTTTTAAATGTTAAATGAAAATGGAATTAATTATGGAAAATATGTAAAAATATGATGTCATAAATTATCATGGACCACCTTTAATACAAAAACATAACCATTGTATTATCATCCATTCATACCCCTCTTCACATTCTCCTCTAAATATTCTTGGATATGAGACTATAAGAATGATCATTGATCAATTGATGTAGCATCCATAACTGAAATTGGATGTTGATGACATCATTATGACATAAAAATAACATACTACATATATGAGTCTCCTATAATAAATCATTACACCCTCACTTTACTGAGGGGGATTAAAAGGTTTTGGGATACCGGGATGTTGAATTTCCTATATCATAGTATTGTGAGAAAGTGTCTGTAACACACAGGGAAATTCATAATAGTTAGAAATTTTATGATTGAAAATATTTATCATAGTTTATTTTTGGTATTCGATGCAATTTTTTGAAGAATAAAAATAGAACATTGTACTTTTATCATTATTCCCAAATTAGAAATTATTGATTAATTAATGAATTCCTTAAATGTATCTAATTGCTTTGTCAAATTCTTGAAACACTCTATACTAGAAATAGAATACTACGATGCTTGAGTATTCTAGTAGGAAAATTATATTTATCATCCCACATAGTCCATATGATTTATGTACACCATTATTCTGAGATTTCAATGTAGGCATTTGACTAGCCAAACGTATCAAACCACAGTTCCTTGATCTGTTGAGTTTTTTCTCTGTTTATAAAATCATAATATTTAATATCTCAACACTTACATCTAAAATTTAAAAAATATATCTTTGGATAATTACTTGTTGAAAATTTAGTTAATTCATCCCATCACTTTCAAAAGAACTCCCTCGTAGTATGAGTTAAACTCAACATTGGATGTGGAGCACACCAAACACTCAGTTTTGTTCAAATTCCAATGATATAATATGGTAAAGGAAAAACAATATTTTTATGAGAGTTTTTTTCTCAACCAACGTAATCCATTTATATTGAAATTTTTCTACTATGTTGTTGTGATCACCATTAAAAATTAATAGAAACAAATCTTTTGTCCATTTTTAATTATAACACTTTTTAATTTTTGTTTTCTAACCCTCATTAAATTAAAAATAATAGTAACTAAATGCATAATTAAAATTATCTTTACAACTAAACTTGAGAATCTTAAACGGATTCATCGATTTAATTTAATAGATCGACCAAAACCTAGGGGTACCATTCCAATTTCATAGCTTGAATCATGATGCAACTTGTCCTCATCTAAGATGTCTACTACTCATTTGGATTTCACCTCATCTTTCCATGGTAAAATTCTTATATGGTTTACCACCTCATCTTTGCAGTGTCCACATCATATATCATCTTCATAAAAATTAGAAGTTTAATCACACATAGGAGAGAGAAACTTAGGGTTTTAATTAACATGAAAATACTAATGGGCACATAGACACTTATATATAATGTCTCAAAAAGGGAAAATAAACAAACCATTAAAATAATTAATTAATTAAAATCATCACATGCATATAAATAATTAATTAAATAAACAATACATGCAAATGATGTGCTCAAGACCAATCAGAAGGTAAAATATTTAATCATAGTAAAAAAATAAACTACGATAAATTAAACTAAGAGGGTATTTTAATTAAAATAAATAAATTATTTTAATTTTTATAATTGAATTATATTTGGACCACTATTAATTTAATTTAAATTCAATAAATTACATTCATTTATTTTTTTAATTTTTTAAAAATAAAATTAATTGTGTCATGGTTTTAAAATTATATCATAATATAAAAATAAATTAAATTTATTTGAAATATTACTGAAATCAAATTAATTATGTTGATTAATTTTTATAAATTTAAATAACATCCCATGCCCCTAAAACTCATTCCTGAACCATTGCGGGTTGTACCAAACCCTTGTAGACACATTAAAAGCCTTGAAAGTATCTTGTAGGGTAATTATAGGCTACACTGGTCCTCCCAAACCTAGAATCCATTTTTTGGGAGAAAGTGCATGTATGAAGAGCATATCACTGTTAGGCAGGTAGTTTCCATGGATTTTCATAGAATGGGATGGACAACAGGGGTTATGATTCTATAGAAGAGGTCCTCTCAGGTAGAATATGGAGGCATATCTACCTCGCAGTGGGAGATGGAAGCTCGAAAGCTTGGGTTCATTCAGCATAATGTTATGCAAGTTAAAAGGTTTTGGTTAAAGAGGAGGCAGTAGTGGGACTGAGGAGTATCTGTGGACAGTGATGTAGCATGGATGGAAGATGGGGATACACTAGAGGGTCCATTGTAGGTAGCCACAACGTTGGATAGGGGTGAATATGTTTTGAACATCTGCAGTGTCAGACAGTTCTCCATTGGAATGGGGATTGAAAGGTAGCTACCTTCCAAGGTTCCCTATTGGGAGTTGTGGTGTAGAACAAGGATGACCTGGGAGGTGGACCGGCCAACCTCGTGAGTTGGGTGGCAGTCAACATAATGATATAGGTCATATTATTGTGGGAGTAGTTTTTTTATTTCAATATGTGGTCGATGGGACACAGGATGCAAATACAAGAGAGGCCATAGAAAGTTGGTTTTAAAAAATTTTGTTTCATGAAAAAATATTACCCAAAAGGTATAGAGTTACAGGTATTCTATAAAATGGCTCTAGAGATGCGTGATCCCCATTCACAGATCACCAATCCCAGGAAGATGCGTGAACGGGGTTCATGCATCATAACCATGCTGAAAGAAGCGTGTACTCCATTCTCACATCCGTCACGATGTTGATGAAGAATGAGTGAATGGGTTTCATGCATCTCACAGAAACTTTTATTTTCTTTGTACTATTTTTTTAAAATATTTTTATTTTTTATTTTTTTGTTTGGATTTTTTTTATGTATATATATATATATATATATATATATCAAAAAACAAAATATTTCAATTTAATTTATCTACTATTTAATATCGAAGAGTAATGCCATTACAACATTTTGGATTCTGACAAAATCACTCACCCATATCTCCCTTTTACAAGATAGAAATACCTTGAAATCATTATGCATTTCCAATATGGGATTCATGTTCTCCCTTTCCTGGGAAGAACACTCTGCATTTCAGAGGTTGGATTCTGTTTCAAATACGTATCATTGAAAGACTATAAAATACAAACTATAAGACAAATATAAATGAAACATAAAACATGGATGAAACATATAAGAAATAATTAAAAATAAAAATAATTGCTTAAAAACTATGATGAATAATAATTTATAAGATTTCAAAACCACCCACATAAAACATAAAAATGTTTCAAGTACGTTCCATTAAAAAACAATAAAATACAAATTATAAGACCAATATGAATGAAACATAAAAAATGGATTAAACATATAACAAATAGTTGAAAATAAAATGAATTTTGTAAAAAATGATGATCAAAAATAATTTATAAGAATTAATATCCCCTAACTAGATACATAAAAATGATTAAAGTACGTGGCTTTGAAAGCCTATAAAATAAAAATTATATGTCCAATATAAATGAAAAATAAAACATATATTAAACATATAAGAAATAGTTAATAATTAATTGTTTAATTAGTAATACAATTACTAGTTAATTAGTATTATCTATATTAATTATATAATAATTAATTAGTAATATATTTTTAAATTATATAATAATTAATTAGTTAATTAGTAATATAATTATTAATTTTATAATAACTAGGATTTTAATTAGAAATATATTTTTTATTTACAGAATAATTCATTAGTTAATTAGTAAATTTATAATATAATAAATAATTATAATCATTCATTACAATATAAGTTATTAATTATTAATAATTAATTAGTTAATTTGTAATATAATTATTCATTATAAAATAATAAATTTGTTAATTTGTGTTATAATTTTTAATTATAATTGTAATTATTAATTAAATAATTAATAATTATATTACTAATTAAGTAATTAATAATTATATAATTAATAATTAATAATTATAATTAAGAATCATATTAATAATTATCTAATTAAATATAATTTAATTAATTTTTAATAATTAATATTTATATTAGAAATTAAAAAATTATTTATTATATAAGTAATAAGTACAAATTATAATTAATAATTATATTATTAATTATAATTAATAACAAGATTACTAATAATAAATAAAAATAATATTACTAATTATAATTAATAACTATATTAATAATTAACTAATTTTTTATTATATAAATAATAATTATATTACTAATTAACTAAGTAATTGTTATATAATTAATTATTAAAAATTAAAAATTATAATGAATAATTACAATAAATATTTATATTAATAATTAAGTAATTAATTATTATATAATTAATAAGTACTTATTATAATTAGTAATTATATTAATAATTATATTTAATAATTATAATTATTTATTATATTTTTAACTAATTATTTTATAATAAATAGTTATATTACAAATTAACTAATTTATTGTTATATAATATTATAAATAAATAACTAATTAATTATTTTATATTAGTAATTAATAATTATTATTAATAATTATATTATAGAATAACTAATTAATTATAATATAATTAATAATTACTAATTATAATTAATAATCAATTTACTAATTATATTTAATAACGATATTACAACATTACTGATTAATTATTAAATAATGAATAATGAATAATATATAATTAATAACTATAATTAATAATTATAATTAATTACTATATTACTAATTAACTAATTAATTATCAATTAATAATTATATTACTAATTAACTAATTAATTATTATATATTTATAGTACAAATTTACTAATTAATTATTGCATATTTTTAATTAACAATTAAAAATTATATTAATTATTAATTAATTAATAATTATATTACAAATTGACTTATTAATTATTAACTATTTCAAATATGTTAAATCCATGATTTAATTTTCAAATATAATGGTTTTATAGTTTGTATTTTATAGGCTTTCAATGCACGCAATCATTTTTAAGTTTCAAGTTGGTGGTTTTGAAAGCTTATAAATTGTTCTCAATCAACATTTTTAAAAAGAATTTATTGTTTTCAACTATTTGTTATATGTTTAATTCGTATTTTAAGATTCATTTATATTGGTCTTACAGTTTGTATTTTATAGATTTTCGAAGACACGTACATGAAACATTTTTATATTTCAAGTTTGTGGTTTTGAAAATTTATAAATTATTATTCATCAATAGTTTTCATGAAATTCATTTTATTTTCAACTATTTCTTGTATGTTTAATCATTATTTTACATTTCATTTATATTGGTCTTATTTTTTGTATTTTATAGACATTCAAAGCCACGTACTTCAAACATTTTTAAGTTTCTCGTTGGTGGTTTTGAAAGCTAATAAATGATTATTCATCAATATGTTTTGCAAAATTATTTATATTTTAAACTATTTCTTATGATTTTAATCCATGTTTTAAGTTTCATTTGTATTGGTATTATAGTTTGTATTTAACAGTCCTTTAAAATAATGTACTTCAAATAGAATCCCACATCGTAAATGCAGAATGTTCTGCGTAGAAATGACAGAACCTGAATCTCACATAGGAAATGCAGAATAATTTTCAAGGTAAGTCCTCCTACAAAAGAGAGCCATTGATGAGGGTTTCCCTTAGAATATAGATTGAAAAAATGATAGTACTGCTCCATGTTAAATATAAGATAAATTGTTTGGAAAATTTTTGTTATATATATATAAATATATTTATATATAAACAAAAGAAGACAATAAAAATAAAAGTAAAATAATTTTTTTTCAAGAAAAAAAATATAAAAAATCATTCTGTTGGAAGTGTGAATGGGGTTCACACATCCTTTATAATGTTTATAAAGTATGTGTGAACCCCGTTCACGCTTCTTGGAAAAGGAATATGCTCGATCGGGGTTCACACATCTTTTTTCATGTTTGTGAAGGATGCGTGAACCACGTTAATGTATCTCTCTGGGCTGAAGAAGTGTGAATGTGGTTCATGCATATCTGAACCCATTTTTTTAAAATAGTTGAAACCCTATACCATTAATATAATTTTTTTTGAAAACCCATTAAAAAAACCCCATAGAAAGTTGGTGGCTCGTGTGACCAGCAGTCTGGTCAATATTCTTGTCCACATGACTCCTACAGTCTCAGATGTGAATGTTTTCTCCGAATATTTCTCTCCAATCTAATCCATTATTATACTCAAAAATAAACAAAAATCATCCATAAATTTATTTTTTGATGTCCCTAACATGATCATCTAACCTCAGATCGTATCGTGATTTGATCCATTTGGAACGTTTTTAAACCCTATATTGAAATTTAATCCAGTTTAATTTATACCAAATAAAATTATTTAAAATATACCACTGATAAAAATTGAAGGTATTGGTGCATGTATATAATTTTTTGGGGATATTATTTTAAAAAATTTCTTATCTATGATGATAGAACATACAATCTCTAGTGATCTAAACCCCAATCCGGTTCAAGGATCATTCACAAATTAAAAAGATTTAAAATTATAAAATGAAAACTTACCTCTTATGATCTAATGGACCACTTAACATATTCTTGTTAATTGAAATCATTACATGAGGGAACAAATGTGTAATCACTCAATATTTTCCACATGTTGTTCAAAAATTCACAGGATGACTGATCATCGAATTTTTGGTTCTAGCATGGAGATCTGACGCTACCTTCAATGTCCTGATGATCAATGCATCGATGTACTTACGATGCATGGAGATGAACTCAATATAATATCCTAGATAAAGATATTATATCTATATAAATAAATATAGTAGGGAGAATATTTGATGAACTCACCATGAATGGTCGAGATCCCCCCTCCTCCTTTAAATTATAGATAATCAAAATACATGGAAGGGTTCCCCGATGCCTTTAAATTTAATTCCCATTAAATATTTAATTATTAAAACATTTTTTCAAAAATATTATTTATATTTTTATCACATAAATTTAATATAAATTAAATATATTATATGAGAAAACCAAGTCCTTATGTAAACATAAATTTCTTACAACAATTAAACGAACCACAAATATTAAAAAACTATTTGTTCGAATAATATTTTCTTAAATTTACTTATATTTTAAATTATTTTAATAAATAAATTCATCGTAATAATTATTTTCTTCAATAATAATTAAATTTTTGATTTTTCATTGATCAATAACATGAACAACACTCAAACCATATGGTGGGTCCCACCAAGTATGATATACCTATAAACAAGAATATGAGAGATTATTGAATGTGTTATTGTGTGTGACACTCTAGGACAATATCTTCAATATAGTGAATAGAATACCCAAACTACGACCATAGTCTAGACACCCATCATGGCCCATAAAGATCCAAGAAATAGTCGAACCAATGAAAACCATCTGACGCTCAAGGACTCAATAATATAATTTATTTGACTGTAAAAATCATGTAAATGAGGACACACACTTGTGTCGTCTTCATTTATTGATTTATAATTTATTGATCTATCTGGTTGGATTTACCCTCGACTACATTGTCCAATGACCTATCAAGGCAGTCCCATAAGGAACCACCATTCATGAGATATAACAACATCACCCCATAAGTGAAAAATGATATCAAGACCATACGATAGATGTTACACCACCAATGGCTCATCTAATACAAGGTATCTCCCCTCAATTTCAATATCATGGTTATTTCCTTTCATCAAATAATGTTATCAAATGGTGAACAATGGTAACGGTATCAATTTAAGAGACCAATTCACATGTCTTTTAATCGGAACAACCAAGGAAACCTGAAACATGTGGTGTTCTTATTGGTGTGTCAGTCCTCATGATCTCACTACTAAAGATCATAGAATGTGAACTTCGTAAAAATAAGTCTCAATGATTATGAGACCCAACATGTGACGGTCATACATACATTGTATCCTTTTTTTCTGATATATCTATACCATATATCTATTTTGAGAGATTAATGTCAATGTATCTCTAGGATCTCATTGTAGATTGGGATCTGCTATATCAGTTTGATATGATTATTAATCTATGGACATTAAAATTAAACAGTGGTTGTAGAAAAGTATACTCTATAATGGTATGATTAAATCAAGTATATCTAACAATATACAGGTCATTTAAATAGTAATTAATGAAAATTTTTTTCTAGGGAAGAAACCTTTACAATAATGGGGAATGGGAATAGGGGAAAGATAATTCCTCGATACATTGGCCCCTTTGAGATTCCTAGTTCCATCAGATCTATGATAGATATATAAGATATCCTACCAATCCTATCTCATATATATATATAATGTTCCTTGTTTCCCTATTTCAGAAGAACATACCAAATCTATCATATGTACTAAATTTATTTGTGGTATAGATGGAACATGACATTTCTTATACAGACTATATAGTAAAAATAATGGATAGTACAGAAAAATTACCACACAACAAGACAAAACACATTGTGAATGTACTTTTGGAGAATCCAAATGTTTGAATAATAGAGATCAAAACCAAATGATGGAATAAAATAGAAGTAACCACATTTTTTCCACTTACAATATAAAAAAAATGGAGGGTGAATATAGGGAAGAATGAAATAACACAAAAACATTATTAAAAGAATTCCTATTCTAAATAAACAAGTATGTCATATCTATAAATATTATTATACACATTTATATCAATGTATAAATTTTTACAGTTTCGCAAATAAAATTTATATAACAAGACCATTAAATAAAAATGTTAAATATGTTTAAAATGTTTTTGTCACAAAGAAAGTGTACATGTATTTTTAGTTAGAACATATATGTTTTGTTTTCATTATACTATAATTTTAGGGTTCATAACTAAAATTTACTCCAATAAAAAAGTATCATTAATATATACATTTTTAATAATATAATTTTATGAAATAATAAATTATTTTTCTAAGGGTCCTGAATTTGATCATGTCATAAAAATTAGTATTTGTAATAAAAGAAATTTATTAAAAAATTATTTTATCAAAATAAAATCTTCTTTCATAATTTTTTTGTAATATTATAAATCAGTATGAAAATTTTGTCTCTTGGTTTACTTTTTATATATTTGAAGAATTTTTTTTGGTGAATAATAAATATACAGGTTTTTTAATACTCTTAATTGTATGAAAACATCACTATAAAAATTAAACATCAGAAAATGTGAAGTATTTTTATTGGACTAAAATGAATCTAATTATTATAATTCCAAAAATAAAAACTATATTTGAAATTTGAAAACCAATATTTAATATTTATTTACATAATATATATTTTATTCTAATAAAATCATGTTTTTTATATTTTCATTCATTTGAGTGGTGAAGGAATATTTGTAGTTATGGAATGATCCTAATTTATAAAATCATCATTATTTTTGTAATAATACCAAATAGAATTTTGGTAATTAGTTTAATTCAAAATTGTTTGGCCTAATTGAAAAAATAATTATCATTTTGTTGTAAAACACACCATTCATACCTTTATCAATTAAACTATTCATTATTAAACTCCTAAAACATTCTCCAATATTTCATATGGTCTAATGAACGAGGGACTTTGCTTCCATTTCTTACAAAAATGCATAACACTCTTCTTAGGTGATATTATAAGAAAAACATGATTACCTACCTTTAAAGAAAGGTATTTCCTCATGATACTAACATAAATTTTTGGTCTTCTCTAAGCTATCCTCATGTGTTATTGAATCATCTTTACTTTCTCAACCACTTCATAAACTAATTATTTTCTCATCAACTTTCTTTCCCCAAATTCATCCCATAAAGTTTTAGTTTGGAATTTATTCCCATGTAATGCCTCAAATGGATTCATATATATACTAGAATGAAAAGTATTATTATAAGAAAAATCAACTAATGGCATATTATGATTCCATCTTTCCTACTAGTCCATAGTACAAGCATGAACCGTATCTCCAATGTCAGAATCTAAATGACCATCTGATTAAAGATGAAAAGATGTACTAAAATTTAATTCTATTCTCTTTGACTTCTAAAGGAATTTCTAAAAGATAGATGTGATGCTAGGATACCACCTAGATATGTTGGAAATAGGAACTCCATGTAACATGAAAATATATTTTATGTGATGTAGAGATAGCAGATCTAAAGACATTGTATCTCTAATTAGAATAAAATTTTTAGATTTATTCAGTCAATCAACAAAAACCCAGATCTCATTAAGACCTTATTAAGTCTTTGGTATTCCTACAATGAAGTCAATGGTAATATTTCCCATTTCCACACTAGCACTCGAAAAGGCTGAAGCATCCACTTCGATAACATCCTCTCTTCTTTAACCTGTTAGCATGTCAAACATTTCTTGGTAACATTATTAATATCCCTTTTCATTCAATCCGACCAGTCATACTCTCCATTATCTTTATAAATAATTATGCTACCAGGATAAACTAAGCATGGTGAACTGTGAGCTTCACATAAAAATTTCTTTTTCAACTAAGAATCACCAGGAACACATGATCTCTTCCCAAACCTCAAAACACAAACTTTATCAAGGTAATATTTTGGTATCATTCCAATTTTTACCAATTTAACATTTTCTACTAACTCACCATATTTTTATATACATTCTTAATTATGTATGATATAGATGACTTCACTTAAACCTGAAATAAAACCAAGAAATTTATAGAACCAATAACTTCTAGGAAAAAATTGTCAAATAATTAATCAAAGGGTCATGTTCCAAATGTAACATGGTTATTGATGCATGATGTTTCCCCTTAAGGAATCCACCACTTTGTTTTCTTTTCATGTCTGTTAATTGATCGTGCAATAAAAATCATTTAACAATTCAATCCATCTTCTCTACATCATGTTTAAATCCACAGGAGTGAATATATACTTTTGAATTTTATAGTCAGTATATATTTGACATTTTTCTCTGTATAAATGAATCCCCCAAATTTTCTATGAAAAAAACCACAACATCCAATTCCAAAAAAATGTGTGCGATAATGTACTCATGAGGATTTAGTTTTTTTGAAGAATATGAAATTACATGATCATTCTACATCAGAATACATCCCATTCCCATCAAACAATCATCACTGTAGATGATAAATTTACCACTTCATGAAGGCAGGGTCAGGACTAAAGAATTCACCAATATTCCTCTCAATTCCCAAAAACAATTATCACATTCATTTGTCCAGATAAATTTAACTCTTTTTAGAGTTAACATAGAGAGTTTACTAGAAAACCATGGATTTTTTTTAATAAAAATAATTTAATGACCTACAAAAACAAGAGAATTATGAATCTCAGTTATATTTGTGGGTCTTGTCCATTCATCAACAACCTTAATTTTAGAAGGACTAACAGTTATGACTTCTCCGAAATAATGTGACCAAGGAATGAAATATTATGCAACAAAAATTCACATATTCTAAGATTTCCAAACAATTTATTTTATTTTAAGGTTTCTAGAACTACCCTTAGATATATTTCATTATCCTATTTACTTCTAGAATATATGAAAATTTCATAAATAAACAAAACCAAAAACATATCTAAGAAAACATGAAATATTCTATTAATAAAATCCATGAGTACAATAGGGGAATTAGTTAACCAAAAAGGCATAACTACAATTCATAATGACTATAGAAATTATGGAACACAATCTTTGGAATATCTGCAACATTAACATTCAACTAGTTATACCCTAAACTCAGGTTAATATTAGAAAAATATTGTTCTCCCTAGAGCTGATCATAAAAATCATCAATATGAGGAAAATAATTTTTGTTTGTAATAGTAATGTTATTCATGGATCTATAATCATCGTAATGTATCATTGACCCATCTTACTTTTTAACAAATAGGAGAGGAGAACCCCATTGTGAAGTGCTAGGTCTAATGATGGATTTGTATAATTATTCATTCAACTACATTTTTTATTCATAAAGATCAATTTGAGCCATTGGATAAGGGTGTTTTGAAATTTTATTAGCATCATTAACTATGTAAATAGTAAACTTAACCTCTTAATCAAGAATAACACCATGAAAATCATTAGAAAAAATATCCAGGTATACATTTACCACTGGTACATCATTAATCAAGATAGTTCACTTATCCCCAAAAATAATATCAAGTTAACATTTATTTCCATATTTTAAAAATTCCTTAGCTTCCTCATATGTTATAAATTCTATGAGTTCATTCTTGTACACAAACTATAATTTTTTCTGCAAAAAATATTAGTTTTCAATGTAATCTATCATAGTGTGATAAAAAGAAAGCTAGTCCATACCCATAATAACATCAAACTCCACTAGAGGCAATAAAATGGGGTTTGTAGGAAAAATTATTCCATAGACAAGGATAGGTAGATTCATATAACTTCTGCATTAAATAATATTTCCTCTATGTGTTTTTACCATCAGTTATGGATTCATTTCTTGAGGTGGATTTCCAATGTTTTTTGAAAATTTCTCAAAAATGAATAAATGTGTAGACCTTGAATCGAACAACACATTTGTGAAATATTTTAAAAAAGAAGTGTAATTTATAACACCTCATATGATGGCTCAAAATATACTGAAGTGGTAGAAAAATATTTTAACACGCCCTTCTTCTTCCAATATGTTTAATTCCCTACCTGAGTGATTAGCTTCAGAAAAAAATTGAAAAATGACCTAATAACTTATAATTTAATAATCTCCCCATTAGCTTCACATTAATTTTTGGATCATTATCCTTCCACTCATGAAATATGTTTCAAAACATTCCACAGTAGTATCAATTCCTAGAATTTATAAGACATTCACCAGGAAACCTTTTAAATCACTTTTCACTAGATGGGAAATTGATTTTTTACCTCCACATTTCATTGAAGAATAATTCCCTATTTTTTACCAACCTGAATAATTATTATTCCTATAATAATCAGGAACATAAATGTCAAAAAAGTTCATATCCAATTTTTTTGCACAACTAACATGTTTCATAGAGAATTTAAACTATTGTGAAGCCAAATATCTTCGTAAAAATGGTGTCAAACCAGAGTAAAATCAATTCTTTTTACTGTCAAAATATAGAAAAAAATATGGTATATACTTAGAGAGTCTAGTAAACGGGATTTATGTTCTTCCATATAACCATAATCTTTTGCCTTCAGTTCCATGAATTATTTCATCATTTTATAGTGAATAGTTTTAAAAAATTATTTTTCTAGAAAAATACTCTTAAAATCATCCCATTCCAAATTGTCTAGATCATATATTTCTATCATATTCTTAACCAAAGACCATAATTGATCATCTTCACCTTCCAAATGGTAAATATAAAGTATTAACTTTTGACATTATGAATATCCCATGACATCAAATATCTTTTCTATAGCATTGATACATCCTCCAGTTATCAGTGGATCAGTGGTTCCGCTGAATGTTGAAGGATGTTGCATCATAAAATGATCCACAAAATACATTTTTATTCATGGTAGATCAGGTTTCTCTTTAGTATGGATACCATCACCATTTATTTATTGAGTAAACTAATCCATTGCTATCACAAACTACTTTATTTAGATTCCTACCATTCCAGGATTTAGATTTGAACATGCATCGGCCTCTTGGTTCCTTCCTATTTCATCTTCCCTATTTATTCTATGGAAGACCATTCTTAAATGAAATATCCTAGATGAAGCAACATGGAAATAATTAAATTATATAACAACTCAAATTACCATATAGTAAAAATCATTTATAGTATTCTATGAACATCATACTAACCCAAAAATTTATCGAAATCATCCTTTAATACAAACTATGAGGACCCATCCATAAAAAATTACCTAATATTGAGATTTATACAATAAAATAAATTTTTACACATTGATTTTATTTTTATGTATAGAATTTTAGAGAAATAAGTACATAAAAAATATCTCATAATGATACATGAGGATACTACCAAAATAGTATTCACTTTATCCAAAATATAAAACATAAATAAAAAAATCACATGATAAATATGAATAAAATTTAAATTTTCTTCCTTATTTCTCTTACACATCCTTATAACCTGTGAAAATACATTAAAAACATGGGATCATCAAAAGAAGCTCAATAAGGGATATAAGAAAGAAATCATTAGTCAAGTGATAAAATAAAAACCAATAAAATTTTTGTCACAAAAAGTCATAAATCATGCATGAAAACATCATGTAGTTTTCTTGGGACATATTTAACATATCACCATTACAATCACCCTTACACATGTAATAAACATTGGGTCAAATTCTATCTCTAGGGTACCCATTCCATTCGAGAGTTATAATGGGGCTCAACTGTCATATTTCGAGCTATAATGGGCTCAAACCAATATTTCATGATCTATATTGTGATCAACCTAGCATAACAATGTACAAGGAACATATCATGGTAATAAATTATTATAAAATCAAAATAAACCACTCATTCCATATATATATATATATAACACAATCTTTCTTAATTTTACTAAAGTGACTTGTAAACCGATATTAAATGCAAAGTCCAATAAAAATATAATTAGAGTGGGAATTAATGGAATAGAATGGATATGTGTTTTTTATCTAAATAAAAATAATACTACTTAATATAAAAAAAATTCCTCACACAAATAACATTAATACCATATTATGAATAATGTAGAAGGTTAAACCAAAGAATGGAAACTGAGTTATGAATTCCATTACATTGTGTTTGTCTTACATAAAACGTGTATACACTTCTTGTGTAATGCTTAAAATACACTTATTAATATCTTATAGAAACGTGTTCTTCTTTATAACACATTATATGATAATTTTATAACATTATTTTACCTAATAATTATTAGTATTTTGTTTCTTCCATTGTTTCGGGTGCGTTCTTTACATGATTTCCATGGCCAGTTTTTATTTAATTTTCTTGTGTTTGGGAAATTAAATTCCATAAGTAGAATGAAATTGGATTAATATGTTTAAATAATATTAAACGATTCCATAACTCATTTTTATTATATGGTATGATAATTAATCATTATATAAATCTTTAGTGATATCTGTTTATATCATTTTTTGTTCATTGATAATCATAGATTAGTTTAATTGTATAACATAATATTATGGATATATGTTAACTCTAGAACATTATAGAGGATATATCATACACCTTAAATTGTTCTTCAACCATTTAATTTTTTTTATAACCAGTTTTGCTTGAAGTAATGTAAATAGTAAACACATCATCCATGATTTTGGAAAATCAGTACATCATAGATAATGTTTGATATTTAGAATAAGAGGAAGATGAGAGGAAGATTGATGATGAATCTTTCAATAATCATGACAAAAATATTGAATATATATAATAAGAGATATTTAATGAGTCATGGGTAATGGGAGTTGAATATATTATATGGAAAGAAATGAATTGAAAAGAAAACATAAGAAAATGTAAGATGGTCCTTACCTCCTGATCCTTTCTCCTTGACATCCTCCTTAAAGCCTTTGGTTTTGGCCTTTTGTTGAGAGAAGTAGGTCATGGACATGGGAAAGAGACATGGGGATGATATTTTCAAAAAAAAATAAAAAAAATTATCAAGGATTCAGAGGTGATAGAGGAAGAGGGGACTGAGGGTGTTATTAATAGTGGAGGAGAGAGGGGTTTTACATTATTTTAATCATTAGTTTAATATTTATTCTCAAGACTATGAATAATCTTGACTAATCTGAACCCAAATAGTAATAAGTGGTTGTGATTTGGAACCAAGTGTTCTTACATCATCCTTTAATCGCCTATGATGTAGTAAAACATGTATTCAGTAACAATTAAAAATAATCAAATTGTATTATTCAAAATAAAATTCAATAATAACATAAAATTATCCAAAATTAATCCTAAATTTTTTTCGAAGTGCTGAATTAAAAAATGAACTCCATTTTATGATGATATTTTTCTAATTATTATTATTTTAATTTTTAAATAAAATAATTATTTATTCAAAAATAATGATTTTACAAATATAACTCATTTGTTTACACCATGAAAGATTAATCAAGATCTCATTATCTTATAACCTTAAGAAAATAAAATAATAATATTGATTACCATTCATAATGGTCATATTACAATTCATATCACTATTTATAATAGTATGTTACTATTCCACCACAAAAACTACTTGGTTCTATCAGAATCTAAATAACTTACTGATCACAACCATAGATGACTGTTTTTCGAAATTCAAATCATAAATGCAGAAATATTATGATTAAAGGATAGTTATAACTATCTACGTAAAAAAATACATGTATTTAAATTTGTTTTTTTAAACCATGGGGTGTTACATTCTCCCCACCTTTAATAAATTCGTTCATTACAATTTTATTTAGTTATTAATCAAATTAGGGTATTATTACCCCATAACATATTCAGATTCCTACCTTTTTTCTCCTACCATGTGGTTTCCCTACAAATACTTTTCCTAGTTGATTAACTTATTCCATAATACATTATCTCTATGATCAAGAATCTGATCTGGTCTTTCTTCATAAGTAAGGTTCTCTTATATCTGAGATTCTTATCATCGTAGTACATCAAATGATTCCGGGACATAATTTCTCTCTATTGATACATTGAAAACATTATGTACCTCTAATAAACTCGTATGCAATGCTACTGGTAGGAAACAGGTCCAAAATTCTCTAGGATTTCATAAGGTACATAGAACAGTGGACTCACCTTCCCTTTCTTACTAAAATGCATAAAACTTTTCCATGGTGATATTCTAAAAAAACATGATCACCTACCTTGAAAGAAAAGTATTTCATGTTTTTATCTATATAACTTTTTTGTCTATTATGTGCTGTCCTCAGGTGTTTCTGCATTAGATTATCTTTCTCAGCAACTTCCTCAACTAATTCTGGTCCAAACGACATTCTTTCCCCGAAATCATCCCAAAAAATTAGAGTCCAATGCCACCTCCCATATAATTCCTCAAATGGTTCCATCAGTATACATAAAGGAAAATTTTTATTATAAGAAAACTCAACTAATAATAGATGTTAATCCTAACATCCCTAGTAGGGAATTGAAAAAGCTTGAAGCATATCCTCCAATGTCTAAATCATCTATCTAATAGAGCATATGATTGAGGAAGAATTATTATGTTGAAATTTAATTCTCTTCCCAATGACTTATGAAGGCCTTTCAAAATTTTATAACAAAAAATGGGATCCCAAAAAGAATTTATGGAAAGAGGAAGTCCATGTAACTTGAAAATCACTTTGAGGTACAATCTAAAAATCTGATCGAAATAAATTTTATCTCATATGGAAATAAAATGTGAAAATTTAGACAGTCTATCAATAATAACGTCAATCACATTTTTTTCTATTGACTTCTTGTGTAGTCCCACAACAAAGTCCATGGATATATTCTCTCATTTTCACATTGGCACTCGCAAAGGATGAAGCATCACCTTTGGTAACTATAACTCTACATTAACCTATTTACATGTTAAACATTTCACAATAAATCAAAAATATATCTTTTTCATTCCATCCTACCATTAATACTCTCGAATATCTCTGTACATATTTTTACTACCAGGATGAACTGAAAACAGAGAACCGGGAGCTACATATAATAATTATTTCTTTAAGTGAAAATTTCCAGGAACACATGATCTCTTCCCCAACCACAAAACACAATCTATATCAATGTTAATTTATGGTAACATACTCATTTAATCAATTCTACCTTTTTCTGTAACTCTTCATCTTCTTTCTTTATATTCTTAATTTTTTCTGATAGAGATGACTGCACTTAAACCTAAAATAAAATAGAGAAATATTCTCCACCAACAATGTCCATGCAAAAATGCATCAAATCATTAATCAAGGGCTCATGTTCCAAATATAACACAGATAATGATGCATGATGTTTTCAATTGAAGGTATCAACAACATTTTTCTCTTTTCATGGATTTGAATTGATTTTGAAATCGTAATATTCTATCAATTCAATCTATCTTCTCTACCTCAGGTTTAATTCCTTCTATGTGAATATATACATCAGATATTTATGGTATGTATATATTAGAAATTTGGCTATATATAAATGATGCCTCCAAATTTCATAAGGAAAAAACCACATCTTCAAATTAAAAATCATATGGGGGTAATTTAACTCATTAGGTTTTAAATGTCTTGAATCATAATTAATTACCTGATTATTGTTCACCCGAACACAACAAAGTCCCTTCAAAGAAGCATCATTTTAGATCGAAAATTCACCACTTTTGGAAGGTTTGGTCAGGACTGTAGCATTCCCCAATATTCTTTTCAACTCATGAAAACAAGCCTCACATTATTTTCTCCAGATAAATTTACTCTTTTCCAAATAATATAGTTAGTGTATTAGATAACCATGCTATGTTTTCAAAAAAAAATCTAGTAATAGCCTTCCAATCAAAGAAAAATAAAAATCTCAGTTATATTTGTGGTTCTAGGACATTCATAAAAAAAGTTTTTTAGTCGGATCAATAGTTATTCCATCCTTAGAAACAATGCGACAAAAGAAATAAATTTTATGCAACAAAAATTCACACTTGCTTAATTTTCCAATCATTTTTTTCATTTAATGTTTATAGAACAACCCTAATATTTTTGTCATGATACAATTTATTTCTAAAATAAACCAGAATATCATCAATAAACACAACCACAAACATTACCAATAACTCATGAAATATTATAGTGATAATATTCATGAATATAAAAGTTTGATTAGTTAAACCAATAGATATAACTAAAAAATTAAGAATTGCAATATCTAGTACAGAATGTAGTCTTTGGGATGTCTACGTCCTTTAATTAAAACTAATGGTAACCCAAACTAATGTCAATCATAAGAAAATATTTTTCTCCCTAGAACCGATCTAAAAAATCATCAATATGAAGACAATGACACTAGTTTTTAACTGTAATGTAATTGAAGGATCCAAAATCAACACACAGTCTCAATGAACTATAATTATTTTTAACAAATAAGATAGGAGCACCCCATAGTGAAGTGCCTTGTGAGATGATTCCTTTATCTAATAATTCCTGTAACTTGTTTTTATATTCCAGAAGATCTATATGAGCCACTCGAAAAAAGGTTTAGAAATTATCTTAGAATCAAGAACTAAGTCAATAGTAAACGTAACCTCTTAATCAAAAATAACACCAGCAAAATCAACAAGAAAAACTTCTAGGTATTCATTTACCACTGGTACACCCTTAATCTGGGTAGTTACCTTATCTTAAAAAATATGAGCATGATAACTTTCATTTCAATAATTTATCTATCTTTTAGCTTCATGATATGTTATCAATGGTATGGGTTCCCTCATGTACACAAACTGAAACAATTTCTAAAAAACATCTTCTTTTTCTCTACAATCTGTCTTAGCATGATAAAAATAAATCCAATCCGTACCAGGAATAAAATCGAACTCCACTAGTGGAAAAACAATGGTGTATTTATGCAAACTCCTTCAATAAATACGGATTGGTAGATTCTTATAATAAATTCTCACCGCAATATTTCCTCTAGGTGTTTTTACCATGAGATCTCATTTCATTTCATGAGGTGGAATTCCAATGTTTTGTGAAACTTTCTATGAAATGAAAGAATGTGTAGATTCCAAATCAAATTATACATTTTATGAATCCTAAAAAACAAGAAATTTACCTTATACAACATCATTTAATGGATCAACATCTATTGAAGTGGTTTCAAAGGATTTTACCACACCATTCTTCTTCCAATCTTGTTGATTCCCAGCCTGAGGGACTAGCATTGGAAAAACATTATTAAAATAACCCAATTACATAAAATTACTGAATTTGACCATATAATTATCATGAATTTTCTTATCTTTTCCCTCCACTCATGAGACATATGTCTAAAATTTCCACATCGGTATAATTTCCAATAATTTACAATACATTCACCAGGATTCTTTTTAACACACTTTTCACAATAAGGGAAATTGATATCCATACCTCCATATTTATTTTATGAATTCTCTCCCAATGGATGAAAATGTGACCGGTTTTTCTTATCATCATCTTGAGGCACATACATGTGAGAAAACTCCATATAGAATTTTTTTAGCAGAACGAACAAGTTTCTCATAGTTTCTAAACTCTTGTGAAGCCAAAGTTCTTTGTAAAAATTGTATAAAACTACTGTAAAATCTTTAGTGATATATGTTTAGATCATTTTTTGGGTTTTTGGAAATTTAAAAAATAGTTTCATTATATAATATAATATTATGTATATATGTTAAATATGTGATGTAAAAGAGGATATATAGTACACTTTGAATTCTGTTTCGACCATTAAAATGGGTTTAAAACCTTTTTTGAAGGATGTAATGGAAATTGTAATCACATTGTCCAAGATTTTGTTAAATTGACACATCACGGATGATGTTTTATGTTTAGGATAATACGAAGAGGATAGGAATATTTATGAATAATATTTACATAATCAAGATAAAAATATAGAATATATATCATACTAGAGATTTGATGCCTCTTTGATAATGGGGGGTAAAAAATGTATATGATATAAAAAAAATTGAAATGAAAACACCATAAAATGAGAGATGATTCTTTCCTCTTGATCTCTTCTCCTTGAGATCCTTATAAAGGCCTTTGGTTTTTGGCCTTTTTGTGAGACCATTAGGTCATGAACATCGGGGAGATATTTTGAGAAGGATAATTCATAGAACAAGACTATTCTAATGTCTTTAGTGGTGGAAGGGGAAGAGTGGAGTGAGGGTGGTATTTATAGTGGAGGAGAGGTACTATCATACATTATTTAAATCATTAGTTTAATATTTTTGTTAGAGAATATGAATTTTATTGATTTATATAAGTTTTATCTAGGTGTGTGTTAGTCATCCTTAAATCACCTATGATGCAATAAAGCAAGAATTTATCATTTATCGTAAATTATTGTATTTTACTATTCATAATAAATTCAAAAAATTTAGAAAATTCCAAAAAATTCACTGTAACCATTTTTTGACGTTAAGAATTAAAAAAGAACTCCATTTCTTTGAAAATAATTTTCCAAATATTAATAATTATATTTTTAATTAAAATCATAATTTAATCAAAAATATAATATTAAAACCATAACTCATTTTTTAACACCTCGAATAATTAATCAAGATCTCATTAACTTATAAACTTATGAAAATAAAATAATAAAATGATTTACTATTCATAAGGTTCATATTACTATTCATATTATTATTCATAAGTGTATTTTACTAGTAACCAAAAAAACTAGTTGGTTTTAAAAAAAATATCTTACTGATCACAACTATTGATGAATATTTATGGAAATTCAAGTCATTGAAGTGGAAAAATTATGTTTAATGTTTAGTAATAACTCTCTAGTTAAAAAAATTAATGAATTTCAATTTATTTTTTAAAACTCTTGGGTTGTTAAAGATATGATTTTATGATTCCATCCCAATTATTTCTATATTTGGTTGATGTTTATGAATAAAATATTATTTTTTATGAAACCCATTTCATGTTTTGGGATATGACATGATGATTGTTTTTTGGTCTTATGACACAAATATGTTTGGTTTTAATTATATTATGGGTGGTACCTATATCCCCCTCTATTTCATTGGGTAATATATTATATTTCATAGGATTATTATAAGAAACCAGTTGTGGTTCTTGAGAAGTTAGTCGACATTCTTGATCTGTTGTGGGAGCAAAATCAATTTACTTTATCTGTTATGGGAAATAAGTCGATGTTATGGATCAATTTTCTGAAATGGGTGTTAATTCTATATTTTTTTGTATTTGTAGTTAACCATGTAATTTTAACTTGTTTCTATACTTATGATTATTCCACACACATTAATGACCAGAATTTATGTATATTGATTTATGATAATTTCTCTTTATTATTATTCATGTCATTTGAAATGCTAAGGTTTTATTCCATAATTAATTTTTGTGTTCATTTTCATATTTGGTGTGAAGTTTGGATTTTAGGGCCATGATATCATTCCCATATTCCTATATTATGCTTTCATATGATCTTCAGTGTTTATATACCAGGTTTACAATTACTTAGCATCTGACCACATCATTTATTTTTATTTAATTTTTCTTTGTTATGAAGAATGGTTTTATGTAGGGGTTTTCTATGAATAAAGCTAAATGGGAAGAAATTTATGGGAGATGTTTAATATCATTCGTGAAGCGTGAATATTTTTCATCATATATCGAAATAAAGAAAAAAATACAGTTTTTGGGAATATTTTTTATAAAATGGATTTAATGTCATCTATTAAGATGTAATATTTTTATATGAAAAGCATGGATTGTTATTATAAATATAGTAAGTGGGTGATTGATTTTCCTATTGGTGTTATACAATTTTACCTTATTGGTACGAAGATCTACGTTTAGTGATAGACCATTTTTAGATAACCATCTTTATTATGAAATCGTATTTGTGTGTTTCCTAGATAAGAACAATTGTACAATGAGGATTTAGCCATCCATATTAGAAGAAAATATTTTTAACAAACTCATGCATGATCTTACTGATTTATTATATGTTCAATATGTTAATGTAAACTAAATAAGAGAAAAATATTTCCTATCCATTCACTGAATATGTTAAAAAATAAGTAGATTAATGTTTTAAATTATTAAAAAGTCAACCGTATTGATTCCATCCATGCCCCCTCTCAGTGTGGTTTTATTTTAAATTTATTAAAATTATGATATTATATTGGATGATATCCCCTAAATCAAAACCTACAATATTCATATTACGCATACTAGATATATGGGATTATGATATTTAGTAAAAAACTTCTTCCATGTCTCCCACAAAGTTTATATTAGTTTTGAATCAATAAATTGATTCACTTATGGATATGTGAATTGATTATAATCATTTGTAACGTTCAAATAGTTATATACTCAATAATAATGAACTATTAGGAATATATCTTGAATTCCATACAATGAAGGCTAACTCTAGACTCCCTTTATTGATTGAAAAAAGGTTATACAGATGGATGAGATCCACATGTAATGTGACCATGAAAATGATATGAAATAGTCAAAGAAATATCTTCCTTCCTTTTCCACCATTAATATTTATGTATAAGGTGATATAACACCTTTAGTATTTGGGGTTCTTCTCGTAGCATATTAAGATCCTAGTTTCAAGTTTCATACCTCTTGATGAGAAATTATAGTGAATCTATCTCAATAATATTAATCAAGAAAAATCCATCATTTGTGATAGATATTAATCTAGTTAAAATAATGTTACAGATATTTCTCTCTATTTTCATTATAATAATTTTCAAATCCTATTGATATATTGGTAATATTATTTATTTTATTTCACTTGTTTCCTTATGATATAGTCCTATAAAAGATCATACATGTATTAAAGAGACATTCTTCATTAAATCAAAATATTCTTTTACAGTATTTATAAATAATATGTTCATAATATATAATATGACATTTTTAAATATATGATATGACATGGAATCATGTCATATTTTGGTTCACTTGGCTCAGATTTGTGATGTTGGATATAACCATGAAATATTTGGATTTCAATTATATATTGGGTACCTTATGTGTTTATCTTAATCTATGATATATAAAATAACATGGATTTATTATATTTAATAAGTTATGGTATAGGTTATTTCATAGGTTATGTATTTTCTTGGACCAAACTAGATCACCCTCAAATACAACACTCAACCCAAATCAAGGCATTTCTTAAATAGTATTCCCAATCCCCATGGTATGGGTAATAGTTCCTAGGTATCAAAAAAATACTTTATGATTTCCTTCACTAAATTTCATAACCATAATCAACCAATAATAACAACCACACAAGGTTGATTAAAAAATTATAACCAAACATGGCATAATGATTTACATATTCATGTGTACAACTTTAAACAAAAACGAAATGGTTCTATAAAAAAGGTAACAATCATTATCCCAAAAACCACCAGGTGATAGGATGAGAACATCATTAAGGGATCACCACCCCCAACACTGCACAAGGAAGGCCACTAGAAACTCAAATCATCGTATCCATACATCTTTACTTTTCCAAATTCAATGATAAAAGGATATACATACACCTAGTGGTGTATATATGGTGTGATCTATTTAACATTAGGATGGAACCTAATAAATAGATTCCATTCTAAAACATTATAAGAAAAATTAGAATTCTTGTTTTATAAATGAAAACTAGGAACATTTTTATTAAAATCACTTTAAAGGAAAACAAGATTTTATTTTAAATAACCAACAAGGTATACCATATGCTGATGGTATATAAAATATCATAATATTGTACTATGTTATGAGATATTCTTATAAGAGATAGCTCTAATGGGTATCTAGGAACATCGTATCTTGTATAAATGTGGTATAATAATAACATTGAATAACCTCATCATGCATGATCCACTATAAAGGATTAAATCAAAAATTATAGTGGTCTCCAACCATCATAGTTTATTTAGTATAGTAAACATCAATCTAGCTAAGTGAAAATGGGACTTTCCACTTCTGAATCCCTAGCATATAATTCATTTTCCATCAACCTAGTCATCACGGATTCCCTTTGTTCTCGGTTTACATTCCACATACCACACGCAATATCCATTCCACATATATACAAACCAAACAATGCAACAAACATGAAATAACACCATTTCCATGGCAAAATCTATTTTGAAACCAAATGCAATCCAAAACCATTTTAATACCTGATTAAAATCATTCAAACATTTTATCAAACACATTCAAGTCATCAAATAAGAAATAATATATGAACCACAAAAATTACTAATCCCATTTACATTGGAAAATATTTTGAACACACATACAACTTGATTCATCTTGAAAAAACATTTTTTTCCTCAGGAAAAACACATATAACATGAAAAACAAATAATTAATGAGTATTAAAATTGTAAAATAATGTTTATGCATGGAACATGCTACCTTTTACTCATATCTCTCTGGAAAATGATGTGAAATCTCATGCATGCCACCAGAAAACCCAATCAAAGAATGATTAAACAATAAACATCAATATTGAACATTAATGAATATAATTCTACCCTAAAAATATAACTCTTCCTAGTAGAGAATTCAAAACCCATGAATGGTTAAGAAAACCCTTATAGGAGGGGAGAGATCAAGAAATCAGGGTCTTGCGTAAGGGTTTCTTGAATAACCCATGCCAAAACACCCACCAAAATGGATCCGAAGGGAAGAAGGGGGAAGGGAAAGGCAAGCATAGGGATGAAATCTCGATTGGGGTATGATTTTGGGTATTTTGGGGATAAATTTGAAGGTTATGTTTAGGAAATTACAAAATTTTAATGACCTGGAAAGGTTCTTGGTTTTCTCACACAGTTGGACAAATCGGGCAGGTGACCATGCACTCCTCTCTACCTAAGAGGGACCTATTGTACAATTAGTCTACATAGTCTGACTTACCATATGTAATATGTTTGATAGCTTCTATCCCAAAATATAAGAATATCACACTATTACTTAGAGAATAGTGCATGATGCTAACTGTGTGCATCATCCTTCCAACCCCAAAGACATACATTTTTACCAAAATCTCTCATAGAAAACTAATGAATGAACTAGGGGAAAATATGAGAAAAATACCATCTCAATATTAAAATATTCCACACTCAATACTTGAATAAAAATCTGAGATCTATTTTTGAACCAGAACAAATGATGAAATAAAAAACCTAGGTGTCATAATTCTCCCCACCATAACACATTCCTCATAGACAAATCCACCAAAAGGATTGATCAAAAAATTTGATACTCCTCCAATACTGAAGGAGATTCAAAAAAAAATTAAAAAAGAATGAAAACAAGAGATTCACAAATATAAGAACATGTTTATATGTTTGAATTCAAGAGGCAAAAATGGAATCCCTACCATAACACTTTCTGCACCAAAAAATCTGAAACACGTCTAGTTGATCGATCAAAAGGAAATAAATCATCACGATGGAATCATCTAACCCATTGAATCAATAACAATTTATACATTTACTATCAAAACATATACCTCTTACCTGGAATGAGAAAACAAACTCAAACTATATCTTGAGGTATACTTAAACAATATTACTTCAATAACACCACTAGTTTCACCACAACCCCAACATTTAGTCAAGGAAATAAAGAAAAATTAGACAACTCCGAATAAGGATACCGCTTCCACGAAAACACTAGAAATGAACTTGGAACAAAAATATAGGGAGGGACAAGAAGACTCTCAAATATTTAAATGATATTGAAGCCATTTAATCTAGAAAATATTGCAATGATAATCATTGTTGGTCTCCCCACTATAAGAACCAGACATCTTAATCAGCTAGTGCATACTACCATGAAAATCTAAAATACCCAAATTCAGAACATCTTACACAAACCAAATCCCCTGAAAAAGGGTCATGAAAAAGTATCTCTATACTAAATGGTGATCACTACACAATATATGATTGCAATTGGATGGGAACACATACCAATGAAGATAGATCAAAACTAAAACTGGTTTACCAGGTTGAGAAAACATGGGAATCCATATAGAGATTCATGAAAAATAGATATCCATACCTCATTATAACCAATAAGGAACTCTTCCACATACAATGGTCACAAAAAACAAATATTCCTTCATGAAACTTTCCAAAAAACATGACCTTCCAAAAACAAAGTATTTATAATAGAGAATCTCAAATGGTCCCCATCCAACAGTAGATACCAACTGAACTAAGGTTCAACAAATTCCCTTTCTATTCTTGACTACGAATCAGCTTCACAATAGAGCCTATAGTTAGAGACATGATGTTGAAAGAATATCCTTCCAAGCATTCAGGAATCAAAGATCTCTAGTCAGAAGACATTCTTTGGTTTCATGATTGAAAATGCTTCAATTTACGCAGATCCAAAGGAGCACAACATGACATAAAATATACATCACGTCAAAATGGTGATTTCACCATTATGGGGGATTATAATATGTACTTGAATCATCATTTTTCACCAAAAAAAAGAGTCAATAGAAAAAATAACACACAGAATAATGTTCAATTAATAAGTGACATTTTCATGTTTTCCAAAATAATAAACAACTTCCATGAAAGTGGTAGTTCTCAATATATTTTTTCACATCAACCATTTCATTTTAAATAGAACACAACACCATTAAATGCTACCAAACATGACCATTACCAAAAATAAGGCTTATAAAGAAAGATACTTTTAATTTATCTCCAAATAGAACACTACATATGAAAATGGAAACGACAACTTCTAATGACCTTACATTCAATACTAAAGGCACAACATGATCATACAATGAAGAGGGTATCAAATTGTCCAGATTACCTTTTTAATCTCATAACCATCCATAATAGCTTTATTTTGATTCCCCATTGATAGAACAAAACTCCATTCACCACTTTTTAATACTTGAGGAAAATCAGCTGCCTCAAGCACTCCTGTTTAACATAGCTTCAACAAAAAAATGCATGCCTCACCAAACCAACATGAATGTAAAATCAACTCTAACACCATTAATAATAAAGTAATCTCAAGTTATCTTTAAACAATCAGACACCTCAATAAAAATGAATCCACTTTCTATTTTCAACATCCACACTTCCACCATGAGAGGATTTTCATGATCTTAAAATACATGAGGATTCAACATTTGGGAACTCAATAAAGAGTTTCAAGGGCTGATCAAGAAAACAGTCTTCTAATTGTAAACCAACAATGTTTTTGTTTTGAATATTCACCAATTCATTATGGTTCTGTAAACTATCCAGTAAGGAAGTTGAGAACCAAATCAAACCAGTACATCATTCAAAACATTACATAAGAAAACACTAAACATAAAAAGGGTACAAACCCAAAGGAATCCCATAAATGTTTTCAATATAATACACTAACCATTATATTTAAATCAACCTATCTATTAATATTAAAACATTAAAAACCAATTCAACATGAATAGTTATCAAACTCAAAACATGTCACAGAAAAAATTTACAATTCATAAGAAGACAAAACAAAAAACTATTGGGTATCAAATCATCACATTTTCTATTAAAAGAACATTTAAAATGAAAACAATGTTGTTGATTTTAACACTCACCAATGATATCCCATATAGTCTCACACATGCATGTTCTCATGCAAAAAAGGGAACCAATAACCTCATGCCATTAACCCTTCACATGTATCCATGCGTGTTTCAACTCACAAAAACACCATAGTTCAAAAATAAAATTTCTTTTCAACGAGAAATTAATCCCACATTTTAGATGGGTAAATTTCATTCCCATTTAGAAAATTAATAAATCTTTCTAAATGTTCACAAACCACCAAAATCGAAAAGTATTTCAATTTTTATAGATCAATCCAAACAATTTCATATTTTCTCAAATGAAAATCCCATTAATTATATCAAAAAATAACAATTCACCCCCTTAAAATATTTTTGATAGCTCAACAAACCAAAAATAATATAGATTTCCAAAACCTACCTACAAATATTTATTTTTTTTTCCAAATAATCAATTTTGAAAAATCACCACTCAGTTACAAAAGTACAATTTTCCATAAACTCATAACCACTTTGTCCAAAAATTACATTATTAGAAATTTTTTTATAACCAGTTTTTCAAATGATTTCTAAAAATATATTTCATAACTCCATAAAATAATCCATTTCCTATTTCATGTTTTGTTTTTCATAGTTCCAAAAATATGTTTTTGAAATAATTTTCAGAAACCAAGATTACACGAAACAATTTTTAAGATGAAACTAGTGTCGGTTGATGCTTGGACATTTTTTGGTTGTCCGTATGCGAATTCTACTACTATCAAAGGGTGTCTTTTATTACTATGTCTCCATCTCCACATGGATTTACAGGCCCTGTGAGCCCAAAGAGACAATTATACTGACTCCCTTTTAATTTTGAAGCAAAAAACAATGTTAAAGAATCAAATGAACCAAAACAAACTTGAGGTCACATTGAATCTCGAGCCATGTCGCGATGTGTCCTGGAAAGGAACCCTACACATATCCATAACATCAAATTTCAAAAATCATGGCTCTAGTCTACCCATAATCTTCCCCAAATAACATAACCCAAAAAGAGCCTGACCACCTTTGATACCATTTGGTCAAGAATCAAGCTGGAGATCCCTTGAACTAAACACCCAACCCGGTTCACGACATGGTCTAAAGGGAGTTATAAATTTCCATAGATTTGAAACTAGTTCCCAGTTATAAAAAAATACTATTGTAATAATTTCACCTGATTTAATAAACATATACAACCAATAATAAAAATGACCTAAGGCAGAGAAAAAAACATAACCCAACATGGCATAAAAATTTCCACGTTCTTGTTTATAACTTTAAACAAAAACGAAAATGTTCTAAAAAAATGGGAACAATTAATATCACACTAATCTCCATGTGATTGGAGTTTAAACATCAACAATCCATCACCACCACCAACATTACATAATGAAGCCCACTATAAAATCAAATCACCATCTCCCTATATATTTCCATTACATAAGTAAAACAAAAGAAGATCTACACACACCCAATGGTGTATGTTGGGTGTGATACAAATCTGAGTAGGATGAAACCAAATAAATATATTCCCTGATAGAAACATTACAAGGAAAATTAACATTCATGTTTTATAAAGGGAAACTAGGAACATTTTTATGAAAATTATTTTTAAGGTAAATATACATGATTTTTAAATAACCAACATGGTATACAATCTAGTAATGGTAATTACTATATCACAATATTGCACTAAGATAGAGTAAATATATTTATCCACTATCCATAGTGGGTATCTAGTAACATCATATAATTGTGAAACATGTTATTGAAACCAAACTGAACAGCATCCTCATGCATGAGCCACCAAAAATTATTAAATCCAAAACAATTAGTGTTCTCTGACCATAATTGTTTTAGAGTGTTGTAAAATTCAATCCATCCATGTGAAAATAATAATTTACACTTCCACATCACTATTGTACTATTCCTAGTTCGTCCACCTTGGAAACTATGATTCCCTTAATGCTCGGTTTACATTTCACATACCACATACAATATCACTTCCACATATACACAAGACAAAAAATTTATCACACCTAAAAAATCACAAACCCATTCCAAAACCAATTATGAAACAAAAAAAACACCAAATCCATTTTAAAACATGATTCACATGATTGACATATTTTATCAAACACCATGATGGAATCAATAAATGAAGCAATTATGAAACACACATGGGACGTATCCCATTTCCTTTGGAAAACTATTTTCAACACACATGCACCTTGAATCATTTGAAAATATATTTCTCACCTCATGAACATCACATAGAACATGAACAAGAAACAATTCAAGAAAAATAAAATCATCAAGTAATGTTTAAGCATGGAACCACCTTCCTTTTACCTAGAGTTTTCTAGAAAAGGATGAGAAACCATAACCACACCCACAAAAAACCCTATCAAGGAATTATTGAACAATAAATATAAAGATTGAACCCTATGGAACAATATTAATACATGAAAAGACCACCCATCCCACCAGTGAAGTGAAAGCCCATTAAAGAGCATGAAATCCCTACAAGGGGGGAGAAACCAAGGGAGTAGGGACTTAATTCAGGGTTTCACGAAGAATCCATGATAAAACTATTTGAAAATGGATTGAAAGGGAGGAACAAGGAAGGGGGGATTCCTTAAACTAAAATACCATGTGGGGATGAGTTTGGGTTTTTTGGGGTTAAATTTGAAGTCAGGTAGTTTACGAAATTCCCAAATTTCAATGACAAGGACAAACACATTATTTTCCCAAACAGTTTGAAAATCTGAGCTACGAACTTGTTCACCTCTCTTTTTAAGAGGAACCAACCAAATAGTTTTTCAATATTGTCTTACTTACCATATAGAATTAGTGTACTTGTTTCTATCTATAAATCTCAACCTACCACTTGGTTCCCTAGAGAATGGTGCACAGTTGAAAAAATTGTGTGCCAAACATGCGTATCAATATTTCAAGACCCAAAACATAAATATTTCCCAAAAATTATTTAAAGTAAATTAATTAATGACATATTGAACAAATATAAACAAAATACCATCTCAAAATTCAAACTCGTCACCCCTGAAACTCAATGGAAAAAACTGATATCCAATTTTTAACTATATAAAAATATGAAAAAAAGACCTTATTTGACATGGATGAAATTTGGGTTTCATGAAAATAGATCTTCATGTTGTAATAATGATATTGTGTATTTTAAAAAATTAGATATGTTTATGTTGTGGGTTACGCCCTGAAAACCCTGGATAAATAAGGGTCAAAAGTGGATGTGTATGTATTATACCGCAAGGGCCCTAGATATATAAGTGTTAAGAGACCAGCCTTTGGAACAGTAGTTAAAAACATGATAGATTAGTGTCTTGAGAATATATTTTGGAGTAATATTAATTTATTTAGTGATCTTAAAATATTATTTGTAATATAAAATGACAATTCTTAACATAAGTTTCATTTCAAATTAGAAATTATAATTCATAATTCCACAATAAATCAAAAAATTTGATATAATACTAGAAGGGAAAAATAATTTTGTTAAAAATTACTATTATATATAAATCTTTTATAAATTATGAGTTTTAGCCACTAAAAATGAGTGATTTTTACAAAAAAAAATTTATATTTTTATATCAATATCACATGTTTAGAAAATAAATATCATCTTTATTTATTCATATTTTCATTGTGAATTTTCAAATTTATAAATTATTTATGGGATGGAAATATTATGTATGATTTAATTTACTTCAGAAATTAATTCTTATAAAATTATGATCCTATTCATTACATGATTATTACAACAAATAATATTTTCATATAACCAACCTTAACACGTGTTTCTAATTTATTTTATTTCTATGTAGTTAGTTATTGAATATATTTATTGGAATTATTATGGAATTAGAACATATATTGAGTAAACTATATCATGGTTGCGGGTATTTTTGTCAGATTTTACATGATCCAAAAGGGCTATACATTGTTCTTGAAAGGTAAGGGTCGAAAATTTATTGTTATAGGCTCAATCTTATAAAGATTTATAATATAATATATAAAATAAACCTTTTCATGAAAATATCATGTACCTTATGTAACAAAAACATTAGGATATGTGTGAATATATCTTGAACCTATTTTTGGGTGACTTACACAAAAAATGTGTTGTGTCTAAAGTGTCACATTAACATTGCATGAACATATTAATTCAATGCCTTGTATAGGAATTCTAAAAAATAAACCACAATAGAATGCATACAAAATAGAATAAAACATTAAAAATAACTATTTGAATGGATGTAATAGATACTTATTTTAAAATCATATGATGTATATTAATTTTATGAGACGTTAAAAGTAATCCCCTCAAATATTAGATGTGATATTATCTCTAAAGATAACACATTTCAAGTCCTTTATTATCCAACTACGTAAGTCATTCTAAATCCAAGTTCCCATGGAATATATTTTTAAGGAAAATTGGGTATAAGTGACCCTAATAGGATTAGGATACAATTGGAATTGATTTGTGTTTATCCATATGATTGATATGTACAGATTGTTTTCCACTCAAGTGGATTAGTTATACATAGTGAAATATCGATCTTGTATCTCTACATCAATAAGATGGGTAGTTTCGTCATTTTTATTTAGAGTGAATTTATTAATATTAATTGGGATAAATAAAGAATACATGATAATCTCCCCATGATATGTTTCCGTTGTATATAATGACATGCATAATGTTAATAGTTATGAGGTATAATATTGGGGTAACCAATAAATTAATTATATTCTTGTATATAAAAATCATAAGTGCTGTGATTGTGAAATTTTTTGAGAATATGAGTATTAAATATATAGAGATCAACTTCATTAACTCTGAATCATGTATATTAGATATTAGGGATGAATCACAAAATTGTGCTGATAAACAACCTATAGATCAAATATAATTGAATAAATGTGAAGAATATATATGTTTTCATAATGGAAAATAGTTTTTTATTATTTAGGTAGACTATTATTATCTACATCTTCCAAGTGGATTAGTTATAAAATTAGTAAATTGTATCCATGTTCCTACAATAATTAAATTAATTTCTATATCTTGTTTGGAAAATTTGGGTTTTTCATTCATTAATAAGAGAAAGTGTGTTACAGTATATATGAATGATATATTTTATGAAATTAGTAATATTTTAATTAGTTAATACATTTTAGAAATGGATTATATTGTCTGTAAATTTAGAATAAGAATGTGAAGGTATATTCTAACACCACATAAAATTGTTAATGTCACGTTTCACATATATTTGAGAAATTCATTCAGAGACTCCATAGTGATATCATTTTGGAATAATTTTATTTTAAATATTTTAATAACTATGAATCTTTTCTATAAATAAAAAATAAAAAATAAAATTTTAATAGAAAATATTATAGGTATATTGGAATATTACATCATATATATAATGATATATGTGGATAAATTTTTTAATATTTGAATAATTTCAATGAGAACATAAGAAAGTGGAGAATTTAGGATCATCATAATGATTAATAGTGATTTTATTCAATATGGTTGTGTGATTTTTCTAGGACAGAAATTTGAACATTCTTAAAATTTTATTAAGTTTCTTAATGAAGTATATAACAAAGTAACAACATGTATTAATATTATCTAATTATATTTTCTTGGTGATTACTTAACCTAAGAAATAATTGATAATATTATGGATTCTATAATTTTTCACAATTATCTTCTATAGAAACACAAAATTTTTTTTTTGTCTGACAGGATGAATCACACCTTGTTAGCCATGGTTTGACCAATGACCAGTGACTGCAACGTTTTTATTTTAGTATAAGTGTATTCATTGAAAAATTATACATTTCAACTAAACCAAATAAAATATAATATATTAATAAATAAACCATATAAGATATGGATTATCAAAAAAAACAATTTCTATTTTTGGGATATTTATGGTTGTGAGTGATACATAAAATGTATTTTTATTTGATAAAATCAACCCAAAATTAAGAAAAATCTTATACTTTATAAATACTATGAAAACTATGGGATATTATATCTATAATCCTACTAATAAAAATTGTTAACATTATGAACTTTTATATTAAATGATAAGGATTATATAAATTGAGGGGTTAATTGGAGTATGTTTGATCATTGTAAAGAAAAAGATCAATAAACCAAAATTGATCCAATGATGGAAGTTGAATAGTTAGCACAAAGATTTATGGAGGAATAACTGAATATAGTGTAACATGAACCTTAATGGTCCCGATGGATTAATTAAGATCCTAATAGATATTCATTTATTTTGGAAAATTTTGATGGTTTAATTTTTAAAAATCAAAAACCTATTACATACCAAGAGGCCATTAAGATTTTGTATTTAAAGAAATTTATTGAATATATAGAATCTAAATTTGACTCTATATACAGTAACGATTTTTGGAACATTTTTTGATTCGTATAATTAGGTGAGACATATAGGGTGAATGTGGATTTATTATAAGAAAACATGATATGGATTATAGATTTTAAGCATATAAAGATCACCTAGTGGGGAATGGTTATAACTAAATACTTGGTATTGATTAAGAGGAATCTTTTTCCCTAGTTGTGATATTAAAGTCGATTTGGAAATTTCATGACACACTAGATCATTTTTATTATGATATATAACAAATTGATACCAAAATACAATCTTTAATATAAATTTGTTCAAGGAATTATATATGATACAACTAAAAGGTTAAAAATTAAAAACTGACTCTTTTTGTATTTTTTTAGTTGAAAACCCAAATTTACGGATAGAACAATCATTTTTCGAGTGGTAATAGGATTAAGGACATTATATTTTAAGGAAAATATTTCTTAACAAAAAAACATTAGAGAATCAACCTATATAAAATGTATGATAATTTATAGAGATAAGCGTCATATGATGTATTAACTGATTCAAAACCCAAATATTTGTTAAATAATAATGAGGTTTAATGTTGAGAAGTTCATGAACTATTCATTATTGTCGTTGTATAGAATGAATATGAGGAATTTTAAAAAATTTTTAAAAAATTTATAAAATATGGATTGGATTCATTATCCATCCACAATAAGATCAATCATGTGTCTTATTTTTTGTAATCAATCATATTTCACTTCTTATTTGATCATAACAACTATATACCAATATAATACTAGTGATAACAATTATATTTCTAACAATAATTTCCTTAATTACTTGAGAATAAATAATTATGTATCGTTGGTCTTTAGATAAAATAATGAGATCATTATAATTGTTATACAGATATCAATTTCTTATCTAACCAATATGATATTCTATCTCTAAATATATTTGTGTTCTTCCAAAATAGTGGATCGATCAATTTGAATAGTTCCAAATAATCCACCTTATCATACTCAGTATTTGCAAAAGAGTCATTATCATATCAAATGACATGATAAAATTTATTTTGATAAATAATTTTACCAAAAACTATGGTTGTTTATTATAATCCATGTTAGAGTCAGTATATATTATGATAGGAATAGAGAAATTTTTCTAGACAATTAATGTTTGTCTTATTTATAGAGAAAACACATTCTTCCCAACTACTATATCTATCAAGATATTGTTGAGAGGGGTGGTATAAATATCAATTCGGTGGTATTGGAGGATAACATATTATATCCATTAATAAAGTTAATAATTTTGAAAAATAATGAGTCGTATGTTGAATCTATTTATATTAGATATATAGGATATTGGATGTAATTATTATAAAACATTTCATCAATTTACAATAAATTTAATATTCATTTGTTATTCGTTCATGTGTATTGTATTTATATAAAATGAACAATGGAATGATAATATCTCAAGAAATTTAGAATTTTAGTTTCCCCTAACTGATTAGCATTATGGAGAATTATAGGTTGTGGAAATATGTTAAGATTACTATGAGTAGAATCTTATACTTGATAAAATAGTTGTATAAATGATATAAAGAATGGGATCATAAGAGAATAAGTAATGATTTATTATCTGTACTTACCCACCAACGTCTATAAAATTTTATTTTATACATTCATTCATAAAATTATAAACGTATTCATATTATAAATAACCATTACATGAGGTTTGTGATATACATATAATGTCAACGTTCATACTTTGATACTTTTGTTATAAAACTATTGAGTCTTAGATAATCGGAGGTAGTTTGGAATGTTTATGATCATGCCATTTGTTGGATCTTAACCAATACCATATTTATATTCTTATATTTTTAGTAAATTCTTATTTTCCCCTAATTTAATAAGACAAAGGAAATGATTATCTACACATTGATTAGTGTCTTTTGATGTGCTCATCTATATAGATGAATGATACGTGATGTATTCATTTATACATGTCAATCAATTTTAAAATATCCATAATGTATGAGTTAGGATAATTTATATTAACATCTTTCATGACCATTGGTCACTCTAGGTCATGGAAAAGGGATTACATGTGTATACATATGATTTATGTGATATATATTGTGGTGGATATGTTTATAAGGAGATATGAGTATGTGTTTTTGAGATCACATCATAACCCTTTATAAACTGATTTGAACTAATATTTTAATAGTGGATGCTCTTGGATTTCATACATGAAATTGTGATTTAATATTTATTTTAACTAATTAAAAATCCCATTATTTGACATGGTTTTTCAATAGAATAAGTATTCATTTTTTATTAAAAAATCTTCCAAAATGAAGAGAATTTTATAAACCAAATCAAAAATAGTTTGGATAGATTCATAAAGAGTTTTTAGGATTTTATTAAAATCCAAATTAGATATTAGTGATAGAGGGGATATTTATAAAAATTAATATAAATTGGTATATCATATTGTACAATAACTTTATCATATTCTATGTATTTGATTCATATCACTTGTATGAATTTAAGATACTATGTTCATGGAAATTTCCACGTCTCCTGAATGGTTTTCGTAAGTTATGAATAAATGGTGTCATTTATTTTTGGTTAAATATACTAAATATAATTTATTTAAATGATAAAATTATTGTATAATTATCATATATTCGTTCTAGTCAACTCACTTTGGCCTCTAGAAGATTGAAGTTGACTCAGAACTTCCTTTATTGAATTATGGTGGCCAGTATTTTGCAACGGAAACCCCGTATGGATGGATAATGAAACTAAAAATTAAAATTTGATTTTTTCTCTTCCTATATAGTCAATGATAATATTTGTTGAGTTGTTTTAGTATAAATTTATTATTTGGGATTCCTTTGTAGAATTGGAGGATTCTAGTTATAGGTTTCATCCATGTGCGTGAAATATTCCAATAATTTTTGCATGGTGATGTCCTCTAAAAAAATATAAGGTTTTTGAAGACAAGGATCACATTATGATAAAGGTGTACATATTACTATTTATGTACATATAATAAATTTTGATACATATTGAAATATTGATAATATGAATGGGGTTCTTCCGCTATAATGATCATGAGATAATCCTCTAAACCTTATCAGGTTTCTCCTATCATTGTGTAACAATAGTGTGATGATTATATCCCATGTATTAAAATATTCTCCAAATTATGTTAATGTGATTTACATACTAAAAACATATTTAATTATCGCTTACTATACTTTAATGTGATATTAGTTTAACATTGCCCCTCTCTACAAATACCCACATAAATTACTAGGATTAGGTAATCAATCATATCCTAAATCATACCCTATGTGTTATTATAAACTTAAATTAGTGACTAATAATTTAATAAGGGACTTAGTAAAAATAATGGGAAATGGATGGATTAAATTATTTTGTATATATTTAACCTTGATGATATATCAATTGTACAACAATAAATTGATATCTTTTATAATGATTTCATTGGTCTCCCAGAATATAATCTGTCGGAGTTTTATATCGATCTAAAACCTAATTATATTCCAATATAATAGTGTATATATATTTTAGTTTGTATTTAATTATAGTAATTGAAGAATAAACATAACAAGAATCTATAATAGGGTTTTATATTCCTACTATCCTCATAATGTGGAGAACCAGTTGACTTTGTACCAAATAATGATGGATTAATGAATATATTTCTTTATTTTCATAAACCTAAAAATATCATGACCAAGAAATTTATCATCATTATTGAATCCAATAAACATGTTAACTCAAAAGGGAGTTATGTTTATTCGAAAAAAATAATATTAAGAGAACATTGAGGTGATTAAGTGGAGTATAGTCACTATACAAGTGCTCATACTACCCTTTAATGGATAAAGTTTTTTGATAGACATTGATGGAAAAATACAATGTCTTGTGATGTGTCTTATTTTAATTGAAAAAGTTTTATCTTATTCAGCAAGGAAATTAAATTTACCAGAGTAAAATTTCCCAGTCCATGAACTAGATCTACTAATTGTATTTTCTTTGTTAATTATTTGGTGCAATAATCACTATAGATAATGAGTTTTATATATATACATGTATATATTTATCAAAATAACATAATGTATTCATTTTAAAATACCAAGTAGAACAATCAGTAATTGATATAGTTATACTTGATCAAGGATTGTGATTTATCAATACCCTACCAAAATAAGAAGGTGGTTGTAACACCCTGAGTTTTTATGAGATATATTATTTTATATTTCTTTGATGTCATCTATTTTACACTACACCAAGATTATCTTGTACTATACTCAAAACCATATTAGCTTGTAGTAAACACAACATTATTATTGGCTCGTGTTACATAAAATTTCAAGTTCGTTTTGTGGAAATTATTCTACGCAACATTAAGTATAGATATTGTTTAATGTATAAATGAAATAATATTTGATTAATTTATACACAACACCAAAGGGAGCTTGTACTACACGAAGCCCTCACTTGGCTTTCATTACTTGCAATCATGACCTTCCTCGATAACATGTGTAGTACACAATACCGGGTTTCACTAAACAACATTATATTCTTATAATATTTTTATGAACTAGAAGTAATTAATAATAATAGCTAAATTTTGAATTTTATAACATTAATATTAATCTGACACATTTTCTAGAACATGGTATGAAAACAAAATAATTTTTTCGGGAAAAATAAGTATTTTTTAAAAAATGCAGTTTTGTCGCCTTTTGATTGCGCACCCACTTTAAATCTAGTTTTTTTACATGTTTATAAGTTCAATTTGAAAAAATAAAATTCAAATTTGGAATCAAGATATAAAAACTTAATTGAAATTTTTTTCATATTATTCTGATAACTTTCATATTGTAATGAATAGTAAAAACATGCTATATTTTTATTGAAAAACAAATTTTTTCATTGTAATAATTTATATGGTTAAATTATAACATTGAATGGTTTTAAAGTATAAATATGATATATTTTTACAATTTAATATAAAATATGTAATTATCATTGATTTTACATTGAATTTATAGGTAAAATCATTTCAATCTTTTGCAATGTTTTAACTTTTAAAACTCATTTTCTTAACAATGGGATTTATTTGAAATTTATTTATGAAACATATGTGATTTGAATTTTTAAAAATGGATTCCATATTTTGAATCTGTAGGTCCAAGTTATGTTAATAGGCTACTTTTTATATTTGGGCACTTTGAATAGTAAGCACGGTAAATTTTATTTTCCATAATTAAAGTAGAATCGGGTAATTAAGGGTAAATATAATATTATAAAATTAACCTAACACTTGACTTAATATAATTTAATGATTATATTTCTTCCTACGGATAATTTGGGTTTAAATAGATTCCATTTTAACCCACTTGGATGTGACTAAGACCTTTAATTTATTTTATTTTAATGAAAGTGAAATATGTCTCACTCAAACTTTAATAATTAAAGTATTATTAATATAAGGTTATACAGAATATAAATTCTAATATTAATAATCATTTGAAATATAATTTTATTTATTTATTATGGTAATTTATTTGTAATTTTTAAGAGATATTTAATTACCTTAATAGTGTATACATTAATGATGCAGAAATTATTTAGTTCGCAAAAAATCAATAATATAGTTTTTATTACAATACTAATACCCATTAAAAGGACCAAAAACTTGACCAAACCTTATTTTTTGAGTGTATCTATACCTTAATCATCAAAGGATATAATTATGGACCATTTGGAGACTTATAAAATAGATTAGGACATTTATATTATTTTATTTTAAATGATGTCAAATTTGTCACCATCATACTATAATTAAAAAAATTTAAAAGTTCGATGTATTAGAAGATAAATTCTAGTAAAAGTATTCTTATGAAATATATTATATTTATATCAATCAAATTATTTTATTTTTAATTTTAATACAACATATAGGTATATTAAATAATTATACAAAAATGTTGTATTAATTATTTTATTAAGAGAAATATCAAATAAAAGATTTCAAAAGTATTTAAATAAATATTATATGAACTAATTAATGTACTACACAAATTTTCTAGATGAATATGACTTTTTAGTCATATATTAAATAGTTTTTGTTGAAAATATAATCTCTTTTGATTTTATTGAAATTCAAATAAATGAAATGTGACAAAATGGACACTATTGATATTTTATATTATTAAATTGTTTTAAAATCACTTAAATATTTAAAAATTACAAATTAAAATTTATATTATCTTAAATGTCATAATGTATCAAATTATGTATAATTAAAAACACATATGTAAGTATTTATAACCATAAAAAATTTATAACATTATTACCACATATAAAATTAAATAGATTAAATAAGGATAAATCAAAATGATAAGGTTTAAAATAAAATAAAAAGATGTATAAATTTAATTTTTTGATTACATTACAATCCTATATTATCTAATAACAGAATTTGAGTCACTTTGGAAATTTCTAAGAAGGGTTTTTGTTTATTATAAATTAATATTTCAGAGGTTTCCAAAAGTGTCCATCTCCTCTTTTATAAAAGGGCACATCTTCCTTCTTCTCCTAAATCCATTTTGAGCCTTCATTCTCGGCCAAAACCTTTCAATTACTCTTCTAAACTTCCCTATTAACATTCTAGAGGTTCTTGTATTCTCAAAAGACCAACTCTAGTCCCTTAAGAGGAGGTTTAGAACCGGCGCATCGAAGAAGAGGTAATATCCTTTACCTATTCTTTCAAGTTTATTTTTTCTTCAACTTCCACTTATTTAGTTGTTTCATTACAAAGTAATACAATAAGTATCACTAATATACTATTATGATATTATAAATATTAAACAACCCCACATCACCTTCTATCTATCCAACAGAAAATGAAATCAACGTGCGTGCGTACGTACGGAATAACGTCACCACGCCATAGGGTAATCTACTTTTCCACCACCACCTTACTTGGATGGGTATAATTGTGTAAATAATAACTATATATGGTTGTTATAAAATGAAGTAACTCTGATATATTATATAATCCACTCTTATTCCTTTCAATAATTATGGGAACGATATCATCGCTCGTGCGTACGTACGGATTACCGTCTCCACGACGCGATGAGATTCATTATCCATGTTATCCATTCAAGAATGATTATAAAGTAGATATAATAAGTAATAATGAAACATATGACATAATAATTATACTGTATTCATGTATATATATTTCATTTACTTCCATTAAATTTAATAATTAAACAAAAACATCGTTCATGCGTACGTACAGTCTATAGTCTCCATGAACAGTGTTTTTCGTTCCATTTATCGATCTATTATATATATTTATATTATGAATATATATTATATATAAATCATATTTTACATTATGGAAGTAAGTAATCATGATATATTTAATCATATGAATAATTACAAGTCAAAACATGTATGAAAAATGAAATGATTTTACCCAAAACGATGCATTAATATGGATGTGAAAAATGAACGGGTAATATAAAGTTGTAAGTGATTCATATTTGTTATCATAAATATTATAATGGTTCTGTTTAAAGTTAATAATAAGTTTAATCCCACAATACAAGAGTCTCAGACTAATATAGATGAATTTGGACTTTAGTTAAGGGATAATTATTCCAATCTCGTTCTTATCCGAGATAGTTTATTCGTAAGTATTTACTGGGGTTATATTTTTCATCCACGTCCATAAATTTTTTTTCATAAAGTGTTTAATATTAAGTAATGTATTTTTCAAATCATGTATTTCCCTTTTTGACTTTTACTTTGTGTTATAGAATGAATCATTATTTTGTTTACCATACGAGGTACTTTTTTACTTTTTCGGTAAAAGTATGAGGAGAATGGTTTTTTTAACTTATACTGCAAAAACGGATTTTTACTGTTTCATAATGCCTTATCTACATGAAGAATACTCTACAATATTTCATGATTATTTTCAACAAAATCCTTTTATTTGAAAATTACATGGAAGTTTTTGAAAATAAAATTATTTTGAAGATAAAAGGATATTTTACTCAAGAATTCATATCATGTGTTTTATCAAAAATATTTCCCATCTAAGATGACATTATTTGGTAAGATTATGATTCAAGTATAATGTATCTATTATTAACATGGTTTTATTGTTCTTATGATGAAATGATATCCATTTCTTTTATATGTATTACGTTATGGTGGGATGATGTTTTTGAAACCCATATTATTCTTTGGGTTATGATGAAGAATTTGTGTTTATTTTGTGGAACAAGTAAGAATGATTTCATTATGAGATGGGTGGGACCTATTTATCCCTTCAATGCATTTGTTAAAGATTTATATCTCTTGAGAAAGACATGTCTGGTATGACAAGTGAATCTAGTTCAGCAATACAGGGCTGGAACGACCAGTAATCTCGGTTCAGTAATGGAATTTGTCCACTATGATGGTCTTGGCAGTAATGACATGGCTACTATTGAAATTGTATCATGTGATTAATGGTTTACACAATTAAATGTTTTATTACCATGCAATTTTATCATGATTAATGTTCCTTTATGATCTATTCCTTATATACTACCCTGATTTATTTCATTACTCATGGTTTTGATGTTTTCTGTTCATGTTTTTACATTTAAAAGTTTATGGATTGTTTTATGTTCTCCGTGCATACCCTTACTGAGCATTTGATATCACCCTTATTATGTTTTCATTTCCCCAGGATATAATGAAAGGTTTTTGGTACGAAAACAAAAGGGGAAGATCTTTATGGGAGATGTTGAAGATCTTTCACAATGATTAGAAGATTATAATATGAGTTTCCAAAGACACAAAACTAATTCAGTCTTTGGGCATCTGTTTTTGTAATGTATTAATTATTCCACAAAAGTAATTTAATTTCTATGTAGGTCATCTATGGGTCTCTACAGTTGGTATGAGAGCGAAGGTTTAGTTAAACATTGGAAACTAGGATCTAAAATCATTATTGAGATCCCTAAATATATTTCTAAGGTATGTCTAGTGATGTCCCTAAGGTTTAGTATAACTATAGGTTACAGTCCTTGAATTATGTTGACGATCATGTATAACCTAGGGTGAACCTAGGGTGTCATGGATTAATGAATGTGTGATAATTTAGACATCCCATAAGTGACTTTTTATGAAAATTTGGTTCATTTTTATTTTAACAGTTTCTTACAACATGGTTTTTGGTTTTATTCAATGGAGGGAACCAAATGGAATTGGGTCAACATTTAATCCAATGTAAAAATTAGTGACTATGAGAAATTAAATTGCGTAATTCCTAGAAAGAAATATTTTGTGATTATTCCGAATCAGTCATTGTGATATATGATTAACAAGGTGAACATTAGTGGTATTCTTAATTCATCAAATAATACGAAGATGAACTTTTATGAATGCTCCCATGGTTAGGAGCATAGAGAAAAGAATATTGAGATTTCTAAATATGGGAAGGAAAACCTTGATGAATACATCAAATGGAGGGGAAGATGTTATCTGTGTGGAGAGAAGGGTCATAGAGTGACAGATTGTTAAGGAGTTCAATGTCTTATCTGTGGAGAACATGGTCATTACCCAACTCAATGCCATGACCTAAGAGGTAACTTCTAAATCAAGGAAAGAGTTATTTCATTCCAATCATTGAAAAGGATGGATTGAAGTGTATATGTATTGGTATTCAAGAATAATGTTGTTGAGGTACATTTATGGTATATTGGAATATATATGTATTGGTCCATTGTGGTTTTCCATAATTATATGGTACCAGTATCCATGAAAAGTGATTGAAATATTTTTGGAAATTAGATGATTTCCACATAATAAAGGGATAAATAGAAAATAATATGTTTTATAGTATTAATGAGCTCATGACTGATATAAGGACAAAGTGATATCATGGTTTGCGTATATAGAATTATTGGGAATTTGGTATGTGTAAAGAGTTAAATTTTGACTGAATTCATCTTTTCACTAAGGTTCTATGGTAACTCATGTTTCAAGAGAATAAATGATTAAAGTAATCACATGTTTTGAATGTGACCAACAAGATATATCTTGTGATATATTAGGGATAAATGATGGTATTCACGTGCTTGTTATATGAACTTTTTAGTAATCGTTCTCTTTATACTATGAGTTTGGAAAGAAGTATTTTGGATAAGTCTTAAGGTTGTAATAGATTATGTTTGACATCAGATATTATTGTTTAAGGCTAGAACTTTTTTTCAATTTAATTTTTGGAATTTTATAATTGTATAGTTTAAGAAATGGGACAACCTGCAAAATGGGCGACAACCCATCGTGTCAGAAAAGGATACGGGAATCAAACCCACAACCGATGTGCAACAAGACTTTGTCTCCTACCACTGGCCCATAGGAAGTCCCTAGTTAATAGAAACTATTTTTATTTTATTAATTAGGATTATAGATGAATTGTAAGTCCAATTTTGTAACCTTATATGATTAATCTCACCATTGATGGACTTATGTATATAAGTTTTGATAAAATTATGTCTGAGAATGATGTAATAACCTATCATTCTATCACATGATCTGCTAACACTTCACAGAAGACAAATTCAATTTCACTTATTTAAGAGATGAAGTAGAAATTGTTCAAGGCACAAGAAACAGTGAGATTCTACCAAAGTCAAGTAAGTCTTTTTGTTAATTAAAAAATTATACAACATTTGGGAAATTATCTTGAAAACATCCTAGTTCCCTCATATCTATGGAATGATATGGTACCTTAGATCATAACAATGTTATGGCTTTGTGATTGTTGGATTTTTCATAGCCATGTCCTCTACCACAATTCACCAGATGTTGATGGATATATTTCTCTTCCATATCCGTATTTTCAACTATGTTCTCTTATGTGGAAACCCATTGATGAGTTAATTTGAGTAAATGTTATACTTCAATTTTTAAAATAAAGTTTTAGAATACCTTTTAATGATGTGGATTTCTATGAATGAAACTTTCAAGCAGTAAACGATTTATAAACCTGACGAATTTCGAGGGAAAACTTTATTTTTAAGGGGTGTAGAATGTAACACCCCGAGATTTTATGAGATATATTCCTTTTAATTTCTTTGATGTCTTCCATTTTAAACTACACCACGATAGTCTTGTACTATAAGCAACAGCGTATTAGCTTGCAGTAAATGCAACACTATTCTTGGCTCGTGTTACACACAATTTTATGTTTGTTTTGTGGATATTATTCTACGCAACATTATATACAGATTTTTTATAATGTATAAATGAAATAAGTTATGAATATGTTATATGAACCACCAAATGGATATTTAACTAAACTATGCCCGGACTTGTCTTGCATTACACGCAATCGTGACCTTCCTCGATAGTGTGTGTTGTACGCAATACCGGGTTTCACTAAACAAAGATATATTGTTATAATATTTATATGAACTAGCTATTATGAATAGTGTTAACTAATTTTTGAATTTTATAACATTATTATTCATCTTACACATTTTATATAACATGGTATGAGAAAAAAATAAATTTTTCGGGTAAAATAACTATTTTTAAAAAAAATGTAGTTTTGTCGTCTTTTGATGGAGCACCCACATTAAATCTATTTTTTGAAATGTTTATAAGTTCAATATAAAAAAAAACTCTTCTTATGAATCATGATATAAAAATTTACTTTTGATAAATTTTTCATATTATTCTGATAACATTCATATTTTAATGAATAGTAAAAACAAGCTATATTTTTTATTATAAAACATCGTTTTTCATCGTAATAATTTATATGGTTAAATAATGATATTGAATGGTTTTAAAGTATAAATAGATTATATTTTCACCATTTAATATAATTTATGTCATTAGAAATTATATTACATTAAATTCATAGGTAAAATCATTTCAATCTTTTGCAATGTTTTAACCTTTAAAACTTGTTTTCTTAACAATGAGATTAATTTTAAATTAATTTCTAAAACTTCGGTGATTTGAATTTTGAAAAATGGATTCTATATTGGGAATCAGTAGGTCCAAATTATGTTAATAGGAAACTTTTTTTGGGGTACTATGAATAGTAACTACGGTAAATTTTGTTTACCACGGTTAAAGGTAAATTAGGTAATTAAGGGTAAATATAATATTATAAAATTACCCTAACACTTGTCTTAATATAATTGGATGATTATATTTTGTCTTAAGGAATATTTGGATTGAAATAGAATCCATTGGATCCCACTTGGATGTGATTAAGACCTTTAATTTATTTTATTTTAAAGAAAGTGAAATATCTCTCACTAAAACTTTAATAATTAAAGTATTTTTAATATAAAGTTATACAGAATATAAATATGATTATAAATACTCATTTTAAAGATAAAATGTTTTTCTTTGTTATGGTAATTTATTTGTAATTTTTAAAATATATTTAATCTAGTTAATAGTTTATACATTAATGATTTAAAAATTATTAAGTTAGGAATAAAATAAATAATATAGTTTTTATTAAAATACTAATACCCATCAAAAGGACCATAAACTTTACCAATCCTTATTGGTCGAGTATATCTATACCCTATGCATCTAAGTGTCAAATTATGAACTATTTGGAGCCTTATAAAAATGACTAGTACATTTATATTATTTTATATTAAATGATGTCAAAGTTGTCACCTTCATAGTTTACGAAATATAAAATTTTAAAAGTTGGTTGTTTTAGAAGATAAATTCGAATAAAAGTATTCTTATGAAATATATTATATTTAGCTTCATCATAGTATTTTATTTATAATTTTTATATAAAAAATAAGTATATTAAATAATTTTAAAAAAATTGTATTAATTATTTTATTAAGACAAATATCAAATAAATGTATTAAAATAAATATTATATGTTAGGGCCAATAGGGGCCTATATACCCTGAGAGGGGGACGAATCAGGGTATGGATATTTTTTTCAAAATTATTCATGCCCCACTAGATCTCTCCACCTTTATTACAAGGGTCACATTGATTGCACTTGTGTGTTTATTATGATCACTTATTTTCTTCTTTATCTAATGATGATACTTTAGATGCAATGCAAAGAAGTAAGCAGGCAGACACAAAGATTTTTACTTGGTTCACCCTCACTGGGCTACATCCAAGGAGCATATGTGGACAAGTTTCTGGTCGTACCAAATTCCACTATTCTTCACTAGATGTGGATACAATGGCTCGGGAATAGTCACTTTGTCCCAGGCTCACTACCTTTACAAGGTTTAGGGTCATCTCACTACTTTCCCAAAGTTCACTTTCTGTTTCTCTCTCTCTGATCACTGCGGGTGGAGAGGATCACCTTCTTCCTCTTCCTTTTCTTACTACTCTAGAAGGAATCCACTCACAGTTTATTGAATTATTGGTCTCTTCATTATCTCTAATGAATACATCCTCTATTGTATGTGGATGCTCTCTTGAAGTCCAAATTTCACTCGTTGATGAATTTCACATTACACTGAAGGCATCGGGAAAACTTCCTACTTCCATGCATCCCAAAAACACTGTCGGGGAATCAACCATACTTGGCGTGCAGGTCTAACCCAGTGCGAAGGTCTGCCTCTACCACCTGCACGGAAAAATATTCGGTAACTCAAAACCTGCGCGACTCAAACCCTTTTATGCCGAAACCAACATTGGTGTGCAACTACCAACTGGCACGCAGCTTCACACACTGGCACACACGTCCACCTACGCAACCATACAACACCTACGTGACCGTCACACCAGCGCGACGAGAGCTCTAATTTTTCTAAGTGTTGAACTCCTTCGAAAATGAGGAGGGGTGGTCCAGTATTTATAGGCACTTGTTCAACCTATGCGGTGGCACACAAGTTTCCCCTCAGCATGAAAGTCTTGGCATGCAAGTCTCTTCCCATACAAGTCATCTGTTTGACCAACCCAATACTTGCATGACCCTCTTTCCTTTTCCATATTTTGATCTTATGATCTTGAAAAACTACAGGTGTGCAAGTTCCCAAGCCTCCTAGGCATCAGCGCACAAGTCTCTTTATGGCGCACAAGTCAACTGTACGACTACACCAATACCTGCGCGACCCTCTTTCCTTTGCCATATTTTGACCTTTTAATCCTGAAAAACATGAGGTGCGCAAGTTTCCTCTCCTTCATGTAGAGGGAGAAGAAGTCTCTTTTCCAAAACCACTTTTCTCCATTTGTTTATTTTCATGCCAAAAAATTTGGCAAACACTAGAAAACGGTGCCACCTTGTACTTTTTCTTTTTGTATCGCCTCTAGGTCATCCGTTCCTTTTTCGACATTCTTGAATCAATCATGGATTGTTAACCACAACTCTTGAACTCAATATTCCGCCATGAAATCCCCTTTATCAAAAGATATTCCTGTCATTATTTTTCTTTTTCAACAATCACAACAAAGTTGCCCACTTTGTCAACAAATACAATTACCTAAAAAATGCTTCAATGATGCCTTGAGGTATTTTTTCCCAACAATCTCCCCTTTTGGTTTATTGACAACTCTTCCATAAAAATATACATCGTTAATTATTTAGTCACGATTTTCCTATAGCGATTATGATAGCGATCAAGGATTCACTCAACACATACTCTAAGCCCACATGAGCAATGCTCGACATGAGAAACAAGAGTAAATGAAAATTTCATCAATGATTAACTTCATCTCTGACTCCCACTATTGACATCAAACTGTTACCAATTGTTTCCAAACTGATACCAATTTTTGGAAATATTCTTACCACTCTCCAACACCACTCTTCTGCTTTGATCACGATCCTCAGCTGTCGTGATATCTATTATTTTATCGATCACTTATAGCATCATCATTTTTAATACTCTCCCCTTTCTCATTGCACCCTTTATCTCACTACTCCACCTATCAAATTCTCCCAATATCAATTATGATTTATCAAATTTCAACATTGTCTCCCCCTTGAACAATCACTAGTTTCTCCCCCTTCGACAATGAACCCAAAGGTCACTCCTTTGTATCTATAACATAGTTAAGAACACATATCAGCACATTGGGGAAAAACGCATCATATCTCTGGGAGAGATGGGTGTTACACATCCACACTCTTTTCAGTGCGGGGAGTCGACTGAACTCACAGAGCCAGTCAATGTCTCTCAAAATCATCCTTGGGTAAGGCCTTTGTCAGATAATCTGCATCCTGTAGCTCTGTAGGCACAAACTCCAACTTCACTATTCCCTGCTCAAACATCCCCTTGATAAAATGATATTTGATCTCAATGTACTTTGTCATTGAGTGATAGAAAGGATTTTTCTAAGATTTATGGCACTTGAGTTATCACATTGGATTCCAATTGGAGACTTCAATTGAACTCCCAAATCGTCAAGATGTTGCTTCATCCACAATAACTTTGTGTATGCTTGAGTTGCACAATATACTCAACTTCCATGGTGCTCAATGAAATGCAATATTTCTTCCTGGTTAGCTAAGATATACAAAATCCACCAAGATAGAATGAACCTCATGAAGTTTACTTTTTGTCATCTGTTGATCCGGCCCAATCTGCATCTGTGTAGCCCAATAACACGGATTGAGATTCTTCATTATACGACAGACCGAAATCCACGATGAATTTGATATACCGAAGTATTCTTTTCACTAAAAGCATGTGTATTTCCTTGGGATTACTCTGATATCTTGCTACTTTTCATGTGAAGAAAACAATATCAGGCCTTGTTGTGTTCAATTACAACAAACTTCCAATGATTTGCCTATATTTTGTGATATTAAATGCCTTTCCATCCTCATCTTTTGATAATTTCATCCGTGTAGCAACCAGGGTTTTCATCTCCTTGGAATTCTCCAAGATAAACCATCTCAAAAAAACCTTGGAAATTTGGGATTGAGAAATGAATGTTCCATTCCTTCCTTATGTCACCTGTAGACCAAGGTAAAATGTTATCTCACCAATCATTGACATTTCAAACTCATTTTTCATGAATTTGGAAAACTGTCTGTACTAAGCTTCATATGATCCGCCAAATATTATTACATAAACATAAACTAGCACCATCATCCTTTGATTACTATTTTTGCTGAAATAAAGATTGTAATCAACTCCCCCATGTTGGAAACCAGGCATCTTCCAGTACTGATCAAGCCTTGAGTACCATGCTCTTGGTGGTGGTTTCAGCCCAAAAAACACCTTATTCACCCTGAAAACATTGTTCTCATCCTCATAAATGAGAAAACCATCTGGCTGCTCAATGTACACCTCTTCTTCCAGAAACCCATTTAGGAATGTAGATTTTATGTTCATCTGGAACACTTTAATCATTTTTTTGCACTGTTATGGCTAAAAATAATCTGATTGCCTCCAGCCTTGTAACTGGTGAAAATGTTTCATCAACGTCAATACCCTATATTTGGGAGCATCCTTTGCACACTAGTCATTCTTTGTTTCGAATCATAGTTCCATCTTCATTCATCTTGTTACGAATGACCCATTTAGTCTCGATGGCATTCTTATCAGCTGGCCTTGAAACAATCCCCCACGTCTGGTTCTTCTCAATCTGATCAAGCTCTTCATTCATAGCCTAAACCCAGTGTTCATCTTCAGCTGCATCAACAAAGAATTTTGTCTCTACTTGAGATTGGAATAATTCTCACTGTAGTGACTTCATTCTTCTTGTCTGAACTGGAGCTCTCTGATCACCGATGATATTCTTGCATATCAATTTCAACTCGAATCTTTGGATTTCTTGAATACATAGACTTTACACTTTCGTGTTCATCGTTAGTGACTTCTTCTGAATTAGAAATTCCACTTATACTCCCCTAGAGTCTCTTACCACATCATCACCTCCAACAGAAAACTTGTAATTGTGTCATTGTTCAATGACGTCATTTCTTTCAACTTCTACTCTCAGATTTTTCTTGACACACCTTGGATTTTCTCTCACATATTCATGGTATCCTAAATGCAGTCTGCTGATACCACATTGATAGAACAAAACAAAAAAAATATAGTCATAAAAACCTTTGTGTTTATACATGTTCCCCAGTGATGATCATAAACATTCATCCTTCATATCACATTGTGATCCTACATCAGTTTATGATATAGAATTCTCCCCCTGTGTTATGAAACTCTTCTAGTTTTTAGGCCCAACAATATAGACCCATAACCATTCTTCTCCTCATGCGTATTTTATTATCTACCACTCAGCATTGATCCACTAACAGAATCTCTAATCCTACTGAGTTGGAACTCGGTGTAGGAAACCAGAGATAAAGTTAATAACCCAATCACTACCTATTGTGCTATGTTTCTCCCTTTCTTCTTTAACTCTAGTACATGATTTGAATCAATTGAAACTATATAGCTTATCACTTATTCACTTTGCATCTTCAGATTCCACTTACCTTTGGATCATATCTCCCTAAAACCTGAAACACTTAAATAATCAGTTAACAACATTTATATACATATGGAGAGGGGTTCTTCTGGAATCCTCAAGAATAGGATTGTGGTTGATCCTGATGGGTCAAACCTTTGATTATTTCTTGCAGAGCATCATAGTCATTCTTTTCTTCTTCTAGCTACCTAGACAACTTCAACTGCTCTATCCATATGACTAAGCATTCATTACCCACATGATGAGACTTTTTCTAATATGTAGATTCTGCAGGATTGGCTTTTCTCACCATTTATTGCTTAAACCAACAAGTAAATATCTCAGTCTTTGATGTTCCACCAAAATTACATTTCCCTTAATTCCTTATCTGGGTAAGAATCTCTCTACTTTTCATCTTCCCTTTCTTCTTCCACCATTACAAGGATCTTGCACATTCCTCCACTTTTCGTTGTGGAACAAAACATGTGAATTTTTCAATACATTATTTGTTCATCTTTCTTTTTTCATATTTCTGAGGCACCACACTCTTTTTCACTGGTAGTGAGTCCTCCATTGAACGTTAATTCTTCTTTATCATAGCTAGAGTAGATCTCCCCTTAATCATCCAGGTTTGCTCACATTTTCTCCTTGAGAGCTATTGTGAGTATGACAGTGGAGATGACTGATACACCTTTTGTTCAGATCCATGGGATTCCCCTGAGGCTCTAAGCCTATTCTCCAACTTTCCACTTTTTCTCCCAACATGATAGATCTCATTATACATCGTTGGAGTCAATAATCTCTTTCTTGACTCCTTTTCTTTTCTTTCATTATTATTGCTACAATGTCTTTACAAATGCCCATGATTAGAACATATGAAACATCATCTGAATACCTCATTTCATCATCTCTCAGCTGATATGCTGATGCAGTATGAGTTTTTATTTTGACATTGAGCTCCTGAGCATCCTTACATATATTCACGGTGTGTCCCATTATTCCATAGTAATAGCATCTAATGAATTCTTTCCTCTAAGAGACTCTTCTCTCTGATTTCTCATGATGCTTCTTCTTATTCTCAGATTTATCAAAGTTTCTATGTTCACAGCCTTAAATGTATTCTAGAGCCTGTGAAAAAATGATTGATTTGTGGTCATGAATCCTACATAAATAGCACATGTTGTCACTACTTCTTGTAACTTTCCTCTTAGGCCTATCTCCAGCACCTACATGATTTTCTCCACATCTGGAACTGTTCACAACTCTTTCTCTATCATGCATGGGAATTGAAGGACAATCGAATAGTAAGTGCAGTGCATCCTTCAACTTAGGTTTTCCTTTGTCTTCTTATTTCTCCATTTCCTTCTTGGATTTTTCTATCTCTTCCTTCATTTGGTGAATCATCTTATATTTTGATTCAAGTTAGGAATTCAGTTCTTTTCGGAGATTCTTCCCGCTACTCAACTCATCTTCTAGTTCCAGTGTGAGCATTTCCACCATGTCACTTTTCTCCTTTACTTTCAATTTTTGTTCTTCAATAGAGTCATAACAACATGCATTCTCTTGTTTTAGCCTCTGATTCTTATGAACTTCTTCAGAAAACTATGTTGCTAGATCGTCATTTCTAGCTTTCAGATTCCAAACCTCATCTGAATTCTGATTCTCATCATAATCATCAGCCTTTTGTTTTCCTTTCATTTTAGCCATTATTATTTGTTCTTCACCTTGAGAATCATTCTTCTCCTTTAGGTTAGTAGCCACATAAATAATCCATTTATTTAAGACTCTTATCTTGTTGACCACAATGTTCAATACTTGGATATATACATCTTTAGATTTAACTTCTTCATCAAATTTCTGATCCAATTTCTTTGTCATATTTACAACATCAACTGGTGGTCTCCTTCTTGAAACATATTCATCATCAGTTGTTTCAATATCACATTGGATTTCATGTACTTCACTAATTCCTGCATCTTGATTGAGTGAATAAATCTTTTACCTATCTTATTCATCCAGGCCTTCATTTAGTAAGCTGTTGGATTCTTTTAGTTAAATCACAATTTTTCCATAAACACTTCCTCACGGAGGGATACCACCGGACTTATGATTCTTCTTTGATGTTTTTTCCTTCGCCATGACACACTGAGATAAGATTAGACCGATTTAATCACACAAATCGACTACTCCATGTCGAAGCAAAAAAATTTATAAAATCAACACGTCCCTCTAATACCAATTTTTAGGATCAATAGGGGCATATATACCCTGAGAGGGGGGGTCAATTCAGGTATGGATATTCTTTTTCAAAAAATTTCAGGCCCCACTGGATAATGACCTCTTTATTATATGGGCCACTTTGTTTTCACTTGTTTGTTTATTATGATCACTTATTTTATTCTTTTTCTGATGATGATTCTATAGATGCAATGCAGGGAATTAAGCAGACAGACACATCGATTTTTACTTGGATCACCCTCACAGTGCTACGTCCAAGGAGCATACGCGAACAAGTTGCTGGTCGTACCAAATTCTACTATTCTTCACTAGATATGGATACAATGGTTCAGGAACAGTCACTCTGTCCCAGGATCACTGCCTTTACCAGGTTTAGGTTCAACTCACTACATTCCCATGGGTCACTCTCTATTTCTCTCTCTCTGGATCACTACCGGTGGAGAGGATCACCTTCTTCCTCTTCCTTTTCTCACTAATCTGGAATGAATCCACTCACAGTTTATAGACTTTCAGGTCTCTTCATTATCTCTAATGAATACATCCTCTATTGTATGTGGATGCTCTGTTGAAGTCCAACTTTCACCCGTAGATGAATTTCTCTTTACACCGAAGGTATCAGGCTAACATCCAGCTTCTACGCAGCCCAAAAACACTACTTGGGAATCAATGATACTTGGCGCGCAAGTATGGACACACAAGTCACAACTAGTGCACAGGTCTGCCTCTACCACCTGCAGGGCACAATCTTCTGCAACTCAAAACCTGGGTGACTCAAAACCTTTTACGCCCAAACCAATATTTGTGCGCAACTACCAACTGGCACGCAACTTCATACACTGGTGCGAAATTCCACCTACGTCACCATAAACCACCTACATGACCACCACACCAGTGCGACAAGAGCTATGGTTTTTCTACGTGTTGAACTCCGTTGAAAATGAGGAGGGGTGGTCCAGTATTTATTGGCATTTGGTCAACCTATGTTGTGGCTCGCAAGTTTCCCCTCGGTGCAGAAGTCTCGGCGCGCAAGTCTTTGCCCTTGTAAGTCACCTGTGTGACCAACCCAATACTTGCACGACCCTCTTTTATTTTCTATATTTTGATCTAATAATCTTGAAAAAAAGCAGGCGCACATGTTCCCAAGCCTGCTAGGCATCAGTACGCAAGTCTCTTTACGGCGTGATAGTCACATGCGCGACTACACCAATATCTGAGTGACCCTCTTTCTTTTCCCAAATTTTGACTTTTTGATCCTGAAAAACATTAGGCATGAAAGCTTCCTCTCCTTCAAGTACAGGGTGCGCAAGTCTCTTTTACAAAACCACTTTTCTCCATTTTCCGATTTTCATTCCCAAAAAATTTGGCAAACAATGGAAAACGGTGTCACCTTGTATCTTTTCTTTTTGTACCGCCTCTAGGTCATCCATTCCTTTGTCGATGTTCTTCAATCAAACATGGATCGTTATCCACATCTCTTGAACTCAACATTCCACCATGAACTCCCCTTTCTCAACAAATTTTTATGTCATTGTTTTTCTATATCAACAATCACAACACAGTTGTCCACTTTTTCAACAAACACAATTACCTTAAAAATGCTTCAATGATGCCTTGAGGGATTTTTCCCCAGATTATATGAACTTATTAATGTGATCCACAAATTTTCTAGTTGAATATGACTTGTTACTAATCAATTAAACAGTTTTTGTCAAAAATATATTCTCTGTGTATTTTATTTAAATTCAAATAAATGAATTCATCCAAAATTGACACTATTGATATTTTATATTATTAAATTGTTTGAAAATCATAAAGAAATTTAAAAAGTAAAAATTAAAATTTATATGATCTAAAATTTCATAACGTATCAAATTATGTATAATTAACAACACAAAAGAAAGTATTTATAACCATATAACATTTATAACATTTTTACCACATATAAAATTAAATAGATTAAATAAGGATAAATCAAAATGAAAAGGTTTAAAATAAAATCAAAACATGTCTAAATTTAATTGGTTGATGAGATTAAAACCCTATATTATCTTATATCATAATTTTAGTCACTTTGGATGTTTTTATGTTGGGTTTGGGTTTATTATTAATTAATATTCCAGAGGTTTCCAAAAGTGCCCCTATCCTCTCTTATTAAAGGGCACCTCCTCCCTCTCCTCCTCACAACATTTTGAGCCTTAAAGGTCAGCCAAACCCTACCCATTACTCTTCTAAAATTTCCTAGTAATATTCTAGAGGTTCTGGTCTTCTCAAAACACCAATTCTAGTCCCATAAGAAGAGGTTTAGAAGAGGCGCATCGAAGAAGAGGTAATATCCTTTACCGATTCTTTCAAGTTTCTTTCTTCTTCAACATCCTCTTCATTAGTTGATTCATTATAAAGTACAAAAATAATTATCACTAATATACTGATATGATATTATAAATATTATACAAACCCATTTCACGTTTTATCCATCCTACGGAAAATGAAATCACCGGGCGTGCGTACTTACAGAATACAGTCTCCACGCAGTGGTGTAATCTGTTATTCCACCACCACCTTACTTGGATGGGTATAATGGTGTAAATAATAAATATATATGGTTATAATAACATGATAAAAATTTTGAGATATTATATTATCCACTCTAATTCCATTAAATAATTTTGGTAATGATATTATCGCTCCTGCGTACGTACGGATTACCGTCTCCACGATGCAATGAAATTAATTCACCATGTTAACCAATCATGAATGATTATAAATTATATATAATAAGGAATCATGAAACATATGAAATAATAATTATATTGTATTTATGTATATATATTTCATTTACTAACATTCGCTTTAATATGGAAACTAAAATAACGTTCATGTGTACGTACGGTCTACCATCTCCTTGGACGGTGTATTTTATTCCATTTATCGATCTATTATATATATATTTATATTATGAAAATATATTATATATAAATCATGTATTAAATTATGGATGTAATTATTCATAATATAAGTAATCATATGAATAATTACAAGTCAAAACACGTAAGACAAATGAAATGATTTTACCCAAAATGATGCATTAACATGGAATTGACAAATGAACGGGTAATATAAAGTTGTAAGTGAATCATATATGATATCATAAATATTATTATGGTTCTATTACAAGTTAATAATATGTTTAAACCCACAATACAGGAGTCTCAGACACATATAGAATAAATTGGACATATGGTATTGGATAATTATTCCAATCTCATTCTTATCAAAGATTGTTTATTCGTAATTATTTACTGGGATTATAGTTTTCATCCATGTCCATAAAAATATTTTCATATAGTGTTAAATATTTTTCAATGTATTTTTACAGACATTTTTACCCCTTTTTTACTTTTAATTTTTGTTATGGAATAAATCATTCTTTTGTTTACCATACGAGGTACTTTTTGACTTTTTCGGTAAAAGTATGAAGAGAATGGGTTTTTAACTTATACGACATGAATGGATTTTTATAGTTTCATAATGCCTTATTTCCATGAAGCTTCCTCTACAAGATTTCATGATTATTTTCAACAAAATATTTTTTTTAAAATTACATGGGATGTTGTGAAAATAAAATGATTTTGAAGATGAAAGGATATTTTACTCAAGAATTCATTTCAAGTGTTTTATCAAAACTATTTCTCATCTAAGATGACATTATTTAGTATGAGTATGCTTCAAGTATAATGTCTCTATTATTTACATGGTTTGATTTTTATTATGATGAAATTATATCCATTTGTTTTATATAGATTACTTTATGGTGGGATGATGTTTATGAAACCCATATTATTCATTATGGTATGATGAATGATTTATGTTTATTTTGTGGTACAAGTAATAATGATTTCACTATGACATGGGTGGGACCTATATCTACCGCCAATGGATTGGGTAAATATTTATAACTCATGAGATAGACATGGATGGAATGGCAGGTGAATCTGGATCAGTAATACAGGGCTGGAATGGGAAGTAAACTCGATTCAGTAATTGAATTTTTCCACTATGATGGTCTTGGCAGCAATGCCTTGGATATTATGGAAATCATGCCATCTGTTTAATGGTATCCAAAATTACATGTTTTATTCCCATGCTATTTTATCCTGATTAATGATCCTTTATGATCTATGCCTTATTTACTGTCAAGATTTAGGTCATTACTCATGATTTTGATGTTTTGTGTTCATGTTTTTACCTTCAAATGTACATGGATTGTTTTATAGTCTCCATGCTTACCCTTACTGAGCATTTGATCTCACCCTTGTTATGTTTTCATTTCCCCAGGATACAAATAAAGGTTTTAGGCATGAAAAAAATGTGTAAGATCTTTATGGGAGATGTTGAAGATCTTTCACCATGATTAGAATATTATGTTCCGAGTTTCCAAAGACACTAAACTAATACGGTGTTTGGGAATATGTCTTTATAATGTATTACGTATTTCGGAAAAGTAATGTAATGTCTATGTATGTCATGTATGGGTCTCTACAACATTAATGTGGTTATTTGTATACGAAAAAAGGACCAATATACCTTATTCATGATAAATATTAAAAGAGTCCCAATACTCAAGGATATATAGAGGACGAACATTAAAATAACACTGTGGATGAAGTAATTGTTAGCTTTGGATCAATATATTTGATTAATGACATTATTTTATATTACCATTATATGTATATTGTTTCATATATACATTTATGTCACATTTTATTATTCATATTTATATCTTTAATTTGATTGTTTCCCTAGAATATTTCTTTCATTAATGTATTATAATATTTAACCACTATAATAAGAAACTATATATTAAATGGTGATATTCTGAAGTAAATATGTCATATAATATAGATTCATCTATCATATGGGACATAGAATATGTATCACAATCCGGAGTTAGGGATTGTTATTATTAAAAAAATTCTCATAATACTCTTACATTGCGATCACCATGAAGAGAGGACATTAGGTCAAAGTCACAAATAGAAATTCACAAATTATATATATAATTGTAAATTTGAATCTATAAGAATGTTTATTGATCCATCAACTTCAAATAATTAGTCATATGAATCACAAAAAATCTTATATCAATTCATATATAAAAATATTGATGATATATTCTTCTTGAGGGGTAATGTGTATAGGGTTCATCATTAGTGATTTGACAGTAATTTAATTGTGAAGAAATAATTTTTCACTATTATTTTATAGGAAAATATATCATTATCCTTTTGAATAAATCAAATTTCTTAAAACAAATTATGGGCTTAGGTATATCATATTAACTATTTCATAATTTAAAAGAATGAAAATTCAATCATATATAGTGATAATGAAATTATGCACCCTAATTGATGACATATAGATAAACCGATTTATCATATTACAGATATGAATTAATTGTATAGTTTTTGTAGGTTCTACACTAAAACCATTCTACTAAGATTCTATAACACAATAATATTTTGTAATTTTTTTCCAAATATTAAATCATTTTTATAATTTAGACAACAAAAAGTTTGTATTTAATTACATGAAACACTCTGTTTAGATTTTTGTAAACACAACACTGATTTTATATTTTGTTACACAAAACATTGGTTTTACTATTTTTACTTGCGACATTGAGTTTTACAAACCATGATATACTTCTGATATTATTATTTAATATGATTGTTATCAACTAGCCAATGAAATGTGGAGTATTTATAGGTTTAACACAATTTTGAAAAAATGGATTAAAAATTTATATAAATTTAATTATCTGGTTACTAATTAATTATTAATTAATGTATTATCCATTAGAAAAAAAAGAAATATTTTTCTGAATAAATATTTTTATACGCCAATAATTTGTTTTACATTCGTAAAGTATCAAAATCAGTCTACATTAATTATTTTAATGAAATATATATATATTATATAATTATTAAAATGTTTAATATTAATATTACATTTTTTTTATAATGGTGAAAAAATATAACTATTTTTTACAACTTTATTTTTCTAAATAGTTATTTTATCACCATTGGAAGACTTATATTAAATCTAATTATAAAAATATTTGTTAATTAATTTAAAAAATAAAAAAAATTTGGAAATCATAATTTCAATTTTTTTATTGGGTACATTTTTTGTATTTTTCTAAAAGACTTTGTTTTTTATGAATAGAGAAAAATGCATTATTTAAACTAAAAAATTCTTATTCATTTAATTTATTTATAAAGATAAATTAAATTTTAAATTTTTAAGCAACATTACACATTAGAATGAATTCCATATTTAAGTTCAATATAAATACTTTTTGAACTTTTGATCATTTTCTCATTAAGAACCTATTTTTTCATCACCTCTGGCTTTAATTATAAATTAAAACATTCCACTTATGACAATTGAATTTGTTAAAATAAAATCTATACTTAAAATCAGAATAATTACTATAATATAATATGTTTAAATTAATTTTTTACCAGATTGTTTTGTAAAAATACTAATATTTATTGACAACATCTAAGGTAAAAATGTTTTCTCATAGGTTTAAACATAAAAGATAAGTGTTATGAAAAGCTAAAAAAAATAACCAATAATTTTCGGCTATTTTTTTATATTATATCCTCTTGGATTAATAATATTCCATTATTGGATCGCTATAAAATGAATAAACTTTTGTGAAATTCATTCTTTCAAACAATACTTCAGTGTCACTCACCTTACTAAGAAAAAAGAATCACCTCTCCTCTCTTATTCACACCATAAAGAAATTTTAGTCCAGACACGGACTATTCATATAACATCCCAAACCCCATCCTTTAATACTATATTCCTTTGTTTGGGAAAATATACAACCTGTGACGGATTTTGTTGTAAACAAAAGGAGGCTTCCTGAAGAAGAGTAAAAATACATCAATAATATTTTTTATAATATTTAATCCTCTAGCTCCTAAAATTATTAATAAACCATGATGATAAAATTTCCTCAATATATTACATATAATACGATGTTTCTTAATATTTTATTGACTTAAAACCATCTCTTATTCCATCATATGGGTTACAAAATTATTTTTCGTGAGTATAATAGAGAACCGCTTCACGAGCTAATGTTATTAATTTTTTCCAAGTCGTATATCAAATTTGGATATAATGATGGATTTATTATTTACATATTATATTTATGAAATTAATATTAATTTAAAATTATTATATCACACAAACATTTAATTTTTTCCATTTTTTGGAAGATAGTAACATAGTTCTGGTGTATGGATGACTACTACATTGTAAAGCGATGTGGCTAGTTATTTACTATTGATTTATGTAAAAATAATAAGGATTAATATATGTTATATAAATGAAATAATTATTATATTCATGAAATATTTATCATTATTTATTTCTAATATATCATTTCATTTATTAATATCTCACTCACTAAAATTCGATATTGTAATTCTTATTTGTGTGGATTATTGACTTCCTGAAGTGGTGTGACTTCATTTTCATCACCACACAACATCAATGATATATATACAGTTATATTTAATTAAATAATATGTTAATTATGAAATCTTGATAATTAAGTATAGATAATATTTCTCTTACTTTCTATCATTAATTATTCCAAAAAATGGTAACGTTACTCATGTGTGTCTCTGGCCGATCATCTCTAAGATCAGATTGCCCTTCATTTCACAAAACCATAATTTCTGATTGGTGATAATATTATAATACATGTATAAATACGATAATTATTTCATTATAATTATTTTTTATTCAATGGATCCTTGAATAAATTAAGAGGATTGGGAATATGTAATTCAAACATATACTAAAAAATAACTCAGTTATTACATAAAACATGATGTTAGCACGTAATTGTTAATAAAATATTACTAAAAAGACATAATAAAATCACATATGGTATGATATTTATAATTATGGTTCTAAAATATATTCTTAATAAACATGTATTTATCATATAGGAGGATCAAACATGTTCAAATGAAGTTGAGGCTTACGATAAGGGATTTTCGTCTCATATTTTTTTTTTTCTGTGATACATTCCATATTCACCATGAGTTTAATTTAGTTGGTGTATATACATTCCATTAATGTATTTTATGATTATTTTCTTAAAATATTTGGTATTTACATATCCCTTTTAGTATCTATCATTCAAGCTGTATATTATTCAAAAGCTAACAAATTTTAAAGGGAATTTTGTCCCATTTTTAATTCTTTGAGAAATACATAATTTATGCACATATATGATTTCACAAGGTATATATATAGTACCCTGAATTTTAATTCTAATATTTTATTTAACCAAATAAATATTTTAGTTGGTATTTTATTTTTTTATGGGTCTAATGACACAATATTACAAAATTGGTAATGATTTTATGTTATAATTTCATCATTTATGGATATTATTTATGATTGTGTTTCCAATGATAAATATTTATGATAAATCTCTCAATAAACTCATGAGTATTCTTATAATCTGGTTATTCATGATAGTTTCATGAAAAAATACCATTTTCCACTATTTGGGACTTAAAATAACTACAATATTTTTTTAGAAAATATAACTTTATTTCTCTCTTCAGTCGGAAATCCGTTTTCATCCAAAACCATATTTACTTAAAAATAAAAAAATTTGTTATTATAGTAACTTTTTTAAAATAAATATTTACCCATATTTTAGATTTTAGAAAAAAAATAAAATGAATCTTCTTCTCTTATTCCAAAAAACACCCATCTGGATTTTATCTAAAATGTGAAATAAATCATATTTTAAAATGTACGATGTGAGAAAAATTTACCATCATTTTTAATATAATATAATATCAATTTATGATAACCATTATTTACTAGGCATATGAACAATGGATACCATTATTCCTCTGATTTGATTATTATGATGTAATGTTTATGAAACCTTTTCCCTTCTATGGGTTATACCACGAAAAAATTATTTTGAAACCTAAATCCTTTCCACTAGATCAGATATGATGAAATGATAAAAAGATTATGAAACCTATATCTTTTCCACATGTTATAATGTTATTTTTATAATACCTTTTTCATTTATAGGGTTATGATATAAGTAATTTTTTATGATCATATATTTAATATAAATATGGTATTTATTAGGAGATGGGTTGGACTTATATCCACAAATAATAATTGGGTAATGATTAATGTTAAATTATCTCAAAGGTTATAGAATTGGTTATCCCATGCCTAAAATGGGTACATGGAAGGTCATCTAAACCCTAAAGTAGGTACATCGGTGGTTATCCCAAAACTAACATGTTATGAATGTCTTGGTGGGTATACATGAAATAATATTTTCTATGATTATTTGTATGAAACAAATCTATATCCTATTCCAATGTTATGCTCTGATAGATCATGTTCTATGATTTTATTTCTATTCGTGTTTTATGTAATACCAATATTTATTCAATGACTCAATATTGTTATATTTTATATTCGGGGTATGTTTTTAAAATACTATTTTCATTTTGTCAGACCCTTATATTCCTAATAATCTTAGGTATCTCTATTTTTTACCCTTATTGTGAATCTAATATCACCCTTTCTTGTGCTTTTTCCCCTCATTATGACTAAATGTTTTATGTTGGGTATGATTTTGAATATTACTAAAGGGGATATCTTTATGAAAGACATTTAAAAAAGTTCGTGAGTTATGAAATTTTTTTCCTTATTTCTAAAGGAACAAAACTATATCTGTATTTAGTTTTGTTCATGTGTAATATATTTAATATTTATCTAAATTTTTTTAATATCTTTGTATAAAAATCCTAGGCTTCTATAGATTGGATCGTAGAAAAGGATCAGTGTATCTTTCGAAACTACGATGAGAAAGCATTAGTGAGATCTCAAGGATTCATTCTAAGGAAATTTATTGGAATGTCTGAAAAGATTTTTATAAGGATGAGACAATGTATAAGAAATGTCCTTGAATTGTTTTACAGGAAATATTGATTGGATTCCATGAAATGAATCATTTTCTATATACTACTAGTGGATATGGATCAGGTAGAGTGGTGCCCCATGGAAATAACTAAGAAAATAGTGCATTTATCTAGACTTAATCACCACATGTTGCATGATAGTGGGCATTAATACACACCTGGTATAACACTCATAGGAAATATTCTTGGGAAATTTGAAAATTATTTACATAATGTCATGAATTATTTAAATATATCATGACTAGTAATGCTCTTTGATAAACCTAAGCTCTCATACAATAAAAAAAGTATAACTATTATACATCTTATAAATAGTTTTCTTTATAATTTGTATTCCCATTATGATTACTGTTTCTCAGACTATGCATTTTGGTTATACTCAATATAAGGAACCCAAAAGAACTGAGTAAATATTTACTATGAGAAACAATTTTTTATGAGAATATAAATGGTACGATGATAAGAGTGAATGATATTTAACTGTTTCCTAATATTTTATCACAAAAAATGTTTAAAAACACGAACCTTAACTAAATCTTGGACTCACCAATGAATATAAGTATATATTTTTCAAAGATTTAAGGTAATATAGACCATAGAGGAAATTAGATTATATTTTATATATGTTGATAATGTGGGAAAAAGCACTCAAGGAAATATCTCAAAGGGATGGGAAGATGATTAGATTATGAAAAAGGACACAAAGAACATAATTATTGGGAAAATGTAATTTTTATTTAACTAAATAGAGGAAAAATATGGTCTCTCTAATGTATCATTAATTATGAAATGTTTTAAATGTTGAATTTATAGGCAGTGTAAAAATAAATATCATTAGGGGAAATCTCATGGAGATAATAAGATAGAATGTACGAGTAACAATTTTTTGATAGAACGTGTAGATTATAAGAATGAATTTTAAAAGTAATGAGATATTTAGGAATGATATTTTGACGACTAGTTAATTGTTTTAGAATAAAGTGGGATGATTGAAGTGTTTATATATTTTAATTCAAGAATTATTTTATATAAATCGTTTAATATATAAAGATTGATCAATATAGGTTCTTCATAAATAATTTTTTAAATATATTTAATAGTGCTTATGGCCTAGAAATTGGATTTCATATAAATTTGATATTTTTATTAAGTGTAGGAAACACTTGATATGTCACTAATGTTACAAAAATGGTTCAAAGTTTCAATGAAGATATGATTTACATGGATAAAGTAAATTGGATTGTATTGATATATTTGGATATGATTATTTCCACGTTGACAATGTGTTTTGATAAATTCTTCACGGGGTTTAGAGTATTTTGGCATTTCATGAATATATCGAATAATATTTTTTTTATTTAAGGAATAAAAAAGTATTTATTTTTTCAATACTTTTATGGTAATTCTGGTTTTTACCTAATTTAAAAAAAAGAAGATAATGGTATTCACATGTATTTTATGTGATAATCAAGAGAAATTTTTTCATATGAGGGGGATTCATATTAAAAATATTGATGAGTAACTTTCTAATCTTTTGTATTTTAATTTTTTCGATGGGTCATTAGGCTATCCATTTTTTAAATTTTTTATGTTGAACATTGGATGAAAATTTAGATATTGATGTATGTGAATGTTTATGCATATCAGATAACATGTGATAATAATTTTCTTTTGATGAAAACTAGAGATAGGTAGAATGACATGTCATTATATTATAGATTATGTGATCCATTAGTGATTTAGGCATACCAGATTAATTTTCATATCTAGGTTTTCTAGATAATGTGGAAAGTGATCAAGTAAAACACAATTGGTGATATTTTTCTTTATTAAAAGGAATTAAATCAATTAAGTATAAACTCTCATCAAAATTCTCTAATATTGGGATATTCAAATAAAATATTTTCTTTTCATCATAATTCATTATGATACCAATGACCTTTTTAAAGAATCTCTGTCTCCAATGGCCCAAAGGTCGTAGATTTTTTTATAATAAAATTAAAACCCCCTTTTAATGGAAGAAGGGGAAAACCAAACGGACTTTATGACATAATCATAGCTTGACCTAAAGATCATAGAATATAAAAGCCAGAAAAACAACAAAAACCACCTCTCCTCATCATTTCAATCATGATAAGGCTCTCAATAGATGCAAGAATGTACAGCTACCAGGTGTCCTATATCAAAGCACATGCTCGATCTGATGGATGCCGCCACACCCTCTCAAACTTCCAAATCCGCAATGTCTACACCGATGAACCGCCTACTCTGAAACCTCCTTAGGGAATGTTCCTTGTTGTCGACTCTGACTGAATCAAAATATCATAAATCCCAAAAGCAGTCCAAACAATGAAACATATTAATTGTTGAATGGATACACAATGCTGGAATAAAAATCACTAAATCCCCACCGCATTTGCATGACACATTCATCACCACAACCGCAGTAAGCCAAAGAGGAAGACAAGCCATGGAACATGAAGCCATGTCTTCGTCACATAGGACTGGAAGACTGAACAACACATTGATGGAACGTCGCCATTGAGGGGGTATGAACTAATCTGAACCAGCAGTGCCTCCATGGGCATGAAGATGATCCTGTCAAGGCCGCAGAAAAACCCTCCCCAGCTTCCAAGAGGGACGAATGATGGGAAACTAAGGCCGGAGAAGAGGGAAGCTCTGGTGAAAATGGATTCGCAAGAACATAATCACTTTTTCTAACAACCACACTGATCTGAAGAAGTAAAATCAGAAAATAAACAAGGAACCATAAAATTTGTAACTCCCCCCCCTCCAAGCTGCTCCAAAGCTGACACTGATCCACCCCGGGAAGACATGTTGCACCAGATCCGACGGCGGTCCACACCGATACTGACCCAAAGAAAGTCGACGGAGGAGACCTCACTAGATCCGTCGTTGGAACAGAGCTGGCACCCAGCAACCAGAGCCTCCAGGCACTCCAGATCAGACGTTGAGCCAGATGAGATTCATGCCATGACTGCTAGAAACAAGCCATATCAAGCACCGGGACACCCAACTCCGAACGTTGAACACCGATCCGAGGTCGAGACACCCAAGCCTCTCTTATTTATGGTTTTCTGTTCATTATCCTTCTCTAGATCACCGAAATTATTGTAAAAAATAATCTTTATCATCCTCTAAAATTATTTATTCTTTTCTTCCATGTCAAAATCATCATTACCGAGTTATGTTTCTCTATACAGAAATCTAGTTATGAGCTACTATAGGTAAAATTTATGATTCAAAATTTTTATTATTAGGGTATGTCTCATTATTCATATTTATGATGTGGGTTACTTGGATTCAATTTTGAAATGTTAAACCAATGGTGGATGATACGAATTTAGAGGGAGGAATTATTATAGGGGATAAAATGTGACACCATGGTATTTGCGATAAAAATTAAAATAATTTTTATAATATTAATTTTTTTCATCACTATGTTTTGATAGAGTTAAAAGAAATACATAGTTTATATTATATTAAAAGAAAATATATTTTTACCATTTTTAATGTGAAACGCTATATTTATCTTTTTTTATATGTGACATTGAGTTTTTACAACCTGTTATATATTATTAATTTTATTATTTAATTTGATAGTTATCACCTTGGTATAGGAATCATGAGTATGAATATGATTAACTAAATTATGTAAATATTTTTTGTACATGTATATATAATTAATTCATTAGTGATGAATTAATTAGAAATTAAAATACAATCAATTTGAAAATAATAGAAATATTTCTCGAAATAATGATATCAATATGCATAAATGTTTCTAACATAAAATATTTTTCTAAATGATTTTTTGATATTTATTTTAACGAAATTTATATATTATATATTAAATTGTATTTTTGACATTAATATTTTGTGTTTTTTAGACAGGTGATAAGAATACATTGAATTCTATTTTTGAAAATATATTTGTCTTAAAAAATTATTTAATTTCCCTAGGCATGGTTATTTTAAAATTAATTTTTAGAATTTTTAGAATTTGTTTTTGTAAAAAAATTAATTTTTTATCAGAATATAATAATTATCTAAGGGTGAATATTTTGTATTAAAAAACATTTTTTGACGTATAGTGAAAAATATGGAATTTTATTTTTAAAATAAATTTTCAATTAATTTAGTTATGAAGTTAAATTATTATAAAAATTTATTTTAATTTACAATTAGTCAAAATATTATTATTTTAAATCAATTTAGGGTATTGGAATCATTTTCATATATAATTTCAATATAAAAACATTATAAACCTAGGAATATTTTCTCTCTAAAAACCATCATTCTCATCGCATCTGTGTGTTTAATTTTAAATTAATTTTTTCCCACATATGTAAAGGTAATAGAGAAAAATGGATTCCATATTTTATATAGTATAAATTTAAATTATATAATAAAGTCAAATTAATTTGGGACCAAAATTAATAGTAAAAATAATTAAAATTGTTTACCATCGTTAAGTTAAAAATGGGTTTGCCAGGGGTTGAACTAAAATAATAAGGGTTAAAAATAAACAAAATCATTTCCAATATCGATTAGATGGTTATATAGTGATCTTCACTATTCTACTGACAATAATTTCTCATTATTGGATCCCATTTACATGAAAAATATTAGTGGAATTATTTCATTCAAAAAGTTCAACTATTCCCCTCACGTCACTTAAAATATTAAACCACCTATAATTTTTTATTAACAACATAAAACCCTTTGGGTTATGATAATCACTAAGAAAATCACTTCCTAACATCCATAATCTAACATTATTAACCTTAATTTTTTCATGAATCCATACTAGGATGGATCTTTGTGAAAACCTATAGAGGTCAGCCTATGGAGAGGTAGCGTTCGTCAACGATCATTTTTATTTTATTTCATCCTCTAAATAGTTTAATTAAATTTATGACGTAGTGATATAATAACCTCATTATATTCTATAATATATTGTGTTTTTGTGTTGACGTAATTACATACCACCAACTCTTATTCCATCAAATGGGTTATGAATTCATCATTTGTTTGTACAAGATACCACTACCCCACGAGCCAATGTCATTTTTTTTCTAATACCATCTCTCATGGTATGAGATTATGATGGATTTATTATTTATATATGATATATGTGATATTACATTGACTTTGTTTATATTATATAACACAAAACATCATTATCCACATTTTTTGAGAATATGATAATGTCTGTTGTGTATAAAGTGGAGATATACATAGAAACTATATACTATGGTTTGAAAATATTTTTCTCTACATTAAGTTACTTTGGTGATTTTTTTCTACTTTTTATCCCCAGAGAAGTTCCTATAATATTCTATTTAGAATTATATTTAAAAATATAATTTGAATTCACTTCATAGTGGAAGAAGTCTCATATAGTAAATATTGTATCCATCGTACCCAAATTGGCACTGATGCCAGCTCAAGCCACTACACCAACTCAATATCATACAATGTCCCTTCTTAAATAGAAAATATAGAAATTAAACATTCATTTAAAGGGATTAAATTATAAAATTATCATAAACATCAAAGAACAATGTAATAAAATTTAGTCCTTCGAGAAATATGAATTTCTAGGTTTATTCAACACTGCCATTGATTGTATGTTGGTTAAATTCTTAGAGATCAAAAAACCTATAGAAATTAGCCTCAATAATCACTTTATTTACTATTTTTTGAAAAAAAATATTGGGGTATAATATTTCATAATTATTGTTCCTCATGTTTATAATATTAAGGATAATTGAAACAATGCATATAATGTTGGGAAAACATCTGATGATGGGGAATTTCATCTCCACCAATACATAGGAAGATAAAAAATATTGGAATGAATCTTTTTAGATGTGTATATATAAATATTAATACTAGATGAAGAAGCATAAGGTAAACTAGGAACCCATTACCAACAATGTATGAATTAATTAACAATGTTAACCCCAATTACATTAACATTACTAGAGGAAGAATAATCATTAACACATCCATACAAGTGTTGGTTTATACAATGTTTGTGTAAATACATTATAATGAATGATTTTTTAGGTACATAATCTATTATAGACTCTGTTAATGTTCTTTCTCCCATCACTATGAAGACATGCACCACCATTCCAAATAGAACCTTCACCTAATGAGGAGACATAGTGAGTATCTTTATGTTTCAACCACATTTCAAATCTTTCCATAATGAGGAGGATTCATATGAACCAATGTTAGTTGTAAACAATTAATGAACATGACATAGTCTTTGAGGAAAATGAAATATCGTGGATTGAGATATTGATTAATCATTTTCACTGAATCTATATACATAGTTGAGACCCTATGATAAGAGATCTTATGGTTTTAATAAGAACATTGATCTTCTATTAAACACTCCATGTATTTTTATACATAATTATTATAAAATGGAGACTATAATTATAATAATTGTCTGAAAAAAATCTACATTTTGGATGTACAGCTCGGTTTAACTTATAGATGGTGTGGTGTCCCACTCATCAAGTCAAAGAAGGGGATTTCAAGAAAAAAATTACTTTAGTCCCTAACCATCAATTTAGATAGAAACCACATAGAAGGAAGAATTTTCCCCTAGTATAGAATTATGAAATTTTAAATCATCTCATAACCATATCAATAAATAAGTCAATCATATGTTTACCTCATAATGTAACAGAACATCTAGAATCAATTATTGACTACTTTAAATCCATTAAAAGTTCATGAGGGAGGATTATATATCCAATGAATAATATACAGATTTGGGATCTAATGGATTCTTCAAATATATTTCATTCATTGAAAGTGATCAAGAATCTTCCATTCATGTTAATATTAGGTTCATCAATATCTATAGAAAGAATAGTGATATCAACATTAATTTATCTCTAATTTATAATTTCCCTTCGATTAACCTCTTTGTAATCTAATAACATTAATTTATGAGTCATAAATAAAATTATTTTTATCCCAGAAAACAGAAAAATCAAGGGTATTAAAATACTAAACAATGGCCCTTAGGGATTATTAAAATGAGAACCCAATTATAAATTCATGTTTTTGGATACCAATTCATCATATTCCCTTATTATTCACCTTTAAATACCTTGATGAGAAGTGTAGTTTTCATATTCATTTATTATTTAACACTTCATACAATTATTGAAAACAATACTCTTTTAATTTTAATATTAGGGAGTTTTATAGTGAAATTTCATATTTTCATTCCTATTAATCTCAATACATAGATTCAGGGTACTCAAAATGTAATGGGAATCATCTAGTGGAAAATAATATCATATTTACTTTTTTATTTAATGGATTATAAATATCTCCAATTAATCCATAGAAAAAATATTCAAAATATTTCATATTTACAATAACATTAATTAAGGATAGAAATCCATAACTAGATGAATATTAGTTCATATTAGCCAATGACTTAAATCCTTTAAAAACAATACCCTCATATAATTACCCAAACAATTTACACTTTATGTGTCCACAACCAATAGTGGAAAAGTCTTTCATACAATATATGTGTATCAATATTTCCAAAAATAATAATTACTTAATTTTTTGTTTTATTGTACTTCAGGTGATACATTTATTAATTTCAACTAAATGGAAATGAACTATTGAGTAAAATCATGAGTTTTAGACACATCCACTTACATTCTCAAGGTAAAGACTGTATTAGGAAAGCTTATCCATTTTAAAGAAGGATGTATTCTAAATTGAAATAATGGTGTAAAAACATCATTTCCAAGAAATCAGGGTTCCTGTACATAATCCAATAATAAAAATTGTGAAGATGAGGAGGAAGAAATGGATGTCAATGATCCCCTTCCAATGTCCAAGGATGGAATCTCAACTATCATAAGTGAACTCAATCAAATGATTATAGGCATGGGGAATTATATATGGCCTACAATTATTATTCCACCATAACAGGTGATGAATAGAAAAAATACATCCATTTCCATAAGAAAAATATATATTAATTTTCATTGAATTATATTGAGATAACATGTTCATATCCCTATGTAGAAACCCATAATGTTTTCTGATTAAATGACCACCATGGAAATAAATATGCAACAAATAAAATGCATCTGACCCATGTTTCCTAAATGAAATATGTATTTTATAAGTTTATCAAATCTAAAATCATTTTAAAATTCAAATACCTAAAATGGAGCACCAACATCATCGCTATCATATAATATTACGGGAAAATTTGGTTCTTCATTGATTTCAAGTATCTCAACCATCTCTACCAAAAGGTTATTTTTTTCATGATCATAGAACTGTTGATTGATGTATTTTTTGGCAACTAATCCTTATAATTTCTATAAGTTTATTCTCACTAAAACCATATCTGATTTGACAAAAAAATATAAGGAAGACACTACATTTTGGTAACCCCAATGTGTAATATGTTACCAAGTGATTCCCTTTATATTAAAGAGCACTCTGTATATGTTCCGACATGTTGTGCACCATATTTTTAAATTCTTTATGGTGGGAAATGTATAATTTTACTAAAATTATATGTTGGGAAAAAACTCAATATTTATGTGATTATATTTTATATATTGATGAATTTTTCCATATCTTTTTCTAATAATGCTTGAAGATGAACGCCATAAATCAATGTTTGAGGTAACATTGAGAAAGTTCTGTAGCTTCTTGGCACACTACCATGGAATAAATTTTCATCCTGAAAAGAAAAAAGAAATACATGAAATTAAACCACCATAAAATAACAATAAATTGATGGGACTCCAAAATACCTATCTAATATTAGGTGCATAATAGAAAATCATTTTGTGATGTGTTTTAATTCATAATTATTTTCAATAATGGATCCACCAATCACTATGATAATGATTATCATAATTTCTTCAATGATCTCAATCAATTTCATATTCACCTATCGGTTATAAAACCTCATGTATAACAGAAGCCTCTCATCCTCTACCTTGAGTCCCTATAAAAATGAGTAGGAACCTTCATCACATAGAAAAATGATGTGAGAAACAATTATATCCTTCTTATCTCAACACATTTTTTTATTCTAATATATGATATTTTGATATCGATAAGAATTATCTTTCATTGATTTTAACAATGAAAAATGTAACACACAATTCGAAAAACCATGAGTTCCATTTGGTCTCTAATATATATAGACTCTATAAATCCTTAGTCATATAAGGTTAATTATTTTTATATGAAGTTTTTATTTTATTATAAAAATAACTAAACTTTGGTTCATGTATTAAAAGGAAATAAAATAAAAATGTTTTTCATATTTCCTTATGCAGATCCCAATATAAGAAAAAATCATTTTTAGAAATAGAAAATCCTAAAAAGTAATTCTTCTATATCTATGAGACCTCACTTGTATGATATATATAGTTTGATGGTTCCTCCAGAAAACCAATAACAATAAATATATAAAACACATTCCTCACTGGGTTTGGCATAGTTATTATATTTGCCTCTCCACCCAAATTACTCCATGCTAAATTACTTCTACAATAGTAAGGATGGTCCAATAACTCGGCATAATATTGGTCCCTCTTCATAATCATGGAACTATACATTAAAATATCATTTTCCAAAATAGTTATTAAAGGGGAATCCAATATGGTAATTAGGAAAATCAATTGAAAATATGATATTAATAATGAAGAGTTGATTTAATTTCAAAATTATATATGGGTATTTATAGGATTATTCCCATCAGAACTAACAACCTATCATATCCCATGTTCAATTAACATATACAAAAATACACAGTAAATACAAACTATAGCCTTATTAGATCACAATCAGGATGAAATCACCATTCACATCACACATAATTGGGTGCCCTCTCCATTTGTTATCAATAATTTGTAAGAAATCAATGAAATAAACACCTCATTATATCAAGGTGATAATTACCCTTGATATTTTGGTCTATTTATCTATAAATATGTCATATTGGAGTTCCTTCAATATTGGATTATCCCATAGGATTGATCTATAAAACAATATATTCATCAAAATGTAGTAAATGTAATATTTTGTGATGGTCTAAATTCCCATAAGGTCTTCAACAAGTGTATATTTAAGGAAGTAATCCTTATGTTCACTAAAGGAGGGGAGACCCTCATTGTCTTATAAGAAGTCCATGTCAACACCTATTTTTCCCACTGCTCTAGAACTAATCCCTCTCATCTGATAAGGATACTATGATAATTCAAGATATCAATGAGGAAAGTCTTTATATGGTTAAAAGTAAAATTAATGGATATTAAATCCCCTATAAACCTATCTATCAACTCATAATATTAATTCATACTACAAAAGGGACTAATAAAATTTCCTTAATGGGGGTTGATATATAGGGACCACACTATCTATAAATATATAGTAATTTCTTGTTCATTCATACTACCATGGATTTATTCTCTAAATAAGTAGAATTTGTGCCCATTTATAAATATGGAATGAAAACTATTATCAATTACATGAAATTTAATATAATTTATATATTTTCAATCCATCACACAATACCGGAAAACAACGACACCAATTTTTAATCATCTAAATTGAGTAGGTTGTATCTAAAGTATAAAATCTAGTCCAACCACTTATCCCTCATAATGTAGTAAAAAAGGAAAAATAAATACTAATAGATAAATTTAATATAACATCATTTAGAAGGTGTTGTAAAAAAGGAAGTCTTATAGAAATAAAATCCTACATTATTTTTGGTCTCACATCACCACAACACTTAATACTACATTATAATACTACAACCCCATTAGCCTAGTGCTGGTGCATTATTATTTTTTTACATGGTATGTAGTACCAACATTTTTCGGAACATAACCCCTTTCCTTGCATTTTTTTATTTGAAGTGTCTTAAAATAGAGACTTTTTGTAAAATAGAGAGTTTCCATAAAATATAGAGTTTCCATAAAATAAGGATTTTCCATAAAATAGAGAGTTTCTATAATATAGAGTGTTTCCATTAATTTTTATGATTCCATAAAAATGGATATTTCCATAATTTTGGTTTATTCTATAAATTTGGATATTTCTATAATGTTGGTTGTTTTCATAAATTGGGGTGTTTCGTTAAAGTTTGATGATTCCATAAAAAATGTACTTCCATAAAATGGGTAAAGTTGAAGGATGGGAGAGATTTTTGGTTTTATAAAGAGTTTTTGGACAATAATTAAGGTCGCACGATCCATACACGTTTGGGACAAACCGTGTGGTCAAATCTTTGACAAAGGTTAAATCTAGATCCTATTTTCTAGGAGCTTGCTCATTTTTGCTCAAATAATTTATTTTTGGATTCAAAACGCCCCTAACTCGATATTACACTCCCTATAAGTCCGAAGAACCCTTCCCATACGATTTTAAGCCATTATGAGGCCTTCCCTCAGTGATTTTGAGTCCGATTCTTGAGCTATCTCACCATTCCTTACAAATTTTTCATGATTTTTATATCTGATTATATCCACTTCTCTGATATATATTCTTTCTCAGATCTTAACCTATAGTGGGTATATCTACATTTTTTTATTCCAAATATTTCAATGTTGAGTCGTTATCATGGTGGGATAAGAGATCTAAGGCCGCTCTTGGAGAGTCGACCGCTTTATTGTGTGTTCTTCGTCTATTGTTATAGCTTCATCAAGACCTTTGATGTAGGCGGCTTTTCTCTCAACTCCTCTTGATAGATTTGATTTTTATAGATTCAAATAGGTTTATTTATTGTGAAATTCATGGAAAAAAATATTCATTTGTGATGATTTATGGTTTTTGTGAAATTGTGTGATCTTGGTGAATAGTTGTGCAAAAGGGGGTTTAATTTAAAATGATGATTTTAAATTATGGATTTTCTGGAATTTTTAAATGGTCGATGAAAAATATATTTTCAATATAAATTTTTCAATAAAAATATTGTTTTATTGAAATGGTTTTTAGTTAAAATTATTTGGTATTAAAATGGTTTTTATAGAATGATTATCAATAAAAAGGTATTTTTATTGAACGGTTTATTTTGGATTGATTGTTGGGAATATGTGTTGTGTGTTCATATTACATATATGGGGCTTAGTTGAAATATGACCTTTTTCTTGGTGCCGAAGTATTTATGGCACTTGGGAAAGAATTACCCTGTGACAACTTGGTAGATCGATGAGAAACCACTCATGAGTATGGAATTTTCATAACGTAGCATGCATTGTTGGATTCATGGGTTAGGAAATGGTTGGGTTTTTCAAAATCGGATGTTTTTTAAATGGTTATAAAGATTGTTTATTTATTTTTTTGGAAAAATAACTCCCTGTAAGATTATTTTCTTCTTCATTTTAATGCTTTTGGTTATATATGGGTTTGGGAAACATGTATATATTTAGTTTAAACTGCTTTTGAGAAAATGATTTATATAAACCATTTTTATATAAATGTTGATAACTCTTCTATCCTTGTTCCAGGATTAAGGAAGTCATTGGGGTAACCTACAGAGTTTTATACTCTCCCCTACATCGGTACATTGGTTCTTTTGCAGATGCTATTTTCTGGGATAAGAGCAAAGGTAACGCTTCCCATGATTCTAGTAATACCTCATGATGATTGGGCTTGTTCGGTGATTGTAGAGCTTGGAGCATGTGGAGAATGGAGTTCTGGTGTATTTTGAGGGTCTTGAGTTGTTCATCAGGTGTGTACATTGATGTTTGGTTTGGTCTTCTGTTGTTGTTTACATGATGTGGTTTTACAGTAATGAAGTTTTTTATTTGTCATTCATTTGATCATGCATCTTAGTGATTGTTGGTTGGTTGTTTTATTGGTTTATTTCTTAAAAGGGAAATCATCCTCCACTTGTATTTGAAACCCTTAGGCATTTATTGCAAGCCTTTTCCATCTTTGGGATGTTTCTTAAGTCCTATTAATGACTCTTTTTTCTCTCAAGCCAATGAGAATTGGAAGGTCATGACAAATACAATCAACTTGTTCAGTCCCTGCCTAATAAGTAGTCATCGATGTTCCTGGTATTGGAGTGGAAATTATTTCTTGTTTATTCCTTAGGTAAAAATATTAGACAAGGGTATTATTGTTGGAACATGAATTGAATATCATAAAAGGATGTAGGTAACCCATTTATACTGAACTTCACATTACAAGGGTGTTGGGTATAGAAGTGTTTTGGATACACTTCAAAAATGTTGAAAATATCATTGACATGGGTTTAGCCAATGAGATGAGCATGGAATGCATTATAAAGGAATGAATTCCCACTAGGATTTCATATCTCATTGAAAGGAATTATTTATGATTTTCTGTATAGTTTGAATTTTTTAATATAAAAAATCCAAAAAAAATTAGAACTATTTTGAAAAAATGATTTTGGGTGTATTTTGAAAATGGTTTGATTTTCAAAAACAATGTTGAATGTTTTAAAAAATGGTTGAACAAGGAAAAAATATTTTTGGAAAACAATGTTGTGATAGATGATGTGATAGAATTTAAAATACTAAGCCATCATTTTCTAGAGAGTGAGATTGATGGAGGTTTTTGTTTGTTTATAAATGGAATCAGGTAAGCATCATAGAGACCAAACGGAACTAGCCAATGAGAACATGGTTGCACCTATGCCCCAAGTGAAGCAGCAGTTAGTCCGGAGCATAGTGAAACTTTATAGACTATGGGAAGTTATAATAGAGTGGAAGAGCCAATGTATGTTGATTATGTGGCCCATTTTCATAAGCTGAACCCACCCATCTTTAGGGGTGATTCGGACCCAGAAAGGGTAGAGGAATTGCTGTCTAGAATGAATAGAATTTTAAAATTCTTGGGGACGCCGGTAGAGATGAAATTAAAGCTAGAAACATATAAGCTAGAATATCTTTCTCTTAAATAGTGAAAGTTGGTATTCTAAGCAGGAAAGAACTAGGTTATGACATGGGAAGGCTTTGAGGAATTGTTTAATAAACTATTCTACCCACATACGTTCAAAATTCAGTGCAAAACTAATTTCATCAGTCTGAAGCAAGAGCATATGTCTGGGACGGAGTATGCAGCTATGTTTATGAGATTGGTGCATTTTTCACCCAATTTATTGGGTATCACGTCATTAAAGCAAGGATCTTCAAAGCGGGGTTAAGCAAGGAGATCAGTTCAAAAAATATTTGTGCTGTGTATTGGTGATTACACAGAGATGGTGAATCGAGCATCGGTAGCTAAGCAAGATCTGTTGGGAGCCCCGGGAAAATGTAACATAGTGGTTACCATTGGGAATACGAGTTCTTCACACTCTTTGTTTTTTTTCACGTGTGGATGAGTGGTGGGGTTTAATGATAGAAATGAAGCCTTCAGTTTTGAAACATCAAAATCATCTTGGTCAAAAAAAGTGTTGATCCCTCTTGTGTAGAGCATGTGGTATCGTTGTGGGAGAGGTTGAGCTAATGTGGAATTTCTTAGTGCTTGAGATTGATGGGTATGATGTAATCCAATGGATGGATTGGTTGTTAACGTTTAAGACCCACATGGACTGTAATGGGAAAACAGTAGATTTTACGACACACAATGGCGTTAGACTTCTCTTTATAGGAGAGAGGCATGAATGGTATGGTGCAATGGGTTTGCTGTCACTAGAAGTGGGCACGTTATCGTATCAGTTGGAAGTGTTTTCGTTGTAATCATTAGAGGGAGTTGAGAATAGTGTTCTTACGACAGTGGTGGATTAGTTCATGGATGTTTTTCACAAATAATTCTCTAGGATACCTTCTATAAGAGAAGTGGAGTTTACGATTGATCTCTTTCCGGGAACCAATCCTATCTCACTTCCATCTTACTAGATGGCACCTTTTGAATTGCCGGAATTAAATTTCCAGTTGGAAGAGTTAAAAAACAAATGGTTTATCTCTCCTAGCACATCTTTGTGGGAAGCGCCTGTGTTTTTGTGAGAAAGGTGGATGGAACTTTGAGGCTCGATGTCGATTGCCGAAAACTTAACCAAGTTAGGATAAAGAACAGATATCAACTTCCATGAATTATTGATTTGTTTGACTATTTGAGGGGAGCCTAGTGGTTCCCCAAGATCGATCTGAGGTTGGGATATCATCAATTTCGGATGACGAAGGATGATATTCATAAAACATATTTTAGAACTTGATATGTACATTATGAATATGTGGTTATTCCCTTTGGTCTAACGAATTATCCAATGGTGTTCATGACATTGATGAATCAGATATTTCAAAAATATTTGTATTCTATTGTTCTGGTTCTTGTGGACATCATTTTGGTCTATTAAAAAAACAAGGGCTGATCATGAGGTGCACCTTGAAACAGTGTTACAAATCGCGAGTGATCATCTCTTGTATGCCAAATTATCAACGTGTGATTTTTGATATAGGAAGTATGTTTCCTTGCCCATGTAATTTTTTAGAAAGGAATTTCGATTGATCCTTAAATGATAGAAGCCATTATCTCTTGGAAACCACTGAAGAATGTGTTTAAGATACTAATATTTCTTGGTCTATCTGTTTATTACCGATGCTTTGTGCCTGATTTCTCACGACTAGCTTCACCAATGACAGCTCTGACAAAGAAGAATGCTCCATTCTTATGGACAAAATAATGTCAGAGGTCTTTCCAAGAATTGAATGTTCGGCTTACATCAACACCTAAAATGATTTTACGTGAATCATGGCAGGGGTATGTGGTGTATTGTGATGCTTCGGGATTAGGGTTGGGTTGTGTTCTCAGGCTAAGAGACCATGTGGTTTCATATGGTTCAAGACAATTGAGGGTGAATGATATGAATTACCCAACACATGATTTGGATTTATCTACAGTCATCCATGTTTGGAATACATGGATACATTATCTCTTTGGTGAGAAATTTACTATGTTTACGGCTCACAAAATCGTGAAACACATTTTCTAATAGCGAGATTTGAACTTGAGGAAATAGAGAAGGATTGAGTATCTCCAATTGTGGGAATTTGACTAGATTTACACACTGGGGAATGTAAATTTGGAGGAAGATGCATTGAGTAGGAAGTCATAAGCTCATTTGGCGAAATAAGATTCAGATGAATGGAAGTTGATGTCAGTTTTAACCAACATGCATGTAGAATGTGAAGACCGAGGTGATGTTGTAGTTTTTTTCAGCTATGATTGTTCCTGATTTAGTAAAAATGATCAATGAGACAAAAATATCTGATGCAGAATGTCTAGTTATAAGTACAAAACTCAATGGTTGGGAGACTATTGATGGCTAGAAACTTGATAAAGGTTCAGTTTTTTAGTTTTAGAGATTGAATGGTTGTACCTACGGTTTTTCAGGAACAACTCCTTCATGATTACCACCATTCAAGATAGGTTATACATCCAGGTAAACAAAATATGTATAAGGTTTTGAATGCACAGTTTTGGTGGAGAATCATGAAAAGGATGGTGGCTGAGTAACTCACATGGTGGTTAACATGTCATTAAGTTAAAGGAGAGCATCAAAGACCAACTGGTATGTTACAATTTTGGTCTATACCAGTGTGTAAAAGGGATCAGATAGAAATGGATTCTATTATAGGTCATCCAAAAATAGTACGGAAACATTGTTCCATTTGGGTGATAGTAGATCGTCTAACCAAGTCGGGCCATTTCATTTATATTCATGAAACTCATATCTGAGAAGTGGTAAAGAGGCATGGTGTACCAGTGTCTATAGTCTCAGATAGAGATCTTTGGATCACATCTCATTTCTGGAAATCATTACAGAAATCCCTTGGAAATCAGTAGACTATGAGCCCCGCGTATTATCCTAAAATGGATGGAAAATCCGAGCAGACAATACATACATTGGAAAACATGATGCGGTCTTGTTTAATGGATTTTGGTGGCTCATGGGAGGAGCATATTCTCTTATTGGTGTTATCATAAAATAACAGCTATCAAGACTCAATATGCATGCCTCTGTTTGAATCATTGTATGGGCGTCCTCGTCGTTCTCCACTATATTGGGTGGAAACTAGTGAAACGTAAATAGTCAAGCCAAGACTTTCCCATGAAACAAAATAGAAGATTCAATTTATTAGAAAGAGGATGGAGACAGCGTAGAGTCTTCAAAAATCTTATGCAGATCATCGTCGAAGACCATTGTCCATCGTTGTGGGTGATAATGTCTTCTTGAGGATCTCTCTAGGGCTTGGACATCGTTGTTTCGGGAAGTAGGGAATGCTCTCTCCTAGATACATTAACATTTTTGAGATACTATAATGTGTTGGATAGGCGGAATATCAGTTGGAATTACCACCACAGTTTAGTTCAAGGAATAATGTGTTCCATGTATCCTCGTTAAAAAAGTATCACCATGATCCTGACCATGTGATCAGATGGGATCACGTTGGGCAAGAACCGGATGCATAAATGGTACATATTTCAGTGCGGATCATGGATAGGAAAGAGAAAGTATTTTGTGAAACAATTATCATCCTTGTGTGAGTTTTATGGAAAAATGGTCAGATTCAGGAAGAAACTTGGGAAAGTGAGAAGTAGATGAATGAGCAGAGGCCAGAACACTTTTTGGCCAACAGGGGTTGTCTACAATCCTAGGACGAAAAGTCCAATGGTGGGGAAAATTTAGTACCCTAGGTTTTGGGTACATAACCCCTTTCCTTGGGGTTTTTTTATTTGGTGTGTATTAAAATAGAGAGTTTCAATAATATAGAGAGTTTCCATAAAATATAAAGTTTCCATAATATAAGGAGTTTCCATAAAATAGAGTGTTTCCATAAAATAGAGAGTTTTCATAATATAGAGTGTTTCCATTAATTTGTATGATTCCATAAATTTGGATATTTCTATAATGTTGGTTCTTTCCATAATTTTGGATATTTCTATAATGTTGGTAGTTTCCATATATTGGGGAGTTTCCTTAAACTGTGATGTTTCCATAAAAAATAGGTTTCCCTAGAAAGGGTATAGGTGTAGGATGAGAGACTTTTGGGGTTTTATAAAGATTTTTGGGATAATAATTAAGGCCGCATGATCCATACACAGTTGGCACAAACCGTGTGGTCAAATCTTTCGTAGAGGTCAAATCTGGATCCTGTTTTCTAGGATCTTACTCGTTCTTGCTCTATTTATTTCGTTTTGGCTTCAAAACGCCACTAATTCGATATTACACTCCCTATAAGGTTGTAGAACCATTCCCACACATGTTGAAGCCTTTCTGGAGCCTTCCCTTAGTGATTTCAACTCTGATTCTTGAGGTATGTCACCATTCTTTACAGATTTGTCATGATTTCTTAGATTTTCTTAAATCTACTCCTCTGATCTGCAATCTCTTTTATATCTGAACCTATAGTGGGTAGATTCACGTTTTTGGATGCCAACTATTTCAATGTTGAGTCGTGATCTTTCAAGGATAAAATATCTAAGGCCGCTCTTGGAGAATCGCCACGCTTTCTTGTGCGTTCGCCATGCTTTCTTGTTCGTTCTTCATATATTGTTATTGTTTCTTCAAGACTTCAAGGTAGGTAGTTTCCCTCTCAACTCCTCTTGATATAATTTATTGTATTAGATTCAAATTTATTTATTGATTGTGAAATTCATGGAAAAATTATTCATTTGTGAATATTTATTGTTTTTGTGAAATTGCGTGATCATGGTGAATAGTTGTGCAAAAGGGGGTTTAATTTAAAATGGTGATTTTAAATTATGGATTTTCTAGAATTTCTAAATGGTTGATGAAAAAGTGGTTTTCAATAGAAATGTATTTTAATAAAACTAATGTTTTATTGAAGTGGTTTGGATTTAAAATGGTTTGGAATTGAAATGGTTTTGATGGAAATAATTTTCAATAAAAAGGTGTTTTTATTGAACAGTTTATTTTGGATTCATCTTTGGGAATATGTATTGTGTGTTCATATTACATATATGGGGCTTTGTTAAAATATGACCTTGTGCTCAGTGCCAATGGATTGATGGCACATGGAAAACAATTACCTTGTGATGACTAGGTAGATTGATGACAAACCGCTCATGAGTATGGAACTATCATAATGTATCATGCATGGTTGGATTCATGGGTTGAGAAATGGTTGGGTATGCCAAAAAGGGATGTTTTCAAAATGGTTATAATGCTTATTTAGTTATTTTTATGGAAAAATAACTCACTGTAAGATTGGTTTCTTTTGCATTTGAATACTTTTTTTTATATGTGGTTTTGGGAAACATTTTTATATTTAGTTTAAACTTATTTTGAGAAAATGTTTTATATAATCTATTTTTATATAATTGTTTCTAACTCTTCTATCATATTGGGGTGTGTTGGGAATTCATTGGGGAAACCTACTAAGTTTTATACTCACCCCTTCTTTGGGACTTTGGTGCTTTTTTTGATGCAATTTTTCAGGACAGGGGCAAACGTAATGCTTCCCATGTTTCTAGTACTTCCTCATGATGATTGGGGATGTTCGGTTATTAAGGATCTTAGACCTTGTGGAGCATTGATTTTTGCTGTCTTTTGAGAGTCTTGAGTGGTTCATCCACTGTGTACTTTGATGTTAGGTTTGGTCATCCGCTGTTGGGTACATGATGTGGTTCGACATAAATGAAGTTGTTTAGTTTTCATTCATTTGTTCATGCATATTAGAGATTTTTGGATGGTTTATTGTTTTATTTATTAAAGGGTAAATCATCCCCCACTTGTATTTGAAATCCTTCGGCATTTATTTCCAGACATTGGCATCATGGGGATGTCGTTTAAGGCCTAGTAATCACTCATTGTGCTCTTAAGCCAATGACAATTGGCGGGTCATTACATGGTAAAAGATGCAGGCTTAAAATACCAAGGGACGAAACATTTAAGTGTTCTAGAAGACTAGATTACATATATTATACCCATAACACATTGGTAAAAGAGAATTATAACATGAAAAATAATAAGATGAAATCAATGTCATTCTTGAAACTCATTCAAATGAATCTTCTTTATAATCTTGGGAAAGGAAATAAAACAAGGGTGATCTCAAATACTTGGTAAGGGTATGTAAATAGAAGTAGAGAAGTAATTGGAGTGAATAAATCAACATTTAATGGTAAATAATTTGTAATTCATTTTATTCAAATAACTCGATAATGCATAATTACTATGTTAAGGAAAATAATTGAAACACATGTCATTTAATCAACGAACTTGGAAAAAATGCATTCATATATATGTCGATGAAAAATATCAAGGATAAATAACGACATAAATAATTAATAATCCTAATTATTAGACTTCTTGTATCTATAAATTGAACCACTCTAATCAATACCTCTCACAAGATGGTCTATTTCTATGGGTAGAAACTCATTTATTCTTCTTGAAAAAACATGAAGGGATTATCGCCAATAGATTTTGTCTCAAGTGACTATCGAAAGTTTGAGGGGATTTTATTAACTATTACCTAACCCGTATGTATTTTATTATACATTCCCCAACCTATGTCATAAAATTCAAAATCATTCCTCATCTATCAAATAATCGATTTCAAAAAATATATCTTTAAATCAAGGTTTCCAATACCGCTTTGAAATATTTGAAACATAAGACCCATTCAAGTAAATAATTATCAAATTAAAATTTTAATACTATGAAGATAAATATATTAATTATATGATATATAAATGGGTAAGTAAACCGAAAAAATTAAATAAGTGGTGAATAAGTAATATCTCATAAAAATAAAACTGGTATGAAAATCCATTACTTTGTATTTCCTTTTAGATGATCATCCTTTAAACTATTATATTAGGGCTTTAAGAGTGTTAATAAATTATTAAATAACCATATTAATATTTACATTACCATGTATGACAATATTAAAATAACTTATTTCCCATTTGATATCTTTTTTTGTTACTATCACTATTTTTTGTGTTAGTTGCCTTGTTGGTCGAGAAATTTTTGACTTATTACTTTTTTGTAATATTAATTAGATCATGGTTTCATCATATCCAAAAATGAAAACGATGATTTAAAAATTAAATATATTCATTATATATGAAATTTTAAAAAGAAAAAAATGGAGGTAATAAATGAAATGCACCATTCATGGAGATGGTAGGACATACACACGAATCAACGCTACTTTCATTTCATTTTCATATAAAAAGAAGGATAATTAAATGATATATATATATATATTAAAATTAAAGTATAATATTAATATCATATATATCTCATATTATTATTAAAACCATACTTTATACATTCCATGTATAGTGTGAACAAATCAGATCGCATTGGGGAGGATGTAGTTCACATATCCACAAACGATGTTATTGTACTTATAAATTTTATAAAGAATAAGGGTATGTGTTATTAAAGAACTAAAGAAGATTAAATATATAATAAATATCATATATAACATATATAAATATATTTCATATCATTTTTAACAACTATTAAATGTGGTAAATGATAATTGAACAATTATCATTTTGTGAGGTGGTAGTTCGTCGTACACATAAATTGTGTGTCTGTTACCCATTAGATGTAATTTTGGATATTTGTAGGTATTAACCATAGTATAACAACAATATTCATATTGGGGATACTATTATTCAATATAATTAGTGAAAAAATATTTTAGTGGGTGAATAATGGAAGAATGTCTAAAGAGATTGAGGAGAGATATTACCAATTCTTTGGATAACTACTTTTGGTTGGAACAGAAGTGATTCCTTAGATAGATTTAAACCCAAATTTTGGATTTTAGGATGAATAGAGGGATGTTTAGAGCTTATTTAATTATGTTATGCTCAATCTAGGAAGATCAATGTGGAGTGATTAAGTGAGGGATGAGGATCCCTTTTATAATTGGGGTGAGAGGCACTTTTGGAAGTTCAAAAAATATTAAAACATAATAAGCATATTCAAGAAACAAAGACTTCAAAATGACCTATAAATTAATTTTTTAAAGAGATTTTAGACCATATAATATTCTTTTTTTAATTTTTCAACATTTTTTATATTAAATAATTTAATAATATATTAATTGAATAATGAATTATTATTATAATAGTTGATACTATAATTTTAATATTAATTCAAATATATCAATAAAAGTAGATTTTAGAATATTATGATTGACCACATCTATAATATGTATTATAGATCATTAAATTTCTTTAGAGACATTGAATCCACAAGAAATTTATAAAATTAATAAGTTTAAAATCAATTATTTTATTTATCTGTTAATTAAAAAATATTGTTTTTATATTGAAGAAGATTTTAAGGTAATTATATAATTCATAAAAATTACAAATAAATTTCTATAATGAACAAAATTTCATTAGGATGTAAATATACCTTTAGTTTCATTCTTATTGTGTTTTTTCATCTGTGGACACATAAAAGATATTAAATATAAAGTGAGATACATTTTATAACTATCATTGATTTGAGTAATATATAAGTTATTTTCCTAGAATAACATCCATTAATCAATTAAAATTATTTATTAAGGTGATATGGTTCTAACACTTTTCACACAATAACCTTTATATAATTTTAGATTACATTCCTACCCATACAATTTGGCTTTAACCCTTAGTTAATCCCTTTAGTTCTTACTGTGACAACATATATTTTTACACATTAATGGTTAATATAGTTTCTATGAATTTCCAAATTATTTATGGTTGAAATTTTCAACATTATATCAATAATTTTTCTATGTTTTATATTTTTATGAATTTTATATCATTGAGTAAAATATTATTTATTTTAAAATATCATAAATATAAATTCTGAAATTGTTCATTTCATGACATTTAAAAAAAAATCAAAACCCACAATATCATAGAACCAAGACCTATAATACATCTATAATATGATTAGGTCATCTATAATGTTTTTATATGACATTATTTGTGTCAAATTATATTTATTTATATATTTATATTAACATTTATTTGATATGTGGATTAATTAAACAATTACATCATCATTATATTGAAAGACACTATTTTATTAATTTATTGCCTATAAAATTAAAAATAATTTATCATGACTGATAAAAACATTTTAGATCTCAAATTAATATGTACTGTTGAATATTTTGTAGAAATAGGCAAATATAAAAAATGTAATACTTGTTAAAAATAAGAGTATGGAATATTGGACTTCTCTTAGAATAAAATACTATAAAAGGATTACAACAATCAAAGTGGCTCCAACAATCCATAAAATCTACCCAAAATTATTTTGGTCGACAATAGATAATTAAAAAAAATTACCAAAAGTGTTAGGATAATTTTATAAAATTATGTTTCTCGATAATTACATGATTTACCCTTAATGATATTAATTAAAATATCACTAAATTAATTATTTATATGCCCAAAATAAAATAAACCTATTTACCTAATTTGGAAAGACTAATTTCAACTATGAAATATATTTTTCAACATTCAAAATACATAATTTCCATAAATTTATTTAACATTAATACAATTAACAAAATTAAAAATAGGGTTTTAAAAGTGAAAACAATCAAAATATTTAAATGTTTTTATATCCAAATTCAAAGTGAAATTGATTCCAATTAGTAAAATTATATTAAATGATAAAAAATTGATCTAATTATACTTTGAAAAAAATTAAAAATATAATTTAATATTATAAATTATTTAGATGAAAAATTGATTTTCAATTAAAATGAAGTATTTTTTACTTAATCATCAGAACCTAAAACTTATCAGAAAAAGGCCAAAAATTGAACTGAAGAAAATTTTTATATTATACGTTAAAATAATAATTTTTTTGAAAATATAATATATAAAAATCTCAAAAAATTTATTCAAAAAATGTTCACCATTAAAAGCCGTAAAAACTAACTTTAAAAAAATATATGTATTTATGTGTAATACTAGGATTGTTCATATCTCATACCTATAAAATATATTTGTTGAATTTAAAAATATTATTTAATTGAATATATAAAAAATATATCAGATGAATAATATTCAAAAATTGTAATTAATTTAATTTTTAGGATAAAATGACCTTTTGATCATAAAAATATATCATTATAAATACATTTCCATAATATTCAGTTGGTTCCTGTATTGATTTCTATATAATTTTTAATCAATAAATTCAACTACACATTTTCATACATTACTCAATAATATTCATAGACTCTAACATAATGTCTTTGTTATAATATATTAAACAGTTATATTTTAATATTATATTATTCTTCGATAAAACTCGACATTTCATGTAATTCAATCCAAAACATTGTTTTGTGTATCATATGCTTAACATGGTGTTTCTTAAAAAGAAATATAATAAAAAAATTAAATTTTTTCTAAAATTAAAATATTGTAAATTCATGGGGTGTTACATTCCCCCACCTTAATTAATTTTATTCATCACAATTTCAACTTGTTCTTGGTAGTCTATGGATTGATAAATGAAATCTAACAATTAATAAAAAATACACATCTTAAATAGGGTTATTATCAGATTTTTTTAATAAGAGAAAAAATGATATTTGAAGTTCACCACCAAAATAGGCTTTCAAATAGATAAACATTAGTTGAAAAACATATGTGGAAGATAAAAATAACCATTATTTTATGATGAATAATGATAGAGAACATGTTTAATAAAATGTTTTCAACTAAAACTCCATAATCCAGATATGTCAATAAAGGTCATTGATATCATCAGAATTGATGATAATAATATAATATTTTTGTGTTTATACCCATTTTTTGAGATGAGAAACTTATTCAACCACTAAGGATATAAGTAAACATTGATATTTGATTGGATTATATAAGAAAAATCTAATCCTTGTTCCATGATCTATTTCTACTTATTTTCTTAACACATGTTTTAGAACCTGGTGACGAAATTCAATAATACCTAAGATCACATCAAAATATCAATTTAAACCATTTTATAAATGGATAACCTTATGAACCTTCTATGTATTACGATACAAAACATTATAATCAATTCCAACATAGTTAGGGGCATCCAATTTACATTATTCATATCAATCATCTATTTATCCAACATCCTTATCTCAAAATTAGGAATATATTAAGTCTTACCATTACTGCAACCATGTGTTTTAAAAGAAGTTATAGTTTTCAATAAATCATTCTTCTTGGTTATTGAAACCAGTCAGCATAAGATTTTAAATCCATAATTAAAAAGTACTAATATACAATCATCATATATTTCCTTATTAAAATGATGATACCATAATTAATAAAATAATTTTATAACATATTTATTATACCAAAATACAATAAAACATTAATTATTCCACCTGGTTGGGTTAATAACATATGAATTACCTTGATCTCTTATCATTTTTGGAGGAATATATAGTTGATTCTAGGGGAAATAATTTTCATATTACCCCATCTCCTTCCAATTATAACACTAAATATGTGTTTTTTCCTTCATCCCCTTACATTAATTTTCTAGGTGAACATTTTATCCACACTTATAACATACTCCCAATCCTTTAAATGATTTTTTAGTGTGATATTTCTATATATATCACATGTTAGAAAATCCTTCATTCCCTAATTCTCTTTACCTTTAATTTATTATTCCCTTACCTATTTTCCTTATTCCAATTTGAATCTATATTAACTGGAGAATTATTTATCTACCATGATAACACATAAAACAATTTCATCCTATAAAAAAATGGTTGAGACACCTACTCTCTTCATAGGCTTGGCTTATGTCCATCAATGAAATGATCAATCTTAAATTCCATGTTGTGAAATCCGTATCATGCCTTGATAACCTTGTAATGGTAGCTTCATACTCTATAATACATTATTTTTTACTTTTTATTTAAAAGAATGAACTTAACATTAGCTTAGTAATTTTGATCATGATGTTATTATTTATGTGTGATTGTCTCCTTAAATGTTATTCATTCCATGAGTTCAATTTTTTCTTCCTCCCTAGTATTTTAGATCAACAAACACTATTTATTCAAATGTCTATTGAGAAAATACACTAATAATATAATGATTCCCTTTTCAAAAAATATAAATTTCATAAATATCATTTGAAAATACTTAATCAACATCTTAGCCATCATTGCATTTGTTGTCCCACTAATTGATGGGGTCCTCTGTCAAAAAAAGTGACCCAAAATCTAGGAATCATAATATGGAATAGGTTTCTCAATTCATGAAATGTTATTTTCCATAACCAAATTAATCTTACCTAGTATGGTAATAGTTTTTCCCATTTAAAAAAAATTGTATTGGTTACCTTAGCTTGTAAATCAATACATTTTCTGTTAGTACTGATATAATTTATCCTTCCATATGCCATTTCTAAAAAATTGTATACAATAGATGATATTTTATCATTATGAAACATAATGTATAATCCCACAACTAGTGAAATACTTAACAAAAATTGAAAATTTTATGTGTGGCTAATCTCATAATAAGAAAAATTGTGTATCTTGGCATTTCATTAATTTAAAATAATTTATAATGGTTTGTAAATAAAATGGGAATTGTACAAAGAGTATCAATGGGAGTGACAAACCAGGAGTGTAGTATGGTCTTTTTTGTGATTGGGGTTATACTAAGTAAGGGTTAACACACCTTGTAGTATTTTTTTATGCTTATGTTCATTAGTTCTAGAATAACATCCACTTATAGTATCGATACAAGGATGTATTTTTATAATGTGCCACAAAATCTATAAGACACCAAAATTATAGGATGTTCTAACAGACAAATATTCAAATTCAATCATAGGGTTATGTTCCCTAATCTACATTTTCTAAAACTACATTCCAAGGATTCAACTAAAATTACTCTGATAAAAACTATAATAACTGGACCCCAAAATTGTTGAGGCGGTGCAATATATTTTTTACATCATCGTAGGCACAATCTTCAATTACCATGTGGAAAAATATTTTATAAATTTTTGAAAACCAGATTAAAAACATGATACCCATAATATATTGTGTAAATGGAATAAAATATATGATTGAAAATAAAATGAAATAAACAACATCCTTGAAATGTATTCAACATAATCATCCTCGTAAACTGGTGAAAGGTAATATAATAAGGCTGAGCTCAAATGCGCCTTAAGGGTATGTAAAAAACAATAAAAAATAAATTAAAGAAAATAAATCAACATGGAATGGTCAATAATTTAAAACACATGTCGTTCAAATAACTAGATAATTGGTAGTAAATATCTCGAAGTAAATAACAGAAACATAGTCCATTTTATCAATCAACTTGAATAAAATGAATATATATATATATATATATATATATGTTGATGTAGAAATATCATGGACAATTATAAAATAAATATGGGGAATGATTAATTATTAGACTTCATCTATCTATAACCTTAACTACTACCATAATGAACTTTCATAGGATGTGTAATGTATGTGGATAGTGACGCATCTATTCTACTTAGACACAAACATGAAGGGTTTACCGAAAACTAATTTAATCTGATTATAATACTGATGGAACAATTGAATTTTATTAACTAGTACTCTACCAATATGTCTTTAATTTTGACGGTCCCCAAACCCTGTCATACATGTCCATATCATTCCTCATATATCAAATAGTATATTTAAAAAAATACCTTTAGATCTAAGTGTCTAATAACACTTCGAAATATTAAAAAATTAAAACTCATAAAAGTAAATAAAAATAAAATGAAACATTTAATACCATGAAGATAACTATATTCATGATATCACATATCTAAAGTTCATTACCCCCATATAAAATTAAGATGTTGTGAATTTGGCATATTTCAATGAAGTAAAAATGAGGCGAAAATCCATTAACATGTGTTTTCTTTTCGGCGATCACCATTTAAACTCATGTATAATTGTATTAGAGTGTTAATAAATTATTATATAATTATATTAATATGTATGATATCATATATCATCATATTATACTATGTTGTTACCTATTTTTTAACATTCATATGTTATTTTCACAATTTCGGGAGTTAATTTCCTAGTTTCTCAAGTAAGATTTGATTTTTTTTCAATTAATTAGATTCTGGACACATAATATAAAGAATTTAGACCAATATTTAAACAATATATAGATTCATGGTATATTTATTTTAAATAATTCATAATATTTGGAGATAATAAATGAAATGCACCGCTCATGGAGATGATAGGTCGTATGTACATATGAACGCTACATTCATTTTTTTGTGGTTTTAAAAGAATGAAAGTTAAATGAAAAATATCAATATTTTAATTAATTTATAATATTTATGTCATATAATTCTCTTATTATTATTAAAAATATCTTTTATACATTCCCTGTATAGCGTGAATGAATCACATCGGTTTGAGGTGATGGTAGTCCACACTTCATCAAACAACGTTATCATATTTATACAAGTTGGAATGTATAAATGTATGTGTCATAAATGAATTAAAGGCACATAAAGAAATAATAAGTATTATATATAACTAATATAAATATATTTTTTCATACTAATTCCAAACCAAGAATGTTGGTAATGAAAAAACATACAATCACCATTTTTTAAGGGGGTAGTTCACCATACCACTTATTTGGATAACCCATTTTGATTTTCACCAAAGGGCTTCCATGTATACAATTATAAAAAAATAGAGGCTTCTAGGATGAATAGACTTATATTTTAGGCTTATTTGCGTAGTTTTTATTATATCTAGAAGCTTAAAAGGGGTTTTAGGAAGTGAGGGAGGAGATGCCATTTTATATTTTAGGTGGGGGAACTTTTGGAAACTCGTAAAACTTTAAAATAAAATAAGGCCATTATAGATACAGGGACATAAAATTGGCCTATAAATTCTTATTTTATGATATTTTAGAAAATATATTATCCCCATTGTGATTATTTAACTTTTTGATTTATAAGAAATTTAATAATCTAATAATAAATCTTTATGTCATATTAGATATTATTCTTTTAATTTGGATTCGAATATCACTAGAAAAGGTTTGATATCAAATATAGTACATTCAAGAATCTCTAATATGTCTTATAGATCTATAAAATTCATTAAACACATTATATATTTTAAAATATATCAAAATTAATATTATTAAATCAATTATTTTATTTTTCTATTAATTAAATAAATATATTTCCTATATTAAAGAATCTGTTATGTAAATTATATAATTTCTAAAAATTAAACAATAATGTCTATAATAATTTTTTTTATTAGTATATAAATTGAAACTTATTTTTTATTCATATCTTGGTTTTCTCCCCATGTGGGCATCTAATAGATATTAATTAGAAATAGAGTGTACTTTTGGAAATATCTTTTATTTGGATAATATATAATTTAATTTCATGGAAAAGTGTAAATAAAAAATTAAAATTCTATATAATGGTGATAAGGGTGAAATATGATTCATAAAATAATTTTTTGAAATGTATTGGCCATGTTTTTACCTGTATCTTTTATCATTAACCCTTAGTTAAACTGTTTATCTCAAACCATCACAAATTAGATTTTCACTCTTTAATGGTTAGTACAGTTACTATGAAATGAAAAACAAACCATAAATGACTCTTGGATAATATTTTAAAAATTATAAAAATAATTGTTCAGATTTTTATATTTTTTTGAATTTTATATAATTTAATGAAATATTTTTTATTTTAAAATTTCAATAATGTCAATATGGACTCTACTCATCTCATTATTTTTAAAAAAATATGACCATAAAATATATCAAAAAAAATATAATTATAATGCATCCCTAATATGTATAGTTTGTTCGTAAAATTATTCTATGACATCAATTTGGTTAAATTATATTTATTTAAATAAATTTAACATCATTTATTTGGAATTTCTATTAATTATACAATTCTTGCAATATCATTGTGAAAGGCATTATTTTAATGATATATTGCATAAAAATTTAATTAAAATATTCTATATGAATATATAAAATTTATCTTTCAAAATAATATTTAAAGAAAAAGATATCCTCTAAATAACAAAATACAAACAATATAATACCCATTAAAAAAGAGTGGAATATTGGACCTCCCTTAGAATAAAATATTATAATAGACATTACGTTATTCATGTGTCTCCTAGAGGCCATAAAAAAGGCCGAATAATGATTTTGGTTGATAGTGTCTCATTTTATAAATTTATGAAAAGAGTTAGGGTAATTTTATAATATTATTTTTACCTATAATGAACAGATTTACCGTTAACTATGGTAATTAAAATATTACTAAATTTAATATTAATATGAAAAAAGAATCATATTTACCAAATTTCCACCCACTGATTCCAAATATAGGATCTATTATTTGAAATTAAATACACATAACATGTAGTTATTATTTTCAAATTAATCTCACTGTTGGAATGAGAAAACTGGTTTCAAATGTGAAAACGTTCAAAATATTGAAGTTTTTTTATATCCAAATCCAATGTAAAATGAATTTCAATGTACTAAATTAATATATTGGATTAAAAATTGATCTAATTATTCTTTATGTCCAATTAAAATATAATTTAACACAATAAAAAATTTAAACGATAATGATTTTTCAATTAAAATGCAATATTTTATCACTATTCATCAAAATGGGAAACTAGTTAATAAAATACCAAAAAATTAACCTATGTAAATATATATATATATAATGAATTTAAGAAATAAATTTATTTTTTTCAAAAATCATACTTAAGAATATCAAAAACTGGATTTAAAATAAACTCTTCAATAAAAGGTGGTAAAACAACATTTAAAAAAATTTAGGAATTTATGTGTTATATTGGGTTTGTTCATATATTATTCCTCTCAAATATATTATATGAGTGTAAAAATTATTTGATAAAATATATTAATCATAAAGTTCATTAATATAATTCATCGGTTATATTTAATTTAATTTACTATGATAAAATAAATTTTTTACCATTAAAATTGTTCTTAATAAAGACTATACCTATTTATTTATTTGGTTCCTATATTCATTTATAATTAATTTATTACCATTAAATTCAAAATTATATTTTCAAATGTTAAATAATAATATTAATAACTACCCACATAATAGCTATGTTATATAATATTAGGTGATGATATTTTAATAATATATTGTTAGTCTACAAAACTCAACCTTTGATATAACACCTAACCAAAACATTGTTGTGTATAGTGCAAACATAACATGGAGTGTTGTATGAATATATCTAGTATGAAAAATTAAATTTTCTCAAAAAAAAATATTGTTCTGTATTAGGGTGTCACAAACATAAGATACCACAAACTCTCATCTATATGAGGCATAGAAAATTTACCCCTTTGAAGAATAGTTTTCATTACTTTTCATTTCCATATATGATAATATATATGCGAAAAATAAGACTCATCTTTTTTTTTATTAATTAGATATACTCTATCTAAAAATTTTACTGATGCATCCCATCATCGAGATTCATAAAATTGGAGTTAAAATATTTGTTCATTAAAAAATATTACCAGTGCTCATTCAACTAATGATAATAATTTTCCTCTCTAACAACCCTCATAATACCAATAATGAAAAAATTATGGATTCACACAAAGGAGGACATTAATTATTCAATACATAAGGTAAAATATAATGAAACATACACATTTATTATGCTGGATTATGAGATTATCATGCCTTCTACGAAAGAAATATTTCTCGAGAAGTACGTTGAATATCTCCATGATGGGTTCCAAACCTCATCTTGTGTAAATCAACATTGCATGGAAATTATCCTATTCACACAATGATAAACTATAAAACATTGAGTCCTAGTTGAATGATATTAAATAGCATAATATATTTTCAATCCTTGGAGACATTAAAATACATATTGTGGTATACCATATATGACATGATTTTGTTAATCTACATAGAGGATACAAGTGGATGGTTTTACTAGTTCACATCATGAAATCTCCAATAACCCTACACTAGGATTAGTCTATTATAATTTTTACTAAAAATGATCCCATTCAGTGTATATTTTATTTGAGAACTTTTATATTCTTGGTTCCTATTATATCAGGATATATAGTAACACTCAAACAACATGTTTTTGTCCTAGTTGAAAATATAACTAAATTTAATTCAGGAGATATGGAACCTATTTATTTACATTTGGTTTACCATAATAGTATATCACTACAATTAAGCCCCCTCTCATTCACTATATAAAAGGTAACACTATACTCAATCATCTTTTGAAATGTTGTGAATTTATTGATTGAGGTACTCATTGAAAATTTACTCATCCACATATTATCTATCTTAGAATCGTAGATTGTTAGGGAAAAAAATATTTTCAGTACAATTGGGTTCCTTTTTATTGATATAGCAAATGAATGAAATCAAATGGATCCTACAAAGTCTAGTGATAGAATGATATAGTATTGTATGGAATTTGGCGGTGTTAAAAGAATTTTATATGTGATAGAAGTCATGTAGTGACACAAATGGTCATGTCATGAGAAGTCATTTCTTGTATAACGTATTCCCTATAAATGTGTCATAGGGGAAACTCACACTGAGATGAAATATTGCATAATACTAAAAATGTAAATGTCCTAAACACATAGAACTAGACAGGTAATGTGCAGAAGGGCCATGTTATGAATGGTTGAACGATAAAGTATGTGTTGGAACCAAAATTTTGATCCATGAATTTTTTCACACAATACTGAATACATTATCCCTCTATGTATTGCAGGTAAAACTTTACATTGTAATCACCAAATAATTTTTATATATAAAATGATAATTTGGTGTTTCTAGGAATATAAAATGGGGAAGTTTCACCAAGAATGGGAGTTTTGGTTGGATCTAGCTTGAAGATGAAGTGTCCCGTACATCATGGATCTCTAAAGATAAAACTCTAGTGAAATAAAGTACATAATAATTATAGGAAAAATTATTCTAGGAAAATAATGGTTATTTTATAAGGCATTTTTCCTAATAGTTTTCCATATGGGAAACATTGAGATAGAATATGCCGTATAATTTTTCACTGTGTCCCACATTAGAGTTAAATTATTTCAATTAAATTAGAAAATTTCATATCATTTTTCTTTTTAAATTGTTGTTTTGAAAATTACACAATTATTTTTAATCACAAAATAGAGGAAACGCATTATATTTTGGTCAAGGTTCAAAAGGATGTAATCTACACCATAGAACAAACGATGATGTGGAATAAAAGTATATGTGTTTATGCTTCCTATGTAAAAATTTTCATCAAGATGATTATTATTAACTATCTTAATATATTCCTAGTAGTTATTATGAGGAATGATACAGAAGATAAGATACACCAATAGAAAATCAATTCATGAGAACTTATGAAACTCCAAAGAGAGTTTTTAGACAGACAAGTCGATAATTCCTTCATGGAATAATATGAATGATTAATGAGATAACTCCATATCCTGATAAATAATGAATATTTTAAAATACACCACACACTACATTCATGAGTCATCATCCATGAGGTTCCTTCATAAAGAGTTCTTCATCGGGTTCTTTTATGAGGCATCATCTTAGAGGATTTCACATGGGGAACTGTTCTTGAGCTTCAATAGTGAGGCATCATCATTAATATTCCATTATGAGTCATCATTTAAAATATTTATTATCATGACCCCTCTCTACAAGATTCTTTTATGAACAGGATAGTCTCCCCACATCATTTAAGAAGTCATAGTGGTTTACTAGGTAATAAACGTGGTTTCTACCATGTCATGCTGATTAGAGTGAATATGTTATAACCCTAAAACACTAAAGAGAGGTGATACCATGTAGTAGTGTTGGTTTACCTGGTTGGTATCCTACTTAAGGATCTATTGTGAGTCATTTTATATAATAATTATTTTAATGTCTGTCTCTCATAAGATCCCATATGTACAACATATTACCTTAGCTCTACATAGACGTTCCACTAGATATGGAACTTTGATCCTTTTTAAAATCGGGCCATCATGGGTATTTGTATACCTCTAGTTAGTAGACCTCAATAATATGTAATTTTACCTGTATTAATTCACTTCAGAGTGAAGCCCAATTATCGGTGAATAATCCTTCATTTCAATCTTTATTTCACTAATGTCACCTATCTAAGACAAATCATATCAAATGGTCTTATTGGTTTTACTTTACAAGACTAAAAACTAGTAAAGACAATAACTATTTGGTCTTCATCCTTAGTTGTACTCCGTAACCTATGAATAAAGAGACTAATACTAGGTTTATTCCCCATCATTTTCAATATTACTTCCTAGTATGTTTACCAACAAATGTGATGTTGATATTCCTATAAGGGCCTCCTACTAGGTATAATCGACCAACCTCTCTAGTATTCCACCCTCAACTATTGTTCTATTGATAGAAAATTGAATATTTTATATATGACTTTGAATATTTTTAATCCTATAAAATATCTTCTCTAATATTTTTAACGACATATAGGATAAACAATAATAAGGGAAACTCATGAACTGTCCATGTATTAATGCCCAAAGTCAATAAAGACATAATTTTTAAATTTATATTTGTTTGATTATAACACCATGTGTTGAGATTCTCCACTTGGATTCCAAAAACATCTACATGCTTCTCACCATCCAAAGGAAAATATACAAGGATAACTCTATGTATTATACCTACTCATTCACATTTGATTATACCTCATTAAATAAGATTGATCATTTATTATCTCATAATTCTAACACTAATCTTGTATCATGTGGTATTAGAGGTTTTAATTGATATTTTCATAAAAAATGTTGTCATATTTCATAGTTCAAATGATGTTTCCACTGTTATACATAGTTTCATGACTCTAAACAACTTAATCCCATGTTCTTACCACATGATACTGAAATATATAGTTAGTTCTGGATAGAAGATTTTTAATCTATGAAATCTAGTTATGTGGGATTTTATTCATATCTTCCGAGACACATAAGATACCAAAAACAGTTTAATAACCAATACCAAATATAAAACTTAGTCCTTCTACTAAATGTAATCCCCAACCATATATTCTTCCTTCTCAATTTAGTTACTAATAGATAGGAGGGTTGAAAAATATATAATTTCCTATTACATTGTGTAAGTACCAACCATTTAATATCGCTATCTTATATAGTTACTATCATATAAGAGTGGGGGATAGGGTATCTCATGTGTATGTCCCTCACAAACCATTTCTAGAAACCATTATCCAAGAATTCCACTCTATATCAATTCAAATGACATAAATTTTGTGATGGATACAAGTCCATACGAGTAATAATTACATTACTTATCTTGAGACCATAATAGATACAATGAATATATATAATTGGAACTCAACTACGTGTGGTCTAATTACAGTTTTTGGTATATGAAAAAAGGACCACATTGGATTTTAATCCCTCAATTAGAAAAAATCCTTCCCATTTTTCAGAAGCCCAATGTATTCATAAATGGTTATAAATTCATGAATACCTCTATATATAACATTAAACTATATTTTACACAATAAAAAGATTAAATAAGTGAAATTATAATCCCTATGTATATTATCATATTAAATTCATGATATTAATGAATCAATTTTCATAAGTGTAACTATTTTTATTACTAGTTCCAATGATAATGATTCACGAACCAATCTAAAATCTATAATAGACCCACAAATTATGAAATTATTCTTCTATAAAGGGTTTTATTTTCAAAAAATCATATCCTTTTCATGAAATATCACTTCAAATGTTACTAGTAAGTCCCTAAAGATCACCTACATTGGTAAATATGGTCCACATGAGCTCACAAATAGTACAGTTTGATGACACATTAGAAATATTATGATTGGGTTTTTATTATAGAGAAGGAATGATATAGAATATTGTTTTATTTATTATTTAACAAAACCAATAGGGTGATTTTATGGGAAGGTTAGTCACACCATGTGGGAAAATAGGAGGATATGGGTATCTCTACATATTTAGATATGATGATTCTATGAAGGAATTTGGTGTATGATGGTGAAACCCATGATAGATAAGCTATAAAATTTTTGGAGATTTTTTTTCTCACGCCATAATATGATCATTCAAATAATTATGTATAGGTGGAAGTATAATAACATGGTTTATTATTTGACGTGTTTTACAGGTTTCATCTTAGAAATTTTAGGATTAAGAATTATATGTCAAATAAATAGTTTATTGTCATATATATATGATTGAGTTAGAGTTCACAATTTAGTATAAAAGTAGATTTCATGTCCTGATGTTAACAGTCAAATAGAAAAGGGGTCAACATAGAAAATATCTATATTTAAATATCATATACACCTAGAGAAATATTTGAAATTTTAGTGGGTAGTCTTGAATTGGATTTAAATATGGTTATTAACTGATTTTTTGTATCATAATTATAAAGAACTGAAGATCGATAATTGTTAAAGCCTATATGTTCTATAATTATAAGATAAATATATTTATTCTGGTAAAATGTAGGAATGGCTTCATGGTTATGGGGATAAATTTAGTTACATATATAGTTAATGAATTTAATACATTAAATTGAAGGATAATATCACTATAAGTTCATATAATTGATGAATTAGATGAATGTAATGAAAATTGATACACCGTTAATGTTTTAAACTCATTATCAACTCATGAAAATTAATCAAAGACATGGATAAGAACGACATGGTCTAAGTGGTCAAGATAAGTGGGTTACTTTTTCAATGAGGTTTGTAAACTGAGAGGCTTTGATATGACCACAATAAACATTAATGACAAGTAGTGTGGTTAGTATTTCCAAATTTTCAACACATAATTGTTTTATTCACTTTCAATTAGTCCAGTTTAGATAAATTTGGTAAAATTTCTTATGTCCGTCTATTATTTTCATTTTCATTTCATAATATTTATGATATGGATTAGTGGTTTGAATAATAGATAAATAATATCATTATATTGAGTCAATTTTTGAATGATCATCATACCATGATTCACCCCCACCCCCCCCCCCCCTTAGGGTATTACATAAGACCAATATGTGGTATGAGAAGAAAAAAATTGGTGGAATTTTCTCTCTTATGAGATGGATATAAACTATTAATCATAAATTAATTCCAATATTTGAAGGAAATAATATCAGATTGTAGAAGACTTCAATGTATTATTTTCAGCAATATTTTGGAAAGTATGTCTATAGGGATACTAAATATGGAATCATTAACAACACGGGGAGTGGATCATTATTAGTGAATGATCTAACGGATCATGATATTGATGATATAATAATGAATTCATTGGGAGTTCCATTATCCAATGTAATATACATTTAGCTGATGTCATGTAAATCATAAAATTCCATATAAGAAATATTTTTCATCATCTAGGATGGATATTACAATGTATATAGTGAAAAATTCTAGGATATGTGCCACACGTATGAGGATCTTAGGATTCACCTGAATGAGTCTACCTGTGGAGACATTGATCAGGTTAAAATCATTATGGATTTCATTCATAGACCTAGGAAAAAGCACAATGATTTCAAAATAATTATGAGTATAATGAGAATATAATCCTTTTTATTCAACCTGAATGTCTCATTTCATGAAATGAGACATCAAAGTGAGGTGATGTTAGATAGTTTTAAAAAGACTCACATTGAATATGATATGAGGAATAATGAAATTGATTCCTTGAAAAGGGATAATTATATGTAATGGGTATTAATGGTGATTAATAAACTCTTATTGTAGGATTATCATAAAGAAAGTGAAATTGATTAGGTGATTTATTCTCGTTACTGAATGATAATATGGGTAAAATGAGGATTCAAAAAAAATATTCCTCCTATTTTCTTTTGATATGAAAAATAATCCATATCAATATAAAATTTCTAAATAAGTTACAAGATGATGACTTAGATAAATAACCCATTAATAAATAATCAAAAAAATGTTAATGGAAGGAATAGTTCATATTATAAATCATTTAGAATGAAGAGTATTCTTTGGAAAGAATTTTTTTACTGTGAAGTAATATATTTGAATGATGTTGATGACTATAAAGACATCACTAATTGTGTTTATATAGTTATCATATATTAACTCATGTTAGAGGATGAAAAAAATTAAATAAGTAAATTTTAGAGAATAGTAGTCCCTATGGATGAACTATAAGATGATCTGGAAGAAATTTATGTTTGGAGGGACAAAATGAACAACGTAAATTTAGTGATATGTAATTTAAATTGGTATATATTGAAAAACTAGGAAGAAAAATATGAGTTGCAGGTGATATTTAAGGCATAGAATATATGAAACAAGAATAGTTACAAAACAATCATTGAGTGTAAAAACAATGATGAAGATAATTCATGGATCGTTGATTATTTTACTAGTTTTATGAAAGCTTATGTTACATATACTTTGTTTTTTTTAAGATTAAATCATGAAAATTCAATTAAATAATAGAAATTTGGAAAGCCTTCTCACTCCTAGTATGACATCAAGAAGTAGGATTGTACATTCATTTGAAAAAACTAAAGGGAATCATATGGATACAATTGTATAATTTAACAGTTGCCTAAAATCATAGAATTTCAAAGATAAATTAAAATTTATCGAGGGTATTAAATGGATGTTTTCATAAAACTAAAAGGGCATACACCACTAAAAATAAATTTAACTTGGGTGATTCCAAAATGGCAACAAAATCAAACATGTGGTTTAGTGAATACGCACCATAATACACCTTGTGTGATGGGGATATTCCAAAATTAAATGGATTGATATTGATGAAACAAAATTCCACATTTCTTGGTTGAAAAATATCGAACTATTATAGTAAATTATAGTGAAATAAATTTCATGGTGAACCAAATGGATATAAAATAGTTATTCTTTAATATAATCCTTCATTATAAGGATTACAATAAGTAAAAAAAATTGTTTTATTATTGATAAACACAAGATAAAAGTATATTGATGTGATAAGGAATGTGTGGGATAAATAAAGCACCAATAGTTTGGTATTCTTGTATTGATTAATATATGATAATTCATGAAATTCAAAAAGGTGTAGTTGATCATAATCTATAAAGAAATATATAGAGAGATAAGAGGATGTAGGTTTTAATTAGTATGTAAGGTATAATTTTTGGATAATTTTAGGAATCGTAATAGAAAATATTTTTAGAATTTATGAGGTTCATGTTTGAAATGAAAAACATTAGAGAGTTATCATTTTTTCACTTTCTTAATTATGAATTATGAATGGAATAATATCTTTATTTATATATCGACATATTTTAAAGAGTTACTCAACACATTTTTAATATAGGATTATTGGAAAATGAAAACATTATTGACTTCCCAGACAATGTTTTCAATAAGTGTTAATATAAATACGGTCTCCATTATAGAATAAAATAAAATCCATATATTTATAATATACCTAATTGAAATATGAACTAACATTTCTTTTAGTAAATTTCCATCCACATGGTAACAAACCTATTCCAATGAAAGATACATAATAGCTTCAAATTGTATACCTTTTTCCAATATATTATTAGATTTAAAAAATTTATCATAATACATCATAGTGGGATTCATTGGGATATAATGATATTGATTGATCTAGTTTCACATATGGTCACATGTCGACTGTAGTTGGGGCATTCTATGTTGGATCTATTTTTATTTCCTTAATGAGAAAGAAGAAATCCTAAATTTCCCTTCAAACTATATAAGATGGATATATTTTTACTAAAAAAGTATGTAATAAGTTATTATGGATGAATAAAATGCTTGACTGTGTTTTATGTAATGTAAAATATACTATTATAACAATGTGATATAATTAAAGTGATATTTATCTTATAAATAATATTACACGTGATTCAAGAAAAATTAATATCAATATAAATTATCACATCATCAAAGAGATGATTGAAAAAGGGATGTTAGAGTTTTATTATGAGTTAATTAAAAATAATGTTTCATACATTAGGATTAAAGAACTACTCGTGGATGATATTGAGAAGTATTGGTTGTCTCTTAGATACATTTGTTCTCTATAAAAAAGACATTTTTGGAGGTGGAATCCCCAACAACATACTTGATATTATTTATGTTTTTAATTATATTAACTCCCTTAAATTATCTATTCTTATTTTTAATAATCTCTATCGAGCTTTTAAATAATTTCTCTTTGGGTTTTTGCCAAATACAAGAGAAACTTTCCATGATTTACTTGGGAGAAGTAATCAATAGTCATAGTTGAAGATGGATAGGAGTGTTCCTAATTGTAGACACATAACATGAAACCCCTTGATGATATTTTTGAAATGGGTAGAGTGTTTTAATGATTATTCAATGATATCATCTTGTTGGAGGTATATTAAAGGTAATTAAGACCAATGAAGTGTTTTCATGGAGATTTTTCAACTATTTATCCACATAACGATAATGGATTATATGGGATTTGACTTTACTATTAGTGAATATTTGATGAATTATTTGAATATAAGATTATAAAATCATTATATACTTTCAGTACTGACATTATTAGATGAAGATGTACTAAATTAGTTTTTAATTAATTGACAGCAATCCCAAAGGATGGATTTTTCCAAAAAAAAATAACCTAGGTCTATTTTGTGGTTGTGTTTGTCTAGAAGTATATTGAATGATTTCCTTGGGATCTTCAAAATATGAATGTATGATACACTTTAATAATAATATAGATTATATAATAGTTCAATCTGAATGATAGTAGTTATCCAATGACACCATTAGTCAATTAGATAATAGGATATTCCAGTATAACTCATACAAAATGTTGGTTTTATGGAAAAAAATAACTTTTATAGAATTTATTTCCATATTTATTAAATAAATATACACATAACACAACCAAACAATATTGAGAGGCATGGATTCATTTGGTATGTAGAAAAATATTTCAGTAAATTGAAATAGGGATTCAACAAAATTATTTAAAAATAATATAAAATTCCATAAAATTCCATTAATATTCTAATACTTTTGAGAAAACATGGTGCCATCCATTATAAAAGGGTGGGATATTAATACAATTAATTGAATAATAAAATTATAAAATTATGTAAAGAAATAAATTGGATTCAATAGGGATAACATGATTAAATTGAGTTGTGAAAATTATGTTCATGAATATCTAAACATTATATAAGATCATAATTTCATTGGAATATGGAACAAAATATAACTTGATATCATAAGAATAAGTAAAGAATAAATACCAATAAATCATCATATATTATTCTTTTACTATCCAATCATGAACTATATGTCTTATCTCATGAGATAAAAAAATATAATTCAATGAATTTTTGGACTATATAATTTTGGGCCCACTAATCATATTCATAACATCTACATGAATTTCTGTGAAATAGAGATTATAAAACATTAGAACATTTTTAATCAATTTTAATCTAATTATTAAAGAATATAGTTTATATAAATATATTTCATCAGTAAATTAATGATACTTACATCTATGTTAATATCCTTGAGTAGAAATGGGGACAAGTATACACAACACAAATGTATAGCATAGATTTTCCATGGATAGTTTTAGCAGCATAACGCATGTACATAAAGCACCATAAAAGGGTTCAATGAGATGGAAGTTTTTATGTCAATAAATGGGAATCCTGGGGATAGTAAATTGGAATCTAAAAATATATTACATCCAAGTCAATTGGAAATAAAAATCACAATAAAATAATGTACTTGAATAATAAATATGGGTAAGAGAAACATTTACGTGACATGAGTAATATAAAATCTAGTGATGAGCTTCTAAATAGTATGGGAATGCCATGGGAGAGTTATATAGAGGTAAAGGGAGGTAACATCATTTTGAATGTGTTTTCAGTGATGAATAATTGGAGTTTTTGTTTTTATTTATAGTAACTTAGAGGGGAAATATTTAATAATTTATAAAAATAGATTTTAGAATCTATGTTAAATTAATCAAAAACAAAAACCATCCGATTATTTTTACCCATGGTTTCTACCAAAGGGTAGTGATTTGGAATAATTTGTAAGACTATGAATCAAACTCCTTAAAATAAATGCATTGAGGATGTTGAGAGAGTCATGTCCATAAAGGCATATTTTTTAAAACATAAAATATTGAATATGATTTGGAGGATTAATTATAGATTTATAGAGTAAATCAAATAAATTCAAAAATACAATATATTAAATAAGAAGGCCATTTTTTTGTTTTTTGTTTCCTTTATAGTATATATTACAACACTTTAAGGATTTCATGTTTTCAAAATACATACTAAATATTTAAAACAAATTTAATTTTTACACCCTAATTTCGACTATCATAGAAAACTATGAAAAGATTAACCATTGGATAAATTGTGGGTTCTAATTTTAAATAAAATAATTTAACTCACCAAAATATTTTTCATTATATAATAAACAACACTTTTAAATAATAATCCTTATTTACTATAAAATACAATTTTCGAGCATTAAAAATTTTCCGAACCATATGAAAATTACACTGGGATTCATTAAATTATATTATAATTTATATTAAAATATATAATTTTATAAAATAGAATTTCATACAAAAAATATTTCAAATTTATTTAATTTATTAAAAATATAGTTTTATTTGAGATTATATAAATCAAAAAAACAAACTATTATTTCTTCATATAAAAATGATAATTTTATCAAACTCATATATAATAAATTTATAATGTAAACTGGTAATTATATTATTCATTATATTAAAAATAGACAATTTTAGGATTCTATGGTCTAGATAAATAGCCATGTATTTCACTTGTGCATGCCTCCAGTAAAGGTGTGTGATGGTAGTACCTTCTTGTGGTGGATCGACAAACATGCCTTGGTAGGTGGTACCTAAATGCTTAAACATATCTCCTAATTGGTTTCTCTCATATATCAGTTTTTGATCCTCAGATAGGGAGTGGACAACAAATATGTGCACTGATACCATCTCTTATATAGGTTCCGATAATTAGGAGACATTGGGTACAATCTTATGGTTCAAGTTCATTACTTCCTCCTTCTATTCCAACAATACTTTATCATAACCCTTAAAATATAAAAATCATAATTGTCACTATATAGATGTTATATTAATAGTTATTATGGTGAACAATGGTCTTTTAATCCCTATAGAAAATTATGTATATTTTTTATATTGGTTTAAAATAAAACTAAAAAATTGTTCATGTTTTTTATATAACTACACTATTTAATAAGATATTTATTCATTAAAAATGGAATTTCATTTATAAAGGTCTCTCTCATTACATCCCCTAGTAATTTCACAACTAAAATTTCATTTCATACCATAGATAAAAAGTGGGTACTACATTTTCATAACTTGTTCTGACTCCCATATTTCTGACTCAAACTTGTGGTTCACCAGAGTACATTCTTGAGGTGGGTTTTATTATATCATATATTCTTCTCTCTCCATTATAAGATCTTCATTTGGGTATCCATGTATGAAATATTATTTTCCAAATGTACTTCCTAAGAATTTAGTTAATATAATGGGTCTTGTATGTACTTTATTAAGAGGGATACATGGAACATATAATGTACTTGAGATTTGTTTTTTGGGAATTCTATTAGAAAGGCCAAAACTATAACATTATCAAGGATATAAAAGGGAATGATGTTTCTAGGACTATGATTTCCCTTCTTCAAAAAACTTCTTGATATTCCACTATGGTGAAATACAGCAGAACACTTTATCTCTGATCTCCAACTCTAGGCCACACCAAAGATCTTATGCATACCTTTATTGTTGATTTTTCATAGATTTTATATGATTCTGGATGGTTTGAACATTATCTGTCATCTAAGAGTCTGAAAACTCTTCCTAATACACAACCATATAACGTGTCATTTGATAGCTAGAATTGAATGTTCGGTTTTTATAAGACATCCACTATTGGATAGTATTGATCCCAAAACCATTTCGAATAAATTGATGTTAATATTATCATTTACAATGGACATTGAATGGTTCTCTTTGACTAGAATCTATTTGAGGGTGATAAAATGTGTTGTAAATCATCCCTGCATCCAGTTCATTTTGAATACATCTCTATAACCTCAAGGTAAAAATAGAATCTCAATTAGATATTAAGGAGTGTGGCACTCCATACACTCTTACCACTTCTCTTAGGTATATCAAATTGATTTTATCATGATGTAAGTGTTCATTAACATAAATTAAATGATCCAAATTCATAAAGAGATTCACTTTTACAAAAACAATTTTATTACCATCATATTTCATATGGAGTCCTATGAAAAATATACAAGGTTATGTTTTCACATCAATGTACTAGTATGAGAAATGGTTTTGTCATATCCATAGACTTATACCAATCATCCTAGAACTGTTATCATACCAAACATGAAGATATAAATTATATAATAACCATCTTTATATTTGAAAAACCTAATTTTTCTTCATATAGAAGTACATCTTAGTATTTCCAATATTAATAGAGAAGGATTAGTTATGTCCATCATCAATAGGTTCCTATTTCAATTTTTTCCATGATAAGATACATATCCGTGTTACAAACCTTATAACTCCATAATTATAAAATTTAAACCCAGGAATATTCTCAACCATCCAATATAGCTCCACATCACCATTTTAGTTCTTTTGATACTCTAAATAATGTATAGTTGAGCCATTATTTGAGAAAAATATTAGTATATGCCATTTATGATTTCCTTTTTAATTCTTTTCACATCCCATAATATTGGATCTCATTCAATCCTCTTCATGGATAGTATTTATAGTTCCTTTCGAAGTTAATAATCCTCCCCTTTATTCAACTTTACATTATAGTAATGGGTTAAACAATCATAATCCATGAACATATCTAACCATCGTTGTAGTAGCATATTTTTGTGTGAATAAATACATGAGGATTTTATGATCCATATATTTATATCATTATTTTCCTCATAAAGATAATGTCACTAAATTTTCAATTAGATGTCCATAATAACAAATTCTAGATCATGTGTCAGTTAGTTATACTCCTTCATGCTTAACTGGAGGGAATCATAAGATATATCTTTCTAATTTTTCATGAGTACACAATCCAAGATTTTTTGGGATTGATTGTTGTTGTAACGACCAAACGTTTTTCAATGTAAATTCCATTCATATATTTATGTCTAAAAATCACATGAAATCACAAAATTATGAACTACTAAATGATAAGTGACCTTTAAACATAAGTTTTTAACTTATGGGTTTGGAATTTGGAAAATCAGGCATACACGGTTGTGTTCATGATGTTTTTTGGAGTCTAATAAAACAAAAATAATTATTTGTCAATAGTAAACTAACCTAATGAATAGTAACATACCCTTATGAATAGTGATATACCCTAATAAATAGTAACCTCACCTATGGTGGTATAAAAATATATTCAAGATGGAAGTAAAATATACCTATATTTTAGAATGAGTTAATGAATGTTTTAAAACTGGTTTTGATAATAAATTGTAATTTTATTTAAATATTAAAATAATCATATTTAAAAAATTATTTTTGGAAAATGGATATCATATTTGGATTCTAAAAGTTGAAAAATGGTTAGGCTGAATTTTTGGGATTTTTCTGAAATGCTTGAATTTCTGGTTAATAGTAGAATCCGATAATTTAAAATAAATGCTAAATAATGGATTAATTGAGTCATCGATGATGCTTTGCTGATGTAAGCCCACTTGGTTCAGGAAAACATGATAAAATAACTATTATTGGTCATGGAATAATTAATATTCCTTGTCTTGGGAAGAAATAATAAATTAATGATTATAATATTAGGAAATTCCTTCTCTCCTCCACTATAAACCCCCCCACCCCCTCACTCCCTATTCACTCCACTCCTCTAAAGCTCCAAGACATCTCTAAATTCAGCCCAAACCTCTCCTAAAGGTCCTCCCCCACCTCCAAATTCTCTCAGCCTCTTCAAAATTCCAAATCCTCTATCCTTAAGATGTTCTCAAAGGAGGAAGTCTCAAGAGGTAAATTCCTCTTTCAAAATTTCTTCTTTTCTTTTAAGTTCCTTTATTTTTTATTTTATTTCTTCTCCTCCCATAACAATAATAGTATGATAAATACAATAACATTCATTTAATGTAATTTCTTCATTATAGTGGTATATTTCATTATCTTCACCTTTTCCCCACCCATTTATTTGCAAGAAATGAAAGCATCGTTTGAGATGTGCTAATTTAGCACATTCAAGAACAACTGTTTATCAATTTATTTTATTATCTTTAATTATGGTCATGAAACCATTTGAGTTATGGTTGAACCAGATTATTATATATATAATATATATCCTATTTCTGGTTCTCTAATCCTTTGGTACAAATGGAATTAAGTTATAAATCAAAACACATTCTTTGTAATCAAACCCACTGAAAAACAAAAACAGTCATCACTAAGGTTATATATGTAATAATTCTACATCACTCTATGTAACATAATTAAAAATAAAAAAATGTTACCTAATAGATATAAAATAAATAATTTACCTTCATTTCTGGACAACCACTTTCATCTTGCATATAATCCAAACATGAATATAAGTGAACTGATATTTTAAAGCCAAGTAAACAAACAAGCCCGAACAATGAAATTGAACCTTATAACTAATAAAAAAGGATTTTAATGAACTAAAAGGGTTATAATAAATCAATTACATATAGAAGAGTTTATGGAATTATTAATTAATAATCCTAATTTGTTTATTCAGGTCATTAATAACAAGTGGAGAACACCACAGGATTTGAGGTAAGGGATCCTCTCCTTTTCTCTCTTAATCAAGATTGTCCTCTATACTATGACTTTATATATGTACTAGAAAATTATGGGGTATGCTTAAGAACCACCCCAATACATCCTTAAAGATTTATAAGTGATTAGAAACCCCTTTTCTCACTCATCAATCCCTCTTGTTCACACCTGACACCATGCCGATAAAATCATAACGAATTCTCCCCAAACCTTCATTATTTTTTCGGGTTGCCTTATCATTATTTCAAAATGGTGCTATACTATCTATATATTTGAGTATTATGAATTCTGGTTAGTTGTACAAGATTATTATATAAATACCCTTTCATCACTTTCTTTTAGTGATATACATGATTATGAAAGATTCCCTCAGAATTTTCCGATAAGCCAACCTGTTTTAAGGGGACCCCCCAAATTTTTACCCAAATTTAAAGTTCACTATATCATCTATTTTAAGACAAAATTTTCATTATAAAATCAGTATTTTTATCATGAAAACATTCTTGGTTTAATTCTGGTTTTATATAAAAGAATGACTTCTTTTCTATTGGAAAATCTCTAGAGTGTTTTCCTTAAAACTGCACAAAAATGTTTTAATGCTAATGTGTGTGAAATACATTTTTTATATGTTGTAAATTATATTTTACACCACTTACCATGTTATATGCCTATTTTACCCTATGAATTTCCATGTATGCTCTAATCCCTTCCTTTCATGAACACTTTCGTGATACGCCCATTGGATATGTTTTATGTCATGTTTGTGGTACCCAATTCATTCCATGGGTAACCATATGTTTATGTGTGGTTGATTAGGTATTTTTATTTATGTGGAAAGATAATTTATGTGGAACGAATATTCATGAATATTTTGATATGTGTGCGCCCAGATAGCGCTCCAATGCATTGGGTAAGGATAAGTCTCATGAGATGCGATGTGAAATGTGATTGGTGGTTAGCCTTGACCCATACTAAAGATATGATTTATGATTCTTCCACATTTATAGGATTTCATCCCATGCTTATATTAAATGATTTCACAATTTTCATGATTTGGATATCATTATGTCATGCCTCTTAACTCATGTCCTTGAGATGTATCTTTATGTCCATTCCCTTACAGGGCGTTTTTAGCTCATCCCTTTGTTCATGTGTTCCCCGGGGTACCCTATGCAGATGTAAGGGCTCAAATGAAGTTAGGATATAATTATGGTGATTAAATAAAGAAGTGTTTTTTAGCCCCATGTTTTATGTTATATGTACCTAGTCATCCAAGACATAAGACTTAACGATCCCTGGCTTGTACTTTTATGATTAATTATGCATAAAATAATGAAATGTTATATGTAAAAGGCTTGGGTCAAAATAGTTGGTATCAGAGGATGGTATAGTTACTTTTGGAGATTAGGAATAGATAAACTTAGTGAGAACCTTTAGGATGAGACTATGTATAAGAAAACAGTCCTAAATTTTGGTGATTATAGAGTATGTGGTTCATTAAAAAAATGCATCACTGTCTGGATTCGAGAAAATAGAGGAAGATCTGGCACATATGTATATAGAGGTAAAACCCGAAAACACTGCTTTAAGCTATACTCGAATAGGAACTAGTGCACGACAATGGGCCTTGATGCACTCTTGGTTACGACAGTCCCAGGGGATATGCTTTGGTAGATTCACGAGCTTAGTACAAACCATTATTAAGGGACAAAATAATCCCATAAGAATATAAGTTAAGAAATATATCGAGGATAACCTTGATATAAACCTAAGGAATCACAAGTCAAGATATAATTTTTCTTTATAAGTTCATAATTTTATGTTCAATGTTTTTTTTTATGCTCAATAGCTAATTATTCATGACCTCTAATTATACGTTCTTTTTCTTAGTTAATGGCGGGAAATAGATGAACATGCTCCAACAACCAATGTGATAAGAAATGTGATGGTTTTCCGAATGACATGCCTGATGTAATGGAAGCGGGTCCTCAAAACCACATGTCAGTACTTGTTTAGCTGAATCGAGTCATGAATAATAACATGAATCATGTGGAACATCCCCCTCCTCCAAGGAAAGAACAAGTTACCATAGAATCCTTCATGCGACAAAGGCCTCCAATGTCTAGTAGGTCTTCTGATCCCCTCCTCGTAGACCAATGGATTAAATCTATTGAAATATTTTCTCTATCCTCCAGTGCTCGTATGAAGAGAAAGTTGTACTGGAATTCTATCATTTTGATGGGGAAGGTGATTAGTGGTGGACACTGATCAAGAATACGAAGTCCCAAGCGGAAATTGATTCCATAGATTGGGAGGAATTCAAGAGGATGTTTTTTAACAAATATTATCCTTGAACCCACCATATCAAGATGGGAAGAGAGTTCCTTGGACTCAAGAAGAAGGAAGATGAGTCCATCGGGGCATATGAAGAAAACTTTACAAGGCTTTCAATGTACGCCTACAGATTTTTCATGAACACCGAAAGCAAGGTGGATCGCTTTTTAGAGGACTAAAGACGAGTCTATGAAAAGTGTTGGAAATTAGAGACTTCGACAGCTATGATGAGATTGTCTGTTGTTCCCTCAAGGTTGAAATGGATATTGTAGACTCTTAGTGGTCTCATGGGACTAGTGAAAAGAAGCAGAAAATGGAGAACAACATGGGTGGTTCATCAAACAAATCCCATGATGGAAAGAAGCTTCACTTTACCCTCTCAAAGAATTGTGGGAAGAAGCATAATGTTGACAGTCTCAAGGGAACCAAGAATTGCTTCCAATGTATAAATATTGGTCATCTGGCCAAGAACTCCCAAAGGGATATGAATAATCCTGCTAATGTTGAAGAATAACGGAAGGTTCAGATCAACACTCAGCATGCAGTGTAGTTTTTTAACTACAAGAAGTTTGGGAATTATGCGAACAATTTCCCTAAGCCGAGGGTTGTCCAAGGAAATCAGAAACAACCTCCAAGGCAACAAAGAAGGGCTTATTCTATCACTACTGCTGAGGTGGAGCCAGAAAACGATGTGGTGATAGGTACGCATGTTATTCATTAAAGAATAGTGAACGTAATATTTGATTCTTGTTCTACGCATTCTTTCATATCTTGCAATTTTAGTAGAACTATTCAAACACCTTGTCAAAATTTAGAGGAAAAGATATAAGTGAGAACAGTGAATGGGGCAATTATTACTTCCATGGTTTATGACTCCTCCACGGTTAATGTTTTTTGAATGAACCTCCCAGCAAATCTAGTCATAATTATTTTAGTGGAGTTCGACACTATCATGGGCATGGATTGCCAATCTTTGTACAAGGCCAATATCGACTGCCAGAAAAGGGAGATCACTCTTCACATCATGAAACATCCTATGATTCTTTACAAGTGCATAGTGGAAGAAGAGTCTCCTTTAGAATCATCTTCTCAAGTGTGGATATTGCTTCCTTATGATCATACATAACTAGCTCACATTATTGAGACGAAGAGAGAATAATTCTTGAAGACATGCGCATCATGAGGGATTACACTGATTTATTCCCCGAAGAGTTTCCTGGTCTTCCTCCAGACCGAGAGGTCGAGTTCTCAATTGAAATTATCCCTGGATCACTGCCAATCTCATAGACACCTAACAGAATGGCCACCGTACAGCTAGAAGATCTGAAGAAGCAGTTATAAGAGAATATTGAGAAGGGTTTTATATGCCCGAGTGCTTCACCATGGGATGCTTCTGTCCTCTTCATCAAGAAGAAGGATTGATCAATGCGCCTCTGCATTGATTATCGTTATAAGGCCCCGGCCTTAAACCTTAGTTAATTTTGAATTAAATGAATAATTCATATTGAGGATATTTTTAGGTTTGGAGTTTTACAGAATTAGGACATAAATATTACATCTCAAAAGATCATAAAGTAGAAACTTTTACTAAGTTTCCATAAAATAAAAACTCCTAAAAAGAAACATGTCCAGTTCCATGTTTTAGGTTGCATGACTTTCCCTTGATCCCATCCTTGACCATATTCCACGTTAAGTCCTGTGAAGAACATTTCAAAAACGAGGGATGAGAATAAAAAGCTCTGTAAGGGATACACAAAGAATGAAAACGGTTAGTTTTTCAATACAACAAGTAAACCATGTATACTTTATCAAAGTAATACTTTTCACCTCTTCGAAGTAGTAAAAACTCTTCGCTGAATAAAAGTTCATTACTTACCCTTTTGTAACCAAAAGATTACCATAAAACCCATATAAAGAACACATAACAGATAATGGTAACTTGGGATAAAAACATACTTAAGTGGAATAACCATACGGTCTACTTCCACACATATCACTTAATGGAATAGCCATTCGGCCAACTTCCATACATACTCAATGGAATAGCCATACAGCCGACTTCCATAACCAATGCGTTGGAGGTTATAACGTAACCACCCGTCCTGGTATTTATGGAACCACCCGTCGTATGGTTCATCACGTAACCACCCATCAAATTTCCAAGTACCATTATAAAATCATAAGTCATAAAACAAATACAATGGAAAGAAAACATTTCCACACTTTGATCACAATATATCACATAAATATATTGATATAAAAAATCCATTATAAAAACCATTTTCAATACCAAAATACATAAAATAGTATATGGTATATAATTCATTTTAAAAAAAACATTACGGCTTGTTCAGGAATCCAAGACCAAATAATACTCGCGGTGGCGGAAAAGGTCGTTGTCACCGCGTACGTTAAAAGAAACATTCTTTTTTTTCATTTTGCAAAACGCTTCGTAGAAAAAGATTCCTTTTGTATAAAATTAAAATTCAAAGGGTTTTATACACCGTATAAAAGAAAGTTATGTATAAAATGAAATATGCCTCAATGAATGGAGATTGAGACGCAGTCCCTTACAAAGATGGTATCCTTGGATTAAGGATAAATCAATTACATAATTATGTGTGACAAATGAATACACCGAATATAAGTGGATATTAAGGGTAAAACAATCATATGTTATTAACACATATTCATAGAACGACATATTCAAGGAGTACAAGCTTATCCCAAATAATCAAAATTGGGTTAAGAAGTTCCCCTGCAAAAATTTGACGGCCTAACGGCGTCACTACAAAATTCCGAAAAAGTGTTGATGAGAGATAAAAAAAGGTATCTCATCACTTGGACATAAAATTTACATCAATAAGGATATATGAGAACATATACCAACATAACAATATGGGAATTAAAAGACCCAACAAAAGAAGTCCTTTAAAAAGAGGAGGGTGAAAGGATCCCTTACCGACTTGGGTATCTTTCGAAACATTAACCCCACGAAAGAAGGACAATACATCATCTATGTAAATACTCATAAACGAAAGTATATTACACAAAGAGTAGAATAATTGGAATTACATACACCACTCAATGGAAATTGTGGGAAATGCAGCATAAATCTCACGGGAATAAAAGTGAGATGAAAAATCCCTTACGAAAACTCGGCAGCCTAACGGCACCACTTAAAACTTCCAAAATGGTTTGATGAGAGAAAATAGGGTCTCTAATCATATGAACATAAAAATTAAATTAATAGTAATATAAAAGAACATCCCAATCAAAATAAAGATGAGCATAAAAGGAATGACATAAACGTGTGTACTTAAAAAGAAAGGGAGGAGTAGGATCCCTTACCTCGGGTCCGACTTGACTCGATTGTTCTTTAACATCCTGAATAATAAACCTGAGTTAATTTATATTTTCTTAAGAAGATTTTTCAAGTTCATTATTCCTTTTATATCACTTATTTCCATGTTATAAACATTATGTAATCAAATAATGTTTGTTTTGTCGATATTTGGTTCTTAAGTCAAAAGTGGACTTCTTACAATTACGTGTTGTTCGTGTGGTCAATGGTTCATTATATCCAGAATGATATTCATGATTTGGATATCATATATTTCATTTATATCCAGAATATACCTATATTTATAATATTACATAATCATTTAGAGGTAAGAAATGAAATGCACCGTTCATGGAGACGGTAAGCCGTACGTATGCATGAACGCTACTTTCATTTCTTTGTAATATTAATGGAATTAAAACTAAATGAGAGGTATGTATATTTTAATTCTATAATTATATTCATCATTTATATGTAACATAAATTATATATATCCATTATAAATATGTACTTATAATAGTACATTACATTTGGGGATAAGAAATGAAATGCACCGTTCATGGAGACGGTAAGCTGTACGTACGCATGAACGCTACTTTCATTTCTATCTCATAAATTAATGGAAAGAAATAATAATGATATAGAGGTATATTATAATTACAGTATAAAATCATATATAATAACTTTAAATACATCCATTATACGTCCCCCATATGGCATTAACGAATCACATCACATTGAGGGGGCGGTAATCCGCACTTCCTTAAATGAAGATATCGTGTTTACCCATAATGGAAACCATAAAGGTATTCCCAAAATGAAAAATAAAGAAGATTAAGGAAAACATAAACATATTATATATCATATATAAATATATTTTCATCTTAATGTCCACCTTTGAAGGTGTTAAAAGAATGTTGAACAATCATCATTTCGGGAGGCAGAAATTCTCCATCCATGGAAACAGTATGTTCTTTAACCATTAGATGTAGGTGTGTGTAAGTGTAGCTCGAATACTTCTTATAATAACATCATAGTATATTTATGATACTGGATTTTTTACAAAATAAAATAATAAAAAGAGTTTAGGGGGTTGGAGAAGCAAAATAAAACAAAAGGACTCAAAAGAAGACATTACCCTAAAATCGGGTAACTCCCCTTAGTTTGAGCTCAAAGGCATCCTTGGGAAGACTTCTGCCCAAAGTGAGGCTTCAAGGAGTAATAGAGTGATGTGGACAGCCATAATGGGTGGGGGTTGGCTTAGCCAAAGGCTTTGGGTGTGTGGGTAAGGAGGTAGAGTTGGGGGACTTTTATAAGAGGAGAGGAGGGGCACTCTTGGAAAGTAAAGAAAAGTCACTTTATTTTAAAATGGTATTCGGATTTAAGAGGTCCCACATTGATTTATATCGAGGATAAGGTGATACGGGTTCGAAATACACTCATCCAATAGGTTTTGGACATGTTTAGGTCTTAGATATTACATTATCTTCCCATTTTATTTAAATCGTTAAATAATGAGGTCATCGCTGCATCATCATGATGTCATAAATAATTTAATTTATTTAATGTCGAAAAATTACAAAAAAACTACTATGATGTGTGAAATCTTTTTAGCTTTCCAATGAATATTTATAGTCAAAAAGTTTAATTGTATAACCCCATGTAAAAATTGTTTTAGTAAAACATTTCATGTGTGTGTCATTTTTACTTTAACATTAAATAAAAAGTTATTTATGTCATTTCCCAACCAAAGTGGCTCCATGGGGTCCCCAAGTTGAACCATGGCTTGTCTTGGTAGTCCATGACACATACAATAAGGTTAGGACATGTGTCAAGCTCATCTTATATTATTAAAACATTATTTTTACCTTAAACTACTCTAATTACCTCTAATCGCGATTAAAAACTTAATAAGTTACTATTCACCAAAAAATAATTTTAATCTCATTGAACCACATTTTACTTCATAATGAAAACCATGTATGTCGGATTTTTGAAATTCAAAACACAAAAGTGGTAAAATTTCATTTAAATGAAAAATCAGTTTTTTATAAGTACCACTTAGTGGTTTCACTATTTATCAAAAATTGAAGTTTTTTAGAAGAATACCAAAAATTCACCGTAAGATATATTTGATATTACGAATTCAAAAATGAAGTCCATTTTAAAGAATTCACAACATATAAGTATCATTAATTAATTTAATAATTCATTCCCGCTGTCAGAGCAAATAGCGTGTTTTTATGAAACAATAAGTATCAAAAGATTGACACTAGTTTAAGTCCGATTTCAAAGTGAAATTAATTCCAATGACCACTATTGGATTTAATGGTAAAAATATTTTCTAATTTCACTTTAAAACCAATTCAGAAGATAATCTAATCATATAAATAAATTATATTAAAAAGTGGTTTTGAATTAAAATACAACATTTTACAATATTCATTAAAAAATGAACTTTATCGGAAAGATACCAAAAATTTACACAAAGTAAATTTTGATGTCCCAATTCTTAAGAAGAGTTTTTTTGGTCCAATAGAATTTATAAGAGTGAACAAAACTATATTTAATGATGGTTATCCATCAAAAGGCGATAAGTGAACCTTTAGTGAAAACTAGGGCATATAAACCTAAAATTGAATTCTTTCCGTATTTTAAGCCCTTATCTTTTATTGGATAAAAGTAAAAACATTTAAAAACATATATAATCATATTTTAGTTATTTCTATCCATTCCCACCAATACAACTGCTACATGTTAACTTCCATTTAAAATAATATTATTTTATTATTAGAGTGCAACGTAAGATTCCCAAGAAACTCGTTGTTGCGTGTTGGGTACGCCATCGAGCATAGCGTCCCCTTTAAAGTCATATTAATATTTTATTGACAAATATGGATAAATATGAAAATGTTATATTCTTTATTTACCTGCGGTGTTACATCCTTCCCCCATTTTGGGAATTGCGTCCTTGCAATTTTAAAATTGGGGCTTGGAATCTTTATTGAAAATTCCACATCGGAACAAGAGTCCGTGAAAAAATCACTTTAAAATAAAGAAAGATAAGTACAAAGGTCACCCGAGTTAACCCATAATAGGATTCCATGTATGAAAATATGGACATGGAGTAGAAAACATAGGGTCATGTTCTGATGGAGAGTGATAGAAAACATGTTTAGGAGAAAGTTAACAATAATAAAATCACAAACTTGTGATGGGTTAAACGGTGTTGGGTTCCCCAGTAGGAAAATTTAATAGACAACATTTTTGTTTTAAGTTACTTTTTATTGAGGAATTTATTTTTGAGCTTAACTAAAACATAAGGGAACATACTTACTTATCATGTTGACTTTCAACTATTACTAGATTTCTTACACAGACTCATACTTTCTCCAAAAGACGAGTATTTAGGAAGACTTGTTCACATCAAGAGTACTATAAACAAATTCTATAGGAGCACCTAATCCACACAAAAAGAACTATACATTTACCATGTCTTCAAACCTTAACCAAAACTAAAACCAAAAAGGTTACTACAAGATCAGATAATCTAGAAAAGGATAACCCTTTATAAAAAGAAAATATATTCTTAATCTCATAATTTGTCCAACAAAACCCAAAGTTCAACGAGGACCATTCGATAACCAATTTTTCCATGAAATTCGTCAATGTAAAATAATCTATGATTGAAATCCAAATATTTGAATGATTTAGTCACATAGTCTTACAAGTTAAATCATAACATTTATCTCCAAACAACATCAGTTGCTCCTAAAGTTTCGTATTGAAAAGTAATTAACCTAATCCCATATCATCCATGATAGGTTAATCATTATAATAAATAAGCCAAAATCAACTTACTCTTAATTCATAAAATCATCTAACTAAAACGAATCAGTCAAACTAACCAGGGACTTCACATAGTCCAGTGGTAGGCGATAAATACCAGTTGCACTTTGGTTGTGGGTTCGATTCTCACAGCTTCGTCCGACGCAACGGGTTGTCACATGGTCTGTGTGTTTTCCTTTTTCCAAAACTATATAAATCTTAAAACATTCCCTAAAATGAGATAAAATCTTCAAAAAAAATCATAACATAATTTAACCTCATGTTTATCTCATGCCTTTCATTTTCAATCATATCATAGAGTAACCCATAATTTCCTCAAAAGTAAGGATCATATAAACTCTAATGGTTACCTTTATAATTATTACCTGAACTCCCACATCGATTGGTCATCTCGTACATGATGCATTAGAGAACATACCGGGGTTCAAGTGGTTGATCATGACTCCTTGATAGTTGGTTTAGAACAACCACGAGTTTCCTCATTGAATCCTCCATTTTATCTAGTATCTTAATCAGAAAACCACCATAGTTTACTTCAAACCTTTTGTCTCTTTGGTGCCTACTAGATCCATCCATTCACTAAAAACAGAAATGTCAGTGTGAGTATATCAATAAAACCATCATGTACTAATGAGGAAGGTAAACACTAAGATATATTCACTCATTCACTTTATCTAAAACTAGGACTCTTTCTGAAATCCTATCCATTATGGTAATGTCACATATGCTTAAAGAATACCCTAACCTCTAAATTTATCTAAACCGACCTTTGATACTAACTATAAGGCCCCAGCCTTAAACCTTACTTAATATTGAATTAAATGAATAATTCATATTGTGGATCTTTTCAGGTTTAAATTTTTAGAGAATTAGGACATAACTATTACATCTCAAAAGATCATAAAGTAGAAACATTTACTAAGTTTCCATAAAATAAAAACTCCTAAAAAGAATCATGTCCAGTTCAATGTTTTAGGTTGCATGACTTTTCCTTGATCCCATCCTTGACCCTATTCCACGTTAAGTCCTGTGAAAAACATTTCAAAAACTTGGGATGAGCATAAAAAGCTCATTAAGGGATACACAAAGAATGAAAACTGTTAGTTTTTCAAAACAACAAGTAAACCATGTATACTTTATCAAAGTAATACTTTTCACCTCTTCGAAGTTGTAAAAACTCTTCATTGAATAAATGTTCATTACTTACCCTTTTGTAACAAAAATATTACCATAAAACCCATATAAAGAACACATAACATATAATGGTAACTTGGGACATAAACATACTTAAGTGGAATAACCATATGGTCGACTTCCACACATATCACTTAATGGAATAGCCATTCGGCCAACTTCCATACATACTCAATGGAATAGCCATACGACTTACTTCCATACCCAATGCATTGGAGGTTATAATGTAACCACCCGTCCTGGTATTCACGGCACTACCCGTCATATGGTTTATCACGTAACCACCCGTCAAATGTCTAAGTACCATTATAAAATCATAAGACATAAAACAAATACAATGGAAAGAAAACATTTCCACACTTTGATCACAATATATCACATAAATATATTGTCATAACAAATCCATTATAAAAACCATTTTCAATACCAAAATACATAAAAGAGTATATGGTATATATTTCATTTTTAAAAAAACATTACGGCTTGTTCACGAAGACAAAGACCAAATAATACTCGAGGTGGCGGAAAAGGTCGTTGTCACCGTGTACGTTAAAAGAAACATTATTTTTTTTCATTTTGTAAAACGCTTCGTAGAAAAAGATTCCTTTTTTATAAAAGTAAAGGTAAAAGGGGTTTATACATCGTATAAAATAAAGTTCTGTATAAAACGAAATATGCCTCAATGAAAAGTGATTGAGACGAAGTCCCTTACAAAGATGGTATACTTGGATTAAGGATAAATCAATTACATAATTGTGTGTGAAAAATGAATACAATAAATATAAGTGGATATTAAGTGTAAAACAATCAGATGTTATTCACACATATTCATAGAACGACATAATCAAGGAGTATATGCTTATCCCAAAGAATAAAAATTGGGTTCAGAAGTTCCCTTGCAAAAATTTGACGGCCTAACGGCGTCACTACAAAATTCAGAAAAAGATTTGATGAGAGATAAAAAAGGTATCTCATCACTTGGACATAAAATTTACATAAATAAGGATATATGATAACATATCCCAACATAACAATATGGGAATTAAAAGACCCAAAAAAAGAAGTCTTTTAAAAAGAGGAGGGTGAAAGGATCCCTTACCGACATGGGTATCTTTCGAAACATACACCCCATGAAAGAAGGACAATACATCATTGATGTAAATACTCATAACCGAAAGTATATTATACAAAGAGTAGAATAATGGGAAGTACATACACCACTCAAAGGAAATTGTGGGAAATGCAGCATAAATTTCACGGGAATAAAAGACAGTTGAAAAATCCATTACAAAAACTCGGCAGCCTAACGGCGCCACATAAAACTTCCAAAATTGATTAATGAGAGAAAATAGGGTCTCTCATCATATGATCATAAAAATTACATTAAGAGTAATATAAAAGAACATCCCAATCACATGAAAGATGAGCTTAAAAGGAATGAAATAAAAGAGTGTACTTAAAAAGAAAGAGAGGAGTATGATCCCTTACCTCAGGTCCGACATGACTCGATCATTCTTTAACGTCCTGAATAATAAACTTGAGTTAATTTATATTTGCTTAAGAAAATTTTTCAAGTTAATTATTCCTTTTATATCACTTATTTCCATGTTATAAACATTATGTAATCAAATAATGTTTGTTTTGTCGATATTTGGTTCTTAAGTTAAAAGTGGATTTCTTACAATTACAAGTTGTTCGTGTGGTCAATGGTTCATTATATCCAGAATGATATTCATGATTTGGATATCATATATATCATATATATCCAGCATATACATGTATTTATAATATTACATAATCATTTTGAGGTAAGAAATAAATGCACCATTCATGGAGACGGTAAGCCGTACGTACGCATGAACGCTACATTCATTTTTTGTCATATTAATGGAATTAAAACTAAATGATAGGTATGTATATTTTAATTACAGAATTATATTCATAATTTATATGTAACATAAATTATATATATCCATTATAAATATGTACTTATAATAGTACATTACATTTGGGGATAAGAAATGAAATGCACCGTTCCTGGAGACGGTAAGTCGTACGTATGCATGAACGCTACTTTCATTTCTATCTCATACATTAATAAAAAGAAATAATAATGATATAGAGGTATATTATATTTAAATTATAACATCATATATAATAACTTTAAATCCATACTTTATACATCCCACATATGGCATTAACGAATCACATCACTTTGAGGGGGCGGTAGTCCGCACTTCCTTAAATGAAGATATCGTGTTTACCCATAATGGAAACCGTAAAGGTTTGCCCAAAATGAAAAATACATAAGCTTAAGGAAAACATAAACATATTATATATCATATATAAATATAGTGTCATCTTAATGTCCACCTTTGAAGGTGTTAAAAGAATGTTGAACAATCATCGTTTCGTGAGGTAGAAATTTTCCATCCATGGAAATAGTATGTTCTTTAACCATTAGATGTAGGTGTGTGTAAGTGTATATCGAATAATTCTTATAACAACATCCTAGTATATTGAGGATACTGTAGTTGTTACAAAAGAAAAGAATAAAATGAGTTTAGGGGGTTGGAGAAGCAAAATAAAACAAAATGACTCAAAAGAAGAAATTACCATAAAATCGGGTAACTCTCCTTAGTTTGAGCTCAAAGTCTTCCTTGGGAAGACTTATTCCCAAAGTGAGACTTGAAGTAGTAATAGAGGGATGTGGAGAGTCAAAATGGGAAGTGTTTGGCCGATCCAATGGCTTTGGGAGTGTGGGTAAGGAGGTAGAGGTGGGGGCCTTTTATAATAGGAGAGGAGGGGCACTCTTGGAAAGTAAAGAAAAGTCACTTTATTTTAAAATGGTATTCGGATTTAAGAGGTCCCACATTGATGTATTTCGAGGATAAGGTGATAAGGGTTCTAAATCCACTCATCCAATAGGTTTTGGACATGTGTAGGTCTTAGATATTACATTATCTTCCCATTTTATTTAAATCGTTAAATAATGAGGTCATCACTGCATCATCATGATGTCATAAATAATTTAATATAATTAATGTCTAGAAATTATAAAAAGAATACTATGATGTAGGAAATGTTTTTATATTTCCAATGACTATTTACAGTCAAAAATATGACTTGTATAACCCCATGTAAAAACTTTTTTAGTAAAACATATCATGTGTGTGTCATTTTTACTTTAACATTAATTAAAAAGTTATTTATGTCAATTCCCATCCAATGTGGCTCCATGGGGTCCCCAAGTTGACCCATGGAATTTCATGGTCTGATATGACACATCCAATAAGGGTAGGACATGTGTCAATCTCATCTCATATTATTAAAATATTATTTTTACCTTAAACTACACTAAATACCACTAATCGCGATTAAAAACTTAATAAGTTACTATTCACCAAAAATTTATTTTAATCTCATTGAACCACATTTTACTTCTTAATGACAACCATGTATGTCGGATTTTTGAAATTCAAAACACAGAAGTGGTAAAATTTCATTTAAACGAATAATCAGTTATTTATAAGTATCACTTAGTGGTTTCACTATTCATCAAAAATTGTCGTTTTTCAGAAAAATACCAAAAATTCACCCTAAGATATATTTGATACTCCGAATTCAAAAATGAAGTCCATTTTACAAAATTTACAACATATAAGTTTCATTAATTAATTTAATAATTAATTCCCACTGTCAGAGCAAATAGCGTGTTTTTATGAAACAATAAGTATCAAAAGATTGACACTAGTTTAAGTCCGATTTCAAAGTGAAATTAATTCCAACGACCACTATTGTATTTAATGGTAAAAATATTTTCTAATTTAACTTTAAAACAAATTAAAAAGATAATCTAATCATATAAATAAATTAGATTAAAAAGAGGATTTGAATTAAAATACAACAGTTTACACTATTAATTAAAAAATGAACTTTATCGGAAAGATACCAAAAATTTATACAAAGTAAATTTTGATGTCCCAATTCTTAAGAATAGTTTTATTTGGTCCAATAAAATTTATAAGAGTGAACAAAACGATATTTAATGACGGTTCACCATCAAAAGGCGATAAGTGAACCTTTAGTGAAAACTAGGGCATATACACCTAAAATTGAATTCTTTCTATATTTTAAGACTTTATCTTTTATTGGAAAAAAGTAAAAACATTTAAAAACATATATAATCATATTTTAGTTATTTATATCCATTCCCTCCAATACAACTACTACATTTTAACTTCCATTTAAAATATTATTATTTTATTATTAGAGTGCAACGTAAGATTCCCAAGAAACTCGTTGTTGCATGTTGGGTACGCCATCGAGCATAGCGTCCCCTTTAAAGTCATATTAATATTTTAATCACAAATATGGATAAATATGAAAATGTCATATTCTTTATTTACCTGGGGTGTTACAATCATGAGCTCAATAAAATCACTATAAAGAACAAGTATCCCCTTCCAAGGATAGATGACTTGTTCGATCAGCTTCGTGGGTCCAGTTATTTCTCTATGGTGACCTTCGGTCGAGATATCAACAACTAAAGGTGAGGAAGGAATATATTCCCAATACTTCCTTTCAAACGAGGTATGGACACTATGAGTGCATAGTGATTCCCTTCAGACTCACCAATGATCCAAAAAAATTCATCGATTTAATGAATAGAGTCTTTTGAGATTACCTGGAAAAAATATTGGTGGCCTTTATTGATGAAATTATGATATATTCCAAGAGCAAGGAGGAACTTCAGGAGCATTTGGAAACTATGTTAAAGACTTTGTGAAGGGAGAAGTTGTATGCAATGTACAGTGAATGTGAGTTCTGGATGGAAGAAGTATTAGTCTTGGGGCATGTTATCACCAGGAAAGGGATATATTTGGACCCTTCCAAGATGAAGGCAATTGAAGAGTGGCCGAGGACAACTTCTGTAATGGAGATCCGCAGCTTTTTAGGTCCTTCTAGGTATTATCGATGATTCGTGAAGAACTTTTCATGATTTTCAAATCCAATGAACAAGCTGACATGGAAGGGAGTAAAGTTCATATGGACACCAGAATGTGAAGACTATTTTATGGAGTTGAATAAGAGGCTTATCACTACACTGGTACTCACACTCCCTTCAAGTGGAGAATGCTTTGTGGTGTATAGCGATGCTTCTAAGAAAGGCTTAGGTTGTGTGCTAATTCAAAATGATAAACTAATAGCCTTTGCCTCAATAAAGCTAAAAATCCATGAGAAAAACTATCCCACGCATGATCTAGAGATGGCGGCTGTGATCTTTGCGTTGAAAGAATATTCATGAATATGATGAGATGAATTCACCCAGATAGCGCTCCAATGAATTGGGTAAGGATAAGTCTCATGAGATTCGATGTGAAAAGGGATTGGCGGGTAGCCTTGATCCGTACCGAAATGGGAAGCAAGATTGGTGGTTAGCCTTGACCCGTACTAAAGATATGATTTATGAATCTTCAACATTTATATGATTCCATCCCATGTTTATATTAAATGATTTCATAAGTTTCATGCATTTGATATCATTATGTCATGCCTCTTAACTCATGTTCTTGAGATGTATCCTTATGTTCATTCCCTTACTGGGCATTTTTAGCTCATCCCTTTGTTCATCTGTTCCCCAGGGTACCCTATGTAGATGTAAGGGCACAAATGATGTTTTTAGCTCATTATGGAGATTAAATAAAGAAGTGTTTTTTTAGCCACATGATTTATTTTATATGTACCTAGCCTTCCAAGAAACTAGAACTAATGATCCTTGGATTTTACTCTAATGATTAATTATGCTTAAAATAATGAAATGTTATATGTAAAAGGCTCGGGTCGCTATAGTTGTAGATAACATATCCTTTCCCTCTTTTGGGGAATGTGAGGATAGGTGTAGTGATTAGATTCATCATTAATTTTTTATTGTTCTCCTTTTATATATTACTCCAGAAAAACAGCACAACCTTCCGAGTAAGCTCTGTTAGTGGGCTTGACAATCAATAAAATTTTATTGCAAATAGTGTACAACTCCAAGATAATCCATGGAAACAATATATCTATATCATATATATTTCTATGATAAATCCTTCAATTGGTTTAATAATTTAAGAATCCCTAGATATTCATTTTCTAGTGATATCATGCCCCATGAATATTATGTTCTCCATAAAAACACCCATTTAATATTAATTCTATATAAATTTTCTCATCCAAGGTCTATAGAATAGTATCCAAATGATCCTCATGATTCTCCATTATTTTGACATAGATAAGAATATCATTTATAAATACTACAACAAATTTTTCATAGTAATCACAAAATACACTATTCATTAAATCCATTAATGTAACTATATAATTAGTGAGTATTTTTGGAATCACTATAAACTTTTAGTGCCCATATATTTTATGAAATGTATTATTTGGGATATTCAACTTTCATACATTTAATTGATAATATCCCAAAAAATTATCCACTATAGAAATGTATTGCGGTGAACTTTATTTATAAACAAATTCATAAATATTTGGTAGATGATAATTCTTCTTTACTGTGATTTTGTTTAACTCATTATAATCAATGAAGAGGTGAGTTAACCCATCCTACTTCTTGAAAAAAAGGGATTGATCAACCCATTTTGAACCACATGAGTACATAGACAATTTATATAGTTTATCCTATAGTTTTTTCTTTAGATCAAAAATTTCAACAATTCGAATTATATATAGAGTCTTAGATATTGAAAATGATATATGTATAATTAAGATTAATAACTCAACCCATTTTATTAGCTGAATACCATGAAATTCTATAGAAAAAACATCAAAAAGGTTTCTTACAATGCTCATTTCATCAAGGATGATATTTTACATAGTCTTAATTAATTCATCATGGTAAGATCACTCATAATGTAATAATATTAATTTTTGATAAGATGATTCCAATGGATATTATTCGTTTTCGTCACACTATTGTAAAATCATAGGGTGATTCGTGATACAGAAAGTGATTTCCTTCTGTCAACAATTAATATTGACTCAATAAAAGTAAATCCAATACATCTCTAGAATAGAACAAAATTTCACTAATGGAATTATCCCAATGTTTTCAGATTAAATTAAGCTGATAAATTTTGATAGGGGGTATGTTATATGATTGGGATTTAATAATGGACCCATATTCTATTTTCACTGATAACCCAACTTCCATATTTCTAGGGGTTCATTAATAGCCATATGAACCTTGTGTGATATGAAATAATTTGTATAACATTAATAAAATTGTACATCCACAATCATAGAATGAATAATTAGTGTACATGTCCCCTCATAAATTTTTAGGATCCACTACTAGTGTAGTGATAGGATAGGCTCACAATATCAATATAGGACTTGGAGGTTGTTTTCACGTTTTCAAAAAACCCTTGACTAAGTGCAGTGGGTCTTATAGTGTCCGTTTTCAATAAAAATGAAGAATTGGACAAAAAGCATGGGGTTGAATGAAACATTCCATTCCTATAAATCATTAGTGGGTTTATCCCCTCACCATTCGCTAGATTGGTTCCCCTTTTACCACACAAAATTCATTTCCTTGTCCCCTTCCAGAATTTTATTTGATGATTCATCCTACACTTTTGAAAAGTGGGATGTTGGAATTTCTTACCATCGTGAGATTTCTCCATTGCTCAACAAGAATTATACTCTATTATCTAATTATTATCTTTAATTATGTTATAACCTTGGGATTCTCATATATTTATTTTATATATGATGGAACATAGGACAATTTATACAGATATTTCAATTTCTAAAATCCCAAAATACTTTTGTATATTCATCTTTATCCCACTAAGGTAGTAAACATTAATTTTGGGGTCAATGATTATTGTGATGGTGTATCATGAATTTATTTTGAATTATTCGACATAAATCCAAATGGATTCATCATCTCATTTCTTTACGATAAATAAATACCACTATATTTTATTTCAGAGAGTGTAAGATAATATTCATCAAAATGTTTTCAAGATTTGTTTCTACTAGATCACATTTATTTATTTTTCATTCTTTGTATTTATAAGCCATCTCCATAAATGATTAGCTTAAACCATCATATGGTAAATTGATAAAAATAACATCAATTTCTCATAGAATTGAATAATTATGAAATATATTCAATGCACATGACACATTTTCATGCTATTAAGGGATCTTAAGATCCTCTAATAGATAGAACCATTCATTGCATAAAGGTACTAATTGAAAATTGTTGTTTACTATGTGGATGTGGGTATTCCTCCTAATTAAATTTTATATTCCAAACATGATTAATTGATAATGTATTAACATAAGTTTCCCCACACCATTTATCATCACATTGGGAATCACATGTTGGCATTCATCCCACTATACATTACAATGTATGTTTACTTGGGTCCTCTTAATTTCATCCACTCACTATAATAGTGTAAAATTAGGGAAGAAAATATTCAAACTATTAAAACCATAAAAGTTAAACTATGATCATTAAAGGGATGATAAATAGTAGAAATATATTCATTAACCTAATAATTTATATGTTTAAATCTATGAAATCTACTTCATGTTTCCTAATAATAAATTTAATCGACATCTTTGTCCCCTCTATACTGTTTTGTTGAATGTACATGATCAAATAAATAGTACCGCTTAAATTTATTAGATAAGTGTATATAATTAGGACTCTTTTACATTAACAATTATAGGTTTATTTATTACCCAATGAAACCTTTTGATGTAATTACCCATTGGTGATTTTGTTTCATAGGTATATACACTTTCCAGTATCTGAATTAGGTTTCATTTTCTTAAAATCCAAGAACTCTATACATTAACAATACACATAGATTTTTTCCTATATTCTTTCATATCCCCATGGTTTTCTCTACTGTTTTAATATCATAAACATAAAAATAACATGATTTTTATCTAATTCCATCTAAGAGAACTCCAATATTTTATATACTGAATTTTCTGATTTATTATATAATCATACATATAACACAATCAAATAAATGTTGAGATAAAATGTGGGTCACGACCCCCTCCCAACAAAGTGTACACCTCATAGGCCAGAAATGTGAGAAGGGAGATAATGAATACCATGTCCCACCTCCAGTCAGCCTCGTGTTGGGGACTAGCACCAAGGGTATAGTAAACATAGAAATTGGAGGCATTGCCCTCTAAGAGAACACATGCCAAAGAGAGAGATTAGACATACAACAACCCAATCCAACTTAAACTGGAATATAAAATAATCCCAATTAAATTTTTGTAATGAGATGAAAAAAACTACTTCTAATGAAAGGGGTAATTGTAAGTCCCAAAAAATTAAAAAATAATCAAAGAAAGAGTCCTCAAAGTTCACATAATCCTCAATATAGTTGTAACTATCCTGATCTACAACCTTCTCCATGAGACCATAAAAAATAGTTCATATAGCATATGGTGAGAAGAATAGTATACTAAATTGGATTCTCCCCAGAGCCTCTTGTAAAAAAATATAGGATACATGCTAAAGCATGATGAACAACAAGTGAAACTAACTCATAACCAAAATAGGTATAGTATGTTCCTTGCCTAAACATGGATACTCTCACCATGTATTGCTTATATGAGTATATAATATAATAAATAATGTCAAGGGTATCCCGCTACCACTACCGCACTATTTTTCTACTTACCCCAACACTACACGTCCTAAGACATATATCTCCAAAAAGGATTTCTAGAAGAACCCAAGGTCAGCACCACAACATGTAACTCTTAGAAACATGGGAATATCACCACACCATACATACAAATATAAGTAACTAGGTAGTTTCTAGAAACCACCACATCCCACATAACTTTTATCGTACATTGGGTATTACACCATTAGACAATACATCTCATACACCGAGTGAGGATCCTCATTCCATCGTGACCAATACACATTATACCTATAGTAGTCTATAGTAAACTATATCCTTAGTATATGTGTGTGAAATTACCACAATCCATTACAACCCTCTACACACATTATATGGGGAAAACTAACTGCCAGACAAATGATAAAAAGTAACATCCAAGAGATGAAAGCGAGGTAAAATAGGGATTTCAGCCATCCATACTCCCATAGAGATGTTGGGGACCCCCCCTCCCCGGGCAAGAGATTCAATGAGGGTTAAGCTACCATAACTGATTGGGTGGGGTAGCATATATAAATGCAAAAATTACATGATAAAATATTTATCAAAACAACACTATGGAAAAAACCTAGTCTTAGAAACAAATTCATCTAATGTCTCTTGGAATCATTTCTGCCACTTCTAAGAAAATAAATCCTATAATCACTCAACCATTTAAAGATATTTATTAAATCCTCTTTTCCCTTTCAGTTAGTTTCACTTTATGTTAATTAATTATTTTACCATTAATCAACCATTAACATTTCCACATTACATTATGTTAGCATTCCAAAAAAGTCTTATTCCCACTAGGCATAACCACACTAAGTCCAAGGATCCTCAGAAGTAACCACAATATTACTTCCCAACAAGATCCAACCCTATAGGTTCAATATCATTCATTCAATAATTTTTTTAAATTGTTAACACTTTTCCAAAATTCCAATTATTCTAAGAAAAAATTCTATGCTACCAAACACAAGGGTCTCAACACGGGGAGTCGATGAACTACCTACCAAGTATTTTCAACCCATAGTAGGAGCATATAGGTATATTTACTTGATAATACAAGCATGGAAAACATGTTTCATACCCGATTTGTCTTCTCCTATTTTGGAATAAGGGTAACCAAACCGTATACCTCCAGCAATGGGGAATGTATAGATTTTAAAAAACAGTAATCTATTTAAAAACACTTCATGTATGCCCAGATATAACCCTTTTCATCATCTTTATCATCCTCCCCGACACCAACATGAAAAAAAATTCTACATGTCACAACTCAAGGCATCAACATCCATCACAACCACTAGGCCTCAATTCCCCCACCTACTACAAAATACATCCAGTCTCAGCCATCCAGTACTCACATCACAACAAAAGAAGCATGGAACAAATCCCATACAAACTGTTATCTTTACCCTAAATAATGCATCCATCCTTCGTACCTAGTGAGAACTCATATCTCCAATGAATAAAGCACTTCGACTTTACAAGTGAGAGGGTAATTCACAGCCCTACCAGCCATTATCTTTTATCAAAAAACAACTTCATTATTCTATATTGAATTATCAAATTTATAATGAGTATGTTCTATGAATGGATTACATAATCATCAAGATATCATAGCTATCAAAAATCATTTAAATAATTAGTTTTATATGAATTTAATCAACTAGCATCAACATGCTTCATGTTTATTAGTCAATTCAATTAAAGAAGATATTATGAAATAATTTGATCAACATAAAAATACAACAATAACCAAATTAAATTACAAGACTCCTTATCATTGGACAATTAGTGTACAATTAATTACAACATTATTTTATTTAAAAATTTCAATGAAAAAATATATTCAAAACAACCAAAGCATGTAGATCACACTATCTCGCAAATCAAGCGGCAAAAGCATACGATCAAAATAAATTCGTAAATATGAATCAAATATTTTTTATGTATAATTCATTATGATTATGTGGGATAAATCATCATAAATCTACTATTACTCATAATAAAATAGGGACTCCATGAATCAACTACCTCAAAAGGCTTCCAACATTCATTATAAGATAATGGGCCAATCACAGCGGATCACGATCAACTCTCAAGAAACAATTGTATTCACATGAGGATGTCATGGAATGACCGCATCAACCAACACCCAAGTAATATCCATTATAAACATGGATATCACACTCAATTACCTGGAACAGAGATATGGGAGTAAAAGGATTATGGAACCAAGTAGAATAAGGTATAACATTCCTTATATTGAATTTGGATTAACACTTGCATCATACACCAAAACAGGGGGTTTTCATTAAGTAGGAAGAAACTTATTTGGGAAACGATCCTATGATTATAGTTCGATCGCACCACTCCTATGGGAAGAATGTCTCAGGTGTTTCACACTGAGACAATAATAACGTGAAATGGCATACAATTTCCATTTATGTGGATTACATAAAACCATGTTGTTTGAACAATTAAAACCCTCATGGTTTAAGAAAATCAAAGATATAATTTATAGCCCATTAAATGGATTCAAACCAACTTTAATATTGAATTCAACTCATTTCACATCAAATAACGACATAGAAAGGTAAAACTAGGAATTCTAGATATTTTTTGGAAATTTGACAAACTATTCGAAGTGACTCACCATTCTAGAAACACTATAGCACCTTCCGTTAGATGTCTCACTGTTTTAAAAATGATGTATCACCAATTTCAAGAAGACTCACCATTCTTGAAATACTTTAGTACCTATGATTAGATGTCCAATCCTTCTAAAAGAACTATATAACCTACCATTAGATGACCCGCCATTCTTGAAATAACGTAGCACCTACCCTTAGATTTCTCACCACTATGGAAACATTCAAGCACCTACCGTTTGATGTCTCACCATTCTAGAAACATTTTAACAGCTACCATTAGATATCTCACCATTCTATAAATTTGGAAAACAATTAAAAATGACTCACCATTATAGAAACACTATTCACAGAACTAGAGATTTGGGAAAGTGTTATGAATAAGTCATCCTCACCTCAAAGAACAGCTTAAACACCATATTTCAGAAAATTAATTGACTCTATAGGTCTAACCCATTACATCAGATGCATCTCAAAGCAATTCCATCATCACAAATCCAAAAAAAACTAAGAGATAAAATAACTACCCCTTTTGAGATACCTCTCAAGGATCTCTCCCCAAAGGATCTCAACTACTTCATCAAAGGAACATCACAAAACCACTTGAAAACTAGAACTATCCCCTATCCACTCTCCTAGGGGAGATACCTCTCAAAAGGGAGAATGTCGTAACCAGAAAATAAGAAATCCTTATCACAAACATGAAAGGTCTACAACCACAACAAACATCATTACAAGAAAAGAGATAAAAATAATATAGCTCGGGGTACTGACCATGTATCTGGGACTGACTACTCCAATTATTCTCCTCTACTCCACCATGATTCCACCAGACACAAACCAAGAAGATTGAATTCCCACACGACACCTTCACATTGTGGTCCTGAATCTCAACAAGCCACTCCTCAAAGTTCGCATCATCTATTACATCAATCTGGCCCCAATCTATGACATGAGATTCGTCATAAATATAAAAACAGAGCTATGACAACAGAAAATCATTGTTTATCTAGATCATCATAGAGGGAAGTTCTACATGATACCCCATGGCTCTGAGTCGATCCTATACATTGAATGGCCCAACAAGCTGGGGAGAATACAAACTCCTCTGACTAAAACATCAGGGGCCTCTCTGCAAACAACTCTGTCTCACCAGATATCCACCAAAAGATCTACCAATAGGGAATATTCCACCTGATGCACCAAATACGAATGCATAGTTATCTTTAAAAGACTTACTCTACCACCAAATTCTCAAGCATCTTGATGTAATGATCAATATTCCTCCATCATCCAATAGTAATTACCTCAATCCCACAATGTATCACTATGTGACTTTCTATTGGGCGAATCAACTACAACATTCCCATTATATGGTGTATATGAGATTTCAAATTCATAATCATATAGTAACTCCATCCACTGATGCTATCTCATGTTCATGTCATAATGGGATAAAACATATGTCATACTTTTATGATCAATGAAAACCAAAAATTGATCACAAATGAGGTAATGTATAGACAAATCAAGAGCAGACACCACTGTTTCCATAAAAAAATATAGTGAAATAGTTACGCTCATGGGGATATAACTATCAAGATCCATAATAAACGACTGATCTATACTGCATCAATACACATCCAAACCCAATATGTGAAGCATCATAGATAACCGTGAAATGAAATTCTTATACGTGTAGAAAAAGAATTGGGGCACTAGCCAACTTCTCCTTCATATACACAAATGATTCTTGACACTGATCATTCCATATGAATTATTGATCCTTTATGGTAAATGTTGTTATTGGAGTGGAAGCCTAAGAGAAATTGACTACAAACCTCCAGTAATATCCTGTAAGGCCAAGGAATATTCATATGTCTTCCATTGTTTTGAGGGTTTTCTAAGACCCAACGTCATCTATCTTCGATGTATCCACTACTACTGCCTATTAGGATAGATCATTCTCCATTAAATGGACTTATCAAGCCCAAAACTCGAACATTGACAACATTCAAAGTAGTTGTTGTTGATAAAGAAGTCCCAAAATTTCATTTTGATGCTATGAATGATCCTCCTCTAATTTAGAGAACATAAGGATTTCATCGATGAAGACTACCATGAACTTATCTAGGAACTCACAAAACACAACATTCATCAACCACTTGAACACATCTAGAGCATTCATCTCACCGAATGACATCACCAATAACTCATAATGCCCATGGAAACAACAAAAAATCAGCCTTTAGAATATCCCCATCATTCACTCACAATTGATGAAATCCTGTCGGCAAATCGATCTTTGAAAACCAAATTGCACCCCTCATTTGATCGAATAATTCCCTAATCCACCGAAGGGTATATGGGTTCATTACTATCAATTTTTTCAAGAAATTCTAATTGACACAAAACCACAAACAACTTTCATCCTTCATCATAAACAAAACTAGTGCACCCCATGGTGACACAATTGGCTAAACAAAACCACGCAACAAAATTCAATCGAGTTTTTATACGTAGCTCTCGAAATGCAGAAGGCTCCATGCTATATGGATTCATAGAGATAAGACACACGCCTCACTTCATCTCGATCCCAAACATGATCTCACATAAAGGGAGTAATGCTAAAACCTATAAAAATGAAATCGGTGTACTATTCAATGAACCTTGGAAAATGGTGAATGATAAACCAATAAATAGCTCAACCTCACATTGTCCATGATGTATGACAAAGATGGAACACTCCTATGAACCATATGAGGGTCTCTCTCCCCAAAAAACATTGTTGACTCTCCATCAGTAATAAAGAACACCACCTACCTTCAGAAGTTGTCCATATTATCCTATAAAAAATACAACCAATCCATGAAAAGTATGAAATCATATTCTTGTATCCATAAACATAAGAAATCACCCCATTATTTGTACTACCCCCACACTAGCTCTTAATATCTATGAACTTCAAAAAAGCTAGCTCATCTTTCCACTAGCGTAGTCAATGCCAAGGGCTCTATAAGTCTCTCTACCTCAAGTCCCAATGCATGGACCAGTGTTGGTGATATGAAATATTATTTCACTCCTAAATCAACAATGGATTACAACCAATTATAAAAAATAAATGGGTACCTCAAAAGACGTATGGATCACCTAGTGCTGAAAATGCTAAACCATGAAGGAGACCACATCAAGCTCTATAGCCTCTCTGACCCAAATGGGGACCACCACTATAGTCGTGCTCTTCTCTCTAAGAATGGGGAGTGTCCACAGGATGTCCTCTACCTACAACATTTTCTATCTACTGATCCAAAGCTAGTGCAGCCTACTACTACTACCTCGTATGGAATTGACTCAAACGAGGAACCTGAAGAGGATCTCCTAATCAAAAATGGCTAATATAAAATGTCATTAACTCTTTCTGATTTTGACCTCAACCTCTTTAAGGAAAATAACCTTGTCACATGGCATAGGCCTAAGAACTTGCACACCCAAATGAAAAGAGATTATAAGGGATGGGACCAACCAGCGGCCGAACGGAAGCCCTTCTACCCTAAAAATAGGGATTCCCAAACCATAGTTATGCTTCATGAAGAATCATAACTACTACCCTCTTGTGATGATTGAATTCGGGCTAATGTACTCTTAATGACCTAATCCATCACCAACAGCTCGATATATGTTGTTAGTATAAATGAGGTGACTTGGTGATGAATCATTGGAAGAAAATCCTCTTTGAAATTCATCTTCCTAGAATCATATATAGAAGTAGTTCCATAGAATATTTCATATGGTTTCGGAAATAGATCATGAACCCTCACACATTAGAGATTCCCTACCAAAGGGTATGTAGATCCTAGAAACTGGTTGCCTTCACAGTTGAAGAAAGAAAAATGGCTCTAAACTACTCTCAGAACATCTCCCATGAGACAATAGACTCTTCACGATCCCTAAGGGACAAGAACAACCACTACCTTGCTATCCCATGTCACAACATCACAAAAAACGATACCCGGATCTCTTTCCAAGTACATATCAAACTGAAATCTTTCTCAACTTTTTCAAACCAATCCTCTACGACTGCATCAGGAACGATTCAATCATACTTTTATAGAATATGGAACTAAAACTCTAGTGAAACCTAGTGGACATCTTTTGTATGAACCTGATGAGAACATTTAAATAGAACCATACCATTAAAAGAAAAAATAGTTACAGCTCTTAATCCTGGAATATAGAAAACTGTATTAATTAATTTTTATTATTCATTTTAGGTTAACTTATCCCATGTTCTACCTAGTCAAATAAATGAGAAAAAAAGAATGATGTAAGATAATTTCATATGTATCTACCATCAAACTAACATCACTTTGTTTAGTAGCCATTTTAAACATAGAGGTCCATGAATCATATCATATGGGGCACTAAAAACCTATTTCTAAGCCGATCTTCAGTTTTTACAAAACATTAGAAACATGGCTGACACACATTCCCTACAAAACCATGAAACATCACCTATTCCAAATCCTCAACTCCATCTTATCCCTCAACTACACCTATGATACAACTCTTTAATGACCCCCTCCAACAAAAGTGTACCCTTCCCGGACCGATAATGTGAGATGGGAGATAATAACACCCAATTCCCACCTCTAGAATGCCACAGGTTGGAGACTAGCAATGAGGGTATAGTATACACACAAATTGGAGTAATTATCCTATAAGAGAGAATATGAGAAAGAGAGAGATATGATAGATACCAAACACCACCAACATAGACTCAAATATGAATGAATTCCATGTACATATAGGTAAGGACTTGAAAAAACTACAATAATTGAATTGGAAAACTGTGAGTATGAAAAGAAATTAAAACAACAGCAAATATGAAGCCTGAATAGCTCCTTTAAACCCACAGCTATTTTGTAACCATCCTGATCTCTAACCTTCTCCATGTGACCTGAAAACATTTTATATAAAATATGGTGAGTTTAATAGTATACTTAGTAGTATCCTACCTAAATCCTCTCAAGAAAATTTAATTGAAACATGCTAAAGCACTGTAAATAACAAGTGAAACTAACATGTCACCTAAACATGTATATTATGATCCCAACCTCATCTTTTCTACTCTCACCATCTATCGAATAAAATATTATATAATATAATAAATAATAATGAGGGTAACCCTACCACTTCGCCACTGTTCTCCGCTTTTCTTCAATGTCTCACTTCCTAATCCATCACTCTCTAAAACGGCTACCCCGAATACACCTGGTTGAGCACCACAACCTATACCACATGTAACACAGTGATTTCCCATAGAAAACAGGATGAATCACCACACTATACACACAACCAAAAATAACCATATAGTTTCTAAGATCCATAAAATCCTACATAATGTGTATCACACATCGTGTATTACACATCATTCCACTACATCCAATATTCCACGTATGGATCCTCAAGCCATCACAAACTATACATGTTATACCTATAGTAGTCTATATGAAACTATATCCAAAATATATGTGTGTGAAATAAACACAATCTCTTACATTACTCTAGACACGTTATATGGTGAAAACTAACCATTTTACATACGAACATATCTAACTACCAAGAGATGAGAGCGGGGGGAAAGGGGGAAGTCATTCATCCATCCTCATACTAGGATGTGGGGGAAAACACCTCCCCTTTAAGGAATCCATGGAATTGCAGTCACCCTAACTAATAAGGTGGGGTAGTGTATAGAAAAAAAATTAACATGATATAATATATCCCAGAACCACACTATGGAAAAACCTAGTCATAGTCACAACATTAGCTAATGTCTATCAAACTCTCAACTACCACTACTAAGAATAGATTTCCTATAAGCACAAATTCATTTAAATACATTTATTAAAATATCATTTCCATTTTAAATAGTTTCACATTATGTTAATAAATTTTTTATCCATTAAAAAACAATTAAAATTTCCACATTACATTACATCATCATTCCAATAAAGTTTCATACCCTCTATGCATAACTACAGCAAGTCCACAGACCCTCAAAAGTAACCTCATCTTTTCATCCCATCATGATCAAACCCCATGGGTTCAACCTCATTTATTAAATCAATTAATAACATTATTAACACTTTTCCATAATTATATTTATTCTATGAAATCTTTCTAAACTACCAAACACAAGGGTCTCAATATGGTGAGTGGATGAACAACCTGTCGATTCTTTTCCACCCATATCAATAGCATTGACCAATCCTTATTCGAGAAGCGAGATACATAAATCACATGGAATACCCCATGCATTATAGCCTCTTTTATAGGGGGGTAATTAGGACCATCTGGCTCAAGCATCAGGGAATGTTTAGCAGTGAAACAAAAACAACCATCAAACAAGAAAAGAATCGAGTAAGCCAAAATTCAACCTTTTTCATCATTTATAGTGTGATTTCTAACAACCACAAGAATAAAACACTACAACTCACCACTCTATGCATAAACAACATCCACAACCATTAGATCTCCCTACCCCTACATACTAAAAAATTCATCCCTGTATAGCCATCCCATGTTCACATCACAACAAAAAATGCATTGAAAACATACCACATAGCAACTGGGCTCTTGGCCCTAAAAAAGGCATCCATCCTTCATACATATTGGGCACTGATAGTTCTAAAGAATAAATATCATGGCCTTTATATGAAAGAGGTAAACTCAGAACCCAACTAGGAATTATATTTTTTAAACAACTTATTCTTTAATCAGTATTGAATTTACCAATTCATTATTAGTAGGTTCCAACTATGGGAAAACTAGTTAGTAAGCTATCATTACTATCAGAAAGTAATTAAAAAATTAATAAGACTTTCCTTAAATCAACATGAATCAACATTAATTATATTTATCAATCAATTCAGTTAATCTAGCTCCCCTATATTAATTTTATTAACATACAATTACAATAACAAATAGATTCATTTTCATGAATATTTATCTTTGGCCCATTAATTGACAATTATTCCCAACTTCACATTCTTTACCAATTTCCCTCAAGAAAAAAGTCCTCAACAAAAAGATAATTGATATTGTACTATAAAAAAATCAAGAGGAAACACCATACAGTCAAAACCAATTCTATAATCTGGTTCAAATATTTATAATATCAAATTCAATATGATTTAGTCGAATAAATCATAAAAACTATACTACTAAATGAATGAAAAATAGATAATCCATGAATACCACACCTCAAATGGTTTCCAATGTTCTTTTCATGAGAATGGGATAATCACAATGGATTATGATCACCTCTCCCGTAATGACTGCATTCACACTAAGGACGTCTGGGCACGAATGAATCATCCAACACCCAAGAAGTGTTTTTTAGAGACATGGATATCGTATTACATTACATATAAAGGAGATAAATTAGAAAACAAGTCAAGGAACCTAGAATATAGAGGTAAAACATAGCTTATATTGAAGATGGATTGCCACTTTCCCCTTGTAAAACAATAGGTTGTGTGCATACAGTAAGGAGAAATATCAAGGGGAAATGATCCAACGATTACAGTTCGATCATGCCAATCCTATGGGAAGGAATTAAATGGGTGACTCACACTAGTAGAAAAGAAAATTTAAAAGAAAATAAATAAGGGAATGTGTATGAATATGAATTATTAGATGTGAGACAAATAGGATTTGAAATGGGTTAAAATTTCTATTAATGTAGATCACATTAAGACAAATCGTTTGACCAATTAAAGGCCTAAATATCATTAGAAAATCAATTATATGATTTATTTCCCCTAAAATGGTCCAATCCCACTAAAATATGTCATTAAACTCATCTTAAATCAATGAAATAAATCAAAAGGAAAAACTTGGAAATCATGAGAAATCTAAAATTTTGAAAAACTGTTGGAAATGACTCACCATTGTGGAAACACTATACCACCAATTGTAAGATGTCTTAAATTGTGTAAAAACTATAGCACCTAGTGTTTTATGACTCACCATTCTGAAAAAATTGCATCACCTATCATTAGATGTATCACCGTTCTGGAAGCACTTTAGCACCTACCATTAGATGACTCACTGTCCGGGAAACGCTGTATCACCTACCGTTAGTTGTATCACTATTCTGGAAACATTGTATCACCTACCATTAGAAGTCTCAATGTTCTGGAAACACTGTATCACCTACCGATTGATGTCTCCCTATTCTGGAAATTTGAAAAAAATTTGGAATTGACTCACCGTTTTAGAAACACTGTTCAAATAATAAGAAATTTGGAAAAGTGTTAGTGATAATTCACCTTGACCTCTTAGAACACATAAAAACATCTAATTTCAGAAAAAAAAACAATTAGATAGGTTAGGGTCATTACATGGTGTCTATGGGAAATTAGATAGATATCATAACATCTTCAAATATTTATTCAACAACAGTAATTAAAATATCCATAATATTCCCATTAATTATATTGATCAACTAATATTACATGAGATAACCTTAGGATATACATAAGAGAGGGGTGAGTTATAAATAACATTAGTGGTACAATAAAATAATAGCATGAATTAATGGAAAAAAGTTAGTAAAGAGGCATAACATGATGAAATAAAAGGATGGTAAACATAATAATGAATATTGCTACCTGATATATGTTGATAACAACATATAAATGTCGCACAACATAAAACATGACATCAAAATTATTAGACAAGGATAACCAATAATACATTATAACATAGTATTCTTATAATTATTGCCTTTTAAACATGCATGATACCACATGGGATATTAATGTATCATAACCATTGGAGGGTTATATAGTTTTGATCCCACCCTTCATTTTCAAATCATTTACCTATATTTATGTGTCACATAGATCATACAGCATATGAAGGTATTTAATATCTTTTAATACATTGATTAATGAGTTTGGATTAAAAAAATTGATGTCCCAAATAAATGAATTGTAGTTTTAACTATATGTATCCCCAAGAGTTAAAATGGTAAAGAGTATTAACATTAAAAAATATGGTTATAGAAAATCATTAGATAATTTTGGCAGGATAACAGTTATACATAGATGTTCATGGACGGGTAAAATGTGGGTAAAAGGTGTTATCATAGTTAATGGGATTCATAAGGACCATAAAAATATTTTTATAAAAATATTATAACACAATAAAATAGATATAAAAAGACTTAATATGAAAAAAAAATACTTCAATAAAAAGGAAAGGATTGGAATCCCTTATTTTAGAGGTATTATATAAAATCATAGGAGGGGTGTCTTAAATTTTTGACAACACAATGGGATGAATTTAGAGTGGTATAGGGAGGGTAAATTCATACACAATGTGCTTTTAGTGAAGTGTAATGGGAGGTTAGGTGGGAAATTATCTTAAAGGGAGTGGATTTATTAGTTTACTACTAAACCTAGGTTTTGGACTCTATGTGATAATATAACCAAAACCACAACACACGCCATGGTTTTTACCCATGGGTCCTACCAAAATGGAATGGATTTAAATATCTTATTAGTCTTAGAACCGAACTCTTAAAAAATTATATTTGATGATGTGTATGTGAGTCATATTCATAAAGATTAAAGTTTAAAAACTTAATATATAATATATGGCTTGGAGGGTTCATTATAGGATTCCAAAATTAATCAAATAAAATAAAAAATCTTATTTTAAAGATAAATCTATTATTGGTCCTGTATTCCCATTAATGTATTTATTACTTCATTTTTATCTATTATGATGTCAAAATAATCATCATATACTTATATCGTAATGAATTTTACCCAAACAATTGACAGTCTCAAAAAAATATGAAAAATTCACCACTGATTATTTTTAAAAAATTTTATTTCAAAAATAAATTTATTTCAGCAAGATAATTATCTAAAAATGATAATTTATGATTTTAAATAAAAAACTTATTTACTGTAAGTATATTAGTCATTACGACACGGATATTTTTTTACACTTATAAAAATTACATTGAAATCCATTAATTTATTTCATCATTTATATTTAATAAAATAATATTTCAAACTAATGGTTTAGAAAAAAATTCAAAAATAATGATTTTAAAAAAATATTAGTTGAAATTATATTATTAACAAAACTACAATTTTGATTTATTTTTATCAAAATATAAGTTTTATCAAACATGTATATCAAAAATTAATACTAAAAATGGATAAATGAAATAATTATTTTATTAAAAATAAATTAAAATAATTCAAACTACTTGGGTCCAAATATATAACCATTTATTACATCAGCATACACTATAATGTTAAGGTGTTTTATTTCATTACATTAATGGGGTGTTTTAATGAACATGTTATGGTCTATCATATATATAATCATAAAGAGAAATCATAATTGATTTTTCTCATGTTTCAGTTTCATAATCTCAAAATGGGATTAGTTACTGGGACATCCTTATTAATCCATCTCCACCAGACGTTTTGATAAATGGGATTCACCGGGTACGATCCTACTTGTTGAGGCCATTGTTTGTTACTTCTATTTCTATTATAATCTAAAATAACTTTTATTATATACATATCGTAGAAGTCATATTATAATGGGTATATCAACAATGATTCTGATAATAAATATTATTTTATTTATTATAATAAATTATAGCTATATTTTATAATTTTTTAATATAATCATTGAAATATAGTCCTTGTGTTCTCAATAACAACATTTCAAAATAAGAAATTTCTTCATTCATAAGAGAAAAAACATTATAATATTTTTTATTAATTCAATTTTTCAAGGGTGTGATCGATGTCATGATAAAAGATAATATATCACAAAAAATATGAAATTTCTACACTATGGGAGCTTTTCATAGTGTTATGGGAATGACAAATAGAGGAATTTTTTATTAGAAAAGTACATAAGAATCATTTCTATGGAAAAATACAAATATATTTAAGTGGATTTGATTGTTTTGAGACGACTGTATCATTAAGTAATTCAAATCGTGAATGGTAAATCCATAAAATGCAATATCCACGTTATTAGTATCTTGTTTTTAACAAACACTATGATGAAAATTGAGACACTAAGGAGTGATGGTAGAAGTAAAATTCCATGGTTTTCACCATGACATGTTTTGTGTGTGAAAGAAATGAAATATAATGATTAATTACATGTTAAAATAATGAGTTTCACATTGTAGATATTCTTGAGCATGCTCCCATGGTTTTGGATGAAAACAACCTTGACGTTGTGATTTTATGGGTAACACCATAAAGAATTAAACTCAACATAAGTCCATATTCAAATGCCATATCCATGAAGATGAATAACTATGATTTGACTAGGTGATCGTGACTCAGTTTATAAATTGGTTGTTGGAAAAAAATTACATTTGATTTAGAGTTATATTATATTGTATTAAGAGGTAAACAAAGTGAATATTATAATAAAATACATATATATTTCTCCCCTTAAAAATCTCAATAGGGGTTTTTGGTTAGAGTAGGCTCATAAAGAGGAGGAATAATAGACTTATATCCTAATGCTTGAAGAGAAGTGTATTATGTTATGGGAGTAAAATTTCATTAGATGTTTGTAGATTTCCAAAAGATAATAAAAGATAAGAAAATTGATACATAATTCCATGTGTAAAATAGATATTGATTTTAGAAAATGAATATAACAAAACATTGATTATTAGTGAAATATATGAGTGGTTTATAGTAGTGGATTTTTGTTCTATGAGCATTTGGAACTAAGAGGATTGGTATGGGAACTATAAACAATAAGTACAAGTAGTGTTCTTTTAGTTTCAGGTGTATTAGTATGTCATCAATTTATGCAACATGGATTATCATACTTCATGTAATCCATGTAAAATTTCATGTTATCATGTGTTATTTGCTTTATCTCGTTATATTTATTATGAGGGATATGATTTTTCATAAAAAAATTAGAAAAATATCATTGGAGATGGTAATTTTTAAAATATTGGAATAACCTAATTCAACCCAACACCCACCCAATGTATTTAACTTCCCTAGGACTGACAACCATCTATTAATTACCATATAAAACACATTAATTATCATTTTAGAAGAACACATATATTAAATTATATATAACTAAGATAAAACCCATTTAATTCAATAGATGACCTTGATCTGTGCATTAATCTAAAAGTAAGTATCTTCAAACTATGACCATAGAAGATGTGGCATCTGATTCTATGACAATTGATGATAAATTTTATAGTATATGTTCTACACAAAATTTGATTTAAAACGAAAATATGATTTTTTGTATAAAATAATTTTCATACCATATATTGGGATTCTTGTATGGTTCATTGAAGTATGCTTCCTTTTATATAAACTTGTGCAATGTTAAAATTCTCCCCTACCATGAATTGTATCCTTGGTGTGTGGGGGTTTTCTAATTAATATAAAATTGACTTATTTCGCCATAAAATGAAATAATATATGAAGAAACTGAGACCCTCCACCATAGGAATAAGCATATTTTCTCACTTTTAGTTGTGTCATTACACTATAATAAAAATGACCCTCTTAAAACTATTTATGTCATGATTCCTATTACAATTGGGTATGTAGTGTTGAATGGATCATTTATCCTATGATCAGATATATATTTCATTTATATACCTAATATTTCTTATCTAATAGAACATTTACCAATTAATGTCACATTTAATTCTAATTCACTCATTATTGAATCTATATATTTATCCCATCATCTCCCTCACAAGATCATGATCTATGAAAAAACCCTCCCCAATTAATACATGTGGATTGTTCATCATTATCATTCCATACATATTGAGACCTATATCTATTCTCAGGGGTATATCTAGAAGATATTACTATCATTTATCCTCTTCACAATTCAAGTGAATGGGTTATCCCAATCAATTTTGGATCTTCTACAATGGTCCTACATGTGAATGAAAGTATTATATATTCTCCAATGGATTAGTAAATGATTTTTAGATAAACCATATATAATTTATTTGAGGCTTAATTTCTATGATTATAGGATAAATATTGTTGTTTCAATCAATCACCACAAGCGCATAAATAATAACTAAACCCTATTTTCGATTCCTATTAAAATTCATATTGATTCTCACTCTTACCTCCCTCCCTATAGAATTTAACAAATCTAACTTACTATATTACCTCCACATTAACATTTTGTTATTGATTATGAGAAAACAATGGGATTCTATATATAGAATCCAACATCCAATATTCTAGGAGTATCCTGGAATCTTCTCCTAGTTTTAATCAAAACTATGAGGAAAAAAGACACATCAAATGTTATTTTATTATATTGTTTTGGACATTTAATTCTTGTTAGGTTTTATATTACTGACCGTGTGTTTGGATAAGAGTAACCCATCGAGATTAATTACCCTATATATTCTAGTATTTTATCTCACCTCATCCCCATAAATTTATTTGATGGACATGTATTAGAATTAATTAATAATAATCTCCTCGACTCTTGTTCCATATCTATTTAGAACATTTATATAACTATGTTTGGTTTGAATCCTGTTAACACATATTACATATTGATATCTAGATTACATATTTTTACCCCATCCATGTAGTTAAAAAATTTCAAACAATTTTTATATTATAATCTATCATCATTCACATTATTTCTTGATTTATTGGAATATCTATCATGACAAAATATCTTTGATGTGAACTACACATGTCTTGACTCCTATGATTTTTTGATATGTATTTATTCCTGAACCATATATTTTAGAATTATTTGAAAACAGTCAACCAAATACATTCCCCTTAAATATTCCACAATAGACCATTTATGGTAAATCTTATACCGGATCATTAACTCACCTATTGAACAAACACTAACCATAGAAAAAACATCATAACTTAAGTGCATCAATAACATTAAATCATTCATGGGTTTTCGTAATGATAGTATTTGATTTGAAAAAATTACCCCTATAATCAGTAATGATATATGTACAATGATCCTAGCTTACTAACTAATGTTACATTTTCATCCAAATAAGAATATTGGGTAACCCATGTTCACATAAAAATACTATTTCCAAAAACATCATCTGAATTTGGTAAGTGGTAATCCTCAGCATGATAGTTCCATTTCATCATATCTTGATGCAAATGTTGCATGTAATGATTTAAATTATTCCTATTATTCTTTTAATTCTATTTAGTATATTCTAGATATCCAATTCCAATGGTGTTCTCATACCCCCTCCTCAATGTTTCAGTAATATGGCCTTAAACTGTAAACACATTTCCCAAAGGCATTTTATGACGCTATTGTCCATTAATCATTTACCATGGTTTTTCACTTCACCCATTTCAGTGAATAGACTTCTTTATTTTGTTTGAAGCTATATAATAATAAACACAATTATATTTTGGTGTGATTGTGATAACATTAAAATGAATGCGTCCATAATTGAGATTTCTTATATTTGTATTAGTCTCTCCATTCAGATCAGTTTTTCACCCTTCTATTTCTATATAGAATGTATCATCTTTAGGGTCAATGTTTTTTCACATATACATTTGTTCTATTGGTAAAAAATTCAGGTCCTTAAACTTTCAAAGGAATGAGATATTTTATTATCCATATTGAAGACCCACAAAGTTCATCAATGGAAAAAATAGATTCTTTAATTACATTGAATTTTTATTACATATCATAGGAATATTTTTGAGTACTAAAAAAGGGAAATAGTCCAAAAAATTTGTTATGATAAAAACATATAAATGTTGTCTAAAGAAAAATATATGTTCCTTCCCAATTATATTCACCCCATTTTTGTTCAAGGAAAAATCGTACCCAAACTAAAAATATATAAATATTGTAGTGACCACCATTCATCCATAAAAAAAATTAAAGATATGATCAGTAGTTCAATAATCCTAAAAAAATTTAGATAAACCTTTTATTCCTTTCTTTTATTAGTTCAAATTATTTTAAAAAATGAAAGAAGGTATAATATTACATATCTTGATCCCTTTTGAGACTTTAGATCCCCATTCAAGGCCCCACATCAGGACTTTCATTTTGATGAATCATTTAAATATCTGATATTAAAATTAACTAGAAATGGAATATGATTATTATAAATGGGTTCCATATCCAAACTACCAATATCTATCTAATATTTAAATTTCATAGAGAAGTTGTTTGAATGGATGAAATTTAACTTTTAATGATGGTAAATGTGTCAAAGATCCATCTCACATATATTTCTCTATGGATACAAGTTTAAGTGGAAATTAAATTATGATGTCCCTTTACTCATGGATATTCCTAGGTTATGGTGATAGTGTATTTTCAGCCTATCCATATCTCTTATATCCATACAAGGGATAAAATTAAAATTATAAAGGATCAATTCAAAAATATATTCACTGACTCAAATGTTTGGAACTTATGATTTACCTTATCCATTATCATATAATTTTTTAGTGGATTCAATTATTATGATAATTCTCTTCTTGATTTTAGAAGATTATAAATAATTTATAGTTGATCTAATATATAAATAAAAAAATGAAAAAACTAAAAATATAAGATAAATAAATTATCATTCGATAGATGATAGGGAGGGATATCCCCATATGTACAACATTTTCTCAGTAAATTAAGACACTAAAGGAGGATATGATATTTACTACCCTCTGTAACGGGAATTGTATCATTGCATAGATTAAGTCAACAATTTATGTGATTGAAAATATCCCAACACAGACTAAAGAGATTTATGTTATCTTCATCCTACTATAAATATAGATTGTGAGGCATAGTATTGGAATAAAAAATCACCTTTTTGAATTCATCAAGGATCCTCTCATGCCCTTTTATCTACATCATGAATTCCTTTATATCATGAAGATTGTTTTCCATCAAGGATAACACTATCCTAGTAGAATCTCACTTCTAAAACATAATCTGATCATGTTGATGTTGCCTATATTGTCTTATGGCCTTAAAATTTTATAGTGACCAGTCGACTTGGCTATATCAAGTTCCATCCAAGTTTCCTGTGTAGGCTATCTCACCAAAACATTTTATTCACATGTTTAAAAAGAAATTATAATCATTTATGTCATACAACGATGTGATCACTATGTACTTCTGATTTTATAGTTTTTATTTTTATTCTATAATGGATATAAAATGAAAAAACATCCATATGTTCTACCACACCCATTATCTCAACGACAATTGAAGCACAAGGGATGCTTGTATCGAACTAGATCACACAATTGAGACCAGAATATATGTCAATATTGGGTCATATAATGTGAACCAATGTTTGATATTTTTTTCCTTTATCATTCCTTTGATGAATATAACATTTTGGAAACGACATTTCCAACATTGTGTTTTGACTATTAATGATAATATTTTATCTCATCACACTAATAATATTCATCAATCAATAGATACAATAATTAAATTTCACTAGTGTTTGTAATTACCATAACTGTCAGGAGTGTTAATATCTTATATTTTTGTTACTCCACTATAGTGGATCATAGGAATACCCTTTTCATTTCTAACTCTTTAGTTTAGTCGATAGAGAAAATCATTTTCATTTCCACCAATTCATTATCAAGATTGTTCATAGATCCTTCTCGCAATAGAACCCCTAGGGTAACCTCATATAATTCCATTGGAGAGCCTAAAATTTTTATCATATGTCATAATTCTCCAACTTCATTGAGATCAACTCACATGGATGAATAATAATCCAAAATATTAAACAACATGACCACCCTTACACATTGTTTAATGTCTAATTTCCCAAAAACTACATAAGACTGGTTATTAGAGTAATTATAGATTAATAATAATGTATAATTGATAAATCTAAATTAAAATTCTTAAAGGGGCCTATTTTCATTTCATGGATATGTCCTATGATGATACATTTAATGTCAAGACCATTGTAACTGAAGGTTCCAAATTATACTCGGTCACCTTCACCACTGAGGATTCCACCATGATGACTTAAATGTTGGCCTAGGAAACTAGGGCCTCGTCATCCGTAATGAGATATTATTCACAGAACACTAGTATTTTTTAACATTCAATCAAGGCCTTTACTTTAGCATCATATATTATTATGGTGGGAATCACACCTGGCACTCTTCTTCCACTATATTGAACACCTAAGACACTAAAATCACAAAAGAAAAATATTCATAATTTCAATAATAAATATTTAATGTATCCTAACCAAATATGGGGATCTAAATTACAAAGGAGGGATTCATTTATCTTTGAGACCCAATCATTTACCTCTTTATTTGAGATTACCTTCTTATCTTCCATATTTAGAAACAAAAATCTGTAATCCAATGAAATGTGATGTTAATATTTCAATAAAAAGGAAATTTAGAGAATTTATGACCTGTATATTTCCTTCATATGAATGTTTTTCAATAATCTACTGACATTTCATCTTTTCCAATCCTAGGATAGAGGGTTATCCAATTTGACCTCTATGGAAAATTTCCTCATAATTGAGAAGGGATAGAACAGACCTCACACCTCTATCTCTAGCATTATCCTATTTTATGGAAAAATTTAACTTCCTCTTGTTTAACCAACCCTATAGAACAACCTATTATAATTACACCATCCGCACACTTGGGACACTCTACGATTTTTTATTCTTCATCCATCTTTTAAAAAATGTAAGAATTTAAAATTTCAGAATAAACATAAAAATTTATTACAATATTTTAAGAGGATCTTAATCATATGGATTCTAGGTAAGGGGAATCATCCCACTCTTAATAAATTTACTAGTTCATTCACATTTTTATCTTACAATAATATATTATCACCAATTTTATAAATTTTTTATTTACCATTATTTTTTATTAGTTGACCGAAATGAATATATTTTGAATTTACAAATTTTCCTAATGCTCAGACTATCTAAAATAGTAATTCTAGTGAAGGATAGTTTTAATAATGTTCATGTAATGGATGTATTGAGGAAATTTTTAGTTTTCTATATTATGATGAGTGGGGGTTTGTGAAAAGGCATGTTTTTGGAATTTGGATGGTGGAACATGTGAAAATTTTGTTAGAAAACTGGAGCAACATACTAATAAGTTTGGTTAACTTATAAGTTCATCAAAAAAATTCACTCAATGAATGAATTTCAACATCCATTCGAAGATTATTAAGTTAAATTTAGGGGGTGGTTCCTCTATCTGTTTTTAAATGAGTAGGAATTGGTTGACCAGTTGGGCCCTACTATAAAGTTTGGGAGGAACTATTTGGACATTTTCTTGGGTATCTCTATTGAATAGTGACATAACTAGTGGACATGAACATAATGATTATAATCATTGAAACATTAATTTTTAATAAAAATGTGTGTTGTGACCTCCCATGAATATAGGATTAACCTCTAAACAATTTAAATTAAACAATCTCTTTTCTTTAATTTTTATTATTATTGACGGTTTTTTCTGAGTATTTTATCAGTATGTGAGTGAGCATTTACTTAGTGGAGTGATTTAGGGTGGATTACCCTCCTACTTGTGTGGGAATCAATTTTGAGGTCCCCACAAGTATTGGATGTTTATGATCTTATATTGACCATGTGTTTGTTCTCATGGTATATCTCTCAGTAATAAGTGGGAAGGATAGAAAACATGGAATCTAATAGGGTTCTAGTTCATGTAGATTAAGAATAATCTCCACTATTGACATAGGTCACATTCACTGATGTCATGATGTTATCTCAATTTGGAGGTAGTTTGCTATTATAGGAAGGTATCATGATGGAAGAAGGAAAGTTCCATGTGACATTTTAAATGGTATAGACTTATTATTATAAAGGATTATGATAGTAGTATAACAAATGTATAATAACATTGAACTTTAGTTAAAGGGAACAAATAAGAAACCATGAATAATGAAGAATAGGTGATGTTGGATGAGAAATAACATAGGATGATTTTGATTTCATTGGCATTGAATGTTGCCTTTATAATTTAAGATTTCAATATTATTGAGGATCTATTGAAAGATAAAATAGAAATTAATGAGAATCCATGATATTTTAACTTGATTTTTATGATATAGATATTATCTTGATGAGATTAGGGGTATCTTTAAATGATATTAAGAAATTGAATAAACCCATAAAATAATCTTATCTATTGATAACAAAATCAATGTGAATATAAAAAACATTGAAAATTATTCATCATGTAACAATAGTGTTAATGAATTCATCTTTTACTGTTCATGGAATATATTATCAATTCTAAAAAGTATAAAATTCATGCCTCATAGCTCTATTGGTGGTACACCTAGCCATATATCCATGATTGTATCATGAGGACCCTGAAAATAGAAGGAGTGTTAGTTCCCTTATGTTGTGATGAATGTTGTATTATGATGATGATATAAATACAGGCTCATTAATGGTTTGTGAACAACTTTAAAAAAACTAATGGAACTATTTCCATTAATAATGAACCTAGAAGGATCTTTATTAAAAGAATATATTTTTTAATATTGATTGTATCGGGTTCCATGTCATGGAACACTTATGTTACTGCCGACTGGAGTGTTCTTCAATGAATTCTTCAAGAAATTTATTTCAAACCATAAATAGACCATCTCAATTATTACTAACTGAATAAATATTGTGGGAGGTTGTGGATAGAAACAAGAATTTTCATCTCATGAACATCCTATGGATATTCACACACTATTAAATAATACTATAAATAGAATATAATCCTCTTTATGATATGAACAACTATAATATGTGTCTTTCATCATATGAAATTCACCGAATAAACAATTGAAAAATAATAAATTATTATATGAATCTAATTTATATCATGATTTATGATCAAATTGATATCATATGTTTTGATATACCAAGGTTTATTTCATAACCAATCATCTCTTACTGGCACTAAAACCCATACAGGACTTATAGAAAGCATCAAATATCTTAATGAGTACATACTAAAATCATTTGAATCTAAATTATTATACTATCATTATTTTAGAATGAAACCATTTCTCAAAACCCAATCTCATTCAAAGGCCTAATTATTTGGTTTTATAGGCCTAGGTATCATCAAAAAAAATTTTAATCCCAATTGCATAAATTTATTGAATTGATATATCTTATAAATAGTCAGTGCTACTCAAGATATGAAGGGTTCTGGTGATATCTCCTAAAATATTACTCATATCTCATATCTCATATGAAAATATCCACTATGGGATATATTATATTCATTTTATGTATAGATATATAATCCATTTTCTAGTTACTATAAGAATCCACTATAAATTGATCCATTCCAATCTAGTATAGCTCATTTCAAACATCAATGATTCTCTAAAATGGACTAGAATATTCTATTAATACATATTGTGCCATTCATCTAAAAACTAAGAATATTATGTATCTCTCATATGATTTGTTAAACACGTCTCAGGAGGATCTACTTAGAATGTCCTTGAACTTATCCAGTCAAATAAAATCAGGTTTGGGATGTATTTTTGCATCATTCAAGTGAAAAAAATCTTATCTTTATTAATCCCCAATAGAATATATGATCAAAATATACACAACAACCCCATAATTAGATATTTTTCAATGGTTTTAAAAATCAATGTATCAAATTATTATGGTTTTCATGTAACTAATAAAACTACAGTTCGGTAAAATAAATTTATTACGAGTATAAAACCCTAATGGTTTTGAGAACTAGATGAAATTTTATAAGACATTCTTGGTAGGAAAGTATAAATAATATGCCTCCACTAATTATCTCTGGAAATCACTACTCAGGATAATATTAAAATTACATTATAAACAATAATACTATGTTGGGATCCTTTATTGGGGATTACTAAAAGTTTTACTATAAGGGGATGTTATCATTATTTTATTTATGTAAAGTAAATTAAAGAACACATAAATGAAAGATAAATAGATGTTGATTTTATTATAAGACGATATATTGTTAAACCATTAAATTAATCTATTATATATCATATAAAAATATAAACAACATGACCTAAAACTTATATGATAATAAAAAATATTAAATGGTTCCACTAAATCATTGTTCATAGAAACACAAAAAATAAAAAGTTTTCCCCTATCAGCGATATCTCGTATAAGATGTTATTATTGAAGGAAGAGTTTTTTCAATTGTTGAGACTGAGGTACTTTATCCAGAAAAATGGATCCATTTTCGACACTATAATACTCAATTCATACCTCATTGATAAGAACCACTTCGTGGTAAAAAAACTAACTTCTAGATTATACAAAAATGAATACTTCATTTACTTTCACGTGCACCGTGGTATCTTGTTTAGTACTATTATAACTAATAGATACACTATTCACACAGAGCATGAAATTTGATGGTTAATTCAAATCATCAATATTGTATTTGAAACATTCATCTTTATAAATATTTATGTAGAGCTCATCCTCTCCTATAAATTCTTAATATATATCCTCAGTTTTTCTTAAGTGATTAAGTATGTTCTTCATAGTAGTACAATGAAATTTGATACGATTTTATTCATATCAACATGGTACGCTAAGAGAATAAGAAACATCATGTTTGGTACACAACATTACTGATATGATAGACCCTTTATGGATATAAAATAAATTATACACATTTTTTCTATCTATTTATAAGAATCCAAAATCATCTTATGATTCATAAAACCTAACATTGGTAGAGATCACATTTCTGGAGTTATATATCATAAATATATTTATCACATTAGCAATATTCGTGTCTTGACTAAGACCTATAATTATCCTAGATATATTTCTATAGATTTTAATACTTATTATGTTCGATTATTCACCCATATTTTTCATAGAGAATCATTTTACCAACCACAACCTTACAGAATGTAAATTTGTGTTAACATTTATGTTAAAATGAATGTCATATACATATAATAATTGGAATAATAAAACACTCCCCCTTATACACTTTTATAAAAAAAATAAACATCAACATTATATATGAAACCAAAATCTTTTATCACATTATCAAACAAGATATTATAACACTAAGAATCCTACATTTGTACATAAATGGGCCATTATAGATAACATACATTATCATATTCTTTTTGACCATTGAAAACATTAGGTTATATCATATATATTTCATTGAAAAATTCCCCATTAAGAAAAGTGGAATTTTCATCCAATTGATATATCAAATAATCAAAATGGGTTGTTTTGGAATGTAAAATTTAATTGGTCATTACATAATTATTGGTGAAAATGTTTCTCAATAGTAAATACAATGCATTTTGTTGTAATACATTGATTCCATGAGTGTTTTATTGGAATACACTCTACCATAAATATTATTTTTCATTTAGAAAATCCACCTTTTCCATATGGGACTTACCCCTTTATGTTCAACTATAATGTACAAAAAATGGTTATTGTATAAATAATTCCTCATAGATTCCATATCTTTTAACCATTTGTCAAAATTAAAACTCTCAATGTCCTCCGAGTAGTTAGTGGTTTCGTATCCAAAAAACATTTACTCACCATAATTATATTTGATAATGCCATTTCTCATAGGATTCTAATAAAATCCTAATAAACCATTGTGGATTATATTAATATATAGATTTGGATCTTCTTACTTGACACTTTATGGTAAAATCTCAACATTAAACTCAGGAACACGTTATATTTATTAGACTTGAACTTCTCCACAATCAAATTTTCCTTAGTTATACCTTCACCTATATTCACCTTCTCAAGGAAACCCCCAAATCCAGACAGAAATATTTGTGTGTAGAATGATTATAAAATTAATCGCTCACATTATCTTTGGATAACCAAAATATAATAACTTCTATAATATATGGTTTAGTTTATTAAAATAAAAATGTCTTAGATATTTTTTAGAACCAAAAATTCTTTTAAAATACATATTGAGGAATTTATCATTCCATATCTCATATGGTGACTTCATGATTAATTTATTTGGAGAAAATTTCAGTAGAAATGAATTAGTATATCATGCATAACCCCGATGATATAAATGCAATCTCACTCTAATAATCATTTAACGAACCATCATCCATCAGGTTTGAATACTCTTCTTAGATGTAGTATCTTTTATGATCAAGATAGTATGTGTTTTACTAAAAGGGGGTGGTGAAATATAGTTTATAAACTAAAACATAAAATTTTTTAACCACTTTTAGAAAGTATGTTGGTGATATTTCTAACTAAAACATTATAATTAGAGTAAGAAAGTTTTTATAAGAAACAATATAAAAAATTTAAGAGATGTTCAGAATGGAAATATAAACAGATAAAAACATAAAACAAAACATTATAATGTTTTGAATATAATTTATAGAAACATTATAATATATATATATATATATATACTGGCCTTATATTAAAAGGAAGTCAATAACCTTGACTAATGATATCAATAGTATTCACCCAAATCAAATTTCATAAATTCTTTAACAAGGAATCTGTTGATATAAATAATAGAAAAATGTCTTATTTACTAGAAGTATGGTCTCTATATCAGAATATCACACAAACCTATGTCTACAAGATTACAATGATGTATAACCATGTTACAAGACATTACAAAATCCACAAAACATATATATATTGTTGATAACACAAAATATTGAAAAAATATCCATTCTCCACAATGGTATATTTATTTATAGGGGCACACCTAATGTTCATATTCCACATATGTCATATATTATTGTAGGGACATCGAACAAACTCCTTTATCTCTTAAAAGGTTCTTCACAGATTCTCCATATGATGGTTATATTGTTAAATAAACATTATATTTCATATTTATTATGCCTTATAGAATAAAAAATTTGTTTTCTAGTGAAATGAATGATGTTTATCAGTTGGGTATGATTTATACAAAATAATCATGAAATCATGGTTTCCTCTATCTAGTGAAAATTGTGTCATATTGTTAGTGTAACATTCTCAGATAGACATCATTATACATTATTTTTCAGAAATTATAAACCATTGTCTATTTGACATTATATTCATCTTTTATATGCAAAAAAGAATATGTCTATCTGGTATGAAATTTTCATCCTTTAGTAAATTTATTCACTATCCAATAAAATAACATTCCTTTTAATATGATCATAATAAATTAAGAATCATAAATGTTAGAATTGTAAAATCTTTTAGAGAAGTGGTATCGATTTTAAAAATATGATTTAGAAATTATTAATTTTTTTTAAATTTTAAACTATTATTTAGAAATTATAAAATTTTCCCTTTTAACTTTTTCCATAAATGGATATGTGATTATCCTTTACACCCCCTTTCTTGAAAAATTACCCATTCTTTGAAACATATATAAACATTATGTTAAATGATTAGATATATTCTTGACTATGTTTTCATAAAATTTGAATGCATTTATCCACCTTTCTAAATATTCGAAAGGTTTTAATTTTTATAAATTCATACCTAATATTATAAGAAAAATACAACATGAAATAATTTTAATGAAAATAGAAAAACAACAAAGATTATTATATATTTATAAATAAAAAAGTATAAGAAAAAAATTTATCCAAACTTAATGAAAAAATAACAATTCAAAAAATATAAGGAAGAACATCCTATGAAAATATATATTCAAAATGGTATAAGATTGGATTATTACATAATATTATCTTGATTTCAGAAAAATCAGTTTTCCCTGAAAATATTTTTGGTGATCACTTTTATCCTATTCATATCCTCCTATTAATTTTTCGATTCTTCAAAAATAACCTTCATTATTGAAAATTCATCTTCTAGAACACCAATATTCTCAGTATCATTGTTTAGGTGTGTAAATTATTATTCGAAATCATGACTTTTCATCTCTTCATATTAAATTTCCCAAAAACAATTAATTTCAAGATATTTCACAATAACGATTTATCTTAAACTCTCCCAAAATTTAACATCAAATTATCTCACAAATTTTGAAATTTAATTTTTTGAACATATTTTGGTTTGATTTCTTTATCATAAAACATGATATCACCTTACTGAATTTTAAAAACAATATAACACTTTCAAACCTTATTGATTCCACTTTTTATTTCTCTTTGATGTTATAATATACTTCCACATTCTAATTTATAGTCTCAAAAAACAATTAATGAGCTTGAGTTAACCAACACAACAACTATTCCTCATATGTATTCTAACTATCTTTGAGTTTTTGAAAAGAGATACATTATCCCTTAAACACTATTGAGGAATTATTTTAAATAATACATTATCAACTCAATTCAGTTGATACATGTCATTGGAGTACTGCTGTTGGAATATGAGGAAGAATTAGTAATGGATGGAGTAGTTATTCAAGAATGTTATGGAACTTCACTTCATTTATCAGATGGATTTTAGAGACTTCCAAAACTTTAACATCAAGATTAATTCAATCCTTGTATAAAGATTTTCTGTTGGAATGTTGAACTAAATATTTAAATTATTTTTTTATTGAAAATTATGTTAAAAAAACATTCTGAATTTTAGTAAATAAAGAAGTATTAGTCTCTATAGACATTTATTCACTATAAATAGTTTTATTCAACTATTTTCCAATCTCATCCTCGTTTTTATTAGGTTTTAATCATCACTTTAATGAAACTTTTTCAAAATAATAACGAAAACTAATATATTTATTTTTTTAAATAAAAATGATATTTCCTTTATAATTTTGGATTGATAAATTTTGAAATTAAGAATGAGTTGATTCTCCTCCATTTTAATAGAAAAAGAAACTTATTTAGTTTCAACATCAACTCTTAATTAAATTTTTTCTAGTCTATTTACTAATTCCTTTTATATATTTTATATTATTTATATTTTTCATTCCTTTTGTTATTATCCACTTCCCTAATATTTTTATAAGTATTCCCTTTAGCGATAAATAATCAGATTTATCTAAACCTAATGATAGACTTTAATCAGTATTCTAAAAAAAATTAACATAATATTGAAAAATTATCATAAAAAATAGTCATATCCATATTCTTTGGAATAATATTGGAAACCTCAACAGATTTATTATTCTATATAGCTTATCATTAATATTTTTTCTCAAACAAAGAATCTACCTTTTTTAGTTTTATCAATATAAAAATAATCTATAAAAACAGACTTCATTTTAATGAAATTATTCTCACAATTATATGACATATTCTCCATAAATGAAAGTACTTCATTATTATTATTTTGAAATTCCAAAAACATGAAAATAAAACATCCACTAAGAACTGTCTTCAAACATCAAAAAACATACTTTCACTAATTTAATTAAACCAAAAAAACATTAATATATTGAATTTTATCATTTTTAAAAAGAAATAAAACATGTAAATATATTTAATTACATATCTAAATTTTTCATTTCCATGCAATATGATGATGATTCTTTCATTAGGTGATTGATGGGAATCTTTTTTTAGTTTTTCATATTATGCAAACAAGATGGTTTTAGCATAGTTATTTTTAGAACTCCTATGTTTCTCATGTAATTTATGCATTGCCATGTTTTATTCACCATATAAATGAATATAATTTAATAAAATACTTATTGAATATTTAGTTTATATGAATTTCTAAAAATAATTAATGGTAACAGACATTAATCCATGCACTTTACTATTTATGGGTGATTTAAAAAAAATCTATAACTATCTCATGATAGGGTAAATCAATTTAATATTTTGATATAGTAAGTTATTCCCAAAATTTAAATATTATTTTAAACTTTTGTAAGGAATCATACTTTTCATACATTATTCTATAAATCATTATTACTTTGACATAAATTTTGTATTAGAAATCAATTTTGTATTCCATGATCTTATGCGGTAAAAGCATAAAACCAAAGGATGAATTTGAAAAGTATGGAATGGAGGGAAAGGCGGTGAGATCTTTCCACTGAAATCATTTGAAGAGAATATGTGTTTATACACTCCTTCATTATATATGTTTAATGTGATTTGATTCATCTTCATCTAATCGAAAGGATTATATTGAATCAAAAAACTAGATAAATGATTAACAATGTTTCTTGAGGGAAAATTATATATAACGCAATATGGTTTAAAACTATTGTTATAATTTTTTTCATACAAACATATATATAAGAAAAAAGTAATATTTTACAAAAAAAATATAAAAATAAAATGTTTTATTAAATAATAACATCAAATAAATAAATTATATGAAAATATATATAATTTTTTAACCATGTTTTCTAATGGCACTTGATAGATAATTTTTTCTGAATTTTTTTAAGGAGAGATTTTTCAATGAATTTGGACTTATTGGGTTTCAATAAATAATTATTCCTAAAAATTAATTTTTTATAAATAAATTCTGTTAAATTATTTTGAAAATATTTGTTGGATCGGGTTATACCAAATACTGACAAAAGTGTGGTGACTTTTGTCTTTTCCAATTCATCACGAATCGTGATGATGTATGAGTTTGTTATTTTATCTTTATCAGGATGTTTATGCAGTGGAAAATAAATAGTTATAGAATTCAATGATGTATAGTGGTTTGGGTAATAGAAGACCCCTAGTCCACTCCACCAAATCTCTACTCAACGGACTGGGTGATTTTCGCTATCTAGTCCTCTTATCAAATGACCATCTAGAGATGAGTGCATAAAATTTGATACCTTTACAAGTTATGGCTAAAAACGGAGCCCACTGGTTCATACATAGAACTGAATACACATCTTAGTACGAGAAGCTAATTACTCACAATAAAAAAAGAGTATTCATCATGAAATAATTTCTAGTTGATCTTCATTGTTTCAAAAACACACAACTAACAGTAGATATTTGATGTAGAAACAGTGAGTCTTCAACGTGTTTCTTCTTCGTCAAAAAACAGAGTTTGATCGTACCATGTAAAAACATATTTATAAATCTCGAATGTCTCTATAAAAATGTAGCCATGAATATCTCAAGACTTTTTTCTATATTTTTTTGATGAGTCTCTATCAATTTCAAATAATAAATATCACAGATATATATAGAATAATGACGATGATTTTCCTAAAAAATTAGATCCCCAAATGTCGCATTTAGAATCACGATTTTAAATGATTAAATAACAGAGCAGTCGTAACTCCCCTAAATATTTAGCATTCAGATATCATCTTAAATCGATCCTTTAAATTAAAAATAAATGGATTTGAATTATTCAAAGACGTTATTTAAAATTGGGCTTTCAATTAGGCTTGAAATCAGCCTAATAATTTTCATAAATACTGTATCTCAATAAAGTCTTATTTTAAATCTCTAATGAAAAATTTATGGTTCAACTGCATATAATTCTTTCTCTGAACATATGGTTCACAATGTAAGGTTGTTTACAAAATTAAGGTTGATCAGCCATACTTTTCTCCTCAACTCTCAAACATATGGTACAATATCCATACTTTACTTTTTATAAAATCATAATATACAGGATCTATATGGTTCATTATAAAATTAATGTTGATGATCCATACATTTATCATCTTCTAAAAGTAAGGTATATGATCCATAATTGTTGATTAAATGTAAGTTTCTTTACAAAAGTAAGGTTGATGAACCATACATTTGAAAAACAAACATAACATTCCATAATAACGTAGGGTTCTTATTCAATAGTTTTCTGATATTTTATGGTTATTTAACCTTACTTTTCTGATAATGTATTGTTTCATAACATCAATTTTCTAACATCATGTAAATAAAACAATAGATTCTATCCCTAAAATACAATCCCCAATGTAGGGTATAAACAGTGTTTCCAGAACATGAAAAAGTGATTTTCGAAGACGTAGGGCATAAAATTGTTTCCAGAACATTCTTACATGCTAAAAAAATTTCTCAAAGCTTTGTCAAATATTCCACATGGATTAAATGGTTTAATATTTTTCCAAAATAGAGAATTAAAGAATATTAATTTCATAAAAAATACTCAAAGTAATATCATTAGAATAAAAAATAAGGGTATTTTTTAACATCCAAATCACCATAAAGAGATAGAGTATTGTTCTCAGTCTCCCCCTTTTTGAATATCACAAAACCCATAAAATAACCAATTAAATTATCTTACACAATTAATTTTATATAGTTTAGAATTTTTCAATGATAAAAAATAGTATTTTATTTTAACAAAAATTATATCTTAATTTTTATTTTTTCTCCCACTTTATGAAGTAAAAATAATATCTCCTACTTTATAAATAATGAAAATAAATTTTTTTGTTTATCCAAAAAATTATCCTAATATTTTTTTAAATTTATCCTCATAAAAGGAAAATGATTTTTTTTCTCTCTCAGAGTAAAAGATTTATATAAAAAATATTAGTTTTATCCATATAAAATATATATAAAAAAATGTTGTGTTTATTCATATTTCTCACCCTTTTTGTGATATCAAAATGAATTATATAATAAGGAATATTACACTCTTTAATATAACACTGAACTTAAGTAAATGCTAAAACAAACTATTTATAAATATTTGAAACTTGATTACTCACAATATAATATAGACATTATAGTAAAATAAATCAAAACATATGAAAATTATTTGAAACTATATTTTATTGAAAATACATATACAAGTAAAGAAATGATAACACAAATCGTGGTTGGGCTAAAAAGGTTTTGGAATCAGGTTTCAGTGCCTCTGAATGACTTCCTTAAGCTATGACATCTATAGTCTCAACCTTTTTATTAGGATATCACCTAACTGGACGATGAGATCCCTTCCTTCTTGAGATAGATGGATATATTCAATCAAATTTACTCTAAAAAACTCATGTAACCTCTCTACCTTTTTTATAAACTCGATTAGTTTCTCTGTGAATCTGTTCAACAAAACAATGACCCCTGGTTTATCTGATGTAATCTAGTCAACAAGATGAATTTTATTATCCATCAGAACAGATAATGGTGCACTGTTACACTATAAGTCCTACAATGTGTCATTCATATTTCTCATTAATGATATAATGGCCTAAAATCGCTTGAGTATATCATGTGAAGTACCTGATGTACCTTATTTTCTATCCCTGACAGTTGAAAACTCTGGCTCCATGATGATTTTGAGTTCTGCCAAATCTGATTTTTGTAAACTTTTATATTTCAGTTTTCCAACTTCAGCAATCATTTACTTCTTAAAGACACCCACTTCCATTTTTTAAACTGATCTATCTTTCAAGTAATTAAACTTCTGTCTCTACTTTTCTAGTGCTCTCTTCAAAGAATCATTTTTGTCTTAAACATTATTAAATTTTTGGATTTACTCTTCCACATGATAATTCTCATAATCTGAGGTACTCTGTGCATGATTCTCAACTTGATTTATTAAATTTAATGGAAAATATTTAGCATGAGATCACTGATCTGTAGCCGTTTCTGATGGTTTCTCAACAAATTTTTCTTCAGATTCATGAACTCACTCATCCACAACAAAATTTAAATTAAGAACTTCAGTATGAATCATAGAATAATTATCTTCCATATTAACATCAGTATGATGTTTCTCTTCCTGAGCATCTACATTAATGAGTTCTTCTAAGACAATATCCTCTAATACTGGTTCCTCTTAATCTATTTCATCTTGAACAATCATATTAGGAAATATTTATTGAGCATATTCTAGTCTAGACACTCCAACTTCTCCAACATTTTCAACGGTTTGAGGAAAAAATTCTTTTTCCACTTTAGGTGTAACCTCAATCTGAGAAACTATTGGTTGTGCAATTTGTTATACTACAGATTCCCTAATAAATATATAGCTCAGAAGTGGTTATGTTGCATCAGCATTTTCTTGAGTTGGATTCTCACCATCTTGAGCCACTTTGTACCTATTCCTCTAAATTATTTATTGACTTTCCTCATTAGTAGGTGTATCAACAGCTTCAAATATTAGTTTTATTGGTGTTTTTCAAACTTCACATACTCATTATTCAACCATGCCTTCATTTGAATAACCAAGTTTCTCCCACTGAGATGAGTCCTAGTATTCCTCTACTCCAATAGGGATAAGCATTCCATTCATCATACTTTAGAAAAGAAAATCTCCCTAAGAGCACAAGATCCTCAGCCGAGTTGGTGATGACTCGCTAGGTGCATCCAAGAGACCCAAGATCAAATGCAGGTGGAGGTATATTTCTGGGTACTGTAGCAGTACTGTAGCAGGAACTGTTCTGTACTATAGTAGCCGGAACTATTCATCCATCTGGGCCTTCGGGCCACCGGTTTGGTCCTCGGGTCCTTAAAGGCTTTCGGGCCACCCAAGGTCGTCGGGCCAGTTTATTCTCAAGGCCTTTGGGCCACCTTAATGCCTTAGGTCCACCCCACCCCAAGGCCTTTAGGCCACATGAATGCAAGCCCCAGACACGCTATAATAAAAAGAGCATCCCCAGAAGAGGATTCATAGTAGGTGCACTCACCAGAGTAGAGCCAAATGGATTGTCAGAATGAGAGGGTATGGCTTTGCCATCGGTACTAGCCTGAGCATGCACATAAATTCTCTCCAGACAGTCATTCAATGGTGGAGAGCTACAATCAGGATGCAGATGCTGGGGAGGGGAAGTTCCTTATAGATATTCTGGTTGAATTCCCTAAGACCTTCGGTTCATGTAATCTCCTAAGCCTACGATCCATGTAATCTCTGAACCTACGTGCCTTTTAAGGGTTCCCCTCATCCCTTGAAATGGGGGTTTTCAAAAATAAATAAAAATGAAGGCCTTCGGCCCATTCAGGCTAAGAGTTCCATCATTGAAAATATTGTTGTGATGACATCTTACTCTAGCATCTATTAATCTTAAAATAACATACATAAACAATAATTTTGAAATGAACCTTCCATAGGGATAAAAGATCAGTCTAGCCTCTAGTTGACAGTAGTAGTTGAGATATCATACCATATATCTCAGAAAATTCAACTAGGTTTCACTCATAATCTTAATGAATATGTACATGTCAGGTATGAAAAATTATCCATCTCTGAAATCCTAGAGGCAATCTCTTTTGGCATAAACTTAACAAGAATCTTCGGATAAGGTTACAGATCATTCACTATCATTTTTCTTATACATGTAGAATCAAATAAAAAGAATATAATATCCTATAACTTATGTTCATTATTTCCAAGATTATTTATGTCAAAATGATAAACACCTTCATGGGAGAAGTTTAAGATTCTAGATATTTCTACAGATGAAATTGAAAAATCCCGATCATCAATTTTTGAAAATATGTTGTCCTCTGTATCTCCAAGAATGAACTAAATGGATTTGAAAAAGTAACGAAGCTCTACCTCATATAGAAACTCTGTATTATCACTATTTAATGTTTTCTCAAGATTCTGTAAAGATGTGGCTTGCCACATCTTGAGATCCTTTTTATTCAACCATCCTAGGTCGATTACTTTTCCATGTTTAATCATTCTTCTTATCATGCATTGACATTTTTCAATACTAGCTTCTCCTCCATCAATTCTCTCTATTTTTCCATTTCTATTTCTATTTTATAAAGGCTTGAATGTTTAGGTTTTTGAAGGTTTAGCCAAAGGTAGATGAAGGCGATAAGGGTTTTTTTTGTTTCTAATGGTTTTGAGATAAGGAACAGGTTTAAAATTTGAAATGGTTTCTGACATCCTTGATTCCTTTGTCATTTAATTACATAATAATCATTATATTTTCTAAATAAAATAAAATGTATGAAAAAAAACTAATAATAAAAATGAAATTGTAAATTATTCCAATAATAATAATTATATTATTTAAAATAGTGGTGTTAAAAAAAGAATAAAAATTAAAATTAATTTTCTATTTAAAATTAAATAACCCTAGCCCCCCGCCAAATAAAATCGAACATCGCAGAGGGATGTGGTTTAGTAAAAATATCCACTTATTGAATTCCAGTACTTACAAATTCTAGGAATATATCATTTTTAAGAAAATTATATCTTAGAAAATGATGTCTGATATCAGTATTCATAGTTCTAGAATGATTAATAGGGGTTTTGAAATATTTATAGCACTTTTATTATCACATAAAGTATTTTCATTTTTAATGTTTAGTCCAAATTTAATAAGTTTTTTTCATATACAAAACTTGTGTACAACAACTGCTTTGAGATACATATTCTACCTCGGTTGTTGACAGGGCAACTGAGTGTTGTTTCTATCTAGACCATGACACTATATCCTAAAAAGTAAAAGTCCAGGAGGTTCATTTTCTATCTAATCTATAACATTCAAAGTCATCATCTAAATAGGAAATTAAATTAAAATCATAATTTTTTTGATAGATAAGTGATTGAAAAATAGTTTTTTTAATATCTAAAACACCTTTTGATAGAAATTAAGTAATATTATTTATGATCAGATTAAAATCTAGCACAATGACATAATGAATACATTGTATCTAGCCTTCTAGCAGCAAGATATAATAAACTACTAGTCATACCTCTATATAAATTCTTGTCAACTGATTTTCTAGTTTCATCCCAATAAAGTTTTATATTAGTACATTTAAGAGTTGTGCATGTCTTGATTTTTTCAAGTCCAATTTTTTTTAGTAAATAAGTAATGTATTTTCTTTTATTTAAAAAATTTTCAAAATCCATTTAATAAATTTCATTTTCAAAAAATAAATTTAATTCTCCCATTATACTCATTTCATAATCTTTTTTCATTAAATTTGAAAAGTCATGAAAATTTTTTTCTGTTTGTTGAACCAAAAATTACATCGTCAACATAATTTTGAACCAATAAAATTTTAGAGTTAATAGTTTTTTAAAAAATATTGGATCATCCATCCCAATAGTAAAATTATTTTTAAAATAAAAGAACGTGATCTTGCATACCAAGATCTAGGTTCTTGTTTAAGGCTATAAAGTGTTTTAGTAAGTTTAAAAAAAATTCTAGTTTTTGAGAATTTTCAAAACCAGGATGTTTCTCATCATAAACATCTGCCAAAAAGTAACCATTTAAAAAGGTAGACTTGACATCCATCTAAAATAATTTAAACTTCATACAAGATGCATAGGCTAAAAGGATTCTAATAGCTTCTAATATAGATACAGGTGCAAAGGTCTCATCATAATCTATAACTTCATCCTGATTGTATTGTTTATCTACTAGTCTTGCATTATTTATATTTATTATTCCATGATCATCTTGTTTATTTCAGAAGACCCATTTAGTTCCAATGACATGATAATTCTAAGGTCTTTCAACTAAATTCCAAACTTCATTTCTTTTGAATTAGTTTAGTTCTTCTGGCATTACTGTCATCAAACATTCATCAAATTAGACTACTTCTAATGTCTTAGGTTCTAATTGGGATATAAAGGAAGATAATTCAACAAGATTTCCAATATTTATTCTAGTTTTTATTCTAGTGTCTATGTTTCCTATAACAGTTTCTAAAGGGAGATTATTTAGGGTTATATATTGTCTAGGTAGTATACTATTAGGTTCTTCAATGTCATGTTCATCTGAACCGGACTGAATTACATTTAAATCTTTTTCCAAATCATCTTTTATGTTCTCATGTATCATATTATCATTAGAGTCAGATTCATCAATTTGGTATTTCCTTTTATAAATGGGATCAGATTCATTAAATTTCACATCAACTGATTCTTCAAAAATCCTTGAATTTTTATTAAAAACTCTATTAGCATTGGAAGTTGCAGAATAACCTATGAAAATTAATTCATAATATTTTAGATCAAACATACCATGAATGTTTTTGGTGTTTAAGGTGTGAACCATGCATCAAAAAACTGTAAAGTAATTTACTTTAGGTTTTATGATATTCTAGAGTTCATTGGGTGTCTTTTTAAAAATTTGTCTGATAAAAACTCTATTCATTATATAAAAGGCTATACATATAGCTTCTGACTAGAAATATTTAATGACCTGGAATTTCCATATAATTTTTTTTAAATATATGGGAATTTTACGAGTACGTGAAATCTAACGACAAACGATTGCGAGGCCTGGAGTGCCCGTAATGATCCATAGATGTTTTGTTGAGCATAAGTGAACATGGGTAAGAAGATTTCTTGAAAAAGTATAATAAATATTAAATAGTAACTCAGATTAGAAATATGAAGGCACTGTTGCTCTCAGAATGGTGGGTTTTCCCTAGGCGCAACTTAAGATTAGTCGGCGCGGGCCTTCTATGAGAAAACCCAAAAATGGCATAATCGAAAATAAAATATTTAAATAAATTATTGTATTTTTCAAATGCTTTTAACTCACAAATTGTAACTCAAATTAAAAATTGGATTCCACCACAGAACTTGTAAGGGTATGATTTCTTTATTTAGACACTAACTTTGGCTAGTGCGGACCACCAGAGAAAGTTAGTTTTCGGCCGCAAATAAAATATTTAAGTGACAATTATTTTATTTTTAATTTCATAACATCTAAACGGTAACTCGGATTGAAAATATGAGAGTACAGTTGGGTTTGTTAGGCTGTGTTTCACTTACGCATAGCCTATCCTCGACCAGCACAAGTCGAGGGTGTCTAATAATAATTTTATGAACTTTTTTTTGAGTAAGTTCGGTGAATGCGCAAGTGGAATTTTGTAACTTTTTCACCATTTCTCAGAATTGAAATCTTAGGGCACCATTGAACTCACAACACCGATAGTAGATTAATAAGTCTTTTACCTTAATGGTAGTTGGTCGATGGTGAAGGTTATATTTTGAGTTTTTTTGAAGAATTAATAAAATAAAATAAACATATTTTTATTTTATTTTGAACTTCCATGGGAATATTTCAGGTGGGGTGCACCAAAACTAATCCTCTTGCTATAAGTTGAAAGTGGGGACCACCGTACCTTAACCTCCCATGAGAGGTTAATGTGGGGGAGACCACCAAAACCATAACCTCCCATGATAGGTTATGGTGGTGGAGACCACACGAGATGAAAACCCCCTTTAATTGGGAGAAACCCCCATCTCCCACAATTAATGTAGGAGAGCCTCTTGACCTTCTCTACAATTAATCTTTCCAACACACAGCATCGTTGTTCTAGCATAAATTATTTTCCTTTCCCCTTTTGAAATTATGTAACATTGTCGTTGTAATTTAGGAAGGTTCCTAATAAATGAACCATCATAAATTCTAACAATTGTTACCTACCTCTTCCCTCTCCTATATATGTGGATCTTGGGAGGAGGATTTGGGATGGCTTCACCAAGTGACGAAGCACTGGTAAGTGATGTGATTCCCAACACATGGAGGATTATGCTCTCCAATGAAGAACATTTCCTACACATAGAATGCCAGTGAGGAACGTCTCCAACTTCATCCTCGGAACCCCCTTCGACGTTGGATATCTTTGACAGATCTTCCCTCCTCATCATCATCAACAAACCGACACACGAGCTTGGATTGGATGTGTGTGGAGGATGCGATGACCGATGAAAACTCTATCTTCTTTCCCGTGACTCCATCAATGAACAAAGTTAGGGTTTTGTTCCTTTTAAGTGTCATGTTCTTCATTTCTTTTGAAATGAAGAAAGGGTTTATGTTTTCTTTTACGGGTGAGTTGTTGTTCTTCGTTCTTAAGAACTGATTGTTATAACCATAAACACAGAGTGTTCGGGCCATGCTAACATGGCTCGACTCACTCCGTCGATCTATTTTGTGATGTCCTTAGACATGGTGACGTAATGACGAATCAGTATTGAAGGAGATGAAGGCAACAGGAAAAGGTTGCGCATCCCATGGCCTCCATGAACCGCGCTGCCCGCGCGGCGTTCTTGTGCACCGACCGAACCGGCTCCGCCTGCCGAACCACCCCGAGCTACGCCACGCCCCAGCCGTGCTGCACCCTGGGCCTAACCACATCCCACCGGCCTAGTTTCCCCGGTCGTGCCATCCGTTTCCTGAACTGGCCAAGCCGCCATGGTCTGCGCGCCCCATGCCTCCCGGATCTCGGTCGCCTGGCTTCCCTACCGCCTGTGCCTCCCATGCACCCCAGTCGAACCACGCCGACCGAGCCGCCCAACTCCCGAACTCTTGGCCACCCACGCCTACCGTGCGCCCTGACCAAAACACACTGGCCCACATTCCCCATGCTGCCACTGGGTGAACCGGACTCGGCAATCGGGGTGGTGTCTCCGAGCCGCGACCCACACATTCCTGGCCGAGCCGGCCTTCCGCACCCCTCACGACACCTCTGGGCGGAACTTCCCATACACCTACCGGTCGCCGGTCCACGATGTCACGCTACTCGTGGATTTCTCGTCTTGCTGGCTCAGCCCAATGGGCCGAGCCAAACCCAACAGGTCAGGCCGGGTCATCCCAATCTAGGTCTTCCTAGACTAAGACGAGCCGAGTTGATCTGACCGGGTTGGACATGACCCAGGCCCACTACTGACCCTTTACTTTCTTTAGTTCATATCTTTGGCACCAGACATTTGTTTGATGAACCATCAGCGACGTTGGAAAACATAGTGAGTGATGGTCCCTTTGAGTATAACAAACTGAAGTTCGGGGTATATTTGATATATGTTCATGTTGGATCATGCATGAATCCAACCGGGACCCCGAGACTAAAAGGCTAATAACTCATAGATCGGGCGTCTAATTAGCGCGCCGTTTGTTGTGTTGAAACCCCTATGCGTGGCAGACCATTGGGATAATTCTTCATGGTACTTTGTGGAAGTTGATATATCGACACTTGGCTTGAGGATCGGACCCTCCCGGAATCAAGCGTGCTTGTGCGGAAACCCTGTGGCTGGCTGATTTCAGACTAATGTTCCCGGATCCTGTGTGGGTTTGAAAGAATAGTTGTTCCTCGATCCTATGTGGGTTTAGCAGCTCTGATTACTGTTACTAGATCCTATATGGGTTTGAAAGTTCTGAATTCTATTCCTGGATCATGTGTGGGCTCGATAAAATATTTGTCCTAGATCCTGTGTGGGTTCGACAGTTCTGACTACTGTTCCTGGATCCTATGTGGGTTCGACAGTTCTGAATTCTGTTCCTGGATCCTCTGTGGGTTTGACAGAATAGTTGTTTCTAGATCCTGTGTGGGTTCAAAAGCTCTGACTACTGTTCATGGATCCTGTGTGATTTCGACAGTTCTGACTTTTGTTCCCGGATCCTATGTGGGTTTGACAGAATAGTTGTTCATCGATCATGTGTGGGTTCGAAAGTTCTAACTTCTATACCGGGATCCTGTGTGGGTTCGAAAGAATATATGACTTAGTGGCTACATCTAATCATCTCTAACACTCTACATAAGTTGTATACCAATGTGGGCTGAGTCAATAACTTTTTTGTTTTTTTTCATGATTGAGATGGATTACATGATAACATAGATATATGTATGGGAATATACCTATGTTAGGGTTATCTGTTGATTTCATACTTTTTGGTTTATCTTTGTTGGATCTTATGAGACCTTGATTGTCTCAGGGTCCCTACTAAGTATCGTTATACTCACCGTTGCACGAGCTATGCCCACACCTCTTTGTGTTGGTTGCAGACAACGGACAATGCTGACTGAGGCTGAGATTACCAGGATTGGACAGTACCCAGAGGTTGACCTTAAGGCATGACGGTACACGGAGAAGTTGAACAGATGTGGAGTGATAATGAGGCTTATTGTACCTACCCTTCAGGTAGAAATCTAAGAGGATGACCCATCATATATTTTTGTTTTCTTCAGTTGTTCTTGTATTTCCAGTTCCTTTTACTTTACAGTTGGGCTTGTATTTCCGGTCCCATTTACTTTCAGTAGTCTTTGTTATAAAGATTCACATAGTGCTTTGTATCCATCTGTGTACTCAGTTGTGTCTGTTTACTGTTATAAAGGTAATATTTTCCCAGTTTTAGGGAATTACGCCTTTGGTGCTAGTCTTCAACCCCTGGCCTATGGAAGGTGGGGTTGGGATAGTCACGACACAAGCCTCGGGGGACGGGTCATGAAAAATTGGTATCAGAGGAGTCGTTTCTACCGCAGAACTTTGATATCTGATCTTTTTTTTTGAATCAATAGTGATAAGGGTACTGAGTGTGGTTTTCAGTTTGGGGAGTCTAGTTTTGGTGCGGCAGTCGACGTATCCATACACTAGGACCTGAACTTCTGATTTCTCACTCAGTGCACGAAAACACAGATTTCTTGTGTGTTCTTTGTAAATTCTTGGAGTCAGATCACCAGGTATAAATTATTTACTGTGGCACAACTATTCCTTATCATGATGCCACTACATAGATAGCCAGCTAGGATTCCTGAGAGAGTACACGATGAAGGCCCAGCAAGCGACGATGATCCAGTGCTTGGACCTCTTACTATGTTGGAACCTTCTGGTAGTTTACCAACAACAGCACCACCCATTGGGATGTAGATATCACCAGCCGCACTGGAGGATGGGTCTTGTCAACTGAGCGTGTTGCAAGAGTTCCAGCAGGAGAGGCCTCTTCGGTTTCTAGGCGAGATAGTTTCCAATGTAGCTGAGGGCTAGCTGAAGATGGTTACTAGAGTTTCCCGTGTTTTTGATATATCAGTAGAAAAGACGGTGATCTTAGATACTAGTCTTTTTATGTGAGTGACCATGAGTATGGTATTCTTAGTGATGAGGCTTTGGTATGTGGATCGTTGCCTGATATAGTACCTCTGGGTAGTGTGTTGGTTAAATCACTACCTGTTGGTCAGCAGTTACAACCGGAGGTACCGGTAGGGGACACATGTGGTTTTAGTTCCTTACAAAAGCTTCAGCATCAAATTCCCCTCAGGTTCTGAGGCAAGCGCGACTCACAGGCGGCTGAGGATCAGCTCGAGGAGGTGGCTGAGAGTTATCTAGAACTTCTACAGCTTCAGCAGGATGACATGTCGGTAGCTGAGTATTCATCGTGGCATACCGATCTTTCCTAGGACTCTATGAATACGATATGATTATCACCTTAGGGCTTGAACTTCTGAGCGAGGTGTGTTCAAAGGACATAATAGCTAGCACTATTCCTCTATGCTTTCCTACTTATGCTAGGGTTCTAGATGGAACCATTGTGGTTGAATGTTCTTTGGCTGAACAGATACTGCCAATGAATGTTAGCAGTGGGAAAGCAGGGAACTGGATCCAGTCACCGAGACTAAGGTGTGTAAAATGTTTCAGGAAGAGTATGTATTAGGGAAAGATGAATTTGCAGGGCAGCAAATGTGGAATCATATCTAGGAGAGTAGAATGTGGTGGTGTACTTTTCGACATGTTACAACCACCCCCTTTTTATGGACCCCACATGATCATGGAGCTGGAGGACAGGGGAAGAGAGTTGTTGCATGTGGTCAAGGAATCCGACCCAGGGGCTCTAGGAAATATTCGAGGTATGGTCTATGTCTACCCCTAGATGCCATATCAATAGAAATTGGTACCAATAATTCCTTTCTACCATAAATATTGTCTCGAACCTAGAGTTTCCGGTTAAATTGTTGACCTGACCGTCACATCTTGAGACACCATTGGGATGAGACTCAATAATCACACATATGCCGACAGAGTGATATGACCATTGAGGCGAGAGTTTCGGTTGGAGCCTCTTGGTGGAAGTGTCGAGGCCTTACGATGTTAGTTTGGGTTTGGACATGACATCCACGGTTCACACTCAGATTGACTGTATTAGGAAAAGAGGTTGTGGTTTATCTACCACGTTGCGATGGGGATTTTCTTTTTTCGGAGAAAAAGGAAAACTAGGAAGCATAGGATAAAAAATCATATAGGAGGGTGTATCCAATCACTCATGAGTTAGCCAAACTCACCCTCATGGCAGCAATAGTTAACTTTAAGATAGTCTACTCTCCTGGGAAGGGGAAACATTGTAGCAGACACACTCAGCAAGAGGTCTGTCCTGCATCTGCTAAGTTAGGGGATTGAGAGGCTAGCCACTCTACAGATATCCTTTGTGGATCGAGAAGGAGAAGCTTTTCATCAGTCACTTACAGTCACTCCCCCGCTTCTTCAGCGAGTCAGGGAGGCACAACATGGGGATGTTGACTGCGGGACATGATGTGCTCAGATATCCACATGACATGCACCTGATGGATTTTTTGTAGGTGGGGAGCACGTCATCCTCTTCGTAGGATGTACTATGGTACCAGTATCACTGTAGGAAGAAGTGTTTAGGGAGTTCCTCACATCCACTCTAGCGGTACATCTAGAAGTGGTGAAGATGTACGAGGATCTCTAACGACAACACTGGTGGTCGGGAATGAAGAAAATAGTTGCAGAGTTTGTCTCTCGACCCCTCACATGTTAGTAAGTGAATATGGAACACCAGGTACCAGAAGGCTTGGTTCAGCTTTCAAAGGTCCCATAATGGAAGTGGGATGGGATATCCATAGACTTCCTAACCGGACTTCCATATACATCCCGGGGTCCCGACATGATTTGGGTGACCATTGACAGACTCACCAAGTCGGCCCACATCTTACGGATCAGAGAGTAGGGTCCAATAGAGAGCTTGTGACGCCTCTATTTGTAGAATATTGTGCGACTACATGGGGTTCTTTCGACGATTGTTTCAGATCGTGACGCAAGTTTCAATTATTTTCTATGGAAGGGGTTTTAGGAGGCTTTAGGGACACAACTTCATCTCAGTACCGCCTTCCATCCTCACACGGATGGTAAAACCGAGCAGACCATTCAAACCATCAAGGACATGATGTGTGCTTATGTCCTCGACTTCGGTCATAGTAGGGAGGACCACTTACATTTGGGGGAGTTTGAATACAACAATATCTATCACTCCACCATTGGGATGGTACATTTCGAGGCGTTGTACGTGCGACCTTTCAGATCACCTTTGTGCTTGACTATCCTTGGGAGGTCAGCACTCATGGGACTAGACATGGTATGGGCTTCCATAGAAAAGGTGCAGATCATCAAGAAGCGGATGAAGACTGCACAGATCAGGTAGAAGTCGTATGTCTACAGGAGATGGAAACCTCTGGAGTTCGAGGATGGCGACCACGTCTTTCTACGGGTCTCACCACGATGAGGTTTGTAGAGATTTGGCTGAGGTGGGATGTTATGTCCTAGATTCATCAGAATTTTTGAGGTCCTCAGCAGAGTTGGCAAGGTGGCATACTACTTAGCACTTCCACCTTAGTTGCACCTGCTGCATGACATCTTCCACGTATCCTAGATGAGGAGATACGTGCAGGACCATTCTCACATCATTGACCATGGGGAGCTGGATGTCAACAATGGGGCGACTTTTAAGGAGGTTCTAGTGGAGATTGAGGATCTAAAAGAGAGGTTCCTTCATGGATGGTCGATTCCTATGGTGTTTGTTTGATGGCAGAACCGGAACCTTCGAGACAACACATGGGAGCGAGAGGCTCAGATTTGTGCTCAGTACCCCCACTTGTTCGCTTAGTATGAGTTCAGTCTTTCGGGGACGTAGAGCCCTGAGATGGAGAGAATGTAAAGACCCGGAATTTCTATTTAATTTTTTTTAAATATATGGAAATTTTTCTTGTCCGTGAAATTTGATGGCACACGATTCTGAGGTCCGAAGTGCCCGGAATGATCCTTCAAATTTTTGTTAAGCTTATATTAACGCGCGTAAGAAGTTTTCCTAAGAAAGTGGAATAAATCTTACACGGTAACACGGATTAGAAATATTAGGGCACTGTTGAGCTCAAAATTATGGTTTTACCATAGGTGTGACTTAATATTAGTTGGCACGGGCCACCTTTGAGAATACCCAAAAATGGCATAATCGTAAATAAAATAATTAAATAAATTATTTTATTTTTCAGATGCTTATAACTCACAAATGGTAACTTGGATTAAAAATACAAGGCCACCGATGATCTTGTGAGGGTATGCTTTCTTTATGTAGACACAAACTTTGGTCGACGCGGGCCACCAGAAAAAGTTGGTTTTTGGCCACAAATAAAATAATTAAATGACAATTATTTTATTGTAAAATTCATAAATTCTAAACGGTAACTCGGATTGAAAATCAGAGAGAACCGTTGGGTTTTTTGGTATGTTTTTAACCTAGGAATATCTTAACCTCGACCGGCACAAGTTGAGGGTGTCTGATAATAGTTTTCGGAATTTTATTTCGTGTACGTTCAGTGAACGTGCAAGAAGCATTTTGTAACTTTTGAACCGGTGCTCAGAATTGAAATCTGAGGGTACCGTTGAACTCGCAGCACCGATATTCTCCTAAGAAGACTTTCACCTCAATGGTAGTTTGTAACCCCCCATGATTTCATTGAACGTTATTTCTCTAAAGTAATTTGATAACTTGCACTACATGCAACACCGTCTCCAAGCGCACCCTGACTTACCAAACTAGCCGTTCAAAAGTGGTTATGAATAATATTAACTGAATTTTGAACTATATACAATATTTATAATTTTATAATCCATATTATGAGTTTCTTAGACATAATGTAAGAACTAATTCATTTTTTCAGATAATAGAATTATTTTTCAAAAAATGAACTTTTACCCCCTTTTAATGATGAACCCTTTTTAAATCGAATATTTGAAACTTTTATATATTAAATTTGAAAAAATAAACTTTTTTTTTGAATCAGGACATAAGAATTTAGTTTCAATAAATTTTTGGTGTTATTCTGATATGTTTCATTTTTGGGTGAATAGTGAAAATAAAATATTTTAGCTGAAAAGAACTTTTTAAATCAAAATAATTTATAGTGTTAAATTATACAATTTAATGGTTTGGAAGTAAAAATATATTACATTTTTATCATTCAATCCAATTCTGGTCATTGTAACAAATTTTACATTGAAATTGGACATAAACAAGTGACGGTCTTTTGATAGTTATTATTTCTTAAAAATACGCCTTTTGGTTTTGACAATGGGAATTAATTTTAAATTAATAAATGAAACTTCTATGTTTCGAATTTGTTAAAATATACTTCATTATTTAATTCTGAATATCAAAATTATCTTTGGGTTAATTTTTGATATTTTTCTGAAAACTTTCAATTTTTAATGTGCAGTGAAAAAACACTGAGTTATTTTTTAAAACCAAATTATTATTTAAATAATTATTTATTTTATTTAAATTTATTTTAGGTCAAAATAGATACATTATACCAATAAAAGTTCAATTAAATTCATTGATTAATTTTATAATAAAATTACATATAAAAAAATTTTATCGATCTTTTTATTGTCTTTTGCCCACCTCCTAGGAGCATTTGCAAATTTACATAAAACATAATTTTACAGCTTCTAAGAGTGGAATTTCTAAAATCATAGAGACAGGGTTGATATCAATGAGTAAAATGTGATTCAATAAGATAAAAATAATTTTTGGTGAATAGTAACTTTTAACTTTTATTTACCATAGTTAAGAGTAAATAGGGTAATTAAGGTTAAAAATGATATTAATATTACCCTAACACATGTCCTAATTCTACTGTACAAGTGTATATCGACCAAAAACAACCTTATGAATAAAATTATATCATTTATGTCCACTTGGATTAAATAAGGACATTTATTATTATTTAATTCAAAGAAGTGTTCAAAGAGTTAAAATAAAAGTTTAATAACTAAAACATTTTTAATATAGGGTTATTCATAAGATAAATTCGACTATAAATTTTAATTAGAAAGCTAAAAATATTTCCTAAATAATCGATTTTTAGTTATAATTTTTAGAGATTAAATAATTAAATTTATTAATGACACAATGATGATGCAGTAATTACCTTATTAATGAAATAATCAAATAAATGGTATTATAAATATTAAAATAAATACAATTTCAAAGTTTTTATGACATAAAAGAATTTTCTAGGTGAATATGACTTGTTAGTATTGATTAAATGTATTTTTTTTGAAGTAATCATGCTGCTATTATTTTAACAAAAAAACAAATACCTAAATAGTGTCAAAATTGACATAAAATAGTTTTTTTTTAAAATATTATATTATTAATTGATATAATGGTCTTTAAAATATATAGTTCGGTATAAAGACTTATATAATAATATATATGTAATTAATTAACCAATTGGGGTTCTGTTGGCAGTATATAGTATGTTTATTAACCAAATAGTGTCAGAATACAAGAAGATACTATAAAAGTTAAATTATTTAACTTAGAGTTAAATCTAAATGATAAGTTTAAAATGGTAACATAAACTTGTCTAAAACCTATTGGATGTGAGGATTATGACCGGTCCCCATACTAGACTTCAAATAAGTCACTTTTTAACCATTATAAACCGAATATGAATTTACTATAAAATAATATTTTATGTTTTTCCAAAGGTGCCCCACACCCCTCTTATAAAAGGGAACTTCCCCTTTTGAAAAATTCACACCTCCAAAGTGTTTTGTCTCAGCCAAAACCTGCCAAAATATCCTCACAAATATTATAAATTCATTCTAGAGGTATTATTTTTATCATAAATCCAACCTTATGAGCCCTTTTGATCAAATCAAAAGGAAGAACCTGAAGAAGAGGTAATGATTTCACCACCCTCTTTCAAGTTCCTTTCTTTTTCCACTTCATTTTTCTATGTTGTATCCATTATAAAATAATAACTCTAGTTTATTATATATACTGTGATGTTATTATAATTTTGGTACAACCAAATTCATTATTCTATCCACCCTTTGAATGACTTTTCACCATACATGCGTACGTATGGCTTACCGTCTCCACGTCGTGGTGTAATTGTTAATCAATACATTATTATTTGTATGGGTATAATAATGATGTGTATTTGAGGTAAATAATAACTATATCATAATAAGGATTATGTATATATGATATACTATAAAATTATATATTATTTTAATATCAAAAGTTTGATATCTTCGATCGTGTGTATGTACGGATTACCGTCCCCACGACGCGATGATATTCATTTCCAAGTTCACCATTCATCGAAAATTATAAAAATATATTGTACTAATAAGTATGTATTATATGAAACAATAATGCTAATAGAGATATATATATTTATATATATAATTATTTTTATACTTACATATATCTTATTCACTTACTTCCGTTCAATACTATATGAAAACAGAAACAGTGTTTATGCATGCATACGAACTACCGTCTCCATAAAGGGTGCTTTCCATTTCTTATATACGTCTATTATACATATTTATATTCTAAATATATATGATATATAAATCATGTTTTATATTATGGAAGTATCTAAATCATGATTTAAGTGATACAATGAAGAGTAATAATTTAAAACATGTACGATAAAGGAAGCTATTATTACCCAAAATATTAATATAACATGGAAATAATTATTTAATGGGTAGTATAAAGTCATAAATGAATAATGTATGATATCATAAATATTAATATGGTTCCGGTATTATTTAATAACATACTATAGTCTTCATACAGGAGGTTAAACATACCCTCGACGAAAGGAAAGTGCAAGGTAAAGGGGTTTTCAACTCACTCCTTATTCCCGTGAGATTCATTCCATATTGCCACTATTACATTTTGTGTGGTGTATGTACTGCCAATTATTGTATTATTTGTGTAACACACTTTAATTTATGTTTATTTACATATTAATTGTATGATAATTATTTCATGGGGTGTATGTTTTGTAAGCTACCAAATTGGTAAGGGTTAATTCCTCAATCTCATTATTATCTGAGATTGTCTATGTGTAAGTATTTACTGGGACATTTTTATCATAAATGTACATTTTTCATAAAAATGATTTGAAATTGAATATTTTAAGGATTTTTGAAAGGTAATATTTATCATGATCATAATTTTAAATGTTTCAATGATTTATCTTTCTAAATCATTTTAATAATGTCCATGTTTTCAAAATGATTTTAAAGATGTATTTATATGGACATCAATGTTTTGAAACAGAAATTATTTTAAAAAGTTTCAAAGTGGTATGGGACACTTTGATTCAAAAATATCTTCTAAATTACTTCATTTATAAATTTGTGACTTTTAAATGATTTTACAAAAATGATATTTCTCTCAAAAAATTTTACTCATCATTTTCAACTATGTCAGCATCATTTACTAGATATTATTTTTGATTGAGGTTGATTTATTATAATACAATCTTCCATGTTGTATTGAATGAGTTATGATATGTTTGACTATGTATGTTCTATATTTATACCATTAATGGTTTATGGTTAATTTAATGCCCATTTGAATGCTAGTTTTAATATGAATGTTTATGTTATGTTTCAACATTTTCATATAAGAAATGCAGTGGCCTTAGTAAGTGACGGGTGGATCACGCTATAACTCCTCAATGCATAGGTATGTCTCATGAGAAAAACTAGTGTCTTGGCACAAGGCCTTGACAAAAAAATTATTTTTAGTCTTGGCACGAGGCCTTGACTATGTGGTAATGATGTCCGGTATTATGCATTCCCTCATTGTGAAATTAGTTATTACATGTTATAATTCGACTAGTAGAATATCCATGTGCATTTTTATATGGTAATGTTTCATTTATTTTTACCATATTATGTTCAAGTTTTTGTTTACAAGGCTGCTATTTTTATTACACATCTTGCCTTAAAAGTCTATAGCCTCCGCTGAATTATTTACCCTTACTGAGCATCTGAGCTCACCACTTTCTTATGTTTTATTTTCCCAGGATTCCAAAGAAGTGTATCATGATTGATATTCAAGGTTAAGATAAAGGAAAAATGGAATTCTCAATGAAATTTCTATGTTCTATTTTATTTTTAAATTGTAATGTAAAGTTAATGTATGTAATCTATTTTCTAAGACTGCTAAACTGATCGGTCCTTCAGGACTTGATTCCTCGTAATCGTGCCAATGTATTAAAATAATGCAGTAGCTCTGGATAACTGGGGTCAGGGTGTTATAGTTTGTATCAGAGGATGTTTAGCAATAACCTTGGAAACTAGATTTAGATGAACTCTGATTAGAGCACAATAACCTAAGATAGACTTTGAGGATTAGTATATAATAACAACCTATAATTTTCATAATGTTGATATTTAGTGATTTTTCCAAGAAAATACATTAATGTCTAGATATGAGCAGGTAGAGGCGGCTCTGGCATAGATATACCTAGGGTTAAAATCCAAAAACTCCACTTTGAACTAGACTCAAATAGGAACTGGTGCACAACAATGGGCCTCGCTGCACACTTGGTTATGACACTCCCGGGGGATATGCTTAGGATAATTCTCATTTTCATTAAAAACCATTATGAAGTGTTTAGGAGTATATATCTCCTCAAAGAAAATGTTTCTGTGATTCTGGATTATATCCATAAACATTACAATTTACATTAGGTATTTTACATGTTTGGAAATATGAATTGTGATTCATAAACTAACCTAGTGTATTCCATTGTTTAGAAATCGTCTCCAGTAGTAGGAATGAGAACTCTAGCAATACATATGATCCAAAGAGTAATAAAGATCATATCTTTCACGGTATTAAGTTAGCATTTAGAAGCGAAATAGACTCCCATGTATTCTCAACATATTAAGAAATATAATCTTGTGTTAATAAGATAAGTAAATAATTCTATGAATCCTATGGCTTTGAAGGGAAGTATGATAAGAAAAGGATGGTAGAGAGAAATATGGATAAAGGGAATAGGGGAAAGAAGGATTTTCCCATATGTGATAAATGTGAAAATAATCACCTTGGTAAATTCATGATGGAAATGGGAGTTTGTTATAAGTGTGGAGAAAAAGGACACCATGTACGTGATTTCAAGGGTAAGAAAAAGTCTTCAAATTTAATATGCATCATCTATAAGGTGTTGAGACCCTACACGAATCAATGTCCCATTCATAAGAGTATACCAAAAATGATGTTATTGGATAATAATCAAGTTATGATACTACTTCAGATGAAGGGGAATGACTAGTATTTTTATGTTTTTATTATAGAATTATTTCATTTGAGTGTTGTATCAATAGTATAATAGTTACATGAATTATGGAGATAAATAAGGATTCTACTGAAATACTATTTTATTGAGGATTCAAGATTATATAAATCTAAGAAATGTGACTTAATAGTAAGTTACACCTTTTAGAAAATACATTGTTGATGGAAAGTTAATCCTTAATATGTTATTGATAATGAGGTAGTGATTTTGTAATAAGAGATGGTTGATTTTGGTAATTCCGGATGGTGTGGTGTTGTAAACGAATACATGATGAAGGCGTTCACATGTTATTACCTGGCAAAAAGGATCCTCATTATTTTTAACTTCCTTATAAATTTTGGAGTGAGAGGTTGGATAAAAGTTTTTTGGATAATATTAAAGGCTGGAATATATTAAGTTGGAAATTGGATACTATTGTTAATCTTATTTTTGGATTTCCATAAAAAGGAAAACCTGGAGGTCGGGCAGAAACCCATCGCATCCGGCAAGGCCGTGAGACTTGAACCCGCCACCAAAGAGAGACAAGGGTGTATCACCTATCACTGACCCACGTGATGTCCTGGATTGAATAATGTAGTTTTTTTAAAGGGTATGGTAGATTAATTATAAATTTATTTTTTTGGAACCCTAAATGAATCGGATACATAGAATAATTTTTTTAGTTATATTATCTTTTAGAATGAAAGATGAGTTTGTTGTAGAAATTAGTTGAAGGATGAAACACTAATTGTCATGTATATATATACATATACATATATATTCCTATTATTTTATGTATAAATTAATTATTAAACATTAGCGAAGGGATCTTAAAACAGAAAAGGTGTTATCCTAATACATTATGTTTTATTGACCTAAAGATATTTTAAATCATCATATATTGGTGGATTTGAGGCCCAAAATTCTACAAATTATTTTTGATTGATGACCTCAATGACTCCCTATAAATATTTACGTGTTTCCTCCAATTATGTGTCTCTAATTTCCACCAATGTTCTCCAAATCATGATCATAATTTGGTGGTGACTTTTTTATTCCCCTTTTCCTCTTATTAAGACTAAATTTTATTAACCCAATTTCCGATGTGAGTTTTCCCACAAAGATATTTTCTATTTTCAACCTTTTATTTTTGAAGATCAATTTCAAATTGCGAGGACTCAATTTATTAAAAGAGGGAATAATGTAACCCCCCAATATTTCATAGAACATTATTTCTTCAAAGTAATTCAATAACTTGCTGTACACACAACACCGACTCCAAGCGCACCATGACTTACAAAAATAGCCGTTCAAAAGTGGTTATGAATAATATTAACTGAATTTTGACCAAAATATAGTCCTTATAATTTTAGAATCCAAATTATGAGTTTCTTAGACATAATGTAAGAACTAATACATTTTTTTCTCAGATAAAAGAAGTATTTTTCAAAAAATGCACATTTACCACCTTTTAATGATGAACACTTTTTAAATCCAATATTTGAAACTTTTATATATTAAATTTTACAAAATAATTTTTTTTAGAATCGGGACATAAGAATTTAGTATCAATACATTTTTGGTGTTATTCTGATAACCTTCATATTTGGGTAAATAGTGAAAAATACTATATTTTAGCTGAAAAGAACTTTTTTAATCAAAATAATTTATAGTGTTAAATTATATAATTTTATGTTTTGGAAGTAAAAATAGATTATATTTTTACCATTTAATCCAATTCGGGTCATTGTAAGTAATTTCACTTGGAAATTGAACATAAACAAGTGTCAATCTTTTTATAGTTATTACTTCTTAAAAATACGCCTTTTGGTTTCGAAAATGGGAATTAATTTTAAATTTATAAATGAAACTTTTATGTTTTTAATTTGTTAAAATAGAATTCATTATTTAATTAGGAATTACAAAATTATCTTAGGGTGAATTTTTTGTATTTTTCTGAAAACCTTCAATTTTTGATGAATAGTGAAAAAGCACTGAGTTATTATTTAAAACCGAATTTTTATTTAAATAATTATTTATATTATTTAAATTTATTTTAGGTAAAAATAGATACATAATACCCATATAAGTTCAATGTAATTCATTGGAGTCATTTTATAATATGATTAGATATATAAAAATTTTATCGAAATTTTTACCGTCTTTTACCCACCTCCTAGGAGCATTTGCAAATTTACATAAAACTTAATTTTACCGCTTCTGTGAGTGGAATTTAAAAAATCTGAGAGATATGGTAAATATGAAAGTGTAAAATGTGGTTCAATAAGAAAAAATAATTTTTGGTGAATAGTAACTTTTCACTTCTATTTACCACAGTTAAAAGTAAATAGGGTAATTAAGGATCAAAATGATATTAATATTACCTGAACACATGTAATAATTCTATTTGACATGTGTTTCTATACAAAAAAAATTAGGAATAAAATATTATCATTTAGGTCCATTTGGATTAGATTAGGACATTTATTATTATTTAATTTAAAGAAGAGTTCTAAGAGTTAAAATCCAAGTTTAATAAATAAATTTTTTTAATATAGGGCTATATATAATATAAATTCTAATAGAAATATTAATTAGTAATTTAAATAGATTTCCTACATAATGGTATTTTATTTATAATTTTTAGAGATTAAATTATTAAATTTATTAATGACACAATGATGATGCCGTAATTATCTTATTAATGAAAGAATCAAATAAATGATATTATAAATATTAAAATAAATATAATTTCAACGTTTTTTGGACATAAACAAATATTATAGGTGAATATGACATGTTATTATTGATTCTATGTTATTTTTTTTAAGTAATCATGATGTTATTATTTTAACAAAAAACAAATACCAAATAGTGTCAAAATTGACATAAAATAGTTTTTAAAACAAATATTATATTATTAATTGGTATAATGGTCCTAAAAATCTAAGGATTGGCAAAAAGACCTATATAATAATATATATGACATTAATGAACCAATTTGTGTTCAACTGGAAATATATAGTATTTTTATTAACCATATAGTGTAACAATACAAGAAGACATTGTAAAAGTTAAATTATTTAACTTAGAGTTAAATCTAAATGATAAGGTTAAAACGGTATCCAAAACTTTTATAAAACCTATTTATTGAGATGATTTCGACCCATCCCCACCCTAGCCTTGAAATACGTCACTTTTGAGCAATTATAAACTGAATATGAGTTTACTATAATATAATATTTTAACTTTTTCCAAAGGTGCCCCTCACCCCTCTTATAAAAGGGAACTTCCCATTTTCTCAAATTCACTCCTCCAAAGCCATTTGGATCGGCCATGCCTACCCAAATATCCTCCCAACTATCCTAAATTCATCTTAGAGGACTTATTTAGATCATAAAGCCAACCTATGGATCTTTTTTTATCAATTCCAAAGGAAGAACTCGAAGAAGAGGTAATGATTTCACCACCCTCTTTCAAGTTCCTTTCTTCTTCCACTTCCTTCTTCATTGTTGTTTCCATTATAAAATAATAACTCTAGTATCTTATATATACTTTGATGTTATTATAATTGTGGTACAACCAAATTCATTATTCTATCCACCCTTTGAATGACTTCTCACCATACGTGCGTACGTACGGCTTATCGTCTCCACGTCGTGGTGTAATTGTTATTCAATACATTATTATTTGGATGGGTATAATAATGACATGTATTTGATGTAAATAATAAATATAACATGATAAGGAATCTGTATATATGATATACCATCCAATTATATATTATTTTAATATCAAAATAATGATATCTTCGGTCGTATGTACATATGGATTACCGTCTCCACGACGCGATAAGTTTCATTTCCATTTTCACCGTTCATCAATGATTATAAAAATATATATTACTAATAAGTTTGTAATATATGACACAATACTGATACTAGAGATATATATATTTATATATATAAGTATTTATTTACTTACACATATTTTATTCACTTACTTTTGTTCAACACTATTTGAAAACAGAAACATCGTTTATGCGTGCATACGAACTACCGTCTCCATAAACGGTGATTTCCATTTCATATATACTTCTGTTATACATATGTATATTCTATATATATAAGATATATAAATCAGGTTTTATATTTTGGAATTATGTAAATCATGATTTAAGTGATACAATCAAGAGTAACATGTTAAAACACGTACGATAAAGAAAGTGATTATTACCCGAAATATTAATATAACATGGAAATTATTATTAAATGGGAAGTATAAAGTCATAAATGAATAATTTATTATATCATAAATATTAATATCATTCTAGTATAATTTAATAACATACTTTAGTCTTCATACAGGAGGTTAAACGTACCCTCGACTAAAGGAAAGTGTAGGGTAACTGGTTTTCATCTCACTCCTTATTCTCGTGAGATTCTTGCCATATAGACACTATTACCTTTTGAGTGGTGTATGTACTGCCCATTATTGTATTATTTGTGTAATACACTTTAATTTATGTGTATTTACATATTCATTTTATGATACTTCTTTCATGGGGTGTATGTTTCGTAAGTTACCAAATTGGTAAGGGTTAATTCCTCAATCTCATTATTATCCGAGATTGTTTATGTATAAGTATTTATTGAGACATTTTTATCATCCATGTCCTTTTTTCACAAAAATGATTTCAAATTGAATATTTTAAGGATTTTTCAAAGGTACTCTTTATCAAGATCTGAATTTTAAATATTTTAAAGATTTATCTTTATAAGTCTTTTTTATTAATGTCCATGTTTTAAAAATGATTTTAAGGATTTATTTCTATGGACATGAAGGTTTTGAAATGATAATTCATTTCAAAAGTTTCAAAGTTTTATGGGACACTTTGATTCAAAAATATCTTTCAAATTACTTCCTTTATACATGTGTGAGTTTTAAATGATTTAAAAAAAGGATATTTCTCTCAAAATGTTTTACTCATCATTTTCAAACTATGTTAGAATCCTTTACTAGATATTAATTTTGATTGAGGTTGATTTATTATAATACAATCTTCCATGTTGTATTGAATGAGTTATGATATGTTTGACTGTGAATGTTCCATATTTATACCATTCACGTTTTATGGTTAATGTAATGACGTTTCGTATGCTAGTTTTAATATGAATGTTTTTGTTATGTTTCGACTTTTTCATTTGAGGAATGCATTGAACTTAGTAAGTGACGGTGGAGATCGGTATAGCTCCTCGATGCATCGGTAGGTCTCATGAGAAAAACTAGTATCTTGGAACAAGTCCTTGATAAAAAAATTTATTTTAGTCTTGAAACGAGGCCTTGACTATGTGGTAATGATGTCCAGTATTAGGCATTCCCTCATTGTGAAATTAGTTATTACATGTGATTATTTGACTATTAGAATATCTATGTGCATGTTTATATGGTAATGTTTCATTTATTCTTACCATATTATGTTCAGGTATATGTTTAAAAGGCTGTTATTTTTATTACACATCTTTCCTTAAAATTTTATAGCTTCCGCTGAATTATTTACCCTTACTGAGCATCTGAGGTCACCCCTTTCTTATATTTTACTTTCCCAAGATTCCAAGAAGTCTATTATGATTGATATGTAGGGTTAAGATAAATGGAAAAATGGAATTCTCAAAGAACTATCTATGATGTGTTTAATGCTTCAAATTTTAATGTAAAGATAATGTATGTAATCTATTTTCCAAACTGCTAAACTGATCGGTCCTTCAAGACTTGATTCCTTGTAATCATGCCAATGTATTACAATAAAGCACCGGATCTGGGTAACTGGGGTCGGGGAATTGCACAGTTGTTTGAGGGTTAAATCTAGTTCTTGAGTTTTTCGTGGAATTAATAAAATAAAATAATCTTCATTTTATTTTATTTTGAACTTCCATGTGGATATTTCTGGAGGGGTCCACCGTAACAAATCCTCCAGGTGGAAGTTGGAAGTGGGGACCACTGGACCTTAACCGCCCTAGACAGGTTAAGGTGGTGGGGACCACGCGAACCATAACCTCCCATGAGAGGTTGTGGTGGTGGGGACCACCCATGATGAAATCCCCCTTTAATTTGGAGAAACCCCCAACTCCAACAATTAATTAGGGAGAGCCTCTTGACCTCCTCTACCATTAATTCTGCCAATGCACCTCATCGTTTCGCGAGCGCAAATTAATTTCTTTTCCCCTTTTTAAATTATGTAATAGTGTCGTTGGAATTTAGGAAGCTTCCTAATAAATGAATCATCATAAATTCCAATGATCGTTTCCAAACTTTCCCCTCTTCTATATCTATGAAGCTTGGGGGGAGGATTTGGGATGACTTCACCAAGTGGTGAAGCGCTGGTAATGTGATGTGATGCCCAGCACTTGGAGGATTATGCTCTCCAATGAAGAATGATTCCTCCAAAAAGAAGGACGGGGAGTAACATCTCTGACACCATCCTCATAACCCCCTTCAACATGGGACGTCTTAGACCGATCTTCCCTCATCATCGCCGTCAGTGATCCGAAGCACGAGCTTGGATTGGAAGTGTGTGGCAGACACGACGAATGACGACAACACCTTCTTCTTTGCCTAAACTCCTTCATCGAACAAAGTTAGGGGTTTGTTTTCTTTTATGTTCCATGTTCTTCCTTCCTTTCAAAACAAATAATGTGTATATATTTTCATTTGTGGGTGAGTTTTTGTGCTTTGTTCTTATGAACCGATTTCTGTCACCCTAAACGCGGAGGGTAAAGTCCAAGAAAATATGGACAGACTCCCTCCGTCGATCAATTTTGTGATGTCCTCCGACATGGTAATGTAATGAAAAAGCAGCATTAAAGGAGATGAATTCAACAAGAAAAGGCCACGCTTCCCACGACATATGCAAACTGCACGGCCCGCGCGGCCCGCGCGGCGTTCTGATGCCCCAGTCGTACCAGCTCCGCCGACCGAACCACCCTGAGCCGCGCTTCACCCTGGCCACCTGCCGAATCTGTCGATACACCATGGCCCATACTATCACCGGCTCCCCCGATCTGCCCTGCTCCTAGCCGCGTTGGCCTCCCGAGCTTCCCCGTGTGCCTTGCACCTCCCAGCTCCCGGATACCTGGCCTCCCGGCCGCCTGCGCCTCTTGTGCGCCCAGGCCGAAGCTCCCCGGCCCGCGTGCCCCATGCCACCAATGGCCGAATCAGCCTCAGCCATCTAGTAAAATATGTCGATTTTCTCCCCATTCATTCCTGGTCGATTCGGCCTTCTGAGCCCCTCACGGTGCCTCTGGGCCGAACCGCCCTTAGACCGACCCGCGGCTGGTCCGCGCCGTCGCGCTAATCACTTCCTTCGAGACCAACTGGGATTGGACTAGTGGGCTAGGGAAAACCCAAGGGGTCAGGCCGGGTCAACCCGAACCAGGTCTGCCCAGATTAAGATGGTCCGCGTCGGTCAGACCGGGTCAGACCGGACTCGGGCCCACTACCAACCCTTTACATTCTTTTGGACATATCTTTGGCACTAGACGTCCATTTGACAAACCGTCAACGGCTCTAGAAAACTTGGAGCGTGACAGTCTCGTTCAGTATACCCTATAAGAGTTCGGGGTATAGTTGAGATATGGTCAGGTTGGATCGCGCACGAATCCAAATGAGCCCCAGGACAAAAAGGCTAATAACTCACAGACCAGGCATCTGATTGATGCGTCATATATTGCATTGATACCCCTATGATGTGGCATACCTTTGGGATACTTCTTCCTGGGACTTCGTCGTAGGTGATGTATCCAAACATGGCTTGAGGATTGGACCCTCCTGGAATAAAGCGTTCTTGTGTGGAAACCCTGTGGCTGGTTTCTTTCTAACTTATGTTCCTGGATCCTATGTGGGTTTGACAGAATAGTTGTTCCAAGATCTTGTGTGGGTTCGACAGCTCTGAACACTGTTCCTGGATCCTCTCTGGGTTCGACAGTTTTTACTTCTGTTCCTGGATCTCGTGTGGGTTCGACAATTTTTACTTCTGTTCCTCGATCCAATGTGGGTTTGAAAGATTTTTTGTTCCTAGATTCTATGTGGGTTTGATAGCTCTGACTACCATTCCTCGATCCTGTGTGTGTTCGAAAGTTATGACTTATGTTCCTGGATCCCATGTGGGTTCGACAGAATAGTTGTTCCTGGATCCTGTGGGGGTTCGACAACTCTGACTACTGTTCCTGGATCCTGTGTGGGTTTGACAGTTCTGACTTTTGTTCCTAGATCCTGTGTGGGTTCGACAGAATAGATTTTCCTGGAACCTATGTGGGTTTGACAGTTCCGACTTTTGTTCTTGGATCCTGTGTGGGTTCGACAGAATAGATGATTTAGTGGCTACATCTAATCATCTTTAACACTCTACATATGTTCTATACCTGTGTGATATGAGTCAGTAACTTTTGTGTTTTCCTCATGATTTAGATGGATTACTTGATAACATACGTATATGTATGGGCAAATACCTATGTTAGGGTTATCTGTTTATTTCATACATTGTGGTTTATCCTTGTTGGATTTTGTGAAAACTTGAGGGTCTCGGGGTCCCTAATGAGTATCGTTATACTCACCCTACATGGGATATTCCCACACCTCATACTGTTGGTTGCAGACAACGGACAACGTGGACTAGGGCTAAGAGTACCAGGACTGGACGGTACACAGAGGTTGACCATATGACGTGAAGGTACATGGAGGAGACAGGCGGATGTGGAGTGTTGAGGAGGCTAACTATACCTACCCTTCATGTAGGAATCCTGGAGGATGACCCATCATGTATTTTTCTTTTTTTCTGTTTTACTTGTATTACTAGTTCCTTTTACTTTACAGTTGGGCATGAATTTCTGGCCCCATATACTTTCAGTACTCTTTTTAATACAGTTTTACATAGTGCTTCGTATCTAGCTGTGTACTCTATTGTGTTTGTTTACAGTTATAAATGTAATGTTGTCCCAGTATTAGGGAATTACACTTTTGGTGCTAGTCACCAACCCCTGACCTATTGAAGGAGGGCATGGGGTAGCCACGGCATGGGACCTGCGGGACAGTTCATGAAAAAAATAGGTTGGAAGACTGTATTCATTTAGCATAGTATTAGCCATTTCATGAATAGTCTTATTTCTTCTTTCAACAATTACATTTTGGTGATGTATTCCTGGTGCAGAGAAGGTTTGTTTAATACCCATATTTGAGCCAAAGGAATTAAATTCCAGATTCCCAAATTCTCCACCATGATCACATATTAATGATATTATTTTAATACCTTTTTCATTATCGAAAACTTTTCAAAAGAATTCAAATAGAGTAAAAGATTCATTTTTTTATTTTAGAAAAAAAATCCAAGTAAATCTGGAATAGTCATCAACTAAAACACACACACACACATATATATATATATAATTTACCTTCCAAGAATGGTTTTCTTAAAGGACCAATCAAATCCATATGGATAAGTTATAAGGGTTTAGTTGTAGAAATTTTGTTAACAGAATAGAAGGATGATTCGTGCTTCATTCCAAGTTGACCTGCCTCATAGTGCCAATTACATTCCAATTTGAGACTAGGAAAATCAGAAAATAATTTTTTATAAATAAAACATGTACAACTTATATATTTCAATAACCATGTCTTCTATGCCATATCCATGATTCATTTATCTTAGCAGTTAAGCTGTTTACTAGTTGTTTACACAATGAATTTAAGTCCAGGATATTAACATTATCAGTTTTGGGTGCTCTAAATTTAAGAAATTTATATTTAAAAACAAAACAACTGTTGTTAGAAAAATCAACTAGTTAACCATCATCACATAGTTGAGAGATACATATCCGTTAATGCTTCAATCGTTGTACATAGACTACTTTATTAATAGAGACAACTTCTGGATCTCAAAATGTTCCAGTGCCAATAATTTTACCTTTGGCATTATCACCAAATTTGACTAATCCTCCATCCATTTGAGCTAATGTTTTAATGTTTGATGAATTAACAATCATATTCCTGTAGCAGCCACTGTCTATATACAACATTTTAGTTTGGCTTCTGTGACCTGCTTCATGCAATGTCATTTAAGCAAAGGTTTGTTTTCGTAACCATATTTTGTTGGGTCCAGTAGTGTTAGCTAGTAATGACCTAGGAATCCAGACTTGATTTGTTTTTCTATAATCAATAGAATCATATAAACTAATTCCAATAAAGGATTTCTTAACACCACTTAATTTTTTTTCTTAAATAACTATTTTTAGATACATGACTTTTTGTTCAGCCTTAGTTGAAAATTTTAACATTTGTACTTGGAAATAAATAATTCTTATACAGTTTGGGATTCATTGAATTACTACCTATTACCTATATTTCCTTTTTAATAAAATTAGATCTAATAAGTTCATTTAGATTATTTTTTCCTTTTGTAAAAATAAGAACTTTACTTTTGTATGTTTCTACATCTGTTTGCAATGTATTTATTTTAGTTTCATTCTTTGTATAGTTTTTGTTTGATGATTTGTATTTTTCAAATAACTCATGTTGTTATTTTATCAAAGTGTAACATTCTACTAAAATAGAAATGTGGATATTATTCAGTGATTTAAGTTTCTTAAATGTAGAATCATATTTCCCTTCCATCATGTTACAATAGGTTGCATGTTTGTTATTTGAAAAACATGAACTAGAATCAAAATCTTATGTGTAATAAGATTGTACCTCATCAGATTCTTCCATAAAGCACGTGTCTGCTTTCAGATTTGATTCTTATTTTTCTTCTCCAAGCTTTTACGAGCTGCTGGATTCTTTAGAAACACTCAAAAAATATTTTATTTCTCTTTTTTCTTTCTGCTCTTAATCGTTGTTTTTGAAAAAATCCTTTTTCTTTTCTCTTTTTAATTGAGGAAACTATGGTCTAATGTGACCCATATTTTTTACAGTCAAAGTAGATGGCTTCCCTTGGTTCTTTTTCATCCATTTTGAAGGATTTTATGAATCCTTTCTTCTTTCTGTAGAATTTAATGAAATTTCGGGCTAGATGAGCCACTTCCACATCTGAATTTGATGGATCGAAACTCTCTGATTTATTTTTGACTTCATTATTTATCGTTCTGATATTCTTTTGGGATGTTACATTAAAAGCCTTATTTTCTATCACTATCAATACATTATGCTCATTTTCTTCATCATGAATCTCAGCATCAAAAATAATCATATTTATAATTAATTATTTCATAGTTAATTCTTAGACTAGTGATGATTTCTTAATAGCCCCTGATATCCCATTCCATCTAGGTGGTAGTACTCTCAGTACCTTTTGGGGTTGATATGCTCTTTTGATAGGATATCCCATGGGATAGATGTTATTAACAATTTCAATAAATATTCCATCCATCTGGGTGATGTTTTCTTCTTCAATCATTCTAAATGATTCTAATTTCAATTTAGTTGTGGAATACCTCATCTGTCTGACATTGTCATTTTCTTTATAAGAAATAGTAATTGAATGCCACATTTTATAAGTAGTCGGGCACTAAGATACTCTATTGAATTAATCTGGTCCAAGACCACATATGATAGAATTCATATCATTCGAATTTATTTCATACTCTACTTCTATATCAGCACTCCATGTGGCAGGTTTCTCTAGAATCACATAAGGAGTTAGAATTGTTTAGTATACATTTTATCCAAGGTACTTTAAGAAAATCATCAACCCTGATTTCCATTACCTATAATTATCACCATTGAAGTAGGGAGATCGAACCATTGACATACCCTCTAGTGTATCATTTATTATGCTCGATATAGTCCAAAAACATACATCTTGTTATATATTGGACAAAAGCTCCTCCTCTGATAACAATTGTTGCATTATATTATTCCAAATACGCACCAGAGGGGAGTGCGTTCTGTCTTTTACATATTCATCATGAATCATGATGATGACCGAGTATATCCTTCTATCTTTATCAGGTTGTTTATGCAGTTGAAAATAAACAGTTAAATAACACAAGTTTGTATAGTGGTTCGGGGAACCAAAGGCCCCTATTCCACTCCAACAACTCTCTACTCCACAAGCTTGGTGATTTCCACTATTTGGTCCACTTATCAACAGACCGTCCACAACTGAGTGCATGCAGTTGGAACCTTTACATGTTAAGGCAAAAAATAGAGCCTTCTGGTTCACACACAAAACCAAATACAAAGCTTAGTATGAGAAGCCAGTTACTCACAATAAAAAAATATTATTTACCTTGAAATAATTTTCAGTTGATCTTCACAATTTCAATAGCATGAAACTTATAGTAGATAGATCGTCGTCTTCAGAAAATATGATCGTCAAATAAGGGAAGTACTGAGTCGATCAAGTTGCAATAGATATAGAAATAAATTCAAAAACTCCAAAAAAATGGATTCAAGAAAGTTCTTCGATGTAGAAATGGTGAATCATTAATTTGTTTCTTCTACTTCTTTAAAAAAACTATTTAATTATACCTTGTAATAGTTGATTTAGAAGTCTCAAATGTCTATGTAAAATTGTAGTCGTGAAAAACTCATGATTTTGTGATACATTTTCTTCATGATTCTCTCTCACTTTCTAATAAAAATATCAAAAATATATATAGAATAACGACGATAAATTTCCATAAAAAATTATATCCACAAATGTCGCCTTTAGAATAATGATATTCAAATGTATAAATGACAGAGCGGTCATAAATCCCTTGAATATTAGGCATGAAATGCTCCTCCTAAATCGATATTTTAAATCACAAATAAACTATTTCGAATCATTCAAATACGTGCTTAAAAATAGGTCTTTGAATTTGGCTTGAAATCAGCCAAAAATCTGTATAAATACCAATGCTCAATAAAGTCATATTTTAAATCTCTGATGCCAAATGTAGGGTTTAACTACATATCATTCTATCCCATAACATTAGGTTCACAATGTACGGATGTTTACAAAGGTAAGGCTGATCTACTAGACTTTTCTCTTCATCTCTAAAATGTGGGGTACAATATCCATACTTTCCTTTTTAGCAAAACATAAGATACCCGATCTGTAAGGTTCATTATAAAATAAAGGTTGATGATCCACACATTTATCAACTTCTATATGTAAGGTATATGATCCATACATTTTAATAAAATGTAAGGTTGTATATAAAATTAATGTTGATGAACCATACTTTTGAAAAACAAACATAACCTTTCATACTAATGTATTGTTCTTCTTCTATACTTTTCTGATAATGTATAGTGGATTAATCATAAATTTATGATAATAAATGGTATCTTAACCATACTTTTATGATAACATATGGTTTCTTAACCAAACAATTCTAAAATCCCGTAAATTAAACGACGGATTCCATCCTTACACTATGCTCCTCAACGTATGATATGAACATTATTTCCAAAACACTTTAAAGTGATATCCGAACACGTAGAGCATAACCAGTGTTCCTAGAACATGCTAGCACACTAATAAAATTTCTAAACACCTTTTCAATTATTCCACGCAAATTAAATGCTTTAATATTATTCCAAAATTAATAAATAAAGAATATTAATTTCTTGAAATATACTCAATTTAAAATCATTATAATAAACAATAATGGTATTTTTTAACATCAAAATCTAAATAAAGAGATAGATTATTGTTCTCAACAGATTCATCTAAAAATTTTTTAAGGAAAGGATGTCTAGAAAAATAAATAATATTAAATAAGAAATTTTTATGGATTTTTTTTTCTAAAAATTCATTTAGGAAAGCATAAAAAATTTAAGAAAACAATTTACAAAAATAGGGAGAAATTTGTAATCAATTTCAAAATACACAATAAATTGTTTCCCTCAATTCAATGATATTTTTAATATAAGGATATTAGTGATCATGAATTATATAAATGATCATTTAATGTTGATCATTCAAGGGTTCTACTTTAAGTATTTAATTTTCTAAAAATTTATTGAATTTTTTTAAAATATAATGATATGTTAATTTTATTCTATAGAATTGTAAAATGATATCTGCTATTTTGTTTTAATAATTAAATTTTATCATATATCTATGTGATTGGATCTTGATTTATGTATAGAATTTTAATTTGAAGCTTTGGAGATTATATTATCACAAAAAATAACATTCTTATTAAAAATCATTCTAAATTCAATTAGTGTGTGTTCCATCTAAAACTCTATAAAATAACAACTTGTAACTACTATATATTTAGTATAAATAGTGTAAAGTGATAATATTTTAGATTTCTTATAATAAAAATACAAAAATTATTATCCTATAAAATAATATGTTTAATAAATACTTTTTTATTCATAATAAATTCAAAAATATCATCTTTTAAAAAACACTTTGATTCTGCAAACATTCTTTAAGGATTAAAATTGTCCAACATCCATGGTTCACAATAGTCAATGAAAAATTATTTTCATAGATTGAATATTATACTCTTATAGATTATCATGAATTGTTACAAAGAATAATACATAAAACATATGTCTGGCAGACTTGTTGATCCGTAAATGAAACTACCAATCACACCATAAAATATTTTTAATGAACTCATCTCCCAGATTCATCAAGATATACGTTTATTGATGTTCTGATATGATTAATAATACTTTAATTATAGTTAAATATGAACGTTTATGTATATCTTTTATATACTTTTTCGAGATATAAATGTTCCTTCAAGATTTTCTGAGAAGAGAAAATCATAGAAAAAAGTTAGGATCTTATGGCATATTTATACCCATATACATTATTAGTAAGTATAAAAATGATATATGGCGATTCATTGATTCGAACACCTTTAGTTTAATTTTGATAAACTTACTCCTATACATATACACATTGAAAACTACACTTTTCAACCATTTTATAAATAGTATAATTTAATAATGTTTCATAATAATGAAGTGTGATAATAGATTAAAGAATAGCAATTGTAGAAAATGTTTCTTCACAGTTTCTTCATTATTTTTTATTATAATCCTTTGAAACAAGCCTTTCTTTATTTCTAGCTATTATTTAATTTTTAAATGTTTATTATTAAATAGCAATTTTACTCCAATTACAGAAACATCATTAGGATATTCGACAAAAGTTAAAACATTGTTCTTATCAAATTTATTATGTTTTTACAATATTTCTTATATCCATTAATCATCAAATAAAGCCTCATTAATATAAATTTGTTAAATTTAGGATAGAAATTAAAAAAAATTACATTAATTTTATATGTAACCGATGATATTATTAGTTTGATGATTCCATCGGATTTTATGACTCATCTGGTTTTTAAAATTTTTTCCTTAACTAATAAGGTAAATTTATTTAGAAAGTATATATTTAGGAAAACATTCTTTAGTTGTTATCTCATGTGATTTATTATCCAACATGGGTCAGTAAATAGTAATAAAAATTCATTTATTGTTGTGGATTCAGGTTGTTTGAAGACAAAAGGGAGGTTTCATCAAATTTCATAGGCATTTGTTCTTAAATAGTACTTTTTTTATTGAAAATAATTTAAGCCTTCCTAGTTTTACAATAACATTGAAAAATTAATCCATCATCTTTAGGAGAAATTTATGTAAATTATATTTATTACTCAAGATGAATTATTTAAATCTAAAAATTCACAACAAATAGTGTTTTGGATTTCATAGATTATAACACTCATAAGGGGTTTTATTAATTAATATTCTAAATAAAAATATATTTATAGTATAAAAAACATTATCAACTACATCAGACAAGAAATATTTAGGAATTTAGTATTAACACAACACGGTTCTAGTAATTTCCTATATAACTCTATCTCTTCATTCAAAGAAATCATTTTGACATTAAATTTTAGGAGCTGAGAAGTTAGGAATAATATTGATTTTACTATAACAAGTTTCATTATAAAAATTTAAAAATTCTTCATCATGATTTTTATGAATAGTTACCAAAGGTATAATTTTCTCATTTTTAAAATGGGATATTATAATTTTAAAATATAAATTATATATTTTTCGAATTTTTAACTAGAAAATAGTCAAGTGTATTTCTAGAATGTTTATCAACTAGTATATATACATAGAATTTTACTCAAATATTTCCAATTTTTTTGGACTAAATAAATCCATTTAAAATAACTATAAAACATTAAAAGTTTTAAATTAACAAATAGATATAAAAATTGACTCATCCTGCTCTCTAAATTTACAAGTATCAAAAAAATTAATAGATTTAGACATTACCTTTACTAAATCTATATCTTTAACTTTATTGGATTGTTTTCTACTATTATTGCATTATAGTATTAAAATAATATATTTCATAACCATGAATGATCTTACATTTCATTAATGAAATATATATATTATCTTGTAAGGTACTCTATGTTTAGTGTATATATATTCTCATTCTTATCACTAGAAATAATTGATTAACATTTTGAACATTAAAGATAAATTTTAATTGCTAAAAATCACCAGATATCCTTCATCATATAATTGACTTGTGCTAATGAGTTTGTTCTTCAGTCCAACCAAAAATAAAACAATTGAAATTGAATCTTTTCCATGAAAAATGATATCTCATATATAATATATCAATCTTGGAGAAATATCTTCAATCTTAATATTTCTACCTTTAATCTTCATATAAAATTTTGAAATAATTTCTTGTTTCCAGTCTTATTTTAGAACATCCATTATCCATGTATTGTATATTTTAGTTAGTACAAATTTTATTTCTCTTTAAGTGAATAGTTAAGATTTTGGTACCCAAAATTTCATGGGTCGATATGTATCGTAAACATAAAAATTTAGGGGTCAAAATATTCCAAAAATTCTAATATTGTAGTGTTTTTAATTCCAAATATTTATACGATTTATGAAAAACAAGAGATTTAATCTTATTTAAAGATTATTTTTTCTTCCAGTGTATATCTCTCTGATATTTTGTACTGGAGGGAGAAATATCTTGAACAAATTATTTAATTGGGAAATTGGTTTATTTGTTAACAAAACCAATTCATGATATATTTCAATTTGGTTTTATTTTTTTATGTATTATCAAACCTTTCCTTCCTAGAATAATATTTTGATGGTAAATTTTTTAGTCTAAAATTTTTTTGACTAGTTTTATAAGTAGATTGGTATTCTCAATAGATGATTTAGAACTAGAATTATTATCTAAATCATTTAAATGATCAAAATTTTATATAAAAGATTCAAATCTTATTCATTCTAATTGAAAATATATTCCTTATGAATTTAATATTTTTTTGTATAATTATTATTTTTTCTTTTCCTAAAAAAATATAAAATATTGATAAATTTTCAAAAATAGGTATGTTTCCATCAAAATCATGTGTACCATGTTTTTATTCATCAGAAAAAGTATTATAATTATCCTTAGAATCTAGAAATTTTTTATTTAATGTAAAATTGGTTGATTATTTAGTTGATACATTATCCATATAATGTTTGTATATTCAAATATTAGTATAAAAATAAATATTATTCTAATCCTCACAAATATTCCCTAAATAACTCAAAAGTAACCATTTAGTACATGTGTCAAAAACATTCATAATTTTCTTCCATTTTTTTATAGAATTTTTCTAAACCTTTATACTTATTCTTTAGTTATTAATTTTTTTTGGATTTCCCTATTATTAGTACAATCATTTAAAATTATTTTTGAGGTTTCTTTTATGTCACTTATTTCTTCTGGATCCTTATTTATCGCATAATTAAAGTACATTTTAAAAATATTTTTCATTTTTTGGAATGATTTTAAAGTAAATTCTCACTCTATTAAGATAAGTACATTCATTTTCAAAATCTTTCAGTTTTTTATATATGTAGAATCCTTTTTAGCTAATTATGATTTTTTTAACTTCAATGCTTGAAGAGGAAATATATACTCCATTATTTCTCATCCATTTCTAATTATCTCATTTAAAAATTTACAAATATTGAATGATTGTACAAATAATATAATATGATATTTAAATTTTAAGATATTTTGTATAATCAAGAGATGTTCTCTTATATTATCTTTCATTGGGCATGATATCAATTTTTTCTAAATAAACTTCGTATCATTTATGTTTTTATCCTCAAGGGATTGTAGGCTATTAATAATTTTCAAGAATTATTGATCCATCTTATAAAATGATTCTCTTGGTATGAATCCGAATTCTCTAAAATGCACTATCAACATTTCTATTCCATTTTCAATGAATTTTTTTTGCAATGTTTATTATGAAAATGTTCTTCCATATATGTTTCACGGCTTCACACACAAAAATATGGTAATATATTTTTCATATCACTGAGCATATAAGATTATTTAGTACATATTAGGTATGTGGATATACTATATTTTCATGGTTTATAATGGTAGTAACATATTTATAAGTAATTTCTTTATTACCATTCATCAAAAAAATGCATTTCACACTATTTATAAAAAATTATTTTTTTGTTCCCTCTAATATTCCTTGTCAGTACAGTCAAATAGAGGTGGTATATATGGTTTCTTATCATAAAATTTCCGAAAAGACAAACTTGGAAACTAAAAAAATTTATAATATATTATATGAAAACTTGTTAGCGTACTAGTTTATAACATTAAAAACATGCTCTTAAATTAGATTTAGGATTAAGAGTGTGAGGTTTTTAATATACAAGGGGTGGAATAATAGTTTATAAAATAAAATATAAAATGTTCTTTAAAATATTTAAGAAATAAATTTAGATAGAGTTTATTAATTAAAGGATTATAATAAATGAAATTTTATATAAAAATATTATTAAAAACATTCTTAAAACATGAGCATAGTGACAATTGACGCTTTTAGAAACCCATGATAATGTTCTAAATTAAACACATATAAACCTAATAAAAAATATAAAAACATTTATCATTCGGTTAAAGGATGTATATAACCATGAATTAAGTTATCCTCTATATTCAGATTTATGTAAAAGTCTTTCATCCTTAACGAAGGAATCCCTCTATAAAAATATTAGAAAACCTTTTGATTCCATAGTCCCAGGAAACCAATATCTATCGACCAAATAAACTGTTATTTTAAATAATAATGATATCCCTCTTCCATGCTATATTAGACACTATAATTATATCAAAAAATTAATGCATTTAAAAATTTAAACCACACACAAATGACTTGTGAAAAAAGTCTCTCTAAAAGAATATAATGAAGTGAACTAAAGTAATATTATATTAAAAATAATTGTCATCATCTTTAGATATTAGATGACTCAAAATATTCTTGAAAATATATGTTCTACTTGAATGTTTTTTTAATAGGTGTACTCCAAATTATTATATTCTTTATATCTCATAGGTTGTTTCAACGACATCAGATGAAACCCATCTTCTCTAAAAATATTTAGTGTATCTTCCCCATTAGAATGTTATATTTATCATGAACCATTACAATTCTTGTATAATTCTCCTTATATAATTCAAAATTTCCTCATAGTGTATTGAATGATTTTGGTCTGTCGAGTAAGCTTTACGAAATTTATCTAGAAAGCATGTATACGTTCGTATGATGAATTATTTCTAGTAGTATTAGTAAAATATTGTTTGATGGAATTCCTTATAATTTATATTTAATAATTTATAAGCCTTCATCTCATGAACATTATATCCATGAATCCAACGTAAAAATTACAAGTTAATTCAATGAATAAATTATATCATTTATTAGTTGTATTCCACTTCTATTAAAACAAATTTCTATTGAAATCATTTTTAAAAACATGGTAGTTATAATATTTAAAAATATATATACTTTTTAAAAAGTGGTTCATTATTTTAAAAATATACCTAATAAAGTGGTAATGTTATCTTTTTCACTAAACCCATTCCATGGTGGTGTTCTATATAGGGTGAGAATAATTCAACAATCCCTCATATGTTTATTGAAAACATTGATCAACTATTTACCACCCCAATTTGTTCAGTGAATATAAATAATTTTACCCAGATTATTTTATACTTATTAATGAAACACTTTGGAATTTTTGAAAAGTTTGATACACAAGTGGCGTCATATAGGAATAACCATACTAGTCTAAGATATTAGTAAATGTAAAAAAGTACATAAAATCACAACTTCCATGAGAACTCAATGGTTTATATATATCATAGGGTATGAGTTCAAACAACCCACTATCCATTTCACAATATCAATTGAGATATGATTTTGTAATATATTTAATAAATAGAATTCATGGTTTTCAAATGATTCAAAATTTCATTGATCTAACTGTCTATCTATTTGAATTATTTAGATTCTTTTTTCATTTATATGTCTAATGGGGTAATTCAAAATTTCGGTGGATATATAATAAACTATAACCGTATAATTTAGAATGTTATAAATATAATTTTATTATCTATAATATTTTAATTGTTTATCATATTCCCAATTCCTTAAAACATTTCATTCATATATATATGTAATATTTTTCCTAAAGAAAGAATGAAACAACCTTATTGTTCAAAGAAGATGTTAAAAATAATTTTTAGTTTACGACAAGTTGGGTCATCAATCAAATCATATCCAAGATCCATTGGTAATATACGAGAATAAAGATAACCAGAAACATGATAATGAAGGAAAGGGTGATCTAAAGAAGAATGAATATAGTAAGGTAATTGAATATTCCTCAAACCAACATATATACTCCAAAAACAGATGATTGATATGAGTTGGTAATCCATGAATCTTTAGAGGAGATCAATATAATTATTAAATGTGTAATAATATTTAACACCAATGGGGAACAACGAAAGTGGATTGAAACCCATATTTCTATACTATTTAAAGTATTTAATTAAGTGTGAATCACACAGGAATGTTTTTTTGAAACCATGGATAAAATGGAACCCCAATTTAAAGACCTCATAATAAAGTTTTGAAAAGGAATGAATGCTCTATTTAAGGTTGTTTAAGAAATATTCTTGTTTCAAATTCTCTATGTTTTTTTATATAATTATATTAAAATGTAATTTGAAAATTTATTCTATGTTGGTATTAATCTATTCATGTTCACAGTCAATATTAAAAATGATTTCTATTACAAATAATTTTTTTTATTATTAATGGGGCAATATAACAGTGCCCCAAATATAGAGTTAATATACATGGTAAAGTTATATAATAATTATAAACTTCTAGTATAAAAAAATTGACCCACTGATGAAATGAAGACACACTTTATCCTTGTTATGTTAAATCTTATCTTGAATTCAGTTTTTTATGTAGAAATTTGTGATCTGTGCCTAATATAAAAAACCAATTTTTCAAACATGGTGAAATTAATATCTATAAAAGTCACATTAAGATACTAAAAATTCTCCTATTTGTGCAAAAATTTCAAACCTAGATAGTAATCTAAAAAAATTTATAGGCCATTCTTATAAGGGTTCTCAAAATGATTATCATGATATAATCCATAATCTACAACAAAGAAGTATATATACTTGAGTGCCAGGTTGTTTATATTTTCATGAAGTAATATTAATTAATTTTCTACCACTAAAAATGAAGACATAAGACATAAAATCTATTAATATATCCAAGATCCATATTTCATCATCATATACAAAATTTTGAGCATATAAAAATTACATGAATATATCTGACAGAAAAAAAGTTTTTAATCATATCATATATTTTTCATTAGTATATAATTAAAAAACTCTATCCAAATATATCATATAAATTCATAAACTCTATTATACAGGTGTTATGATGGTTAGCGGTCAACTTCCATGTGTATCCTAATGATAATTCTACTAATAACGAACTTGTCTGTTAGGGTACCCTTATTAATTTTTTTACTCATACTAAAAAATTCAAAGGCATATAAACTTTGTGGTCTCCCATAAAAAATGATATATGTGTTGAAATTTTTTTCTTTAGATGTAATCTTGCACTTAGTATTTTAAGGGAAGTTACATTAAAAAATATTATTTGTTTATAAAAAATAACTTTTATATTAAACCCATTGCATATCATGAATTCATTATCTTCTTTGTTTTATTACATTTTTATGCATGCTTGTAAAAAATTTATTTTACAAGCCCTATTATATTAACAAAATTAATGTTTTCACACCATATTAATGTGTAACCCCTTACATATCCTAGAATTATACATTACTACTCCATAAATAGAAGCTAAAAAAATTAATACATATATAAATTAATATTATGAATATAGTATATAAACTCTTCATATAAATTTTTAAAGATATTTGAGAATCAAAAAACCTCCCTTGTAATCCAAGGGAGATAGATATCTAAAAAAAACATTATAAAATGAGGTCTACTCCTTGGGGATGGTGGATAGTATGAAAATAATTCACTCTACATGGGTGGAATTTACTCATGATAGAATCCAATACATGATAACTCTATAACCTAATATGCACAATTTTTATTCCACAATTGTATCATGATGGTTAATATAAAACCTAACATAGGTAAAAGAATAATAAAAATAAATATTATGATATCATATAATTAATTAAATATAGGAAATCATCTCTTTGAAGTTATTAATCATATTAATAAAGAATAAAAAATATTCACGTTCTCTAAATATTTTATAAACATTGATATTATAATTTAATTTAAAATAAATAAATGATTTATTTTATTTCAAAAACATATGGCAATAAAATGATATTTTCAAAAAAAATGTATGAAAAATATCATTTTATAGTTCATGAAACCTCTAATTTATAAACTATTTACAAAATACAAGTAAATTTAGAAAAATATAAAAATGATTCCTTTTTAGGTATGTCATATTTTATGAATGATCATCCAATTCTCTGTGGTATAAATTTACTCATATGTGTGAGAAGTATCCCATGTTTCAATCATATTCTGCAATATAGATTTCCATCATACACTAGGATTCATATCACTAAATATAAAAGGTATATTGAAAATTATAATATTGTATTTTATGATAGATTTGATATCATAATTATGTTATGATGATCTGTTTTTTATAACTTTATATTGATTGATATTTTAAAATATCATATATCATATGATTCAGAGTACATCAAAATATCATGGTTCTTATATATCATACTAAATTATGTAAACCATTAATTTTTTGTGAGAGAAGAAAATATAAAAATATAACATATTGTATTTAAGGATATTGATTAAACAATTTTTTGGATGAAATCATTGAAAAAATCATTAGAATCAATGATTCATTCCGTGTAGAAAATTATATGACATAATTGATGGGTATAATGGGCTCATATATTGATACAATGTGGTTGAAGAAACCCATAAAAGAGATTCATCATTCTTTAACAAAATCAATGGGTATGGGAAATTGAATAAAAATGTTCATCAAATACCTAATGTGATGATTACTGCATATATATCTCTTAGAATTATTCATGATCAATATCACATTACTTATAAACAAATTCTTCCAACCAATATAGGTGGTACACTAGAATAGATATCTTTTATTGTATAGTGAGGACCCTAATCAGTAATGGGGTTATTAAACCATCATCAAGTTATGAATGGTGTATTTGAAAGAAGGTACCAATACAGGTTTAGTTTCGGTTAGAATGAAATTCCTAAACACCAACTAAGTAAAACTATCCCTTATATTGCCATCCATAAATCTGTACATTAAATTTAGCGTGTCTTTCAATATTTATTGTATCTATTTCCATCCCATGGAACTCATAAGTTACACCCATTTATAATTATCATCATTTATCACTATAAAGAATGTGTTAAACGACCTATGTGAACCATCTTATGGATCATAAACCAAAGAAAATGTGTAGGGTGTTATCGGTTGATGCATTCACTTGTAACCTTTGTATATAACAAGGATAACTTAATGTGATTAAATAAACCAATGAATAGTATATCATGCTCTTTATGATATATACAATCATAATTTGTGACTTTAAACACATGAAAGTCACATAATATGATATATACTAATCAAAAACCATGATATTCACATAAATATTTATGATCCAAGGTAAATCGTAACTTCCATATCCATAGGTTTATAGCATAACCAACACATTCAAAATGATTTTTTAAGAATATAGTCCCACAGATGATCATGTGAGTCACATTAGTATTATTTCATGTTAACATGGATCATATAAATTCATATATTTAGGAGATGTATGGTATTTTTTACAATTTTCATTATTATAAAAATCAAAGGTTGTGATGGTAACTGCTATATGTAATTGTTGTGGGAAACTCAACTTGGTGTCTAAGGATTTGTGAGATATAATTTAGAAGGAGGAACCCATATAGAAAAGGGTTAATGGACCTAAAATAAATTCATTGAATATAGAAGTTATAATGTCTTTTCCACATTAGTGAACGTTGAATATATTGAAATGAAATTTTATATAGAATAGTCTTGGTAAATATAATCAAATGAAACCCATATATTGTCACTATAAGAAGAGAATGTCTCTCAAAAAGTACTGTAGGGATCACAAGGTGAATTTTGGAAGGTAAATTTATAAAAGTTCATGTTCTTATAAATCATTGGATAATGGTATGAGTAGTTCACCACTAAGAATTAGTTTTCCATTATAATCATTGATCATTAACTATAGAGATTCATTTCAACAAATCGATGAGTGGGGGTAATGATGAATTTCATGTCAGGAATGTTTAGCATGGTTAACTAGACCAATGATGATTCTACTGAAGTCATGTAATGGGTGATTTTAATGTATGAATGTTGAATAGAAGTGTCACTGACTTAAATAGAGTTCAAAACATACCAGGTCTATAGAAGAACCTAATTTATATAAAATATAAAGATAATGAAATATTCAAGAACTAACATCAAAAATAGATTTTTAAAAATAACTCATGATTTTTGGGTTGTGTACAGAGGTTTAATTTATAGGGAATTGTATCATACCAAAATAGTATATTACAAAAAAAATCAGTGCACCCACTTCTGAATGTTTTCACATATCGAATTGTAACATTGGGCACCATAACGAGAATAATATAAATACTATTATAGTAATGGTTATGTTGATGCCTTAATCCATGGATATCAATTGTTTTGGTATTTATGTCCCCATAAATAAATAAAAATATTCATTCGACATGGATGGAAGGACACTAAAATCCCCAAAGATATATCTCATTCACACAAATATTTGGGGTCTTACCCATGTTTTTTCTCATAGAGGGTCATTGTACATTGTGATTTTTATTGATGATTGAACACGGAAAGTGTGGGTTTAAAACATGAAAAAATAGGTGTTAAATTTGTTTTTTTGATGGATTTATATAGTGTAAATTGAAACATAAGATTATATGACAATTTTAAGGTCTAATAATGGGAAATACAATTTATTTGTTTTATAAGATAGATGGATTATTGAATTAACTAAGTGTTATATTTTTCTATAGTTTTAGAGAAATTAGTCTTAAATTGGGAGATTATTTGGAATGTTAAGTTCTCTTTCAATTCCAATGTTTTCAAAAAAGAGATTTTATCAATGATAAAACCTAGTCTGATTATTATGGTCGATAAATTTAAAATTACAGTTGAGGTAGGTGCTTCAGAAGTTCATTTTTTTAATGTTATGTGTGTGTTGGAATTTTTATATGTTCTACCCTATGATTTTAAAATCGGAAGATAATGTTCAATAGAATATAAAACATGAAACACCAAGAATAAAAGAGAATGCATCACACCATTGCATAATGATATATTAATTTTTAAATACATTCAATCTCACTGATAGCTAGCAATGCACACAACACTAGGTTTTGAAAAGATGACACAACGTTAAAATATAATTATTTAATCATGATTGTTATAAATTAGCCATATAATTGGATAGTATGAATATGACCAACTAAATTTTGAAAATTAAATGGTTCAAAAAAAATATAATAAAAATTCCATTTTTATTTATTTATTATAAATAAAATAAGACCACTTAAAAGAAAAATAAATGTTTTCTATTTTTTTGAATAGTTGATTCAGTAGCGCATTGCACACATATTTTAAAATTAAATTTACCAATTTTCAAAAATGTATTTAAAAATAATAATTTTTTTTTAAATTCATATTCCAACATTATCATTGGTTAAATTTTTTGAAAATTTGAAAAAGACTAATTTTAATGATGAAAAGTTAAAAATACTGAATTTTTAAAAAAATGCATTTTCGTTTAAATTATTTACAAATATATATTATATTTTAAATTGTTTTCAAAAGAAAATTAGTTCTATTATATTAAAATTTAACTATATTATTTCATTTTAATCAATTATATATTCAAGTTGGAGATAAAAAATAATAAATTGAATGTTTTTCATTGGAAAAACATCTTCTTGAAGAATATATGAATTTAATTTGAAATTAAATTCTACCAATTATATGAATTAAATTTATAAAAAGGAATTAAAATTTTTTAATCCTAATAATTTATATTATATAATAATTTCAATATAATTTTTTGTTGTAATAATTAGCACAAACAACAATACATTAATTAGCCCTGATGTTTAGTGCATTACATGCGCTTGAGTTAAAAATAATTTTTAAAAACATATACTTTTTATTTGATAAATTAAATCTAACAATTATAATAATTTGTAAAAAATTATCAAAAAATTATAATTCTATTTATAAATTAATGGATAAATTATCTTTCTTCAAAAGAAAAGTTACGTTAGTGAAAACAAAAAATATAAAATAAGGTAAACATAAATGCTAATGGATAACATGTTTAAAAATTGTTCTTTTTGTGTTGTAGGTTGAAATTGAAAATATAATAAATAAACTCTATTATTTTATAATTTTTTAAGCACATTTGTAAATGTGGCTTTCTATTGTTGAATTTTTTTGGGTATTTACCAAAATGTCTATCCTCCTCAATTATAAGAAGCACTCCACCCCCTCACTTCTTCACAACTCTCAATACATTTGGATAGTCCAAATCTTAATCAAATATATATATAATATCATAATACAAATTTTATTGGTTCTATTATTCCCAACATTTCTGACCCTATGGTTCATAAGAAAAAAATCAAAAGGAGGTTTCTCTAGGAAAAGTTAATTTCCATCAATAAGCTCTTTATATTTCCTTATTATTTTAAAACCATTAATTTTGAATTAAAAGTGATAACATAATAATATAATTATATCCCATAAAATTATATTTTTTAATATTAATGGGTTAATATTTATCGATATAAACTTCCACCAAATGGGAAACAAAATCATTAATAATGTCTACGGCGGACTACCGCCTCACGAACTGATGTAACTCATTTTCTATAAAAACTTATCACAATTGGATATAATAATTTATTTTTCCAATATATATAATATTTCTGATAAAAAATATTCTACTTAATTCTAATATCAAATATAACATTTCAATTTCTATTCTAATTAAAATATGAAAAAATCGATCACATTTAATGCAGATTATCGCCTCGAGAAGTGATTTGATTTGTATTTAATTTATGCATTATAATAAAAGTAATAAGGTTAAATTTAATGAAAATATTTGATAAATATGACATGAAAAATATTCTTTAAAATTAATATATCATACACTTTATTACCATTTGTCCCTTTAGTGGAATTATATCACCACCCGTGCATATGTACAGACTGTCTTCTCCACGATGTGATGTGATTCATTTTCTATGACCAAATTTCAAAAATAAGTATAAGGATTTCAATAATGAAAAAATAATTGTATTTTAAAAAATAAAATCATTATGGATATTTCGGAAAAATATTTTATGTACAAGAATCATAACATTCTTGAAAAAATAGGCAAGAGAAAACAAGACAGTTAACACCTAAAGCATTGTAAATAATTAAATATTATTAACAGAAAGGTGGTAAAACATTTTAAGAGTGTCATATATGGTATGATATGTGTTATTATTTTTCAATAATATGTGTATAAGAAATATATTTTTATTACATAGTAGTTTCTTACATAAACCATGGAAGTCGAACATGGATTTTGGGTTTCTCATCTCACTTTTACCTTCATAAGACAAATTTCATACCACCAATTATTCCATTGGGTGAAGTATATACTAAACATTTTTAATTGTTATATCTTGAATATATTTATATTATTGGTATTTAAATATAAATTTTTTGTTTTTCTTTTAGGTTTATTATGATTCTAACATTTCCAATGTGATAAGGGGGTATTTCACAATCTCATCATTTTTCATAATTGTTAAGGTTTAAGGCTCCCTTGAGAGAATTATTAAATTTTTATATCATGAAATAAATCTATTTTCATACCATATTAATATTATTGAACAGTATCATCTAATAATACCATTTTTATTATCTTTTTTACTTATATTTATTTAAATTGTTTTTAAGATAATATGACATTATTTCTCTCCTTGGTATAAAATATTTTTTCGTCCAAATTTATGTTTTCTTTAATTTTTTTTATTTTTTTAGAATTATCCATATGAATATAAAAACAATTCCTCATGTTTTAATTTTTATAAAAAACATTTGAAAATAATCATCTTGTCATTTACTAAACAAGGAACTTTTTAACATTTTTACAACAATTTGAAAATAATATTTTAAACTTATATGACATATATGGAATTTCACACCATCACGATCACACAATGTTTAATGTATTCATTTATATGTTCTAATTGATATTTTCAATGAAAATTATTCTAAAAATATTTAATGAAAAATTATCTTTAAAAATATATTCAATGTGAAATGGTTTTTATCCTAAAAAAGATTTTAATGTCATTTTTATTGTATTTCTATTCCTCAATGAAATCAACCCATTATTGTACTTATGAACCAGTGGGATATGTTTTATCGATACCATCCTTATTATTTATCAAGAATTTTTTTGATCAGTTTCACTAGGGTTGTACAATTTGGTTATCATTTACCATATTAATCAGGATGGTTTACGATTATGCTTATTGATTACGATATGTATTACAATTTAGTATTATAGTTTTCCAAATAAAAATTCATATTTTGATTATTATTCACCCATTTAAAATGAGTAATTTATTTGAATTATTAAGTTAATAGTGGGACCCATATTTACATATCCCTTTGATTCATGGACGGGTCTCATTAGGCAAATCAGTTGACTAATTAGATGGTTTTTTACCCATAGATTTAAATTGTATTGTCAGTGTTATTTTTATTAATTTTATAATGTAATTCATCATGAATTCAATAATTATTTTATTAGTTATTTAATTTCAATGATATTATTAAATTATTTAGAATATTTCTTTTTAATAATCAAAATATTTTTATTATTTATATGGAATTATTTGATCATCATTTATCTTAGAGAATTTATTCTCAAGTAATTGAAGGAATATCATGTGTTTTAGTTATTTAACCTACTATATGGATTAGTCTTCTTTATTTATGATGGATTCCTATATATGTATACCATACCATTAATATAGGTTTATGGGATATTATTGGTGAACCTTAAATTGGATAGTAATTAGAAATTTAATGTTATCATTATGGATTTTACTACATGTTTGGATTTTTGGAATATATTAGACATCTATAGATTTTTTCGACTCGTGCGTTTTTTCATTATGTTTTTAATGTGATCAATTTATTCACTTATGTGGTATGTTGTTTGGGGAATATAATGTCATGTAGATATTGTAAATTTAGATACATACCTTTTAAAATTTTATAATTAGAATTTGGTCCAATATATTTTGGCCAAGTCATATGGTTAACTATTTAGAAAAAGGATTTTATTGAACCTTAGGATTCACTAATTATGTATTAGAAATTAATGTTTTATGGGGTAATTTTGAGTTAGAGGTTATAATTTCAAATTTTCTATACCGTAATTTTGAATACTGAAAACAAATTTACACATTATTTAAACTGAATTTTTCTAAATTATTATATCTTAAGTTCCATAGAATGTTTTTCTATAAAATATCCCATTATAATGAACTAATAAATGGTTCTAAACTAAATAAATAAATATATATTCTTTTTATAATTCAATCTAATCTATCCGACTAATGGTTTGTCTTATCCATTAGACTAAATGCTATTATGTCTAGTGGGTTGACTAATTATTTTGTCTATCAAACTGAAGAAATTCATATACATCATACTAAAAATATTCCCAATTCAACATAATGATAGTATTTAATGTAACTGGATTAATAAAAAATAGTATAATCTATCAGACTATCCAAGGATTGTAATTTTAGTAATTGAAACTATTTCTATCAGATGGAATCCAGGAAAACATTGTAATGGTGATAATAAAAATGGAATTTGATGGATGTTTTTTTGAATTTTAATGTAAATTGAATCCAAGGCCATTGGAAACAACATCTATATTCATAGAAATAAAACTGTGGGAGGAATTCCTATAAATAATATTGGATTCAAGGATATGGGAGATGATGAATTTGGAACTCAACACATATGAGACTATTCGCATCCTAAATATATCATTCTCACACTTTGTAAATTTACAATAGTTATTTTTCTAATCAATCCGTGTGAGGATTTTAAATTCCTTATAACAATTCGCTTTTGTATTTTCTACTCTTTGTCGAGGTATATATTGAGGGCTCTCATACAATGGGAGAGAATAGATTATGATCCATCAAATCAAGGGATTCTATAGATAGTAAGACATCAATCATAGATCATAATATTACTGGAATCAACGGGGTTGGTGGATAGAGTAATTCTAATAATTGTATAATGGGTTTTCCCAATAATTAATGATAAACCTTTACAGTTAGTTTTTAAAGTAAATATTTCATTTGTCATGATTTATTAGATTCTTAAATATGACTGTTATAAAGTAAAATTTCTTTTATAAACCTTGTAATGAATTCTTACTTTATTATAATCTTTCTTATTACATGTTTATATATGTTTACATCTTACTATGAAATTTAATAGGAATGTTTTTTTCTAATATTTATAATATTGGTTTTATTAGATTGTATTTTAGAGTGATTAACAAATATTTTTTAATATATGATTTCTAAATTGGATATAAACACGCTAATAATTGTAAAATATATATGTCTGATATTTTTAAAAATAGTGTATTTGGGTTTTCTGGTAGTTTAAAAATTTAAATTAAATTCACCCCTAAGCTTGGTATGATAGTTTAACTGGATATTTTTCACAAAGGAACATTGTTAAGGGATCTGCAGATCTAATTCTTTATATAATTTTTTTTCAAAAAATTTAATTACTGTAAAAATATACGTTGATAACATTATATTTGGTTCGAATCAAAATACATTAACTAATTTGTTTTTGGATCTCATGTATTTTTAGTTTGAAATGTTTATGATGGGTGAGTTGGCATATTTTCTAGGTATTCAAATTTCATGAAAACCAGATGGAACTTTGTTATCCCTAAATTAGTATATAAAAGATATTATTATGAAATTTGGATATTAAAATACTAGTTGTACTATAACTCCTATCACGCCCTCAAATATTTTAGATATTAATGGTGTTGGGAAACCAGTTGATCATAATATATTTAGAGGAATTATTTGAATTTTAGTAACACCCGAGGCTTTTATGAGAAATATTTTCTGTTTATGTTATATAAATCATCAAATAAATCTTTCAGTACACACAACACTAGCTTGGCTTGCTTTACACGTAATCGAGACCATCCTCGATAGCGTGTGTCGTACGCAATACCGAGTTTCACTAGACAACGATATGTTATTAAAATATTATTAAAACTAGCTGTTATGAATAGTAATAACAACTTTTTGAAATTTTATAAATTTTATTTTTGAAAATTGACTTCATTTTTTGGATTCGGAATATCGAAATTAGCCTAGGGTAAAATTCTGGTATATTTCTGAAAGCATTCAATTTTTGATGAATAGTGAAAACACTAGGTTACTATTTAAAAATCGAGTTTTTATTTAAATAATTATTTATTTTGTTTAAATTTATTTTACGTCAAAATTGATACATAATACCTATATAAGTTCAATGCAATTCATTGAAGTCATTTTATAATAATTTTAGATATATAAAAATTTTATTGAACTTTTCACCCTCTTTTACCCACCTCTTAGGAGAATTTCCAAATTCACATAAAACTTACTTTTTCCACTTCTGTGAGTGGAATTTCAAAAATCTGAGACACATGGTTGATTTCAGTAAGTAAAATGTTGTTCAATAAGATGACAATAATTTTTGGTGAATAGTAACTTTTTTCTTTTTTTACCACGGTTAAAAGTAAATAGGTTAATTAAGGGTAAAAATAATAATATTATTACCCTAACAAATGTCCTAATTCTAGTGGATAAGTGTAATTCTACCAAAAACAACCTTATAATACAATATGACCATTTAGGTGCACTTGGATTATATTAGGACATTTATTATTAATTTATTTAAAGAAGGGTTAAAATAGGTAAAATCAAAGTTTAATAACTAAATAAATTATAATATAGGGTTATACATAAGATAAATTTGACTATAAATAATAATTAGAAAGATAAAAATATTTCCTACATAATGATATTTTGTTTGTAATTTTTAGACATTAACTAATTTAATTTATTTAAGATAGAATGATGATGCAGTAATTATCTTATTAATGAAATATTGACATAATTGATGTTATAAATACCCAAATAAATGTAATTTTAGATTTGTTATGAGTTAAATTAATTTTATAGGTTAATATGACACGTTATTATTGATTTAATTAACTTTTTTCGAACTAATATTTCGGTTATGATTTTCACAAAAATCAATTTCAAATAGTGTCAAAATTGACATAAAATTGTTTTTAAAACAAATATTATATTATTAATTTTTTTTTCATAAAAATATAAGGTTCGGCCAAATGACTTAGCTAAGGTTATATATATTAATAATAAACAACTTGGGGTTCTTTTGGCTTGTTATGGTATGTTTATTAACCTTATAGTGTAAGAAAACAAAAAGACACGGAAAAAGTAAAATTATTTAACTTAATGTTAAATCTAAATGATAAGGTTAAAATAGAACCCTAATCATGTATAAATTATATTGGATGAGAGGATTTCGACCCATCCCCACCTTAGCTTTGAAATAAATCAATTAGGATCTATTAAAAACCGAATATGACTTTATAATAAAAAAATATTTTCAGTTTTTCCTAAGGTGCCCCTCTCCTCCCTTATAAAAGGGCACCTCCTCTCTCTCTTCCTCACACAACTTTGAGCCTTCAAGACCGGAAAAACCTACCAAATTCTCTTCTCTACTTCCCTGGAAACATACTAGAGGTCCTGGGCTTCTTCAAAGACCAATTTTAGTGCCCTAAAAGGAGGGCTCAAAGAGGCGTTTCAAAGAAGAGGTAATGTCCGTTACCGATTCTTTCAACTTTATTTCTTCTTCCACTTCGTCTTCTTTAGTTGTTTAATTATGAAGAAATAACATCAGTAGCACTCATATACTGATATTTTATTATAAGTATGAAACAACCCTATTTCACCATATATCCACCCTATGGAAAATGAAATCACCACACGTGCGTACGTATGGAATGCCGTCTCCACGCCGTGTTGTAATCTATTTTCCACCACCACCTTACATGGATGCGTATAATGGTGCAAATAAATAACTATATATGATTATTGTAATGTGATGGGGACTCTGAAATTGTATTGAAACAATCCAATACAATTCCACGATCATGGGAACGATATCATCGCTTGTGCATACGTATGGAATACCGTCTCCACGATGTGATGCGACTCATTCTATATAATCTTCATTGAATAATGAATATATAAATGAATTGAATGAATTAATATGATATATATTACGCTAATACCATTCTAGAAATGAGGTATCTATAACCAAAAAATAATAATAAGAATTTATTCGACAAAACACACATATGAACAAAAAGTAATAAACACCCGAATAACAAGTAGTAATGAAATATTACTAATAAGAAGATAATAATATAACCATATATGATATCATATAAAAAAATATGATTATGGAATAAGTCAATAACATTATTTAAATCATTATTCAGGAGGTTCGGACACTTATGAAGCAAATCGGACCTAAGGTAAGGGAAAATCTCGCAATCTCATTTTTATCCAAGATTGTTTATACATCAGAATTTACTGGGGAATATTTATCACCCACATCCATGTTTCCTCAATATGAAATATTATTTCCATCCACCTACAATTTTTTAAATCCAATTTTACCCTTCAGTGAGTTTTTTAGTAAAAGATATGAAAGGAATCTTTTGTCGTTTTTCATACGAGGTACTTTTTGACTTTTCCGACATAAGTATGACAAATATGTTTTTTTAAAACTTATAAGGCATGAATGGATTTTTAAAACATTATTTCCAAGAAGATTCCTTTACATCTTTTCAAGTTTATTTTTAATCAACTTCTTCTTGTTTAAAATTGTATGACATGTTAAGAAAGGAAAAATGTTTTTGAAGTAGAAAGGATATTTTCCTCAAGAATGGAGTTCAAGTGTTTTATCAAAATTATTTTCCATCTAAGAAAATATAGGGTTCTGTTTCTACCCCATTTTTTTACATTGATTTGATTAAGTTATTATGGAATTTTTTTTATGATGTTATTTTATCTTATATGGGTAATGTTATGATGGCATGATGTTTAAGATTCCCATTTTTATTACATGGGTTATGCTATGATGTATGGTTTATGATTTTGTGGCACACATAAGAATGGTATCATTATGAGATGGGTGGGACCTATATCTCCCTTCAATGCATTGGGTAAATATTTATATCTCATGAGATAGACATGGCTGGAATGGCAGGTTAAACTGGTTCAGTGAAATTGGACTGAAACGAGTAGTGAACTTAGTTCAGAAAAGGACTTTGTCAGCTAAGATAGTCTTTTCAAGGATTCTTGACTACTAAGAAATGATTTTCTATTATTATGTGTGTATGACACAAAGATTCATGGTTTATGTTATGATTATTGGGTTTATATTTCACTATTATGATTTATCCCATGTTATGAAATTTTGATCTCTTTTACAGGTTAATATTTCCAAAATGTTATGTTCTTATGAATATGATGTGAATGATATTTCTTTTGTTGACCCTTACTGAGCATTTGAGCTCACCCTATTGTATGTTTTCTTTTCTCGGGTCCGGAAGAAGGTTATTAGGTAGGATATGTGAAAAGGGACTCTAGATATGATGAAATAAATGGGAGAAAATTTAGATTCTTTATGAACCAGTTGATTATGTTTCCCAGTTTCTAAAGACACGACACCTATACGGTCCTTTCATGGTTTTTTTATATATTGTTATATGTGTACTTAAATTTTGAAGTGTTAACAATGTATGTAAAGTATCGGTCATTATAGTTGGTATCAAAGGAAAGGTATAGTCAACCTTTGGAAACTAGGATGTGAAAGCCTTAGTAAGAACCCTAAGGACAAGTCTAAGCATATAACACGATCATAGTGTTTTAAAAATGGCCATGGAAAACCTATGATAAGACCTTAAGTGTAAAATTTTATTCTTGATTATGTGTTTTTTCCTATTATAATAAGTGTTGCTCACGCTATTTTTCTTGGTTCTAGTTAATAGCTGGAACCTGAATGAACTGTGTTAATATGGAATGCGGCGGGAAATGTAATGATTGTCCCCATGAGCAACCAAACGTTATGGGAGCTATAATGAAAAATATTATAGGGATGATCACACAAATTTCTCAAACTATGAATCATGCAAGACATCCAAACGAGCAAAACAATGAGCATCATTATGTTGAATCCATCATGAGGCAGCATCCACCTTCATTCAGTGGGTCTTCTGATCCATTAGTTTCTGAACAATGGATCAGTACCACTGAAAAGATATTTTCAGTTCTTCAATGTTCTGAACAAGATAAATTCAGCTTAGTAGTATATCGTTTGGAAGTAGATGCTGATCAATTGTGGAATCTTATCAATAATACGAGGCAAAGAGATGAAATTGAGTCCATGGAATGGGACGAGTTCAGGAAAGTATTTTTCAATAAGTACATCCCTCGTATTCTTCGAACAAAGATAGAGAAGGAGTTTCTTGAACTAAAGCAAAAGGATGATGAATCTGTTGGTACCTATGAAGCAAATTTTACAAGACTTGCAAGGTATGCTTCTGGTATTATTATCCAACCTGAGAGTAAGATCAATCGATTATTTAGTGGTATAAAACCTAGTCTTCGAAGGGCATTATCCATAAGGGACTTCAATAGCTACGATGAAATTGTTCGACGTGCTCTCATAGTTGAGATGGAGATTGGAGTAACCCATCCGTCATATGGGTTTGATAAGAAGAGGAAAATGGAATTCAAAGGAAAATATAAAGAGCACACTAAAAAGAAGATTATTTTTCCCTTATGCTCAAAGTGTGGAATGAAACATAGAGGGAGTTGTCTTAAAGGGACATGTAAATGTTTCAAATGTGGAAAGGAAGGTCATCGGGCATTTGAATTCCGCAATGATGGGAAGAAGATTTCTAGTTATGCAAACAAATTAAAGGCTATAGAGAATGAACCTCCTACACTTCAATGTTACAAGTGGAAGGAAATGGGGAATTATGCCAATCAATGCCCTAATCAAAGGGTTGTTGACGATGATCGATGTCAACAAACTTTTAAGGGTAAAGACAAAGGAAAGTCACATGCAATTTCTGTCAGCGGTGTGGAGTACGATAGCGAAGTGGTAAAATGTACACATACCATCCAATCTAAAGTAGAAAATGTTTTATTTGATTCTGTATCCACCCACTCTTATATTTATGAAGAATTTTGTAAGGGTATCCCCATATTACCCTAAAAATTAGATGTTTATTTGGCTGTGACAACTCTTAATGGCACAATAGTCGCATCAAAAGTTTACAATTCTTCTTCGATTTATGTTTGTAGGAATGTGCTTCCAGAAAATCTTGTGATACTTCCTATAGTGGAATTTGATGTGATTCTTGACATGGATTGGCTTTCTCTATATAGAGGTCATATAAATTTCCAATGATGGGAAGTCACATTTCATATTCCAGATCAATCTATGATCGTCTATCAATTCAAGGATGAACATAACCTTCCAGTGGAAATTTCTACCATCTTATGGGTCTTGGTTCCACTAAATGAAGGTTATTTTTCTCAAATGGTTGGAGAGAAACTCATGATTAAGAATATGCCCATTTTATGGGAGTTTGATGATGTCTTTCCGGAGGAATTGCCGGGTCTTCCACCAAATCGTGAAGTTGAGTTTTTAATAGAACTTTTACTGGGTGCTTTTCCTATTTCAAGGACACCTTATAGAATGGTCCCAATTGAGTTGTAGGAACTGAAGAAGCAACTCTAGGAGAATCTTGATAAAGGATTCATATGCCCTAGTGCGTAACCTTGGAGAGAACCTGTTCTGTTGTTTAAGAAGAAAGATGGATCAATGAGACTCTGAATTGATTATTGAGAACTTAACAAGACCACAATTACGAACAAATATCCTCTCCCATGAATTGATTACTTATTTGAACAACTATGTGGAGCTCAATAGTTTTCCATGATTGATCTTCTTTCTGGGTATCATCAATTAAGGGTCAAAAGGGAGGATATACCAAAGACGACTTTTCGTACAATGTATGGACACTATGAATTTATAGTGATGCCATTTGGTCTTACTAATACCCCTGCTATCTTCATGGATCTAATGAATAGAGTCTTTAGAGACTATTATGATTAGTTTGTGGTATTCATTATAGAAAATATTCTTGTTTATTCAAAGAGAAAGGAAGAACATGAAGATCGCTTGAGAATTATATTGAAGACCCTGAGAAAGGAGAATCTTTATTCCAAATTTACCAAGTGTGAATTTTGTCTTAAAAAATTTTAATTTTTGTGTCACATAATCTCAAAAGAGGGGATATCTGTGGATCCAGCAAAAATAGAGGTTATTGAAAGATGGACGAGACCAACAACAGTAACCGAGATCCGATGTTTTCTTGGTTTGGTTGGATCTTATTGACGTTTTGTGAATGATTTTTCACAATTATCTAATCCACTCACCAGGATGACTCGATAAGGAGTTAAGCTCATGTGGACGGAGGAATTTAAAGATAATTTCAAGGAGTTGAATATAAGGTTATCAAGGGAACATGTGCTCACACTTCGTTGTAGTGAAGAAAGGTTTGTGATCTACACTGATGCATCCAAGAAGGGGATGTGGTGTGTTCTTATGAAAAATGATATGGTGATAGCTTATGCCTCAAGATAGTTGAAAATCCATGATCAAAATTACCCAACTCATTATTTTGAGTTAGCTGCGGTAATCATTGAATTAATGATTTGGATGCATTATCATTATAGAGAAAGGTGTGATATTTATACTGATCATAAATGTTTAAAGTATATTTTCACACAAAAGGAGCTGAATATGCACCAAAGAAGATGGTTGGAGCTGATTAAGGATTATGACTGCTCAATTCATTACCACCCTGTGAAAGAAAACAAGGTGGCAGATGCATTATGTCGACAAGACCATGCTAGCTTATCCATGATGAGGATCACAAAAGATCCAATATTTATGGATTTACAAAGGATGGATCTTGGAATTATATTGAAAGGGGAAAAACGTATCTTTCTCAAATGAATGTTCAACCATATATACATGTGAAGATTAAAGAGGCACAGAAAGAAGATGTAGAGTTACAAAAGAAGGTGATAAATGTTCCTAAATTCAACCTTGATTGTGATGGGATAATAAAGTTCATGAATCGGGTTTGTGTTCCTCCCATACCCGAATTAAAGAAGTAGTTGCTGGATGAGGCTCATTGTTATTCATTCTCTATTAATCGTGGAAGCACGAAGATGTATAGGGACCGGAAAGAGTACTTCTTGTGCGATGGAATGAAAAGAGATTTTGCTGAATATGTCTCTCGATTCTTGGTTTGTCAGCAAGTTAAAGCTGAGAGACAGAAGTATAAGGGGATGTTACAACCATTACCCATACCCGAATGGAAATGAGAAAACATCACTATAGACTTTGTCACCAGACTTCCTAAAAAATCAAAATGCAATAATTCTATCTGTGTCATAGTTGATCGTCTTACAAATTCGGCACACTTCATCGCTATTAGAGAGGATTTCTCTCTGGATCAGCTTTCAAGGATATATGTAAAGGAAGTGGAAAGATTGCATGGAGTACCACTTTCCATTATATCTGATCGGGATCCGAGATTTACCTCGAAGTTCTAGCGAAGTCTTTAGCATATTCTGGATATAGAGTTGAGTTTCAGCACTGCTTATCATCCATAGATAGCTGCTCAGTCTGAGAGGACAATTCAAACTCTAGAAGATATGTTGAGAGCTTGCTCTATGGATTTCAAAGGTGGTTATGATCAACACTTGCCTTTGGTGGAATTTTTTTATAATAATATCTTTCACTCCAGTACTCATATGGATACTTATGAAGCTCTCTATGGAAAGAAATGCAGGACTCCAACTTGCTGGGATGATGTTGGGGAAAGAAAGCTATTAGGACCTAATCTTGTTGATGAGATGGTAGAAATGGTCAGATCTATTCAACAACACATTAGAGCTGCTCAGAGTAGACCAATATGTTATGCCGACAACAGAAGAAAAGAACTAGAGTTTGAAGTGGGTGATAATGTTTCCTTACGAATATCTCCTTAGAAGAGAGTAATGTGATTTGGAAGGAAGGGAAAGTTGAGCCCCAGATATATCGGTCATTTCAAAATACTGGATTGTGTTGGGAAGGTAGCTTACTGATTGTCACTTCCACCGAATCTCTCCCAAGTTCACTTTGTGTTCCATGTATATCTTCTAAATAAGAACATACCTGATCCTTCACAAGTACTCAGCTCAGAAGTTGTACCGCTGGAGCACGATCTTTCTTATGAAGAACAACCGATATAGATTCTGGATCATAGTGAAAAAGTCATACCGAAAAAGACCACTCGCTTGGTGAAAGTTTTATAGAGGAACCACCAATTAGAAGAAGCTATATGGGAACTTGAGGATATGATGAGGGAGAGGTATCCTCATCTGTTTGTTACAAGGTGACTAATTTCGAGGGTGAAATTCCTTTTAAGGGGGGTAGAATGTAGCACCCGAGATTTTTATGAGAAATATTTTGTTTTTATGTTATATAAATCCTCAAAATAATCTATCACTACACACAACACTATCTTGGCTTTCTTTACATGCAATCGCGACCTTCCTCGATAGCTTGTGTCGTACGCAATACAGAGTTTCACTAAACAGCGATATGCTATAAAAATATTATTAAAAATAGTCGTTATAAAGAGTAATAACCACTTTTTGAAATTTTATAAATTTTATTTTTTAAAATGGTCTTCATTTTTGGATTCGGAATATCAAAATTTTCCTAGGGTGAAATTTTGGTATTTTTATGAAAACTTTAAATTTTTGATGAATAGTGAAAACACTAGGTTACTATTTAAAAACCGCCTTTCTATTTAAAAAATTATTTATTTTGTTTAAATTTATTTTAGGTCAAAATTGATACATAATACCTATATAGGTTCAATATAATTCATTGGAGTCATTTTATAATAATTTTATATATATAAAACTTTTATTGATCTTTTCACCGTCTTTTACCCACCTCATAGGAGAATTTCAAAATTCCAATAAAACATAATTTTACCCCTTCTGTGTGTGGAATTTCAAAAATCCTAGATACACAGTTGATTTTAGTAAGTAAAATGTTGTTCAATGAGATTAAAATAATTTTTTTTGATTAGTAACTTTTTACTTTTTTTAACACGGTTAAAAGTAAATAGGGTAATTAAGGGTAAAAAAATATTATTATTACCCTAACACATGTCCTAATTCTATTGGATAAATGTAATTCGACCAGAAACAACCTTAGTAATACAATATGACCATTTAGGCCCACTTGGATTTGATTAGGACATTTATTTGTAATTTATTTAAAGAAGGGTTAAAATAGTTAAAATCAACGTTTAATAACTAAATAATTTTTAATATAGGGTTATACAAAATATAAATTCGACTATAAATATTCATTAGAAAGATAAAAATATTTCCTACATAATTATATTTTATTTTTAATTTTTAGACATTAAATAATTTAATTTATTTAAGACATAATGATGATGCAGTAATTATCTTATTAATGAAATATTGACATAATTGATGTTATAAATACCCAAATAAATGTAATTTGAGACTTTTTATGAATTAAAATTATTTTCTAGGTCAATATGACATGTTAGTATTGGTTTAATTAACTTTTTTCGAACTAATATTTCTGTTATGATTTTCACAAAAATCAATTACCAAATAGTGTCAAAATTGACATAAAATAGTTTTTAAAACAAATATTATATTTTTATTTTTTTCATAAAAATATAAGGTTCGGCCAAATGACTTATATAAGGTTATATATATTAATAATAAAAAACTTTGGGTTCTTTTGGCTTGTTATGGTATGTTTATTAACCTTATAGTGTAAGGAAACAAAAAGACACTGTAACAGTAAAATTATTTAACATATAGTTAAATATAAATGATAAGGTTAAAATAGAACCCTAAAATTGTCTAAATTATATTTTATGAGATTATTTCAAACCATCCCCACCTTATCTTCGAAATAAATCAATTTGGAGCTATTAAAAACCGAATATGACTTTATAATAAAATAATATTTTTAGTTTTTCCTAAGGTTCCCCTCTCCTCCCTTATAAAAGGGAACCTCCTCCCTCTCTTCCTCACACCACCTTGAGCCTTCAAGCTCGGCCAACCCTACCCAATTATCTTCTCAACTTCACTAGAAACATTCTAGAGGTCCTGGTCTTCTTTAAAGCCCAATTTTAGTGCCTTAAAAGGAGGTCTCAAAGAGGCGCTTCAAAGAAGAGGTAATGTCCGTTACCGATTATTTCGACTTTATTTATTATTCCACTTCTTCTTCATTAGTTGTTTCATTATGTAGTAATAACATCAGTATCAATAATATACTGATATGTTATTATAAGTATAAAATAACCCTATTTCACCATCCATCCATCCTACGGAAAAGAAATCACCGCTTGTGCGTATGTATGGAATACCGTCTCTACGTTGTGGTTCAATCTATTTTCCACCACCACCTTACATGGATGGGTATAATGGTGAAAATAAATAAGTATATATGATTATTGTAAATTTATATTGATTATGAAATAGTATACATACAATCCAATACAATTCCACGATCAGGGGAACAATATCATCGCTCGTGCGTACGTACGGAATACTGTCTCCATGATTTGACGTGACTCGTTCTACATGATCTACATTGCATAATGATTATATAAATGAATTGATTGAATTCATATGATAAATGTTACAAAGATACCATTCTTTAAATGAGGTATCTATAACCAAAAAATAAGAATAATAATTTATTCGACAAAACACGCATAAGAACAAAAAGTAACAAACACCCGAATAACAAGTAGTAATGAAATATTACTAATAAGAAGCTAAAAATATAAACATATATGATATCATAAAAATAAGTATGATTATGTGATAGGTCAATTAAATTATTTAAATCATTATACAGGAGGTTCGGAAACTTACGAAGTAAATCAGACCTAAGGTAAGGGAAAATCTCACAATCTCATTTTTATCCGAGATTGTTTATACTTCAGAATTTACTGGGGAATATTTATCATCCACATCCATATTTCCTCAATTTTTAATATTATTTCCATCCACCTATAATTTTTTAAATCCAATTTTACCCTTCGGTGAGTTTTTAGTAAATGATGTGAAATAAATCATTTGTCGTTTTTTGTATGAGGTACTTTTTGACTTTTCCGACATCAGTACGAGCAGAATGTTTTTTAATCTTATACGGCATGAATGGATTTTTAAAAAATTATTTCCAAGAATATTCCTTTAAATGTTTTCAAGTTTATTTTAAATCAACTTATTTTAGTTTAAAATTTAATGACATGTTATGAATGGAAAAATGTTTTTGAAGTAGAAAGGATATTTTCCTAAAGAATGGAGTTCATGTGTTTTATCAAAATTATTTTCCATGTAAGATAATTTGGGGTTCTGTTTATATCCTTATTTTTTTACATTTATTTGATTAAGTTATGATGGAATTATTTTTATGATGTTATTTTATCTTATATGGATTATGTTATAATGGCATGATGTTTAAGATTCCCATTTTTATTACATGGGGTATGATATTATGTATGGCTTATGATTATTTGGAAGACATAATAATGGTATAATTATGAGATGGGTGGGACCTATATCTACCTCCAATGCATTGGGTAAAGATTTATATCTCATGAGATAGACATGGCTGGAACGACAGGTTAAACCGGTTCAGTGAAACAGGACTGAAACGAGGAGTGAACTCGGTTCAAAAAGGACTTTGTTCGCTAAGATAGTCTTGGAAATGAGTCTTGAATACTAAGATATGATTTTCAATGATTATGTGTGTATGACAGAATGTTTCATGTTTTATGTTATCATTATTGGTATTACATTTCACTACTATGATTTATCCCATGTTATGAAATTTTGATCTCTTTTGTAGGTCAAGATTTCCAAAATGTTATGTTCTTATGAATATGATGTGATTGATATTTCTTTTGTTTATCCTTACTGAGAATTTGAGCTCAAACTTTTTTATGTTTTCTTTCCCTAGGTCAGAAAGAAGTTTATTAAGTAGGATATGCGAAAAGGGACTCTAGATATGATGAAATAAATGGGAGACAATGTAGATGCTTTATAAACCCGTTGTTTATGTTTCCCAGTTTCTAAAGACACTATACCTATATGGTCCTTTCATGGTTTTGTTATATGTTGTAATAAGTGTACTTCAATTTTGATGTATAAACAATTTATTTAAAGTATGATTCGTTATAAATTTAGTTTACATAAAATCTTGTCATATATATTTAATGTTTTCTCCATTATTATGTTCAATATATCAAGAAAATCCAAAAAATCTCCATATTAAATGTTTACAAATATCAATTATATAAGGGAACTATATATTTATGCTTATTTTACTCTTCTATAAATGATTTTGAGAGAAAAATTATTTATGGTACTAACTTTGGTGGTTTTTTAATTGATAGTAAAATTACATCCATAACATGTAATTTCTTCGGAGAAGCTTTAGTTTCTTGGTCATGGAAGAAAAAACACTCAGTAGAACATTCCACTACTAAAGTCGAATATATTTTGGCTAGATGTTTTTTTATCAAGTGTTGTGGATGAAAAACACACTCACGTATTATGCAAGAATTTATGTAAAACACTAATTTTGTGTAATAACACATGTTCCATTTCATTATATAAAACCTATTTACAAAACTCATAAAATCACATAGATATATGAAATCATTACCATTAGGTACATATATATAAAAATGATTTTATTTTATAATTCATCGGAATACAAGAAGAACATGTAGATATTTTTACTAAACCTATTAGTTTTAAAATATTTGAATATATTTAGCATCATCTATGAATAAAAAATATAAAATGATCATTTATATCAACTTCAGGTTTACTAACATCCTTACATTAATGAAATCCATCTCAAAGGAGGAATACATACGTTTTTAGTTTCTAAAAACCATTTTTTATAAAACATTTTTTTGTTCAAAAGTTATTTTCAGTTTTTTTTAATTATTTTCCGAATCATAAAATTTTTAAAATGTTTTTATAGATTAAAAAAATATCCATAGAAGTTTTTCATAATTTAATTTATTTTAATTTCTTTTTGGACAATATTTTTGTTATAATCATTATCAGTTTTATATTAGTTTACATAAAACTAAAAGAAAAAGTTGTTAATATGAAAATTAATATACTTTGAAAGGTATGCCTACCAATTTTCTTAATTGTCCATTACTTTTAATTTTTAATATTTTCACATATTCATTACATTTTAAAAACATTATTTAGTTAATAAATGTTTTGTACTCTAATTATTTTTTATTCTAGTGAAAATTTTTCTTAAAAAGGTTAAGTGTTCAGAATGCTTTGATAAGTCTTTGAGGGATTTAATCTCAATCGTCAGATCAAATTTTGGATTTCAATATGAGCCACAAAATTTTTTAGAATATGAACCATTTCCTTTATGCCTATATATAAGGGTGTCTTAGCCTTGTATCACACACATCTTCAATATTTTCTTTTCAAATATTTAAAACCATTTTATTTATCATTCCTATACATTTGGATTCATTAAATCAGATTCATTTCTCCGTGTTTCTAAATCTGCTTCATTATGATGGCCTCTATAGAATTCTATATAAAGAGAAAAAGATTTAGAGAAATTCTAATTTTGAAAACCTTATATGAAAAATATCATCATCTACTAAAAATGGTTATTATTTTCTATTTTTGTGGAAAAATTTGTGTTTAGAAAAAAAATAAACAAAATTTATACTGAAATTATAAGAACATTTTATTCGATTATAGAAACTAGTACATAGAAAGATTCATATGTGACTGTTTATTCTATTTTTTGTGAATGTTTCTAGGTAATGTACCAGTAATTATTTGAGTTAGTGTATGTTCCCTTAATGTGGGAACCATATCTAACTTCATAAAAATCATCTATAAAATATATTATATTTTTTGTAGAAAAAACATGTATATGATTCATTGTTTACTTGTTATGAGAATGTATGATATTTTGATTATTCTAACTCCACATTTTAGAGTAGTAACCCTTTAAATGCATGGTCATATAATACTGAGTAATAGAGATAGATATGATCTTTAATTCCATTGCATCATTATTTTGGAAGTTTTAGTTAACACAAAAAAATTAACATGGTCATGTTTTTGACCTATTCAATCAGTTAAGAATGAATCTATGAATTTCAATATTTTTATACTTTTTTATTTTACAAAATAATGTTAGTAAATTAAATATAGGATTTTCAAATAAAAAAATTCATATTCGGTTCATGAAAATATTTCTCAAATTTTTGATGAAACTATTGAAAGGATGGTTTTACTTTTTTTTCTAAAGTTGGAGAAATTTGATTTAAAATAAGACAAATATGCATCCAATATAGAACCAATTAATGAAAAAGTAGTAGAGAAATGGAATAAGAATGTTTATTTATCTCCACCAAAAGCACAAACTAAAATGAAAGAAATTTTTTATGTTAATTTTAAAAAGATAATGTTCCATATAGCCTATAAAAACTATGGGATCCACCATTTCTTCTTAATAAGGTTGGGGTATTAGACTTATAGATCTGAACAATTGATGAATTGAAAGAGGATATGAATAATGAGAAATATAATTAAAGATTAACTGAATCTATAATTATGGAAATAATACCTAATGTAGTTTAAAATCATTATAAGTTACACTAATTTCAATTTCATCTTTTATTAGTGGTTCAACCAGTAATAGTGTCAGGAATTATTCTAGCTGCAGATCAAACCCTACTAGATCATTTATAACCAGGAAATTTATATTATTTTGAAACCAATATTATTCCCATTGTCATTTAGAAAATTGTAAAATGTAATAAATTTTTTGGATGTAGCTTAAGTACATAATTTAGTAATATAGTTGGTTCCAAAATTAGGAAAAAAATTAGTGGAAAAGAGAGAGATAAAATTGATAAAGAATATTAGAAAAGGAGTCATTATATTTATATGGAGATTCGATAAATAATTAGAATATGATGATGATTATGATGATGATGATGATGATGATGATGATGATGAATAGGAAGAATTTGGATATGAAGAAGGAGAAGTAGAAGATAGTTCATTGGAATCATTTTGTCCATCTACTTCAATGTCAACTATGTCTGAAAATAATCATATTCATGATATTTTAGTGGATTTTCATTCATCATCACATAGGGAAGAATTTAAACCATTTAAATCACATAAAAAATTATCAAATGAGGTTGGAAGTGACAAATAATTTTATATTGTAAAAGATTTAGAATGAAAAACGGATAATGTAAAAGAAAATATTGTTACCAAATCATCATAGAAAGACATTTTAGAGGAATTATCCGAGTATTTAGCCTAATATAATGAAAAAGCACTAAAATATATTTTTTAGATTTTCCATACTATAAAATAGATAATGGAATATGCACCTAAAAAAATTATTGAATCCAGATACAAAGAGATTCAAACAGTATGAATGAATCATCCTAATTATTAATGTTTCTGACTAAGTCATTCATTCAAAATGAGATTGAGATCAAAACATTCAAATCAATGACTAAGGATCAAAAGGTAATATTTAATAATATGGTGATATGATCAAGGTAATTTTATGTTGAGTTAAATAATCATGAAGACTAGGTCGTGTAAGTGATGAAATTTTCTTTCGACATTGCATATTCTTTTGAAATTTTATCTTCTGAGGTATCAGATAGACTGATTTTTGATAAATAATTAAATGGTTTTTATAATTATTTGAAAGAGGAAATATCAGTTGATAAATAAATGTTTTAGAAGTTTAAAGTGTAAAATATCATTTTTTGGTCTTTTATAGTTGATTTTTTTAGGTTGAAATAGGAAAATAAGTTGACTTTTAATAATAAAGAAGTTGTTCAATGGTTTAAGGATTCAAATTAGAGGCAATTAGTAATGGAAGAGAAAATATTCAAGCTTGAAACATAATCATAAAAAATACGAGATGGATTATAATTATTTGTACAATTTATTTGTGATGTTTAAGAAATTGTAAAAGAAATAAAGTAAATTTTTATATGATCTATTATTATATTTCTGAATCAAATATTTTAGAAGAAATTTTTTGAATGATTAATTATAAAAAAAATGAATTATTTATATAAAATTATACTTGGATTAATTTTATAGATTTTATCTTGGATAAAAACATATTTAGACACAATTGTTTCTTATATTATGTGTTTGACATTTATGGAATATACATTACTACCCCTATTACGTTTTTCAAATCATAGCGGAGGATAATTTTTGAAGAGATTTTTAAGGGGGAGAATTTAGTTAAAGGGGGATAAATATATCTAATTCGGATGTTTTATTAAGGTGGAAAATACAAAGTAATATTTCAAATAAGATGAATATTTTTGACATAAATTTAGTCCTAAAATTAGGGTTTTAAATATTATAAGAGAACACATTTCTTATGAACATTTTTAATTGAAGTTCTTAAATGAAAAAAGGGTTTCTTTATTTCTCAAAGTTAATAGTTTTTCATTTTCTGTGTTGTGTGTTGTGATTTTTAAAAATGGGGATATTATGAAGCCAAAATTTAAACATTCAACATTTTATTTCTTACATTTGAAAATCAAATACATTAAGAAGATCATTAAAATCAATTTTAATAACATTTATATCTCATGTGTTTTAGAATTGTTTTAATATAATTTTCAAAAAAAATGTAGAAATGGTTATAATATAAAATGAATACAAACATTTTTTTGTTAAATCACATCTATTGGGAAAAAAATTGTTTGATCCATCAATATAACTAGTGTTGAACAAATAGTAATGACTAAGTGTTGAATGTATCATATTAATAAAAGTAATATCCAATGGGATAACAACATATTTTATCCCTCAAAATGGCCATAGTAAAATTCATCAGATTAATAAACAATATTATAGTCCATAGAACTCTCCAATGTTCATAATCTGATTAATTGACGTTATTTATGTTGTATGTAATTCATTACTGTACTTTAATTATGATTATAAAAATGACATTTGATGGACATGTTTTTATTGTTTTGTTAAATAAATAACATCTAAGTCCTTTTTAACCAACTCTGAAATTCATGAAAATATATCTAAAAATGCATGCCAATAAGTAAAAGTTAATTCATAGATATGAGATCTTAAGAGTTTGAAAATCAAGATGTCTAATATTTTCCTTTATTTGAACACCTCATTCCCGTGCTTTTAAATTTTTCATAGTGTTGCATTTATATGGAATATATATGAGGATTGTAAACTCCATTGAACACTTTTATTTTATATTTGCAGTTATAAGAATTATATATGAGGATTGTAAACTCCACAGTATAATTTCCTTTATATATCTTTTATTCTATTCATTATTTGTTAAATGATATCATATTACTTGTTTATATATTTTTTCATTCCACTATGAAATGTAATTATAAAGTCAATTTTTCGTAATATTCCAAATAAATATTTTTTAGCATTTTCTTTTATGATTATTAATAAATCTTTTTTATCACACTATTTTTAAATATGACATAGAAACTTTTTAATCATATAACTTCTATATGTAAAATTTTTAACAAAAACCTATTTCGGTGTTGTGTATTATTATATTTTTAGAATAAAATTCACCCCACATATTATATTAATAATTTACTCTTGAAGTCCAAAATAATTTTTAAAATCATATATGTCTTATAAGATATATAGAGACATGAGGAATGATATTTATTACATTTATGGTTCTAAACTATTAATTTTATTTATTCATGCATAAAAATTCATTTTCGATATTTTTTTCATTGAGTAAGAGATAATGTCAAAATTGATCGATCTACAAAAAAGGAAGAAATTATACTTAAAAGTAATTATATTTCTTTATATTCATAGTCATTAGTGTATAATATATATACAACTATAGGAAACAAATGTTGAAATAAAAATGTTATCTTATTTCTTTTATTCTTAATGAATTTAAGGTCCTTTCACTCATAAAAAATTTATGGTTTTACATTCCTAAAATTTTCTTGATCATTCAATGTTTTATAATAAATAATCTCCACCAATCTCGAGAATTATTTATTCTTTTCTTTCTTGTAAATATTTCCACTTCCCACCATTGTTTTCCAATTTATAAACATAGTAATTTGTTATTCTAGAAGACATTTATACTTCGTTTTCTATCTTACCAAAAATAAGTTTTATTAATCATTTTTATGATGTGGGTTTACAAAAAAAATATTTTAAAATGCTAACCCCTTAATTAGTAATATAATTATTTAATTTTTAGGTCATAATTTATATATAATGGATAGAATGTATCACCACAATGTTTTAAAATAGGGATATCAAGTTTGATATCTTATATGACATGAAAAATCAAAAACAGATGTGAATATAAAACCGTGAGACTCTATGAAATATTTACTATAAAGTAAATTCAATATCATTGATATAATGAAATGCATATAACACTGGTTTTAGAAAAAACATAATACACTTTTAATTTTACAGATTTTCTGAAAACCGTTACTTTTCTCAAAGACGGTTTAGTCACACTTTACACAGAAAATTAGTAATTAATTTTATGATTTTTCTAAATTTTACTTGAAACAATAAAAACAATTTTCGAAATCTAAATGTCAAAATTATATTTGGGTTTTTTTAATTTCCATGAAAGAATATTTTTTAGATAAATAGTCAAAAATATTGATTTTTATTGGAGAGTTCCAATTTGGTTAAATAATTTATATATATAAATTATATTTGAAATTTTTTAGGAATTAAAATATATTAAATTAAAAATTATCTAATTAATTTCACTATAATTAATTACAAATTGAATACTGATATAATTTTTTTTATAATTTTAAATATTTTTGTTTGTAGAAATTGATATTTTGATGTGTCTTTAAGTTTAATATTAAATTTAATTATTCCAATTCACTAAATTATTCTATATTTGTAAAAATAAAAATTTATATTAAATAATATGTTCATGTTAATTTTTAGTCCTTAAAATTATTAAAAATAATAATAAATTAATTAACATCGTTAATGATAAAACGTGGATTTTCGTGTTAAATGTACTTGTGTCAAAATTAATTTCCCAAAAACATGGAATTTTAATTTGATAAATAAAATTTTATTATTATAAACTATTGGTATAAATTATCTAACAATTATCTTTTTTACTTTAAGATTAATAGACAAATTATCTATTTTAAGAAGACTATTTTCTGTAATGAGAATCAAAATGGTAAAATTAATTAAACAAAATGTCAAAGGAATTACACGTTTAAAACATTTTTTTATAAGATTTTCTTGATCTTATAATCCCTAAAATCAATTATTTAAAAAAAATTTGTTCCAGATAGGATGATATTGGAATCCCTTGATGAATATTTTTTTTGTATTTACAAAAATTCCCCTCAACTTATTATAAAAGGGAACTCACATCCCTCACATTTTTAAAACCACTCAAGAACGTTTATTTACAATACCCTACCAATATAACTACCAAAAATATGTACACATGTTATATATATTATTTTCATACACAAATCCAAAACAATTGGTTTTTATGAAGTGATATAAAGGAGTTTTCTCTAAGAGGTCATTGTTGCCTTCACTAAACTATTTATTTATCAATATTCTTATAAACCATTCAAATATGTATTAACACTATCAATATAATAACAGTATTATCTCCCATATATTTATAATTTATTATATTTGTCGAATAATATTTATCAATCTTTTCTTCCATGAAATGATAAATGAAATCATCCATCGTGAGTATGATAGACTACCACCTCATGAAATAATATAACTCATTTTTCCTCAAAACATAACATGGTTGGATATAATGATGGAATTAAAATGTATATATATATATATATATAATATTTTGGTTATATATAAACTTCCATAGTTATAATATCCTATATACATTCTAAATTTCCATTCTATTTAAAATTTGATAACATCGCTCATGTGTAAGGTATATTTCTACCTTGCGATGAAATTTGATTCATTTTTCACTTATGATTTAAATATAATATAATAAGGATAAATTTAACAAATTTATGCAATCAATATGACATTATATTAATTATTTAAAATTAATATATTATACACTTCCAAACCCTTTTACCCCCTAATGGAATGATATCATTTATAGTGTGTATGTACATCCTTCCATCTCCACAAAGTGATGAAATTCATTTTTTATGTCCAAATTTAAAGAATGGTGATAAGTATATATTTAGTGAATATAAATTATATTTAGAAAATTAATATCTTTAGGTATTTAATGGAACTATAACCTATATAAAAAACAATAATTTTCATTAAAAACATGTATGTAAAAACAAGGAAATTATCATATGAAACAATGCAAATAATGGAATATTATTAACAGTTAATGTGGTTAAATAATAAAATTGTATAATATATAGTTTGATATATAATATTACAGTTATATATTATATTTATAATAAATATTTAACAATTACATATCAGTTTTAGTGACATACCATGGAAGTCAATCGTAATGTATTTGTTGCTCATCTCACTTTTACCACTCTGAGACATATGCCATATTCACCACTTAATTCTTTTTATAGAAAATATTCTATCTATTTTTGTTTTTATATATATTATCTATTTATATTATTTTTTAATGTTTAATTTTAAATTATTTCATTCTGGGGATTCTGATTCAAACATTACCAAAGTGGTAAGGGTATATTTCATATTCTCATCATTATTCGTGATTGTTTATGTTTAAGTATCCCTTGGGGAGATTATTTTATATTTCTATCATAAAATAAATCTATTTATTATCATATGGATCTTCATGAAAATTATCATGTAATAATATAATTATTCCTCTCTTTGGTACTTTAATTATTGAGGAATTTTTTTAAGAAAATTAGATATTATTTCTCTCTTCAGTTGACGATAATTTTTCATCCAAATAAATTTTTTATAAAAATATATTCATAAATGTTTTTAAAATTCTTCAAAGAATTTATAAAATACATTTTTACTCATGATTTAATTTAATAAAAATGGTTTTAATGGAATATTCATATTATTTTCTTGAGGAGGCACTTTTTAACCTTTCTACAATGGTGTGAAAGGAACGTTTTTTAACCTTATATGACATGGGGGAAATATCGTTCCATTGTGACTGCTCAATTTTTTAAATATTCATTTAAATGTATAAATGGTTATATTAAATGATATTTATTTTCACAATATTTTTTGAACTTTTATTTGTATGTATGTTTTTATATTTAAAAGGTTATTTTCCTTAAAAAATAATTTCAGTGACATTTTTATTTTATTTCTACTCATCAAAAATGTCAACCATTTTTGTAGTTATTATACAATGGGGATTTTTTGTATTGATATCATCCTTATTATTTTTATAGATGGTTTATTATCAATTTTACTAGGGATGTAAAATTCTATTATCATTCACCATATCACTCTGGATGGTTTAGGATTATGTTTATTTATTAGGGTAATTATTTACATTTCATTTTTTAGTGTTTCAATACAAATTTATATATTGATATTTTTTCAACCCATTTAAATTAGAATTCCATTAGACTTATTAGGTGATTGGTAGGGTTGAAAATTATATATCCCCTCAATGAATTGATATGTATGATGAAAAAAATAAGGTGTCCAAATCAAATGGGGTTTTACCCATTATTTAAAACTATCTTGTGAGAGGACTTTAATGTATATTTATGATGACCATTATAGTGAATTTCATCATTACGTGATCTGTTATTGATGTCCTATGTGATAATATTATCACTGTTTATTTCTATATTATTGTGCTTAAGTAATTGATTAAGTGAAACATGTTTCAGTTATTTACATTTCTATAGTGATTATTCAAATTTATTCATTATATCTTTCATTGTATTTATACCCTTATGGAGCATCTAAGCTCACCCTTTCTTGTGTTTTATTTTCCTATAATTCCAAGAAGTTTTTCATGATTGGTATGTAGGGGTTTTTTTCATGGTAGTAAGAGAATTCTAAAAAACACTTTCTCTATTTTTTGTTTTAAAATGTAATGTAAATTTCATGTATGTATCTAATTTACCAAGACTACTAAATTATTCAATAATTCATGTTGTTATTTTTGGTATCTATTTCCAATGTAATAAAGTAGACACTTTTTCTATGTAACTTGAGATGGGGTCTTCAAAATATAGATGATGTTGAATGGAATTTACAGAAAAGTCATCCATTTGGGATTTTAGTGATATAATATATTTGATAACTATATTTTAGGTTTTCTTTTTAGACTATTTTAATGTAATGATTTGTGTAATTACATGATAAATCCTTATAATTTTGGAATAAATTTAGCTCTTTTATTTTTATGGTAGTAAAATTGAATCTTATGAATTGGAAGGAAAAGCGGATGAAATATGAGAAAAAAGACACTTCACACCACTTTTCTTCGCTTGCGGTGCGACGCCATATTTTTTAGGATGCAGAGGAGAAGAAATATAGAGGAACATAAGTTCACATTATGTACCTTGACTATAATCCATGACTTCATCAGAGATGTAGGTTTCTTCCAAAGCAAGTCAGGACATGTGAACATGTCGTGAATGTCAAGTACACGTTGTGTAACCTCAGTACACAACGTGAAACTTTTTGGCACAAATTTTGGAGAAGATTTCGGTGAGAACTATGAAAATATAATACCTAGAAAGTATATGTCATGAGCTCCCCATACACAATAAGATTATTGTCAGACATCAAATTAATGAATGCACTATATGAATGATTCATGCGGATGTAGAAGTAACGTGGACCGTGGGTACATGTTGAGTACCCCATGTACACATCATGACGGGGGTTCGATGCACATAAAAAATGTAGGTGATGTGAGTATAAGGGTTTTTACAGGAAAATGCCTATAAAAATGACCCATGTAAACCCATTTAAAGAATTCTAGATGGATAAAGTCACTGGGAATCCAGCAGATGAAGGAAAACAACCTGCTTCACCACATTGTTTAAGATTTTCATTTATTTATTTTATAATCCCGCTCATGGTTATCATCAGCAGGTGATTTATTTGTGTTAGCACAAGTGTGATAAATGAGGATTGAATGTAAGTTATTTCATAATTGAATTATTTTTATGCTTTTCTTTCTTATTTTTTTCATCAACTATATCCTTTTCATGAATCCCCTGTGCATGACCATTCTGAGTGGGGTTAGTGATTGAGTTAATTTCTTTCTATCTTGAGCATGACCATGTCTGGGATTGATTCAATACATTTGTCTAATATTAGATATAGGGTTTTAACTTCCCCCATGACCATTGGGTTTTCCTATCCGCATGTTTAAATAAGGATTCGGGTTACCTATCATTTGCCAAATGAATTACCATACCATGAAAAAGGTCATTTTTGGGATGGAGTGCACTTATCATTACCATTGAACTCGCTTAGACCCAATTCTGATGACTTCATGATTGTAAATTAATTATCATATACTTTTTCATTCATGAATCCAGAATCATTTCTTCCTGACACCCTTTTTATACTGTCTCCTCCCACTTTCTAAACATTTCCATGGTCAATAGTTTAGATTTTATTTTATTCAAATCAAAATTATATTAGGTATATCTAATTTATTTAATATCTTCTCAAACCCTATCTTTGTTTGTTCGACCTCATACCTGTATATCCTATGCCACCCTTTAGTTTATTGTTCTGTTTGTTTCATGTTTATAAATTTCTAAATTTAGTAACACAGCAGGAATTATCATCACCTATAGAGCTATCAATAATAACAATCAAATCGAATATAAGAGTAACATTCACAAACATAAGGGTAACTTATCTGATCATTAGTGGTAAGTGGTATTTTAAAGGATTTATATAAGAAATTGAATATTTAAAAATTGAAAAGTTGGTCCTCTATATGTTTTAGAAGTTAGTGGATCCTATTGACAAATTAGGCCCTACCATAAATATGGAGTGAAGAACTTTTACATATGTTATAGTGTCAATAGTTATTAGTGATATAAATGGTTGGATTTTCTATAGTTATTATATTATTTGGAACTTCTATTTTTAATGAAAAAATTACATTAGTGTTCTCCTTTCGAAGTAAGATTAATGTTGTATCCAAGGTAATCAAAAGAATTCATTTCATTATATTTCGAATTTTTTTAATGAGTTTCTTTAGCATGAGAGAGTACATAGACTCAGTGTTGTGATTAAGGTTATATTGTCTTCCTATATTTTGTAATATCAATTTTGAGGGGACCTTCTAATTTGGGATGTTTTGGATCTTTTTTTCTTACATATATATTTTCATTGTTTATATTATTTAGATAAGTGGGGGGTCCCAATATCCCACGCATTAGTTATATGGGGTTCAAATTTCTTCTAGTTTATTTTCAACCATTTTGACTGGTGGGGATTTTTTATTCCCAATATGTTTTATTCGTACACTACCTTTGGACACAATCCATAGGTCCTCAAATTTTTTAAAATTATATTGATCCAAATAAATTTTTTTCTCAAATTATAAATATTTTGAGGAATAAATTTCATGCCAACCATTAGTTCTAAGTGGTGTTCATAGCCCATTCATCTTTAGCTACATTCCCTATGTGTGGCCTTCTATTTGGGTGATATCTTTATGATTTTGACTTGATCACTTCATTATAGGATTAGGGTACAAACCCTTTTAGGGATTACTAGTTTTATGTTTTAAATTGTTACCTAGCTATGAACCACTATCTATTTTAATATTATAATATATAAAGGCTCAAGGATAAGATTAATTTAACAATTTAACATAGGAAATTTTCATCTTAGTAGCAGTGTTTGGGGATGTCAACTTGATTTTGACATGGATATCCTCTAAAATAAACATTGACCTATGTTTCATAGAAACAGTGTGATGTTTCTTCATCTTGAAATCAATAAATGGTGTTAAAAACTACTATTTCATGCACCCGAGTTGATGAATGAACCGGTAGGGGGTGTTCAAACCTAAGAGGCGATGTCTCAATCGATCTAAACTGAGAAAATATAGTGATATTAAAAAATACAAATTATCAATATTAATGTACTCCATGAACATAATTTTGGAATATTCATATATAGACCTCACTATGTAGGAATAAATTATACTCTGAGTGTATCCAAATAGTCTTAATAACTATAAAATTGTACTACTAGTAGTTCCTAAATTCTATAGATGTCCTTAATTAAGGGACTATATTTAATCCATAGAATCATGAATGTTTTATAAAATTGATACATCTATGAATATTTTTCTGTCAAGCTATATAGCTATTGTAATGGTCTATAGATATGAAACATGTACTTTCTCTAATACAGATGAAAAAAACATCTATATATCATGGACAACATTAGCACTACCATAATTATAGGCCGAATGTTCTCATCAACCAATATCACTACCATATAAAATGTACACATTCACACACCTATATGAAAATAATATACTTGAAACATATATATGTAGTCCTATAGGGATAATAAACTAATATGATAAATGTTGGGTTTATGCACATATTGAAATTGTATATTAATTGTTTCTACTAAACTCTCTATAATTTAGGCCAACTGGTAATTGAAGATATTTTATTTTTTATATTGGGACACACCATCTGGAATTGAGATATTTTTTCATCACTATTCATAACAATGAATAAATCCATCCAGCACTTGAATATTACGTTCATTTTTGTTAAAGGTATATTTCTTGAAACTTTTTGAAGCTCCATCAAAAAAACATATGCCAATGAGGTCCCCCACTCAGCATCCCCCCAATCTTCCTTGGGAGAGAGAAAATCATTGTATATCTATCCATTATCGAATTGTGATGTGTTAATATAATAGATCCATCATCTATAAATAATTAAAATAATATTTTTATTCTTGTATGCATGTGTTTGTGACACATAGATAGCCTTATATATTGTAATGAATTAGAGATTGTTCGTTAACATTACGCACATTTACCAAAACTAGTAATGTGATGTCCCAGACCTTGCTGCCACATAACCATCACCCTTAGCCTAGTTTTACACATTACCCCTGGTGTCCCTCCCCATATACTAGGGGTTTCTTTCTAGCAATGAGGATGTGAAGGTAAATCAGCAGGGAGACTATGCACCCTTGTACGAGTACACAACATGTGCAATGAAAACATACAATAGTGGATGCATAGAAAATAGAAAGATAAAATATATAACAGAATCTTAAATAGATATAGTGGAAGTATAAATAACTTAATAATAAACAAAACACCTTATATTCAGTGTATGACACGACATGTAAGCACAAAATTCTATTACAAAAAGAAAATAAGAAAACAGACAATAGGGATTCTGATCAAAAGGTAAAAAAGTGAACAAAAGAAAAAAGATGTTGCATAGAATCATAAGCCCAAGCCTAATCCTCTACTCCTAAGTTCCATCTATGCAAATAGAATTACAATCCTAAAGGGTGGTGTCTGCCTAAATCTGTACCTATAGCCAAATATTATTCTCAGGTGTCTAAGGCGACCTAATTAGGGTGTTAGATAAACATATCAATAAGCCACCACCAACAGTGTCTACATGTAAGCTATGTAGTCACTTTTATATAAATTTTACACAATAATACAAATGATTAATGCAATGTATAATAAATAAAAATTCTCCCACTCAAGTTCCTAAAGGACACCTGACGACCTACCTACTTTATCTCCAAGTTGGTATGTCTTATCATGTCACTAGGGGTATATATATATATCTACACATATATATATATATATATATATTATCATATTTATATATATGTATGTGTTTGGGAATATCGGGAATCTACTCTAATACATCCTATTTCAGGGAAGATCTCACATTCTAACCCCTAGCCCAACCCCAGGAGCTCTCATGGTCTGTTAATAGTATAAAAGGGAGCTCTCATTGTCATCCCAACCCCCAAGGATACTGTAGTAATTGGGTACTCAATATAAAATCACATATTCTTCTCATTAGGTCTCTCATAGTCCCTTATCTCTAAATCCTTAATGGAGAACATTTATAATACACATGGCATGAGGCATGCACCTCTCATGACCTCATCAAGTCCAAATCTATGTAAGGGTAATATTCATTATCACATGTAGAATACATAAGGGGTATCATATTAATAATTTAAATATAAATATTAAACAAGTCTTGGTCAAATATTCATTCAATTAATTTCAATATAAATAATTCATTACATGTGATCCAATCCAACTCAGGCATTGCATTTGCATTTACCCTCATAGAAAATTCAATTGTAAAGTCATATCGAAATAGTGCCAAACCCATTTTGGAAACTCAAAACCCACGTTGTCCAAACAACCATATAGTGCCTTTTTTCTAAAAAATACATGTGAGACAAGGTAAAATAAAATGTAAACTCAATCCTGGAGATATAAATAGGATTCAATCTTTTTGGGAAATTGGCCAAAAATGGTGAATTTGGTCGGCACACCCCTCGGGTGTCTATATAGTGCATGGGTGATATAAAAACCCCTAAACATGATTCAATTAACATATGTTCGGACACTAGGGTTAATTGGACATGATGAAAGCAACATAATATGGTAGATCAGCAAAGGCCAACCCACGACACAATATAATAAATATATAACAACCAAAACTCAAATGGAAAACAATGTGACCACCTAGCACAAGGAAATATACAAATCCTTGATCAAGATCTTCCTTAGATTCATTGTAGGTTGGAAGAGATCAGGGTTTTAGTCCAATTCCTCGAAAATAGGGAATATGAGCCTAAAAACTAATAGAGAAATAGATGGAAAGAAGAACAAGAATAAGAGCAGAGAGACCACACAGCCTTACGACATGGGATCCAATTCCATCGACAAACTGAATATAAGACATCAAATGGAGGAGTTATAACACCCCAAGCTTCCACAGTACGTTTCCCTTTGTATAATTCAATAGCTTGCGTTGTACGCAACATCGAGATTATAACACACCTCGAACAATCTAACTACTTGTCAGGAAAAGTAATACCCACTTTCTGAAATTTTAAAAATATTATTTTTCCTAATGGACTTCATTTTTCAATTTGGCATATAGAAATTATCTTAGGGTGAATTTTTGGTATTTTTCTGAAAACATACAATTTTTTATGAATAGTGAAAACACTATGTTATTGGTTAAAAACATTATTTCTTTTATATATTAATTTATTTTATTTAAATTTATTTTAGGTAAAAATAGATACATAATATCTATATATGTTAAATGTAATTCATTGGATCCATTTCATAATTAGTTTAGATATATAAAAATTTTATTTAACTTTTTATCGTCTATTACCCACCTTCTATGAGCATTTGAAAATTTGAATTAAACATAATTTTTCCACTTTTTTGAGTTGAATATCAAAACTCCTAGAGACACAGTTAATACTAGTTAGTAAAATGTGGTTAAATAAGATGAAATTAATTTTTGGGTAAATTTAACTTTTGACTTTTATTTACCACAGTTAAAAGTAAATAGAGTAATTAAGGGTAAAAATGATATCATAATTACCCTAACACATGTACTAATTCTATTGGATAAGTATATCTAGACCAAAAACATCCTTTGGAATAAAATATGATCCTCTTTGGTCCACATGGTTTAGATTATGACATTTATTATTATTTTATTTATAGAAGAGTTAAAAGAGTTAAATTAGAAGTTTAATAATTAAACCATTTTTAATATAGGGTTACCCACAATATAAATTAGACTATAAATATTCTTTAAAAATAAAAAAATATTTTAACCATAATGAGATTTTATTTATAATTTTTAGACCTTAAATAATTTAATTTATTTATGAAACAACGATAATGCAGTAATTACCTTATTAATGAAATTCTAAAATAATTGATATTATAATTATCTAAATAAGTGTAAATTGAGACTTTTGATAAATTACACTAATTTTCTAGGTTAATTTTACTTGTTAGGATTTGTTAAATAAATTTTATTCAATGCGATAAATGTTGTATGGCTTTCAAAAACAAAATAATGCTTGATAGTTTCAAAATTTGCGTAATTGAGTTTTGAAAACAAATATTATATTATTAATTGATATAACATTCCTAAAAATATAAGGATTGTAAAAAGGACTTATATAAGGTTATATTTATTAAAAATTAACCACATGGGGTTCTCTTGTCTTTTTATAGTTTGTTTATTAACCATATAATATAAAAATACAGAGAGACATGGTAAATATTAAACTATTTAACTAAGAGTTAAATCTAAAAGATAAGGTTAATATGATGACATAAACCAGGATAAAACTTATTGGCTGAGAGTTTTTGGACCCATAACCACATTATCCAAGAAATAATTTTTTTTTATCCATTATAAACATAAAATTATTTTATTATAAAATAATATTTCAATCTTTTCCTAAGCTAACCCTCACCTCTCTTATAAAAGGCCACTACCCATTCGCTTAATTTCAAACCTCCAAAGCCTTTTGGCATGGCCAAACCCTACCTATATATCCTCAAAACTATCTTACCTTAATCCTAAAGGCCTTACATTGATCATCAATCCAACATAATTTGGCCTTTTGATCAAATCAAAAGGAATAACTCTAAGAACATGTAAATATTTCCTCACCACATTCAAGTTATTTTATTCTTACAATTCCTCTCATTTTGTTGTTTCCATTCTAAAATAATAACTCTAGTATCTTCTATATATTGTTATTTTTTTAAAATAGTACAACCATATTATTTATTTATCCATCATAAGAATGAAAAAGTCAACATACATGCATACGTACGGCTTACCGTCTCCACGTTGTGGTGTAGTTTGTTATTCGAACACCGCATTGTTTGGATGGGTATAATAATGATTATAAATTATTTAATAATAAATGTAACATGTTATTTATTATTTATATACGATATACCATTCAATTAAATACAATTTTTCCATCAATATAATGATATTGTTGTCTGTGCGTACATACGGATTACCGTCTCCATGAACACGATAAGATGCATTCCCCATCGAAATCATTCAAGAATAATTTTCATTCTAGATATGAATAAAACACATCCTATTCATAACAAAAATGGCTTACATAACCAAGAATATAAATTAAAACAGATCATTTAACACCGGAAATGATGATATTAGTAAAATATTATTAACATTGAAATATCTAAGGATCATATATGATATCATATTTATGTATATAGTTTTTATATAATTTACTAAAAATGAATTAACTATTATAAAGTAGGTTAATGTACCCTCGACCTAGGATATGTACAAGGTAAGGGTTAATTTCACAATTTCTTTATTATCTAAGGTTGTTTTTATATAAGTATCTTCTGAGACCTCTTTATCATCCACATCGGTGTTTTCTTAAAAAATGTATATCAAAACATTTTTACTATTTACTTGATAGTGGTATAATTTCTTTTATATACTTATTTGACCTTATATGTTTTGAATGGAATCTTTCCATCATTTGTCTAAACAAGTGACTTTAGGACCTTTTCAACAAAATTTTTGTAATAATGTTTTTTAAACTATACGGTGAGTGCAGCTATTTTCCACCATTATAACATCGTCGAAGATTCCATTACAAGATTATAAGAATATTTTAAAAATAAATGTTTTCATTTATAATTATATGACTTTGAAATGATTTCAAAATAGAAAGAGATATTTCTCCCAAAAAAAATTTATTTCATTTATGTCAATATCATTTTGATTAATTTTATTCTTCTTTGAATGTTTTTGTTATATTTAAACCTTTTCATATGAGGAATGAATTGGACATAGTAAGTGACAGGTGGAACCTGCTATAGCTCCCCAATGCATTGGTATGTCTAATTAGACAAACTAGTGTATTGGAACAAAGCCTTGACAAAATATTATTTGTAGTCTTGGCACAAGGCCTTGACAATGTTGTTTTGAAGTCTAGAATTATACATTCCATCATTATAAAAGTTGTTATTGATATTGCATCTGATTATTTGACTAGTATAATATCCATGTGAATAAGGAAATGGAATTGTTTGATTTTCTCTTTTCCTTATTATGTTGAAGTTTATGTTTAAAAAGATTTTGATTTAGTCTAATAGATTTCCTCATGGGCAGTGTTTGGTAAAAACATGTTTGCATTTAATTCTAGTGCAAAAGGAAAATAAGAAAACATGAAACAAGAATGATACTCAAAAAATACAAATGTAAAAGAACCCTAAAGTTGTTCCATAGCATCTCGATCTAAAACTGAAGCTCCGTCTATGAAAATATTATCTGTAACATAAAGAGTTTTATTTTTCTCTATCCATACCTTTAGGAAAACAGTTTTCTCAGGTGGTGAAGGTGGCCCACTTGGTGTGTGAGATAAACTTATCTGTAGGCCACCACCAACAGTGTCTATAAGAAAACTAAGTGGGAACTCATATTTAAATAGTACATAATCTTTCATATAAGTAAATTAATTCCTAATAAATAAAAAATCTCCCGCTTATGCTCTTAAAGGACACCTGATGGTCAACCTACATCATCTCAGAGCTGGTATGTCTGATAATGTCCCTAGGTATATATATACAATCATATGTATGTATATATGTTGGAAAATATTGGTATTTCACTCTCAAACATCCTATTCCATGGAATCTCTCACATTCTAAACCCTGGCCCAACCCCGATATCTCTCATGGTCTCTTGAAAATACAAAAAGGATCTCTCATAGTCATCCATACACCATGGCTCCCATGGTCCATGGGTCCTCAATAGAATCTCTCACACCCATATGGTATCTCTGGTTCCTTAGATCTATGACCATATGAAATAACATTTAATATACATAGGGCATGAAGTATGCACCTTCCATTCCCTTATCAAGTCCAAATCATTGTAAGGGGAACAATCCTTATCACAAGTACAATACTTAAGGGATAGAATCTTAAGAATTTACATTGAAATATTAAACAAGGCTAGGTCACATATTCATTCAATTCATTTCAAGCAAAATAATTCATTACATGTGAACCAATATAGACAAGGCATAAAATTCACACTCTCTCTCTTGGGAAATTCATTTATAAAGGAATATCAAAATAGAATCATATCTATTTTGGATATTCCAAGACTAAGAGGACCAAACACCCTTACGTTTCCTTGGGTTCAAAAATATATACATTATATAAGGGTAAATTTAATTTGAACTCATTCCAGGAGATATAAACAAGATTCAGTCTCATTGGGAAATTGGCCTTCAATGGCCAATTTGGTCACCACACCACTTGGGTGTCCATATAGTGCATGGATTATATCGAAACACCTAAACCTGATTCAATTAACCTATGTCATCACACTAGGGACAATTATACATGACAGAATCAACACAATAAGGGTGTTTGGGAAAGGTCGACCCATAACACGACCAAATAAATACGAAATAACCAAAACACAATTGGAAAACTATTTAACCACCTAACATAGGGCCATAGACAAATCCTCACTAGATATCAACCTCATATTCGAAATAGTTTGTAAGAGATCTTAATTTTAGTTCAATTCCTTGAAAATTGGTCATATGAGTCTAAAACCTAATAGAGAAATATATGAATAGATAAATAGGAAATGAGTAAGGATACTTGGGGGCCTCACTATTGGGGATCCAATGCCACTAACAGAAGAAAGATCAGACATCGGATGGAGGATTTATAAAAAATCCATGCCTGGAGGAGGTTTAAGCTCAATTAGTAGGAAGGAGGAGGTTATGTCATATGGAGGTGGGAAATATATAAAAAAGAACTTATGTTAAAGAGGGAGGGGAAATGGGAAATATTCCCCAAAACAAAATGTGCATGATTTATGTAAAAGATTTACAATCCTAGCACAAACCACGAATGGAGGATATTCCCAAAACATAAGCAGGCTCAAACAACCATACAGTTGGTCCAAACGGGTGCAGAAAAACCGTGCAGACTTGCAGGTTCCCCATTCAACAGTTGCATGGTTTATCTAAACGGTGTGTCCTGGGATGCACAGATTACCCGAATCATGTGGCCCAGCCTACATCCACATTTTCTAGACCACTGGGCTTCGAACCAGCTCTGGATGCTCATTGGGTCATCCTTATGCTATAATACACCTTTAAAAAATTTAAAGGAAATTTTCAAAACAAAAACCAATGATCCATACCTTGGTCAAAAGTCAGGTTCTTACAAGTAATCCCACATACACTTTGTATTGAATCTTTAAATAAGATAAATATCTCATTCCTTATTCCATCCTTGTAACTAGCTACATGATAGTAGATCAATTGGTTGAAGTCTGTTTTAGCCTATTGTTAAGGTCTGTGACTATAATGAGTATCATTTGAATACCATATGATGTATAATATCTCCAAGGAATAATCCCTTATTAATAAACTATAAAAATATTCACCCACTCTACACTAAAATAATGGGTAAACCATGATAGTGAAATGTAGTAGTATGGTCAGGGGTTGTAATGGTCACCCAGTTATACATATCCATAATGGAGAAGGAAATCTAGTTGTTTAATATATACTTGAAGCATCAGTAGTTTCATTTAATTACTTAATATATATAGTTAAAACTGTATTGTACACCTTGAATAAATGTATTCGGTTTTTTATTTAATGAAATTACATTCTACCTCTACATATATTGTATTTAATGATCCATTTTTTCCTTTAAAAAGAATTAAACAACGGAATATACATTTAGAAATAAAATATAATTGAAGTTAATGTAATTATGAATAGAACATAAAAATTTTGAAATAAAATAATGAACAAAATCAATATGTATCATGTTCAACTCAACTCTTGACACTGACATATTCTCACATAGTTTCTCAGTCTCTAAAGAGTCTAGTCTGGCCTCTACACTAATTAATCCATGAGATATTTTCTCAAAAAGTAAGTGCACACCCATAAAGACACTTTTTGTTGATAGCACTCAAATCACATGGTCTATTACCTAATCCTATAATAGAGAAAAAAGAAACACATAGGACTTACTAATCACATCACATAACTTGTGAAAATGATACTAAAATCTATTGGATTAACCCTAGACATCAATTCACATGAACAAATGTGGTTCCCCTCATATTTATAATCAATGACTATATATAAAATCAACCCCAAAGCACTTAAAAAAATATGAATGATCATTCTAGAAGGTGTGCACACCACATCCCCACCAGAGCGTAAACCTATCCCTCCACATTAGAAAATACATATAATACAGTTCCTCCCCATGTCAAATATTTACTATAAAATTATATTATCTTTATTATAATGGTCTCCATTTATAAGGTGGGTATTTTCATTCCCAAATATCATAAAATTAATAATTTACAAATTAAATTGTGTATATTTAATCTAAATGAAAAATAATATACTTGGGAACCAAGTTCCTCCCACCCATCTCCAAATACCACTTACAAAGTTTACTCATACATCGTTTCACATGCCCTACCTGACCCCATGTTGTACTTCACCCTTATCTCATCACAACCACATTGTGAACCATATTCAAAAGAGTTGGGATCCCAATGTTTTTATCAATAGTTATATAGGTTTTCAGTACTCATTTATTATATACGGAATTGAAGGTCTTTAATTTTGGAATTAAGTTATTTGAGGTGAAAAGTCTTGTAAAATAAGTGTAAAGAAGATTCCTATATAGAACCTAAAAAATAACAAATCAATAAGGAAACCTTAAAAGATAATATTTAAGTGATGATTGACTCCAAACAATTTGGGAATAGATATAAGTGAAGTTTATATATATTAAATATCAAATATTTACATTGAAAGACCACTTATAACAACCCTGCTTTTTATTGCATATATAAACATTATTCATTACATAAACTTTCACTTAAGGCAACCTTGAGGATCAATAGTTCTACTGTCATGGGAAATTTGAACAATTACATGAAAACATAATAAATCAAAAAATATCATTATGGAAAACTTATTTTACATGACCACAACATTCGTTCGTACATAGCATTTCATTGGATAAACTAATGACAAGAATGAAAAAGTGTAAGATATAATACCCAGTAAAGGAGTAAACAATGAATAAAATGAATAATATAGTACATGTTAGGTAATAGGAATAATAATGGAGCACAAGAGAAACATGAACATAAAGGCATGATGTAGCATAATTATCATAACTTATAAATGTGGTAACAATGTTTCACATGATATTATCATGAGACCTGGAACATTTCATGTGGATCATAAGTAAACCCTTATTGAACATGGAATATCATGATACTATTATTTACCCAAAAAATTGGATCTATATTAGGTAACACCCCTTATAATCATTTCATTCCATGCATAAGTGTGCCACATGGATCTTGTAACATGGAATAATTCAACATCATTATTTATTCCATGATAAAGTAATGTGGAATACGTACATGAAATTCTATAATAAATAATTATTTGTGAATAAAGGTGAATACCATTTATAAGTAAATGGGCACGGTATTTACTACACGATTATTTTGGCATGGAAAATTGTAATCCAATTTTGGAAGCATAACGACGTGACATAAAAATTGAAAAAATGGTTGATGAGAGAGAAAGGGGAATCTTAGTGGATTTAAATTAAATAAATATTAATGGTTCATATATATACATATCCCAATACATGAAATTTGAAATATAAGGAGAAAAATAATTAAAAAACATAAAGAAAGAGGATAAATAGTATAACACGTATGAAATTTGGACATGGTAATGGGTGTACATGGGAGGAATTAATGACAAAGAAAGAGGACTCTCACCATTTAAACATAATGAGGGATGTATGGGGGAGGGGGAAAATCATACCCCAACATTTTTACTTAAAAATAAATGGTATAACAAAATAAATAAATTTGAACAAAAAATGAGAACAGATGAAATCCTTATCTTGGAAGTGTGATCCTAATGGCTTGGGAGAGGCTTGAGAGAGTCTTCATTGGATCATGGGGCACCTTCGGAGGATTATAGGGAGAGGAGGGAAGATTTTGGTTGAGCTAAAAAGATTTTTATTGAAGGGGAATGGTATATGGAGTGGGTCTATATAAAAAAGGAGAGGGAATTATTTATTATTTGGGGTTTGGACACTACACATTAAATTAATCATAACCACAAAACATCCAATGGTTTTTGAAAAATTGAAGTGGAAAAAATATTTTACGAGGCCAATAGACTAACATAATAAAAAATTAGGCATTTTATGGGGAGGTGATTCACACTCTCATGGAAACCATTTTAAAATGATAAAATAGTTTATAAGTCCTAGAGGATTCATCAAGGCATTTTAGAATTAATAAAAAAACATTAAATCACATTATTATGAAGGTAAAACATATATTTGTAGAATATCAATTTGATATTATGTAATTACATCTCTATTGGGTCATTTTGATGTAATGAAACACATTATATATTAAAAAAGTATTTAATTTTTACCTAAAAATTCTACTATCTGTGGAAATTATGAAAAATTTACAATTTGGCAATTTTGACATCCTGAATCAAAAAATAATCATCATTTTATCTAAATTATTTTTTAAATAGGCAAAATTTTATTTTTAAAATTAAAACTAACATTTATCAAAAATTCATGGGTTTTTACAAAAAAATCATTCAAACCATAATCAAAATTACAATTGTATTCATAAAACTAATATGATCGTTAATATTTAATAAAAATTAATTTAGTAGTAATATTTTATTAAAATATTTTTTATTTAAAAAATCCATTAATTCAAAAAAAACATATTTCATAATTTAATATTAACTAAGAATATTATGTGTGCTTTAAAACCAATTTTCAAAGTAACAATAATAAAATGAATATATATTCTATATTATATACACAAATAATTCCAACAATCTCAATTCTTGGTTCTTGTTATGTAACACCTTATAACACCAGCAGAAGACCTAAGGGTAAGGAGTTAGAAAGTGATAGACTCTTGGGGCGGCTCAAATAACATCGCTCTTGTGGTAATCTCAATTAACTTCCACTTCTCCCATAGTCGGTTCAATTCAAGATTAAAATTTTGAAGCTCAGCTTGAGCATGGTCAATAGTAAAGCCTGGTGACGTTTCCTCCTTTCCAAGATCTGACAAATGGGATTCATATGGAGAAATTCTATCAGATGAGGTCATTTCTTCCATTTTCTTAGTAAAATGGATTTGTTAAAGCCTTATATTTATTTTAATCACGAGATCACTATTCAACAAATTTATCAGAAAAGGTAGCAACTTTTAACGATATAATAAGGTCAAAAACATAATTCCAAGGAACTTCATATGATTTATATAACCATTTTACATAATAATAAATTTATTTACATCTAGTGGAATATTCATCAATAAAAGTTTGGGTCATTGATATCTTCACCCCTTAAGAAATTTCTACCTAAAATTTTCATTTTTCCACACTAAAATAGAAGAGTGGTAATTTTTCTTCATCACTTCCCCTAATTCCCATGATGCCTCTTCAAAATGTGGTTTCCCCACAACACCTTGACTAGGGGCTACATCTTATTTCATATAATTTTTTCCCTATAATCTAAGATCTTCATTGGCTTCTCTTCAAATGAGAGTTCATTCTCCAATGTTACCTCCTTTGGATTGAGTACATGCAATGGGTCGGGTATGTATTTCCTCAAGATTGATACATATAATACATCATGTGCTTGAGACAGGTTCAGTGGGGGTGTTAGTTGATAGGCCACTACTCCAATGTGATCAAGGATCACATAAGAGCCGATGTACCTTGGACAAAGCTTTCCCTTCTTCCCAAATCTCATAAAGATATTCCACTATGATATTCAGATGAATACCATTTCTCTATAATCAAACTCAAGGTATCAACGATGATTATCAACATAACACTTTTGTCGACTCTGAGCAGCTTTACTATGTTGTCGTATTGTCTTAGCCTTCTCCACCATTTCTTCGACTATTTCTATACCTAGTAGTGTTTTATACCCAAATTCATCCCAACAAGTCAGTGTTCTTCACCTCTTCCCATAATGGTCTTAATAAAGATCCATTTGGATACTTGAGTGGATACTGTTGTTGTAATAAAACTCAACTAGAGGAAGATTTTGATACCATACTTTTTTCAAGTCTATTGAGAATTATCTTAACATGTCCTCAAGTGTTTGGATAGTCCGCTTATATTGGCCATTAGTTTAAAGATGATAAGTTGTAATGAAGTTTATCTCTATTTTGAGAGTGTGTTGGAGACTCTTCAATAACATAGAGGTGAATCTTGGATCTCAATCGGATACAATAGATAGTGGTACCCCATGCAGCCTTACCAATTATCTAATGTATATCCATGCTTGTTTATCTAATGATAAATCTTCTCGAATTTCAATGAAGTGTGATGTCTTTGTAATAAGATCGATAACAACCAAAACAACATAGTTTCCTTTGGATGTATTTTAAATTCTAGTGACAAAGTATCTAGTGATGTTCTCCCATTTCCATGTCGTTATGGTTAATGGTTACATCATACCCTTATACTTATGCCTCTCAACATTCACAAGATGACATACCAGGAACATTAATGTATACTCAAAAACATCCTTCTTCGTGTTATACTACCAATAATGATCTTGGAGATCGTGATAAATCTTTTTATTTCTGGGGTGAATGGATAAATTTGAACTATGTGCATCATAGAAAAGTTCATTATTTAACTTTGGGTTTTTAGAACACATATTCTTAACCCAAATCTCACAATTCGTGCTTCATTAACATTGAACTCTAAGGATTTCCCTTTTCTGATAGTTTCCACATTCTTCTAAATTCACACATTATCCTTTTGAGAATAATTTTACCTTTCCAAAAGAGATGGTAGAGCAATAATTTGTGAAAGGGTTGCTTATATTCCATTATTTATTATTCACATCTCTATAAGAATATTCGATCAGTTTCAATTCTCATCAATGATAGAATTTATGGGTCCTTTCTACTTTGAGCATCTGCCACCATGTTCTCTTTCCCAGGGTGGTAATGGATTGAGATGTCATTGTCTTTGATTTTCTATAACCATCTTCATTAGTGCATATACATATTTTTATGGGTGAATATATAATTGATGTTTCTTGATCCATATATATTTCACACTTCTCCCCAAATAGGTAATGCAACCAAATTTTAAAAATGAATATTACTACATCCAACTCCAGATCATGTGTTGGATAGTTTTTCACATGAACATTCAATTACCTTGAAGCATAAGAAATGACTTGGTAATTTTTCATCAACACAAATCATGATCCCTTCTACGATGCATCAATGAATACCCTGAAATGTTCTCCACTTGTGGGTATTGTGAGCATGTTCTTAGTGATAGTACTCCTTTTTAACTCATTGATGTTATCTTTTCATTTATCACTTGAAGAAAACTTAACTCCCTTCTGAGGTATCTTGGTAAGAGGGTTTGAAAATCATGATAAATTTTTCAATATTTGGCGCTAATATCTAGATAATCCCTGGAATCTACAGATATATGTCATCAATGTTGGCCTCAAACATCCCTCAATTATTGTGGTCTTGGAGGGATCCATAGATATCTCATTGCATGTTTTGATATGACCCATGAATGAGAATTCCTTCTTCCAGAACTCACATATGCTAAACTTTCCATATAGATTCTCCTTTCGCAAGGTCTCTAGTACATTTCATAGGTGATCCTCAAGCTCCTCCTTGGTTTTGTAGTATATTGTAATATTTTCTATGAAGACTACCAAAAATTTGTTGAGGTAATCTCTAAAGACCCTATTAATCATGTATATGAATATTGATGTAGAATTACTGATTCTGAGAGGCATTAATATGAATTCATATTTCCCATACCTTTTACAAATTACAGTCTTGGGGATATCCTCCTTCTTGAGCCTTATTTTTAATATCCCAACCGCAAATCAACATTGTAGAAGTATTTTGCTTTACGTAGATGATCAAAAAAGTCATCAATTCGGGGCAAAGGATACTTATTCATTATAGAAATTTTGTTGAACTCACAATAATCAATGAAATGTCAAATTTTCATATACGTATTTTTGATGAAGAAGACTGTTTCAACCCATGGTGAAGCACTCTCGCGTATAAACCCATTATCTAGATTCTCCTGCTGTTGTTTTATTAGCTCCTCAAGATTCACAACAACCATTCTATATGGAGTCTTTGATATTGGAAAAGTCCCAGGTATATGTTCGAATAATAATTCAACATCTCTTCTATGAGGAAGGCTAGGAAATTCCTTGGGAAATACTTCAGCGAATTCCCTCACAATAGGCATGTCTTCAAGGATGGTTTCTTCCATAGACTCAATAATCTAAGCAAGATATGTATGATCATAGGGCAGTAATATCCTTTATTGAGATGATTGTGATAAAGAATATCCAGCCACCTCCTTTCACTTTTACATAATTGGGGTCGATTCACCATATGGAGACTGATTTCCCTCTTATGAAAATTTACGTTGGATTTATATACGGAAATCCAATCCATTCCAATAATTACATCAAATTCCACTATAGGGAGAATGATGAGGTTTTCTACCTAGGTCAACCCAAAAATTGTGATAGGGGAGGAGTTAGATTCTTATGATGAGATTATTTCTCCATTTTTCGTTCTCACCAACATTTCTACTTCCATTATTTTTGGGGGTGTTGGAATTGTAATAATAAACATTCAAGTTATAAAAAATTAATAGAATAAGAATAAAAAGGTTTTTTCGATATTATGGATGAATAAATAGCATACTTATCACCACTACGGTTTCAGGGTTTTCTGTTATGGTAGTGATGGAAAAAGTTATCCCTTAGTGCCATGGGGGTTGTTGGTTTCCACCGAATAAACATGTGTTAGGGAACTAGTTTGCAAAGTGCACTAGTGATTTGTAGTTGAAGCAATGAACAATGCGTTGAGGGTCGAACAAAGCATTTCTCACCTCCGTTATATTAGTGGGTTTTCTTATCAGCAATTAATGACTAGGTTCCCCTCTCTTCCACACCTAAATAATTTTCTCATCCCCTTTAGGCAATTTATGGGGTTCTTCATTCCACACATTTGGAAAGTGGGGTGTTGTAATTTCATAGCAATATTGGATTTTTCCATCCGAACATCATAATTAAATTTCACCTTATGATTTTTTAACATACAATACCCCAATGATTTTACAACCTCCATTTTGACTTTGAGGTCACATCGGACTATCTCCACATATCTATCGAATTCATGGATTGCTAGGGCTTTCCGTAGGCTAGGTTTTAGCCCACCAAATAAGTGGTCAATCATGATTTTGGGGGAAATGAAAAATTCAGAGTCGTATCATGAATTCCTAGTGAATGTTTCCTCATAAGCTCCAATGAAATCATTAGCTTTTTTCTTGAGTGAAAAGAATTCCCTTTTCATATTAAGCCGGAGGGTGCACAAAATATATTTATCAAAAATTATTTTCTGGAAATCCTTCCATTACAATGAATTGATCACTTCCTTAGGCTTCATATTTTTTTATCAATGTCCACCATAGATTTGCTTCACCCTTCATATGATATGTAACCAGAAGAAACTTCTCTTTTTAAGAACATTGAAGGATGAAAAACATCTTTTCAAAGCAGTTAATCAATTTTTCAGCCATTGATTGATTAGATGATCCATTAAAAGTAGAATTCCATTTTCTAATAAATATCTCCATTAAATCATGTTCTTTCTTAAGGGGGTTGGATGTTCTTCTTGACCAATGATTCTATTCCAAAAACATAGTAATCTCAGAATGTATGGTGACAAATATTGTGATTTTTTCTCCCTTCATGTTGGGAATCTCATTAGAACTATCGTCACATTGATCTTCGCATTAGTTTTTAGACTGAGTCCTCCTATTACCGGCCATTAGCTAGAATAAATGTAAGTTTTTGGGTAAATCATCAAGGGTAATCTATAGAAAAAAAGGGATAAATTATAAATTATATTTGTTTCCTTAACTAATGAATTTATATGCTTCAATATTTGTTATCAATTACCTACTTCCAAACATATTTTCTGAGGGGAATTTTTTTATTCCCTTAGTAATGATTCATACTAAGATTATGAATTTACCAACGAATATACCCCATGAGTTCCATAACCAAGAGTGCGACAAGGCCCATTGTTGTGCACCAGTTCCCATTCGATTCTATCTCAACATGGTGTTTTTGGGTTTTACCACTAGATATGTATGCTCTAGAGCAACCTCTACTTATTCATATCCAGACATGCATGTATTTTCTTGATAAAACACTAAATCTATACTCACAAAAATTTAGGTATTATTTTATTATACTTAGTCTTATCCCTAATGATTTCACTAGGGTTTTCTGATCCTAATCTCAAAAATAATTAAACTTTTCTATTAATAACAACTATAACGACCCTGTTCTTTATTTCACTCATAAACTAGATTCATTAAATAATCATGGACTTAAAATAACTATGACGAACCAGAGGATTAGTGTCTTGGGAAATTAGGTACATTACATGAAAACATAAGACATAAAAAATCTTTATTTAAAACTTCTTTTGTATGACCACAACATTCCATCATACTTAGCATTGCATGGGATAACCTGAGGACACACATAAGAAAATGGTGGGATATAAATCTCAGTAAGGGAGTAAAAAAATAACATGAATAATATGGAACATGTTAGGAAATAATCATATGAATGGAGTACAATACAAACATGAATATAATGGCATGATATATCATGATTATCATAACATGGAATTGTGGAAACAATATTTAACATGATATTATCATGAACCATGGCTCGTTACACATGGAGAATGATTGAACCCTGATTTCACTTGAATTAGTATTATTAAACCCATATTTCATATGGTGTATCATGATACTATTATTAAAAAAATGCATTGGAGAGCTACTAGAGCGCACCCTTTATAAAAATTTCATTTAATACATAAGTATGCAACATGGATCATATAACTTGGAATCATTCAACATCACCATTTATTCCATGATAACGGAATGTATAATACATATATTATATTATATAATCAATAATAATATGTTCAAAATGGTGAATACCCTTGATTGTGAAATGGGCATGGTATTCATTGCACGATGATTTTGGCATGGAAAATTGCGGTGCAATTTCGGCAGTATAACGACATGAAATAAAAATTCATAAATATTTTTGTTGATAGATAAATGGGTATCTCCTAATGTCTACATGACATTAACAGTTTTTGGTACATAGAGATACATGTCCCAACCCATGTAATTTTTAAACAGAAGGCGTAACTTAATAACTAATCTTCAATGAAGCGGAGAAATGGAATAACTCTTACGATATATTGGCATGGTAACTGGTAGACATGGGAGGGATTAGTGAGATATTTGGATGTCTATAATCACTAAAAAATATCTAGGGAAGCATGGGAGACGTAAAACTCATACCCAATAATTTTTAAATGAGAATTAAAGGATATAACAACAAAATGAAATTTGTTAAAAAATGAAAAAGGAAAAAATCCATTGCATGGAAGTGTGATCCCAATGAATTGGGAGAGGCTTGAGAGAGTATTTTAGTGAGATTGGGGCACCTTGGGAGGATTATAGACAAATAATAAAAAAAATTCTCTATATCCAAAGGTTTTTAGTGAATATTGATGGGATATTGAGTGGGTTTGTATAGGAAAGGAGAGGGAATTATTTATTATTTAGCCTTTGGACACTACACATTAAACTAATCAAAACCACAAACCATTCCATGGTTTTTTGCCATGGATTTTTCCAATGTGGAGTGGTTATAAATATTGTATATGTAAAATTCCCAAAAATATTAAAAAGTTATGCTAGCTTATGTGGAGGTGAGTCACACTCTCAAGGAAACCATTTTAAAATTTTAAAATATATTATTAGTCTTGGAGGGTCCACAATGGCATTGTAAAATTAATCAAAAAAATATAAAATCACATTATTTTAAATGTAAAAATATATTATCTAAATATCCCTTTTATATTATTTTATTACATCACAATTGGGTCATTATGAGGTCCTAAAACACATTATATATTTAAACGGTATTAAATTTTTACCTAATAATTCGACTGTCTGAAAAAATGATGAAAAATTCACCATTAGAACATTTAGATGTCTAGAAGAGAAATATAATAATGCTTTTATCTAAAAAAATTTATAAATTTATAAATTTTTAATTTTAAAATAAAAACTGATATTTATCCAAAATTCCATAATTTTGAAAAAAAACATTTTAGACCTTATTAAAAATTACAATTGTATTCATAAAAATCAAAAATTTATTCATAAAAATTATAAGATAATTTATATTTAAAAATAATTAATTTAGTATTAATATTTAATTGAAATATTATTTTATTAAACAATCCATTAATTCATCAAAATAGATTTCCTAATTAAATATTGATTAAAAATACTATTTGATCTTTAAAAAACATTTTCAAAGTTACAATAAAAAAATAGAATGTATGTTATTTATTCTATACAAAAATAGTGCAAAAAATCATAGTTCTAGGGTCTGGTTACATAACCCATTAAAATAAATGCATAGACCTGAGGGTAAGGTGTGCGATGGTGATAGACTCTTGGGGTGTCACAGATAACATCACACGGGTTGTAATCTTTATTAACTTCCACTGCCCCTATAGGCAATTCCAATCAAGCTTAATGTGTTGAATCTCATATTGGTCTTGGTCAAGAGTGAAGCCCAGTGACACTACCTCCTTTCTGAGCATAAAAAAATTGGCTTCGTGTGAAGAAATTCTATTGGATGAGGTAATCGCTTCTATTGTATAAGTAAAATGGATTTGTTAAAGCAATATATTTATACTAATCAAGTGATCATTGTTCAACAGATATATTAGAAATGGTAAAAATTCTTAATAGTATTTTAAAATCAAAAAACATAAATCCAAGGAAGAGAATATGTTTTATATAACCAATTTATATAATAAGGCATTTAATTAGATCTAAAGAAATTTTCATTCATAAATGTTTGGGTCGTTACACCAGTTCTCTCCATCCATCTTCATGACCACGTTGATGGACCATCCTTTAAATATGTACACATGTGACCAGAAAATTAAATCTAGGAACCCTTTTTCCCAAAACAATACTCCACGTACAACATCCAAAAATGATCACACTCGGCTATCAAAGGATACCTAATGAGTTCTTGTCAAACCCCAGTTTTTCTATAATGTATGTAAACATCTAATTCAATTTAAATTGGTTGTATTAGACCTCATTGGAATTCCTAATGATGTTGTTGTGGTTTCAAGGGTGTGTGGGGATTTTTCAAATCCTAGATCCCATGTTTTGGACGAAATAGGTTGGCTACACTGTTAGTATAAATTATATAGCCCAGTGTACATAGTTTGTTTAATAGATCAGTGGTGAACCAATATATAGAAGGGGCCACAGATATTTTTCATAAAAATGACACCAAGGTTGTATATCCCTATAAATTCTATAGGTTTTTCTGAATAGGTGTTTTTCTTGGGTTGTATATGGGTAGAAACTGTGCACCTAACGCATGTGAGGGGTGACTTTGTAAAGTTATTTTTACACAGTCGGAACATGGTTTGAGCAACCATGTGACTAAATTTTTCAAAATCTTATAGAGGGGTGAATTTATAATTTTTTTCCAATATTAATTTTATTTCTCACTGTTTATTCTCCTCTTACTCCATGCATTGTGACTCACATTCACGTTGGATATTCCCATTGGATTCAACCTAGGATTTGAAGTATCTCTCCCATCTATACTATGGTTGGAAAAATATTTGTCTCATTGAATTCCTCTCAATAATATATTTGATCCATTTCCTTCCATTCATAGTTTGTCTCACCATATTCAGAGCAATTTTGGTGAGATATGGTATGAATTATTATTTTCATGCTTGTTAACTCTTCTATTTTATTCTGATTCAAACCCAAAAAGGGTTTATAATAGATGATTGTTCCTATATTAACATAAGGTATGTGTTCTATGATATTTCCTTTATGTTTCATTGATTAATAATTCTCTCTATTGGGTTGCGAGCTAGCTTTACCCATTATTTTCTTATAAAATAAAATTTCCTTAAATTCTTTGTTTATATTTCAATTAAAACAACAATTATACCCGTTATTTATAATTAGAGGCCAATTAACTCATCTTGAGCTACCCCTTTGGGTGTTTTATACTTAATATAATGAGCCCCTCTTTACCTTAATAACAAATATGTTTATTTGTGTGTTTGGTTGGACTTCCACAATGATTTAATTAATTTAATTGGATTCATTAAACATTGTAAATGGGAAAGCATGTACATTTTTGATATTGTTAAATTTCAATCAAATGATTAATGATATAATACGTTACATATAATTTTTAATTATCTAATGGAATTGTATTGACTATATATATATATTTATTGAACTAATTGGACTTTATTATTTTATTAAACTTAATTTTCCCATGGATACTAATTATCTTTTTAATATTATAGTAGTGGCATGAATTCCTCTAGTCTTTGTTTCCAAAGGGAATTCTAAGAGCACTCATAGGATACCACCCTGATTTATTAGTCTTATTTCTATGGTAGAGACCCACCATTAAACATATCCAATGTATTATCTATATGAGAATTATTCAGCATAGTACTAGTGATTCACTAGAATTCTACGGATATTAGAAGGCCAAAAATTCACTTCATAGATTCAACTAATGTCATCTGACCAGAGTTTCATTGGATTACTCTCATGGGCGCTGTGATTATTAGGCTAGTATTTTCTATGTAAATGTTCTATGGTATCAGTTAGAAACTTTTCTAGTGTAATAATTTGGGTAAACCCCTATGATTAAACATAGACACTTATTGGAAGATTGAAATGTTTAAGTACTATGAGCCAGCTCAAACCTCTATGGTCAAGGTTTCCTTGACCCTCTGGGATCATTCATTACTATTATTATGAATCAGATGCTCAAGTATCACCATATATCATATTTTATAGTTAAATAAACTAATAAATAGTTGGTACACATCGTATACCCTATAATTATTAAGGTCACATGTTTAGATATTATCAGCATGTGACAAAGAATGTATGGTCCTCTCGGAATCCCATGGGGAATATGATTTTAACATGGTTATAACTTATATCATGTAATTCGACTTCCTATCATTATATATTCAATTTTATAATTTTATATTCATGGAATGAATTTTTATCGACTACATTGGAGTTGTCCCATTTATTATATCTCACACACCTTTTGGGACACAATCTGGTACCCAAAAATACTTCATAGATGAAGGATACGACAAAACAAATGTGACTGGTCCATGATGTTTGATTGATATTATCATAGGATCATGAGAGAACATAACTGACCCTTAGATCATGATACTATTATAGATAATTTCTTCCTTTCATTTATTTTGATATATTTGAATTTAATATTTTACATTCTTTTTGTATATCTCCATGACATAACCATCATTTTGTATGAGGTGTTGTTTTTTGAATTTTTTATTATAACTATAAGGAAGACATACATCCACCACTCTATATTCTATAATTTCACATCCTTTATTTACTCCATTATTATATAATTTTATGATTCTGATCATGAGGGTATTGTCTCCCCATTGTACTGTCTTGAAGCCTAACTTCTAGTTAGTAGCATCGGGTCCACACGGAGGCACACATGATGCACTGTGAGAAAAAGAGTTCAGTTTTTTTTCAGTAAACTAGGTCCAAAATGTTAGAAATTGGTTCAAATAATTATTTTCCTTTTAGATTACAATCATAGTTATTGGACCGAGACTAGTATGTGTAGGTATTTGTTAATGAGTATGTACCTAGTAGTAGCTTACCCACATACTGGGGAAAATCGAAAATACTTGGTATTGGATTTTTTATTCTATATTGTTCCTGTTAGTGCATAATTTATTTCAATGTTGTATGATACACATAGATTGTGTCTTTAATTATCATTCTAGAATCTATTTTTTCCCTTGTATTGGTCAAAAAATGGTGTAGTTTCCCAATAATCATAATATACACATAAGGATTTATAGGTCATACATTTTTCCATGTCATGTTTACTTATGGATTGCATTTTTGTTGTAAATTCCTTATGAATGGATAGATATATCATATATTTTGCAAACATTTCTAATAGGGATAAGTAACTTGGTTCAATAATGAATCTGTATTAACCTAAATGATTTTTTCTAATATAGTCTAATGATTCCACCTTAACTGGTCAGTTATATTGATTTTGATCCAGAAAACATTGGTTTCATGATCTAAAACATCTGGTGGTTGAAGTATTAGGTTTTAAAATTTCAATTTAAAGAGTGTATGTGCCTCTATAAATTTGGAATAGTGATCCATCTAATTGAATGATCTTAAATTCCTATTATAATTATATGTAGTACTATTTAAATTTATAAATCATATTACATTACAAATTGGGAGTGATAGACACATCTAACTACATCATGATATATATAGACATATCGATATACATAATGGAATATTTAAGAATCAATGAGTTATAAATTTAATTGGAAATGGTTTTCAATAAATAATGATTCAAATTTCAACTAAATGATTGTTTTATTCCAAAACTCGCAATTGACACATGTAATAACAGAACATGGATATAAATTAAAGAACTCAACCAAGAATCAACCTTAGTAGGGGGAATAGGTAGTATGTCTAGAGTTTCGTCAGGTTCTTATACAGCTCCATGTAATAGCTTTATGAGATTGTATAGGGGTTTGATTATTACATAGGAAGATTTATTCAACCATCATGTCCACAAGTCGGCTACCCAAAATATGGAGAGGGCTGTATTCATAAGGTGGTGGGACTAAAACCACTAGTAGTACCACATTTAAAACATCTAGTTATGAAAATCATGGGTGATGATGCTTAGCTTCAAGAAGTATTTCTATTGTTTATAGAGAATTCATATATAACTTTATGGCCAACCCCAACTAAGAAAGAGATGACATAAGAGTTTCAGCAGCAACAATAACCTCACAAGTTTTTTGGGGATGGTAGTCTATATTCCACTTGCATATAGATATAGGTTGTGTTGTCAATATTTAATCACAAATATATACCTCTTGAGATGATGGTCAGGCTCACCACTTATATGATTTGTGGCTTTGTAAAGCATTGTTGGGATATTATTAATCAGGCATAAAAGTATCAAGATTTGGTGTGGATATATTATTAGGTAACCTTATATATATATTTATTTAAATAAAGGAAAATAGTAGATAGATATTGTCTATTCCTAACCCAAGATAAAGGATCCCTATTAGTTATTGATTATTCATTTCTCTCTATTGAGCATCTATGTTAAGCACCTCCCATCCTTGTTGATGAGATTTATAGAGAGAGATACTTTAATGGTAGACTCAAGTACACCATCCAGTCTATGTTAATCATTTTCTGCCTAAATACAGTCCCAAGAAATTGTGTATTGACCCCTTATTAATAAGTGAAGTGTGATAAATTATGATAGTACCTGAAGTGATAATCCAATGATGATCTCGGGTTATAGTTCATCAAGTAGCATGAGGCACTATCTGGAGGGTTCTCAATAGAGTTCTAGAGTCAACAGTATCCACACTGGTAGTTTTTTATATTCTATATTTGTGGAGAAATGTTCACCTAAAGCCTCATTGTGATAGATACATTATTGAGTTTCAATCCTGTAGATGAATGTGTCATCCTCATAGGATTTCCAGAAAATTCCATCTAATCTTAGTGGATGAGGATCTATACTTTCTCAAACTTCCAAATCAGGTTCAATAGCTATGCAGAATGTTGTTAGGTGGACTACCATTAGTTTTACAAGCTATGTAGGTGGACATGGTGGAGGATTCCAGGCTCAGGATATATAGCGCAAGATAATTGGAATCGCACTAGGTAGTCAGGATATTGTTCCAGGTCTTGGATCATGCATGATATATTTAGGTGAGCCATTACCAAAGGATAAAGGTGTCGAGCCATCTATAGTATAGTGCATTATTCAAGTATATTATACATTATTACTACTTTTGATATAGTATCTTTTCATTATTTTATCTTTGGTGAAATTATGGAAATCCTTGGGCTTGAGATTCATTATTTCTATGGTGTGATGACACATGACACCATGTTGGGAATTTGATTGGAGTGTGTAATCAGATTTAATGAATAACCCCATGATGTAGGAAATTATCATTTAATATGTTTTATCATCATTCTTTAGGTTAAAGGATTGGATTTCCTTATCATGATGGACTGGTTGATCCCTTAACATGATTATATATTCTACTATCATCATAGTGTATTGTTTACATTACCATAGGATGAATGTTATTTCTATAAGGGTAAATGTGATGTCCCTGAAAGTTGATCTGGACTAGTTCTTCATGGGTTGTGGTGAGTGATAGCCCATATTTATAGCATTTACATAGATTATCATGAATTTTCATAGGCTAATATTCCACCTATAGTGGATAATTTTAGGTGTTTATTCCCTAACGACTTTTCTGGATTACCGTCTAAGTGATGGGTGGAGTTCTCTAGAAATATACTTTTAGGATCATCACTTATATCCATTCCCCTTTTAGAATGGATAATGCTGTGTTTCATGAGCTCAAGAAACATCTATATGGGATAGAATTTAATATTTTTATACATCCCAATACTTCAACATGGTGTTTACCTATCACTTTAAGTCAGAAGGTGTGTGGTACCCTCATGTATTATGTAGATTATCATCAGCTGAACCAACATATGGTTAAGAATTGATATCCACTACCACATATAGATGAATTATTTTACCATTTATAAGTAGTGATAGTTTAATCCAATATCGATTTAAGTATATTTTATTATCAGGTATGAGTTATTCTTTTTGACATACCTTGTATAGTGTTTTCATTGCAGGCATAATATTTTTTATTATATATTTATGTAATTCATTATTATGAAGGAACCATATATTTCTATCTATTTGATGAATTGAATGTTTCACCTGTATCTGGATTCATTTTTGGCAGTCTTCATATATGATATAATATTGTATTCTCACACTTGAAATAACTATTTCAAACATATTCAGATTTAAATTAATACACCAATAGAAACCCTGATATATGATAAGCTCAAAAAATGTATCCTTTGGATCAATAAGGTTTACACTCTTGGCCATATCAACTCTAATTAAATACATTTAGTTGTCCCGGGTAAGATGAGTTTCATGGTTTCTTTGGAGAAGCCTGAGAATTTTTTTGATAGACTGGGTATCTTGGGGCCTGATAGCTATTCTAGAAACTTTACTCATGATTTTTCAGGCCTAAAAACACCTCTTAGGATCATTACTAATATGGGTGTTTGGTTCATGTTGTTTTAATCCTATTAGAAATTCATTTAGAAGGAGAATGGGAGACTTAATTCAACATTGTTCCTGATTCTACTAGATTCGACAAGAATCTACACAGTTTATTGTGATGTTTCTTCAATTGTACTAAGAGAAGTTTTGATCCATGAAGATCAATTTTTTTATCGGTCTGATAAATTATGTCCAATTGAGAAGATTTACATGACACACAATCTTTAATTGGAATTTTGGGTTCATGCCTTGATTGTTAGAGTAATTATTTTCTTGGTGAGAATTTTGAAGTTAATACAAGTCACATAAGCATCTTGTATATATTTACATAAAATGGCTTGTGCCATAGCCATATAATAAGGGTTTAATAATATTATTTCTATCAATATTCCTAGTAAGGGAAATATCGTTAAGTATGATTTGAGATGGAGGAATCAAACACAGGATGTTCAAGAATTCAATAACGAGTGGAAGTTGAAAGCCCTATTTTCTTATATGGACATAGAAGTATATGAGGACCATGGAAATCCTTCCATTACATCTTTCACTATGACCTATTTACTCATATTGAGATTTAATATGAGGAAAATATTACATCCCAAATCCATATACCAATGGTGGGGTGTTTTAGGATAGAGATTGTTCCCAGGATTGATCATTGAAGTGGATGTGGATTTCTATATTCGTGGATGTGTCTAGGTTCCTATATACATCTGGGAGGAACTGATATGAAAGTATCATAATACAATTTGGGTTTTTCTCCCTATGATTTTGAAGATATATTATGATCTAAATTTCCATTACTCACGTCTTGGTATGAAAAGCGTGATAGATATCTTTGTTACTGAGACTTCCACCTCACATAAGGTAAAGGAGAAACACTGGTAACCAATATGACTTCGACATTCAATTATCATCCTTTGGGTAAAAATGGAATGAAATAGCCATTGAATTTGTAACTGTATTTCTAAGATCCTCTAGAGTTAATGAATCAGTATGGGAGATCATTGGTAGGATCATGAAGGTCTCTTACTTCTTACCCTTTATGGAGGCATTTTCTATGGAAAATCTTGATATGATATATGTATGAGAGATTATTTTAATTCATAGATCCCCAAAGACTATATTATTGGATAGGTATTCTTGTTTTAATTCATGGTTATGGATTGTACTGAAGATTAGATTGGGTACACAAGTGCTTTCGAGTACAACATACAACCCATAGACTGTGGGGTAGTTCGATCGGACAATACAAGTGTTAGAGGAAAACCTCAATGTTTTCATCCTTGATTTTGGAGGTTTTTGGGAGAAACATATACCCCTAGATTTTTTTCCTCTTATAATAGGTTTTTCAAATGATATAGATGGATCCTTATAAAGCCTTATATAGAACGTCTTGCTGACCAAATTAGTACTACTTAGAGGCAAGGGAGGTCTCACTACTTAGACCATGTTTCATTTAAGAGACATTATAGTATGTTAAGTTGATCTTGATGGGAATTTAAATGACCTAGTGTATGTAGAAATTATAAGTTGACCACCATCAAGGACATCTACAGATCGTGGTTGGAGATCTAGTAGTCCTCATTTTGTTTAACCTTATGAGGTTTTTGAGATTGCTAGATTAGTAGCATACTATATAGAACTTCCATGGAGAAATAAATCTTTTCAATAGATAATTCAAATTTCTCAGATATTTCATCACTACATAGACTCATATCTTTTTTCTAGCATAATGTGGTGGAACTAGATGTCGATTCATCTTTTTAGGAGTACCCTAATCTCATAGTGGACTAGAGCATGAAGGATCTCTTAGGAAGGTCTGTTCCTTTGGTCCAAATTAAATGTTTTCACAATAGAGTGATGGAAGACAATTAAGAGAGATAACCCTATATAGATGTCAATTGGCCAACTCATTGCTTTGATGGTGATTTATTACACTCTAATGTCATAATCATTTATGAATGTATTATGTTGTGGAGGCTATAACACAATTGTTTTACTCTAGGTTAATAACCCATTTAATTCATGTTTAGTTATTTTTTGATCTTATATTAATTTTTAATTCCTTTTTTGTGGTTTCAAGGGTGTTCATTATTTCTTTGAAACAAGAACCCCTATGTTTTAGAAAAATCAATAGGTTTAGATGGATTGTATAAACCATGTGAGGTACTCCAGTGCACAACATGGGCTGTATGGTTTTCTCAAGTCATGTATCCTAGGATGTGAAACCATATGAATGTTAAAGTATTTATTGTATAGGTTTTTTGAGAGGTTATGAATTGCTAGATAAATTTTTCACCAAGCCTATGTGAGGGGTGGATTTGGAAAATTCTTGAGGCACAGTTTGCACACTATTTATAAAGTTGTGGGTAAAAACCATATGAACACTTAAAGATAGTGAATTTCTTATATTACCATGTTTTTAAATTTCTCACCCAAATTTATCCTCTTAATCCACACACAACACCTCACCCTCCTATTGGATATTCCTAATGTCTATAAGATTGGTTTTGAAGTATCACTCTCATTTAAAATCCAAAATGACCACTATTTTCCCCAATGGATTAATATTTATAATAGACTCAATTAAATTCTATCTTTCCATGGTTTCTCACACAATTTTTATCACTATTTAGGTGTGAGCTAATATTCCATATTTTCAAAAAAAAATCTATAATTATATTTTCTTCTGATTGAGACCAAACCAATGGTAGATACAAGATGAGTGTTCCTATAATGCTATAAGTTATGTGTTCTATGAATTTTTCTACAAGAATCGTCGATTGAGAATTGTTTTCATTAAACTGCATGTTGATTTAACCCATTATTTTCAACTAAAATCAATTTCTCATAAATTAGTTGTTTAATTTGGAATGAAAACACCTATTATACACTTTATTTATGGTTAGAGGAAATAGAAATCCACATGTCCCACCCCTTTGGGAGTTCCACAATTATGCCAATGGCCTAATCTTTATGTTACTAATCAATATAATGGTAGTTGTTTTTGGTTTTACATCATATATAATTTATTTAATTTTGGTGGTTTAATTGTCCATTTTAAATATGAAAGCATGCATATCTAGACTCTTGTTAAATTAGAATAAAATAATTAGTAGTATGAAAAAATATTTACCATTTTCCATTGTTGAATTAAAATGTATGTAATTGATTTATATATATATAAATTGATATAATAAGACTTGATTAGTTCGTTAAACATAAGGTGATTATGGATACTGTGGAAATTTTTCTTGTTATAGGATTGGCCAGATATGAGACAACCCTGGATTATTTTGGTAATTACTTGAGTACTCATTGATAAACCACCATGATTCATAAGGCCAGGTAATAAGGGAGACACCCACATTAGAACATTGTTAATGTATAATCTATATAGGAATTCCTTAGTATAGTACATATGATTCACTTTACTTTTTTAGATATCAGAATGCCTATGATATACTCCTTGGATGTATATGATTTCTTAGGATTGGAGCTACCTTGGATTCTACACTTGGGTCCCAATCATGCATAGACAATGATTTTTTATGGATAATCTCCTTGGAATTGGTTAGACACTTCTCCATTGGAATTTATTCGGTGAACAACTTCTATTAAACTTAGTATCTTATGGCTAAGCTATATGGTTTATGGACTATGATCTAGCTCGATCCACTAAGGTTGAGGATTCATATTTCCTCTATGATCCTTCTTTACTATTGTTATGACTGGGATTGATAGGAATCACCTTGGATGATATTTTTTAATTACTAAACATGTACACTTTTTTGCACATGAAAAAACCATATCTTCTCACATGAATTTTTTTAAAATATTATAAGCATGATTCAAAATTGGTATGATCTACCAGGAATCCTAGGAGGAGTCCAAGCCCGATGTGGTTACTATTTTAGAAAGGTCATTCCACTGAAATCCATATATCTACACACCGTTACTTTTACATTCAATGAGTGTATTAGTATAGACTCCACTAGTGGTAGCCTATTGAGTATATCTCATAACCTATTCAGGCCACCATTAGGTACTCAAAAATACTATAGGGATGCTAGTAGGTACAAGGAAAGATATTCAATCCTGAATTCTTAATTAATATTATAATGTGAGTTTGGGATAATTATACCAATCCTTGGATGGTGATGCTATTGGTTTTAAATTTTTACCCTTTTTTATTTGTAATTATTTTATTTATTTTAACCCTAAATTTTTATAAATAATTATGACATGATTATCATTTTTTAGAAGTCGCATCTTTTTTATTTTTTATTATCACTTCTCAGAGGACTAACTTCAATAGCTATATGTTTCATTATCACACTTCTACTACTTATTCATTTATTATAAAATTTTTCCCCTTAGATCATGAGGGTATTGTCTCCACATTATACAACCATGAACCCTCGCTACTATGCAGTTGACTCCAGAGTATGGGGAGGTGCAGTTGAAGCGTTGTGACTGACTGAGTTTGGTTACTTATGAGTAAACCACGTCTGAGATGTTACAGATTTCATTTAATTAGGCCTCTTAATTAGAAGGTCACTAAACTTTTGATCTCCACTATATATGGTTCTCATATAATCTCAAAGGGGTTGTTCCCATTTCTAACTGTGGGGATCCACACCCATTTATATAATTGGGTTCCCTATTCACCCAGGTTATATAAATGGTAAACCCTTCAACCAAGGCCCCCAACTTAAGTGTCCATTCACCCAGTTTTCCTGTCCATTCCCCATAATCCCAAAATCCCACTATAAGGGTTAAAATCAACTCAGGTATCATCCACAACCTCCAATGAAAAATAAATAGGTTATTCAAAATATATTTGTACCCTTGGATTAAATATTTCTTTTATAATGTATATAGATAATTTGATAATAGATTTTCCCTGGGTTATCCAACTGAAACTGTTGGTCCTTTTGGATTTCAATAATATTTTTTTATTTTGATAAAGAGGGACCTTATATGACAAGTTACTCATATTGGTTTCCCCAAATAGGTTACTATATATTTCAAGCATCTTTTATTCTACCTGGCATTCGATAAAATTCAATATGATCTGAAGAGGTATATGGAACAGTACTCGAGTTTAAATCCAAACCCTTCTTAATTGGTTAATGTCACATATGAGTCAAATATTCCTTCATTTTCTATATCTAAAAAACATAATGAGTAAGTTAATATTAGGTGTAATCCTCAATCAAACCCATTCATGTCTAGTTTCCAACTATAAGGATGAACCAGAAAGGGTTATTTATAAAAAAAATCCCACACCCATTTCATGGAACCTTTAACCATGTTTCCCAGTCTATATAACATTAAATTGTATCGAATATAGTATATTATTCCCGATCATAAACAACAAATACCTTGTCCTATTATTATTACATTAAACTACAAGAAATCATGGTTAAGGATGCATGACCATAAACGGTACATCAGCAATCATATAACCGACCAACCTCTCGACTAATAGATAATCCAAAGTTTTTCTAGTCTTTACGAGGGGCCTCATACCTTTGTAAATCATGTTTTCAGTTTTCTAAGTTGGAATGAATTTAACTAGTATTCTAGAAAAGTTTTAATAGACCATAATGAAATTTTAAATATATTGATGAATTATAAAATAATATTAAGACTGTTAATTTAAAGTAGAAAATAAAATACTAAATGTAGAAAATTTTCACATTAGTATAATCCAAGGTGGAAATACACTAAAAACATATTAATATACTTTCTGAGAGATATGTTTTGAACTATGTTGATATTTTTTTATAGAATCATAACCTTATTATATTCTAATTTTTATAGTGGAATTATAACCAAGACATATAATTTTGTATAGGGATTCAACAAAAAATTACAATACAAAATTCAAACTATGAGAGACAGCACATGAATTTTATTGATTTTAAAATATGATAGTATCAATTTGAAGAAAAAAATAACTATTTTTACTATAAATTAATTCAAAACAATGTGTGAGAACAAGTTTGAGTGATATGATGTACTGTTATAGACACAGGAAACTATGATGAAATTGAAAGAAGATAGAAAATATAACCCTAAGTACAAGTTCTTTAGTAAAAGATCAATAATTTCTAAAAAAGAAATACTATATAAATAAGTTTAACTTTATCACGTGAGATATCATCTAATAAATGATTATTATTCTTATATAAAGGACTACATATCGCTTAATAGTGTCACACCCCAACAGTTGTTGTACAGTATTAATTGAGAGTGCGAATGAACTCATTGAAAGAGTACTATATCAGTATTTTTACATTTCACCTTCATATAATATTTAAAACAATTTAAATAAGTTAAAATTCAGGATAGCTGATCCATTAGTTAAATAATTAATATTCAAAGTTGTAGATGCATAATTATGAGGGAAAGATAAATATTATCATTTAATAATAAACAGTAAACATTCAAACATAAATGAAAAATTCCAACCAATTTAAAATAATAATTATCAATGTTCCAAAATAATAGGTCAAATATATCACACAAACATTTTATAACAAATTCCTTCAAAATTTATTATTTGAAAACATTGATAGTTTAAATGCATATAGATATATAGAATTTTCAAAATTAATATCATTATATTGAAAACATTAAAAAAATATTGAATAAGATCCTATGCCTTATACATAAATTTACAAAAAAAAATAACATCCTATAAAACAACCAAAATGAATAAATTGAAAATTTTAAAACATTTATAGCATAATCATTTGAAAAATTGTAATATATTTTATCTTGATTTAAATTTGATTTAATAACAATAAAAATACTTCTTAAAATTTATATAAAAAGTTATATGATTTAATAAAATCCATAAAACAATGAAAACAATTAATATATGCATATAGTAATTGTAGATTCCAAAAGAATTGTGGAAAAGATAATATTTGAATTCTCGTATATGCGTAAATGTAAAATTGATATAAAGGAACATTTGTAAAGGTAATATTAAAATTCCATATACTATTTAATTGTACTAAATCTCATAATGTTAACAAAATGATTTGTGTAACAGTAAAATATAATGATGTTTAAGGGTAACAAAAAATTTATATTGAATTTATGAAGGTATATTTCTAGTATTTTATGTTTTGTGAGGGTGATAGGATAAAATAGTTATACATGGAGAGCTAACATGGATTTTCATCAGCTCATGTAATATTAAAGTGTATTTTAATTAATTTTCATAAGGGTATAAATATATGGGCATAATGATATAATTAATTTTTCAAAACATGTTTTAGTGTAGTTTAATAGTTTATGTAAGTGGAAAGTAAGACTTTCAAAAAAATGGTATGGGAACATAAAATTACAATTAAATATTTAATCTATTTTATAAAAAATAAAATCTGGATAAAAATAATATGAATATATATCATCATGTTAGTTTTCAATTGGAAAAGTTTAATTAATAATGGATACTTTAACAATATATTATGTAATAAAATGGAATATAATATCAATGATCTTAGTTCTAGAAATATTTAGAGGGTTTTTTGAAATGTAAATCATTGAAAAATTAGAAAAATATATTTAAATCTTTTCAAAAATAAAATTGTTGTCATATGTTGTTTCTTTAATCCCTAATGATAGGGAAAAATGAATCAATAGGTAAATATTTAGTTTAATCATTCTAAAAATAGATAAATAAAATTATTGAGCTATTAGAAATTGAATTTTAACTAGAAAAATGGAAAATAGCTGAGGTACTTTTTATATTAAGTTTCCATCCACCAAAATTAGAAAAAAAAAATTAAAAATAGAATAAAAAATTCTATTTATAATAGAATAAAACATAAATAAATGTTACTTTAACATATCTAATAATATACCTAACAAATTTAAAATGAGGATCCTTACTATCAAATTGAAATCGCACACATAAAAGAAATCTCATCCTAATATAAGCCCAAGATGTAATAAAATATTAAAAACCACCAATCAAGCCTATAAACAATTTAAAATTAGTATAATTTATAGAAATTATCTAATTATAAGTTACAATCAGTACTCATAAGTGATTTAATAGGATTACAAGATCCAAAACCATAATATAAAATTAAATATTTTTAATATTTTGATATATTTAATAATACTCAATCATTTCATGGATTAATTTAAATTCATAAAGGAATTTGATTTCTCCCATTAAACTCATATTGAATTCACTATCCATCATATCCTAAATTTTTTTCCAAAAAATAACTAGAATATCTAAAATATAATTCCTGAAAAATAATTTTCACAATTGAAATATTTTTTTAAATTATTATAATAAAAAAAGTAAGATGTATTTTTTATTTATGAAAATAATTTTTCAACAAAAAAATATTCAATAATACCAAAAATTAGGTTCCTTCATAAGTCTATATAAATACTTGGATAGTCTAAAAATATGGTAAGTGAATTTTTCACATTCAAAACCATGTTGTTGTGAAACATATACTTATTTATAAATAAAAACATTTACAATTCACATTTACCTTCCATTTGAAATAACGTAAAACCATGAAAAGTAAAAAATTAATATAAAATTATGATATATTAAATTATAGAAATAGGAATAATATATTTATAATAATCTAAACCTTATTCTTTAAAATAACCATGACTTTTAGTACTGAATATATTCTTAACAATTTAAAAGGTTTCATCCATTTTATTTCTAAAAATACAATAAGGTCCAAAAAATAATTTTTTTACAGGGTTTCATTAATATAAAAAAAATTCTCGAAAATTTATTAGGTTAACCTTTAATTTCAATAAAACAATTAATATCATCCAAATCATAAAAACCCTCAATATAAACACAATTAGAAACAAAAGCTAAATTCCCACAATATTTCAAATCAAAGCACCTAGTATTAACACTAAAAAACCAATGCAATTTATATTATCAATAGGTTTATATTTATAAACCTTACAAGACGTCATAGTTGAATGAAGTGTAATATTGTCCTCAACAGTAATATTAACTGGATATTTTTCTTTAAAAAATAAATAAAATCATTAAAATCATGAGGAAAATCATTTAAATGAAAAATTTCATCAAAACATATTAGTCAAAAATGAAATCAAAATATTACTCTAAAACCATAGTTCGTTATTGTTAACATGAAAGGATTTAAATTTATTATAAAAACTAAGAAAAATGCCTTTATCACTTTTTTCAATCTAATTTTAGCATGTTATCCTTAGTTTTTAAAATAAAAAATCTATACCTAAAATAATTAAAATAAAAAACATCAGGTTTCTACATTTTAATAATTCATATATGGTATTCTCTAAAAATGTATAATTAAATCACTATTTAAAATAATAAAATATAAATTAATAGATTTAGAAAAAATATATATTTCGGTTACTATATTTTTGGAACAAAATATTGTCCATTTCAATAATATTTCAATTCTTTTATTCTATAATAACATTTTTTTGTGTTCTTAGAGAAAAAAAATAATAAAATATCTATTTACTTCAAAAAAATAAAAAATATATGTTGAAAAATTCACCCCCTTTTCCCCTTATATTATAAATTATTAAAAAACTCTTTGACATTGAACCAATATACCAAAAACATTCAATCCATAAGATTTTCCAATTTGATGAAATATTAATTAAGTCCATATAAATTTTCTAAAATCATCAACAATTACATAAACATATTTAAAACCTCTTAAAAAAGCGACGTTCATATGACCAAATAAATAAAAATAATAATTTCTAATGATCTATTATTTATAATTTTATAAATAAATATAATGATAATCTTATATTTTTTAACTTTTAAAAATTAATCACAAAAACAATTCTTACTAATTTTCAAATCGGGTAACTGGCACATAAGTCCTTTCACTGATAGTTTGTGTAATATTCAAATGTTTACTTATTCATTTATATGATTTTATAAGATATCATACACTTATATATAATTAAGACTATTGAAATAATGATTATTTAATTTATAATAAAATATATAAAAATATTAATATTCTTATTAAGATAATATAATACATTTTCTTTTTATAAAATAAACAATTATTATCATAAAATTTATCACTCATTCCATCATCATAAAATTTTGAAATAATAATTATGTTATGTTTCAAAACATTAACATATACATCACAAGAAATTAAAAAAACATTGAAAACACTTACTTCACTAAATAGTTTAACTATTCCTTTTGATTTGTCACTAAATATCATAGAGTATACATTTATTTAATTGTAAGATAAAAAACTTGATGGATCTCCAGCCATTAATATATAGAAGGTTGTGTCCATGTACCATGTATGTTTGATACCCTTATGTTATGTTCACCAAAAATATTTATTATGTAAAAAACCATTCACTACCCATGCTATATTTGGGTCAATTAGGTTTGGGTAAGAGTTCATTGGAACTCAAATTGATTATAAACATGTATTCACTAATAATATAGACAATATATTCATTGAAATAAAATCCTGAGTATAACCAAGAGATTAAATAATTATTAGAAACATTCATTAACACAATCCACTTTCATGAAAAATTTAATACATATAACATTTGATATGATTTCATTATAATGTCTAAAAGAAAAAGCTTTCAAAATATTAGTAACATGGGGATTGTAACAAAACTAGTTTCATCATTTTATGATTCATCGTGGTCGTAATATTGTTATAATTTACATTACATTGAAAAAAAATTGAAATTTTTTATATAAAAAATAGTAACTATGTTTTTGATATTATCTTTCTCCTTTCGAAAAAAATAAAAAACATCAAAAATATTAATTTTTAAACATTAATAAGAATTACTCAATTTATTACATTATTATTTAAATTTACCATTTTTAAACTTTTTTCAATTCATTTTATTGAAATTCATTTAAAAATGAAACTGGATTTCTTAAATTCATATATTCTTTACTGAATATCTTTATTTCCTTAATAGTCTTCCTTTTCTTAAATTAATATTTTTTTTATTGGCTAATTTACTTACCTTAATAGTATTATTGTTCCATTTTTTTTATTTTTTATATAATTTAGTAACACATAAAAAAAATATTTGATGTATTTCATCCTCTTCATATATATCATCAAATTTATAACCATCGTTGCAATAATTATAACTAGATCTTGAATTTGAATCATTCCTAACCTCATTCATAATTATCACCATATATCATAGGAAATTTGGATATTTTTCTCTTCCAAATTCTCCCCTATATTATAATTAATTAATGTATCCTTACCTAGTATATTGATGTAATTCCTTTTAATTTTTATCCACTATTTCGTGCATTAATATTACAAAATCGAATTCTTTGTCTCTAATATTTCCTCATTAATAATAGTTTAGTTTTGAAAAAATATTATACCCACTTGTGTAAAATTTCATTCTTTTTTATTCGTCCTTCTAATATTCTCTGTGTTGCCTCGTTAACATTCTCTTTTTCTTTATTATAATATAAATATAATTTCTTATATTTATAATTTACCCTTTTTCACTTTTCTATTACTTTGATTCAAAATTATTATATGTAATTATAATATAATATATGAATTCAATAACATTATTCTTTGATGTTTTTTATTTAAAAATATTCCTTAACTCAGGATCACAGTAATGAAGTGATATGATGAGTTTATCTAATTTATATTCTTTGAAATTATGAATTTCATTGATCATAACCCTTAGGAATTCCATTTCTTGGATAGACCCCTTAGGACTTCTTCAACAAGTATAGTGTTCCATAATGTTTCTATATAGAAATACATTCCACTATCAATTCATGTGAATTAGTGGATCATTTGGATAACAAATTCATTATCACCCATATTGAAATATTCGTACTCATCATGAAGCATATTACGTATGGTTTTAATAAGATTATCTAAGCTGGGTCAGTTATTTAAATAATATTCTATATATCAGGAGTTTTCTTACACAAAGATAGATGACTAAAAATTTAATGTCCCTTATTTTCCAGGTATTATTTTTAAAAATTATATGGAATATATTCGAGATGATTCATTGAGATGGAATTCTATTTTGAGCCCTAGTTTTCCTGGAATAAATGTTTGAAATATATTAAAAAAATTATATTGCACATGAATTCATTTTTCTTGAAATGGATGATAAGCATATAAATCGATGTCTAGATCTAAAATATGAGGGAACTATTGATTTCAAAGTACTGGACTTAGCCTAGGAACAACCTAAAATCGGACGATGTTGATCGACATTGAAAAGTTGTTTTCGTCATATTCAAGGAAATAATATAAATACATGATTTTTTTGATTTTTTTGGTTTCGTCGATGTAGGGATACTTATTTTTTTACGTAAGCCTTTAGGTAGGGATCGAGGGTTACTCTTAAAACCAAGAAATCTCCATAGAGGATCTGGATGGAAAACATGGAGTATTATCTATATAGTGATGACAGAGACATGGATCAAAGATTGTTCTTGATGGATCTCACCAATGGAAATCAATCTTCATTAGTTAAGGATTCAATTCCCTAGTAGAATATGTTATTTTTTATTTCTTTCCATGTTCTTGAAATTTATAATGAACACAAAAAAAACAATTGATAAGTTAACTTGTGTTTCAATTTTTCCTTGAAGGGTGGGTTATACTCTATGGTATTTACTGGGTTTTCTTATATAGGTTATTGTTTTTATTATTGATAGTTCTTATTGTAAAGTATCAAGGCTATAATGAAAAATGACCAAGGTTCGTTCCTAATTTTTTTTTCTCTTTTCTTATCTCTCCCCTATATTCTACTCATGTTCTTCATTATTCATTATGATTATGAATGATTGTTCATTGTGTCTTATTTTCTTTGTTCAAAAATATGAAATTTAACATTTTCCCATAGGAAGACCTAATTGTGGTGTGGTGGCGATGACGATAGATGGATCAGTGCAAATCATAAGAAACTTATCTTCGATTGGTTTGCATCATAATCAATTTAAATGTTATTTAAGATGATTAATGGCCTGGAACACCTTGATTCAGTGTTATAGTGAATAAAAGAGCATAGATATGGAGTTTTGAGATAACGAACCACTTAATCAGAACCCGAGAGATTGGTTGTGGTGGGAAGAAGAAGAACACAACATTCTTGAAAAAATCTAATGATCATGGCATGTGACCTGGGAATACATGTAGTGTTTTCCCCACTGAATAGATTCGAGGGTTTCAATAAAGTGTTATATATCACATGCAATGTGACCCCAGTCACAAGGAATGTAGTTACTCCCCAGAGACTCGAAATGTATCTCCGGAGATACACGGACATATGGTGGAGAACAAGAGTCACCTAAAGGGAATGTACCCGACCACATGATCAGTCCTGGACCATGTACATGTACTAACCCATGTACTATTACATGGGAAGAGATACACGAGTTTACACTGTGTACTAGAACATGTCAAGAGTATGTGGGTGGACCCCAGATGGAAGGACATGGTGTTTGACACTATCAACACACTTTGTACCCAAATTCTACATTACATAGTTTATAATGACATTGGACATTGTACATGGGAAATACCATAGGTCAAGGGACATGGTGTGTGACCCTAATACTTGTTCTATATACCTTTTTACATGATTTGATTCTCTTGTCCTTCATATCTTGGACATGTTTTGTTTCGGTCTATTCCCATAACACTTCCCAGAAGGTAGTTACGAATTATTTCCAACTCATAGGACTGTGTTCTATTTATTTGGATTTCCTAGATAGTGTTGTTGGAATCCCCCATGAATCCTAAAGTAGGATCCTATATTCATTCATCATTCCCAAGGTAGGGTCATTGGTATTGATGTGACCAGCATTAAAGGACATGGATCCTCTAATAAGTAAGTTAATCTTGGTTGAGCAGTTGATTTCACCACATGGACCTAGATATGATCCTCATCTGTGGTATCATATTCTATTTACATTTATCATCATATTTATCATTTCATAGTTCCTGAAGAATATAACCTCTCAAAAAAAATCAACTCTTCTATCAAACTCAAGAGTATGTTCTCTCGGATGAGTGCTTCATGGAAATCTACTAGTTGTATCTCGAGTGTTATTATGTAACTGTCATTACTTACCTCTAGACTGTGTATATGGGGTTGAGTATATCTAGATATTCTTATATTTTCTGTTGACATATATGTGTATATAGAAAACTATGATTTCCTTTTTGTATTTCTTTGTTGTTTTGGGGTATCCAACTAAGTATTGTTATAATCACCCCTTTAAGATCTTTTCGCACACATGTCATGTCATGTGAAGAAGAGTGACCTTTTGACATGTCCTTGGTAGACCTGGGCCAGATGGTGCCCTGTGGGATTAGACAACCCAAGGTGTGTTCATATAGTTACAGAAAACATCCCCAATACCTTCTATTTATAGGTTGGGCTTGTGTTTATAGATATCATTTTGCTATTCTTATATTCTTTCCTAGATTACCATAATTTCTTTACTTTTTATTGTACTCTGTTGGTTGGGATATAGTGGTATGAATGCATTGTTTTATTATTGGTTTGAACATTTCATTATTTTATAGGCATGGATATGTGTGTGAGGATATAGGTACAAAGCCAATGCCTCCCACTTTAGTGATATGCCTACTCAGTGCAAGTCAGTAGACATTGGCATATTGGAGGTGGGCTTGGAGAGTCACAACACAGTCCCCACTCGGAAAGGTCATGACAGATTGGTATCAAAGCTGGCCAGTTCTCTATTTGGACTGAGAGTATATGAGATTTATTTGGGGAAATAGTGGTCAGTGTTTTGTGTTTGGAATTATGTATAGGAACTCTAGTGTTGGTGCGGGCAGCCGACGTATCCATACACCATGACTTTAATTACCAATTTTTTGACATAGTACATGAGATTTCTAGTTGGAGAGAAAAAATGGTACATGAATCATATAGAAATGGGTTATGGTTTTCATGTCACTCTTAAGTCATATCTCCAAATATACTCATAGATCATGGTACATCTTGTTATCTTACAAGATGCCTCTGCAACACATACCATCTATAATTAAGTATATTTACATTGAGGATGACCCCTTGAGTGACAAGGCATCGATACATGGACCATTTCCCCAAATGTTACCTCTATGTGGTGCCATAACAATTCCCCCGCCTATTGAGGAGCATGTGGTACCTGATTAACTCACATAAGAGGAGTGTAGGATGAGTGCACTATATGAGTTTAAGATAAATATACCCCTTAGGATCTAAGGAGAGCCTGACCCTCATGTGGTAGAGGGATGGAATGAGGGGGTGATCCATGTTTTCCACCTTGTTCAGACACCAGCAGATCATATGGCGGTTCTAGAAGCGAGCCCTATACAAGGATCTGCACGGTAACGGTGGAGTTTGTCTATCCAAACTCACAACATGGTGACTCTTATGTGGAAATATTTTGAGAATCTATTTTGATAGGAGTTATCACCAATTACACTAAGATATGTGTGCATAAAAGATATTCTTCATGTCTAGTAGGGTTTCATTATAGTGGATGATTATTTAACAAGGATCACCAACCATTCTAGGTACTTGATAGATATAGTTAGAGATCATTACTTCGGGAATCAGAAATTTTATCAAGGTATTTGTAGAGACCTTCCAGCCATCATTATCCCCATATGTATTATGAAATATGATGTGGTACTTGAACGTACATTGGTTATTGAAAGATTCTTGGGTGAGAAGGTATAATGAGAGTTAGTTTTTAGTGGGAAGAAAAGAAAAATACCTTGGAATTATGAAGTAGAGATCATTCTTAAGGTATGTGATATGTGAGAGAATTAATGAAGAGGTCCCAGGATAGATGATCTGTAGTTTTGGGATCACAGGGTTGGTCCAGTTATCCTTGAGAGATTCAGTTTTATTCATCTGATGGAAGGGGACATCTTGCCCTTGATTTTATGAAATGTCATACTTCTGACCTTGATATAGTGGAAAGACCATCGAGGAAGATATTAAATTTAGAGAAGGAAGATCCACATGGAGGCAGATGAGGCAGAGGGGATGGGAGAGTAGTACACGGTGTTCAACATTTTCAATTATTACCTACACCGACCCTTGGAGATCTATGCCAGGCTCATGGAGCTGGATGTCAGGAGAGGAGAAAACTATATACATTCGAGTCATATTACACAAGGGATCCAATAATGATTCATGGTAATATATGTTTCTTTTATACATTACTTTTAGTACTGATAGACATAGGTTCTAGTCATCCCTTTCTCACAACATATCTGGTTCAGGACCAAGGTATTTCAGTTGAACAGTTGACTTGATGCTTATGCTTGGAGACACCTATTGGAGAATATTTTGTGATCATACCTATATGTAGATAGTGGAACCTAACCTTTAGAGGTGAAAATTTCAGTTGGAACTACTTGGTGGAGGCATTGAGTCCTTATGATGTCTTTCTTCATCTGGATTTGTTATATATATACCATTCCCAGATTTACTATTTTAGGTGAAGGGTGTGGTTTGCCTATAGTGATGGAACAAGTTTTCTCTTTAACAATGAAACATAAACACGATAAGCACATGATAGACTTCGGAAAAGAATCGTGCAACTAATTACTTATCATTTGGCTGTCCTGACAGTTGGTTTATTAGATGTTATGAGCTATTAGTTTCTTGTGGTGGTGGCAGATTAGGAGGACACATTTCATAAATATGTTCAAGGATTTCCTTATCACTGAGGGATAGAATTATTAATTTATTTACACCCAAGGATGGTACCAATATCAGCACCAACATATTGGATGCCTCCAACAGAAATTCATGAACCTAGGGTTTAGTTGAGTACTTATAGAGGACAATCTTCATGGGACCTATAGTTTCACCCTAGGCAGCCTATTATTGTCTAAAAAAAGGTATACGAGATCTTGAGGTGGTCTATGGTTTGCTGGCCCTTGAACCAGGTGACCATAAAGAAATAGTATCCACTACCAAGGATCAATGAGCTATTCGATCATCTGATAAGGAAAAGATTGTCCTAGAAGGTTCATGTTTGATCAGGTTATCACCAATTGCAAGTATAGAATGAGGATATAATGACGATGGCATTTAGATTTCATTATGGTCAATGTGAGAACTGAGATATACCCTTCGGTGTGAGGGAATATAGTACAGTTTTTATAGGACTCATGATCCATATCGTTCATCCTTATTTAGAATGGTTCATTGTAGTCTTTATCAATGATATCCTTGTGTACTCATAGTTTGAGGAGGATAATGAGAGACACTTAAAGATGGTTCTATATGTACTCTAAGAGCACCAAATTTATGGGAAACTCTTAAAGATCCATTTTTGGATTAAGTAGGTCCACTTTCTAGGACACATTATCTTTGTAGATGGTGTAGCAGTGGACTCGACCAAGGTTAAGGCAGTGCTATCATGGGGGGCCACCTAAGCATGTGATCGAGGTGTGGATCTTTCTAGTGATAGAAGGCTATAATTCAATATTTATACCAGATTTTTCAAGGATATCAACAGATATGACAACATTAACTCTCAAGGGGTTGGTTTCTATGTGGACATAGAAGTGCCTGTAGGATTTTATGTAGTTTACAAGAATGTTGATGAGCTCTCTGATCTTGATATCGCTAGAGGAGGGTGTCAATTATGTAGTGTTATGTGGTCTATCTGTAACTGGGTGTGTTTGTTCCCTATGAATAGGAAAGAGGTGATTTCCAATGGTTCATGTCAGTTGAAACCACATGAGTATGACTATGCGACCCATGATGTTGAGTTAGTAGTGGTATTCTTCACGTTGAAGATGTGGTGACACTGACTAAGGGGTGACTAGTTTATCATCTACTATAATCATAGGACTCTATGGAATATCTTCCCTTAGAAGGATTTTAACTTGATAAATATAAGATGGTTAGAGTACCTCTAGGACCATGTCTTTGATATTGTCTATAATTTTTGGAAGGGGAATGTGGTGGAATATTTTCGTAGAATGAGATCTAGTTTGTAGTTACTGAATAAGATGATAGAGTAGTTGGTCTCGTTGAAGTTATCTCTGGTGGGTGGAGATTGAGAAGCATAACTTTATTCGATCGTTATCACCCCTCTACTATTATAGTGAATCTTGGAGGCACATCTTTGGGATACCAACTATAACACCCTACATGCTCAGATAACCATAGGGCATGCCCCTGATGAATATTCAAATGGTGGGGAGAAATTTTTTCTTTTCAAGGGATGCATATTAGTACTAGTGGAGTTGTGGTAGGAGGTTTTTATGGAGTTTCATACATCCCCATTGTTTGTACATCTATGTTTGGTGAATATGTACCAGGACCTATGGAGTCTATTTTTCTGTCCATGGATAGAGATAGGAGTTGTGGATTTTTTTTGTGACCTTACTTATCACTAAGTGAAGGCTGGTCACTATGTTCCAGTGGGTTTAGCTCAACCCCTTGATGTCCTGGATGGTAATTGGGATGAGATATCAATGAAATTCAAGAGGGTTTTACCTCTTATATCGAGGGGGCATGGTGCCATATGGATGATTATTGATAGACTCACCAAGTTATCCAACTTCCTAGCTATCCTAAAGGAGTGTTCAATAGAGAGATTAGGATGCCTCTCTATGAAACTAATTACTTATCATTTGGTTGTCCTGACAGTTGGTGTATTAGATGTTATGAGCTATTAGTTTCTTGTGGTGGTGGCAGATTAGGAGGACAAATTTCATAAATATGTTCAAGGATTTCCTTATCACTGAGGGATAGAATTATTAATTTATTTACACCCAAGGATGGTACCAATATCAGCACCCACATATCGGATGCCTCCAACAGAAATTCATGAACCTAGGGTGTAGTTGAGTACTTATAGAGGACAATCTTCATGGGGCCTATAGATTCACCCTAGGCAGCCTATTATTGTCTGAAAAAAGGTATACGAGATCTTGAGGTGGTCTATGGTTTGCTGGCCCTTGAACCAGGTGACAATAAAGAAATAGTATCCACTACCAAGGATCAATGAGCTATTCGATCATCTGATAAGGAAAAGATTGTCCTAGAAGGTTCATGTTTGATCAGGTTATCACCAATTGCAAGTATAGAATGAGGATATAATGACGATGGCATTTAGATTTCATTATGGTCAATGTGAGAACTGAGATATACCGTTCGGTGTGAGGGAATATAGTACAGTTTTTATAGGACTCATGATCCATATCTTTCATCCTTATTTAGAATGGTTCATTGTAGTCTTTATCAATGATATCCTTGTGTACTCATAGTTTGAGGAGGATAATGAGAGACACTTAAAGATGGTTCTATATGTACTCTAAGAGCACCAGATTTATGGGAAACTCTTAAAGATCCATTTTTGGATTCAGTAGGTCCACTTTCTAGGTCACATTATCTTTGTAGATGGTGTGGCAGTGGACTCGACCAAGGTTAAGGCAGTGCTATCATGGGGGCCACCTAAGCATGTGATCGAGGTGTGGATCTTCCTAGTGATAGAATGCTATAATTAAATATTTATACCAGATTTTTCAAGGATATCAACATATATGACAACATTAACTCTCAAGGGGTTGGTTTCTATGTGGACATAGAAGTGCCTGTAGGATTTTATGTAGTTTACAAGAATATTGATGAGCGCTCTGATCTTGATATCGCTAGATGAGGGTGTCAATTATGTAGTGTTATGTGGTCTATCTGGAACTGGGTGTGTTTGTTCCCTATGAATAGGAAAGAGGTGATTTCCAATGGTTCATGTCAGTTGAAACCACATGAGTAGAACTATGCGACCCATGTTCTTGAGTTAGTAGTGGTATTCTTCACGTTGAAGATGTGGTGACACTGACTAAGGGGTGACTAGTTTATCATCTACTATAATCATAGGACTCTATGGAATATCTTCCCTTAGAAGGATTTTAACTTGATAAATATAAGATGGTTAGAGTACCTCTAAGACTATGTCTTTGATATTGTCTATAATTTTTGGAAGGGGAATGTGGTGGAATATTTTCGTAGAATGAGATCTAGTTTGTAGTTACTGAATAAGATGTTAGAGTAGTTGGTCTCGTTGAAGTTATCTCTGGTGGGTGGAGATTGAGAAGCATAACTTTATTCGATCGTTATCACCCCTCTACTATTATAGTGAATCTTGGAGGCACATCTTCGGGATACCAACTATAACACCCTACATGCTCAGATAACCATAGGGCATGCCCCTGATGAATATTCAAAAGGTGGGGAGAAATTTATTCTTTTCAAGGGATGCATATTAGTACTAGTGGAGTTGTGGTAGGAGGTTTTTATGGAGTTTCATACATCCCCATTGTTTGTACATCTATGTTTGGTGAATATGTACCAGGACCTATGAAGTCTATTTTTCTGTCCATGGATAGAGATAGGAGTTGTGGATTTTTTTTGAGACCTTACTTATCACTAAGTGAAGGCTGGTCACTATGTTCCAGTGGGTTTAGCTCAACCCCTTGATGTCCTGGATGGTAATTGGGATGAGATATCGATGAAATTCAAGAGGGTTTTACCTCTTATATCGAGGGGGCATGGTGCCATATGGATGATTATTGATAGACTCACCAAGTTATCCAACTTCCTAGCTATCCTAAGGGAATTTTCAATAGAGAGATTAGGATGCCTCTCTATGCAAGAGATAGTTTTAATCCACATATTTTCATCCACAATATTTTCAGGTTGTGATTATTTATTTATATCTCGGTCATGGAAGGGACTAAAGGAGGTGTTTCTGACCCAAATTTTTTAAGCACAGTGTTTCACCCATAGATGGACGACTTGACGGATAGAACCATTCATGTTCTTGGGGACATGTTGTGATCATTCATGTTGGACATTGAACATAGTTTGTAGTATCACCTTCCACTAGTAGTGTTTGTGTACAAAAATATCTACCATTCCACAACTGGTATTGCACCATTCAAGCCCTTGTATGGGAAAACCTACTAGTCACCACATTGTTTGATTGACCCAGGAGAGTTAGCACTTATAGACCCAGAGTTTGTGTATCATACTACATAGAAGGTGTAGATCATCCATGATCAAATCAAGACTACATATTTCCTTTATAAGTCTTACGTTGACAGGCATTGGAGGCCATTGGAGTTCGAGGAAGGACACTATGTGTTCTTATATGTTTCACCTCGATGCGGATTACATAGGTTTTTCTATGGTGGAATGTTATCACTAATGTTTATCATACCTTTTTAGATATTGAATATAGTTATTAAGGTGGCATACCACTTCATTATACCTTTGATGTTTGATCGGGTAGAAGATTTCTTCCATGTTTCACAACTAAGGAGGTATGTTCCCGACCCATCAAACTTTATCGACTGGGGTGAGCTAGATATCAATGATGGAGTGAATTTTTCTAAATACTCATTGAAGATATAGGATTTGTAAGAGAGGATCCTTCTTGGGTGACATATCCCTATTGTTCGTGTTTGGTGGCATCATGGGAATCTACCAGAGAGTACAAGGGAGCGGGAGGTTCAGATTCGTACACAGTACCCACATCTTTTTAAGTATTCATTGTTTTGGATATTTAGGGATGTAAAGCCCCATGTTGTGGAGAATTAAATGTCTACGATTCTCCATGTATTATTTTTAAATATTATTTGGATTACATTTAAGGCCATACACTTAGACGGCGTGTGATTTTGAGCCCCAAGGTGGCTGGAAAAAACATATGGAATATAATTAAAAAATTATATAGCACATGTATGCAGTTTTTCTGAAACTGTGGAAATTATTATAAACGGGTTCTCAGTTTAGAAATAGTAGGGAACCATTGTGTTTAGAGCATCAAATTTAACCTATGTGTGGCGGAACATCGGCCGGTGTGGTTCAGATATGAAAATTAGTTATGGGAATTATTAATTAAATAAAATAAATTTATTATTTACTTTATTTCTCTATTTTACATTGCAGTGATTCTTATTATTTTAATTAAGAATTTAGTTAAGGATCTAGGGATAGCTTCATAACTCCTATAATTCCCTAGATGATCTAGAGAGTAACCCTAAATAATTCTGTTGATGGTGAAGATAGATACTGGGATCAAAGATCGATCATGACAGATCTCACCAGTCAAAATTGACGTTCAATAGTGAATGATTCAATTCCCATCTAGGATGTGTTATTTTGGATTTATGTCCATGTCCATGAATTCAACAATGAATGTAGACCACCCAACGAACATAATGATCCATAGATTGATCATTCCTTGAGGGATGGGTTATACTCTGTGGGATCTATGGTGTTTGACTATATAGTTTATTGTTTTGATTTTTTATCATTCTTATGGGAACAAATTGATAACAGAATAAGCAACAACTGTTTATCAATCCTCTTATTTGTTCCTATGATTACCTATCCCCCATTTTTATGTGTTTTTTTCATTATCGAAATTATGAATGAATGATCGTTGTACCTTATTTTCTTTTTTCAAATAGCCAAAATTGAAGATCATGCGTCTGGATAACCTAATGGAGGTGCAACAACGATGGTGGTGGAAAAATCGGAGTAAATAAAATGAAATTGTTCTTCTAGTGGTTTTTTAATCGATTTAAACATTTTTTTATAATTGATGGCTCAAAACAGGTCAATTCAGAGTTATGGTGAGGAAATGAATCAAGATTTGGAGTTTCGGTGAACATGTCATACAATTAGAACAAAATAGATCGGCCAAAGTGCGTAGAGGAAGAATGTGACTTTATGAAAAAACATGATGAACACACCATGTAACTATGGGTTACATGGTGTGTGGAACCCCATGTGCGGTGGCTAGGGCTACAGGGAATAGTTAAATATCACACAACATGTGATCTTAGTTAAATAGTGCATATTTACTCCCTAGAGACTTATCGTGTATCTCATGAGATACATGGACATAGGCTGGAGTAAGCAGGTTGCCTATAAAGAATGTACCATACCACACGACTTGTACTTGACCAAGTACATGAACTACCCTATGTACTACTACAGGTGAAGAGATACATGGGTTGACACCATGTATTGAAAAATGGCCAGAGTATACGGGTGGACCCAGAATGGAAGGACACAGTTTGGGACTCCATCTATATGTCGTGTACCCATCATCTACATGACACAATTTAGAATAACATGGTTCATTGTACATGGGTAGTACCTACATTCAAGGGACATCGTTTATGATGGAAAAGTTTCTTTAGGGTTCATTACCTTACTGCATCCAGAAGGTTTGAATGAATCATTTCCTACTCATATGACTGTGATCCCCAAAGCATGACCGGGATAGAGTTATTGGAATCTCCTGAGAGGCCCAAGATAGAATCCTATACTCATTTTTTGTTCTCTATGTAGAGTCCTTGGTATTAACATGGCCAACATCACCAGACATCTGTCATCTACATAGTAGTCTAATCTTGATTAAGGTGTTGGTATCACCCTATTGAGCTGGTTATGATCCTCATTTCTTGTATCACATTCTCTTCAGATCTATCAATGTATCCCTCTTGCGACAGTTCCCGAAAAACGGAACTTCTCATACAAACATCATTAGTGCTATCAGACTCAGGAGTATATTATTTTGGATTATTTATTCTTGGAAATATTTGAGCTAAATCCATAGTTTTGGTATGTGGTAGTCGTGAATTACATTTAGACTAAATATCTTGGTTTTATTATATGTCAATATTCTTATTTTTTTTCTATACAAATAATTCAATAGAATTGATTATTCTTTCCTTTTTGTTTTTTCTCTGTAGTTTTGGAGTGACCTACTGAGTATTGTTACACTCATACCTTTACAGACTTTTCATGCATGTGTCATGTCTTCTAATTAAAACTAACCATTTTACTAAGTCCTTGGCTGATCCAGACCAGACGGTACATTGTGAGATCAGATAGGCCGAGGTGTGTTCCTATGTCTATAGATAGGAGTCCCAGTACCTAATTTTTATAGGTTGGCCATGTGGTAGGGGGATTGTATTTTTTCCCAGTTTACCTTACTTGCTTTCCATTATATCATACGATATTGATTGGGATATATGTGGAACACGTGCATTTTTTAGTGGTTTTTAGATTTCATCATCTTTGGGGCTTGGAGATGTGTTCATGGGTACAACTACATAAAAAATTCCACCCATGTTAGTTATATGCATACTCGATGCTAGTCATTAGTCGTGGGTATATTGAAGGCGGGCTTGGGGAGCCGAGCAATGGGCCCCAAAGGGATGGGTCGTGACAAAAAAACTTCTATTAATAGAAAAATATATATATATTACTTTGTGATTCAAAACATATTTATCATCATTTTTTCCAATAAGAGTATTTGGGTCAATGTATTGTAGTTTGTATGGTTTTAACATCATCGACTTGTGTTATATACCAAAACACATGAGGAATTCCTCATTTTTGGATTCCCAATACCATAGTTATTTACAATAAAGTGAGGTGGATTCTTAAGAATCTATACATCTATAAAATCCCACCATATAATATTGTCTTCAGAAAATATATGGTTCCAAAAAACATAGGTGAATACCATAAGACACCAAAATTGGAAGAAAAACATCAATGGAATAAGAGAAAATTTGGGTAATATTTTTACCTAATGTAGTAAAGGAACCTAGCTATACAGAATAAAAATATAAACTGACCACATCGTGAATAATTACAATAAATATAACTCAAAATTAATTCCAACTATCTAATTATATCATAGAAACAAATATGAAATAAAATATTTATTAAGGATTGAAAATAGAGTGACCCAATGACACCCATGTGGTATCATCCAATGAAACATTCAGAATAGATCCATGCACTGACTCCAGATGTTATGTCATGTTATCAAGTTCAAAAACTATGAAAATAAGATACATTTCTCTTCCTTGTATCTTGATAGATAACATATAAAAATACATCTTGGTTCCCACAAATGGGGTGAGTATAAACTAGGTAGAAATTCTATAATGACTTCTTAAAACATATCACTATGAAAAGAACTGAGTATAACATTTTACAAAATACAATTCAAAATAGTTATATAGTTTATAAAATTCTATAAGTGAAGATAATTTGGGAAAACCATAGAATAATCATAAAACAATTCATTATTATTTAGCATACACATTTTCATTTTCACACACATATAACTATATACCCACTCTCAAGAATAGTGTTTCACATTGATAGTTGTATTTCATGACCATTTTTCATCCCAATTTTAAGGTGGTACATCACAACCATTCTTTATCACATTTAGCACACATTCAATCTAATGTTTTTTGAATTACCTGAAAAATAATTTCTCATTAAAAAAATTATTTCTTTGTAACATTTGATAAATTATTTTTCTTACAGCAACACAATATCATAATTTTTAAAACACCATTTTAAACCTAAAATCAATGTGTTTTCCCAATATCAATTCAAATGTCCATTTTCTTGAAAATGAATCCCCAAAATATTTTCACCATAGATAAAAAATGATTCTATATAAGATAAAATATATTTTTTTTAAATAAACCAATCCTTCATGTTTCTAGACAAGGGGAGATGAGAGAGAATTCCCTTACCTCTCAACGAATGAAGGAAAGGTAGAATGACACTAAGAACTCCTAGATCCATGATAAAACAACCTTCTTTTAAATAGATCTAAAAAATATAATTATGATACAAAACAAGGAAGATTGTTTTATACATGTCACACTAGATCTAATGATCTAGGTGGGAGAGAACGATGTGATCTAAAGAGATAAGAATTAAACATCGACTTACAAATGAATCTAGATATCCAAAGCATCTGAAATGACAAAATATGCCTCTCGATGAAAGGTAATTTCTAGTAAATCCTATGAATCAATAGGTGTTTCAAGACTATTGATATTGTAGGAAATAATTAGGTTTTGTGGTCTTAAATCATGATAAAATCTAGTTTTTTGATCATTAACTTCATTTTGAATGGTTAGGATACATATTTTCTTAAAACACTAACCAATTGTGTACTGAATAATGCATCCCAAATAGAGATTTACTTGTTTGTGCAACATAGTTATGAAATCCATGTTCTTAACATGCTCTTCTACTGTCTCAATGATATTCCATTGCATGGTTTGATATCATGGTTTTACAAACCATGCACCAACCATGTTTTCCATGTGTTTCCACTTACAAGGTTTCTCCAGGGAAATTTCGTGATTTATATAAATCGTTATCCCATTATGTACCATCCCAGTTGTAATGCCCTGACCTCAGAAGCCCGAAGCCAGTGCATTATTTTAATACATTTTCATGATTACAAGGAATCAAGTATCAAAAGACAGATTAGTTAGCAGTCTTGGAAAATAAATTTCATACATGAACATTACATTACAATTTAGAAAATAAAACACAACATCAATGATCTTTTGAAAACAAAATTAATCCCCTATATTAAACCTTCTTATCAATAATATTACACTTCTCAGAATCATAGAGAAATAAAAAATAGAAATGGATGATCTCGGATGCTCATTAAGGATAACAATATAGAAGAAACTTTCATAAATAAGGATAAAAATTTAAGGCAATGTATAAGACTAAAACAAAATCTTTTTAAACATAAACATCAGCATAATAATGCAAATATAAAATCAAATCATTCCATTTACTTATTCACATGGATGTTATAGTAGTCGAACAATCACATTCAATATCAATTTCCACTTTCATTATGATTGAATGCATTATTCCAGACTTCATAACCACATAATCACGACCTTGTGCCAAGTCTACAAATAAGATATTGTCAAGGCCTTATGCCAATACACTAGTTTGTCTCATGAGACCTACAAATGCATCAAGGAGCTATAGAGGGCTCCACCTGTCACTTACTAAGTCTAATGAATTCCTTATATTAAAGGTTTAAACATAAAATAAACATTCATTTTATAACTAGCATACAAAATGTAAACACTTTATCCATTAACCATGAATGGTATAAAAATAAATCATCCATAGTCAAACATATCACAAATCATTTAATACAATATGGAAGATTTGTATCATATTAAATCAACTTCATACAAGTTTAATAATCTATCAAATTATTTTGACATAGATGAAAATGATTTGTAAAACTCTTTGAGAGAAATATCCCTTTTTCATGAAAACATTTAAAATTCACACAATTTAGAATGGAATACATTTAAAGAAATTTATGAATCAAACTATCACATACCACATTGAATCTTTTGAAAGGAATTGACATTTAAAAAAAATCATTTCCATATAAATAAATCCTTAAAAAACATTATGAAAACATGGACATTAATGAGAATAATTTAGAAGAATAAATATTTAAAACATTTAAAATGATGTTTTAGTAAAAATTCACCTAAAATAAATCCCTTTTAAAACTCTTTTATGAAACAAAGAAATGCCTAATTAATATTTCCCAGTAGATACTTACGTAAAAACAACCTCAGATAATAAAGTGATTTTGAAATTAACCCTTACTTTGTACTTTCTATTAGTCGAGGGTGCGTTTAACCTCATGTATAAAGTGTGAATTATGTTTTTAAATTATACCAAAACCATATTAATATTAATGATATCATACATGATTAATTTATGAATTTATACTACCCATTTAGTAACAATTTCCATGTTAAATTATCATTTCGGTTAATAATCGCTTTCTTTATCATACATGTTTTAACTTGTTACTCTTGATTATATCACATACATCATGATTTAAATACTTCCAGAATATAAAACACGATTTATATGTAATAGATATTTAGAATATAAATATGTATAATAGACATATATATGAAATGGAAAACACCGTTTTTGGAGACGGTAGGCCATACATACGCATATACGCTGTTTCTGTTTTCAAATCGTATTGAATGGAACTAAGTGAATAAAATATATTTAAGTACATATATATATATATACATATCTTTCTAGTAGAATTTATATTTCATATTTTACATACTTATTAATGATTTATATTTTTATAATCATTGTTTAATGGTGAACGTGGAAATGAATCTCATCGCTTCATGGAGACAGTAATCCGTACGTACGGACAAGAGATAATATCATTATTTTGATGGTGATATTGTATGTAATTTGTTGTTATATCATATATACCGAATAATTAACATGTTATATTTATTATTTACATCATTTACACTCATTATTATACCCATCTAAATACTGAAATGTTTGAATAACAAACTACACCACGATGTGGAGATGGTAATCTGTTTGTATGCACGTGTGGTGACTTTGTCATTTATAGAATGGATAGTGTAATGAAAATGGTTTTACATTTTTTATAATAACATAAAAGTATATAAAATATACTTGATTTATTATTTTATAATGGAAACAACAAAGAATGAAGATGTTGAAGAAGAAAAGAACCTGAAAGAGGTGATGAAATATTCACCTCTTCTTCAGGTTCTTACATTTGATTTGATCAAAAGAGCTCCTTATGATTGCTTTCTGACAAATGAGAGTCATCTAGGATGAATGGAGGATATATTAGAAGATATTTTGGTAGGGTTTGGTGAATCAAAAAGGATTTGGAGGTGTGAAATCAAGAGAAGTGGAAGTGCTTTTTAAAAAAGAGGTGAGGATCAATTTAGGAAAATCATGAAATAATATTTTATAATAAAACAATTTTTTATTTATAATGTCTCCATGTAGAATTATTTTGAGGATTAGTTGGTTATGGGTCGAAAAACTCTAATAAAATAGGTTTTAGACAGGTTTAGGTCATCATAATAACCATGTCTTTTAGATTTAACTCTTACTGAAATAGTTTGACATTTACCATGCCTCTTTGTATTTTTATGTTATATGGTTAATAATCAACTTATATCAAACCAAGAGAACCCCATGTGGTTCATTATTAATATTTATAACCTTATACAAGTCATTGGGCTAAACCTTATATTTTTAACAATAATATATCAATTAATAATATAATAGTTGTTTTGAAAACTCATTTATGTCAATTTGACACTATTTAGTATTTGATTTTTTTTAAAGATCATAACAGAATTATTACGAATAAAAAAATTATTTAATTGACCCAAACATGACATATTAACCTACAAAAATACTTGAATTTTTTAAAATTATGAAATTTCATTTATTTTGATATTTATAATATTAACTATTTTAGTCATCCATTAATAATGTGATTACAGCATCATCATTATGTCACAAATAAATTTAATTAAGTATTGTCTAAAAATTAAAAATAAAATCCGATTATGTACTAAATTCTTTTATCTTTCTAATGAATATTTATAGTCGAATTTATCTTATTTATAACCCTATATTAAAAATAGTTTAGCTATTAAACATTTAATTTAACTCTTTTAACTCTTCTTTAAATAAAATAATAATAAATTTCCTAATCTTATCCAAGTGGAACAAATGGGGTCATATTTTATTCCCAAGGTTTTTTTCGTTGAATTATACTTATCCAATAGACTTTGGACATGTGTTAGGGTAATTTTAATATCAATTTTACCATTAATTAACCTATTTACTTTTATCTGTGGTAAATAAAAGTTAAACGTTACTATTCACCAAAAATTATTTTATATCGTATTGAACCACATATTATTTACTGATTTCTACCATCTATCTTAGATTTTTGAAATTAAACTCACAAAAGTGGTAAAATTATGTTTTATACAAATTTGTAAATCCTCTTAGATGGTGGGTAAATGACGGTTAAATGTTCTATAAAATTTAATACATTTAATTTTATTATAAAGTGACTCCAATGAATTAAATTGAACTTATAAAGGTATTATATATATATTTTTACTTAAAATAAATTTAAATAAAATAAATAATTGTTTTATTAAAAAGTTGGTTTTAAATAATAATGCAGAGTTTTTCGCTTTTCATAAAAAATTGAATGTTTTCAGTAAAATACCAAAAATCCACCCTAAGATAATTTTGATATTCTGAAATCAAAAATGAAGTCTATTTTACCAAATCCAAAACATAGAAGTTTCATTTATTAATTTAAAATTAATTCCTGTTGCCAAAACCAAAAAGCGGGTTTTTAAAAAGAAAAAACTATCTAAAGATTGACATGGGTTTATGTCAAATTTAAATATGAAATTCCATATAATGACCTAAATTGTATTAAATAATAAAAAAATAATATAATTATACTTCACAACCCTTCAAATGCATAATTTATCACAATTAATTATTTCGATTAAAGAAGTTTTTTTCAATTAAAACATTGTATTTTTTACTATTATTCAAAATATGAGTGTCAAATATTGGTTTTAAAAAGGTTTATCCCTTAAAAGGCGGTATAAATGCATTTAAAAAAAGTTTCAAATAATTTAATTTCATTAAATTGAATATATAAAAGCGTAAAATAATGGTTTTAAAAAGGGTTCTCCCTTAAAAGGCGGTAAAAATGCATTTAAAAACGTATTTTATCTGAAAAAAATGAATTTGTTCTTATATTATATATAAGAAACGCATAATATAGATGTAAAGAATATATATTGTATATAAGATTCAAAATTCAGTTAATAATAATCATAACTACTTTTTGAACAGTTAGTTTAGTAAGTTGTGGTGTGCTTGAACTCGGTGTTGTGTGTAGCGCAAGCTATTGAATTACATTAATGCGATAATGTACAACTAAATCTTGTGGCGTTGCATTATCCCATAAATAAATAAATTTTGTCCTCACAATTTGAAATTTTTCTTTGAAAATAAATGGTTAAAAATAGAAAAATACCTTTGTGGAAAACCCGCATTGGAAATTGGGTTAATAAAAATTAGTCTTAGTAATAGGGTAAGGGAAATGAGAAAGTCACCACCAAATAATGATATCAATTAAGAGAACATTGGTGAAAATTAGAGACACATAATCGGTGGAAAACTTAAATATTTTTAGGGAGTGATTGAGGTCATCAGTCACAAACAAGTATAAAATTGAGAGCCTCATATCCATCAGTCCAAGATGGTGAAAAATATCATCGGTAAAAAAAATGTGGTATTAGGATAACACAATTTTGGTTTTAAGATCACTTCCCTAAAGTTTAAGAATAAATTAATTCATATAATAAGAGGAATATATATATATATATACTTGACAAGTAGAGTTTCATCATTCAACTAATTCCTACCACAAACTCATCTTTTACACCAAAATATAATAGAATTTAAAAAATTTCTATTTATCATAATCCTATAGGGTTAAAAAAATGAATGTATATTCATTTATAAGAAAATTTAAAAAAACTACATTATAAAAACTAGGACATCACATAATCCAGTGGTAGGTGATGAACCCTTGTCACCCTTTGGTTGCGGATTCATGTCTCGCGGCCTTGTCGGACACGACTGGTTGTCACCTGACCTCTGGGTTGTCCTTTTTATCAAAATACAAAAATAATCTCAAAAAATGATTTAACCTTAACAATAGTATTAAATTTCAAACATAATCGATTCCCACCTTTATAATTATCCAAAATACTTCTGTCCAAACTCACAATCCAAAATTTATAAGGAAGTTAACCACAATGATGATCCTTTTTTCCATGTAAGAACACTTGAATAACTGCATCATGTATTCTTTTAAAACATGATAAAACCCTTAATTATCATATAACCATATTGATTACATTTATTCTCCCTTATTCCTTATAGAATACTGGATTTACTCATTATATCCAAAAATGTTGTAAACTCCAACAATGATGGAATATACAAATCATTAATCAATTTCACGTTAGTCAAGAATATCCAATATAATTTATAAAAATCAATCATATCTTATTCCAAAATCAATACCTCAGTATCAGAATCATATTAAGCTTTATCTTTCTCTCAACCATATACTTTCCAAAATTTTAACCTGCCACTGAGTCACTTTTCTTGGTTCCACACAATCTGATGTCCTTAATGAAATAGTACTATAGTACAGTCCTTATATACTATATAATTTTTATAACATGCACATCATTAATACAATACTCAAATGGCATAAAACTTTAATCACAACATAAGAAATCTTCATCATTCCACTCAATCTTTGATAGTATCCTAACTTTATTATTATCTAATAGCAGCATTTGGGGTATACTTTGAGGATTTTGACACTGATTCACATAGTGTCCCAACTCCTTGTAGAAGAAGCATTGTACATTTTAAACCTTTTTCTTACCCTTGAAATCACGTACATGGTGTCATTTTTCTCCAAACTTATAACAAACTCCCATTCCTTTCAGGCATTTACCAAGGTGATTCATTCCACATTTAACACATATGGGAAAATCATTCTTTCCCTTATTCACTTTATCCATTTTTTTTCTACCATCATTTTCCTCTTTAACTTCTCTACAAAGCCATAGGACTCTAAGAATTCATTACTTGTCTTATTAACACATGATAATATTTCTTCATATGATGATAATATGTGGGAGACTATTTACTTTATAAATGTTGGATAAATACCATGAAATATATGATCCTTGTTACTCTTTGGGTCATGCATATTTCTGGAGTTATTATTCCATCTATAGGGCGTCATTTCTAAACAATGGCATGCACTAGGTTAGTTTATGAATATCAACGCATAATCCCAAACTTGAAAAATAGCTTACGTAAACTGAAAATATTATGCATATAATCTATAATCATAAAAATATTTTCCATGAAGAAGTATTTACTCCTAATTCATTCAAAATGGCTTGTAAATACAATGTGAATTATCCTAAGCATATCCCTCGGTAGGGTCGTAACCAAGAGTGCATGAATGCTCGTTGTCGTGTACCAGGATACCCTAGGTTAAGCCCGAAACTCCTTGTCGGAGTTTTCACTCCTATGTACATTTTTTCTAGAGCCACCTATACTAGCACGTATCTAGACAGGGATCTATTTGCTTGGAATATTCAAAAAATATCTATATTACCAAAATTTTAGGATGTTTTTCTATACTAATCCTCAAAGTCTATCTTAGTGTAATGTTCTCTGTTCAGATTTTTTCTAAATCTAGTTTCCATGGTTATTGATAAACTTCCTATAATACCAACTATAACTCCATGAACCCAGAAAATCGGATATGGTGCATTATTTTAATACATTTTCATTATTACAAGGAATCAAGTCTCGAAAGACCCATCAGTTTAGCAATCTTGGAAAATATATTACATACATGAACGTTACATTACACATTGGAAAATAAAACACTACATCAATGATCATTTGAGAACACCATTAATCCCTTATCTTAAACCATCTTATCAATCATAATACACATCTTCGAATCCTAGAAAATAAACCACAGAAAGGGGTGATCTTAGATGCTCAGTAAGGATAACAATATAGAAGAAACATTCATAAATAAGCATAAAAATTTAAGGAAATGAATAAGACTAAAAAAAATCCTTTTAATCATAAACTTTACCATAATATGTAAAAGATAAAATCAAATAATTTCATTTACTTATTCACATGGATAATCTAGTAGTTGAAAATCACATGAAATATCAATATCCACTTTTATAATGACACAATGTATAATTCCAGACTTCATAACAACATAGTCAAGGCCTTGTGCAAGGACTAAAAATATTATTTTATCAAGGCCTTATGCCAAGACAATATTTTTTCTCGTGAGACCTACTGATGCATCGAGGAGATATAGCAGGCTCCAACCGTCACTTAATAAGTCCTACTCATTCCTTGTATGAAATGGTTTAATCAAAACATAAACATTCATATTAAAACTAGAATATGAAATGTCAATAATTTGACTGTAAACCATGAATGGTATAAAAATAACACATCCACAGTAAAACATATCATTGAACCTTCAATAAAATATGGATGATTTGTATCATAATAAATCAACATCAAACAAATTTAAAAATCCATCAACGGATGTTGACATATATGAAAATTATTTGTAAAACTCTTTGAGAGAAATATCCATTTTTAATGAAAATATTTTAAAGTCACATAATTTAGAAAGGAAGGAATTTGGAGACATTTTTGAATCAAAGTGTCTCATACAACTTTGAAACTTTTTAAAGGAATTGACATTTTAAAAAACATTCATGTCCATATAAATAATTCCTTAAAACCCATTTTAAAAAAAACATATTAATGATAATGATTTTGAAGAATAGATATTTAAAACATTTAAAATGATGTTTTTATAAAAAAAATACATTAAAATAATCCCTTTTAAAACTCTTTTATGGAACATGGACATGGATAATAAATATTTCCCAGTAGATACTTTCATAAAAACAACCTCATATAATAAAGAGATTGTGAAATTAACCATTACCTTGTAATTTTCTTTAGTCAAGGGTACGTTTGACCTACTGTATAAAGACAATAGTATGTTATTAAATTATACCAGAACCATATTAATATTAATGATATCATACATAATTCATTTATGACTTTATACAACCCATTTAATAATAATTTCCATTTTAAATTTACATTTCAGATAATAATCTCTTTCTTTATAGTACGTGTTTTAACTTGTTACTCTGGATTGTATCACTTAGATCATGATTTAAATACGCCCAGAATATAATACATGATTTATATATAATATATATTTAGAATATAAATATTTATAATAGAAATATATATGAAATGGAAAACACCATTTATGGAGAATGTAGGTCGTACGTATGCATAAACATTGTTTCTGTTTTCATATCATATTAAACAGAACTAAGAGAATAAGATATGTGTAAGTACACAAACACAAACACCCACATATATATATATATCCAATAGAATTATTATGTCATATATTACTTACTTATTAATGATATATATGTTTATAATCATTGTTGAATGGTAAACGTGGAAATGAATCTCATCGCATCGTGGAGACGGTAATCCATACGTACGCACGAGCGGTAGTATCATTATATTGGTGGTGAAATAGTATGTAATTGGATGGTATATAATATATAAAAAATAATTAAAATGTTATATTTATTATTTAAATTAGTTATAATCATTATTATACCAATCCAAATAATGATGTGTCAAAATAACAAACTACACCTAGACGTGGAGACGGTAATCCGTACGTACGCAAGTATGGTGTCATTGTAATTTATAGGATGAATAGAGTAATGAAAATTTACGTAATATTTTTATAATAACATAAAATTATATAAAAGATACTTGATTTATTATCATATAATGGAAACAACAAATAAAGAGGAAGTGGGAGAAGAAAAGAACATGAAATAAGTGAAGAAATATTTATCTCTTCTCAGGGTTCTTCGTTTTGATAAGATCATAAGGGCTCCATATGTTAGCTTTATGACCAAAGGATGGCCTATATGATGAATGGATAAATGTGGGGAGGATATTTGGGTAGGGTTTGGATGAGCCAAAAAGGATTTGGAGGTGTGAAATTAAGATAAGTGGAAGTGCCCTTTTATAAGAGACGTGAGGGTCACTTTAGGAAAATTTTGAAATATTATTTTATAATAAAAACATTTTTGGTTTCTAGTTGCTCCAAAAAAATTATCTAGAAAATAAGGTGGTTATGGGTCGAAAAAATCTCAACCAAGAGGTTTTAGACAGGTTTATGTCATCAAATTTACTTTATCATTTAGATTTAACTCTTAGTTAAATAATTTGAAATTTACCATTTTTCTTTGAATTTTTGTATTATATGGATACTAATCTTATTATAACATGTCAATTGAAACCCAAGTGGTTAATAAATAATTTATATAACCCCATATAAGTCTTTTGGCCTTAACATAGATTTTTAGGAATATTATATCAATTAATAATATAATATTTGTTTTAAAAAGTCAATTATGTCAATTTTGACACTATATAGTATTTGGTTTTTTTTAAATCATAACAGCATGATTACATCACAAAAAAATTATTTATTCCACCCTAACATGTCATATTAACCAATAAAATTAGTTTAATTCATCAAAAGTCTCAAATTTCATTTAGTTGTATATTTATAATATTAATTATTTTAATCCTTCATTAATAAGGTAATTATTGCATCATCATTGTGTAATAAATAAATAGTATTATTTAATGTTTAAAAATTATAAATAAAATACAATTATGTAGGAATTTTTCATTCTTTCTAATTAATTTTTATAGTCGGATTTATCTTATGTATAACCCCATATAAAAAATGGTTTAGTTATTAAACATTGAATTTAACTCTTTTAACTCTTCTTTAAATAAAATAATAATAAATGTCCTAATCTTATCCAAGTGAACCAAAGGGGTCATATTTTTTCCCTAAGGATGTTTTTGGTGGAATTTTATTTATCCAATATAATTGGTATTTTTGTTAGGTAATTATAATATCATTTTCCCCTTAATTATCCAATTTACTTTTAACCGTGTTAAACAAAAGTCAAAAGTTACTATTCACCAAAAATTATTTTCATCTTATTGAACCAAATTTTACTTACTAATTTCAATTTTTGTCTCTTGGCTTTTTTTAAATTCAACTCACATAAGTGGTAAAATTACATTTTATGCAAATTTGTAAATGCTCAAAGAATGTGGGTAAAAGAATGTAAAATGTTCTATAAAATTTTCTACATCTAATTTTTTTTATAAAATGACCCCAATGAATTACATTAAACATATATAGGTATTATATATCTATTTTAACTTAAAATTAAATTATATAAAATAAATAATTATTTAAATAAAAATTCTGTTTTAAATAATAAGGCAATGTTTTTCACTATTCATAAATAATTGAATGTTTTCAGAAAAATACCAAATATTTACCCAAATCTAATTAGGATTCTCAGAATTATAAAATGAATTCTATTTTAATAAATTAAAAACATATTATTTTAATTTATCAATTTAAAATTAATTACAGTTGTCAAAACCAAAAAGCGGGGTTTTAAAAAGTAAAAACTATCAAAAGATTGACATGTGTTTATGCCAAATTTAAATGTGAAATTACTTATAATGACCTAAATTGTATTAAATTATAAAAATATAATATAATTATACTTAAAAACCATTCAAATGTATAATTTATCACAATAAATTATTTTGATTAAAAAAGTTGATTTCAATTAAAACATAGTATTTTTCACTATTCATCAAAATATAAAAGTTATCAGAAAACTTCCAAAAATTCATCCAAACTAATTTTTTATGTCCTGCTTTTAAAAGAAGAATTTAGTTTCATTAAATTAAATTTATAAAAGTGTCAAATATTGGTTTTAAAAAGGGCTCTCCATTAAAAGGCGGTAAAATTTCATTTTTATAAAAAATAAATATTTTATCGAAAAAAATGAATTTGTTCTTATATTATATCTAGAAAACACATAATATGGATGTTAAAATTATATATTGTATATATGATTCAAAATTTAGTTAATAATATTCATAAAACCTTTTTGAACGATTAGTTTAATAAGTTCTGGTGTGCTCAAACTCAGTGTTGCGTGTAGCACATGGTATTGAATTACATTAATGTGATAACATACTATGAAGTCTTGGGGTGTTACACCAATAACTCATATATTCACATTTATGTAATATACCACACAATGAAATTTTTTAATGAATAACATTATATTCGATAACATTTACAACACACAACAATAAGCTTAAATAAATCATGAAATATTATTATTAAAATATGAATGGTATAACTAAATTATTGATTTGGTGGGTATGAAAAGAAGTATCCATATTATTAAATATATAAAGGTCCTAATAAATAATAATTTTTGAATAATTTTTAGGAAATAATAACTATCTTTTTAGTGGTCATTTAATTTATCAAAATAGGTTTTCTTTTATAAATTCATTTTATTTCTTTTATTAAAAGAATATTATAGTTAGTATAGAGATATTTTTAAAATATTATTTTATAAAAAGAATAAATTTTCTTAAATAATAATATTATAAACATATATTATTTAATTTTTTTTTTGAAAAAATAATGATTTTCTATTGAATATTCAAAAATACTAATTTTATTAAAATCTATATTTTGGCTTCAAACATTTACAAAGATCCATTTTTATTTTAAAATGGTTTTAGATTAAAATTATTTAAAATAAATTATTAATAATCCAGTTAGTTTCATTAGAATCAATTTTTATGTAAAATTTGATATAGAAACATGTTTACCCTCAAAAGGTGTATTTTTTAAAAATTTATTTTTCTTCATATTTTAAGGGTTTAATATTAAATTATATTATATCATATATTTAAATTGAAACATAAAAAGCGATTGTATATCTTGAATTAGGAATTACAAATTTGGTAATTATTATCCTTTTATTTTTATTCAATTTAAATATTAATCATAGTAAATATTTTTATCATGGTTAAGGAAAAATGGATTAATTATGGGTAAAAGTAATTTGATAGGGACTGAAATGTGAATTTGACACATGGATTGATTTTATAGGATATTTTTATCTCATCCATAATCATCCAAACTTCTAATATATGATATTTTTTTAATTTTCCATGATTTTTGGCATTATCATTATTTATACACTAAAAGGTCTAAAATTAGATTCTCTTTGTTCTAATATATTTAAAAATTTTACATGTGGGTCAAAAAATGGTATTTATAGCAATAAATATTTATTTAACATATATATTCTATTAATTTATTTGGTTAATTTATTTCTAATTTTTATTGGTGAAATACATACTTTAAATGATTACGCATTGGCGACAAAGAATTTCTTTAATTAATAGAAAAAAATAGTATTAAATATATTAAAAGGTATATGAATTGAGTATTTCAATGTTTTATACTATTTTTATTTATTTGTATGAAATATTACGAATGTTTTAAAATACTATATTAAAATTTCATCTTTTTGTTATTATATTTAAAGTAAAATTAAATAAATAGTTCCCAAATTAACTGTAATGATATTTTCTGAAAATAATATTTTATTAAATTACTAAAAATCATAAAAACATGGATATATGAAAATTTTCATAATATATGTTCAAATATTTCATCCCCTTCAATTTATGAGTCAGTTTCCATATTATATGTAAAATTATAACCCTTTAAGAGTGGAAAAGTTGTTACCACAGAAAAGGATAAAATAGGTTAACTAAGGAGTTAAAAAAATATAAGTTTTAAAACACCACAAAAACCTATACAAATTTTATTGGTTTATTATATTTCAACCAAATCATACTTTAGGCTTAAATCTATAGTCATTTAGTGTAACAACTTGATATTTTGGGAATGATTTTTTTTGAATTAATTTACCCTTTTTTTCTTTTCAATGACACTAGAAATAGTTATGCATGTATATATGTTAAAAATAATGATTCTAACTTTACTCTGAAATGTAACATCAACTTGGTGTACGTTACATGCAACGCCAACATGGAGTACGTTACAGGTGATACTAATGTTTATATGAAACATCATTTTACAATTATAATTATTTAACATAGATAATTATAATCTAGACTCTAAAAATAGTAATATGAATAGTATTAAATATTGTTCAAACAAATTTATAATGGTTTTAAATAAATAAAATATATATTGATAATGAAATATATTATTTTTGTGAAGACCTTATATGTTTAAAAAACCTAGGTTCTAAAATAAACTTCATTTCATAGCCTTCGATAAAAAATAATAAAATTTATTTTAGACACATATAGATATTTAATTTGATAAAATAAGATATATTTTTTAATTTAGAATTATAAACTTATCTTATGGTTATATTTTGATATTTTTCTGAGAAACTGTTTTTTATAAATAGTGAAAATACTACTTTTAGGTTAAAAACATCCTTTTCATTTAAATAATTATTAATGATAAGTTTTATTTTAAATTTGATTTAAGATATATGATGATAAATTATACATCTATTAATACAATTAATTTCGTTATAATAAATTTCACTTTCTAATTGATTATGAAAAAATAATAAGATTTACAACTTATTTCTAAATTAAAGACTTGTAGTTTTTTTCTGTTTATAGGATTAGCATTAATATTAATTTTTCCGCTTCATTGAATTTAATTTCAAATAATAGATAGAACCCGTTATAATAAATATATAATATTTAGAGTCTAATGTTATCACGTAGATTTGTGACCAAAATTATTTGAAAATGTTATTAAAATTAATCAGAGTGATTTATGTAAAATTAAAAATAATTTGGGACTAAACCATAATCTTAGGGGTAAAAATAACTTATACAGTTGTCCAAAATCCATTGTATGGCCATATTTCCATCATATTTTCCCTTTTATCGACATTGGATCATTATTGTCGGGAAAAAAATCTCTCAAGTTAACATTGCATCATTTTTGAGTTGATTATGTTTTTTGACAAAGCATGTTTCCCTGGTGAATTGTCAAGTTCCAGAGATGTTGTTGACAATCCATGTTGATGGTGATGCTTAGCAATTACGACAAGCTTCAAAAATGACATAGTTGAAGAGCATTGCGACTGTGAAGGGCTTTGCGAGTGGAGTTTAATACCGAAGGCACGAAAGAATTGACTGGATGTTCTGTGATTATGAAGAGCTCCATGATCGGAAATTTTCTGTGGTGCTTGGAGATTTTGAGAGAATTTCGGCGTGAACTTCAGAGCTTCTCCATTTGAGCTAACTTGGCATTGACTTAGCGCATAATGTTTGAGAGTTGATGGGATCACCTATAAATAGACCTCGAACCCCGTGGGAGAAGGAGAGTGTTTTGAATAAAATATTTTTCTCTTGGCTCCCAAAGGTCATTTGCAATGGACATGTGCTTCGCGAAAGGAAGGAGCTTTGTTATGGATTTTATAGCTCCATGAAAGTTGGGTCCTCCACATTGGCCTTGTGAGCTTTTTTAGGGAAGTCATATTTGGCTACATATGCTCTCCCAAGGCCTGAGCTCTCCGAAGATGTGTGCTTCATGAAAAGGAAGGACCTTCGCGAAGGCTTGATTGAGCTTCAAAAAATTTTGAGCCACACGAAGTAGGGTTCTTTACGAAGGTAATTCCAAAGAAACTGCCTAGTGTTATGGGGAAAAGGGGTATTCATCAGTGGATGAACATTGGACTTCAATAGAACATCTATCAATAGTTGAGGGTGTTTGTATTCATGAATGTGTAGAGACATATAGGTCTATAAACTGTGAGTGGATCCCATCCAAGTGCAGTGAGTAAAGGATGAGGAAGAAGGTTATTCATTCTACCGACAATGAGCCAGAAAGAGAGAAATAGGGAGTGAACCTTGTGGAATCATTGAGATAAACCTAAACATTTTAAAGGTAGTGATCTTGGGCATTGATGTGATCTTGGGTGACCATTATTGTTATTAAGATTTAGTGGATTTGGTACAATGACACATCGTCGTTGTATGCTCCTTGGATGTAGCCCAATGAGGGTGCACAAAGTAAAAAATATCTGTATCTTCTTGGTTGCATCCCTGCATTTCATTTAAATCATCACCATGAAATAAGGATAAAAATATGTGATCAACATAGTCACACAAGAGGAATCAAAGTGAACCTAATAATAAAGAGGTCAATATCCAGTGGGGCAGGAAGAATTTTGATAAATAATATCCATACCCTGATTCACACCCCCACCTCTCAAGGTATATAGGCACATTTTGGTACTATCAATTATTTTACCCACTTTCAACATGAAATATTTGGTGTAATTCTCTCTTCAAATATTTACAAAACTGCCGATCCTTCTTCCCTATAAAAGGACTCCACCTATCCCTCTTCCTAACACCTATATAACAACTTGAGTTTGAAAAATATCTACCCAATACACTTCCCAACATCCCTTAATTAGTCCTTGAATCATCCCTTGTGTCATAAAGTCTTCCAAGGTTGCCCTATGGCACAAACCAAAAGGAGTTACCCCATTAAGAGGTAACGTCTTCTCCAAAGCTCTTCTCTTTTATTTTCCTTCTCCACCCCCTCCACTATTTTAGTTACATTATTTTTTTAAGACACAAGTATCCACAATATACTATGATGTTTTTATTCTATATATAAAACCAACTATTACACACACCTCTAAAAAATAGATAACGAACATATTGTTTATGATTACAGAAAACTACCACATCACTAACTTATGATTGTTCAATTCTCCTTATCGCTTCTCATGTTAGAAATTATAATAGACACTATGATTATATATTTTATATAATATATTTATTATTTCTGTAATCTTTTTTATTCCTTTTACAACACATATCATTTTACTTTTTATTTAGTGCTAATATGATAATATTTTTGAGAAAATGGGGACTATCGCCCCTTCAAAGTGATATGATTCATTCATAAAATACATGAGATATATTAAGGATGAGGTTAAGGAATATATATGTTATATATTATATCATAAATCTATGATTATAATTATATACATATATACATATATTTCTTTTACTATTATTTTAAAATGATAATAAAAATGGAAACAATGTTCATGCATACGTACGAATTACCGTATCCATTAACATTGTATTCCATTTTGTACTAATTTATTCTAAATTTTATTATAATACATATATAAAACTTTTAAATAACATTTATATCAATTTTTACAATATTTTAATCATTATATAAAGTATTAATACCGAATATTCAACACATTAAGACACATTCAATGATTAAACTGAATATTACATGAAGTGAAACCTAAACAAAGGATTTTTAACAGGAGGGTAATATAAGGTCATTATCAAACCAAATATGGTATTAGATATTAGAATACTCTTCTATAAAATATTTATAGTATATTTATATTTATTATAAAGGTATTTTGAATGAGTATGATGAGAGTAAAGAGACAAGGTAAGGGGATTTCATCTCACATTTTTTCTGTGAGATACATGTTCTGTTTTCCAATCATTACATTTTTGTGGTGTATATGCAACATATGATTTTATTATATGTATCTTATATGTATCATTATATGTATTCACATACCAATTTTATGGTCTTTATTTCAATGGTTTTGGGTTTCAAAAGTTTCCAAATCGTAGAAATAGTTGTGTGTCAACTTGCCTTCATTTAGACTCTAATTTGGTTATGCACCTAAATAATTTACCAAGGTTTATATACTCATATTCTAAATGTAATGCCATGAAATATATTCTTTCAAATATATTTTTTTCTTCCTATTTTTTTCTTACATGAAGAGTATGATCCATAGTTACCAATTTATAATTTTGTATTGAGACAATCTCATAGCTTTTTGTGATTTTTTATTTGTATTCTTCCTTTGATGAAATCATAGGATCCATCTCTCAAGAACATTAATGAAATTTCATATCCTATGGTTATTAATAATATAGTCATGTAATGGTACCATATTTATACTCCTTGGTATATAATATAGTTACGAATGTATTTTTATGAATGCCAGACTTTACCCTCTCTTTGGTCATAAATCCATGTTCTCTATATAGGTTCTAAAGAATATTCTATTCTTCACATAAAATACTTAAAATAAATATTTATCCCTTTTTGTATTTTACTAATATTTTCGAAGGAATCTTATTTTATATTTTTAGAAAGGCATTTTTCTAATGTTTTTAATATTCCAAAGGAATGTTCTTTTTGCCAAGTATGATATTCACAGAAATATCCATCTTTAATTCAGGGGATATTTCATTTCATGTTTAAAAAGGAAAATTTTTAATAATTATTTTTAAAATATATTTTCATGCAAATGGTTTTCCAAATATTTTCATTATCATTTTATAGTTTTTTAAGGAAAATGGTTTTCAAAAGTTTTTATCTCTTAAAGAGCCATTTCCAAAGAATAAAAGTTATTTACCTCAAAAAATAGATTCAAAATATCCTTGCAAGTTATTTTACATATGTGATAACATATGTTGATGTTACACATTCTATACATTGAAATTATAAAAATGTTTCATTCATGTTCATTCATGATTGGTTTTTGTATTTATGGATTGATGATTATGACACCTGTTTCACTTCCTTGGATTTTATACATTGGAATCCCAATTCTTTTAATGTTTTATGTTTTTGATGAAATGATTATTAAACCTAAATTTTTAACATGTTATGATATGATTAAATGTTTATAATACACATTTCATTTCATGGGTAATTTTGTGATTACATTTGATATTTTGGAATTTTTTTTGAATGATTTTATTTTGAGATTGGTAGGACTGATATCTCCCACCAAAGCATTTGGTTATAATAATTTGGGTATGAGCTCAAAGGGTGCATGGGTTGTAGCCTATGCCCGAAAACAGGAATATACATGGGATATATCTCAGGCCTAAAAGGAAGTTGGTAAATGGGTCATAGCACATACTGGAAAACAAGAAGTTACATGGGTTGTAGCCCAATGCAAAATGTTATAGGGTGCATGGGTTGTATCCCAAGCCAAAAAAAAAGAAGGTATATGGGTTGTAGCCCAAAAATAGATGAAATAGGGTACACAGGTTGTAGAATAAGCCCAAAAATAGTAGTTTACGTGTTTTTTAGTCCAATCCTAAAAGAAATAGGTTATGTAGGTTTCTATCCCAAGCCCTATGTGAGTAAATGGCTTTTAGTCCAAGATTAACATGTTATGAAGGTCATGGTAGGTATCCTTGATATAAAAATTTCTATTACTATATGTACTCCACAAAACCTATGTCTAATCCCACATTTTTTATTTCATGGATCCAAATGTTTATTTCATTATGATTCATGTCTTATAAATTTCGAAGCTCTATCTCATGACTCATGTTTATGATCTTTGATATGAAATATATGATCTCCTAATGTTACGATAATGTTCTCATACCCCTATGTTCATGTTTGTGTAGACATGTCTCCCTTTTGTTACCCATAGTGAGAATATGAGATCGCCTATTTTTTTTCCATTCCCTAGGTTATGAAGAAATGTTTTTTGAAGATGTTATAATAGTGGAGATCCTAAGGGAAGATGTTAGTGATCATTCACTAGGATATCATATTTTTTTCATGTTTCCAAAGACACTAAACTATTATGGACTTCAGTTTTGTATTATTACAATTTACTTAATATTTATTTAAAATAGTGTTATATACATATATGTTAAGTAGAGGTGTCTATATTTCATATCAGAGGAATGTTTCAGTCAACATTTTGAAACATGTATTATAAAACATTATTTAGATCCCTAGGGGTATTTATAAGAATATATTTGGGAATGTCTCTAAGGATAAGTATAATGATACGGATAAGTAAATGAAAATGTCTTGAATTTTGTAAAAGGATATAGAAAGTGGTTTCCTCAAAATATATCCCTATGTGGATACTATAAGTGGATGTGTATCTAGAACTTCTGTACCTAGATGTAAGAACTCTGACAAGATGTTGCAGACCTGACTCAGGGTTATATGAAACATGATAACAGGCCTTACTGGACACCTAGATTGACACTCCAAAGGAATATGATTTGGAAATTCAAAAACTCTTCATCAAACATTATGAAGTATTTATATATAAGATGATGATGAATAATCAACGATAAACCTATGGTTTCTTATATTATGAAAGGTTTCATAATGTATAAATCCTATGAGTCACTCTTCATGATTTTGCAATTCCTTTCTATGATATTTGTTTCCTAACATATGTTTTTTGGATTTAGTAAATGGCTAGAACCCAAAGGGACCACACTAATGGTGATTGTGAGGAATGATGCAGTGATTTTTCTCCAAAGGATCTGAATGCTTTTTGAGATAGAATGAAAAACCACGTTCTTATGCTCAAACATATTTCTATAGTTATGAATCATGATGAACATCCAAATGATCAAAGGAGGTAATAGTGTTTTTTTGAGTCCTTCATGAGGCAACGTCTAACTTCATTCAGAAGGTTATCTGATCATCTTTCTATTACAAACTATATTAGTACCACTGAAATGATATTATCTATTCTCTATTGTTCTGCTCATTAGAAAATTATTCTAGTTTTTTATTGTTAGAAGTTGAAGTAGACCAATGGTGGACTCTAATCAATAATATGATGAAGTAATATGAAATTGAATTCATGGATTGGGTTGAGTTAAATTCCTTATTCTTCAATAATTAATTTCTTCATGTTCTTTATATGATGATAGAAATGGAGTTACTTTAGTTAAAAAAGATGATGAATCTGCTAGTGCCTATGAGGATAATTTCACAAGACTTTTGAGGTACGCTTCTGGAAGTATCATACAACTATAAAGTAAGGTTGATTGGTTCATTAGTGGCTTAAATCTATGTCTCAGAATGGAATTTTCTGTAAGATACTTTGGAAGCTATAACTAGATGGTGTTTTTTCATTCAAAGTTGAAATAGATGTTATAGTTTTTACAAATATCAAGATTTTAACAAGAAGAGTAATATGGAGTTCAAAGGATAATCAACAAACCATAGAGATAATAATATGATATTTCCTTTATGATCTATGTGTGGAAATAATCATGGTGGTATTTTTCATAATAGGACTAGTAACTATTTTAAGTGTATAAAGTAAATACATTGAGCAGTTGAATGCAGAAGTGATAGGAAAAGTTATATAATGATATGAATACTGAGAAAACTCCTCAAGATGCACATCACACACATCAGTGATTTGATTTCTGGGGGTTTCTTCCTTTTTTCCAAAAGTGACCAAACCCAAGAATTAATAATGGGGATCAGTTAAAATAACCTCTAAGGACAAACAAAAATGGAAAATCATATGAAATCATAATTGATTAAGTGACAAATGGTAATTGGGAACTCCACAGTGGGGGATTTCCTCTAGTATTTTGTAAAAAAAGATCAATGAAAATATTTATGATCCATTAGTGGAACATTTTATGATTCAAGGAATTGATTATCATTATATACATGAATTTTGGACAAATAAAATGATGCTCATTTTATAGATTTACAAGGATCAACCTAATATTCGAATATAATTTTTTTAAGATAAAAGCATATTTAAGGAATAATATGTGAATTATATTTTGGAATGTTATTTGTATTCACTGAGGATTTATGGAAATTCATATTCTGAACTTGTATTCTATAGAATATATGATGAAGGTATTCACATGTTTGAAATGTTATGAGACATGGGGTATCAATGTTAAGATAATTTCATGACATTCTTTATACTATTTTTTATTTTCAACTTTTGAAGGGTTATAAAGTTACCCATTTATGAAAATATTATGTTAAACATTGGATGAAGTTTCTGAGAATGAATTATTATCTTCCCATAAGAGGATTTAAGCATATTGGTTAACATTTTATAAAACATAGTGTTGGTGATAACTGATGACATATTAGATGGTATATCATGAGTCGAATGATCTTTTAGTGCTTCTCGAATGAAACATTAACCATCCTTTTTGGAGAAATGGGTGAAGTGGATCAAAGAATAATAAAGGGTGAGGTTTTATAGAAATCATGCAAGTATATCTTTTCCTGAAAAATATTTATCTTTAGGAATAATTATCTTAAATCCCAAAATGTTATCATAGTTCCTCTATTTCGGCGGAATTAGATGGTCCCTTAGTTCATCAAAGATTTATAGATTTTTAATTATTATCTTTCTCCTTACCATGTTTTCTGTCACTCTCCATTAAAACATGATAGTCAAATTTATCTTATGTTCCCATGATTTCACTTCCCTCATATTTTCTCCTATGTGGATACCTAGTTATATGTTATTTTGGGTAACTACTATGTTTCCAATATCCACTTTTTAAAATATTTTTTAGTGTTAATTTTCATGATGTGGGTTTATATGAATGAATCATTTATTTACTAAACATTCAATGTCTTAGTTGAAATTTTAGTCTGAAATTCCTTTTAAGGAAGGTAAAACGTAAAATCCCATGATTTTGTGAAATATATTTTTTCAAATTAATTAACCTTTTTATATTTTTAATTTCACGAGACACTGGAAATAGTTTAATGTGTGTGTGTGTGTTTCTGTTTTTTTATTAAAATACGATCTCAAACATTCCTTTCACACGTAACATTGATTCGTTGTATGTCACACACAACACTAACTAATCGTATGTTACACACAACACTGACGTTTCTAAGAAACATCATTTTATAATTATATTTATTTAAATTAGATAATTATAACATAGCTATAAAAAATAGAAAAATGAACAGTAAGAACTACTTATAATTTTTTTATACTCATTTTAAATAAATAAAAAAATACTAAAAAAGAAACATAACATTTTTGGTTAAGATTTTATAAGTTTACAAATACTACTTAATCAAATAAACTATATTTCATGTCTCTTGGTGAAAAAAAATAAAATTAATTTTAGACACATATAGAAATTTAATTTAATAAAATAAACTTCATTTTTGAATTTATAATTCAGAAATTATCTTCTGGTGAATTATTTAAATTTTTTTGAGAAACATCTTTTTTTGATGAATGTTGACAACTTCTGCTTTTAGGTTAAAAACTGCATTTTTATTTAAATAATTATTAATGGTAAATTATATTTTAAATTTTTTTAAGCTCACATTATAGTAATTATAAATATATTAATACAAATTAGGTAATTATAAGCAATTTCTCTTGGAAATTGAATATAAAAAGGGAATACATTTTTAACTTCTTTCTACATTAAAAGCTCAAAATTTCGTGTCATCTGTTAGATTAACATTAATCATAATTGTGGAGATTATATAAATTTAATTTATAAAATCCAACCTAAACCATTTTAATAAATATAATATCTATATTTTAATTATATCATGATGATTTTTGAACAAAATGATTAGTAGAAGTGATTAAAATTAGTGACAGTTATTATAGTCAAATTACGTTTAATTAGAGACTAAATCATAATCATAGGGGCCAAATGTCCTATATATATGTCCAAAAGACATTGGATTAAAATATTTAAATCGTATCCAGACATTTATATACTTTTATTATTATTTTATCTACTTGAAACTTGATGAACATGGGTGGAATCCTCTCTTCATGTATTTACTAGATTGCCACTCTGCATTCCCTATAAAAGGCAAATTACTCTCTCTCTCTCTCCGTCACAACTCCAAAACCTATTAATTTGGAAATCATATTAAAAATAAACTTCCAAAATTTCTCCCTTCCTCCATGAATCTTTTATTTGAAAAATAAATTATTCCATGGATGCCTTTTAGCACAAACATAAAGGAGTTACCCGATTAAGAGGTAACGTCTTCTCTCGATCTCATTTCTTCTATTTTCCTTATACAAAACCTTCAATATATTTATTTAATTATTTTATAAAAAAAGTATCATAAATATAAAATAATTATTTTTATGATATTTTTTAAACCTACACTTACACACACCTCCATCTAATGTATTAATAACAAATTGAATATTTGTATGATGTACTACCGCCTCACTAAACGATGATTGTTCAATTTTTGTTACCACCTTTCATGGTATACAGTATTATTGGAACTCTATTTATATATTATATATATTGTATTTTTTATTTATTTAAGATTATTTACTCCTTTTACAACACATATCTTTTTACTTTCCATTTGGTTTTCATTTGACATTTTTATTTGAGGAAGTGTGGACTACTACCCACTCAAAGTAATATGACTCATTCACACACTATATAGATTGTATTGAGGACTGGTTTAATGAATATATATTAGATATATTATATCAAAAATAGAATTTAATAATTATATAAATAAATATATATATATATATATATCATTTTTTAATTATTTAAATACAATAATAAAAACAGAAACAACGTTCACGCCTACGTACGATTTACCGTATCCCTGAATTGTGAATTCCAATTTGTACTTCTATATTAAATATGTTATTATAATAATAATATATTGTATATCCATGATATTTATATCTTTCTTTAAATTTTGTAAATAATTTTATAAGGTATAAATAATAGTGATATAATAAATTAATACACATGTGAAGAATAAAGTGAATATTACCCGAAGAGAAATCTAAAAATGAGATTGTTAACAAGTGGGTAATATAAGTTCATAATGAAAGAATATATTGTATTTTATTAAATAATATGGTTATTTAAAATATTTATAATAAATTTATAGTTATTATAAAATTGGTTTGAATGATTTTGACATGATTCTAGACACAAGGTAAGGGTATTTCATCTCAATTTATTTGTGTGAGATACATGCATTGTTCGGCACTCCTTACTTTTATGTGGCGTGTGTACATACCCTCATTCTATTATATGTATATTATACATAAATTTATATTTATACACATATCCATTTTATTATTTTTATTTCAAGGTATTTATGTTTCCAAAGTTATCAAATCGGTAAAATAGATGCGTCTCAATTTACCTTCTTCGAGACACATGTTTCGTTATGCACCTAAATTAATTTTCGAGTCCTATATACTCTTATTTTACATTTTTTAAAATGTAATTTATTATTTTCATGATATTTATGAACTATTTAATTTCCATTTTCTTACATTTATTGTATGATCCCAAGTTACCAAGTTATAATTGTGTATTGAGACTATCACATTGCTTTTCAGGATTTTTTAAATTTATGCTTCCTTTGATAAAATATTATGATCCATATTTCAAGAAAACTCATGAAATTTTTTCTAATATTGTTATTCATGATATATTAAATTATTGGTACAATATGTTTAATCTTTGTTACATAATATAGTTATGAAGTCATTTTTGAGAAATCCTGACTTTACCCTCTCTTCAGTCAGAAATCTTTGTTTTCTAAAAAGGGTTACAAATTTTTTTGATTATTATACTAAAATATTCAAAAGAAAATTTACCCGTTTTTTATATTTTAAATATATTTCAAATTTAATATTCTTATCACTTGATGAATGAGTAATTTTTCAAATGATTTTATCGTGAAAAAGGAATGTTCTTTTTACCTCATGCGATATGTTAGGATCTACACAACGTCAATTTGTGGAAGATTTATTTTCATGTTTAAAATGTTAATTTTTAAGAAATTTTTTTAAAAGAGATTTTTAAGGAAAATGGTTTCATGATTATATTATTATTTTTTAATGAAAATTTTTTTCCAAAGTTTTTATTTATTTTAATATCCTGTTTCAAAAAAGAAAAGATATTAAACCCATGAAATCTTTTCATGGATTATGTTTATATTAAAATGATTATGTAACATGTCATTTTCCATAGGTTATGATATGATTAAATGTTTATAATACCCATTTCATATCATGTGTTATGATATGTATACTTATTATCTTGTGGTAAATTTGTGTACGGTTTCATTTAGATATGGGTGGGACCAATATCTCCCTCTAATGCATTGGGTAACGATTAGTTGTATACGAGCTTAAAGGGTATATGGGTTGTTTCAAAATACCAAAAAACAAGGTGTTACATGGATTGAATCCCAAGCCTAAAAGGAAGATGTTAAATGGGATTTATTCCAATACCAAAAAAAATAAGGTACATGGGCTATATCCTAAGCCTAAAATGAAGAGGGTACACAGGTTGTATCCTAATCTTAAAAACAAGAAGGTAAATTGGTTGAGTCCCATAACTATATGAAATAGGGCAAAGGGTTGTATATAAATCCTAAAAACAATAAGTTAAATGGGTTTTAGACTAAGCCTTAAGGAAATACGATAATTGGATTTCCACTTGAAGCCCAAAGTAGGTACATAGGTCATAAACCAAGCCTACTATGTTATAAAGGTCCTGGTAGGTGAAATCCACATAAAAGTTTATATTCTTATATGTATGACACTAATCCAATGTATTATTCCTCATTTGAGATTTCAAGGGTCGAGATATTTGATTCATTATGATTATTGTCTTATGAATATCAAAGCATTATCGAATAACTAATGTTTATGATCTTTTATATGCATGTTATGATCTATAAATGTTACGATCACATTCTTATTATAAAATATTTGTGTTTATACATACATGCCTCCCTTTTTTACCCTTACTAAGAATCCCAGATCACCCCTTTTTATGTTTCCATTACCTAGGTTATGAAGAATGGTTTTATGGGGAAGCAATAAATTTGGAGATCATTATGGGATATGTTGAATATCTTTCACCAGGAAAGAAGATTTTGGTTCCATGTTTCCAAAGACAATAAACTATTACTGTCCTCAGACAAATATTACTGCAATTTAGTGAATATTCATCTAAAATAGTGTATTATAAATGTATTATTAAGCCTTTTTCACTATATTTAGAGTCATTTTTCTTGTTAATGAAATCATTATGTTTTACTCTTTTAATAATTTCCAAAAGTCTCCCTCCCCTTACTTATAAAAAGAAACATTTCCTTTCACTCATCTATACTAAATTGATATTTTTTATTAAAAACACCCTAAATATTCTCCATATAAACATGGTTGTAAAAATTTATGGGGGTATTTCCTTTCGGATATATGAACCACATGATTCTTAATATGTGATCTAAATGAGTTCTTTTAAACAAGAAGTAGTCGCCTTAACCCACTACATTATTTTCTTTTCATCTTTTACCTACTCTAAATTAGTATTATTTATCATAAAATAATAAATCTAGTATCCTAAATATACTAAATTTTATTATTATTATAAAACCACCATTATTATCCCTCTTTTCTATCAAATTGGACGTGAATGTATCCCTCGTGTGTACATACGACTTACCATCTTCACGTAGTTATACAATTCATCGTTCACAAAAATATTTTATGGAATGGTGTCGTGATAATTTTAATATTTATTTATTATATTTTAAGAACAATTATTCATCTTGAATGTTAATATCATATAATCCTTATTAAATTCCAATATATTGGAAAATGAAAACCTTGGACGTGTGTATGTGTGGACTACCCCAACCATGAAGCTATGAGACTTATTTCCCATTTTTACGTTATATTGATGGTAATAAGGATATATTTAATGAATATATTTGACGAATATGATATAATAATGATTCTATAATTTTTAAGTACTTTTTACCATAATTTGTTCCATCCTGTGAAACATTAAAACAATGTGCATTAGTACGTATGGCCTACCATCTCCATGAACAGTTTAATTCATTTTTCTATCATTAATTTTGTGGATATATATATATATATATATAATTTTTATGAAATATATATAATTCTTAATATTATGTATGTTATGGAACCATGATAAAAGTATAAGGACCAAAACTATCGACCAAAAATAATCATGAAAAACCAAGGAGTTATCGATTGAAACAATTATTTTAATAAAGATTTATTAATAAAAAATTCATAAGTATTTATATGTAAATCATATATGCTACGAAATATATATGAGTATATTTATATAATATTAATTATAATGAATATATAATTATTATTCATAATGTTTGAATGTGTAAGAAGGATGTCTGACCTTTGGTGAGGGTTTTATGTTACAATCTCATTCCTTATCGGGATTATTTATCATTAAGTTTTGTTGTTGAAATATAATGGTATATCTGTCAAGAATAATGTTAATTTTTTTATCCTATATTTATTTTTGTATAATACATTTTTTAATTTTATTTTGATCTATTTAAAACATAATACTTTGAAATAATTTATAATGGATACCCTACTTTATTTCCGTCTTCGTTAAAGAAATTATATTACTTCTATATCTATATTTTGTAAATGTACTTTCTTAAATGTTTTTAATTTGTTTGAATGAATATTTAAATAAATTGTACACATTATTGAAATTAAAAAATGTTTTAAAATTAAACTTCTCATCATCTTCCAAATAAGTTAATTCTTTACAATTGTTACAAAATTTTAACCGGATTAATATTTTGTAATTTAGACGGCATGAATGGAATTTCTAAATTTCATGAAAATTGAATATTTTTAATATTTCATAACATGTTTCCCAAGTTGTTTTAAATGAAATTATTTTATTTATTATTAAGTAATTTATATATTTTAAATATGTGATTTCAAATTAGAAATTTTATTTTCCTCATGAATTTTCCAAAGTTATCATTATAAATTAATTTCTATATAATATAACATTAATTTATGTTACAAACACATATACTGGGTGTGTGATACAATGATACCATCCTTATTGTTTTTATGGATGTTTTATTACATTTATGTAAAGATTTTTTTGAAACCCATTTATCTTCAGTAGGATATATTGTCATGAAATAAGAAAATGTTTAAGAAATATATTTATATTCCAAGGCTTATAATCTGATAAAATGTTTATAAAACTCATTTTCATTTCGTGGGTTATCATATGATTAATCCTTTACGGTGTGTGGAACACATATGTGTGATTTTAATTATGTGATGGTTTCACCCATAATTTTAAATCCCTCGAATGGAATGAGTAAATTTTGATATCTCATGAGATATACAGGACATGAATAAAGAGTAAAGTCTGTTTAGTAAAAGACTCTATACACTATGTTTATCACCCCATGAATTTACAATGTTTTTCGTTTAGAATAAATTTAATTTTTTATCCTATATTACATTATAAAAAAATAATCTTATGTTTCTTGCAACATATATTTTTTATTTCTCTATATGGAACACCAAGGTTATATTTCGTTACACGCAAGGCTGACATTCCATGATGTCTTACGTAACACAAAAGGCCGAGTTTTACTGAAAAATAATTTTATTTAATATAATAATATAAAGTCATTCCATTAAATTTATGGTTATGAAATAGATTATATATTTATGAAAATGTAATGTGGAATTTATTGGTTACCTATTAATTGGAAATTAATATAGAAACAAAATGAAAATTAATAGAATGATTTTATAAAAGATTATTTTTATGTGAAAAAAGAGATTTATCTTAATAAGTTAAAAAATTACTATTTGTAAAGAATATTAATGAAATTTATATATTATGTATTCAAAATATATTTTTGGAATTCATAAATTAGTTTTTTTATCCTTCATTTTTTGTTAAATATTAAACAATATAGAATTTTATTTCAAAACATCTTTTTTTGTGGAAGTGTGGACTACAACCTCCTCAAAGCGGTGTGTTATATTCACACAATACATGGAATGTATTTGTTGATGTATGGACTACCACCTCCTCAATGCATTGTGAATACTCTAAAATCACATGAATTATATATTTATGTATATATGAATAAATGAAAATTTATTTACGATATATTTATTATTATATAATGATATATGGTTACTTTCCTTTTTTCGATAACTATAAATAGAAAATGGAAATTTTATTCATGCATGCATATGGGATACCAACTCCATGATTGTAACACTCATTAATTTGTCATAACCATGATTCATAAATGATTTTATTAGTAAAAATGATCATTTAATATGATAATTATGTCACTATTATTATTCTTTATATGTTTATATAATGACCCTTTTGACCATAGTCATCCTACCAAAGTCTTTTTGACACATGAACACAATTTGTTTAAAAACACCTAAAGTTAAATTAATTGTTTAAGTAGTTGTAAAAAAATATAATAAGTATACTAAAAGTAATAATAAACATTAATAATATTTTTAATTAAGTAAATAATAAACCTAATTTTATTTCTCATTAATATAAATACACACATGATAAGTCTGACCCAAGGTAATGAATTTTAAATCAATTTATATTCTATTGAGACATATTTGTTGTTATGAACCAATTAACTTTTATATGATGTATATACTACCCTTATACATGCTATATCTTAAACCTACTTATTTTTATGATGTTGTTTGTTTCTTTTAATGTTATTCCTTCATAAGTATTATAATTTAAATGCTTCAAAGCGGTATAGGACATATTGGATTGTTTAAAGATTATTTTTCTAAAGATTTTTTTAATAACATTTAAATGGTATTTCCATTCATCAATGTCAAAAAACCATTTTTTTATTATCCTAAACCTAGGAAATATAAATAATTCTCTATTACTTATTCAATATGAGTATTTCGTAAGGCATGTTGTTTATTAATTTAATTGATTATTTGACATGAGGAATACTTTGGACAATAAGTGACGAGTAAGGCCATGACATTATATTTCTCCTCGATGCTTCGATAGGTTCTAATGATAAAAATATGTTTTCCAAATTAAATATTTTCCTAGCTATATATTTAAACATTCATTTTAATGTTCTTCATGATATAGGTTTTCGTGAGCCTTAAACAATACATATAATAATTAAGCATTTAATTCGTATATATTATAGTTATCATTGTTATTATCTATGAGATTTTCATATGATCAAATATACGGATTCATTTTATTCTTAGTTTATTGAATAAATGGAATTTTTTTAGTTATTTACCGTTATATATTGATTATCATTTATCAAGTTATTTATGTGGAATGTGTTCTCAATTATTTTCTTTTCCATGTGTCTTTATTCTTATTGATTCATTATTTATTCTAATTTACTTACCCATACTGTGAATTTGAGCTCACCCTATTTTTTCATTTCCACAGGACATGAATATAAAATCTTGTATTGTGTTTCTCGGATTATGTTTATTATTATTTTTATATATTGTGTTTTATTTAGTATTTTCTAATGTAATAAGGGTATCATGTATGTACTCTAGTTTTCCAAAAATTCTAAACTCATCAATCATTTATTATTTTATTCCATGTAATGATTAGAATTTAATAAATTAATTCAATGGCTTCAAGATTCTTATTTTGGGGTGTTAGAGTTGGTATTAGAATACTTTTAATAGAATCCTTGGAAACTAGATTTAGGATAACATAGATTTGGGATTATGTCCTTAGGATAGAATTAGAGGCTAAGTATTTAAGAACATCTTTTTATTTTTTTTAATGGTGTATATATTAGGTGGGTGTTCCTATAAATATAACCATTTTTGGACACTACAAGTGGATGTGTATCTAGAATAAAAATACACAGCCGTGTTGACTCTGACAAGGTGCATCAGGTCCGGCTCGAATGTAACCTAGTACACATAAATGGGACATACTGCACACCTGGTTTGACACTCCCAGGGGATATGATTATGATAAAACACGTTTTCATTACAAACCATTATAATGGAATTGAAGTTAAATATATTTCCAAGAAACTATAGTTATTATTATGATCCTAGTTATTGAAAATTTACTGAATTTATGAAATGTATATCACTGTTTTTAGGATTATAAATTATGTTACATAATGTTATGATCTAATCCAGTAATGGAATTTTTTTATAAATGTGACCTCAAAGGAAGAATGGTTTCATTAACCAAGGAAAATGTAGAGGTTTACCAACTGAGAAAGACGACGTATCTTGTACTATAACTAAGAGAGTTGTGGATATATTATGGAAACTTAATCAGGTTATAAAACAAAACATTTCACAGATGGAGAAATGTGTTCCGTGGTGAGATTCTTTGATGTTGGAACTCTTTATGTGAGAGAGGACCCCACAATTTAGTGGGACTATTGATCTAATGGGAGATTAGTAATAGATTAAGTTTTTTTGGTAAAGTTATTTATGTAAATGGGATACAATGATATGGAAAAGCTTGCGATTTTAGTGTGTTGTCTCAATAGGGATGAAAATAAATGGTGGTCATTGATCCAGAACACTAGAAAGGATGAGGAAATATAACCCATAGAATAGAATATTTTAAATACATATTCTATGAAAAGTATTTCCCTCTTGGGAAACAAAATGATATAAAGATAAGGTTCTTTAGTTTAAATAAAACAGAGGAAGGGCTTGTTGTAGAGTATGAATCTACCTTTAAAGGGTTAGAAATATATTCTATATATTTCATATGCAACACATATGGTAATATTGATCACATATTTTAAGGGATTATGAAAATTATCTTAATAAAACTGGTGTCTAAATCTTTTTCGTCACACGTTGAAATGGTTTTATGTTATATCAAGATAGAGAATGAATTATCCATGTCTTATAGATTAAACATAGATCAATGGAAGAAGCTAAATTAATGTGAAAAAATAGATAAAGGTAATAATGGAAATGGATATGATTTTGCATGTGATGCCTCAAGAAAGAATCGCTCTATTACATGCATGAAAGGATTAAGAGTTTGTTATAAGTGTAGAGAAAATGGTCAACAGGAAAAATATTGTGAATCGAATAAGGAAAATTCTTGTATTAATTATTTCAATTTCAAGGATATGGGGCACTATGAAAACTAATTCCCCAAGCATAAATAGAATATACCTCCAAATAATCTATGGGATGAAGGTCAATCATATGCTATTGATTTAAAAAATGTGAAGTGATTAATTTTATCCTATATTTGGATCATTGAATAATTTAGTAAAACTATTTAGTTGATGATATCCTAGTTATAATTATTATGGAATGTATATGGAATGTATTATTTTATTTCTTTATTAAGAATTTAAAATCTTATGTTGATTGGTACCAATAACAATGAGATGTGATTCAGTAATAAGTTGAACTTTTTCTAGAATACATGGTTGGGGGAATGATAAGCATTGATATATTCCAAATGTTGATTTAATGACATTTGTATAGATATATGATTAATATAGATAGAATAATTAAGATATAGCTATCTAAAATGTAAATGATTCAAAAGTTTTGGATGATAATATTTTGTAATGTTTAACAAATTATGTAATGGTTTATGTGGAATATTAGATGTTGTTTTATAGATTCATGAATTACATAAACCTATGATGAAAAGTGTGATTAGATATGATGTATAAATTTTTCAAGACACAACCATTAGATACGATTTTGTTAATGAAATCAAAATACCTATTTACTTGTATTGATATAGAGTGAAACAATTCTTCAACTATTGAATAATGGTTTAAAAAAATGTTGTCCTATTGTCATCGTTTTTTATGATATCAATGACCTCATTCATAACAGTGCTTTAAGGCATTTTTATCAACTTTTAGGTGAACATGTTCTCTATCTCTCCCCATCAGAACATAATTGTTATATTTTTCTTCTATATCAATTTTTCCATTTCCAACCTATGTTCTCCATCTTGGGAACCCAGTTATGTGACTATTTTATATCCCATTCTCTCTTATTAATAATATTTTTAATTACACTATTTATGATTTGGGTTTTTTAACATTATTTTACATTCAAATATCAATCCCTTGATTACTGAGATCAATTTGGAGTTGCAAGAATGCAATTTATTTATGGTTGGGAGAATGTAACACCCCAATACCTTACAATAGATTTATTTTAGAATAAATTTAATTTTTGTTCATAGATTGATTTTTATTAAATATAAACTCATCATTATGTTACACATGAAATAAATATTAGCACTCTCTGCATGAGACACCCAAGTTATCTTTCATTACAGTCATGAAAAACTACCTTATATGTCTTATGTTACACACAAGACCGAGTCTTACCAAAAAATTATTTATTATTAAAAATAATATCATTTAAAATAAAAAGATTTAAAAAATATGTTAAATAGATTTTTATGCATATAATCAACTAAATTATGAATGTATATAGATTAAATTATTAGTTTTTTATTAATTAGAAATAAATATAGAAAACAGATGAATATTAAGTGTTTGCTTTTATAAAAGACTTGTGTTATGTGAAAGAAGGATGTTTTTATTAATAAGTTAAATTATTTAATATTAGTGAGTGATATTAATTAAATTTATATATAATATTTTCAATAAGTTATTTTTTATATTTATACAATAGGCCTCATAAGAATATGATAAGAACAAACCCAATTTTACATATAAAAGCCGATGTTTTTATAAATGATTTTTTACCACCTTTTATTGGAGAACCAAGATTAAATATTGATTTTGGATCATTTGTGTATTTTATATACCAAAATACAATTTATTTTTGAAATAAAAAATAATAATTAAGTTATGTTGAATTGTTGTTATTAATTTGTGAAGTTACAATTCTTGATTAATAGTGAAAAATACTGAATTTTAATTCAAAACTACTATTTCATCAATTTAATTTATAATATTATATTAAATTTATGATTTGTTTTACTGTAAAATTATATAAATTATGCATCAATTAATTTAATTTGGTTCACTAGAATCAATTTTACTTTGAAATTGGATATAAAAACATACCAAACTTTTGGACATGTTTACTTTACAAACCTACTTTGTCATCCTATCTGTGGGATTAAATAAAAATTAATTTCTACAGCATATGTGATTAGAATTTTTAAAAATTGTTTCCATATTTTTAATGATCAAAAATTTTAATCTCTAATATTTACAAATTATTTAATAAAATATAATAGAAAATGATTAAAATTAATTGCAGCAGTTAAGGGAAAATTTAGCATAATAAAGGAATACACCTTAAAAATAAGGGAAAAAATGACCTATAAACATGTAAAAAACATTTTATGTCTAAATATCTACCCTATACTACTTTATATGTAATTTTATTCATTATTTGATCCACTTTTCATTTAAAAATGTTGGTAAAATTCTCTTTTCAAAAATTTAGACGAATGTCACTCCCCCTCCACTCAAAAAAGGTACTCACCCCTCTCAATTATTCACAAATCACAATACAATTTTATCACTAATTGTATACCCATATAATCACCCAACATCCCTGCCCTCATAATATAATCCTCACCATAGGACGAAATAAAACCAATAAATCATGTTTTGTGCACACCAAAAGGTGTTGCCTGAAAAAGAGGTAACATCCTTGAACAATATATTTTGTTTTATTCTTCCATTATTATATAATAACATATTTAAATTAAATATACTTATTTTTAATACTAATGTTTTTAAATAACCTTACACTCACTTCAATCTAATGGGTAACAAACATACAATGTATGTGTACGGTGAACTACCGCCTCATGAAACAATGACGTTCATTTTTCCTTTACTACCTCTAATGGTTGGGAATTATGAGGGAAATATTACTTTGATAAGTAATATATGATATTTATAAATTATTTATAATTATATAATTCTTTTTTAGGACATACCATTATGCACTCCATTTTCTGGGAATACGATATAAACATTTGTGGAAGTGTGGACTACTGCCTCCTCAACTGGATGTGATACGTTCACACATTATATTGAATGTATTAAAGATAGTTATAATTAAAAAAAATTGAAATTAATTAAATATATATGATATTCCTGACATAATTAAATTTCATGTAAAATAATAAATCAATTTCTTTATTACCCTCTTCACACACTTAAAAAGTGATGAAGTCGTTCATGGATGTGTCGACTACCGCCTCTCGATAAAAAGTGAATCTTTTCATCATAGTAATTATATATATATAAGTACATATGATTAAATAAATGTTATTTATACTATAATTATCATTCGTGAATTATATAATGTTATTTATCTACTTTTTTAATTATCATTGAAATATGGAAATGTTACATATTCATATTTATGAATTAATATCTCCATGATTGTAATGTTAGTTAATATTAATAAATAGATTTCATAATTAGTTATAAAATTATAATTGACGAATGAATATTATAATTATTCCATCATTATTATTCTATATATTTTTATCTAATTGACCTATTGACCATAGTCAACCCACCAAAACTATTTTTGACACATGAAACAAATTTGGATAAAAATACATGACATGAATTAATTTTTTATGTAGTTGTAAAAACATTGTAATAAGTGAAGCTAAATTAATACTAAACTTCATGAAGGTTATGAAGAAAGTAAATATTTAACATAAGTTTTTTATTCCTGAACATAAATATTCAAATGACTTATCAGACTCAAGGTAAGGCAATTCTTCAAAATTTAAATTTCATTGAGGCTTATTTGTTGTTTTGAACCATTTCACTTTTATATGGTGTATATACTTCCATTTTACATTTAATATCAAGAATATACTTATTATCACGATATTATAAAATTCAATTAATATAATTCTATCATATTGATTATCATTAAAATCCTTTAATGTGATATAGGACACTTTTTAGTGTTTGAGGATTATTTTCCTCGATAATATTTTAATGATCATTCAATGGTATTTACATTCATAAAAATCAATAGCCCTTGTTGCTAATTATCTTCTAATAAGATGATATTGATAGATATGGATTCTTTATTCGATATGGATATTGGAGAATTCATATTTTTTGTTAACTGAATTGATTATTAAATATTAGGAATTCTTTGGAGAAGCAATGAATGGTAGGGACAAAGAACTATATCTCCCCTCTTTGCATTAATAGGTTATCACATGAAAGACAATTTAGTCTAATTAAACAGTTTTCTACCCTTAGTTTTAAACCATATTGTGAAAGGTATTGATGATTTTTTCATTTGGAAGAAAGAAGACTGGGAGACCCACGTCGATGTTAGTTTGGATTGGCCCAATGGTTGATTATGGCAGGTTTATTTTGAGAATAATAGTTAAAATCAGGTTACCATAGTCTCTCTTTACTAAAAACACACAACGGTTCCCCCATTCATAACTAGTATAGACCCGAATACCAAATATAGGTGGTCACTTGGGTTTGCAGGACAGATAGCACTTGGGTACTTGCATTGTTCAATAGGATAGGAGTTCAGGCTCATTGCGACCTTTTTGGGGGAACTTTGGACTATTCTAAGACTCTTTTATGTATCTTATGTTTTGTTATCGAACCTCATCCTAATCTAGATATGGGACCAATTACCCTAAAAATGATTATGGAATAAATCCATCATTGTATAGAAGAAGGGGATATCATTTTTTAATTCAACTATATGTGCCTAAATTTCTTCAACCATTTCCCAGTAATGGGCAAGTTATTATGTGATGAAGCCATATAAACATGTGTTTCATAATTTTCTGTCTTGTAGTGTGACAGTTCATATTTTAATGAGGGGATTTGGCCACTATGAGGCATCCAACATTTCCTAGTTATTTCAAGAATGAAAACCCATGTAATTCATTAAAACCGTGTCATTTAATTCCCTGAAGAAAGGAAATATATGAATTATCACAGACATTGGTTATTCAAGATCGAGTCTTGGGGGACATCCTACGTATCATTATTATAGACTGTATCATATTTTTCATAGTTCAATTTTCTTCTCAGTCCAATATCATATGAAATGGAATAATAATACCATGGGAATGATGGGTTTATGTGTGTTGATATGTTGGAAACATGAGGGGAATTACACCAAAAAGGGTATATACTTAATATCAGTACATAGAAATGTTTCGTACATATCCCGTTTCTGGAAGAAATCATAGTTCTTATAGTTTAGTAACACCCTTGGGAATTGATATAAGATATTTTACCTTGTATGGAAGAAAATTAATCATGACACTCATTAGGTCTTACATACATACATTTCTCTAGTTGGTGAGTATTTATTATTTCAATGATATGAAAATCAAAATTCCATAATCGCATGTGATCTATACTCATTTTTAATCAAGGGATATCATGTAATAAGTGTCACTATATATGGAGGTGGGGATTATGTTCTGGGATAGTCCATGGGAGATTAATGGAGATTGAACCTCTGAGAGGCATCCTATGTATCATGGTTTTAGAAAGAATAATATTCATCATAGCTCCCTTAATTTATCAATCAACTAACATATGATTTTGAATGATTGGACCATGGGAATGATTAGGTTATTATTGTTGAAATTTCAGATACATGGTTGGACACATACTGAGGTGGAATTCCATCTAAGTTTAGGCTCAGTCCTTATTAAGGAATCCTACATATCTTGATTATGGTAGGTATAAAATTCTTCATAGTTCAATTAAAATCACAGTCCACTAACAGATGAGGTTGAGTGACCATCCCATGGGAATATTTGGGTCCTAATGGTTGAACTGTTAGAGACATGGTGGGATCCATACTAAGTTGGATGAACCTCCGAGTTTAGGCTTGGGCTTTAGGATATAATCTTATGTATCCTAATTATGGAATGAATCAGAGTCCTCCTGGTTCAATCAATTAGTACTTACACACTGACATTACCTTTGTCTTCATAGAGGTTTATGGTGTAGATGATATGATCTTTGCAACTCCTTATGTCTATGTGAGCTATGCCTGTTTTATGAAACAAGGGATAACACAAAATCAGTTTCATTACTTTTGGATGAGAGGATGAGGCTATAGGAATACCCTTGGAAGATTAATATGGATCTCGAATCCTTGGGAGGTATCTTATATATCTTAGTTATCGGAAGAATTTGAGGCATCAAAGATCCCTTGATTAGGGATATCACACAAAGGATGCCCTTATAATCAGTACATATAATTCTATGTCATTGGTTAGGGATTACACTCTAATTTTTCCATTATTATTGGGGTTTACACACTAAGGATAGACATTGTTATCAAATCCTGGGATGCACTCAAAATCAAAACCGATTTATTGCCTAACATGCATTGATTGTCTTCCCAATATTCCTTAATTTCATCATATTCATGTCAAAGTGTGTATGTTTGAAATGATAAAATACAATTTTATGATCTAGTTGACTTTTCTATGGGACCCCACACAATCTGGATGACATATCTAAGGGTTTTTTTATGATCAGGTTTTTCTTGTCCATTGGACATCACAAGACCTTCTCAGTAGATACAAAAATAAATAACATGAAATGGTTGGATTTTCTAGATGGTGTCTCATAATATAGCTAAATATACCATTTGTCAATGCAAGAGATAGCTAACGTATATGGATGGAATCCTGATATTCAATGATACAGGTCTTTTAGGGTGTCACATGTCCTGGATGATATGTCTAAAGGGCTACCCGAGACCTAGAAGGTGTGCCTGAAGGTCATTGTAAGAGCTAGTTGACAATATCAGGAACTACCATGGGACTTGGTTGATATTGACCCGTGCTTCCATATAGTTCATGCGATATATACGAAGAGAATGACAAGGATAGGGTGTCTATCCTAAAGGGACTCACAATATCAGGACAGTATGTCAAGGGACTCCATGTGACTTGCCTTGATATATCCAAAGTATTTTCAATGATCATAAGAGTGTTGTGTGACTTGGGAGACATGTCTTGGCACTGTCTCATAGTCAGGGTGGTTCATTCGATGTGCTGGTGGTCCAGGGTATATTTTCTTTTCTTAAGTAACATATCTTTAGTATTTTTAAAATCCCTTATAATTTGAATTCCTTATATTTTTATAGAGTTAGTATGTATTATGTCTTGCATGATCTAGAAGGTGTGTGGGATGTCCTTCTGTTATCCTATCATAATTCCTTCACATGATTTATAAGTGATCACAGAAAGAACCTATTCAGGTTTCATGGTTTCCCTATCTGTTCTTGTGTATATTAAATGGTGGAGAGATTTCTATGTGTGAGATCCACCACTCTGAGAAATCTGATCTAGTACCGGTATGAGTTTCAAAAAGTTCATCCATCTTTGGAGATTCATCCTCAAAATTATGATAGTAAGTTGTCCATTTTTTATGCTAGGGTGGGGTATTTATAGGCATATCCTCCCCAATAACTAACTAGTTTGCGAGGAATCTGTCATGTGAATCTAGTATGTAGTCAGTAGAGAGATTCGGAATCATGAGTCTTCATGATTTTCAGTATTGGATCGCTTCGAGGGTGTCACCTGAGTTTTAGTGACCCCAAGTCCCACCTGTAAAGACCTCTATTATTTTATTATTTCCAATTTATAGGGACTCATGGAATCATTCCATCATGTTGAATGACATCCCTATTTACATATTAACATGTCTAAGTGCCTTAGTGAGATCCTGGCTACTCTAGTATCCCTTCATGTGATCTCTAGTGAAATTTCAATGATTTCCCACGATATAGAGATGGCTTGTCAAGGGGACATTGTGGGATCATGATAAATTTCCAAGGAGTATTGTGATTACATGTTGCAGATGTCCTTAGTGTATCACTAGGTTTTTATAACCTTGAGAGGATCTTTTATACTCTTCCTCTAATTTCCTTGGTTTATTTTACAAAGTTCAAGAGCCATGTGAGATATAATGAGTAATTTAAGAGACAATTACTCAAAATTTTGATGATGTATCGAGTGACCAATAAATGTCCTTTGAAGATGTGTGACAATTTCATGAACAATCCCATTATTTTTTCATTAGGGGGTCAAAGGGAGATTTTGATTTTTTTTACATACCAAATGCACTTTGAGTTATGGGGATGACACTTTGATTGGAATTCGTGAGATGAGGTGGACATGTCATTGTGGTATTTATGTGTCTATCAGATCTCTATTGGTGTGTTGTGGGATGCTTATAATTGTGAGTGGCTATGATATCCTCCCCTTTTATTTACATTTATTATTTTACAATTTCTTGTGGGTTTCTTGAGTTTCGTTGATTATTGTTGGCGATAAACATTCCAAAAATCAATGATCTGTCATGTGAGTTTTTCTGCCACATGAGGCCTCCAATTTTCAAATATTTACATCTTGTTTATAATTGACTTTGAGATGTTTTTTAAGTAGCATTATGGTTGACATGTCATGTGTCATTGGGGAGATCGTCCAGCTTCCTACGTGGGATAAATAATTTCAAAGAGTGCCTATGTAAGTGTAGTAGGACTTGTCAAAATTTTATATGTGGGATCTGCTATAGGTTATGTACTGTATATGGATCCTTTAGGTTACCATATGAGGGTCATGTGATCTATTGAAGGATCCTGAAACCCATGACAATCCACCACTTTTTTATTCCATTGGTTTTTTGAGGAAACTAATACACATATATAGGTATTTATTCATTTATTATTTTACCAATGTTCATTTGGTGGGAATCAACAAATTCCCCCTTCAAAGTAGAATTTTTCGGGACAAGCGTGCAATTATAAGGAATGTAAATTCTCTCATGAGACATTAGAATTATAATAAATTGGTTTGTATGGTGATGCTTTGTCTTGTGAGAAACAACTGGTATTATTAATAATTACCAATATATAGCGTGTGAAAATACATTCATTTCTATGGATTATACACCAAATGAGAAAAAATAATTTTAGGCTTATTCTCCTATTTACTTATCTAATCACCTGTTATTCCTCCACTTGTCATACCTACCCCATTGGTCATAAAGGCCCTAAAAACCATTCTGATATAGAAACAAATTCTTTCCTTGATTAGTGATACCCCATTGGAATTATTCTTTGACCAATGGGAATGCCACCATCATTTATTTCATAACGTGGGGAATAGGTGGCTTTGACCAACAACCTCTATATAAAATCATGGAGAAAATTATTCTAACTCAAAAAGATCTCGAAAAAAATGAAATGGATTTTCATTATCTGGAATATGTGGCTCATATTTATAGCAAGATTAGGGCGATGTTGGAGGCATTAGGGTAGAGTAGTCAATTGATATTTTAACTACTGCATGCTCAAAGGATACCTGGTCTGCAAAAATATGGAGTAATGATAAAATCATTGTCCATTTAAGGTATGACCTCTCAACATCATCATCCTCACTGGAAACTATGTAGAAGGGAGTTAAAGAGTTGATTAATTTTTTTAATGCTCTATATCATTGATTAGAAGAGGAAGAGGTGGGGTGAATGGAAATCTAGAATTCAATCAAGGCTTCCCATCAATACCTCATTGATTTGGACAATATAACATATTATATATTATAAAAATTTGGTGTACACTATTTTTGTTCAGATTCTTGGAGGTACTTCGACATTTGGTGATTCCTCCTTCCTTTCACATAATCAGTGAATGCATTTTCCAAAACCTTCTTTGTTAATATCTAGTTTTCTGTCCTTCCATGGTGTGCATGTCAGTATGATTCTTTGATATGAATTTCCATTGATACCCATCCCTTGTGTCATAATAAGTATAGAAAAATTCCTAGGTTTAAATTATGAAATTATAAGAGTTTATCCCTTGGGAAATTATTATTAATTCCCACCAACATGATATTCTTCTTCGTTAATGTCTTCCAAAAATCTTGAGATCACCTGATTTAGAGAATCATTTCTTGGGTGGGATATATATTCCATGAATGGAGGACTCAATCTTCTTTTCTAAAGAGGATAGGCTTTGTGATCGTAGCATGATTTTTAAAGCTATATGTTGGGCCTCGCATGATCTTGCAGAACAAAACCATTGATGTGTTTTAGTTTATGTACTTTTAGCTCGGGCATTCCATTGCATTATTTTAAGTTCTTTTAGCTCTGACCTTCTTTCACTGTCGTTTAATGACTCTTATCTCAGAACATATATAGTTTATGGTTAATTACTTTTAGCTCGGACCTTAAATTACAAGATTTTAGGGTCATTTAGATCTTACCATATATTATTTTAGTTTATTTTCTTTTATCTTGGACCTTCTATCTCTTTAGTTTACTGTCTTTTAGCTCATACCTTATATTTTTTAACTTTTGTATCTTCTATCTCAAACATTCTATCACTCTAGTTTATGTTCTTTTAGGTCGGACCTAATATTGCTTTAGCTTACTCTCTTCTATCTCAGACCTTATCAATGAGCGTGGAATATGGTGAAGGCATCCACAGGTGACCCAAAACACACTGAGGTGATGGGTTCTATTATTGTGCTGCAAGGACTCACAAGTATCATAAATCCATTTTGTAGAGTGAATCATTTGGTTGGTGACCATAGGTTCATATGCATGATCGATAGGCATACATTCATAGTCAATAATGGGTCCCTCAACTAGATTATCATTTCTAGGGTTTATGGAAGACATATAGAGGTAATTTAGTTTTTGGGAAAAATTCTAGGGATGTTCGGTCCACCTGGATAGTTGGAGCGTAAATGATTTAATACATAATAGAAACTTTTAGTCGTGATTGTGGGATGTCATAGACTTACACGGGATGAACCATAACGCACTGAGGTGTCGAGTTTCATTGTGGCATTTCTAGGGATCACAAGGATTCAAGATTATTTCATGAAATGGGGATACTCTATTAGTTGGTGGGTCAAGTACCTTATGTGTCGGTGGAATGGTAATGAAAAATATTATCTACCCTTCATTGCAATTTACATGAAGGTTGTTTTATTACTAAAATTTCCGAATGAAGATTTTTGGGTTTGGATGAAAATCCATTGAGGAAGGATTCAGGCACCCTAAGGAAATTTGGATCTTATATTGTAAATCTCAATCCCTACGACATGTGGTTTTTAGTCAAAAAGAATAGTCTATCAATGATTTGGGAATGTAGTTTCACATTCATACATTGATAAAGGACAAAAATATGCTTTTATGGAGTCCAAGATGACAAATCAACTGGTATATTTTTGCACAACGATTGTAAATCGTGGTCCAAAGTGGTTGGGTCAGAAGGATGATGTTGGATAGTCATACTAGGAATGACCCAGAACATTATGGGAGTTTGGGTTCTTATACAGTTATGTCAAGGATCATAAGGATTAAAAAATCCATTCTTTAAGAGTGATGAATTTCATTGAATACCATAATCACATATGTAAGAACTATCGGTATACATGAATAGTTAAAAAGAGGGCCACTAAAGCCAAGTATCCTATCCAGGTTCCTTGGAAGGATGTGTTGATCTTAGAAACAAAAATAATGATGTGATTATTTTGGAAATCAAAATATCCTATAAGGGTTCGATCACCCAAAACATTGTGTTAGTACTTAGAGAATACATTAACATGGCGGGGATATGTGAAACATCATTACTCTAAATTTTTCTTTTACTAAGGGATCTAGTGAGTATAGAATGGATTTTACTAGGGATACCTACTATACCCTGTGATATTTATTCCTTATTTATTCATAACCTATTTTTTCATTAACTCTATAGATGAATAGTTTAGTGAGCGAAGACTTGTCTTCTACTCAGACCTCTTTTTGAGGAACTTCAGATATAGAAGTTGTGTGTCTCTTTTTCTATAAGTTTAAGGTCTTCTGATTTGCTACATTATATTTTGGATGTTAAGGTAATACCACTTTTACTAATGTTCATGTAATATATGTTCATGAAATTTATGTACTTATGATGAAGGATGATACTCATGTGATCAATTAAGATACCCAAGGCTGAGAGTATATAATCATATTTCTAAGAAATAGATGAAGATGTTGTAAATCATGGATCAAAGTCCCTGAGTCTTCTATATTGATATGGGGAAATCATAACAAGATTAGTATACATCATTATAAGGTGTTCAATTCTTCCACTGTGATTTCAGGGATCCCAAGGATCAGAAATCCCTTTTCAGAGTGACGTATTTGGTTGAAAACCATAGGCACAAATGCATGATACATAGGCATACATGCATAGATAAGAAAAGGGGCCATGAATCCATGTATCCTTTCTAGGGGACTTGTAATTTTACAATTTGTGGAATTTAATACATGAAGTGTGTCCATATGGTTTGAGGTTCATTAATAGATGATGGAAGCCCCTCGTACTCTAGCTGACCGAAGTAAGTCTCTGGTGGCCCATTTATATGGAACGTATATTGGGTGATGGAATTTATTGTTTACTTAAATATAGTGGGGATGTCTTAAATGTATTTTAATGTCATGTAGTGATGACATTATCCTTTTAGATTATTATCATGGAGTGAGGGAATACATAATGAAGTTTATATGTCATGTGATGAAGATATTTCACATGCAGTTTAATGTCATATGATATAGACATGGGAATTAACATGGAAAATTTTCACACGATATATTTTGTACAAAACCAATCCATATGAAGATACAGATCGTATATTATCACCAATGATCATGTGTGAATCAATCCCTATATATTTTGGGTGAATCCTTTTTTTAGTTGTTAAATTTGGACCTAGTATTGAAGATTTGTGAATCACTATGAATCCCGTGATTACTATAATAAATCCACAGGTAATAATTGAATGAGGAACACTCTAAAAGTATAGAATGTGCATATAAGTAGTAATTGTTTTTGTTCACTGTTATAGTTGATCATAATATTAGAGATCTAGACATTGCAATGAATCCTGTGATTTTAGGAATCTAGTCGTACATTGTTCTATAAATTATATAAATCATAATCTCATATGATGAGGTTGATGATGAACCTATGCGAATGGAATAGAATGTTATGGCCATACATAGGTTTGATGTTAGGGAATCTCTACATATCTTAAAATAATTACAATTAATAAACACATTGTTTTTGAAGGATGACCTCCCTACACATGTCTGGCCCATGTGTATAGAGGGGGAGTTTTAATATTTTTCATGACTGGACATATGATATAAGAAACAGGAATCACTATGTATCATTTGATGTTAGAAATCAAGTTCAACATAGTTTTATAATTGAGGGGTATCAGGATACTAATACCAGTAATGGTGGTCCTCTCAGGTGAGGTACACAACAATGTATTGTTTTATGTCATGCAAGGGACACTGGACGTCTAGTTTAATTTCATGCGATAAGGACTTTTGGTATGACATTAATGGTCCTGAATTCAAGACCATGATGAGTCAGTTTCAATATTTTATACCTTTTTTGTGTAGGTAAGCCCTCACTAATATTCCTAATCTCACTTGTTCTATGGTCGGTGTGAGAAAAAAGGAATGATTAGACTTCCTCTCACTAAATAGAGTCATTTAAGGATTGAATGTGAGTATTTTTCATCATATGGGGGTGTAAAAAGATATATGATTTAGGGGTCCCTCCATATCTCATTAAAAAGAAGATTCAATCCATATTTAGTTCTAGAAAACTCGTGTCATTTATTTTCATGTGGAAAGGAAATTATCCATGTTGTTTGACATCTTGCGGTGAGGGCATGGATCTCCCAATAGAAGGTAAAGTGTAAGTTGTGACTAGGACAAAAACATAAAGTATTGTGCATCACTATATATCCCATAATGATAGGAATGAATCCATACATAATTCTTAGGGAACCAATATATTTAAAATCATACAATCAGGTAAATCTCTAAACAATTTATCATCGTTCGGTCATGGTGAAGGATGTTGTGTAGTTTAAATTACTATCGTTAGGAAATTGGGGTATTGTAAAGTTTAATTTATTTTTTCTAGGAAAATCTCCATAATGTTTATCATAATTTGGTTTGGATAATATCTATACAATTTATCATCATGTGGATAAGAAGAAGGATGCCTTTTATTTTAAGGTCTTGATGTTTGGACATTGGATTTCCTGATTATAGGTTTGAAAATTATTTCTTAATAAATCTTTAATTTTTGGTTGCTTTGATACACTCCACTTCCATGGTGTCCAGGGAGTCGGCTTCATTATGATAGACCATAGTTATGACATAAGGACCCTTCCCCATTGGTTTCATTTTTGGAGGCTTCTTCCTTGGTATCACTGGGACCCTTAGAGCCAAAACCAGTTCTCCATGGAGGAATGAACATAGGTGATCCTTCTTATTAAAGGCTCTTGTAATTCAATATTTATGGACCTCCATGTTGTGTAATGTATGTAACTGGTTCCCGTCAAGCAATTCCATTTCATCCAGTCACTTTTTTGATTGATTGTAATTTGAGAGTTGTCGACAAATGGAAATTCAAAAGTAAGGTAGTTGGACCACTATAGGTAACACTACTCCAGTCCCATATACCACTAAGTATGGTGTTTCTTCTGTATTATTACACGTGGTGGTATTATTATCCTATAAAACATAATGAATCTTGACTAGATAGGACTTTATGTCCATATTTACCATCTTTAGGAGAATATTTGATAGGGACTTAATGAAGTCCTATATCTATCCATTTTCCACTGCATGATATGGAGATGAGTTATTGGATTTGATATTGTTCTCCTTGTACAATTTCTTAAAGTATATAGAATAGAAGATGGTGTTTTTGTCCATCAATATTTTGTGACGGAACCCGAACCTGATAATGATACAGAACGTTATGAAGTTGATAATGTTAGTCATTCTGACTTCTTTGATGGTTAATACTTCATCCCATTTGGAGAAGAAGTAGGTAGTAGTAAGGATGAAAAATATCTTCTTAGATTTAGTAGATAATATTTCCCCATAACATCCATTCCCCAAACAGTAAAAAGATATGAATATTTATCTATATGTTTATATTTTGGAGGTTTATCAATGAATTTTTCATGAATCATATTTGTATGACATTTTTTGGTGTATTTTACGTAGTATTGTATCGTGGTTTTATAGTAGTGTCCAACCTCATGATTTGGTGGGAGAGCTTGGTTGATGATTTATGGGCACCACAGGAGCATGCAAGGACCTCCCCCATAATTTTGGTAATATCTCCTTATACTATGCATCTGAGGAGGAATCCATCCAATAATAATTTGTAAAGGTATATATGTTCATTTAGATCATATTTTATGGTAATGTTAGTTACATGGTGACAAATATGTTCCCTCCAAGATCGTTATGTTGGGAGAGTCCCATTTTGGAAATAACAGATTATGTTCTCCATCCATCCTGGGGTGGTCATTGGTTCATCACTCTGGGGAGGGGTTGACCTAGTTTATTTATTCAATATCAGATACAATGATAGATGATATCATTCTTAAATGTGTGATATAGAAAATTTATTCCTCTTAATCAGGATCATCCATGATGGTGGAAGTACTTTCCAATGAACTGGTGTGAGCATACTATGATCCGGGAACCTGATTCAATGTGAGAGAAAAATGAAACTCTTCCATCAGACCCCTAATATAGCTAGTGAGAGGGGATAGTTATTCCTTTTCAATGTCTTATTAACAAATTTAATTTTTATCCCTAGTTCTGAATCGCCCATAATATTTAGGTAGTCTTTGTTCCATTGTTGGGATACTTCCATCCTAGTTATGAGGGGTTGGTATTCTGCGTCATTTTTTTGTTGCCTTCAAATAGTGAGAAATATAATTTTAAAACTAATTTTTATAAAGAAAAAAATAAAATACCTAGACCAACTCAATTGAGCCTCATTTATTGCATTATTTTGTTGATGGGACTCAGAGAGGTTCAATCGAAATACATCTCCCATATCCAGGCAGTGTCATGGGAAAGGAAAACCTCCCCATCTAAAAGCTTAGGGTCCACTAGTGTATTTTTTGGGCTATGATGTTCTATATGGAAATAATCCATGACTTTCCCATTCACATACTTATATGAAACAAAATGAATGTTGTATTTCTCAAGAATGATTTCCCATTGGGACAAGCATCCAGTGAACATTGTGTGTCCAAGCATATACATGATAGGAACAATAAGGGAGACTAGATGGAATTTTTCATGCTGTAAGTAATGCCTAAACCTTTTCACTGTAAAGATGATTGTATGGATGTTATTCTTGAAATAAGAGTACATGGTCATAGTAACTTGCATTATTATGTTAAGTTGAAGTGAATGTTCTCCCTCCTCGTATCATTTTCCTATGTTTGGAGTGCACCCAGTGAATATTCCATGGTGACCACATATAAAATGAGTCGAATCCCTTCTACTAGTGGAATCATATCCTGTGGGTGTATTAGATGCTTCATAACACTTTCAAAGGATTCTTGGAAATCTTCATTCCATATATAGGTGATTCCCTTATTAATTTTCCTTTTTAAAAGGTGATCTTTTCAACCAAGGTTCTATATAGATATTCGAATGAATGTGAGGTGTCCATGGATCCCACTCAGTTATTTGAGATTTTAGGTGGTGAAATTTTAAAATTATCTCTAGTCTTATATGGGTGGACCTTGATGTCATTATAGTGTACCATAAATCCAAGGAACATTCCTAATGTTACCCTAAAATCGAATCATATCATATTCATTATAAAATTATGATATCACAACTTGTTGAAGATTGTTCTGAGATCCATGAATTGATCACATCAGTGTTTGGATTTGGAAACTAGGCCATCAACATAGAATTTGACAATGCTTCCCATGAAAGGCTTAAAGATATGATGCATTAAGTGTCGTTAAGTGGCGCTAACATTATTTAAAATAAGGGGAATGACCTAATAGAAAAAGATCCCATGAGTCACTCAAACGGTATTAGATTCCTCATATTTAGGTTCCATCATTGATTGATTATACATTAATTAACCAACCATGAATGAAAGGCTTGGAATCCAGTAGTTTCATTAATAAAGAGTGTTATGATCGATAATGGAAAATCATCCTTTGGTTAGTGCTGCTTATGTTCTCAAAAATAAATGAAAACACTAATATCTAAAATCATTTTCATGATATGGATGATATTGGTAAACCATTTTGGGTATTTCACTTCTCGAAAAACGATGGATTTGATCAAATTTTCAGCATCTCCCTCCACATTGGTGGAATAAGAGGAGTGCATCCTCCTGGCCATATACTTAAAGCCTGAATTCTCATTGGGTGGGAAAAGATGGTTTCTAGCCACATCTAGATTCAATCCGAGGATTTATATATTGTCAAATGTGAAAACTTATTGGTGATTATTTTTTATACACCCGATATGTGTATACATTTCCTCATATATTATTGAAAATAAGAACGTGTTTTCAGAAAATACATACTACATAGTTTAAAAATAGTTGATTTTGTTGATCATGTTTATTTTAATGTGTTTTATGTCCAAACACACAAACCCATAGAACTTTGAGAAAAATTCCCGACTACACGGCGTGTATATACCTACAAGACATGTACATTCCGACTCATACATGTATTGGCCAGACGAGTATATTCCCATGTTGCAAGAACAGAGAAGACATGCCATGTGGGTCATACCTACAGGCAGTGTACAAGATTCTAGATGAAGTTTGTGGCATTTTCCGTAGACTACATGTCATGTGAGATGACACCACATGTCTTACACACTCCATTAACTAACTGTCGACGTTGTGGAATTCAAGGGTGGCACAGCTGGACACCTACCTGAGAAAAACTATGACTAATGTTCTTTGAAGAAACTACACGACGTATAATTTTTATACATATCGTTTTCCTTTTCCAATAAATAGTGGACTTTCCCTCTAGTTTTATGGATTCAATATTCAATATTCGAAGGAGGATGGTTCTACTGCCTTGTTGTCATGCTACTAATTTTCTGCTACTCTTCCATTCCCCCATTCTACCAAAAAATTCTTCTCTCTTAAATGTTTCTTTAATGATGACATCCGTTATTGAGGGTTCTATTGTCATATTTTATTCAATGTGTAAATAAACACCATGCGTGTTGGGGTTGTGGATGATTAAAATGTTTTTAAATTTTGATTAATTTTAATGTTTGTTTTGTTTTGTTTTAATTCTTTTTCTTTTTCCTCACTCATTTATTTTTATCACTAAATATTTTTAGTCAGACCAAGGGAATAATTTTTAGGGACTCAAAGGAAGAATAACGATGAATAGATTCATTATCATTGGAAGTATTCATCGATTAACAAATGGAATGATCTAAAAAAATAATTGTGAAACCCTGACTACCAGACCAAAGAGTTAGTTTCTTCAATTTCAAGACATAGTATGCTTGGCCAATGTAACTTCTACACAATCGAAACCCATAGTGTTGGATTATTATGATCAACACAACTGAATAAGAAGTCTTAATAAACCCCATAATCACCATAGCCCCAACACACTCCTTCATTTACCAACTTCCTTAAAAACCACTTTTGTTTTCTTTACCTTTAAATGTTAATCTTTACATCGATAATCAAAATGGTTTTCATAATCAAAATCCAAAATCCCACTCTCAATTCAGAATCCTTCAGTAAGTTAATTTCAAACGCAATCAAATTCACAAACTCATATGTTCCCTATTGATCGACCCCGCACATACACTGTACTTGATTAAGAGTGGGTATTATCAATTTAGGACACATATAACATACCTTCAAGGAAATGGAAAACCAAAATTTGGCACCGTTTCCTAGGACTTAGGTTTGAGTGTTAATTTTTTTTTTGTGTTTTAATTAATTTAGTGAGACAAAAAATTAAAAATTCCAAAAAAAAAATGTTTTCTAATCCAATTTTTATTTATATTTTTTCCCTTTTACACCTGGTTTTTGTATTCCATGTGTGATGGATCAAAAGCTCATGATCAGGCTCCCCATATGGTCCATGATCATCGAGTCATTGAACATTCTTATAATTGACACAGAAATTGAACAGACATTATTAAGATGTCGACGTGCACATGTGGAAGAGAACAACAAAAACTCACCACCCAGGGAGAACATGGAGGAGGGAGAGATGCCTAGTGATGTTGTAGTGGGGCACCCGTAATAGGACCAGCAACCTCCCACTCCTGGTATACCATAGTATGCCCCACAAGGAGGCTTCATGGAGTTATTCTAGAGGAACAACTAGAGGCTTCCACAACAACCCCCTCTAGAGTACAGCCAGCCCCATCATCCGTAGAAAATATTTCAGAGGCTGTACATTACCCCTCTGGAGTAGAAATATATACTGCCTCCACTCCCACAATAGCCACCTCCACATCATACTCTCCTGAAGATTGACCTGTCGTCTATTCATGGAGCTGACACAGGTATTGTTTGTCCACTAGTGAAAGCCAATAATTTCAAGATCAATCCAACTATCATGTAATTGATCCAAAACAAGGTTCAGTTCAGCTTCCTACTTAGTGAGGACTCAAACACCAATCTCTCTAATTCTCTAGAGATCTGTGCACGTTTTTGCTACCATGGAGTGTCCGAGGACTCCATTATTCTTCACCTATACCCCTTCTCTCATAGGGATTAAGAGAAATACTGGATAAAATGTTTTCCACAGTTATCAATCATCACCTAGGAGGAGGTCGTGTAGGAGTTCCTATCAAAATAATTCCAACCAACGAAAATGGTGACCTTGAGGAATGAAATACACAACTTCCTATAGCACTACTCAGAGTCGTTGTACAAGTCATATTATTTTTCAAGGAGATGTTCTGAAAATTCCCACACTAGGGACTCACAATATGGATTCAGGTCCAGACCTCCTATGGAGGACTGATGAAGAAGACAAAGTCTGTGGTGGCTGCTATTGCTGGAGATACGGTTATGAAGAAGTTCCCCGAAGTGATTTTATGTCTACTAGAAGACATTTCATCAAACATATTTCAGTGAAAATTAATGTGGGTCACATAAAATGAGTTATGGACAATATATATTCCATTACTATGTTTGCTTCCAATTTTAATGATCTTTCCAAATAGATCGACGCAATAAATCTAGAGAGTGATTTCCATGTAGATGGGACAATCCATTTGACGTGCATCGAATGTGGTGATAACCACATCATGGGAGAATTGCTGGGACCTACAGTTTTCCCTTCAACCAGTGAGGTGAGCTATATTTCTCAATATTGAGGGCCTAACCAGTACCAACATTACTAGAACCTGGCATGGCATGATCACTAGAACATAGGTTCGGGCACACAGTAGCAGAATCATTTGCCCTAGCGTCCACCTGGAAACAGTCATCCCCAGTATTAGACTGAGTACAAGAGGCCACAGTAGCATCAGTTGGGCTCTTACCAATAATAATGGTATCAAAACCCTTACCTACAGTAGGTGAGGCATCCACCACTACCACCACCTGCACACCCACCTTAGTAGTAGAACACCTCAAGGTTAGAGGATCTCTTGATCATCATTATATGCACTACTAAGACCTAATTCCAGAATTATGAGGCTTCAATTGGAATCCTGGAGAACCAAATCAGCTAGCTGGTGAACAATCTCTCAACGAGGTAGCCTGGAACACTATGGGGTAACTCTGAGAAGAACCTTAGGAAGGAGGCCCATGCAGTCACTCTATATAGTGGAAAGAAGCTACAACAGAAGGAACTAGCACATCTGGTGCACCTACAACCCTACTAATAAAAAAGGTATATTTACAAACCCCTCCTCATCCAAAGGCCCACCAAAAGAGGCCCCATAGAGAAAATTAAAGGAGTTTTTTTAATCCCTTATATCCATGCATACCCTTTCTAGAATGAATGAAGTTGATAAAGATGGACCACCATCTCGGAAAGTTAAGGGAATTATTCAGGAAGCGGCACATAAACATTCCATTTGTAGACGCACTAGAGAAGATACCCATGTATACGAAATTCTTGAAGGATATCTTCTCCAACAAAAGGAAGATAGAAAATTTGGGCACCATTTCACTTACCAAGGAGAGCTCGATGGTCTTATAACATTTGATTCCTCCCAAGCTCGAGGATCATGGTAGCTTTATTATCCCATGCACTATTGGACCATGGGAGTTTGGGAATGACCTATGTGACTTTGGGTCCAGTATCAACCTCATGCCCTTCAGAGAATTTAGGATGTTAGGGACCAATGATCGGAAGCCTAGACGAGTATCCCTTCAGCTTGCTGAACGTTCCATTAAATATATGAAGGGGCTACAGAACGACGTACTGGTAATGTTTGGAGGCTAATCCTCCCCGCAAATTTCATCATCCTTTGGAGGGAGGAAGAGTAGGAGGCACCTCTCAATTTGGGAAGTCCTTTATTGCCCACTGGGATGGTATTGATCAATGTACACAAGGGGGAGATGATTTTCAAATCAGGAGACAAAATAGTCTCCAACATTGTCCTCAAAGCCGTCAAAAAAGTATCATTACCAGAGCCTGGGGGATGTTATGTAGTGACCACCATGGATGATAAATTGATCAGAAATGTTGATGATCTTGCATGTTCGTCTACCTCGGATGACTTGGTTTTTTTAGACATTCTAGTTGATGAAAACCCAGAGTACCTGCAATTCCTTGATTACCAGGGCATCCACTCCTAGCAGCATGCTGTTATTCCTAACATTATGGAGCGAGAAGAGGTACAACAACTTTGACTTTTGATTCTAAAGGATCCTACCCTAGTACTGAAGAATATCCCATCTTCTCTGATGTACGGGTACTTGGGATACCAACAAACATTTACCGTCATACTCAGTGTACCACTTTCACTTGAGTAGGAGAATGCTCTTCTGCTGGTTTTGAAGTAGTTAAATCTGTCTATTGGTTACAAAGTTGTAGACTTGAAGGGAATATTCCCTACCATTTGACCCACATTGTGCTACTCAAAGAATGAGTGAATCCATCTTGTCAGCCACAATGAGGCTAGAACCCCCCCCCCCCATGAAGGAAGTTATGAAGAAAGAGGTAATCAATTTTCGTGATGCATGCATCATATACACCAACTCAGATATTCCCTGGGTGTGTCCCCTACATGTGGTACCCAAAAAGGGGGGTATCAATGAGATTTCAAATGAAAAGAATGATCTCGTCCCCAAACCCAATATCACAGGCTGGAGAGTCTGTGTGGACTATATAAAGCTAAATGACTCTACTGGAAAGGATCATTTCCCTCTTCCCTTCATGGATCAAATTCTAGAAAGACTGGTGGGGAATGCATTTTACTGATTCTTTGATGGCTATTCCATCTACAATTAAAATTCCATTTCCCTAGAGGATCAAGAGAATATCACATTTAATTTTCCCTACGATACATTTTCTTACCAATGGATGTCCTTTGGATTGTGAAACTATCCAAACAACTACCAATGATGCATGCCAGCTATCTTCAATGACATGGCGGAATAGATCCTGAAGGTTTATATGGATGATTTATCTGTTTTTTTTTCAAATCATTCACCACTTGGTTATGGCACCTAGAGTTGGTATTAGAGAGATGTGAGAACACTAACCTAGTTTTGAACTGGGAAAAGTGTCATTTCATGGTGTAGAGTGGAACTATACTTGGACACCAAATCTCAGTGAAGGTGATAGAGGTGGACCTGACAATGATAGAAGTCATTTCACGACTTCCCATTCTGACTTCCGTCAGAGCCATCTGCAGCTTCCTAGGACAAGTACGTTTCTACATGAGGTTTTTTCACGATTTTTCAATGATAGATCATCCCATAACCAACCATCTGACCAAGGATTCCATTTCTGAGTTTGATGAGGCTTTCCCCACACTTTTTGATCCCCTAAAGCAGTGCCTTGTTGAAGCTCTAGTGATGACTGGTCCCAACTGGGAGGAGCAATTTGAAGTGATGTGTGATACCAGTGACTACACAGTGGGAGAAATCCGGGGCCAATGGATTGACATAATTTTATAACCCATATATTATGCTAGTAGGATGATAAATGAGGAATAAATAAACTACACAACCACATGGAATGAGATACTAGAAGTGGTGTTCTCTTTTGACAGGTTCCATTCTTAGTTAGTGATATCTACAGTTATTGTTTATACTGACCATACAACACTCAACTACCTGCTGAAAAAGAAATATGTGAAACAACAAATGATCTGATTGGTACTCCTCCTATAATAATTTTATCTAGAGATTCGAGACTATAAGGGTAGCGATAACGTTGTTTCTGATCATCTCTCCCACATGGAGATGCCGCATTTGGAGAAGGAGTAAGATTGAGAGATCACGGAGGATTTCCCTGATCAAAACCTATTTTACATAAAGAATCACCTCAGCCATGGTATACTGATATTTCTAATTATTTGGTTACCAGTTCCATCCACCCTGACCTATCCATCAAGTAGAGTAAGAGGTTTCTCTCTGATATCAAAAGGTACTTTTGGGGAGATCCTCTAATATTTCAATCCAGTGGATATGGGGTGATCCGACGTTACATCCCGAAAACTAAGTTCACGGAGTCCTAGTATTAGGTCACGCCTCACCAGTTGGGAAACATCATGAGCCAGACCGTACTATAGCAAAGAACCTGCAGTATGGGTTTTTCTAGAACACCATGCATAGAGATTCCCAAGCCTTTGTTTCCCATTGTGATCGATGCCAAAGAGCGGGTAATGTAGGGCGCATTGCTGAGATTCCCCATCACCCCATCCAAGAGTTTGATATCATTTTCATCTGGGGCGTAGACTTCATAAGGACATTCCACCCATCTTTAGAAAACACTTACTTCATATTATGTGTCAACTATGTCTCCAAGTGGGTGGAAGGAGCTGTTATATCACACGACATGACCAAGGTGGTTGTGGCCTTTTTAAAGAAACAAATTTTTAGCAGGTTTGACATTCCCCTTGTGCTGATCAGGGAAAGAGGGACCCACTTCAACATAACATTGACGAAAGGAGTACTATTGAAGTATGGAGTAACAAATTGTATGGGGATGCCATATCATCACCAGTTCAGTGGACAAGTGGATCTCTCAAACCGTGGTCTCAAGTAGATTTTGGAGAAAATGTTGATCACTTCAAGGAAAGACTGGTCTAATGAGCTAGATGATGCATTGTGGGAATATAGGATCGCCTTTAATACACCATTGGGGAGGTCCTCATTCTGCCTTATCTATATAAATCCAAAACATCTACATGTAGATTTGGAGCACAGAGCATACTGAGTCGTCATGGGCCTGAATTTTTATTTGAAGGAATCTAGAGATAAGCATAAGTTCCAACTGTAGAAACATGATGAAATCCGAATGAAGGTGTATGAGAATGAAAAAATGTACAAGGATAATATTAGAGCAATCCATGACTGGATGATTTTGTGAAAATCATTTCTACCTGGTGATCAAGTACTCATTTTTAGCTCCTATCTTCGAATATTTCTAGGAATGCTAATGTCAAGATGGTCAAGACCATTCTGAGTCATATGAGTATTCCACCATGGAGCTATAGAGATTGCTGGGGGGTGGTCAACTATTCAAGGTGAATGGATAGTAGATGAGGTCTTACCAACACATAGAAGACATAGTGGGAATGATCTCCCCCATGCATCTAATGTAAGTAGAGGTAAGTCGATTGAGCCAACGACCTAAAACAAAGGCATTGTTTCTGAGGCAACCAAGAAGACTACACGCGGTGTAATACAAGTATACATGGTGTGTAATTTTTAGGATTGTGTGTTAATAAAACCGGTTATATGAATATATATTAATTTAGTAAATAAACTCGAATGAAGCATGCACCGATGGGAATAGAACTGAAACATATCTGAGCCAACCCTAGTTTGAGTCACTCCATGCTATCCAACGGTATAAGATTCAATAATTTTTAACACATATTAAAGTAAATGGAATGTGAGTATTTTTAATATACCATAAATGTTTTTAAAAAACCCCCATGGTTGAAATGCGTCAGCTGGAAGGGTCTTCGGTCACATATCCAAAAGTCCCAGATTCGAACCCTTCAACTGGCCCAGTTCAATCATTATTCACATTAATAAAACCAGACGACATTAATTCTGATACATGTAGTGTGCATCATGTTTTTATTATATGTAAAAAGTTTTTTATAATAAGAAACTACATGCAGGTGAATTAAGTGGATTGGCTAACTCTCAACCCCGTGTTCCAAAGACACAAGTCTGAACTCGGCTGTTCTCACTACATCATTCCCATATCAATAATAATTAAAACCATATTCCGAGTGTTTTTCTCATTCGTTGTAGAGCTTCACTGATTCTTTAACTGTTAAATGTTCTTAAAAATGTGCAGCACAATAACCGTTCACAATATTTTTTGTTTCTCTTGTCATTCCTCCCCCTCCCCCATTCCTTTTCATGTCTTTATCCTCTTTTTCCCTTTATTAGTTGTGAACATGGTGGACCATGTGTATTATTAAGTTTGGGGGAGAATCTCTCGACCATGTTAGTCTTTTCCTTTATTGTTATCTTTGAGACATCATTATTAGAATATATTTTTGAAAATGTGAAGAAATTTGGTTAGTCATATTTATAGATACTAAATCTATAAGAATAAATTTTTTAAATGATTCATGTTAATTTTGTTTCTTAAGTGTTTAAAAATTATTTCTAATATAGTTTAATTTAAAACATATAATCATTGGCTAATTACATTTATTATGTTAATCATTTATATGCATATCATGACATGATTGTCTATTTATTTGTTTTCCCTACTCTTGATAGGTAATCTAAACACTTCATCGTATTCTTTATAATACCGTCTTTCATGAGAGATTCTTAGGAAATACATGACTACCATATTTTTCATGTTTTCTTATCAAAACATGAAGAATTTTTTAATTACATTTAAATGATTGAGGAATTATATTGTTTCAAACCCTTTTATCTTGAGACCTACCCTACATATGAACTTCGTAAATCCCATAGAAATTATTAACAACCTTGATAAGAAGCCAAATTACAATCCTATTTCACTTCCAACCCTAATTCTTTTTAACTTTTCACGATTATTCACTTGAGATTTAGAGATTCAATTGGCATGAAATGGCTAATTTTTTTGAATTGTCATGAAATTAATTGTGGGGGAGTGCCTCTTGTTCATTTAGGGAAGAAATGGTTCCAAAACCCCATTCGTGGAATTACTTAGTGGTCCCTGCAGTTATAAAAAATGATAGAAAAAAATTATAAATACATGGGGGCCTTATACTCACTTGATGGTTTTTGAACCATACAAAACTAAGGGAGATGGTGGTGATGAGAGAATTTCACAAAGCTATTTGAGGATGATTTAAATTTATCATTATTTTGAATATCATGAAATGATATTTAAAGAATCTATCCTCCCTTTTCAAGCTTCAAAGTTTTTTTTCACATCTTTACATACCATCCCTTAGCCACATAGGCATCTGAAACTTATTGAAAAGTCATCATGTTTTTTGTAATTTAATTTTCTGATGTAGATAACAAGATTTATTCCAACCCTATGGATAGAGTATATATAACTTATATTGAGCATAACATTGATTTAAAATATCTTGAGTGTTGGGTGTGTTATTTACTAGTGAGATCGATAACCAAGTGCCATTAATATTTATGAAATGTTTAAAATCTATTTAAAAGGGAATGAAAGTAGTTAATTGAATTATATATGCGGCATGATTCGAATATCATATGAATTGAATCTATTTTCTGACTTTTTATAATTTTCTCATGTGACGGTATCATTTACAATTATGATTAATTGAATGACATCCTTCTAAAATATAGACTCGTTTAATTAGATGTTGATATTTTATTGAGGAAAAAAATGACTCTGTGTGGGGGAGATTGATACACCCGAATTGTGTATATAATTCCTCATATATTATTTAAAATAAGAAAATGTTTTCAAAAAATACCTAATACTTAGTGGAAAAATACATTGATTTTGGTGATCTTGTATATTTTTATGTGTTTTCTGGCCAAACACACAAATAGGGAGAACTCTTACAGAAATTCCAAAGTACAAGGAGTGATCAAACCAAAAAACCATTTACATTCAGACTCAGACACGGATCATCCAGACGAGTACACGCCCAAGTCGCCAGGACAGAGACAACGCACCGTGTGGGTCCTACATACATGTCATTTAAAGGCTTCTAGATGTTTTTTATGGTATTTTCCAGAGACTAAAAGCCATTTGAGGTAAATCCACATGCCGTGTAACCTCCACTGACTGATCATTGATGCCGCAGAAGTCATTGGTGGCGTATCTAGACACATACTGGATAAAACTGTGACAAAAGTGCGTTGAATAAATTACATGCCATGTGATTTTTATAAATGTTTTTTACTTTTGTTTTCTATAAATAGAGAACATGGCCTCTAGTTTTAAGGATTCATTATTAAAAATTTGAAGGAGGGAGGTTCCACTACCCTTCTGTCGTGTTATCGTTGTTCTGATACACTTCCATACCACCATTCTACCAAAGAGTTCACCTCTACTGAATGTCTCTGTGATGACCACATCAAGTATCATGGGTTTTCATGTCATATTTTCTATCATGTGTATCAAAACACCCCATCGGTTGGGGTTGTGGATGATGAAAGTGTTTTTAATTTTCATTAATTGGTTTGTTTGTGTTTATTTTGTTTAATTCCTCATATTCTTCTTTAATCATTTCATTTTATCGCTAAAAATTCTGATACAGACCACATGAAGAATTTTTAAGAGTTCATAAGAAGAATAATGATGAATAACTTCATGATCATTTGATGTATTCATCGACTCACAAATAGACTGATCTAAATAAAGAATTCCGAAACAATGACTACTAGACCAAAGAGTTTGTTTCTTCTGTTCCAAACATAGTTTACCATACCAAGGGAAACCTATCACAATTAAAACACATATTGTTGGGTTATTTTGAACAACACAACCTAATAAGAAGTTTTTATGACCTCCATAATCCCCAAAGCCCCAACACACTCTTTTTTATATCAACCACATTAAAAAAAACTTTTTTCTTTTCCTTGAAACATTAATCTTTAATTCAGTAATCAAAATATTTTTCATTTTCAAAAACAAAAATCCCACTCTAAATTCGGCATCCTTTTCTATGTTAGTTACAAACACAATTGAATTCATGTGCTCATCTATTCCTTGAGGATCGACCCATAACTTACTATATAATAGTTTAAGAGTGAGTAATATCAATTTGAGAAACAGATAACATACCTTCAGTGAAAAAAAACTTTTTAAATTCAATGAACATATATTTTTCTTCTAAGGACATGCCAAAGTAATCAGAGTTTGTCGTGTCTCATATTTTGTTCCCAGATTTTTCTACCTGATCTCATTGATGGCTATAGAGACACCTTCCTTGAATGTGGTAGGGTTGTTCCTAAGTTCATACTCACCTTATTTTTGTTTTAGTTATGTGGAGGAACTTTTACATGAATCGGGAAATATGGAGCCTTCACTATCATAATCAACGTGAGGGAGGTCATGAAAAGAGACTTTATCATCCCCTACTGTTTGAGTCATCACAGATATATGTCGGAGCTGATTTATTTTTACATTGTTACTATGTATAAGAGGATCATGAATCCTTGGGCCCAGGCTTATCACCTCAAATATATTTTTTGGGAAACGTAGTCAATATCGAGTATACTCTAGTTGTTTTTAGTGGTTCTCCCTAAGTCGTTAGGAGTTGCAACCTTTGTATCATCATCTATCATTGGATGTTTTCCTCCCTTTTTTCTAATATTTATTTACAATATGTTGATTATTACATTTCAAATGGTGCACTATCACCATTTAGTATTCCATCTTTCCGTCGATGGGGTATTTCAGACATTGATGGAATGTTGAAGGTGCAACCATGTGGCTATGGATTTAGGGCCTTCTAAGAAAGATATTTTATGTGATATCTTCTGGGATAACCCTATTCTCAACTTCAAATATGTCCTCCCCAAACTATGTTTTGAAATTCATATTTTACAGAGTTTTCTTATCATTACTATCATACCGTTGAATGGTCATATTTGTGGAAGAAAAATGCCCTTCACTATATCCCAAACATCAAAGCATTCAAATCCGGATGAGATTGATCCTGGATCCATTTTTTGTCAGAGCTCTTCAGATGTATACATAATGGATTCTTCTAATAACATATTAGGGTCTGATTAGTCACATGATGAACTATTCCTGGCCATTATCTATGAATTATTTGGAAACATGAAAATATGGTGACATGGTCTCCATTTGATAGAACCCGTTTGCCGTAACTTTTGTCTAAAATTCCTGAAGGATTTACAATGTTTTAACAATGTAATATCTAAGTTATTTTGAATGATATTGTGAATTTAGGTTTCAGATTTTATCTAAAAATATTTAATTCTACTTCATAATATATTAATTTTATTTCAGAGATCATAGCTTCTCGATATGGGGTGGCTCCGAGACACACACCTATAGAATAGTGGTATTTTAAGGATATGTGACTCATTCATTTATAGAGTTTATGAGACCATTTATTTCCAAAAACAATGTCCTGGCCTTTATTCCCTTTCCCTGGGATGATCAGATGATCAAACCCCCACTACGTGTTAATGAAATACAATTTGGTGTGTGTAGTTGTTGGAAGGTTCGGAGACACCTCCATGTCTTTTCTACCATTTTTGGAGTTCATGTCCATGGGTATCAGATGCATATTTGTAATAAATATTGACACAACCATAATATTGGGTCTGAGAACATTTTTTTTGCCCTTTGAATCCTTAGTTCCCACAAATGTGCCCTCCCAGTCCCCGGTTATATGTGGGAACAAGTATCCGGCATGGTATTTATCATCAAAGAAGATGTTTCACAAGGGTATCACATTGAATAAACCAAATAAGAGCCCTTTGTCTATTGAGGATTACTTTTTGGGGGGTGGATCCCTTAATTTGGATGTTACAGGGAAGAAATATGAAAGATTTAGATCTTTATTTGGAGAATAATATGACTCTTCTCTTTTATATTCTTTAATTCTGGTGATCACATCCACTTTCTGAAGGCATATATGATGTTACCTTTTTATGTGTTGGAGTTATTGTGATAATTCATAGTTATTCTCCTTGTTTGGAATGGTCTTAGTCATATATTTTACATGTGATAATGTTTTCAAACTTCCGAAAATGAATTTCCATTACATTCTACCAACCACCCTCCTCTTCTAACTGGGCTACAGCTATGTTGGTTACCTATTATTTAGTGTTATCTAACAAAACAACTCCAGAATCCACCCTAAATTATTTCAATTCATAGATGAAAAAGTAATCCAGGATATTATGACCCAACATTCTATGGAAAGGGCAATTTTTGGGATGGTATAGGAGTTCGACCACATCATGCTTCTTTGACTATGGTAGCTTGAACATGTTATTATTTGGCACCACCACAATATAACTTGAGACTTGTTCATTTCAAAATGAGTATGATTTATTCATCCATTCCTTGAATCTAGGGTGACCTCGTCTCATATTTTATTCTTGAATTGGTTGATTCTTTATTTTATTGTTCGATAAGAGCTTTTGGGTGGTTTGGGACTTGTTTGGGTGCTTGGATGGGCACCCCAATCAGCTTCATAATTACAATTGCAGATTATGCATTGCCTTGCCCCTTCCCCTATGCTGAGGGAATGATCTAAGATTTGGATCAAGATGGATGGATGGTATCACACTACAAAATAATCAACTTTTACCAACAGAAATTTAGTGACATATAATATATTTTTTGGTAAAAATGGGTAATTCCAACAAATTTTATGTTTCATTGGTATTATAGTTAGGTACCGAAAATTGTTTTTACCGTCAACTATATCTATTGTTATTAATCATTCAATACCAACACATCTTTTACTAACAGTTAAATCTATTTTTTTATCAATTAAATACAAACAATTGTTTTACCAAAAAATAAATCTATTATATCAATTGTTTTAATGGTTGGGTTAAAAATCTATTACCATTATAAAAATATGTTGTAAAAAATTACCCAATAAAAAAGTAACCATTTAGTAATTATTTAATATATATTTATTATTTAGTTACTTCTAAAATGTATTTTTTTGGTAAAAAATTTTTGTAACTTAAATTATAATATTAATAATTTAATAATGTACCATGAAATAAATTTATAGAAAATACAATCATTGATATATGATTAAAAAAACAATACCAACACTAAATTTAAAAATAAAAATAAAATGGATGAATATGAATTATATATATATATATAATTATATTATATGTAGTTATTTTTTATCTTTATTAGTTTAATGGAATTGAAGTTCTTTTAATTACCGCCCTAAGACTTCCTGAAACCCTAAAACGGAAAACAGGGAGAGGATGACAGAAGAAAAGATGGGCTTCGTGACCACCTCATGCTTGTGTTCTGATCCCCGTCGATCATGATGAAGGCGTCCTTGAAGGGTGAATATAAAGAGGATATTACCAGTGTTAAATCCATGATTTCTATAAGCAATGGTGATGTGATGCTTCGGTCTTCAATGGAAATTCACATAATAATTTCATAAAGAATGTCCAGGACATGGTCGAAGAGGTGTGTTCGATATCTATTTAAAGGTTTTTAACCACTGGTAATAAAATTTGAATTTTACATCTAATGTGATTCGATAAAAGAGATTGGGGTTCTTTTCCATCTTTTGTTTGATGATGCTACAAGGGAGAAAGCGCTCGATTTGGATGAATTTCCTAATTAATTTTATATTTTTTCTGTCCAAGTTTGAAGCAGGATGCGATGGGTTCAGCTAAAGATATTTAGGTTGCTGCATTGAAGATGTGGATCAAAGGCACTGATTCTTGCTGGTTTCTTTTACAATTCTTGTTCTGGACCAAGTATTTGGGGTGTTTGTCTTTATATAGAAATAGTTTTGTTATCCAAGGACGAAAATCTTGTAAAGTTCTTTGTGGTTTATTGGATCCAAATTTTGATAATGGAGATTTGAGATTCATAGGGGTTCACATTCTTTTTTTATGTTGCAGGTTACTGCCCTCAATAGTCTTCTATTCCAGGATACTATTCAGTGACATGGAGATTTGTATGTTTCATTTTTTTATTGATTTTGAGCCAAGGTAGAGCTAGTATTGGATGTTTGTATGCTACAATTAATATACTTTTAGCATGAATATTCTTTTTAAGGATCCAATAATGATACCATGGTTCAGTGAAAGCTAACTACACTGACTGAGGTGCATATTTGAGAAATTATTCAATACTTGTTCAAGATTGAATGTTTGTACTATAGCGTGAGGTTTGAAGGCCTGATGTTGGTGATGTTTTACAAGTATTCTCATGTTGTTAATTCCAAAGTTGTATGATGTTGAATCGAGATATTTTTTAAAGAGGTGAATCATCCTTGGTCTGATGAACCAAATTGTAATTGAAATTGAAAAAACTGAATATGGACAAGAAACATAGGTAGGATGTTTCTAATCCAAAGTTAATTGGAATCAAGTTCAGGTGGCTAATTTTTTCAGAGGGTGAAGAAAATGAGATAGAAATGGATGCTGAAAGTCAATAGAAATTAATTCCAGGTGTACTCAAGCTGCTATTCAAGGTAAATTCTAGTAAATTGTTACTGCACTATTACCTTTTGGCCAACTTTTTTCTTTATTTCTCTCAGTATGTTCTAAATACTTTATTCTATTAAAGTGAATCTATTGTGATGTTCTTTTAATGGTAGTGATATTCTTGTTCTTCTCCACATGTAGTGTCAAGGTTCATCTTCCCTCACACTATAAGATCTTCAAGTTTTTATAATTTCTATATGGATTGACCAAGCTAAAACCCTTGTAGACACATACTTAGCTATAAATATTTTATTTTCATTGTATTATTATCTCTATTGTTATTTGTTCTAAATAATGAATATTTTTGTTGTCTATAATTAATACAGTTACTCACTATGCTATTATCATCTTTCCCTCTCATATGTTTAATTCATATACAATGGAATGATTTCAAAAAATGAGTGTAATGTTAAATAATCATTTATCGAGTATTTAAATTTCAGGTTCTTGATAATAATGCTTCAGAATAGTGTGTTTAGATTGGATATTTTTCTTTAGTGATTGCTATATTAATAGGTTAGCTCTCTTTGAAACTGAATTCACTCATTGTGATTACAATGAATGATTTATTCCTTTTAGAAAAGTGATATACATTAGAAATGCATGCTTATTGTGAATTAAATGGAATTACAGAGAGGAATCCATTCCAAATCAGTGTTTTTTACTGGAATTGTGTAATGAATCTGATGATCCAAACTACTATGATCAATCCATATCTACTACTGTGATCTCTTTGGATTCACTTTCCACATTAATTTCCAACATGGTTGCATTACTTTATGAGAATACTATCGGTGAAATTAATTATTTTTCTATACTATATTGTGTAGGTGAGTTGATGCAAGAAATTAGGTTTTTTCTTTCAAGGAGGTTGTTTTTGTTGGCTCAATGAGGAGGACAAAGATACAATTTTTAGGGAGTTTTTTTCCTGTACTCTTTTTTTCCCACTCAATTTAATAAATCTGTGGATTTCATTTTTTTGTACTTTATTATTATTTTTGGTTTAAATTCATACATACATTTTGATCTGATTTGTGGGTATGATTTTATGATTGTGTGTGGTGTAGATATTTTTTTATACATTATTATTAGTTTTGTTTTCAATTCATACATATATTTTTCTCTGATTTGTGGATATGATTTTTGACTGTGTGTTGTGTAGATCATGAAGATGAAGGATATGACATAACATCGTCTTGAGGTTCCACAAACTTTGTTTCTTCTAGTGTCCTACATGGGGGTGATGAATGATCTTTGGCGGAAGTAACTATTATTCTACCATGATGAGTGCTGGAGGATTACATTCAAGAGACGATAGACGAACGTGATGGAGGATTGCAATCAAGAGACGACATGGATGGTGGGGGTGCGACAGCAGAAACTACATAGATAGATCTTGGGTTTTTGAGTTTTTATGGTTTTATCAATCAACTATAACTATGTATTGATTAATCTTCTATTAAATTCCATTATTAATATAATTAATCTTTTTATATGTTTGAACATGTGTGAAAATCATCTTCGACTTGATAATTAAAACACACCTATTATATATGATAAATTAATAAATATAATATGAAATGTTAATAGAAATAAAAATTTATAATTTTTATTTAAATGAAATTTATGAACATGTAATTTATGTTGGTAATATTATTACAACCAGATATATTTGTTATATAAATATGTTGCTAAACATTTTTACCAACATATATATTATCTGTTGGTGTTATAATAATAGTAATAGAATTATTTTATATGTAGCAATAACATTTAGCGATAGAGTTTTTACCGACAGTTTAGTGACAAGACCATTTTTGTTGGTAAAACATTTTACCAACAGAAAAATCACTTTTAACAACATATATACCCATGTTGGAAAAAGCTAATTATTCTGTAGTGTCATCAATATTTTCTTTCATTTTTGTGAAATTATGTAACCCAACTAGATAATTCATTCCAATCGGATGTGCCTATAGCTCACCCCGGAGATTTTCATCACATAGCTCTAGTAGTTGTTCTTGTGGGAGAGGGATACTGAGTGAATGTGTAAAACCATTCCATATGTCTATGAATTTAGACACCATGTCATTTTCACATTTCATGCATTTCATTAGGTTGAAAGTAATTATATTCCTTAGTGTGGTTCTAAATAGAAAATGGTACTGATGATGAAGTCCATCCCATCCTTCGACGGTTCCTACTAAAAAGTTTTTGTTCCACACAAAGGTTGGTACTGTCAAACTATTCAAAAAAAACCTCAATTTTATCACATCAAATTGATATCAAGGCATTATAATCATCCCACATCGAGGGTACTAAGTGTGTGAGATACTATTCAAGATCACCTACTCCATAAATGATGGAGAAGGTGTGGTTGATGAAATTGGGTGGAGACAATGTGTCATCCGGCCACTTGAGATAAGTATTCCTCTCAATATGAATAGAAATATGTCACCCCTCCATGGATTTCATTTGAATAGCTAGGGACTAGATGAAATTTATTAACTTCATGGGTACTTCTATTTGATCTGCCTCCCTTCTATTAGAAATGAGTGGGGTTTGGTGAGGTTACCCCTATTTATTCTCCCACATATTCTTGATTCTTTTAAATACTAAATGAATTCTCTAGGGAGGGAGGGGTTTTCACCGTAATATAGGAAGGTCGTTATCCTTTTTGACTTCCTAATATATGTAGATAGACTACCAAGATCCGGAGCCAATCTGGTGCTCAGATTTCACTTTTGTTGGATGATCAACTCTTATAGGAGGAGGAATATTTTCATTATCCTGAAGATGAAACCAATAAGGGATATTACTCTTAAGTTGATCCATGATATGTTGATGGAGAGTTTTTATATAACTTTCATATTGTGATAGCTATTATTACAGGGGAGGAACCTCAAATATTCAATGTGGTGATTGGGATGGTTCCATTCCTTGTCCTTTTTTTATTTGGATGTATTCCACTATAGTGGGGGAAATTATTTATTTGAACGTGCCATATTTTGGTGCCTTCTCTAGTTTGGTTTCTGTTCAGTCTTGGTTGGTGAATTCATATTAACCTCGTCTCAAGGTAGATTTTCAATGTTTTCTCCATCTAAATTTTTTCCCATTTCTTTAATGACTTCTATATTAATAGTGATGACCTCTTTAGAGGTATATTTGTCAATGTTGGTTCTTCCAATACATTCAATGCAACGTGATGATTTTTCACTACAATCCTAAGGGTCATTAGTTGAACCTTGGCCAAATTGATCCATTTTGGATTGTGACCCCAACTAGGTTTTTTTGCTTTAGTCATATGTCTCTCATATATAGGTATGTGTGTAACGAACTTGAGTGTGTTTATCTCCATGATTTCCGAATGGGATTCGAGTAGAATGGATTTTCGATATGGTTTGAGGAACGGGTGGGACATTAACCTTAGATCATGTCAACAAAACCTAGAGAAGACTAATTCCTTCTTTGTTAATGATGATGATGAAAATTCCCCCATCCCTATGGGATGGGGTTATTTATGGTCTCAATTTTCATTAATTGGTATTGTTTTTGGGGATCTAATGATTATAGTCATGGATGTGAAGTTTATCTAGATAGAAAATTTTTGATATAAAAGCCCCTATCCAAGTGGCATGGCGTGATATGGAATCAGCAATAATGTTCCCAAAATATTTTTTGGGGATGATGAACCTAGGTATAGTAATACTTATATAAATTCCCTCAGACTAGAGGGATGGAAATTGTTTGAATCTACTGAGGATATTTCTCGAATCCTCTCAGTAATTGGTGATCCAAGTTGTGGAAGTGGGGGTAGATATTCCCCTTTCCTTGTGGGATGGTTTCTCTCATACATGGATGATATGTAACAAAATACTACTGATTTTTTGATGCAGTGTAGATGTGCTCTTGTAGGATCTAGCTGTGATAGAATCTCATGATGAGAACCATTCCATATATAATGTTTTATAGATCATTGCAACATTGATATTTTTGTTTGAAATTCATTATCATTACTTATAGGGGCCCATTGTGAAGACATTTTTTATAACCTATCTCTCTGTTCATGATTTTTGGGCATTTTAGAAGCCAAGAAATTCCATTTTAGTGACCAACTGGTCATATCATTACTTGGTACCCTGATTTCTACAAAGACTATAACATTAGAGGAAAATAATTCTAAATGGTTATGTTGTTCTTGGGTTATGTAAAAATTAAATTCTCTATGCTCTCTCCATACTCATATAAAGATTCATTATGTGTATTCAGAGATTTGTTATTGAAGATTTGTGACGTAGTGGTAGAATGATTTTTTCATATTTATGTTGTGATTTTTCAGTTTTGGAACCTAGACCATGGAAATAGCAGTTACTTCAATATGGAAACAAAATATTATTATTTTATTATGGTGACACTGATATACTTGATAATGGAGATTTCAATCCATCATTCACTTGTGATTATCTCTAATATTTTGGCATAGATAAGACATCCCATGTATTTCTAGCTCATTTGGAATCTCATTGTTAGGAGTGGGTAGCGGATAGAATATGATGGGGAGGTTTTTTGGGATAACTCTCAATATGGAAATGCTAGAATCCTCCCCATAATACTTACATGACTCTATATGGTCAGCCCACAGATGATTTTTTGGAGGGTCTCCTACTGAATGGATTGGAGTTCTTCTAGAAGATAATGGGTGACTATATGCAGTAGACCCTGATGTTTTGAGAACCTCTCTATATAAAGGTGTCGGAGTATTGACCATATCTCTATATGTAGTTATTTGGGAAATGGTAGGATTTCATTATCTATCGGAGATATTTTTATGGGATGGTTGACCCTGGTGGATATTAGGAATAGATTCACTATGATCCATATCCACAATACAATGAAGAGGAATATCATGGTAATGATTGATATCTACGTCAGTTGAAGACTTGATAGACCCTTATGGAATTTAGAATGTGTCTTGAACCTCCTCAAGTACATAAAAATTGATCATATTTTGGATAAGGGTATTGATCTGTGTTATTGTAGGAATATTTCTACCTACTATTCAAAATTGTGTAGGTATATGATCTTTTTGTATGACGATTGTCAGAAAATTCTTATAACTATCGGGTTCATAGGAATAATTTTCCTCTAGTGATTATCTTTAAGAATATTCTAATTGGTTTTCTCGTTATTTCTAGGAATACTGGATCATCATGAGGAATGTTACGTTCTCACTTGGTGAGCCTCGTTCAAGATGGCATTTTGATCTTGATCCAAGGCTTTGGAATATTGAACACGTATTTTGTGAAAGGGAGATGATCCTACCCTAAGGAATGTTCTTCTCGAATATAGTGATACTTGCTCAGAATATGAATATAATCAAATTATGAATATGAATTCCACATTGAAATATTTCAATGGAATATTGGAATAGGAGAAGTGAAGTGAGAATCCTCTTATATTTTCTTAAAATAATTCTGGTTTATTCATTCATAGAATGAAATAGGAATATGTTCCTAGAATCCTTGATCTTCTGGAATATGCCAGGTAGATTCAATGAAAATAATATGAGCATACCCAAGGATTTTTTCCATTCTCACATAGTTGTCCTCGGACAGAATAAAGATATATTTCATATCATGGGCTTTTGGAGTATGTCATTATACTTTGTCGATTAGAATGTAAGATGTTATTGAGGATTTTCCCCCTCTCATGTGGTTAGTACCAGCTAGAATAAGGATATGATCCAAATTCAGTTCTTCTGGAAGATGTCATCAGACATTTTCAATAGGCGATCTCCCCTCTCATAACATATGTGATGCTCTTAGCTGGTGAGCCCCATTTGTAAAGAGAGTATGGGCCCAGCCTGATGCCTTATCCTTTATCATAATTTGATGATAATCCTCTTTTATAAGTGAAAAAATGTGTGGTTTCTCTAGAGAATCCACTAGTTCACAATTATTAGAGTGTTGAGTTGTCTTGACTAAAGGGATAGAAATTTGTGCATGTCCCCATATATGAACCAATGGTGAAATATACTGATAGAGTTCTTCAGGTTTATTTAAAATATATTGGTATTTGTGAAAAGGTTTTTTTAGGGATATATGCGTGCACATTTTCATTCTCTATTACATAAAAGAAGAGGTCATTAATTGAATCTTTGATAAGTTACAACTTATGCCATACTTTTTCATGAGATTATTATTATGTAATTCACGCATGAGGGTAGGGATATGTCCCTCCCCCATTCCTTCTAAAGTAATATGCCCACAAACGTGTTCTGTGTGGGAAGTAATAAGAGCTTCTTCACTGGTTAACACCAGAATATATCATAAGAATTAGTTAGTGGGAGGGGAGATATGATCCCACACCTGGATATCCATCATCTTCTTCATCAAATGTGACTTCCTTGGTTCTCATGGATGGGTGTCAGAGGTGGCATCATGTTAATTAATAACCTTACTATGTGATAGGTGGGTATCGTTTGGATAGTGCTAGCAATGGTGGTTGATAGGTTCTCTCCTTGGAGGAACATTAACTGGAAGGGAGAAGTATTTGACTCCCTAGTCTACTTTCATCATAGACTGATGGTGAAAGTTATAACTCTATGGGGACAATCCCTTGAATTTTTTGGCTATTACAACAATGGACACTCGGTTAGCAGTAGCTTTCCCAAGGTGATGCAGACTCCCCGGTCTCAATTCTTGGATAAATTCATGGATATCTTATAGGGTTGGGATTGTACCTCAGTGGTGGTACTCCTAGACAATTGTGTTTTCCACTATATATTGAAGATGTGGAGCAGGTGAGATTATTTTTCATCCCACGCAGGTTGTAGCCATAGGTGATTTACTGAAGCGATCACTGGATGAAGAACACATTGTCACATATTGGGTTACTATTTATTATAGTAGTATATATATTTAAGAATATAATAATAAAAATGGTCACATATTAATGCAATATTAGAGCTAAAATATTCTCAATATGATATGCATGGTTGACAGAGTTTTCATTTTATTCTAGATTCATCCATTCTGCTCACGTGGACTTTCCAGCATGGGGATTGAAATATTTCATGAGAACCTCGGCTATAGAGGATCAGTAGTAATATTTTTTTCCAGGCTATTTAGCTTCTTTTTGTTAGATAATCAAAACAAATTATCCTTCGGAATGATTAATTTATCATCCTTTCATTCGAGAGATTCATATTGTATTTCTATATTTGATTGTGTATAGTGTGTAGAAAAATGTCATGAAGGTTAATAACCCAATAATTTTTATATTATATATATTCAAGTGGGGTTCAAAATATTTTTTTCATTAGGAAAAGATCATGGCTGGATGAAACTAATAGGTGTGGGTCTCGTTTGGACCGATGGTTGACTGTTATGGTTTTATTTTTTGAAACATTTATTAATATCAGGTTACCTTTTTCACAGTTTAAATAAAACACTCAATGGATCCCCCATCTGAAACTAGGTGCATGACCACTTTTCAAAGGTAGTCATTCACCTGGGTTGTTAGCCCAATGGAATATTCAAACTCACAAGGTCTAGAGGATGGGGGCCAGGCACATCACACCCTTTTGGGGGGAGATTTTGACTACTATTGGACTCCCTTGTAGATTTAAGATATGAGAACATCTTCTTAATCCTAATACGAGACCAATTATCTAGGAAATTTTATTATGGGTAGAATCTATCTTTGAACATATAATGGGGATCCCATTAGTGAATCCATCTATATGTATCTGAGGTTTTTCATTCATTTCCCATTAATGGGAAACCACTTTATGTGTTGAATCCTTATAACCAAGAGCATTATAATTTTTTTCCAAGTAGGGTGGTAGTTAATATTACAATAAAGGTATTGATCTCTTTAGTGGAATCCTACATATACTGGTTATTTCATGATTCCAAACCCACACTGTTCATTAAGCCCATTCATTTTAACATCATAGGTAATGTAAATATATGAGTGCTATGAGGCATTGGGTATTCAACCTCATGTCCATGGGGGGACATCCTATATATCCTGATTACGGTGAGAATTGTATTTTTGGTAGTTCACTTAGTTTCATTGTCCACGAGAAGATGAGGTATAATAATCACCCCATGAGAATGATTGAGTCTTTATGGTTATGATTTTGGAAAGATGAGAGACCTACACCGAAGTGCATGTCTGTTTGAACTCATGCCTTCGAAATGCGTCCAACATATCATGTTTATGGAGGGAGTAATAGTTCTCATAGTTAATTAATTCCCTTTGACTAGATAAATTGTAGATTCCCTGGTATGGAGTAAACAATATTATTCATTCATTGGAGCAAACATACTGACATTACCCCGAGATGATGAAGATTCTTGATGAAATTGAAATGACCATTGATACTCGAAAATCCCACCATAGTTATGCTCGGTGTGAGAAACAAATGATAACATGTAATTAGTTTCACTGCATACATAGGTGTGGAGAATGTATTGGGATAAACCATGGGAGATTAACATGGAGATCAAACCTTAGGGAGGTGTCCACCATATCCCAGTTATGACAAGAATCAGATTCCTCATAGTTCTCTTAATTTCTCAGTACATTGATTTATGAGATGCAGTGATCATTCCTAGTGAATGATAGGGTTTTTATGGTGCAAATGTTAGAGATGTGGAGGGACCCACACTTAGTTGGATATCAATATGAGTTTAGGATTAGGCCTTAGAGAGGCATGCTATATATCTTGGTTATGGATAAAATCAGATTCAACATAGTTCAAATAATTTATCAGTCCAATGATGGATGATGTAGAGTGATCAGTCCATGGGATTTATTGGGTTTTGATGTTTGAACTGTTTGAAACATGGTGGGACCCACATTGAGGTTGATGACCATATGATTTTGGGCTTGAGCCTTATGTTTATTTTCATTTTATCATAGTTATTCAAGGAATCAGAGTTTCTTTAGTTCAACTAATCGGGACTTACACAAAAACATTCCCTTGGAATTCACGGAGTATTATGGTGTAGATTATATGATTATTCCACATTCTTAAGCTCGTGTGAGATATGATCAATATTATAAAAAAGGTAAAACAATTAATCAATGAAATTGATTGTTGATATGAGACTTGTTCTCTAGGAATTCCATAGTAATATTTATATAGACCTTGAACATCGTACTGAAAATTGATATTTTTATTTTCAAAAAACATTTGAGGAAATAGTGAGAAACGAAAAAACACATTTGAGGAAAAGTGTTAAACCATAAAATACATCACAACAAACTTCAAAAATCATTGAAAATGGCCAGCCAAACAACTCATTAAACATAAAAAATCAACCACACCATCATTCAAATTGACAATCTTCATCAGGTGATGGAATCACCCAAGAGAAGGCCAAATCAAAATCTATTCCACTGATTCCACATTCAACCAGCAGATCCACCAATCCCAAGCCTTCAACACAGTAGATAAAAAACACCAAAACCAGACTTGCGATTCACAACTCCTCTAATGCTCATCCAACCACCCGAGTGCCAACCAGCCAGATTCATCACAGTCAAGCAATCCAAACTCATTCTGGATGAACCCCCACACTCCAAGAGACTCCCACCACCACTGTAGCCATTGAGGAAAGCCACTAGAATCGAATGAGAGGGGGCGAGGAGGACCAAACCAGCAAAATCCACACCATAAGCCAACAGATATATAACTTTTAAATCCATCAAAACAAATTGAAAAATAACTGAAATCAAACCTGCGAAAGAGCTATATCAACATCCAAATCCAAAACCAGAAACAAACCTCCCCCCTCTGAGACGCATTAGAGATGATTTCAAGCCACACTAGATAACAATGACGGAAGCACGCCAGAGGCGACACTGAGCTGTGCCGACGCCAGGCGGAGCCGTTGCCACGCCACACCGATGCTAGGACGAGCTCACACTGGAGAAAATGCTGGGACACAAGACGGATCCGATAGCCAGATTCGACACCAACCGAGGCCATCCAAAGCTGATCCAGGGGAGACTACGTTGATCCACACCATGCCATGCCGGAGGAGGGATGTAGGCTGCTCTAAAAAAAACCCTAGCCACTCGCAGAGAGTGGTAGCCGCCACTCAGAGGCCCCTCTATTCCTCAGGGAGGTATCATATGTATCCTGGTTTTGGCAGGAATCGTAGGTGTTGTAGTTGCCTTGATTGGGTCTTACACACTATGGTTACCCTTATAATCAGTACATATCATATAATGTCACTATTTGGGGCATACACTCTGAGGTTTCCATTACAATCCGGGTTGACACACCAAATATGGATAAGGATATAAAATCATGGGATTCCTTCAGGATTAGGCCCACATGCCTTCCTAAAATGCATTGATTTTCCAGCCGACATATCTTCATTTATTGATAAAAATGTCAGAGAGTGTCTTTATGACATGTTAGAATACAGTTGAATGATGTAGTGGACCTTTCCCGAGGACTTTTGATAATCTGGATGAAATGAATGATGGTTGTCTCATGATCATGTTTGGCCTATCTAGAGAACATATCCAGACCTATCTTGTGGATCCAAAAAGCCATCGCCTGACCAGGAAGACTTTTCAAGATTGTGTCTAATGATCCATTTGACTTTCCTAGATTCCATTTTAAGAGTTGGATGATATATATAGAAGGAATTTTGTGTGATAAGGTTACATGTATCATAGGATTTCTCTTTTCCTAGTTTACATGTTTGAATTGCATTGTGAGACCTTGATGGTGTGCCTGGATGGAATCATGAGATCTAGTTCACATGCTTGAATGCTAGCATGAGAATTGGATGAAATAGATGAGTTCTACATTTTGGTTAGTTGAAATGTCTGAAGTGAAATACAAGGCTAGGTTCGCCAGCCTAGAGGGATTTTTAAGATAAGGACAGTGTGTCTGAGGGATGTCTTGTGACTTTCTTTTACATATGAAGAGGATTTCACATTATCATAAGAGTATCATGTGATTTTTTCAACGTGTCCTACAATTGTCGCATGACATGGGTGGTTCATGTGAAGTGCATGAGGACTAGTGTATATTTTCTCTTATTAATTATTCTACCTTCTATCATTAGTCTACTCATTATTTTGTTAATTTCATAGATTTTTATGGTATTTGTTTTTATTAAGCCTCACATGATTTTGTATATTTGTGAGATTTTCGTCACATGACATGCCGTAATTCCATTGTGTGAAATATGGGTGATCATTCGAAGTACCTATGCATGTTCATGATTTACTAGGATGTTCTCTAGTATCTTAAATGATGAAGAGCTTGTTTTCACCAGATCCACCACTCAAAATAATCCACTCTAGCATTGGTGAGAAGTTCCCAGATTTCATCCATATAAAGAGAGTAATCCTATTCATTATGATAGGTAGTGGTACATTTTTCATTATGGGGTGGAGGATTTATATAAATCAAAACCCTTATAATTCACTAGTTTTCATAATGCATATTGGGAAAATCCCAGTTGGAGTCAACGATGATATTCGACATCATGCGTCTTCATGAGTCTCTATCATGGACCTCTTTGAGGGCATCCCCAGATTTTCAGTGACCACGAGTCCCTCCTATCAATTCCACATTTTTTCCATAATTTCCAATTAATGGGGACTCATTAAATCATGAGGGAATCCCAAATGAGTTACATATTTTAATATTTTTAGGTCCAAGGGCCTTTGCGAGATTAGGGAACCTCATGAAGGCCTTCGTGTGATCTCGTGTGACTTTTCTGGGAATTTTAATTAGATAAGGATGGCTTTACAAGAGGCCATCATTGGATTAGGATGACCTTCCAAAGATTATTTAAATACCATTCTATGGATGTCCTTAGAATTTCACAAGGGTTTTAAGACTGTGAGAGGCTCTTGTTTCTTCTTCTTTTCTTTCACTTTTTTTATTTTACAATGTTTGGGATGAAATCAATATTTCATGTGTAGTTTCAATGAAAATTAGACTACCTCTTGAGGATGCATTTCATGACCCATATATGTTCTATTTAAATAAATTATCATTAAATGGAAGATTCCATCCATTTTTACTTATGTAGCTAAAGCGGGGTTTGATATTTCTTGAACAAACCTGAGTCTCTTCTTGTGATGAGGATGACATGTCGATGGGATTTCACAAGATGAGGAAGACATGTCACCTTGGTCTCACACTATCTTGTAGATCGCAAATGGTACATAGAGTGATTATTATTATTACATGTGGATCCCACATCCTCCCATTTTATTTCAATTATTTTATTTTATAAATTCTTGGCGGTCTCATGAGTTTGGTTAAATTTTTCTGAGGAAAACAATTCTCCTCATTGGTGAACCATCATTTTTGGTTTATGCTAGTAAGAGGCCTCTACCTTTTGGATATTTCCCTCTTGAATCTGAAGGATTTTCAAATTAGTTTTTAGGTGCTCACAAGTTGACAAGCCGCACAGCCTTCAGGATCTCATTAGACAGCTACCGCATTTCCACTGGTTGTCTCAAGGGACTTCATAAGAGTAGGAGGAATTTTAAAATGGATATCTATAGGATAAAATTCATGTTATTCACTACACATAGTTCCTTCACATGAACTTATGATGGTCATGCTACCATGTATCTTATGGAGGTTCATGTGACTCACAAGCTTTAGCCACCTCCATCTTCCATTGATTATGTGAGAAAAGTAATACCCGTATCCATGTATTCCATCCGATATTATTTTTCTAGTTCCCAATTGGTGGGTGTCAACAATGATATGGGTTTTCAAGTGTCTTGGACATGGAATCCAATAATTACATATTTTGTTTGTAGATATTTTAGTTTTCATTCTTAATATCCATGATATTTTCTTATGATAAAATCAATGTATAAATTTCATTCTCAGTTTATTGACTAAATTTTTGTGTTTTATTTATATACCTTTTTATATTTTTTATTTATAATTAAGTAATTTAAATGGAATGCGTTCTATATTATTTACCTTTTCATGTCGATTAATTCTTATTTATTTACTATTTTTTCATCTTTACCTAAGCTTACTGATCATTTGGGCTCACCATTATTTTTTTTCCTCTCCTCGGGATATGATGATGAATTATGAGAATGAGTTTCATGAATTTATGTTATTATTATTTGTATTATATTATGTATTATTTTATATTTACCAATTTAATATGGGTATCATGTATATAATGTGGATTTACAAAATTATTAAACGGATCGGCCCTTAGTGATTTTATTCTTGCAATCATTACAATGTAATAAAGTAATGCATTGTATTCAACATTCTAGGGTTGAGTATTGACACTATGATAATATTTGGTGTGAACCTTCACTAATATAATGATTTGTTGAGTAGCCCAATCCACTATAATAATCTTTGAAGTGAGGATTTACTATTAAGGAAGTAATTTTTTTTATTTATGTGTATGCCACAAACTTATGTATTATAACAATGTTATTCCCTCTGGGAAAATTTTATTTGATACATTTATCATTAATGTATTGTGAACTATCAAGATTTATTCCATTATTTAATTAAGTGATGTATAATATATAGGGTATAGTTATAAAATTTTATTCTCGTGTTATCATACCCATATCCTCATATTAGGTAAATGTTATCATTGATCTCTCCCTTTGTTACCCTTAATGATCATCTAAGATCAATATTTATTATGTTTTAATTTCCTATGTTATCAAGAAAGATTATAGGTTTTTTATGTTTAGGAATGGTGCTAGTTATGAAGTACCAGGGGGATAAAATGTAGATATATTGTGAACCCGTCATTTATGTATCAAAGTTTCTATAAATACTAGACCTATATTATTTTAGTGTGGATTATTATGTTATGTAATTAATATTCATGTAATATGATGTAATATTTATTTATGAAGATCCTTGGTATCTATAGTTTGTTGTATATAGTTCATGGTTCCTACTAATGGTGATCAAACTATGCACCTCTATAAACAATTCCTAAACAATCTAAAACAGTCCCAAAACTCCATAAACGTTACCCAATCATTATAGAATTTTAAAATAAATAATAAAATTTGATATTACAATAAAATATGGGTGTTACATTTTCCCATCCATTTTCCTTTCTATCTTTGAAGGAAAAAGACTTGTGTTTATTTGGGAGAGCTTAGGATGCTTCTCCAATTTTTCCTTTTAAGGATCCCTCATCTCTTCCAAAATATGACAACGATGCCATAAGATCTGAAGAAAATTGTTTCTTTTCCCCCTGAATGATTTTCTATTTCCTATCAACAATATGTATCTATACATGAATTAATTTTTCATTATGATCAATTTCAACATGGTTTAAATGATTCATATACCCAGGATCTGGTGGATACTTCTTTAATTATGATACTATGAAACCAATATGCACATAACTAAACTTTGGTAGTAAATACAACTGATAATCCGAATAAAAAAATCATTCAAGTATATCATGATAGAAAAAATTATTGAGGATAAAGCTTAAATTTCTTACTAAAATGATGATTACCAAGCTATGTAGGGATACAAAATAAAACATGATCACCAACACCAAATGATAAAAATCGATGATGATTATATACCTATAGTTTTTGATGATTCTCATCTATCTTAATTATTTTTACAATCATATGAATAATATTATTTTCCTTAGGCACCATGGTAGGTATTATAAATGAATTCTTACCTGCATACACCCAAATAAGTTATGAATGGATAGGACAACCATTCAAATATTCAAAAGGATACATACGTATTGAGTAATAATGAAAATTATTTTTTGAAGTGAGATGGAATAATGAGATATTCCATGACTAGCCATATGAAATCATGTTTCCAAACCATTTTTGGGAGAAAAGGGATAAAATCCATTTCAATTTACACCCATTTCCATATGGTAATAAGTAAATAACATAATATACTAGATGACTATTTTTTCTCCACCTTAACCTATATATAGGTGAGGAATCCTAATACAAAATCCCACACTTTCCTATACATAGAAACCCACCAAACCTATGATCTCAATTCAATAGACAATTATTTAATACCAGGATGAATTCTCATTTCAAATGGTGGTAGGAATTAATAAATATTATTTTATAAGATGTATAAACCACAATCAAAAAAATAAAATGTAGCATATATCTGTCATATATCATCCATACCTCAACAGACTCCCCAACATTGATTTTTCACCACATTGGATGAAATTTTAGATATTACTTCAGAGAATCCCTTATATGTACAAACAAATAAAGAACCAAAGAGACAATGAAGGAAACTATAACATCACCTTTCTCAAAAAGATCTTACATCATATCAACTATGACCAACATTTGCTACCATTAATATGAAGCCCCTTTATCCAAATGATTATATGAATTCCTACTCATTGAATCTACTTTGAAATTCCATTTACCTAGTGTATAAATTAACTTGATTTCAAACATCTTAATGTGTTTCATCCATTTTCTATTCATTAATTTCAAAAAACATTGTGGGAAAATGTGTTTCAATAATTTATGATTCATAAACATTGAAAATTTCTCAACCAAAATATAATGATGAAATGACTTCAATGTATGTACTATATATACTAATTCTGAGACATGTATTGGGTATTTGTTTCTCATTCACTCATTATTATCATGATCCAAAACCTATAAAATGATCATTCTTCAAGAGAATGCATCCAAACCCAGATCCCGATCAATCACAATAGACCACATTTCTAAGTCATGAATCTAGGAATATAAGGATATGTGTTTATTTAATATGAACCTTAAGCTCTTTTAAAAATTTGTGGATGTCATTTATCTATTTTAATTTAACACTTTTACTTGTCAAAAATTTCATGGGTGAGGAAATTCATGAAAAATCACGAACTAAGAATCAATAAAATGATTCTTATCCAAGATAAAATGTATCTCAAAAAAGGTTTTGATTATTTCCAAGAAATAACAGCTTCTCTATTTTCAGGAATTAAAGAAACTCCACATTCAATGATGATATAACTAAGGAATCGTAACTATTGTATCCATAAGTGACACTTTGAAAACTTCTCATAAAGGATTTGTTCTTGTAAGATAACCAACAAAATATCTATGTGTTTTTCATGACCGATTTAAGTCTTATAAAACATAAGAATATCATCAATGAAAACCACAAAAAAAGAGTCAGGATACCTATGATATATATGATTCATCAATTCCTTAAACATTTATACTACATTCATAATACTAAAAGTCATCCCCATATATTCATAATTGATATAGTGAATCTGATAAGCTTTTCTTAGCATATCCTCATTTAGAATGTGAATGTTATGATATCCTAATTATAAATCATATTTAGAGGATCATGTGGTTCCGATTAATTTATAAAACAATTCGTCAATCAATGGAAGATTATAACAATTTTTTATCATAACATGGTTAAGCTTATGATAATCCACACATGTCATAAGAGTTCCATCTTTGATCTTTTCATAAAGCATTGGTATTTCCCATGGGGACATGCTAGGTCAAATGAACACTTTATTGTCCAAATATTCCAATTAAACCTTCAATTCCCTTACATCCCATTGTTCCATCCTAAAATAAGAAAGTGAAATAGGACTGGTACATTTTCAGATATCGATCATAAATTCCTCTTTCAGGTTGAATCATAAAAATATTGTCAAGAAAGAAACTCATAAATTGGACAATAATGGTTGTAAAATTCATATGTTCAGTTTCATAACTAGATTCCAATTTCTTTTCTACTAATGGATAAAATATTTTCCTAACCATATATAACAAAGGCGTTGTTCTACTTTGATTCACGTCTTAATTTCCGATAAAGAGGATACCTATGGAATTACAAAATTTGAAACAAAGAATTCATGCATAACCGCCAATATGGGATTTGAAGGATTACAATCAATCTATTCCCATAATAAGTTCATAGATATCCACCATAATAATAGATAAATCCCAAACCAACTTATCTTCATTGATTGTTATAGAACACAATTCTTACGTGAACCCCTAACACCCTTGTCATCTCAAATTTATTTTAATATTCAAAACCAAAAGAATAATCTATGATTATAAATAGAAATGATCAAAAACACAAGAAGGAATAAAATAGGGGGAAAAAAATATATCAAACAAGGAATACATAATTGTTGATTTCAAAAGAATAGTAACCTACACCATTGAAGGAATTCATTGATACTCTATGCTCATTTTATCAGGACCATATATTTTCTTACTTACTCCCCCTTGATAATTACATCCCTGATGAAACTACCTTTGTTGAGAAGTTGTGGTATTTATAGAATTACGTTTACTCTCTTGGTTTTGTGGATGGGAATTATTCATATGAGACCTATCCATTGAATCAGACAATTTTTCAGCAATATGAGGTATATTTCTAGTTATACACATTGGAGCACTATAAAAATGGTGTTTGAGCCAATCCATCAAGTTACAGTTATAAGATGCTCTAGGTGTTGTTGTATATTCTATCTTGATGTGATCAGGTGAACCACACTAAAAGAACATATTATATCTCATATGTCTTGAAGGAATGTTAAATGATACTATGGTATGATTCTAATATGCTCCAGGATTTTGGATATTACTGTCCCACTTTCACTTATTTCATGTGTTCGAGTTCCTACTTGTTTCCATGGAGATAACACACTTCCATTAGCCCGATTTCCCACAATATATTTTTCATCCATGATTTGTTGATTTTCCATAGCCATAAAATTCTTCAAACAAAGAACCAATATATTAGAGATAATCTTCAATCGCATCCCAAAATCAAATATATATTCTTTAAAGATTCAGTAGAATAAAATTCATATGAAAATTTGACTAAATTCATAAACATAGTTTCATAATATATCATAGATATTTTATCAAACATCAATATGAATAAGTCAGTTTTAATTTCAATACTAAATTTGTGAGGGTTAATTTATTTGTTAAAAAAATTTAAATTCATCCCATGTAATACCTTAGTCATATTTAACTTCGACTAATATATCTCCACAATATCATCAAATATACTTTAATATTTACATTCTTAGTTTAAATTTTAACTCATACGGTGTACCAAAGAGGTCAAATATTCAATTTATTCTATTTATCCAAGCCTCTATTTTTTAATTTTTGTATCTCTATGAACAATGGGTGGATTTTATTTTTGAAATTTTATAGACAGGTCCACATGTTGAAGTACATCATATTGATTTACTCTATCAACAACTTGAAAATCCTAAACGATGTTATGAAAAAGTTTTTGTTTAAATTATGGATTAGGTGAAACAACATTTCCTATGACCTCTACTTGTTTTTATTTTTTCTTCTCAGTTAGATTTATATAACCTAAATAAAACACAACATAGTCATAACTAACAAGCTACTAAACACTTGGCACAATTCAAATCACATTGAGAAACAAGAATCACAAGCATTCTTTTCAAAACCCCACCATTAAGAACGTCTTATCCATTTTAAAAATTCACAAATATAAAATGAACAATGAAGTCCTAGTGGGATGTATCAGTATAAATAAATGATATGATACACTCATCAGTTAAGTCCATTAAAATGAGATGACAACACAACTAAATGTGTCATAGACTTTTTTTGTACACAACTATGTCGGTAATAATAAGTTATTAATTAAAATGTTAACTACATTTTTTTTATTGTGTAAATTTTATCTTATGACATTCTTATCTCTATGATGTAATCCCAAAATGAGACATGGATTGACCAAGACTGATCCAATTTGTAATATCCTGCACCTCTACTATTATCATGAGAAGAGACAGAGTTCCACTATCATTGTTTCATATCCCAAAGATAAAAATGGTTACAAATAAATGTCAATTCCATGATAAAATCATGTGATGATTCTTCACAAAAAAAGTAATACAACTTGTGTACATAATTAAAACATTTAAATCTAATTCATAATGAATGAGTATATGTAATAAAACAAAAATGTAAAACTAAATATTCAATAATATCATAGTGAAAATGGAAATAAGATTCAATATATATAATGTTCTACATCACTACTAGACTAAATGACTCCTAGGTGTCATCGTCCCCATAAACAATCACACTATATCCATGCTCTAACTTAACATGGTATGACTTTGTATCAATATAATGACCCATCAATTACATACATTGATATTAATTCATAATTTAATAATAGTCCTTACAACATATGAAAAACCATAAATGGACTATATAGGTATCGTGTCATTAGAAACTGGGAACCATAAAGAACTGGTACATAAAACATCTACATTTTATCCCATTTATTTAATCATAACTAGAGTCCAGTTTTTTCATATCATAATTAATACCCTTCTTCATAAATGGGGGAAAAGAAATATATGAAAGTGTGAGATAAAATTCTCATTAAAGGTAAACAAAGGAAATATCAATTAGATTATATTCATAAGAACATATCATTTGATAATATTATCCTGGATATAAATGTTCATAATCTCAGTTCATGGGAAAAATAGTAAAAGTGAAACATAATACCAATAACATATGACATGTAATTTAAGTGTAATACACACATTATCATATAAAATTATTTCATACTAGTCAAGGATCATTTCCAAGAACATCATAGTGGACAAAGTCCATTACTGAACCGATTTCACTTCTCATTCCAACTCTATATTACTGAACCAGATTTACTGGTCATTCCAATCAATCCCATGAGATATAAATCTTACCCAATGAATTGGAGATAGATATTGGTCCCAGCAAACTCATAATGAAACCATTCTTACATGTACCTCAAAAACATTAATTATTCACCGTAGCATAGCCCATGAAATAAAATGGGTTTCTTAAACAACATTCCATCATAATTGTTATAAAAAAATAGATTTCCTTAATTACATTTTATCACAATCACAATCATATCATAATAATAACAAGGATTGAAATATAACCCAATTTAAATAGTGTCATATTATATGAAAAATAATTTTTATATAACACTCTAAATTAATTCCTGAGGAAAATATCCTTTCTTCTTCCAAAAAGTCCTTCCTTAAAAATGCCACACAATTTTTGAAGAAAACATTTTATGTGAAAATAACCTAGTGTGACTCTAGAGAAAGATTCAAGGAAATAAATCATTATTAAAAAATTAAAACCCATTCATTCCGTAAAAGTTAAAAAACATTCTTCTCATACTTTTTTTGGAAAAGTCAAAAAATACTATGTACTGAAAACTACAAAATATTCCATTCATACCTTTTAGAAAAAATTACCAATGGGTAAAATTGAAATTAATAAATTATAAAATGATATAAAAAAAATTAAATACATAATTAGGAAACATGGACATGGATGATAAATATACCCCAGTAAATACTTGTGAATAAACTATATCAGATAAAAATGATATTTGTAATGTAATACATTACCATAGGTCTGATATCCTTCGTATATATTCGAATATCCTGTATAGTTATTTAAATAATGTTACTGATTTATACATAATCATAATAATTTTATGATATCATTTAGGATCAAATTTTCGTCAATTTTTTAGTAATATTTCATTTTTACTTGTAATTCATGAATTTACTACTTTATGTTCTTTTGCATGTTCTGTCGGATATGTCCTTATTCTGATTTTTAGTTTACAGTTATACAAATTAAAAAGTGGTATTTTTTTAATATATATCATATTTATTCATTCAATAAATTTATATAATCATGATTTAATGAAGATTATGTAAAACAAATCACATCACACCATGGAGATGGTAAGTCGTATGTATGTATGGGCAACAATATAGTTCCTGTAATTGTTGAATAGTATTGAAAAGAATGGTGTATAATATCTCATATTTATTATCATGTTTAATAACCATATATAGTTATTATTTTCACCATTATACCCATCCAAGAAATTTTATGGTGAAGAACAGATTACACCAGAGCGTGGAGACAGTAAGCTGTATGTACGCATGCACGGTGAATTCATTTTTCGTAGGATGGATAGAAGTTGAAATTGGGTTGATTATTATTTAAAATAACATATAAGTGTATTAATGATAATTTTTTTATAAATTTATAATGAAAAAGCTAATGATGAGAAATTATAAGAATGTATAAATTAGAAAGAATTGGTAGAAGAGATTACCTCTTTCACGTCTTGCCTCCTTTAAATTTCCTCTTAGGGAACAATTATAGGCCTTTGAAGAAGAAAAGAACCTCAATAATGAAAACAAGGAATTTGATAAGGAATCATTTTAGGGGGTGGATTATATTGAAGGCTCAAAATTTAGTGAACAGGTGAGGGAGGAGGTTCCCTTTTATAATGGAGGTAAGGGGCACATTTGGAAACCTTAAAAATATTAGTTTATAATAAGATCAAAAACATTTCAAAATCCACCAAAATTTCTCTTTTTAGAAGTTGAGAAGATATAGTATTGTATTCTTATAGAACAATAAATTTTAGACATGTTTTTATGTCAATTTAATCATTATCATTTTAATTATCACTTATTTATTCCATTTAATTATAATTGGGATAATAACTTTATAAATATTAAATGGTTAAAAATATTTTTTTATATGGTGTTAATTGACCATAAATTAACATTTAATGAAATTTTAGACCTTAAAATTATCACTTTGTAATTTTAAATATAATTATGATTTTTAAATAATTTACAAAAAATGTATTTTTCATAAAATATTAAGAGTGTCAATTTTGAAATTTTTCATTTATTTGACATTAACAAAATTACACACATTAGATAAATTCAAAAAAAATATTGTGTTTAGTCATAACAAGTCATAGTCAGCTACAAATTTCATGTATCACATGAATTAGTTCATGCGATATTTATTTTAATATTTTAAAAACCATTTATTTGATATTCCAATTAATAAAATAATTTTTAAATCACTATTTTGTCATCAGAAATGGAAATTATTTAATATATAAAAATAATAAATAAATTCTTATGATGTAAATAACTATTTTATATTTCTAGAGACTATATATATTCTATATTATCTTCTATCTATTCATATATTAAATTTAACATACTTATATAAAATTAGATTGTGACATTTTGTCACATTCAATACTTTTTATTACATTCATGTCATATTTATCGGTAAGTGTCCATAAAGTGATTAAATTTCGAAAAATAGATGAAAATGGTCAAAGGTAGTCATTCAATAAGATTTTTAGAGGTTTTATGATAATTTTATAATATTATGTTTACCCTCAATTAAACAATTTATTTTTAACCATGGTAATAGAAATAATTGCCAAAGTTACTATTCACAATTCCCAAAACTAAAAAGAGTTTGTTACATAATTGGGAAATACTAAGTGAAAATATGGAATAAATTTTTCAAAATTCAAAACAAAGAATTTTTAGTAATTAATTTAAAATTAATCTCATTATTGAAATGATTAAATGGGTTCTAAAAGTTAAAACATTGAAAAAGATTGAAATATTTCTACATATGAATTCAATTTAAAATTAATGCTAATGAAATACATTATATTGAATGATAAAAATATATTATATTTATACATTAAAACCATTCAGTATTTTAATTTAACCATATAAATTATCTAAATGAAAAAAAGTTGTTTTTAATTAAAACTAATACCTGCTCGTTCTATTGCACGGTGTATTCGATTAATGATTTTTATTTTAATAAGAGATTAATATTTATGAAATTTGAGAAGAAACAGTAATGTTGAATAAAATTAAATAAGTTATTTTGGTTATAGAAGTATGTGTATTTTTTCACTAATCTGTTAAATCAATTCATATAAATTGTTATTCTTGCAAGCAATGAATATCTAAATATATCCTGTTAAAAGGTATTAATCCAAATAAAAATACAAAGTGCTGAAGTAGATATATTGAATGTATAGATACAGTGTTGTTAATAACTGGTTAAACCAGTATCTGTGTTGTGGATATGTCATAGATATGAGAAAATAAAATTCTATTGTAACATAAACATGTTCAACTAAAATATTACTGGAACATGATCAACTAATATATGAAATAACCATTTTAAATAGATGTAATAAACATTATATGGATTAGATAAAACAAATAAACATGGAACATATGTTATGCAGTATCCATTCCACAGGATAATTCAGAAAATAGGGTAAACATATTCCATTTTCCATAATGTAAATAGCATAGTCTAATACAATTTTGAATTTAAAAAAATAATGCATAAATTATATATGAAAAAAATTATGAAACAATAAAATTTTATTATTAACTTGCAATAACAGCTAAAAAGGACAGTCAAAATTTTCACTCTTCTTTTCAATGTTCTCCTTCCATAAGAGTTGAATATGTACATAATGCATAGAAAACGAATTATTAAACATGACGAAACATTGTTTTATAAACATTCAGAAGTTATTATGATACCATACATTATTCATAGGCACTGTGACTAAAGAACAGTAATTCAGACATCTTGTTTCCCTAAAAACCAGTTATAAGTAGTGGGAAAAAATATACCTGTAGATTTTAAGGAACCCTTAATATAGTTCATATAGATTCATTTTTTTAGAATACATACCAGTTGACAGTGGTGTTTGTTCATTCTAGAAATATATCAATAAACGTAACAAATAGAAATGTAAAAACATATAAACATGTTAATGTTATTTTCCTCAAATGGTTTAACATTAAGAATGTATGAATTACCACATGAAATAGAAACATTTTCAATTGATATGGAATAGAAACATGTTCAAATAATATGTGAAATAACCACATGAAATTGATTTTTTTAAACATTATATGGATTATAAAAACCATATAAACATGGAACATAAGTTATGAAGTATCCATGACAAAGGATAATTCACAAAAAAAAAGGGAAACATATTCCATTTTCCCTAATGTAAATAGAATAGTCTAATATAGTTTTGAATGTAAAAAAATAATGCAGAAATCAAATATAAAAAAAACATGAAATGGTCAAATTGTAGTATTGCCTTACAAATACAGATAAAAAGTTTAGTCAATATTTTCACTCTTATTATCTATGTTCTCCTTCCATAAGAGTGGAATCTGTACATAATGGTTAGGAAACCAATTATTGAACATGACGAAACATACTTTTATCAACATTATGAATGTATTACGTTACCTTACATGATTTATAGGCATTCCGACTAAAGAACATTAATCCAGACATCTTGTTTCAATGAAAACCAGTTATAAGTATTGGGAAAAATAAACCTACATATTTTAAAGAACCATCAAAATAGATAATATAGAATCATTTTTTGTATAATACATACTGGTTGATAGTGGGGTTTTTCCATTCTAAAAATAGATCAAGAAACAAAATAAATATAAATGTAAAACTTATAAAGTTGTTGAAGTTAGTTCCATAAAATGGATGAACATTCCACATGCATGAATAACCACATGAAACAGAAACATGTTCAACTAATACAAAACATAAACATGTTCAACTAATATGTGAAATAACCACATGAAATTGATGTTTTAAACATTATATGGATCACAGAATACACATAAACATGGAATATATGTTATTATGTATCCATGACAGAGGCTAATTTAGAAAAAAGGGTAAACATATTCCATTTTCCCTAATTTAAATAGCATAGTCTAGTACAGTTTTGAATGTAAAAAAATTATTCAGAAATAAAATATGAAAAAATATGAAAAAATAATGCAGAATTATAGTGTTTTTGTCAAATAGATTAGTCTTATGGATAGTAAAATTATGGTTGGTGACCTATCACCTACCTTTGGGAATAGAAAGTAGTGGCCATATTTTACCAGTGATGATTGGTATGATTGAAGGCTTCTTGTATTTATATAGTCCATCTATTCCACTAATATGTTTAGAATCATTCCTCCTTGATAACAGAACAGATAGTAGTTTATCATAAATGGAAAATGAATGTAAATAAATCAAAATAAGAATTTAAATAAAATTATTTAAAAGAAAAGTATTAATAAATTTTCTATGTTATAAAATGTCTTCAATTTTTATATGCTTATTTTTTTTATAAAAAAATCATTTAGGAATTTATAAATACATTTATAAAAAAATATTAATATTCATAGAGAATTAAAACTACATTATCATTTTAATAAATAGTTTCAAAAATGAAAATTAGAAATTCATATTGATCACTTTCAATAAATCTATTAAATTAAAGGAAAACTAAAACAAATTATCAAAATACAGACCTTCATATCAAATAATTTATGTCTTTATACACACAAAGACGATATAGATATTGATAAGCTGCACACAATTAATATTTTAAAATTTCTAATAAAATAAAAAAGATATAGATGAGTCTTTAGTAAATAGTTATGGGAGTCATGGTTTTAAAAAAATGTACCCTTCTATTGAGATATCCAACTACATGAGGGATAACACTTATTATTTCCAACGCTATAGAAAATATATGAAATTTTATTGAGAAATATTAAATTAATTAAATCACACCCCGTTTAAACTAAACGACAATAAATTAAGATGGTATAGAAATGGTATGGATTGGTGATCGAGATGATAATAAACCAGAATACAGTAATGGCTCCAGAATTCTAAATAATGTGAAATAAGATGATTTCTTCAACATGTAATGAAAAGAAAATATTAAAAAGGATAAGAGTTCTATGCATGAATTCACATCTAAGCAGAGAGCCATTCCACTTGCCCGAACAAGAAAAGAATGATTAAACTATAAATTATTAATCAAATAAGAATATTGGATGAGATTATATACGAAGCAATCTAGGAATACGAGATAAAACAATCAATGGAACGATCACTTATCCATTCAAAAACATGTTCACCCATGTTATCCCATCTCTTGATGAACAAAATAATCAAAAATCATATATGTATTTACATATAAAACCACAATGCAGAGAGGTAGAGAACATCAAAATTTTACAGGAGAAGATTGACAGCAGATTGTGGTGGTCTCTCTTGAAAATGAAATCGATCTATAAGTGAGTTGATTAATATAATCACATAGAATGATGAAAAAATAATCTGAAGTTCTATAAATTATTTATTTCCATATGAAGATAGAGTTTTGAATCAACGAAGTTGACTTTTATGATGAAAAATGTGGTTTTGAATAAGAAAAATTCTGTAATTTTTCTTCAGCATTGTTCTTGGGAGTTTGTCTCAATGGGGAAGATGATCCTAAATTCATTTGAAGACTTTTATCATGAAACATTGTTCAAATTGTCAATTTCATGTGATATTGATGTATATGCTCACATAATTGAATCCGGAGCACCAGAGATGGGACTTGGAGACAATCATTTGAGTCTTCATGATGATTTCAGGAAACCTAGAATAAAGATAAAATCCATTAAAAATGTTGAGGGTAGTTGAATAGGTAGAGGGAGCCGATAAATAGGTTACTATTTTATGATGTTAGCTGATGCAGAGCTCCTTGCCCTCCAAATGAAAAACACTGACACCGAAGATATTGAAAGGACCCTGATTCGATTCCAACAGTATCTTCTTGTTGATGAATGAAATCCACTACAATTTGTGGTCGCTGCTATAGAATTAGAGGAGGTAGAGGAACTGGATGTGAAGCAGACATATGAGGAGGTGGTGAAGTCGGAGGCATTGAGGGTTGTTGTGAAGGTAAAGGGGGTCGAAGAGAGAGGAATGAAACTTAGGTCTAAAGGAAGGAACTAAGAGTAGAGGTAGATGTATGAGAATAACTGTTCTAAGATGAAACAAAAAATAGAAGGTGAGGGGATGAATTGATTTCAAGCAGTAAATATGGGATAGTGGAATCACGACTAGAGAGGAGATTCTAGAATTGGAGGAGATTATGACTGCTAGAGATGGGGAGTAGATAGAGATGGAGATAAGGATCCAAGTGTAAGGACCCAAAAATTTCAAGTGAAATTTTTTCTTAATTATATTTGGGATTTTACAAGAACGCAGTTTCTGACATCACCTGATTCTGAGGCCCGGTGTGCCCAGAATCAATTTCCGAAGTTTAGCTTGGGTACGTTCAGTAAACGAACGAGCGGGTTTTTATTACTTTTAAACCGGTGCTCAGAATCAAAATCTGAGGACACCGATGGAATCGAAGAGTCGTTAATTGCTTAGGAACACCTTTTCCAGAGTTGCGTTTGCTTGGGTGAGGTTATTAATTAAATGGGTTAACTAAAGTATAAAATAAAATGTTGTGCTACAAATTTTATTTCTATTCTAGGTAGTTGAAACCTATTCTTGGTGGTTGGAGTGGGACCCAATAATATCCTAACTCCACTAGGTAGGATATTAGTGAAGTGGGGCCAATATGAGCCCCACCCTTTCAACTTCCTCAAACCCCCATTAACTGTGTAACACACCCGCACCCCCCCCCTTTAATGAAAAGTAAACTCTCTTAATTAATTGATTGATTAAGTTATTAAATGTAAATAATTCGGGAATTCATTTTGAATTTTAAATTGAACGTTGTCTTGTGTGTGTTAATTAAATAAGACAATTTCTTATTTCATTAAGCGTTAGTTTTGTTGTGCGAGAATGATTGAGAGAGGATTTGATCAAAGCCTTCTAATCATCATCTTCTTCGTGGGCGAACGCGAAGAATGATGAAGAATGCCAGCCTCCAACGGAAGATGATGAACAACGCTAGTTCCCCGGAGATCGACGATGCGATGCCATTTACCGTTACACCGACGTTCTGCTTCTCCACGACGCCGATGACGCTTACAGAGCCTTCTTCCGCGACGTCCTTTTCCCGCGATGAACCTCTGTTCAACAACGCTTTGAGGTAGGGGTTAATAGTTTTTTCCCGTGAATTATTTTCTTTGTCGATCATCGTCTTCTATTTGGGCCGCCTGTTATCGTAATAATGGGAGGAGGTCGGACCACACAATCACAGACAACCTTCCTCCCCATTTGATGATTGTACTTGTTGCGGTACGAGAAAAGGCAGCGTGGTGAAATGGCATCGCGCGGAAACAATGAAGAATGGGTGAAGAAGCGATGCGCCGTCGCGCCGCTCCATTGAGGTCGAATAAAGACATGGCACCGTCGCGCCACGCCGGAGAACCACGAAGAGGACGCGGCTGGAGTGTGGCCGCGGTGGAGGGGGGCGGTTCCGTCGCACCGCGCCGGTCGGACAAGGCCACGACGGAGCAAGGCGGGGCGACTGGAACTGCCGGCCGCCGGCACCTCAGAGGGGTGGGACCACGGCGGTCCTGCGGCGGTAGCACCGGCCGGCCGGATTGGGCCTGCCATTTCGGAGGAAAGACCGAGGTTCATTACCCCCGGCTGACAGTGAGCGGACCCATGGGGAGGTCATGGTTTCAATCAAGGGGGCAGCCCCCTCCCTTCCCGCAACGGCTCGGCCTGCACCGAGCTGGGAGTGCGGGGCGCGCTGTGCCAGGCCACCCGGTCGCCCCGTCCAGGACGGGCCATGCCCACCGGGCTGAGTCACACACTAATGAGCCAGACCCGGACCCAGTTCGGGTTGACCCGGTTCAGGCCGACCCAGGGGGGTCTCGGGCCGGGTCGGTTCGGGCCCAAAACCCCCTAAAACCGGACAGGTTTGTTCTTTTTCCCATATCATGGTCTACAGACCACCGATCGACGCACCGTCAGTTGCGATGCGATCCTTGGATTGTAGCGGTCGTTTCGGTATATTAAAATCAAGGTTTCAGAGAAATTTGGGTACAATAGGGTTGGTTCGAACACAAAACCAACTGGGCCCTCGGAGCGGAAACACTTATAACGTGAGCTCTAGACATCCGATTTATGTGTCGTCGACTTTGTTGGATTCCTCTTACTAAGACGGACCTTTTGGCCTACTCCGCTTGAGGTTTGGATGCAATTGGAGTGCGTTCGGTTTGGTTTTGACTTAAAAACCAACCGAGCCACTGGAACGAAAAACCAATAACACTCAGACCGGGCGTCCGATTGTCGCGTTGTCTGTCACGTTGAGTACCTCTTATCGAGAAGGAACTTTGAGATACATAAAATCCGGACTACATGTCAGTTGATGTATCGACCCCTTGGCTCATGGAGCGATCCCTCCTGGAATTGAGCATGCTGTGTGCGGGAACCCTAGAGCTGGCTGCGACTGTGACGACGACTGTACTGAAATCCTATGTGGGTTCGGCAGGGATGAAGACCGTACTGAAATCCTCTGTGGGTTCGAAGGTGATGAAGACTTCACCGAAATACTCCGTGGGTTTGGCAGCGATGAAGACCGTACTAAAATCCTCCGTGGGTTCAACGGTGATGAAGACTGCACTGAAATCCTCTGTGGGTTCCGCAGCGATGAAGACCGTACTGAAATCCTCCGTGGGTACGACAGCGATGACTACTGTTCTTGTATCCTGCATGGGTCTGGCTGTGTTTGACTCTGTTCTTTCTATCTTGCATGGATCTGGGAGGGTAGCTGGACTGTATCCTATGTGGTTCCAACAGCTTAGCTGGTTTAGTATCCTACATGGGTCCCAGCTTATATGAATCAGTGGCTATATCTGATCATCTCTATCACCTTACGAAGAAGCATACCTGTGTGAGCTGAGTCTTGACCTTCAATCAATATCTTCGATATGTTTGACTTTCTTTCCTATGTGGATTGGGTTGTGTTATCTTCTGTGGATTGGGTTGTACTCCTATATGGATATGTTCGAACTTGGTCTTAGATGTTGGAGCCGAACAGGAATTGATGACTTAGGTATATGTATGGACATATACCTAAGTAGTGTTGGTTGTTACTTTGTGATTGTATCTTTCCTTTTTGGATTATCCTTTGTGAATTATGGGAGACCTTTGGGGGTCTCGGGGTCCCTACTGAGTAGCGTATACTCACCCCTGCACGGTCTATGCCCGCACTACATTGTGTTGGATGCAGACGATGGATAGCATTGATCGTGGTTGAGGCTTGTGGAGCAAGTCGGTACCTAGGGGTGGACTACTGGGCGGGACGTACACAGAGCGGACGGCTGGAACGAGGAGTTGAGGAGGCTATCTGTACCCACCCTTCAGGTGGGACTTCCAGTGGACGTCTCAACGTTGCTGCTTTACTTTCAGTTGATGTACTTCTTTCTAGTTGTACCTTACTTTTAGTTTGGGTTTGTATTCTGGCCTATTTACATTCCGCACTTACTTTTGTACCCAGTTTTACTTAGTGTTTACTTCTTCTTACTTACTCTATGGTGTTTGTTTACTTTATAAAGGAAATGCCTTCCCCTTTTTGTCAGGATTTTTCACCTTGGTGCTAGTCACAAGCCCCTAGCCTATGGGAGGCGGGCTAGGGGTTGTCACGGCACGGGTCCTGAGGACGGGTCGTGAAAAATTGGTATCAAAGGAGTTTGGTTCTACCGCAGAACTCAAAACTCTGATCTTTATTCTAAGTGAAGCAATAGTGTTAAGGGTATTGAGTGTGGTTAATAGTCCAGGGAGTCCAGTGTTAGTGCAGCGGCTGACGTATCCATACACCAGGACCCTGACTTATGATTTCTGACTCAATGCACGAAAACGTTGATTGCATGTGTGTTTCAAAAGTTTTCTTTGTGATTAATTTGTGTCAGCTCCCCAGGTATACTGTTTGACCATGGAGCACCTGTTTCTTTTCATGATGTCCCCATGATAGCATCCACCTAGGGTTCAGAGCTTTGTGCGAGACGACAGCCCACCAAGGGATGAGGCCTCGGTGCAGGGCCCTTTTTCAACGGAGGCACCGTCGGTACCACTACCAGTCGAGCCACCGATGCCACCCGCCCCCGCCGTTGAGAGTGCATGTCGCCTTAGTGCACTGCACAAGTTTCAGCATCAGAGACTGCCCAGGTTCCATGGGGAGATGGGCCCGCAGGCCACCAACGATTGGCTGGAGGATGTGATTCGAGTTTTTAGGATAGTGAGGACACCAGCTGAACTAAGGGCGATCCTTGAAATGGGCCTCCTGCACGCGACATTAGGCAGATGGTGGAGATTGATGATCCAGGTGCAGGACGAGGCATCACTCCTCTTGAAGAACATTGAGAGCCTCTTTCACTCAGACTTTGTCCTAGCCACCCTCCGTGCGGTGCGAATCCATGAGCTTCTACAGCTACGGCATGGCATCATAACGGTCACCCAGTACTCGACAAGATTTTCCGATCTCTCGTGCTATTTGACAGACATGGTATGGGACCCATTTTTCTAGGCCCGGACCATCAAATGGGGACTGAGGCATGAGATTCGGGAATCGATGACCTCCCTCAGCATTATGACATAGGCAGGAGTACTGGAGCGAGCCCTTCTCATAGAGAGCTTTCTTGCGAAGCCTACGCCAGCAGCGAGACCTACCGCAGGGCGGCACGTAGCAGAGTCGTCAGCAACTGGCAGTGGATGGATGTCACAGGGGTTTAGGTGGACTAGACCATCAGGCAGACGACCTCAGGAAACTAGCTCAAAGGTGCGGGGCACATGACACAGAGCCAGCCTTCCAAGGAGCAGGCAGTGCTACGTATGAGGCGGGCAGGGCCACATGCCTCGTGACTGCCCGACCCACCATCCAGAGGAGCAGAAGATGGTTGCGGGGCCACCGAGGTAGAGGCATAGGGTTGACCGTGGTGGTCCGTCAAGAGCAGGCGGACGAGGCAGGGGAGCTGTCCGAGCAGCAGGTGGTGGGCGACGCTTTGAGGCTTTACCACCACCACCACCAGGAGGTCCACCCCGACCACAGGGAGCTGGCGGCCATAGACAGGATCAGCTTCAGGCAGTGGAGGCCTATGACCACGGTAAGCCAGAGATGATTCGAGATACTATCTGTGTCTACTCCAACCTTTCTGCAGTTTTTATAGACACCGGAGCGGGTCATTATTTTATTTACGCTGCCCTTGTTCGGTGCTCGGTTATTCCTACGGACCGTTGGCTCGATCCTTATGGCTAGAGACTCTTACGGGATCAGACTCGACCATTACGCACTGGTGTCGGTAGTGTGAGCTTACCCTAGGAGGAGAGAGCTTCAGCTGGGATCTTCTTGTATCAGCATCGAGGCCTTACGACTTCATCTTGGGCATGGATTGGTTATCTATAGTCCATGCTCAGATCGACTGTATTAGGCACAAGGTACGGTGTGTACGGACCGACGGGAGCATGTTCACCTTCACTGGCGAGAAGGGAGCCTCTACAGCGCAGTATGGACTCACGCAGAGGAGAGGAAAACCCATCACTAATCAGTTAGCTAGCCTCATCCTAGGATCAGTTGACGTGCGGAGTCCGAATTTTCCTATAGTGGTAGATCAGTATGCGGACGTTTTTTCTGATGACGTTTCAGGACTACCTCCTCACAGAGAGGTAGACTTTTATATTGACCTGTACCCCAAGATAGCCCCGATATCAACTCCAGCATATCGGATGGCTCCCGCTGAGCTTCGAGAGCTACAGGTATAGCTAGAGGACTTGCAGGTAAAGGGATTCATCTGACCTAGTGTTTCACACTAGGATTTCCCGATTTTGTTCACCAAGAAGGTAGATGGGAGCTTGAGACTGTTTGTCAACTATCGTCTCCTGAACCAGGTGACTGTGAGGAACAAGTATCTGCTACCGAGGATTGACGACCACTTCGATCAGCTCAATGGAGCACGGTGGTTCTCAAAGATAGACCTTAGTTCAAGCTATCAAGAGCTCAGAGTTCGAGACGAGGACGTGCAGAAGACGACATTCAGATGACGGTATGGCCACTATGAGTTCTTGGTTATGACTTTCAACGTAACTAATTCTCCAGCAGTGTTCATCGGTCTCATGAACAGGATATTTCAGCCATACCTCGATCAATTTGTCGTGGTCTTCATCGACGACATATTGATATACTCAACCACTGAGGAGGAGCACGCATACTACTTGTGGGTTGTTCTAGAAACACTCTGAGAGCACCATCATTATGGAAATCTCATGAACTGTCAGTTCTAGTTATGTGAGGTCCACTTCTTGGTACACGTCATCTCTGAGGTGGGTGTTTTAGTGGATCCTATGATGATCGAGGCAGTGCTAGCTTGGGAGCCCCCCAAGAGCGTGACAGAGGTGTGATGTTTCCTGGGTCTAGCTGGGTACTACCGAAGATTTGTGCCAAACTTTTCCAGAGTTTCAGCACGACTCTCAGCTTTGACGAAGAAGGGGAAACCCTTCGTGTGGTCAGATAGATGTCAGCAGAGCTTCCAAGAGGTGAGACAGAGATTGACCAGTGCAACTATCTTGAGGCTACCGGAGGAGGGAGTAGGGTACGTAGTCTACTGTGATGTATCAGGGACCGGACTCAGATGTGTCCTAATACAGGATCGGGCAGTGATCTCCTATAGATCATGTCAGTTGAGGCATCATTAGAAGAACTACGCTACCCATGACCTAGAGTTTGCAGCAGCGGTCTTCGCTCTGAAGTTGTGGTGACATTATCTGATGGGCGAGCGCTTTATAGTCTACTCTGACCACCAGAGTCTCTGGTATATCTTCTCGCAGAACGACCTAAATCTAAGACAGCGGCAATGGTTCGAGTTCCTCTAGGACTATGACCTTGAGATAGTCTATACTCCTAGAAAGGTGAACGTAGTAGCCGATGCTCTCAGCAGGAGGACGGGCATTCAGCTACTCGGGGAGGCGATGGAACAGCTAGCCGCATTGCAGAAATCCTTCATGGATAGAGATGGAGAAGCCTTTATTCAGTCACTCACAGTCACTCCTCCACTACTACAGTGGGTCAGAGAGGCACAGTGTGGGGACGTTGACTGTGAGACATGGCGTGCACAGATATCCTCATGGACAGGCACGTGATGGATTCTCTATGGGGGAGAGCACGTCGTCCATTTCAGAGGACGTACCATGGTACTGGCTGCTTTATAGGAGGTGGTGCTGAGGGAGTTTCACACTTCCCCATTAGCGGCACATCTAGGAGTGGCGAATATGTACCAGGATCTCAGACGACAGCACTGGTCGCCGTGTATGAAGAAGGCTATAGCTGAGTTCGTTTCTTGATGCCACACCTGTTAGCAGGTGAAGGCAGAGCACCAGGTACCATCACGCTTGGTACATCCCTTGGAGGTCCTGGAGTGGAAGTGGGATGGGATATCTATGGATTTCATTACTAGATTTCCATGTAGTTCCAGAGGTCACTACTTCATTTGGGTGATTTTCGAGCAACTCAATAATTCGCCTCACTTATTACCCATCAGAGAGAAGGGCTCAGTGGAGAGCATGGGATGCCCTTATGCTCAGGAGATCGTATGGATTCATGGTGTGATAACATCCATGGTCTCCGATCCAGATGCTTGATTTACTTAACAGCTTTGGAAGGGGTTACAAGAGGCATTCAGGACGCATCTATGTCTGAGCACTGCCTTTCACCCTCAGACGGATGGTCAGACGGAGAGGAACATTCATACTCTCGAGGACATGCTCCGTGCATGTGTCCTCGACTTTGGTCGCAGCTAGGAGGACCATCTACCCTTGCTGGATTTCGTGTACAACAACAGCTACCACTCCACCATTGGGATGGAACCATACGAGGCATTGTACGGCCGTCCATACAGATCACCTCGGTGCTGGACAGACCCTGGGGAGTCAGCACTTGTGGGACCAGAGATGGTCCAAGCCACGACAGAGAAGGTCCAGGTCATCCAGGAGCGGATGAGGACAGCTTAGAGCCAGCATAAGTCTTATGCTGACAGGACGCGGAGGCCAGTAGAGTTCGAGGATGGCGACCACGTCTTCTTGCGGGTCTCACCTCGACGTGGATTATGGAGATTTGGTCGGGGCGGAAAGTTATCTCCACGCTTCATCGGACCATTCCAAGTCCTCAGCAGGATAGGCAAGATGGCTTATCGCCTGGCTCTACCACCTCAGTTGCACTGGGTGCACAACGTCTTCAATGTATCTCACCAGAAGATATACATTCATGAACCGACACATATCATCGACCACGGGGTGTTGGAAATTGCGGATGGGGTGAGTTTTGCAGAGGTCGCGGTGGAGATCGAGGATTGACATGAACATGTCCTACGTGGACAGTCGATACCTCTAGTGCACATCATATGGAAGCATGGGAACCTCTAGGAGAGCACTTGGGAGCGGGAGGCTCAGATGTGTGCTCAGTACCCCCATTTGTTCCCCTAGTTTATGATGTATTTTAACATGGACATAAATCCCTGAGGTGAGAGTAATGTAAAGAACTGTAAATTTGAAGGTAAATTTTTTCTTAATTTTCTTTGGGATTTTACAAGAATGCTGTTTCTGATGGCACCAGATTCCAAGGCCCGGTGTGCCCAGAATCAATTTCCAAAGTTTATCTCAGGTACATTCAGTAAACAAACGAGTGAGATTTTCTAACTTATAAACCGGTGTTCGGAATAGAAATCTGAGGACACTGATGGATTCATAGTGCCAATAATTGCTTAGGAACACCTTTTCCAGAGTTGTGTTTGCTCGGGTGAGGTTATTAATTAAATGGGTTAACTAATGAATAAAATAAAATTATTAGCTACAAATTGTATTTCTATTCTAGGTAGTTTAACCCTATGCTTGGTGGTTGGAGTGGGACCCACTAATATGCTAACTCTACTAGGTAGGATATTAGTGAAGTGGGTCCCACATGAGCCCCACCCATTCAACTTCCTCAAACCCCCATTAATTGTGTAACACACCTGCACCCCCCTTTAATGAAAAGTCAACTCTCTTAATTCATTAACTGATTATGTTATTCAATGTAATTAATTCTGGAATTCATTTCGAATTTCAAATTGAACATTGGCTTGTGTGTGTTAATTAAATAAGACAAATCTTATTTCATTAAGGGTTAGTTTCATTGTACGAGAAGGATTGGGAGAGGATTTTCTCAAAGCCTTCGAATCGTCATCTTCTTCGTTGGAGAACGCGAAGAACGACAAAGAACGACGGCCTCCGACGGAAGACGATGAAGAACGCTAGTTCCCATGAGATAGACGACGTGATGCCGTGTACCGTGACTCTGACGATACTCTTCTCCACGATGCCGATGACGCTTACGAAGCGTTCTTCCACGCCGTCCTTTTCCCGAGACGAACCTTAGTTCAACAACGCTTTGAGGTAGGGGCAAATTTATTTTTCCAGTGAATTATTTTCTTTTTCATTCATCGGCTTCTATTTGGGTTGCCTGTTATCGTAATAACAGGAGGAGGTCGGAATGCATGAACATGGCCGACCTTCCTCCCCCTTTGATGATTGTACATGTTTTGGTACGAGCAAAGGCAGCGCGGTGCAATGGCACCGCGCGGAAACAATGAAGAACGGGCGAAGAAGCACAGTACCGTCACGTCGCGTAGGAGAACCACGAAGTGGCCATGGCCGGAGTGGGGCTGCGGCGGAGGGGAGCGGCGCCACCACGCTGCGCGGGTCGGACAAGGCCGCGGCTCAAATCCATGGCAGAGCAAGGCGGGGAGGCCGGAACTGCCGGCCGCCGTCACCTCGGAGGGGCGGGACCGCGACGGTCCGGCGGCGGCAGCACCGGCCGGCCGGACTAGGCCGGCCGTTTCGGAGGAATGACCGGGGGTCGTAACCCCTGGCTAGCAAGGAGCGGCCCCCATGTGGGGTCCGCGGTTTCAATCAAGTGGGGCAGCCGCCCCCCCTTCCCCCAATGGCTCGGCCAGCACCGAGTTGGTTGTGCGGCACGTGTCGCGCCAGGCCAACCGGTCACCCTGGCCGGGCTGGGCCGGGCCGCACCGGTCGGGCCGGGCCACGCCCACCAAGCTGGGCCTGGACCCGGTTCGGGCCGACCAAGGGGTGTCTAGGGCCGGGTCGGTCCGGGCCCAAAACCCCCTAAAACCGGACAGGTTCGTTCTTTTGCCCATATCATGGACTACGGACCTACGATCGACTCACCGTAAGTTGCGATTTGATCTTTGGATCGAGATGGTCGTTTTGGTATAATACACTCAAGGTTTAAGAGAACTTTGGGTATGGCCTGGTTGGTTCGAACATGAAGCCAATTGGGCCCTCGAAGCGGAAATGCTTATAACTTGAGCTCCGGACGTCTGATTGACGTGTCTTCGACTTTGTTGGATTCCTCTTAGTGAGACGGACCTTTTGGATTACTCCTCTAGAGGTTTGGATGCAGTTTGAGTGCAGTCGGGTTGGTTTTGACTTAATAACCTTCCGGGCCCCTGGAACGAAAAGGCCAATAACTCTCAGACTGGGCGTCCGATTGACGCGCCGTCTGTCACGTTGAGTACCTCTTGTCAAGACGGAACATTGAGATACATAAACTCCTAACTACATGTAAGTTGATGTATCAACCCCTTGGCTCATGGAGCGGACCCTCCTGGAATCAAGAATGCTATGTGCAGGAACCTTAGAGCTGGCTACTACTGCGACGAAGACTTCACTGAAATCCTTCGTGGGTTCAACAGTGATTAAGACCGTACTGAAATCCTCTATGGGTTTGCCGGCGATGAAGACTGCACTGAAATCCTCTCTGGGTTTGGCAGTGATGAAGACCGTCCTGAAAAACTCAGTGGGTTCGACGATGACGAAGACTGTAGTGAAATCCTCTGTGGGGTCGGCAGTGATGAAGACCGTACTGAAATCCTCCATGGGTTCGATGGCGATGACTACTGTTCTTGTATCCTACGTGGGTCTGGAAGTGTTTGACTCTGTTCTTGCTATCCTATGTGGGTCTGGCAGAGTAGCTGGTATGTATCCTATGTGGGTCCGACAGCTTAGCTGGTTTAGTATCCTACGTGGGTCCCAGCTTAAATGAATCAGTGGCTATATCTAATCATCTCTATCACCTTACGAAGAAGCATACATGTGTGAGCTGAGTCTTTATATTCAATCAATATCTTCGTTATGTTTGACTTGATCCTTTATGTGGATTGGGTTGTGTTATCCTGTGTGGATTGGGTTGTAATCCTATGTGGACGTGATCAAACTTGGGCTCGGATGTTTGAGCCGAACGGGAATTGATGACTAAGGTATATGTATGGGCATATAAATAATTAGTGTTGGTTGTTACTTCTTGATTGTATCTTTCCTTTGTGGATTATCCTTTGTGGATTCTGGGAGACCTTCAGGGGTCTCGGGGTCCCTACTGAGTATCGTATTCTCACCCTTGCACGGGCTATGCCTACACTACGTTGTGTTGGATGAAAACGATGGACAACATTGATCGTGGTTGAGGCTTGTGGAGAAAGTTGGTACCTAGAGGTGGACCACTGGGTGGGATGTACACGGAGCAGACGGCTGGACCGAGGAGCTGAGGAGGCTATCTGTACCCACCCTTGAGGTGGGACTTCCAGTGGACGGCTCGACATTGCTGCCATACTTTCAGTTGTTGTACTTCTTTCCAGTTGTACCTTACTTTCAGTATGGGTTTGTATTCTGGCCCATTTACGTTCCGTACTTACTTTTGTACCCAATTTTACTTAGTTTTTACTTATGATTTCTAACTCTGTGGTGTTGTTTTACTTTATAAAGGCAATGCCTTCCCATTTTGTTGGGATTTACGCCTTGGTGCTAGTCACCAGCCCCTGGCCTATGGGATGCGGGCATGGGGTAGTCACGGCATGGGTCCCGAGGATGCATTGTGACACCAAGAGTGTGATGGACGGGTAGACGAATAGTGGTTACAAGGTGACTGTAACACCCCAGGTAAATAAAGAATATGACATTTTCATATTTGTCCATATTTGTGAATAAAATATTAATATGACTTTAAAGGGGATGCTATGCTCGATGGCGTACCCAACACGCAACAACGAGTTTCATGGGAATCTTACGTTGCACTCTAATAATAAAATAATTTTATTTTAAATGGTAGTTAACATGTAGCCATTGTATTGGCGGGAATGGATAGAAATAACTAAAATATGATTATATATGTTTTTAAATGTTTTTACATTTATCCAATAAAGGATAGAGGCTTAAAATACGGAAAGAATTCAATTTTAGGCATATATGCCCTAGTTTTCACTAAAGGTTCACTTATCGCCTTTTGATGGTGAACCGTCATTAAATATAGTTTTATTCACTCTTAAACATTATTTTGGACCAAATAAAACTCTTATTAAGAATCGGGACATCAAAATTTACTTTGTGTAAATTTTTGGTATCTTTCTGATAAAGTTCATTTTTTAATGAATAGTGTAAAATGTTGTATTTTAATTCAAAACCACTTTTTAATCTAATTTATTTATATGATTAGATTATATTTTTAATTGGTTTTAAAGTGAAATTATAAAATATTTTTACCATTAAATCCAATTGTGGTCGTTGGAATCAATTTCACTTTGAAATCAGACTTAAACTAGTGTCAATCTTTTGATACTTATTGTTTCATAAAACACGCTATTTGTCATGACAGCGGGAATTAATTATTAAATTAATTAATGTGACTTATATGTTTTGAATTTTGTAAAACGGACTTCATTTTTGAATTCATAATATCAAATATAGCTTAGGGTGAATTTTTGGGATTTTTCTGAAAAACTTCAATTTTTGATGAATAGTGAAACCACTAAGTGGTACTTATAAAAACTGATTTTCCGTTTAAATGAAATTTTGCCATCATTGTGTTTTGATTTTCAAAAATCCGACATACATGGTTGTCATTAAGAAGTAATATGTGGTTCAATGAGATTAAAATAATTTTTGGTGAATAGTAACTTATTAAGTTTTTAATCGCGATTAGTGGTAATTAGTGTAGTTTAAGGTAAAAATAATGCTTTAATAAAATGAGATGAGCTTGACACATGTCTTACCCTCATTGGTTGTATCATGGACGACCAAGACAAGCCATGGGTCAACTTGGGGACCCCATGGATCCACTTTGGTTGGGAAATGACATAAATAACATTTTATTTAATGTAAAAGTAAAATTGACACAAACATGATATGTTTTACTAAAACAATTTTTAAGTGGTTTTATACAAGTCATCCTTTTGATTATAAATATTTATTGGAAAGCTAAAAAGATTTCCTACATCATTGTATTTTTTTTATAATTTTTAGACATTAAATAAATTAAATTATTTATGACATAATAATGATGCAGCGATGACATCATTATTTGACGATTTAAATAAAATGGAAAGATAATGTAAAATATATGAACTACACATGTACAAAACTTATTTGATGAGTGTATTTCGAAGCCTTATCACCTTATCCACTAATTATATCAATGTGGGACCTTTTGAAACCGAAACACATTTTCAAATAAAGTAATATTTCTTTACTTTCCAAAAGTGCCCCTCCTCTTCTCTTATAAAAGGCCCCCACCTCTACCTCATTTAACACACTCCTCAAGCCTTTGGATCGGCCAAACCCTGCCCATTTACTCTCTCCACATCCCTCTCCTCATCCTAGAGGATTCCCTTTGGGCATAATCCTTTCAAAGGAATCCTTTAGGCTCAAATCAAAAGGAGTTACACTTTTAAAGGTAATTCACTCTCTCATGTTCATTTGTTTTATTTTGCTTCTCCAACCCCCTAAACTCTTTTTATTTACTTCTTTTGTAACAACACCAGTATCTTCAATATACTAGGATGTTGTTATAAGATTTATTCGAGCTACACTCTCACACAACTACATCAAATGGTTAAAGAACATACGGTTTCTGTGGATGGTGAAATTCTGCCTCCCGAAACGATGATTGTTCAATACTCATTTAACACCTTCCAAGGTGGCCATATTGATGTCACTATTTTTATATATGATATATAATATGTTTATGTTTTATTTATGCTTCTGTATATTTCATTTTTGTCTTACCTTTATGGCTTCCATTATGGGTATACGCGATATCTTCATTTAAGGAACTGCGGACTACCGCCCCCTCAAAGTGATTTGATTCGTTAAATACCATATGTGGGATGTATAAAGGATGGAAATATGATATTATATATGATATTATACTTGAATTATAATATACCTTTATATCATTATTATTCCATTCTATAAAATACGAAATAGAAATGAAAGTAGCATTAATGCGTACGTACGGCTTACCGTCTCCATGAACGGTGCATTTCATTTCTTACCTCTAAATGATTATGTAATGTTATAAATGCATGAATGTACTGGATATATATGAAATATATGATATCTACATAATGAATACAATTCTGGATATAATATACTTTTGGCCACACGAATAACATGTAATTGTAAGAAGTCCACTTTCGACTTAAGAACCAAATATCGGCAAAACAAATATTATTAACTTAAATGATTACATAATGTTTATGACATGGTAATAAGTGGTATAAAAGTAATAATGAACTTGAAAAATGTTCTTAAGGAATTAGAAATTAACTCATGTTTATTATTCAGGAGATTAAAGAACGATCGAGTCAAGTCGGACCCGAGGTAAGGGATCCTACAACTCTCTTTCTTTTTAAGTACACTCTTTTATGTCATTTCTTTTAAGCTCATATTTCTTATGATTGGGATGTTCTTTTATAGTACTCCTACTGTAATTTTTATGTTAATGTGATGAGAGACCCTATTCTCTCTCATCAATCCATTTTGGAAGTTTTGAGTGGCACCGTTAGGCTGCCGAACTTTCGTAAGAGATCTAACCTCTCTCTTTCTTTTTAAGTACCCTCCTTTATGTCACTTCTTTTAAACTCCTCCTTGCAATGTTGGGGGATTTTCATTTATATTCCACTTGCTGTAAGTTCTATTGTAATATTATGGGATACTCTATTTTATCTCATCAATCCATATTCGGATGTTTTATGTGGCGCCGTTTGGCTGCTGAGTTTTCGTAAGGGATTTTTCATCTCACTTTTTTTCCCGTGAGATTTATGCAACATTTGCCACAAATTCCATTGATTGGTGTATGTACTGCCCATTATTCTACTCTTTGTGTAATATACTTTCGTTTATGAGTATTTACATCAATGACCTATTGTCTTTCTTCATGGGGTGTATGTTTTGAAAGATACCCAAGTCGGTAAGGGAACCTTTCACCCTCCTCTTTTTTAAAAGACTTCTTTTATTGGGTCTTTTAATTTACATATTTTTATGTAGGGATATGTTCTCATACATCCTTATTGAAGTAAATTTTATGTCCTAGTGATGAGATACACTTTTTATCTCTCATCAACTCATTTTGATGTGATGCCGTTAGGCTGTCAAGGGAACTTTTTAACCCAATTTCGATTTCTTTGGGTTCAACTTGTAGTCATTGAATATGTCATCCATTGAATATGTGTGAATGACCTTTTATTGTTCTACACTTAATATCAAATTATATTGGGTGTATATATATTTGTCACACATATTTTTGTGATTTATTTGTCCTTAATTTAAGGATACCTTCTTTATAAGGGATTTCACCACATTTGACATTTCTATTGAGGGTTAATTGTTGTTATGCACCAATTCACTCTTATATGGTGTATATACTGTCCTTTGGAGTATTATATCATGAATCCTTTTATTCTCATGATATTATAAGGTTCTGACTAAATGTTATTCCTCGATTATTGTATTCAAGTGTCTCTAATTTTGGTAAAACCCCTTTAACCAAAATATCGTTTTAAATGTTTTAATTATTTGTTCTTATTATTATCCATGTTTTCAAAATGGTTTTAAGGATTTATTTATGTGGATATTAATGGTTTAAAATGTTAAAAGCTTCAAGGTGGTATGGGACACTTTGATTCAAAAATCTATTTATTAAATGTTTTAAATGGTTTTGGAAATGGTTTCTTTTTTAATGGATTCATTATTTCAATATCCTAAAATGTTATATTGTGATTGAAATGTGGCAATGTTATGTTTCCTTTATTCATGTTTATGTGATACGATTATGTTATGGTTCTTGGGCATTGTTATGAAGAACGGTTGGTTCCGTGATAAACTAAGGGCGGGTGAGCCCGATATAGCTCTCCAATGCATTGGGTAACGCGAAGGAGTGAAACGTTAAGGTTTCTCCGAAGAGATTTAAGGGAATATACTGTGATGGGTATTCCAAACGTAACCAAGAGGGTTACTCCCTACGTAAGAATGTTATGAATGCCTCAAGTTACCTTTATGTCTTATGTTTTCTAGGATTTATTCATGGTTTGATGAGGTATGTTAAAGTGCCTATGTTTTATGGGTAAAGTATGATTTCATTCTTTTGTATATATGAACTCATGTTTCCTTTCCATATTTTTTATAACCCTTACTGAGCTTTTTATGCTCATCCCAAGTTTTTGAAATGTTTTTCACAGGTCAAGGGAAAGGTACATGATGTGATGATAGTGTCAAGGATGTGTCAAGAAAGAATCCGTGTTATATTTTAAATATGTTCCCGTTGATGGGAAGAATGAATACTGTCTTTTATGTAACCACTTTGTTTAAATGTGGAATGTAATGCAAGTTTCATGATCTAATTCTCTAAAACTCTAAACCTGAAAAGATCCTCAATGTGTAATCTTGTAATAACTCAAGATTAAGTAAGGTTTAAGGCTGGGGCCTTATAGTTGGTATCAAAGGTCGGTTTAGATAACTTTAGAGGTTAGGGTATTCTTTAAGCATAATTGACAATTACCATAATGGTTAGGATTTTAGAAAGAGTCTTAGTTTTAGATAAAGTGAATGAGTAAGTATATCTTATTGTCTATCTTACTCATTAGTACATGATGGTTTTGTTGATATACTCACACTGACCTTTTTGGTTTTAGTAAATGGATGGATCTAGCAGGCACCAAAGTAACAGTGGATGTGAAGGAAACTGTGACAGTTTTTTGAGCAAGCAACTGAATGATATGGGAGTTGCAATGAGAACTCTTTTGATTATCTTGAACCAACTATCTGGAGTCATGATTGACCACCTAAACCTTGGATATTTCTCTAAGGCATCATATATGCAAGAAAAAAATCCCTAAGGAAGTACAGGTAATAATCATAAAGGTAAGTGTGTTCAAAAACCTATGTGTCAAAGATGTGGAAAGAAACACCTAGGAAAATGTTTCAAAGGGACAGAAAGATGCTATAGATGTGGAAATGAAGGTCATAAAGCAAGAACCTGCCATGTAAAAAGGAAGCATCCAGTTGACTCGAGGAAAGGGAAAGAAGTTCTTTCTGAGGGATCAATTGAATGTTTTAAATGTGTTGTGCATGGTCATTATGCAAACACATGTACTATGAATAAGTTTCGTGAATGGGGTCACCAAGAGCGTACCAATATTCTTTTACCAATACCTAATGCCATTCCGATTGAGGATGAAGAAACTGACAATGACCAATCAAAGGAATGTACTATTTCATGACTATTGTTTTCTTATTTTGGAATCATAGGATATGATTCATGATTTTGTTTGTAGGAAAGAGGTATTTCAGAATATGTTGGAAAGGAATGGATAATGGATCATGAAGAATGTTGAATGAGTAAGATGTCAACATATAAGGGCTTCAAGAGTTAGGGTGAAATTCTTAAGATTATTAAGTCTCTTTTGATGATGGGGTTACATTAGAAGACTTTTTATATTATGTGTAACCTTGATGTTTAATATAGGAAAATTTTATTCAAGTAATAGTTATCTTTTCTTTTGTCAACATAGTTATAAAGAACCATTTGGGTTTATATGATCCTTACTTTTGAGGTAATTATGGGTTACCACATATTATGATTGAAGTGAAAGGCATGAGATAAAATTGAGGTTAAATTATGTTATGGTTATTTTTGATGATTTTATCCCTTTTTGGGTAATGATTTTAGAATTATACAGTTTTGGAAAAAGGACAACACGCAGACCGTGTGGCAACCCGTCGCGTCGGACAATGCTGCGGGAATCGAACGCACAACCAAAGTGCGACTGGTATTTATCGCCTACCACTGTACTACGTGAAGTCCCTGGTTAGTTTGACTGATTCTTTTTAGTTATATGATTTTATGAATTAAGAGTAAGTTTAATTTGGAGGATATGTGATTAGGATAATTACTTTTCAATGTGAGACTTTAGGAGCAACTGATGTTGTTTGGAGATAAATGTTACGATTTAACTTGGAAGACTATGTGAATAAATCCTTCAAATATTTGGGTTTAAATCTTATATTGGTTTACTTTGAAGAATTTTATCGACAAATTGGTTATCAGATGGTCCTCGTTGAACTTTGGGTTTTGTTGGAAAAATTTTGGAGATTAAGAATAAATTTTCTTTTTATAAGGGGTTATCCTTTTCTGGATTATCTGATCTTGTACTAACCTTTTTGGTTTTGGTTTTTGTTAAAGCCTAAATACATGGGATGTATATAGTTCTCTTTTGGGGATTAAGTGATTCTCTAGAAGTTGATTATAGTACTCTTAATGCGAACAAGTCTCCCTAAATACTCGTCTTTTGGAAAAAATATGAGTCTGACTAAGGAATCTAGTAAAAGTTGAAAGTCAACATGATAAGTGATTGTGCTTCCTTATGAATAAATTCCTCAATAAAAAGTAACTTAAAACAAAAATGTTGTCTATTAACTTTTCCTACTGGGGAATCGAATACCGTTTAACCCATCCCAAGTTTGTGATTTTCTCGTGGTTAACTTTCTCCTAAACGTGTTTTCTTTCACTCTCCATCAGAACATGATCCTTTGTTTTTTCCTCCATGTCCATATTTTCATACTTGGAATCCTAGTATGGGTTAACTCGGGTGACCTTTGTACTTATCTTTCTTTATTTTAAAGTGTTTGTTTTACCGACTTTTGTTCTGATGTGGGACGTTCAAGGATGTTTCCAAGTGCAATTTTAAAATTGCGAGGACGCAATTCCCAAAAGGGGGGAAGGATGTAACACCCCAGGTAAATAAAGAATATGAAATTTTCATATTTGTCCATATTTGTGAATAAAATATTAATATGACTTTAAAGGGGATGCTATGCTCGATGGCGTACCCAACATGCAACAACGAGTTTCTTGGGAATCTTACGTTGCACTCTAATAATAAAATAATTTTATTTTAAATGGTAGTTAACATGTAGTCGTTGTATTGGCGGGAATGGATATAAATAACTAAAATATGATTATATATGTTTTTAAATGTTTTTACATTTATCCAATAAAGGATAGAGGCTTAAAATACGGAAAGAATTCAATTTTAGGCATATATGCCCTAGTTTTCACTAAAGGTTCACTTATCGCCTTTTGATGGTGAACGGTCATTAAATATAATTTTATTCACTCTTAAACATTCTTTTGGACCAAATAAAACTCTTATTAAGAATCGGGACATCAAAATTTACTTTGTGTAAATTTTTGGTATCTTTCTGATAAAGTTCATTTTTTAATGAATAGTGTAAAATGTTGTATTTTAATTCAAAACCACTTTTTAATATAATTTATTTATATGATTAGATTATATTTTTAATTGGTTTTAAAGTGAAATTAGAAAATATTTTTACCATTAAATCCAATAGTGGTCGTTGGAATCAATTTCACTTTGAAATCAGACTTAAACTAGTGTCAATCTTTTGATACTTATTGTTTCATAAAACACGCTATTTGTCATGACAGCGGGAATTAATTATTAAATTAATTAATGTGACTTATATGTTTTGAATTTTGTAAAACGGACTTCATTTTTGAATTCATAATATCAAATATAGCTTAGGGTGAATTTTTGGAATTTTTCTGAAAAACATCAATTTTTGATGAATAGTGAAACCACTAAGTGGTACTTATAAAAACTGATTTTCCGTTTAAATGAAATTTTTCCATCATTGTGTTTTGATTTTAAAAAATCCGACATACATGGTTGTCATTAAGAAGTAAAATGTGGTTCAACGAGATTAAAATAATTTTTGGTGAATAGTAACTTATTAAGTTTTTAATCGCGATTAGTGGTAATTAGTGTAGTTTAAGGTAAAAATAATGCTTTAATAAAATGAGATGAGCTTGACACATGTCTTACCCTCATTGGTTGTATCATGGCCGACCAAGACAAGCCATGGGTCAACTTGGGGACCCCATGGAACCACTTTGGTTGGGAAATGACATAAATAACATTTTATTTAATGTAAAAGTAAAATTGACACAAACATGATATGTTTTACTAAAACAATTTTTAAGTGGTGTTATACAAGTAATACTTTTGATTATAAATATTAATTGGAAAGATAAAAAGATTTCCTACATCATAGTATTTTTTTTATAATTTTTAGACATTAAATAAATTAAATTATTTATGACATAATAATGATGCAGCGATGACATCATTATTTGATGATTTAAATAAAATGGAAAGATAATGTAAAATCTATGAACTAAACATGTCCAAAACTTATTGGATGAGTGTATTTCGAAGCCTTATCACCTTATCCACTAATTATATCAATGTGGGACCTTTTGAAACCGAAACACATTTTCAAATAAAGTAATATTTCTTTACTTTCCAAAAGTGTCCCTCCTCTCCTCTTATAAAAGGCCCCCACCTCTACCTCATTTAACACACTCCTCAAGCCTTTGGCTCGGCCAACCCCTGCCCATATACTCTCTCCAGATCCATCTCCTCATCCTAGAGGATTTTCTTTGGGCAGAATCCTTTCAAAGGAAGCCTTTAGGCTCAAATCAAAAGGAGTTACACTTTTAAAGGTAATTCACTCTCTCATGTTCATTTGTTTTATTTTGCTTCTCCAACCCCCTAAACTCTTTTTATTTACTTATTTTGTAACAACACCAGTATCTTAAATATACTAGGATGTTGTTATAAGATTTATTCAAGCTACTCTCACACAACTACATCAAATGGTTAAAGAACATACGGTTTCCGTGGATGGTGAAATTCTGCCTCCCGAAACGATGATTGTTCAATACTCATTTAACACCTTCAAAGGTGGCCATATTGATGTCACTATTTTTATATATGATATATAATATTTTTATGTTTTATTTATGCTTTGGTATTTTTCATTTTTGTCTTACCTTTATGGCTTCCATTATGGGTATACGCGATATCTTTATTTAAGGAAGTACGGACTACCGCCCCCTCAAAGTGATTTGATTCGTTAAATACCATATGTGGGATGTATAAAGGATGGAAATATGATATTATATATGATATTATACTGGAATTATAATATACCTTTATATCATTATTATTCCATTCTATAAAATACGAAATAGAAATGAAAGTAGCGTTCATGCGTACGTACGGCTTACCGTCTCCATGAACGGTGCATTTCATTTCTTACCTCTAAATGATTATGTAATGTTATAAATGCATGCATGTACTGGATATATATGAAATATATGATATCTATATAATGAATACAATTCTGGATATAATAAACTTTTGGTCACACGAACAACATGTAATTGTAAGAAGTCCACTTTCGACTTAAGAACCAAATATCGGCAAAACAAATATTATTAACTTAAATGATTACATAATGTTTATGACATGGTAATAAGTGGTATAAAAGTAATAATGAACTTGAAAAAGTTTCTTAAGGAATTAGAAATTAACTCAAGTTTATTATTCAGGAGATTAAAGAACGATCGAGTCAAGTCGGACCCGAGGTAAGGGATCCTACAACTCTCTTTCTTTTTAAGTACACTCTTTTATGTCATTTCTTTTAAGCTCATCTTTCTTATGATTGGGATGTTATTTTATATTACTCATACTGTAATTTTTATGTTCATGTGATGAGAGACCCTATTCTCTCCCATCAATCCATTTTGGAAGTTTTGAGTGGCGCCGTTAGGCTGCCGAACTTTCGTAAGAGATCTAACCTCTCTCTTTCTTTTTAAGTACCCTCCTTTATGTCACTTCTTTTAAACTCCTCCTTGCAATGTTGGGGGATTTTCATTTATATTCCACTTGATGTAAATTCTATTGTAATATGATGGTATACTCTATTTGATCTCATCAATCCATATTCGGAAGTTTTATGTGGTGCCGTTAGGCTGCTCAGTTTTCGTAAGGGATTTTTCATCCCACTTTTATTCCCGTGAGATTTATGCTACATTTGCCACAAATTCCATTGAGTGGTGTATGTACTGTCCATTATTCTACTCTTTGTGTAATATACTTTCGTTTATGATTATTTACATCAATGACCTATTGTCTTTCTTCATGGGGTGTATGTTTTGAAAGATACCCAAGTCGGTAAGGGAACCTTTCACCTTCCTCTTTTTTAAAAGACTTCGTTTATTGGGTCTTTTAATTTACATATTTTTATGTTGGGATATGTTCTCATACATCCTTATTGAAGTAAATTTTATGTCCAAGTGATGAGATACACTTTTTATCTCTCATCAACTCATTTTGATGTGATGTCGTTAGGCTGTCAAGGGAACTTTTTAACCCAATTTCGATTTCTTTGGGTTCAACTTGTAGTCATTGAATATGTCATCCATTGAATATGTGTGAATGACCTTTTATTGTTTTAAACTTAATATCCACTTATATTGGGTGTATATATATTTGTCACACATATTTTTGTGATTTATTTGTCCTTAATTTAAGGATACCTTCTTTATAAGGGATTTCACCACATTTGACATTTCTATTGAGGGTTCATTGTTGTTATGCACCAATTCACTATTATATGGTGTATATACTGTCCTTTGGAGTATTATATCATGAATCCTTTTATTCTCATGATATTATAAGGTTCTGACTAAATGTTATTCCTCGGTTATTGTATTCAAGTGTCTCTAATTTTGGTAAAACCCCTTTAACCAAAATATCGTTTTAAATGTTTTAATTATTTGTTCTTATTAATATCAATGTTTTCAAAATGGTTTTAAGGATTTATTTATATGGATATTAATGGTTTAAAATGTTAAAAGCTTCAAGGTGGTATGGGACACTTTGATTCAAAAATCTCTTTATTAAATGTTTTAAATGGTTTTGGAAATGGTTTCTTTTTGAATGGATTCATTATTTCAATATCCTAAAATGTTATATTGTGATTGAAATGTGGAAATGTTATGTTTCCTTTATTCATGTTTATGTGATACGATTATGTTATGGTTCTTGGGCATTGTTATGAAGAACGGGTGGTTCCGTGATAAACTAAGGGCGGGTGAGCCCGATATAGCTCTCCAATGCATTGGGTAACGCGAAGGAGTGAAACGTTAAGGTTTCTCCGAAGAGATTTTAGGGAATATACTGTGATGGGTATTCCAAACGTAACCAAGAGGGTTACTCCCTACGTAAGAATGTTATGAATGCCTCAAGTTACCTTTATGTCTTATGTTTTCTATGATTTATTCATGGTTTGATGAGGTATGTTAAAGTGCCTATGTTTTATGGGTAAAGTATGATTTCATTATTTTGTATATATGAACTCATGTTTCCTTTCCATATTTTTTATAACCCTTACTGAGCTTTTTATGCTCATCCCAAGTTTTTGAAATGTTTTTCACAGGTCAAGGGAAAGGTACATGATGTGATGATAGTGTCAAGGATGTGTCAAGAAAGAATCCGTGTTATATTTTAAATATGTTCCCGTTGATGGGAAGAATGAATTCTGTCTTTTATGTAACCACTTTGTTTAAATGTGGAATGTAATGCAAGTTTCATGATCTAATTCTCTAAAACTCTAAACCTGAAAAGATCCTCAATGTGTAATCTTGTAATAACTCAAGATTAAGTAAGGTTTAAGGCTGGGGCCTTATAGTGACGGGGTGATAGTGGTGTTACTGGAGTACTGAGATCGGGGAAACTAGATAGAAGGATAACTGAAACCCAAGAAAGAGGTGAAATGTGAGCCCGAGTTGGAGAAGGAAGACGAAGGAGAGGTGAGGTGAAACCATGAGAAGGAGCATGTCGGAGTAATAGGACGACAGAGTACAGCGCAACTGGGAAATAGAGCTCGAAGGACGCGGGGGTAAGCGGGTATCGTAGGTCGCGAGGAGCTGAAACCCGAGCGGGAGTGGGGGAGGGATGGAAAAGATGGAAGAGAAAGGGAACAAAGGAGGGTCGTGGAGCATTTGAGGTTTGACACATATCAAAAAATGTACATGGATTTTTGTGAGAGTGACATGTGGGAGTGGAGAAACCTATAATTAGTATATTTAGTTGATTTAGTTAATTTTTTCTATTCATAAAAACATGAATGTTATTAGAAAAATATCATATATTTATCCAAAGTAAATTTTTTTATCATGCTTCAAGATAACATGTTTATGTTGTCTTATAAAAATTATTAATACGCAAAAATATTAATTTAAAATGGGTTTTAAATTCAAATGAGTAAAATTATCCTCTAAAAAAATATTTTTTTAAACATCAAATTCACTTTTATTCATACCCTATGACTATTATATCCACATGAAGGATATCAAAAATATTTTATTAAGTATATAACACATATGTATCTCATTAATTTTATTACCAAAATTAATTCACTCAAAATTTAAAATAACTATTTGATTTATATTTTTTATTAATAATTGATAGCCAATGAATTCATAATGTGTTTTCATAATTTAGTTATAAATATTTTCACTAACTTAATGGATAAGCTATAACAGTAATTTTATAATAAAGGAAACTCATAGTTCTTTTAAACAAATGATTACCTGCAAATCAAGATACTGAAGAATACATATGTGTTATATACTTAATAAAATATTGTGATGTTTCTTCAATTGTTCTAATAGAAGTTTTGATCCATGAGGATCAATTTTTTATAGGTCTGATAAATTATGTCCAATTGAGAAGATTTACATGACACACAATCTTTAATTGGAATTTTGGGTTCATGCCTTGACTTGTTAGAGTAATTATTTTCTTGGTGAGAATTTTGAAGTTAATACAAGTCACATAAGCATCTTGTATATATTTACATAAAATTACTTGAGCCATTTCCATATAATAAGGGTTTAATAATATTATTTCTATCAATATTCCTAGGAAGGGAAATATCGTGAAGTATTATTTGAGCTGGAGGAATCAAACACAGAATGTTCAAGAATTCAATAACGAGTGGAAGTTGAAAGCCCTATTTTCTTATATGAACGTAGAAGTATATGAGGACCATGGAAATCCTTCCATTACATATTTCACTATGACCTATTTACTCATATTGAGATTTAATATGAGGTAAATATTATTTCCCAAATCCATATTCCAATGGTGGGGTATTTTAGGATAGAGATTCTTCCCAGGATTGATCATTGAAGTGGATGTGGATTTCTATATTCGTGGATGTGTCTAGGTTCCTATATACATCTGGGAGGAACTGATATGAATGTATCATAATCCAATTTGGGTTTTTCTCCCTATGATTTTGAAGATATATTATGATCTATATTTATATTACTCACGTCTTGGTATGAAAAGCGTGATAGATATCTTTGTTACTGAGAATTCCACCTAACATAAGGTAAAGGCGGAACACCGGTAACCAATATGACTTCGACATTCAATTATCATCCTCTGGGTAAAAATGGAATGACATAGACATTGAATTTGTAACTATATTTCTAAGATCCTCTAGAGTTAATGAATCAGTATGGAAGATCATTGGTAGGATCATGAAGGTCTCTTACTTCTTACCCTTTATGGAGGCATTTTCTATGGAAAATATTGATATGATATATGTATGAGAGATTATTTTAATTCATAGATCCCCAAAGACTATCTTATTGGATAGGTATTCTTGTTTTAATTCATGGTTATGGATTGTGCTGAAGATTAGATTAGGTACAGAAGTTCTTTCGAGTACAGCATACAACCCATAGACTGCGGGGTAGTTCGATCGGACAATACAAGTGTTAGAGGACAACCTCAATGTGTTCATCCTTGATTTTGGAGGTTTTTGGGAGAAACATATACCCCTTGATTTTTTTCCTATTATAATAGGGTTTTAAAATGATATAGATGGGTCCTTATAAAGCCTTATATAATACGTCTTGCTGATCAAATTAGTACTAGTTAGAGGCAAGGGAGGTCTCACTACTTTGACCATGTTTCATTCAAGAGACATTATAGTATGTTAAGTTGATTGTGAAGGGAATTTAAATGACCTAGTCTATGTAGAAATTATAAGTTGACCACCATCAATGAAATCTACATTTCGTGGTTGGAGATCTAGTAGTCCTCATTTTGTTTGACCTTATGAGGTTTTTGAGATGGCTAGATTAGTAGCATAATATATAGAACATCCTTGGAGAAATAAATCTTTTCATGAGATAATTCAAATTTCTCAGATATTTCATCACTACATAGACTCATATCTTTTTTCTAGCCTAATGTGGTGGAACTAGATGTCGATTCATCTTTCTAGGAGTTCCCTAATCTCATAGTGGACTAGAGCATGAAGGATATCTCAGGAAGGTCAGTTCCTTCGGTCTAAATTAAATGTTTGCACAATAGAGTGATGGAAGAGAATTAAAGGAGATAACCCTATATAGATGTCAATTGGCCAACTCATTGCTTTGATGGTGATTTATTACACTCTAATGTCATAATAATTTATGATTTTATTATGTTTTGGAGGATATAACACAATTGGTTTACTCTAGTTTAATAACCCATTTAATTCATGTTTAGTTATTTTTTGACCTTATATTAATTTTTAATTAGTTTTCTGTGGTTTCAAGGGTGTTCATTATTTCTTTAAAATAAGAACCCCTATGTTTTAGAAAAATAAATAGGTTTAGATGGATTGTATAAACCATGTGAGGTACTCCAGTGAAAAGCATGAGCTGTATGGTTTTCTCAAGTCATGCATCCTAGGACATGAAACCATATGAATGTTAAAGTATTTATTGTATAGGTTCTTTCAGAGGTTGTGAATTTCTTGATAAATTTTTCACCAATCCTATGTGAGGGGTGGATTTGGAAAATTTTTGAGGCACAGTTGGCACACTATTTAGAAAGTTGTGGGTAAAAACTATATGACCACTTAAAGATAGTGAATTTATTATATTACCATGTTTTTTAATTTCTCACCCAAATTTATCCTCTTAATCCACACACAACACCTCACCCTCCTATTGGATCTTCCTAATGTCTATAAGATAGGTTTTGAAGTATCACTCTCATTTAAAATCCAAAATGACCACTATTTTCCCCAATGGATTTATATTTATAATAGATTCAATTAAATTCCATCATTCCATGGTTTCTCACACCATTTTTATCACTATTTAGGTGTGATCTAATATGCCATATTTTCAAAAAAAATCTATAATTATATTTTCTTATGATTGAGACCAAACCAAGGGTAGATACAAGATGAGTGTTCCTATAATGCTATAAGTAATGTGTTCTATGAATTTTTCTACAAGAATCATCAGTTGCGAATTGTTTTCATTAAACTGCATGTTGATTTAACCCATTATTTTCAAATAAATTCAATTTCCCATAAATTAGTTGTTTAATTTGGAATGAAAACGCCTATTAGACACTTTATTTATGGTTAGAGGAAACAGAAATCCACATGGCCCACCCCTTTGGGAGTTCCACAATTATGCCAATAGACTAATCTTTATGTTACTAATCAAAATAATGGTTTTTGTGTTTGGTTTTAAATCATATATAATTTATTTAATTTTGGTGGTTTAATTAGCCATTTTAAATATGAAAGCATGCATATCTAGACTCTTGTTAAATAAGAATAAAATACATAATAGTATGAAAACATGTTTACCATTTTCCATTATTGAATTAAAATGTATGTAATTGATTTATATATATATAAATTGATCTAATAAGACATGATTAGTACGTTAAACATAAGGTGATTATGGATACTATGGAAATTTTTCTTGTTATAGGATTGGCCAGACATGAGACAACCCTGGATTATTTTGGTAATTACTTGAGTACTCATGGAGAAACTACCATGATTCATGAGGCCAGGTAATAAGGGAGACACCCACATTAGAACATTGTTAATGTATAATCTATATGGGAATTCCTTAGTATAGTATATATGATTCACTTTACTTTTTTAGATATCAGAATGCCTAAGATATACTCCTTGGATTTATATGATTTATTAGGATTGGAGCTACCTTAGATTCTACACTTGGGCCCCAATCATGCATAGACAATGATTTTTTATGGATAATCTCCTTGGAATTGGTTAGACACTTCTCCATTGGAATTTATTCGGTGAACAACTTGTATTAAACTTTGTATCTTATGGCTAAGCTATATGGTTTATGGACTATGAGCTAGCTCGATCCACTAAGGTTGAGGATTCATATTTTCTCTATGATCCTTCTTTACTATTGTTATGACTAGGATTCATAGGAATCACCTTGGATGATATTTTTTATTACTAAACATGTACAATTTTTTGCACATGAAAAAACCATATCTTCTCACATGAAATTTTTTAAAATATTATAAGCATTATTCAAAATAGGTATGTTCTACCAGGAATCCCAGGAGGAGTCCAAGCCCGATGTGGTTACTATTTCACAAAGGTCATTCCACTGAAAATCCTTATATCTACACACTGTTAGTTTTACATTCAATGACTGTATTTGTATAGACTTCACTAGTGGTAGCCTATTGAGTATATATCGTAACCTATTCAGGCCACCATTAGGTAATCAAAAATACTATAGGGATGCTAGTAGGTTCAAGGGCAGATATTCAATCCTGAATTCTTAATTAATATTCTAATGTGAGTTTGGGATAATTATACCAATCCTTGGATGGTGATTCTATTGGTTATAAATTTTTACCCTTTTTTATTTGTAATTATTTTATTTATTTTAACCCTAAATTTTTATAAATAATTATGACATGATTAACATTTTTTAGAAGTCGCCTATTTTTTATTTTTTATTATTACTTCTTAGAGGACTAACTTCAATAGCTATATGTTTCATTATCACACTTCCACTACTTATTCATTTATTATAAATTTTTTCCCCTTAGATCATGAGGGTATTGTCTCCACATTATACAACCATGAACCCTCGCTAATATGCAGCTGACTCCATAGTATGGGGAGGTGCAGTTGAAGCATTGTGACCCACTGAGTTTGGTTACTTATGTGTAAACCACGTTTGGGATGTTACAGATTTCATTTAATTAGGCCTCTTAATTAGAAGGTCACTAAACTTTTGGTCTCCACTATATATGGTTCTCATATAATCTCAAAGGGGTTGTTCCCTTTTCTAACTGTGGGGATCCACACCCATTTATATAATTGGGTTCCCTATTCACCCAGGTTATATAAATGGTAAACCCTTCCACCAAGGCCCCCAACTTAATTGTCCATTCACCCAGTTTTCCTATCTATTCTCCATAATCCCAAAATCCCACTATAAGGGTTAAAATCAACTCAGGTATCATCCACAAACTCCAATGAAAAATAAATAGGTTATTCAAAATATATTTTTACCCTTGGATTAAATATTTCTTTGATAATGTATATAGATAATTTGATAATAGATTTTCCATGGGTTATCCAACTGAAACTGTTGGTCCTTTTGGATTTCAATAATATTTTATTAGTTTGATAAAGAGGGACCTTATATGATAAGATACTCATATTGGTTTCCCCAAATAGGTTACTATATATTTAAAGCATCTTTTATTCTACCTGGCATTCGATAAAATTCAATATGATCTGAAGAGGTATACGGAATAGTACTCGAGTTTAAATCCCAACCCTTCTTAATTGGTTCATGTCACATATGAGTCCAATATTCCTTCATTTTCTATATCTAAAAAACATAATGAGTAAGTGAATATTAGGTGTAATCCTCAATCAAACCCATTCATGTCTAGTTACCAACAATAAGGATGAACCAGAAAGGGTTATTTATAAAAAAAATCCCACACCCATTTCATGGAACCATTAACCATGTTTCCCAGTCTATATAACATTAAATTGTATCGAATATAGTATATTATTCTCGATCATAAACATCAAATACCTTTTCCTATTATTATTACATTAAACTACAAGAAATCATGGTTAAGGATGCATGACCTTAAACGGTACATCAACAATCATATAGCCGACCACCCTCTCGACTAATAGATAATCCAAAGTGTTTCTAGTCATTACCAGGGGCCTCCTACCTTTGTAAATCATGTTTTCATTTTACTAAGTTGGAATGAATATAACTAGTATTCTAGAAAAGTTTTAATAGACCATAATAAAATTTTAAATATATTGATGAATTATAAAATAATATTAAGAATGTTAATTTAAAGTAGAAAATAAAATACTAAATGTAGAAAATTTTCAAATTAGTATAATCCAAGGTGGAAATACTCTAAAAATATATTAATATACTTTCTGAGAGATATGTTTTGAACTATATTGATATTTTTCTAGGGAATCATAACCTTATTATATCCTACTTTTTATAGTGGAATTATAACCAAGACATATAATTTTGTATAGGGATTCAACAAAAAATTACAATACAAAATTCAAACTATGAGAGACAGGACATGAATTTTATTGATTTTAAAATATGATAGTCTCAATTTGAAGAATAAAATAACCATTTTTACTATAAATTAATTCAAAACAATGTGTGAGAACAAGTTTGAGTGATATGATGTAATGTTATAGACACAGGAAACTACGATGAAATTGAAATAAGATAGAAAATATAACCCTAAGTACATGTTCTTTTGTAAAAGATCAATTATTTCTAAAAAAGAATTACTATATAAATAAGTTTAATTTTAGCACTTGAGATATCATCTAATAAATGATTATTATTCTTATATGAACGACTGCATATCACTTAATAGTGTCACACCCCAACAGTTGTTGTACAGTATTAATTCAGAGTGCGAATGTACTCATTGAAAGAGTAATATATCAGTATTTTTACATTTCACCTTCATATAATATTTAAAACAATTTAAATAAGTTAAAATTTAGGATAGCTGATCCATTAGTTAAATAATTAAAATTCAAAGTTGTAGATGCATAATTATGAGAGAAAGATAAATATTATCATTTAATAATAAATAGTAAACATTCAAACATAAATGAAAAATTCCAACCAATTTAAAAGAATAATTAACAATGTTCCAAAACAATAGGTCAAATATATTACACAGACATTTCATAACAAATTCCTTAAAAATTTATTATTTGAAAAAATTGATAGTTTAAATGCGTATAGATATATAGAATTTTCAAAATTAATATCATTATATTGAAAACTATAAAAAATATTGAATAAGATCCTATGCCTTATACATAAATTTACAAAAAATAACATCCTATAAAACAACCAAAATGAATAAATTGACAATTTTAAAACATTTATAGAATAATCATTTGAAAAATTATAATGTATTTTATCATGATTTAAATTTGATTTAATAACAATAAAAATACTTCTTAAAATTTATATAAAAATTTTTATGATTTAATAAAATACATAAAACAATGAAAACAATTAATATAATCATATAGTAATTGAAGATTCCAAAAGAATTGTGGAAAAGATAATATTTGAATTCTCGTATATGCGTAAATGTAAAATTGATATAAAGGAACATTTGTAAAGGTAATATTAAAATTCCAAATACTATTTAATTGTACTAAATCTCATAATGTTAACAAAATGATTTGTGTAACAGTCAAATATAATGATGTTTAAGGGTAACAAATAATTTATATTGAATTTATGAAGGTATATTTCTAGTATTTTATGTTTTGTGAGGGTGATAGGATAAAATAGTTATACATGGAGAGATAACATGGATTTTCATCAGCTCATGTAATATTAAAGTGTATTTTATTTTATTTTCATAAGGGTAAAAATATATGGGCATAATGATATAATTAATTTGTCAAAACATGTTTTAGTGTAGTTTAATAGTGTAGGTAAGTGGAAAGTAAGACATTCAAAAAACTGGTATGGGAACATAAAATTACAATTAAATATTTAATCTATTTTATAAAAAATAAAATCTGAATAAAAATAATATGAATATATGTCATCAAGTTAGTTTTCAGTTGGAAAAGTTTAATTAATAATGGATACTTTAACAATATATTATCTAATAAAATGGAATATAATATCAATGATCTCAGTTTTAGAAATATTTAAAGGGTTTTTTGAAATGTAAATCATTAAAAAATTAGAAAAATATATTTAAATCTTTTCAAAATTAAAACTGTTGTCATATATTGTTTCGTTTATCCCTAATGATAGGGAAAAATGAATCAATAGGTAAATATTTAGTTTAATCATTCTAAAAATAAATAAATAAAATTATTGAGCTATTAGAAATTTAATTTTAACTAGAAAAATGGAAAATAGCTGAGTTACTTTTTATATTAAGTTTCCATCCACCAAAATTAGAAACAAAATTAAAAATAGAATAAAAAATTCTATTTATAATAGAATAAACCATAAATAAATGTTCCTTTAACATATCTAATAATCTACCTAAAAAATTTTAAATGAGGATCTTTACTATCAAATTGAAATCGTACACATAAAAGAAATCTCATCCTAATATAAGCCTAAGAAGTAATAAAATATTAAAAAACACCAATCAAGCCTAAAAACAATTTAAAATTAGTAGAATTTATAGAAATTATCTAATTATAAGTTACAATCAGTACTCATAAGTGATTTAATAGGATTACAAGATCCAAAACCAAAATATAAAATTAAATATTTTTAATATTTTGATATATTTAATAATACTCAATCTTTTCTTGGATTAATTTAAATACATACAGGAATTTGATTTTTCCCTTTAAACTCATATTGAATTCACTATCCATCATATCCTAAAAGTTTTTCCAACAATAACTAGAATATCTAAAATAATCTTCTTGAAAAATAATTTTCACAATTGAAATATTTTTTGAAATTATTAAAAAAAATTAAGATGTATTTTTTATTTATGAAAATAATTTTTCAACAAAAAAAATATTCAATAATACCAAAAATCAGGTTCATTCATAAGTCTATATAAATACATGGATAGTCTAAAAATATTGTAAGTGAATTTTTCACATTCAAAACCATGTTGTTGTGAAACATATACTTATTTATGAATAAAAACATTCAAAATTCACTTTTACCTTCCATTTGAAATAACGTAAAACCATGAAAAGTTAAAAATTAATATAAAATTATGATATATTAAATTATATAATTAGTAATAACATATTTATAATAATCTAAACCTTATTCTTTAAAATAACCTTGACTTGTAGTACTGAATATATTCTTAATAATTTAACAAGATTCATCCATTTTATTTCTAAAAATACAATAAGTTCCAAAAAATAATTTTTTTACAAAGTTTCACTAATGTAAAAAAAATTCTCGAAAATTTATTAGGTTAACCTTGCATTTCAATAAAACAATTAATATCATCCAAATCATAAAAACCCTCAATATAAACACAATTAGAAACAAAAGCTAAATTCCCACAATATTTCAAATCAAAACACCTAGTATTAACACTAAAAACCAATGCAATTAATATTATCAATAGGTTGATATTTATAAACCTTACAAGACGTCATAGTTGAATGAGGTGTAATATTGACCTCAACAGTAATATTAACTGGATATTTTTCTTCAAAAAAAAATAAAATCATTAAAATCATGAGGAAAATCATTTAAATGAAAAATTTCATCAAAACATATTAATCAAAAATGAAATCAAAATATTACTCTAAAACCATAGTTCGTTACTGTTAACATTAAAGGCTTTAAATTTATTATAAAAACTAAGAAAAATGCCTTCATCACTTTTTCAATCAAATTTTTGCATGTTATCTTTAGTTTTTAAAATAAAAAATCTATACCCAAAATAATTAAAATAAAAAACATCAGGTTTCTACATTTTAATAATTCATATATGGTATTCTCTAAAAATGTATAATTAAAACACTATTTAAAATAACAAAATATAAACTAATAGATTTAGACAAAAATATATTTCGGTAACTATATTTTTGAAACAAAATATTGTCCATTTCAATAATATTTCAATTATTTTATTCTATAATAACATTTTTTTGTGTTCTTGGAGAAAAAAATTAATAAAATATCTATTTAATTCAAAAAAATAAAAAATATATGTTGAAGAATTCACCCCCTTTTCCCCTTATATTATAAATTATAAAATAAACTCTTTGTCATTGAACCAATATACCAAAAACATTCAATCTATAAGATTTTCCAATTTGATGAGATATTAATTAAGTCCATATAAATTTTCTAAAATCATCAACAATTACATAAACATATTTAAAACCTCTTAAAAAAGCGACGTTCATATGACCAAATAAATAAAAATAATAATTTCTAATGATCTATTATTTATAATTTTATAAATAAATATAATGATAATCTTATATTTTTTAACTTTTAAAAATTAATCACAAAAACAATTCATACTAATTTTCAAATCGGGTAACTGGCACATAAGTCCTTTCACTGATAGTTTGTGTAATATTCAAATGTTTACTTATTCATTTATATGATTTTATAAGATGTCATACACTTATATATAATTAAGACAATTGAAATTATGATTATTTAATTTATAATAAAAAATATAAAAAATATTAATATTCCTATTAAGATAATATAATATATTTTCTTTTTATAAAATAAACAATTATTATCATAAAATTTATCACTCATTCCATCATCATAAAATTTTGAAAAAATAATTATGTTATGTTTCAAAACAATAACATATATATCACAAGAAATTAAAAAAACATTAAAAACACTTAATTCACTAAATAGCTTAACCATTCCTTTTGAGTTGTCACTAAATATCATAGAGCAGACATTTATTTAATTGTACGATAAAAACCTTGATGGATCTCCAGACATTAATATATAGAAGTTTGTGTCCATGTACCATGTATGTTTGATACCCTTATGTTATGTTCACCAAAAATATTTATTATGTAAAAAACCATTCACTACCCATGCTATATTTGGGTGAATTAGGTTTGGGTAAGAGTTCATTGGAACTCAGATTGATTATAAACATGTATTCACTAAGAATATAGACAATATATTCATTGAAACAAAATCCTGAGTATAACCAAGAGATTAAATAAATATTAGAAACATTCATTAACACAATCCACTTTCATGAAAAATTTAATTCATATAACATTTGATATGATTCCATTATAATGTCTAAAAGAATAAGCTTTGAAAATTTTAATAATATGGGGATTTGAACAAAACTAGTTTCATCATTTTATGATTCATCGTGGTCGTAATATTTTTATAATTTACATTACATTGAACAAAAAATGAAATTTTTTATATAAAAAATATTAACTATGTTTTTGATATTATCTTTATCCTTTTGACAAAAATAAAAAACATCAAAAATATTTATTTTTAAACATTAATATGAATTACTCAATTTATTACATTATTATTTAAATTTTCCATTTTAAAAAAAATTCAATTCATTTTATTGAAATTCATTTAAAAATGAAACTGGATTTCTTAAATTCATATTTTCTTTACTGACTATCTTTATTTCCTTAATAGTCTTCCTTTTCTTAAATTAGTAAATTTTTATTGGCTATCTTACTTAACTTAATAGTATTATTGTTCCATTTTTTTTAATTTTTATATAATTGAGTAACACATAAAAAAATATATTTGATGTATTTCATCCTCTTCATATATATAATCAAATTTATAATCATCGTTGCAATAATTATAACTAGAGCTTGAATTGGAATCATTCCTATGCTCATTCATAATTATCACCATATATCATAGGCTATTTGGATATTTTTCTCTTCCAAATTCTCCCATATATTATAATTAATTAATGTATCTCTACCTAGTATATTCATGTAATTCCTTTTAATTTTTATCCACTATTTCGTGCATTAATATTAGAAAATTGAATTCTTTGTCTCCAATATTTCCTCATTAATAATAGTTTAGTTTCGATAAAATATTATACCCACTTGTGTAAAATTTCATTGTTTTTTATTCGTCCTTCTAATATTCTCTGTGTTTCCTCATTAACATTCTCTTTTTCTTTATTATATTATAAATAAAATTTCTTATATTTATAATTTACCCTTTTTCAATTTTCTATTACATTGATTCAAAATTATTATATATAATAATAATATAATATATGAATTCAATAACATTATTCTTTGAAGTTTCTTATTTAAAAATATTCCTTAACTCAGGCTCACAGTAATGAAGTGATATGATGAGTTTATCTAATGTATATTCTTTAAAATTATGAATCTCATTGATCATAACCCTTAGGAATTCCATTTCTTGGATAGACCCCTTAGGACTTCTTCAACAAGTATAGTGTTCCATAATGTTTCTATATAGAAATACATTCCACTATCAATTCATGTGAATCAGTGGATCATTTGGCTAACAAATTCATATTCACCCATATTGAAATATTGGTACTCATCGTGAAGTATATTACGTATGGTTTTAATAAGATTATCTAAGCTGGGTCAGTTATTTAAATAATAATCTAGATATCAGGAGTTATCTTACACAAAGATAGATGACTAAAAATTTAATGTCCCTTATTTTCTAGGTATTTTTTTTAAAAATTATATGAAATATATTCGAGATGATTCATTGAGATGGAATTCTATTTTGAGCCCCAGTTTTCCTGGAAGAAATGTTTTAAATATATTAAAAAAATTACATTACACATGAATTCATTTTTCTTGAATTGGATGATAAACATATAAATCGATGTCTAGATCTAAAATATGAGTGAACTATTGATTTCAAAGCAATGTACTTAGCCTAGGAATGACCTAACATCGGCCGATGTTGATCGACATTGAAAATATGTTTCCAGCATATTGAAGGAAATAAAATAAATTGATGATTTTTTTTTTATTTTGTTGGTTTCATCGACGTAGGGACACTTATTTTTTTACATAAGCCTTTAGGTAGGGATCGAGGGTTACTCTTAAAACCAAGAAATCTCCATAGGGGATCTGGAGGGAAAACATGGAGTATTATCTATATAGTGATGACAGAGACATGGATCAAAGATTATTCTTGATGGATCTCACCAATGGAAATCAATCTTCATTAGTTAAAGATCCAATTCCCTAGTAGAATATGTTATTTTTTATTTCATTCCATGTTCGTGAAATCAATAATGAACACAAAAACCCAATGGATAAGTTAACTTGTGTTTCAATTTTTCCTTGAAGGGTGGGTTATACTCTATGGTATTTACTAGGTTTTCTTATATAGGTTATTGTTTTTATTATTGATAGTTCTTATGGTAAAGTATCGAGGCTATAATGAACAACAACCAAGGTTCTTTCCTAATTTTTTTCTCTTTTCTTATCTCTCCCCTATATTCTACTCGTGTTCTTCATTATTCATTATGATTATGAATGATTGTTCATTGTGTCTTCTTTTCTTGGTTGGAAAATATGAATTTTAACATTTCCCCTTAGGAAGACCTAATTGTGGTGTGGTGGCGACGACGATAGATGGATCATTGAAAATCAGAAGAAACTTCTCTTCGATTGGTTTGCATCATAATCAATTTAAATGTTTTTTAAGATGATTAATGGCCTGAAACACCTCGATTTAATGTTATATCGAATAAAAGATCATAGATATGGATTTTTGAGATAACGAACCACATAATCAGAACCCGAGAGATTGGTTGTGGTGGGAAGAAGAAGAACACAACATTCTAGAAAAAATCCAATGATCAAGGCATGTAACCTGGGAATACATGGAGTGTGTCCCTCACTGAATAGATTCGAGGGTTTCAATAAAGTGTTATACATCACATGCAATGTGACCCTAGTCACAAAGAATGTAGGTACTCCCCAAAGACTCGAAATGTATCTCCAGAGATAGACGGACATAGGGAGGAGAACATGAGTCACCTAAAGGGAATGTACCAGACCACATGATCAGTCCTGTACCATGTACATAGATTAACCCATGTACTATTACATGGTAAGAGATACATGAGTTGACACTGTGTACTAGAACATGTCAGGAGTATATGGGTGGACCCCAGATGGAAGGACATGGTGTTTGACTCTATCAACACACTTTGTACCAACATTCTACATTACATAGTTTATAATGACATTGGACATTGTACATGGGAAATACCATAGGTCAAGGGACATGGTGTGTAACCCTAATACATGTTGTATATCCCTTTTTACATGATTTTATTCTCTTGTCTTTCATATCTTGGACATGTTTTGTTTTTGTCTATTCCCAGAAAACTTCCCAGAAGGTAGTTACGAATCTTTTCCAACTCATAGGACTATGTTCTATTTATTTGGATTTCCTTGATAGTGTTGTTGGAATCCCCCATGAATCCTGAAGTAGGATCCTATATTCATTTATCATTCCCATGGTAGGGTCCTTGGTATTGATGTGACCAGCATTAAAGGACATGGATCCTCTAATAAGTAAGTTAAACTTGGTTGAGCAGTTGATTTCACCACATGGACCTAGCTATGATCCTCATCTATGGTATCATATTCTATTTACATTTATCTTCATATCTATCATTTCATAGTTCCCGAAGAATATGACCTCTCAAAAAAATTTCATCTATTCTATCAAACTCAAGAGTATGTTCTCTCGGATGAGTGCTTCATGGAAATCTTCTAGTTGTATCTCGAGTGTTATTATGTAACTGTCATGACTCACCTCTAGACTGTGTATATGGGGTTGAGTATATCTAGATATTCTTATATTTTCTGTTGACATATATGTGTATATAGAAAACTGTGATTTCCTTTTTGTATTTCTTTGTTGTTTTGGGGTATCCAACTAAGTATTGTTATAATCACCCCTTTGAGATCTTTTCACACACATGTCATGTCATGTGAAAAAGAGTGACCTTTTTACAATGTCCTTGGTAGACCTGGGCCAGATGGTGCCCTGTGAGATTAGACAACCCAAGGTGTGTTCTTATAGTTACAGACAACATCCCCAATACCTTCTCTTTATAGGTTGGGGTTGTGTTTATAGACATCATTTTCCTAGTCTTATATTATTTCCTGGATTACCATAATTTCTTTACTTTTTATTATACTCTGTTGGTTGGGATATAGTGGTATGAATGCATTGTTTTTTTAGTGGTTTTAACATTTCATTATTTTATAGGCATGGATATGTGTGTGAGCATATAGGTACAAAGCCAATGCCTCCCACTTTAGTGATATGCCTACTCGGTGCAAGTCAATTGACATTGGAATATTGGAGGTGGGCTTAGAGAGTCACAACATAGTCCCCACTCGGAAAGGTCATGAAAGAGTTGTATCAAAGCTGGCCAGTTCTCTATTTGTACTGAGAGTATATGAGATTTCTTTGGGGAAATAGTGGTAAGTATTTTGTGTTTGGAATTATGTATAGGAACTCTAGTGTTGGTGCGAGCAGCCGACGTATCCATACACCATGACTTTAATTACCAATTTTTTGACTCAGTACATGAGATTTCTAGTTGGGGAGAAAAAATGGTACATGAATCATATAGAAATAGGTTATGGTTTTCAGGTCACTCTTAAGCCATATCTCCAAATATACTCATAGATCATGGTACATCTTCTTTTCTTACAAGATGCCTTTGCAACACATACCATCTAGAATTATGTATATTTACATTGAGGATGACCCCTTGAGTGACAAGGCATAGATACATGGACCATTTCCCCAAATGTTACCTCTATGTGGTGCCATAACAATTTCACCACCTATTGAGGAGCATGTGGTACCTTATTAACTCGCATAAGAGGATGTAGGATGAGTGCACTATATGAGTTTAAGATAAAGATACCCCTTAGGTTCTAAGGAGAGTCTGACCCTCATGTTGTAGAGGGATGGAATGAGGGGGTGATCCAAGTTTTCCACCTACTTCAGACACTAGCAGATCATATGGTGTTTCTAGAAGCGAGCCTTCTACATGGATCAACACGGTAATGGTGGAGTTTGTCTATCCAAACTCACAACATGGTGACTCTTATGTGGAAGATGTTTGAGAATCTATTTTGATAGGAGTTATCACCAATTACACTAAGATATGTGTGCATAAAAGATAATCTTCATCTCTAGTAGGGTTTCATGATAGTGGATGATTATTTAACAAGGATCACTAACCATTCCAAGTAATTGATAGATATAGTTAGAGATCATTACTTCGGGAATCAGAAATTTTATCAAGGTATTTGTAGAGACCTTCTAGCCATCATTATCCCCCTATGTATTATGAAATATGATGTGGTACTTGAACGTGCTTTGGTTATTGAAAGCTTCATGGGTGAGAAGGTACAATGAGAGTTAGTTTTCAGTGGGAAGAAAGGTAAAATACCTTGTCATTATGAAGAAGACATCAATCTTAAGGTATGTGATATGTGAGACAATTAATGAAGAGGTTCTAGGATAGATGATCTGTAGTTTTGGAATCACAGGGTTGGTCTAGTTATCCTTGAGAGATGCAGTTTTATTCATCTGATGGAAGGGGACATCTTGCCGGTGATTGTATGAAATGTCATGATTCTGACCTTGATATAGTGAAAATACCATCGAGGAAGATATTACATTTAGAGAAGGAAGTTCCACATGGAGGCAGATGAGGCATAGGGGATGGGAGAGTAGTACACGGTGTTCAACATTTTCAATTATTACCACCACCGACCCTTGGAGATCTATGCCAGGCTCATGGAGATGGAGGTAAGGGGAGGAGAAAACAATATACATTCGAGTCATATTACAAAAGGGCTCCAATAATGAATCATGGTAATATATGTTTCTTTTATACATTAATTTTAGTACTGATAGACATAGGTTCTTGTCATTCCTTTCTCACAACATATCTGGTTCAGGACCAAGGTATTCCAGTTGAACAGTTGAATCGACGATTATGCTTGGAGACACCTATTGGAGAAAATTTGGTGATCATACCTATATGTAGATAGTGTCACCTAACCTTTGGAGGTGAAAATTTCGGTTGGAACTACTTGGTGGAGGCATTGAGTCCTTATGATGTCTTTCTTCATCTAGATTGGTTATATATATACCATTCCCAGATTTACTATTTTAGGTGAAGGGTGTGGTTTTCCTATAGTGATGGAACAAGTTTTCTCCTTAACAATGAAACATAAACACGATATGCACATGATAGACTTCGGAGAAGAATAGTGCAACTAATTACTTATCATTTGCCTATCCTAACACTTGGTGTATTAGATGTTATGAGCTATTAGTTTCTTGTGGTGGTGGCAGATTAGGAGGACACATTTCATAAATATGTTCAAGGATTTTCTCCTCATTGAGGGATAGAATTATTAATTTATTTACACCCAAGGATGGTACCAATATCAGCACCAACATATCGGATGCCTCCAACAGTTATTCATGAACCGAGGGTGTAGTTGAGGACTTATAGAGGACGATCTTCATGAGACCTATAGTTTCACCCTAGGCAGCCTATTATTGTCTGAAAAAAAGGTATACGAGATCTTGAGGTGGTCTATGGTTTGCTGGCCCTTCAACCAGGAGACCATAATGAAATAGTATCCACTACCAAGGATCAATGATCTATTTTATCATCTGATAAGGAAAAGATAGTCCTAGAAGGTTCATCTTTGATCAGGTTATCACCAATTGCAAGTATGGAATGAGGATATAATGATGATGGCATTTAGATTTCATTATGGTCACTGTGAGAACTGAGATATGCCCTTCGGTGTGAGGGAAAATAGTACAGTTTTCATAGGATTCATGATCCATATCTTTCATCCTTATTTAGAATGGTTCATTGTAGTCTTCATCAATGATATACTTGTATACTCATAGTTTGAGGAGGATAATGAGAGACACTTAATGATGGTTCTATATGTACTCTAAGAGCACCAGATTAATGGGCAACTCTTAAAGATCCATTTTTGGATTCAGTAGGTCCACTTTCTAGGACACATTATCTTTGTAGATGGTGTGGCAGTGGACTCGACCAAGGTTAAGGCAGTGCTATCATGGGGGCCACCTAAGAATGTGATGGAGGTGTGGATCTTCCTACTGATATAAGGCTATAATTCAATATTTATACCAGTTTTTTCAAGGATATCAACAGATATGACATCATTAACTCTCAAGGGGTAGGTTTCTATGTGGACATAGAAGTTCCTGTAGGATTTTATGTAGTTTACAAGAATGTTGATGAGCGCTCTGATCTTGATATCGCTAGAGGAGGGTGTCAATTATGTAGTGTTATGTGGTCTATCTAGAACTGGGCATGGTAATTCCCTATGAATAGGAAATAGGTGATTTCCAATGGTTCATGTCAGTTGAAACCACATGAGTAGAACTATGCAACCCATGATCATGAGTTAGTAGTGGTATTCTTCACGTTGAAGATGTGGTGACACTGACTAATGGGTGAGAAGTTTATCATCTACTATAATCATAGGACTCTATGGTATATCTTCCCATATAAGGATTTTAACTTGATAAATATAATATGGTTAGAGTACCTCTAGGACTATGTCTTTGATATTGTCTATAATTTTGGGAAGGGGAATGTGGTGGAATATTCTCATAGAATGAGATCTAGTTTGTAGTTACTGAATGAGATGTTAGAGTAGTTGGTCTCGTTGAAGTTATCTCTAGTGGGTGGAGATTGAGAAGCATACCTCTATTCGATCGTTATCACCCCTCTACTATTATAGTGATTCTTGGAGGCACATCTTCGGGATACCAACTACAACACCCTACATGCTCAGATAACCATAGGGCATGCCCCTGATGAATATTCAAAAGGTGGGGAGAAATTTGTTCTTTTCAAGGGATGCATATTAGTACCAGTGGAGTTGTGGCAGGAGGTTTTTATGGAGTTTCATACATCCCCAATGGTTGTACATCTATGTTTGGTGAATATGTACTATTACCTATGATGTCTATTTTGGTGTCCATGGATAGAGATAGGAGTGGTGGATTTTTTTTGAGACCTTAGTTATCACTAAGTGAAGGCTGGTCACTATGTTCCAGTGGGTTTAGCTCAACCCCTTGATGTCCTGGAAGGTAATTGGGATGAGATATCGATGAAATTCAAGAGGGTTTTACCTCTTATATCGAGGGGGCATGGTGCCATATGGATGATTATTGATAGACTCACCAAGTTATCCAACTTTCTAGATATCTGAAAGGAGTGTTCAATAGAGATATTAGGATGCCTCTCCATGCAAGAGATAGTTTTACTCCATGTATTTTCATCGACAATATTTTCAGGTCGTGATTATTTATTTACATCTCGGACATGGAACGACTAAAGGAGGTGTTTCAGACCCAATTTTTTTAAGCACAGTGTTTCACCCATAGATGGACGACTTGACGGATAGAACCATTCATGTTCTTGGGGACATGTTGTGATCATTCATGTTGGACATTGAACATAGTTGGTATAATCACCTTCCACTAGTAGAGTTCGTGTACAAAAATATCTACCATTCCACAACTGTTATTGCACCATTCGAGCCCTTGTATGGGAAAACCTACTAGTCACCACTTTGTTTGATGGACCCAGGAGAGTTAGCACTTGTAGACCCAGAGTTTGTGTATCATACTACATAGAAGGTGTAGATTATCCAAGATCATATCAAGACTGCATATTTCCTTTATAAGTCTTATGTTGACAGGCATTGGAGGCCATTGGAGTTCGATGAAGGACACTACGTGTTCTTATATGTTTCACATCGATGCGGATTACATTGGTTTTTCTATAGTGGAATGTTATCACTAAGGTTTATAACCCCTTTTTAGATACTGCATAGTGTTATTAAGGTGGCATACCACTTCATTATACCTTCGATGTTTGATCGGGTAGAAGATTTCTTCCATGTTTCACAACTAAGGAGGTATGTTCCTGACCCATCAATCTTTATCGACTGGTGTGAGATAGATATCAATGATGTAGTGACTTTTGCTAAATACTCATTGAAGATCTAGGATTTGTAAGAGAGGATGCTTCTTGGGTGACATATCCCTATTGTTCATGTCTGGTGGCATCATGGGAATCTACCAGAGAGTACAATGGAGCGAGAGGTTCAGATTCGTACACAGTACCCACATCTTTTTGAGTATTCGTTGTTTTGGATATTCAGGGATGTAAATCCCCATGGTGCAGAGAATTAAATGTCTAATATTCTCTATGTATTATTTTTAAATATTATTTGGATTACATTTGAGGCCATACACTAAGACGGCGTGTGATTTTGATCCCCAAGGTGGCCGGAAAAAATATATGGAAGATAATTAAAAAATTATATAGCACATGTATGTAGTTTTTCTGAAACTATGGAAATTATTTAAAACGGGTGCTCGGTTTAGAAATAGTAGGGAACCATTGTGTTTAGAGCATCAAATTTAACATATGTGTGGCCGAACATCGGCCGGTGTGGTTCAGATATGAAAATTAGTTTTGGGAATTATTAATGAAATAAAATAAATTTATTATATACTTTATTTCACTTTTTTATATTGTAGTGATTCTTATTATTATAATTAAGACTTCAAGTAAGGATCTAGGGATAGGTTCATAACTCCTATAATTCCGTAGATGATCTAGAGAGTAACCCTAAATAATTCTGTTGATGGTGAAGATAGATACTGGGATAAAAGGTCGATCTTGAAGGATCTCACCAGTCAAAATTGATGTTCAATAGTGAATGATTCAATTCCCATCTAGGATGTGTTATTTTGGATTTATGTCCACATTCATGAATTCAACAATGAATGTAGACCACCCAACGAACATAATGATCCATAGATTGATCATTCCTTGAGGGATGGGTTATACTCTGTGGGATCTATGGTTTTTGACTATATAGTTTATTGTTTTGATTATTTATCATTCCTATGGGAACAAATCGATAACTGAATAAGCAACAACTGTTTATCAATCCTCTTATTTTTTCCTATGATTATCTCTCCCCCATTTTTTATGTGTTTTTTTGTTCATCATTGAAATTATGAATGAATAATCATTGTACCTTATTTTCATTGTTCAAAGATGCAAAATTGAAGATCATGCGTCTGGATAACCTAATGGTGGTGCAACAATGATGGTGGTGGAAAAATCGGAGTAAATAAAATGAAATTGTTCTTCTAGTGGTTTTTTAATAGATTTACACATTTTTTTATAATTGATGGCTCAAAACAGGTCGATTCAGAGTTATGGTGAGGAAATGAATCAAGATTTGGAGTTTCGGTGAACATGTCATAGAATTAGAACAAAATAGATCGGCCAAAGTGCGTAGAGGAAGAATGTGACTTTATGAAAAAACATGATGAACACGTCATCTAAATATGGGTTACATGGTGTGTGGAACCCCATGTGCGGTGGCTAGGGCTGCAGGGAATATTTAAATATCACACGACATGTGATCTTAGTTAAATAGTGTATATGTACTCCCTAGAGGCTTATCGTGTATCTCATGAGATACATGGACATAGGCTAGAGTAAGCAGGTTGCCTATAAAGAATGTACCATACCACACGACTTGGACTTGACCAAGTACATGAACTACCCTATGTACTACTACGGGTGAAGAGATACATGGGTTGAAACCATGTATTGAAAAATGGATAGAGTATACGGGTGGACCCAGAATGAAAGGACACAGTTTGGGACTCCATCTACATGTCGTGTACCCATCATCTACATGACACAATTTAGAATAACATGGTTCATTGTACATGGGTAGTACCTACATTCAAGGGACATCGTTTATGATGGAAAAGTTTCTTTAGGGTTCGTTACCTTACTGCATCCAGAAGGTTTGAATGAATCATTTCCTACTCATATGATTGTGATCCCCAAAGCATGACCGGGATAGAGTTATTGGAATCACCTGAGAGGCCCAAGATAGAATCCTATACTCATTTTTTGTTCTCTATGTAGAGTCCTTGGTATTAACATGACCAACATCACGAGACATCTGTCATCTACATAGCAGTATAATCTAGATTAAGGTGTTGGTATCACCCTATTGAGCTGGTTATGATCCTCATTTATTGTATCACATTCTCTTCGGATCTATCAATGTATTCCTCTTGTGACAGTTCCCGAAAAATGGTACTTCTTATACAAACATCATTAGTGGTATCAGACTCAGGAGTATATTCTTTTGGATTATTTATTCTTGGAAATATTTGAGCTAAATCCACAGTTTTGGTATGTGGTAGTCATGAATTACATCTAGACTAAATATCTTGGTTTTATTATATTTCAATATTCTTATTTGTTTTTTATACAAATAATTCAACAGATGTGATTATTCTTTCCTTTTTGTTATTTCACTGTAGTTTTGGGGTGACCTACTGAGTATTGTTACACTCATACCTTTACAGACTTTGCATGCATGTGTCATGTCTTCTAAATAAAACTAACCATGTTACTAAGTCCTTGGCTGATCCGGACCAGACGATACATTGTGAGATCAGATAGGCCGAGGTGTGTTCCTATGTCTATAGATAGGAGTCCCAGTAACTAATTTTTATAGGTTTCCAATGTGGTAGGGGGATTTTATTTTTTCCCAGTTTACCTTACTTGCTTTCCATTATATTATACGATATTGATTGGGATATAGTGGAACACATGCATTTTTTAGTGGTTTTTAGATTTCATCATTTTTTGGGCTTGGAGATGTGTTCATGGGTACAGGTACATAAAAAATTCCACCCATGTTAATTATATGCATACTCGATGCTAGTCATTAGTCGTGGGTATATTGAAGGTGGGCATGGGGAGCCGAGCAATGGGCCCCAAAGGGATGGGTCGTGACAAAAAAACTTCTATTAATAGAAAAATATATATATATATTACTTTGTGATTCAAAACATATTTATCATCATTTTTTCCAATAAGAGTATTTGGTTCAATGTATGGTAGTTTGTATGGTTTTAACATCATCGACATATGTTATGTACTAAAACACAAGATGAATTCCTCTTTTTTGGATTCCCAATACCATAGTTATTTCCAATAATGTGAGGTGGATTCTTAAGAATCTATACATCTATAAAATCCCACCATATCCTATTGTCTTAAGAAAATATATGGTTCCAAAAAACATAGGTGAATACCCTAAGACACCAAAATTGGAAGAAAAACTTCAATGGAATAAGATAAAATTGGGGTAATATTTTTACCTAATGTAGTAATGGAACCTAGCAATATAGAATAAAAATCTAAACTGAACAAATCATGAATAATTACAATAAATATAACTCAAAATTAATTCCAACTATCTAATTATATCATAGAAACAAATATGAAATAAAATATCTATTAAGTATTGAAAATAGAGTGACCCAATGACACCCATGTGGTATCATCCAATGAAACATTTATAATAGTTCCACGCACTGACTCTAGATGTTATGTCATGTTATCAAGTTCAAAAACAATGAAAACAAGATACTTTTCTCTTCCTTGTATCTTGATAGATAACATATAAAAATACATCTTGGTTCCCACAAATGGGGTGAGTATAAACTAGGTAGAAATTCTATAATGACTTCTTAAAACATATCACTATGAAAAGAACTGAGTAGAACATTTTACAAAATATAATCTAAAATAGTTAAAAAGATTATAAAATTATATAAGTGAAGATAATTTGGGAAAACCATAGATTAATCACAAAACAATTCATTATTATTTAGAACACACATTTTCATTTTCATACACATATAACTATATACCCACACTCAAGAATGGTGTTTCACATTGATAGTTTTATTTCATGACCATTTTCCATCCCAATTTTAAGGTGGTACATCACAACCATTCTTTATCACATGTAGCACACATTCTATCTAATGTTTTTTGAATTACCTGAAAAATAATTTCTCATTAAAAAAATTATTTCTTTGTAACATTTGATAAATCATTTTTCTTACAACAACACAATATCTTAATTTTTAAACCACCATTTTAAACCTAAAATCAATGTGTTTTCCCAATATCAATTCAAATGTCCATTTTCATGAAAATGAATCCCCAAAATATTTTCACCATATATCAAAAAATGATTCTATATAAGATAAAATATATATATTTTAAATAAACCAATCCTTCATGTTTCTAGACAAGGGGAGATGAGAGAGAATTCCCTTACCTCTCAAGGAATGAAGGAAAGGTAGAATGACACTAAGAACTCCTAGATCCATGATTAAACTAACTTCTTTTAAATAGATCTAAAAAATATCATTATGATACAAAACAAGGAAGATTGTTTTATACATGTCACACTAGATCTAATGATCTAGGTGGGAGAGAACGATGGGATCTAAAGAGAGAAGGTTTAAACATCGACTTACAAATGAATCTAGATATCCAAAGCATCTGACATGATATAAGATGCCTCTCGATGAAAGGTAACTTCCAGTAAATCCTATGAATCAATAGGTGTTTGAGGACTATTGATATTATTGGAAATAATTAGGTTTTGTGGTCTTAAACCATGATAAAATCTAGTTTTTTTATCATTAACTTCATGTTGAATGGTTAGGATACATATTTTCTTAAAACACTAACCAATTGTGTACTGAATACTGCATCCCAAATAGAGATTTACTTGTTTGTGCAACATAGTTAAGAAATCCAAGTTCTAAACATGCTCTTCTACTGTCTCAATGATATTCCATTGCATGTTTGGATATCATGGTTTTACAAACCATGCACCAACCATGTTTTCCATGTGTTTCCACTTACAAGGTTTCTCCAGGGAAATTTCGTGATTTATATAAATCGTTATCCCATTATGTACCATCCCAGATGTAATGCCCTGACCTCAGAAGCCCGAAGCCAGTGCATTATTTTAATACATTTTCATGATTACAAGGAATCATGTATCAAAAGACAGATTAGTTAGCAGTCTTGGAAAATAAATTTCATATATGAACGTTACATTACACATTAGAAAATAAAACACGACATCAATGATCTTTTGAAAACAAAATTAATACCCTATCTTAAACCTTCTTATCAATAATAATACACTTCTCAGAATCATCGAGAAATAAAAAATAGAAAGGGGTGATTGTTTCCCTCGGAATTCGGGGATGACCTCCTGGATGGGAGATTCAAACATTATGATCGGTTTCTAGCGGGTTTGTTCGTAGAACCAGAAACATCCATGATTCCACATCCATTTGGACCTACTTTCCAAAGGTAGGCACTCATTAGCTTGTGGACTGGTGAGGCTTAGGAATTTGCATTGGTCGAGAGGATGGGAGGTCGGACTCATCGCACCTTTTTGAGGGAAATTATTGTCTATTCCGGGACTCTCTTTATAGATTTTAGTTATATTCGTGAATCCTTATTACATTACCAAGTATAAAATGAGATTTCCTTCAGTTTTGACAATCAATGATTAAATATGTAAGAAATTTAGAGAATCTTTTATATGTATTCAAGGTTCTTCATCAATAGAGAATCATCTATATCTATTTAGAGATTCTTGGTCAATGGTAGCCTTAAAAACATTAATATAAAAGTCTCTTGGTCATTATGATGACCAGGCTGGTTTTAAAGCCACTTAGTGGGGCACTGGAAGTTTATTGTCGTTCGGAAGGACATGAATTATTTCAAAGTTGGGATCGAACCCATAGATGGGCTACCTATGTATCCTTTGTTTTAAAAAGGAATCAGAACCCACGTAGTTCGAATAAGGGTATGCTGTTTATGATTGATGGCTCAAAGGAGGATGTCACAATTACTTTTACACTCTAAGCTCACGTAGGTCATGCTCGGTGTGAGAAACAAGAGGTATTGGTAAAAATTAGAAAATTGTGCCATGAAAGATGAAATCATAAGAAATGGTTTGGGGCTTATGTATGGATGACTGCCCAGAGGATTTAATTTAGGGACAAAATCCAGGAACAGGGTCCATAAAGGTATATGTGCTTCATGGAGATTTGAATACTCTAACTTGGGACTTATTCCTGAAAAGGAAACCCAAATTAGGAGAGTATTGATAATTGGGTTTCACTCCTGAGAAGGAATCCCAGATTAAATGAAAGAGAATTTAAGGGACTTGGGGCTTACTCCTAAGAAGGAAGCCCAAGATTAGGACTGGGACTTATTCCTGAAAAGGAGACCCAGGTTAGGGGACTTGGGGCTTACTCCCGAGAAGGAAGCCCAAAATTATGACTGGGACTTATTCCTGAATAGGAGACCCAGGTTAAGGATTACGGTTTGGGACTTACTCTTGTAGAGAATGCCCATATTTGATATTGGGGCTTACTCTTATGAAGGATGCCCAAATTAAGGGACTTGGGGCTTACTCCTAAGAAGGATGCCCAAATTAAGGGACTTGGGGCTTACTCCTAAGAAGGATGCCAAAATTAAGGTACTTGGGGCTTACTCCTAAGAAGGATGCCCAATTTAAGGGACTTGGGGCTTACTCCTAAGAAGGGTGCCCAAAATTAATGACTGGGACTTATTCCTGAAAAGGAGTCCCAGGTTAAGGGATTTAAGGTTTGGGGCTTACTCTTGAGGAGGTTACCCAGATTATGAATGGTACTTATTCCTGAAAAGGAGACCCAGGTTAAGGATTTAAAGGATGAGGTTGAATAAATAAACTCTCAATCTTTAGTGACATAAAGATATATAAATCTCTAGGTTTTGAGAGATATTTCACTGAATTCCTTTCAGATAAGGAAGTTAAATCAAGAAATCATGCCATAAATGGCTTTGAAGAGTGTCTTGAAGACTGAATCTTGAAAAGTAAAGGTGTAATGACTTAAGAGGGGTGAAACGGGCAAGAAAGGCACCCAAAAAGGAAGGGCGCGCAAGTCTTGGAAGGCGCGTAAGTATTGCGGGGGCGTGCAAGTAGAGGTCGCACAGGTATACCTGCGCGACATGTGTTATACTTGCGTGATGGTCAACCAGCATTGAAATACTTGAGCGACTCTTTATTAAAGCCTTTAGAATTCTCTTGAGGTTCTTCCAGAAAAGGGACGCGTAAGTGGGACCACATCCCTTAAGGGTTGGCCATTCAGGAGCGCAAGTGTTGACGAGTTTCAACACATAGGCCTTCCTCCCTCTCATTGGATCTTCTATTCTAGGTAAGAAACTACCTTAGAAGTGTTCCAGATGCTTTGAGAAGAGACTTGGGTGTCGGGAGCTTCAATCTGAGTTTCTGGAAAAAAATCCTCCTTTGAATGGGGGGCCCACAGGGTCTATTTATAGGCCGGAGAAGACCCTGGGTGGTTACCGGGCGGTTATCACATAGGCCGCGCAAGTCACTTGCGTGACCAAGGGTGTCGTGCAAGTGTACTTGCACGATAGTGATATAACTTGCGCGTTGAAGTTGCTTTTGATCCTTTGTTCATGCCTTTGTCGATTTTTTGATATTTTCTTCAATGGTTGAATCACTTTGAGCACATATATTCCCCTTTTCCGATTTTTAGAATCTGTGACAAAAGGAGCGTCAACAAAAGACCCCCCTCAGAGTTGGATCTGGAGAGAAATGAGGATTTGACTCTGAGGAAATCGAATCCATCCAAAGGAAAAGGGGGCGCGCAAGTCTTCAGGGTATAGAGGTCGGCGCGCAAGTTTGCGTCGCGCAGGCCTTAAGCGCACTGGGTACGGCGTGCAGATAGGCCTCCTGGCCTATAAATACATATCTTTTGGTAGTGTATAACATCCGATCCTGAATTTCTCTAGCTCTCGCCGTGCAAGTATCTTTTTCCACTGTTTCCTCACTATCGTGCTACTCTCAAGGTAATAGGGCTTGCGCGGTGATACATGCGCGAAAGAAACTTGCGCGGCACATGGAACACTTGCACGACATCTCCATACTTGCGCGCCTTAATGCCTTAGCAATTTTTTTGAATTCTTTCACAAAGTTTGTGAAAAATTAATTCATTTATAAATTAACTTATTCAACTCGGTGTGCAGAATTAATGGCTCTTAGACCCGGATTAATTGATGAACTGGCTAGCAAGCAGATAGATGATATGATGGACATCATTGGCCCTGATTATTATACTGTCAAAGATAGTACTCTTCCAAATTTGGCTAAGTATATGAAGAAATATCATCTCAACTTTCATCATTGCACCTATCTACCTTTGTATTGCTATGGTCATCTACAAGAAGTCATTATTCCAGAAGTAAAGAATTATCTTCCATTTTCGTGGTTTCAGAATTATACCAACTTTCCTTCAGCAAATATCTCAGGTGGAGGAGTATTTCTAAATGCTTTAACAATGGAGAAGGCCTATATGATGCATCATATCCCTTGCACACCAGATCTGAATAAACATACTCCTGAGCTTCATCCACATTGTCATCCTTCGATCTTCCAAAATGCTCAGATGGATCAATCCAAAGGCTGGAAAAAAAGTTGGGACATCCGTCCTGGAGGAGGTGTGAAGCCAACTTGGATGTGGGCATACTGGGTGCGACAGACCTGCTCAGAGTTTATCGAGGATCTGAAGAGAGCTGCAATATATGAGGCTGTCTGGGTTGGGCAAACATATGTTTATAGACATGATAACTTCGTGCCAGAGATACTCAGCCACGGGAGCCCAGCAACTAATTCTTTCCATTTGACTCATGGAGAAGTAGGTATTTGTTTGCGGGATGTCCACAAAATCTCAGGGGCTCCAATTTTGGGCGATATGTATGATGAATTCATTCCTCCCAAGGTGACTTGTAATGATTCAGAGAAGACTCCTTCTTTAGCTCGAGAATTATTTAAGATCTTCCACAGGCTCAAGAGTTTAGTGACCTACCACCTGTCCAAAACCTGAGAAGAGAGGAGCTCCTGGCACATTCTGGCCAACTCTAGAAGAAGGAGAGTTTGAAAAGTGGGGATATGAAGTGAATCAAAGAATTCCAAAGAAAACTCATCTGGCGGGTTTCTTGGAAATGTGGCTTAGTGTTTATCTCTTCCCGGTTTGGGATTCGAAGGGAGGCGTTAGGCCAGGGACCTTCGTCATTGCGGCAAAGTTGGCTGAGGGAAAAATGGTTGGGTTAGCTACCCCCATTTTAGCAAAGATTCACAGGAGTTTACTTCATGTCTTCCTGGGTAAATCTCCTTTAAGAATAGTGGGACCATTCCAGGTTTTTTGGGGATGAATCGCCACTCACTTCAGGTCTTACAATGTACAGAATGGATTACAAATTCCTTGAAGCTCTTTCAGACAGTCAGTGAAAGCATTCTCTAGAATTTCTCCATTAGATGTTAATGGTTATGACATGAAAGTGAGGCTGAGCACGTTTAAGGAATTCAACTTCTTTCCCTATGGAAGTCCGCCATCCGGGCGGTTTTTTGATGATGGGATAGCCCATTTGGATTTGAGGGCGTACATGCTAGCTTGCAGGGATGGTGTGTTAGTAGCCAGGATTGATGGAGAAATCATATGTGAGGCCTATTCTCCATATAGATTTTCACGCCAATTCAAATGTCTGCAATAGATTGGTGTATCCCCTCTAGTACATGTCAGGTTAGAGCAACATCCGATGGTTGCTCGACAACTATGGCTACTGACATAAAGAGAGAAGATTGGGGCAGTATTTGATCTACCAGTTGAAAAAGCGGCACATAATTTGACTACATTTTATGCCGAACATTGGATATCATCATACCCCAAAGGGATATTGAATCACCCAGTATATCAAGTGGGAAAGAGGAAGAGGACTGTAGAGAAAGAAACCCTTTCTCATGAAGGTGACGCTTCTCCACCTGAAATAGGTTCAACAGACTCTTCTTCTAGAACATATTCATCGGATTATCATGATGGGGATGATGAGGCACAACCGGCAGCAAAGCGGTTTCGTGCCCGATATAATCCTCCGGCCAGAATTAAAAGACCCACTCCATCAACTCCTGGTGAGTTGTTTCATTGTAGTAATTTCAATCCCTGATACTTTATAAAGTAATAAGTCTTACTTTCTTATTCTCTATCTGTAGCTGCAGGAGCTGGGAAGAAATTAAAATTAAAAATTGAAGGACCTTCCTCACAACCTTCATATCTAAGACTAGAGGCTGTTCAGCTATGGCAGAGCTTATACTGTGGTACTGAGACCGCCTAGCTGGATTTGTGTGAGGGCCTACAACTTCCTGGAATAGGAAATCTTATAGCTTCTAAAAATGTTCAATACGGAGATAACCCCAATGAAGTGCGAGCTTACATCAAAGAGATGGAAATTCTCATATATGCCACTGATGACTCGGTTCCTATCACCAGGTGGGTGAAAGAAATGATTGATCGTGGCGCCACTGAGGGGGCTGGTGGTTCTGGAGATGATGAATGGCAAGAGTACGTAGCTCCTGAAGATGTAAGTTTTCTTTCCTTATTTTCTTTTCAATTTGATTTCAGTTGAAGCTTTGTTACTTAAGGAAGTTATTTTCTTCATCTCGTAGCATGCAAATAAAGGAACCTTGGTTCCTTCGCCATAGTATAGCCCTGGTGGTACTGCTATTGGGGCTGCTGCTGATTCTCCTCGCGAACCAGGCGAGATATCTCTAGGACAGCATGCCATGAATGAGGTGCTGGACATAGCCTTCCATTCGCCAATTCAAGTGCCAATAAGGGAGACTACTGATACTCCGAAAAAACAAAAGAAGCCAAGGCAACGAAAGAGGAAATCCACAGCTAAATGCTTTATTAGTAGCGGTAAGTCCTTCGAATAATCATGAGTTTATAATCATAATCACATGGTTACTCATATTTCTGAGGGTTGCAGGGGCTTCTTCAATTTCCCCCTTGAGGGAAGGGACTGACCCTCCTTCAAAGGCCGTGGAGGGTGTTGTAGAACAATCACAGACCCAAGATGACTTGGTTTCTCCTGGAGAAGAGCTACCATCCATTCCCAGTATCCCTCATACTGTTGAAGATGTTTTCCATGGTCAGGGATTGCCGGACATAAGTCGGCAAGAAGATGTAGCAAATGCTTCCACTGGTGAGACTAACCAGGATTCTGAAATATCATTGGATGAAATGATGAATCAAGGAATGACTTTCGAAGAATTTTATGATCATGCTAAGTTTTCATGTGATTTAGAAGACCTTGGGCGTGAGTGCTACCCTTCGACCAATTTTTTTTTAAAAATTTACACTTCTAACCATGACTGAAAACAATATGCAGTTTCTTCCTTAGAAGCTGCTGAACATCCAATGCCTGAAGAGGGTGTGGACATTGATGTCAACCCTACCATTGCAGAAACATTATCTCAAGTAGAGCTAAACCCAATAAACCCTCCTGAGACCCATCTTGAAAATCCTGTTGAGACCGGGAAAGATGGGGAGAAGTCTTCTCTGGTTGCTGAACCATCCTTGGGTAAGGGATAACAATATTTGTGATTGTAAATTATTCTCAAGACAATCTATTCTTTTTTTATCCTTTGAAGCTGACTAAATCTTTCAATTAATCATGCAGGACCATTAACTGCAATGACAAGATCCGGAGATGAGGCCTCAGCCTCTGCCCCAACAGGAATTGAAAGTGAAGAAGCACTAATCAGGGGGGAAAAAGCAGGACATGGCACTTCTTTAGTGCATTAATTCCAGATTACATGCCTCCCTCTGACGATGATGTTGAATCTGATCCAGAGATGCTTAAATCATTCAGCTTTTCACGATGCAGGGCATGGAACAACATATGGAACATCATATCTGGGGTGCCTTTAGAAGATCTCCCTTCGAAAATTCCTCGATTGTCATCCCAATTTGTTATACTAGGACTTGGTGGTTTTGGATATGAAAAGATCCACGCCACGGTGAAACAGATCATTTTCAGGAGGGAGCAGGCTCAAAAAAGTCGCAAAGATTTGATCAGAGTGAAACTGTCAGTTAACATAACAGAATTTGAGGCTGCGGTATCCCAAGATGAAGCTGATTATGTTGCCAAGATGAAGGAGATGAAGCATAAAAATATTGAAAAAGTTGTCCAGTAGGTGAAACTATAGAAACAGTTAGATGTTGTTATTGGGGAACTTGATCAGCTTAATAAATCATTGGATGAAACTCATATAAATGGCATGAAAGCCATCGCAGATGCTAAGAAGGCACTTCATCAAGCTGAAAAGAGTGAAGCTGGTCAAGTGCACGAGCTTCAAGTAACTGTTGATAAATCTCAAGATGCCGTAAATCAAATGAAGGGTTATGTTGAAAGCCTCTTGTAATTCTTGAAAAAGAGAAGAGACCCCAGTCTGTGGATGTTCTTCTAACTCTTGTGTATCAATGAAAAACACTTTCATCTTCAATCATTTGTACCTGCATTCTTTCACTACCTGCTTCAAATTTACTTAAGACAATGGGATTAGTAAGCATAGTTTTATTTTTACTAGGATTATTAGAAATAACCCTATAAACCTTGAATCTTTTAATTGCCCAATATTACCTAAATCATATAGAATGTATGTTTAGTGATCTGGAACTTGACTTTTATTCAGAGTTCCTTTGTCTTTTGTGGGCAGATTAAAGTCATGCATGCTGGACATAAAAGGGATAATGTTTAAGGTCGAAATAGCTTTGACCAAAATGGATAAAAATTGATTCAATTCCTTGACAATTTATCTGAAAACATATTACCGTACACAAGTATTAGGGAAAAAATGAAAGCTATGACTTAAGAATTTTTGAATCTGAGGAATGATATGAAAAAGAGCTAAAAGGAATTAGAAGAAGTAGTTTCCAAGAATGAAGTTACTATTATTTGACAAAAACCCCGTTAGGGGGTTGAAATATGCTGGGCCACCTAAGGGAATTGGCTGCATGGTCAAATAAATAGCATCTTTCGGCTGACAAGTCTGTTATGTGGACTGTTTATGCAAGGCCACCTATGGGCACGTGCTGCATAGTCATGCAAAAGAACTCTCGGAAATTTACTTTCCTAGTGCTAAAATCCAGTGAATGTTTATGGAGATTCAAATTTTCTAATGAATATAGTTTGTTGTATGGAAAGAGGTACTTGAATATGGAGAAGATATTTCCGAACAAGAATATCGGAGAATTGAATGAATATCACTCCTACGAAGGTATAACCCAAATGTAGGGAAAGAGAATATGGAGAGTATAATCCATAGACTTGAATACTTTCAGATCTTGAAAAAGGACATGGGAAGAATATGTTAAGGATGGCTATTTTTTGCAGATCCCTACATACCGTCATTTAAGTCAAATAAGGACAAAAGAGGCATTCTTCCCAAGAATGAAGTTACCATCATTTAACAAACCAGTTAGGGGGTTGAAATATGCAGGGACACCTAAGGGCATTGGCAGCATAGTAAAATAAATAGCATCTTTCGGCTGACAAGTCTGTTATGTGGACTGTTTATGTAAGGCCACCTATGGGCACGTACTACATAGTCAGGCAAAAGAATTCTCAGAAGATTGACATTTTGGTGACTAAAAGTCATGAAAAGGGTTATGAAGATCTGAAAATATTTAAGGTTAGGATTATAACACATAAAGATGGGTATTTTCCAATGTATATAGAGCTACATAGGTCAATGATAACCATAATCATGTTGTGGCAGGGTCCTGAATTGAAATTTTGGACTTCACTACGTATCTCATAAGAATGAGAATCAATCCATATGTAGTTCTTGAAATGCAGTTTAACGTCGTGCAGGAAGAAAGTATGAGAGATCTTAGTTTAGGGTCATAGATTTCGGACCATAATAATGAATACACAGTGTGTGTTTTCATGAGTACTTTTCATCCAAGGGACTGAAAGTGAAATTTGGGGTTAGGCCCAAAAGACTCGGGGCAAGATTCGAGGGATACTTGAACGTTCCTACGTATCCCATAATGATGGGAATCAAGCCCACGTAGTTCTAGAAATGCCCTTAGTACAAATTTGGTTCGTACGGGTGAAAGGGGACTTTAGTGCAATGATGGTTTAACCTGAGAAAAAAATTTTAGGTATTACCATGTATGCACGTAGTCTTTTGAAATGAAAACCATGATTGAAAAATCAATGTCAATAATAGTTCTCTCTCAAATGAGGAAATCAAAGAGTATTGTAGTTTATTGTCGTACTAGACAAAAGTGTTGCATAGTTTAACGTCATATAACAAGGACGAAAGTGAATCAATGTAATGATATTGATTCTAGGGGCGGTTTCATGAATCAACATCATATGAGAGGGTGGTGAACCGATGTTAAGAGATTTTATTTGGGCTTGAACCCTGGGAGGTTTCCTACATACCCAGCCTGGAGGGCAAGGATCAAAGTCTGTGTAGTTCAATTAAAGAATGAATTAATGATCAAGTTGTTATTGGGGACAACGATCTAATAAAAAAAATGTTGTTGGGACTTATACATGGTTAGCGGCCCAAAGAGAGTGTTACGGTTGAGGTTTTCTCTAAGCTCACGTGAGTCATACTCGGTGTGAGAAACAAGAGGTAACAACAACCTTAACAATGCATTGTTTAATGTCATGTAGGACATATAAAGGGACTATGCAGTTTAAAGTCTTGCAGTTAGGACTATTGGTGCTGCGCAGTTTAGTGTCATGTAGTGGGGACAAAATACAATTTTAATGTCATGTAGGACATATTATGAATTTTCTGTACAGTTTAGCGTCATGTAGTTAGGATGATGGGGACAATAGAGTTTAACGTCATGTTGGACGAAAGGGGGACTGCGCAGTTTAATGTCATGCAGTAAAGACAAAATAACACACCATTTATGTCATCTTGGACGCATTGGGGATTTTTTTTCACAATTTAACGTCATGTTGGATGAAAGGGAGAATATTTTAAGGTCATATAAATGGACCGTGGATGGTGTAGTTTAATATCTTGCTGGACGGTGGTGTTGTTTTAAGGCCATACAGGACCTTTGATGATTTTTTAGTTTAACGCCTTTCCGGACGTAAGGGATTTTTATACAGTTTAGCGTCTTGTAGTTACGACGTCACAGTTTAACTTATTACGGGATGTAAGGGACTTGCAAATAGTTTAGGGTCATATGCATGGACCGTTGATGATGCAGTTTAAGGTCATGCTGGACCTTTTAGGGAACTTTTTCACAGTTTAACGTCATATGGGACGCATGTGCAAATAGTTTAGGGTCATATGCTTAGACCGTTGCTGTATAGTTTAACGTCAGATAGCAAGGACGAACTGGTGCCACACAGTTTAGTGTCATGTTGCGGGGACAATATATGAATACTTTGTATTTTATACAAAATATTTCTTCAAAAATCTTGCATTAGTTGGAGTAGTAATGAGTTCTCCATCCATCGAGATTAATGAATAAGCTCCATTGGAGTAGACCCTATGTATTGAATCAGGTCCTTCCCATTTTGGCTCAAGCATGGAAGGTTTCTTTCCTGGTATCATTGGAGTTATAAGAACTAATACCAATTCTACCTGAATGAATGAACGAAGACGAACTTTTTTGTTAAAAGCTCGTGCTATTCGATTGTGATAGATTTCCAAGTGGTGCAAAGTGCACAATCTTTTCTCATCTAACCATTCCAATTCATTCAACCGCTTTTGGGATTTCTCATATGTAGATAATTGATCACAAATGGGTACTCTGAGTGAGGGCAATAGAACTTCAATCGGAAAGACTACTTCTGTTCCATATACCAACGAATATGGAGTTGACCGCGTTGCATTGTGGGTGGTAGTCCGATAAGCCCATAAAGCATGAAAGAGTTTATCAGGCCATGATCTCTTATCTTTATACACCATCTTTTGCAGTATATTTGAAAGAGTATTGTTAAAGGATTCTATTTGGCCATTGGCTGTCGCATGATACCGAGATGAATGGTTGGATTTAATGTTGTATTCTTGATACAATTACTTCACCTCAGAAGAACAAAAGTTGGTGCCGTTGTTCGTAAATATGGTATGAGGGACACCAAATCTAGTAATGATTTTAGACTTGATGAAGCTAACAATGCATTTAGAACTGACTTCTTTGAGTGGTACTACCTCTGCCCATTTGGAAAAGAAATCAGTAGCAGTTAGAATGTACTTAAACTGCTAGGCCGTAGCTGAAGGGTAAGGTCCCACCACATCCATTCCCCATGCGTAAAATGGCCATGAGTATTTAGATGTATGAAGAAACTCTGGAGGTTGATGAATGAAGTTGGCATGTAATTGACATGAATAACACTTCTTTGTGAAATCAACACAATCTTGTATCATTGAAGGCCAAAAGTATCCAAGCCTTCAAATTTGATCTGACAATCTATGTCCAGACTGGTGGGCACCATAGACTCCTGCATGCACTTCTTTCATGACAGCCATTGTCTTTTCACCATCAATGCATCTGAAGAGAACTCCATAAAAACCACGTTTGTAGAGAATTTTCTCTAGGGGGTTTGGGCTATCATAAAGAGTAAAATTGACCACACGTCGCCAGATTTGTTCTTTCTCTGCTCTATCAGGTGTAAGTGTTCCATTTTGAAGGTATTCCCTGATAGGGGACATCCATCCTATAGTATGACCATACGGTTCAGGAATGGGACTAATTTCATTAATTTCCTCTGTTCTGGCTTAAACATAAGGTGAAATTCCATGACGGTGGGCAATACTGATGGTTGTCTCGTCCCGATTTGGATCTGTTATAGCTGTGGCTATATTAGCCAGTGCATCAGCTTGAGCATTTTGTGATCTTGGGACATAAGAAAATGTCGATTCTAAAGGGAATTCCGCCATTAACTTTCTGACATAATCATACAAAGGGATTAACTCTTCTTTTCTGATGGCATAATCCCCATTGACTTGTTTGATTACCAAGTCTGAATCACCTTTCACTTTTAAGTGATTCACTTGTTCTTGAAGAGCTAACTCCAAGGCTGTGATAAGAGCTTGGTATTCGTCTTCATTATTAGTACCACCTTCCCACAATAAAAAGGAATAAGGTAGCAATGCCTTATCTAGAGAAATGAGTACAATTCCTAAACCAACTTTGTTGAATTTAGGATTTTCCATTTTCTTCCCTGTTGGAATTCTGGAAGCACCATCAAAATACATTTCCCATGTTTGAGGACTCTCTTGAATAGAGAAAACTTCCTCATCAGGGAGTTCAATATCGGAAGACGTGTCTTCCACTGAAGGATATTTAGCCAGGAAATCAGCCAGAGCTTGGCCCTTTATTTCCTTTCGAGATACATACTGAATGTCGAACTGATGCAAAATAACTACCCACCTTGCTAGACGTCCTGTAAGCATTGGATGACTAAGGATGAATTTGAGCGGATTATTGCGAGATACCAATTGGACCTCGTGATGTTGCAAGTAGTGTCTCAGTTTCTGGACTGCAAAGATTAATGCTAGGCAGCACTTCTCAATACTTGAATACCGGGTTTCTGCTTCGAGCATAGTTCTACTGAGATAGTAGAGGCTATTTTAATTCCCAGCATCATTCTTTTGAGCGAGAAAGGCACCCAATGATCTCTCTAGAGCTGTCACATAGAGGATAAGTGGTCTACCTTCAACAGGTGGCATGAGTACTAGTGGACTCAAGAGGTATTTCTTGAGAACATCAAATGCTTCTTGACATTATTTAGTCCACTGGTAAGTGACTCCTTTTTTCAATAATTTGGTAAAGGGTAAACTTTTGCCTGCCAAATTGGCGATGAAACGCCGAATATAGGCTATGTGTCCTTGAAGTCCTCTTAATTCTTCCAAATTCTGAGGAGGTGACATACCAAGGATTTATTTGGTCTTCTCAGGATCGACTTCAATACCACGATGGCGTACAACAAAGACGAGGAATTTTCCTGAGGTTACCCCAAAAGAACATTTTAAGGGGTTCATCTTCAAATTATGTTGTCAAATCTTGCAGAATATGACTTCCAAATTAGCCAAGTGATTAGAACATTGTTTGGATTTAACCACCAAATCGTCTATATAGCATTCAACAAATTTCCCTAAGAAAGTTTTGAAGATAAGATGCATTGCACATTGATATGCTGCACCTGCATTCTTTAAACCAAAGGGCATCACCCGGTAACAAAACACACCTTGAGGGGATCTGAAGGCTGTAGATTCCTCATCTTCTGGGGCCATTTGGATCTGATTATATCTGGAATATCCATCCATGATAGAAAGTACTTCATAACCAGCCGTCGCATCAATTAAGAGTTCTGTAATAGAAACTGGGAAATCTTCTTTAGGAAAATACCGATTAAGATCTCTGAAATCGATGGAAACCCTAATTTGTCCGTTCTTCTTCTTTATAGGGACAATATTAGCCAACCACTTGGGATATTGAACTTCTCTGAAGAAGTTAGCTTTGATAAGCTTATCCACTTCAGCTTCAATTTTGGAATCATAGGTTGGGTGTGTTCTTCTCGCGGCTTGCTTAAATCCTCGATGTTCTTTGGGTAAACCCAAATGATGAGTAGCAATATCAGGATCAAGCCCAGGAATTTCTGTATTGTTCCAAGCAAAAATATCTTTATTTTTCTTTAGAAAAGAAATATACATCTTTTTATCTTCAAGGGTCATGGCCGCACTAATTAAAGTGGGGCGTGGATCTTTCTCTGTACCCATATTTATTTCTCTGAGTTCATCCACAGTGGTAGAGATACCCTCTTCAAATGCTGGAGGAGCATCTCTAAGATCTTCCTCTTCCTCTTCATCATGTGCTATTTCTTCCGTTTCTACTTGCATAGTAGATGACAAAATGAAATTTTCATGATCATAAGGGATGTAAAATTTTTCACATTTTGAAGAAGAAGCTTCTATTTCCGACCCTATTGATGATAAAGGTCCTTCTTTGGGAAATAAAGAGGAGATGATGGATTGAGAATTGACATCATTATTCACCTCTGATGTTGCTATAACTTCTTCTGGCCTGATTGACGAAGTATAGACCTGTTGGATTTCTGTAGATGAAATGAAAACGTCACCACTTGTGCTTTCATCACAGTTTGGTAGGTTACCAGTTTCTCCCATGTTGTCTGGCTCAACTGCCATAATTGACATTATGGATCTTTCCATAAGAGTATTTTGATTTGGGCCTATTTTGTCAATTTGACTGATAGGTAACACATAATCTGTACTCACATGTGTAAATGGATTTATTGGAATTTTCTCCAAACCATATGGAGCATTAACTTTGGTAATTTCCTTCATTGTAGATTTTTCTCTTCCCTTCATGTGATAAAATTATGCCTCAATGTATTGAGACTCACATGTCTTGAACGGGGCCTTATCACCATACAATGTTCCAACATGACCATTGAAACAGTATTTGAGACATTGATGGTATGATGAAGGGATAGCGGCATGCTGATGTAGCTAGGGTCTTCCAAGCAAGACGTTGAAAGCTGAGTCTTGATCAACAATTATGAAATCCGAATTGGATACAAGATCTCCAAACTGGGTTCTGAGTGTAACTTTGCCCAGTGGTTCTTGTTCATTTTTATCATATCCTTGTAACATCATGGTAGAAGGAGATAAATCAGATTCCGTGAGGCCCAATAGACGAAGTGTACAGATGGGCATGAGGTTGACTCCTGAACCATTGTCAATGAAAGCTCTTCGGATATCTACACCATTGACTTTTCCAGATATGTAGAGAGGTTTTATGTGCCCATGCACAACATCATCTTCATCTTTATCAGTAAAAGATATCACTGCATGGCATTCTGCAGGATTATTGTCTATGTGATAGACTTCAGCTGCAGCAATTTCAGCTTCAAACTTCTGAGGACTTGACAAAGCTTCGATGAGTGCTTCCCGGAGATCTTTTGACAGATTCAAAGCATCCAAAATTGATAAATTGGCTGGTACTTGGGCCAAGTGTTTCAATATATCATACTTTTGATCTAAAGGTCTGCGTTTCCCTAAAGGAATATGCAGTTTAGCAGGTACCTTGGAAGAAGATGCTTTGGAAGCTGATGTATCTTGTATTGGGATAGAAGTTGGACAAATCCTTGGTTTTGGAAGATTAGACCAATTAGATCCATTTACTTGATGAGATAAAGAAGATGTAATTTTCAATCAGTCGTCCAAACTAACTGTGCCAAGACTGAGTTGACTATTGGAAGAAGAACTTTCTTGTTCTTTTTGAGCTCGCTGAAGGGCTCTACCACGAGTTTCTGCTGCATACACAGTGCTAGCAGGGGTAGAACTGAAGTAGTGGCTTCGAAAAGATCCACGTCATCCCATGTATCCTGAACCTCTGGAACTTCCTCGGATTCCCTTATTTGATACAGGGAATTCAGGCTCATCAAAAATGAAATAATGACTGGAATACGGATCTGTTAATTGAATCATATTAATAGAACAGAAGATTAACTCTTCGTCTAATAAAGACCCTGCCTAACTAGCCTATTTAAGCTGTGCCGTTTGATGGGGCGGTGCCCGTTGTTTTGAAGTAGATGGCATAAAGTCTGCCAGAGTCAAAGATAATTTAGGCTTTGACACATACTCATCTTCTTCGGATTCTTTTTTCTTCTTTGAATCAATCCATTTCTTTGAGGACTTTCCCTCTGACGAAGAGGGTTTTACCACAATATTCATGGAAGAAGACACAATTGGTTTCATTAATTGTGTTCGTAAAATGGCATGAGTCCGATTGATTGTCTTTATGACCATCAAATCATCATACTTTAGTGCATTTATGCTTTTGACTTCTTGCCATTCACCTTCCTCCTCTGGAACTGTAGCAATAACACATGCTGCCTGAGTCGAAGAACCTTTCAACTTGACTTGTCCCAAGTCGACCATCTTTTTCAGGAGGTCTTTGAAGACAAAACACTCTTGGATGGGATGCCCTAAAATTTGATGAAAGGGACAATAATTGGGACAGTCTTCATCTACTTCTTTGTTTGGCCTCATGGGCACTGGTAATTGAACCAAATTATTTTCCAGAGCTGAAATGAAGTAACCAGGAACTTGCTCGTTTCGGAAGGAGTATGTTTTACTATTCATATCCTCCAATTTTTTTCATCATTGATCTCTTTGATCATTTGTACGAAATAGCCTTTATTGTTGGCATTTAGGAGGTGGATCCCTTCGAGAAGATGAAGGTTTTGAAGTAGAAATGGGTACAGGTGCTTGTTTAAGCATAACTATAGCAGTTTCTACTTTACCCATTCTCCTTCCTGAAGATGATGTAATTACACGAGATTTAACCTTAGCCTGTATAAGGGAATCTTCAATCTGCCGAGTGATTGAAGTAAGGTCTCGAAACCCTCCTGTGTATTTCACAGGGATCAATGGCGTGCATAATTCCTCACGCAAATTTTCCACACAGATTGGAAACAGCTCTTCTTGAGGGAGTGCTAAACTAAGGGAATACGTTAATCCCTTCCAGCGAGCAATGAAATCATAGACTCTTTCATTTTCCCTTTGCTTGCAGTTTTTATGATCGGAAACTGTCGTTTTTGGCAAAGTTGAGATGAACTAAAGAAGGAATTTCTGGCGAAGATCCTCCCATCCGATGATTGACCGGGATTGCAAGCTTGTATACCAGACAAAAGCTGGTCCTTGCAAGGTTCGCACTAAGCATCTGAGTTTCACTGCTTCTTGCTGCTCTGGAGTTCCCATCATAGGATCACAACAAGAAACGTAATGCGTCAAATGTTGTTCAGGGTCGCCTGATCCATTGAATGTAGGGAAAACAGGGTTTCCAAAACTAGATGGAGGAGAAATTGAATCTACCCATTCAGGGTAAACTTTCTTTTCTGGTTGAACTTGCACCTGTTTCCCTTACATAGTTTCTAACCGAGCTGTTAATGAATCAATAGTAGTTATTAACTTTTGAGAAAGATCCGGTTGAATCTGGTCTTGAGTAGTTGCAATGCATGGAGCTTGGACAGATGTGGTGGTTGGTGCTGTAACTGATGGTAGCACTGCCAACCATTGTTGCGCTTGACCCACAGGATTAAACCTCTTAGGGTGTACTGATAAAGGAGGATATTCTTGATCCATCTCAGTAACTGCAAAAAACTCCTTCGGCTGTCGGACTTCAGCATTCTTAAGAAGAATACTACTCTGAAGTAGTTCTGCATTCAACCTTCTTAATTCTTTCATTTCTTCCTCTTGTTGTGCAAACCTTTGCTCTAACGAGAGTGATTGACCTTCTCCATAGGAAGGATATGTAACATGATTCTTTCCCTCCCTTTGTTGGATACTTTTTGGAGAGAAGGAAGTGGATTACCTAGGTTCTGAGTAATCCTTTGACTTCATGTACGCACACCTTCTTCATTTGTATTGGTGCGTACATTTTCTTGAGTAGGACACTCTTCATCTGAGTCCCCTGAGTGAGTCTCCTATGGTGGATTAGAAACAATGGAATTGATGAAATTGATTGATTCATAATGCATCGCATCCCTTTTATCAACATTTCTGTGATATTGTCTTCTTTCATATCTTCGATGAGACATTGCCTTTTGTTGATTCAATCCTTTAGGAACTTCTTGAAGAGCTATAATTTGGAGGGAATATCCTGATAATTTGGCTCTTCGTTCCTCTTGGGGATTCTTCCCTAATTGAGAAAAGACCGACATTCTCTGAGAAGGGGAATGATGATTTGAAAGAGTCCCCAGTCTCGTGAACTGGGGATGTTCCTGCTGATTCCGCTCAACTCCTCGAATCCCATTTGTTGACTCTGAGGGTTGGGTTAAAGGAGTCCCTAGTCTGACAAGATAGGGTGGCTCTTGACATTCTATGTCTGGGACTTTCTTAAAATATCTCTTGATCTTGCGAATCTTAGTTTGGAAATTAGATGGATGCATTAACTTGTATCCACTTTTATCACCTGGTTCAATAGACCGTTGGATGATTTTCGAGACTTCTGTCATTTGATCATTGGTTTTCTCCAGACGAGAGGCTTGTGCAATATTCTCGCCTGCTTGATGTAAGAGTAATTCAACAACTTGTTCTCTTTATGATAGATTTTGAGAGGAACTAGTTGAATCCTGTTCTTGAGCAAGCTTTTGATTATGAACAAAGACCATTGACTGTGGTCGGCCATGGGCAATAACATTGCATGAGACCATTTTCGTTGGGATTTGCTGATTGGAATGTACTGTGAAATGTAGTGCTCCGTGAACACCCCATCCTCTGATATGAACACCAGATGGAGAATTGGCAATTAACTGATGCAATTTTCTTAGTACGCCAAGGCATGAACGTTGAAGGGTTCTCTGTTGCTTTTCAGCCTTTGGATACCGAGAGACTGATAGAGATGCCAAATCAATATGACATTATAGCCCTTCTATTATCTTAAGATTATTTTCATATTCATCATAAGATAATACCTTCTTCTTAAATTGACAAAGAGCTTTCCATATGTTGAGATGAATATCTTGGACTCCATCTTCCGTCAACATCTTTGGAATATCATACTGGGGGTCAGCCAAAGGCCAAAACATGACTGGTACTTCACTTTTTTCCAGTTTTTTCCTCATGTTCAACATTTACTATTTATTACTAAATGAAGATTCTTCTACCTGTTTTGAACAGAGTTGGTGTTTCCTTATTGCTTCATCGGATTCAACAAGATTGGTAGAGAGATCATTGATCAAACTAGAAGATGCATGACTTAAGGGTGGTTCGGAGAATGACCTACAACCTGGGCTATCTTCTGATTGAGAAAGTATATCACTTTCCAGTGATAAAGCATCAGACAAGACTGGTTTCGCATTTGCAAGTGCCTCAAGATAATAGGGCTTTCTCGGCACTACATTGTCCACTGGTGTATTTTCCAGGCAATGTGAATCACTACTGCGGAGAGGACTTTCGCAGCGAAATTCATCATCATGGGGAGGACCACCATAATGGGTTATAGCAAAAGATGAGATCTCTTGCTCCTTGGTCTTCTGACCACACAGAGGGTTCCTTTGGCTCTCATCTAAAGAAGAAATTTCAAGATTGATCGAATTTTCATGAAGCAAGCCTTCATGAGGAAGTGTCTGTTGAAGACCTTCAGAATTAATGTTCCCGTTATTGGGAACTGAGGGAGTCGAATCTTGAATTCCGATAGATAAATGTCTGAGGGATTCAAGAACTCTAGCATCGAGCAAGGCTTGGATACAAATTGGCCTTTGATCTCTTGACTGTGTTGGGCGTATCTTTTTCTTATATGCCTTCCTACTCACTTTAGAAACCACTTGATGACGAAAGTGATTGCTCTGAGCAGGTGTATGTGCCTGATCAGGAAAGATGGTCAGGTTAGGCTAACGATCTCCACTCAAATCAGGTGTATGTTCCTGACTTGGTTGTCCGTATGATATGAGAGAGTATGCCCCATAACCCTCTTGGACTAGAACAGATGTGTGTGTCAGTTCCGGAGTGAATCGTTGATGTGTCACTCCACTGCTAGGGATAGATTTATGTGTCTTTCCCTGAGATGATGCTGATGCTGTTATGATATCCTGGAAAGCATCCAGAATATGAGCAGGAATTTGCTTCTGCTCTTTCACCATTGACAAAATATTCTTGGTGACTTCAGCCGCCAGAACGGGAATATACGTCCATTCCGGGTTTGGAGTAGGTGTATGTGCCTTCTCCTGTCCTCCATTTCCTGTCATTGAATCCTGACTGTACTCAAGTGTGGAGGCAGAGAGTTGAGTCTACCTCCTGTTTGTCGTCGGAGCTTTCCGACTGACTTCTCCGTGCGCTACCAAGCGAGAATGTTGGTAGGATTGATTAGTACTAGCAGGTGTATGTTCCTGCTGATTACACTTCAACAAACGCGGTTGACGAGATCCATCATATGTAGTCAGGCGAGCTTGTTGACTAACTGATGATGTATAAGCAGGTGTATGTTCTTGCCTATAGTACTCCACCGGAATTGCCTGGCGGGATTGGCGTGATGCTGCTAGACGAGTCTGCTGGACAGCAGAATTAAAACGGACAGATGTGTGTTCCTGCTCGTTGTTTGCCACCAAGTTAGGTTGGTGGACTTCTCCGGAGATGGCAGGGATGAAAACCTGCCCATTGTTAACCGGATTCAGTCTCTGGCGGTTTGTCCTGCCTGCTCGGGTTCGAGGAACCTGAGCTGAATGCCTGGAGTCGGTACCCTCATCATGTTGAGGGCGCACTGCCGCACGAGTCTGGCGGCGATTGTTGATGGGATCCCTCGGGAAGGACTCCTGACTTTTTGAATTAAGGCCCTGAGGGACCTGCTCATTCACTTCCTCAAAGTAAGGGAGTGAATGGAAATTGCGTTCCGGGGATAACGACCCGAAACGGTTGGAGACGGTAGTCAGCACCGCCTGCCTCTTGATCACTGGTCGTCGTTGTCCGGATGACCTGTGTGAGTTGTTCACTTGGAGGGCCTGTTGGGCAGCTTCCAAAGTTAGGATGGTACCATGTTGACATTACTTCTTAACCAGCGCATTTGATACACAGCATTGAAGACGCTGAGTAGGTGATGTCATCCTCAGAGCGGATGACGATCCAGTAGGAATAGAAGCAGTGGTATTTGCAGCAGAAGTATTCACAGATGTGAATTTGAGAGCAGCCATCATGAAAATACAGAAGATCTTGGAAAAGAGTGCCTGTATGATATAACAGACGTAATCAAGATAAAATTCAGCCACTTCATCCTTTGGATGAGCACACATTTCAATGATTGTTTTTTGTTAGACCTCCTATTGAGTTTTAAATAGGGGTTTAACAAATAGGTAAAACATAATATTAACTTGGTTAAGGATTCACGTTGGGTTCACCATTTTTTGTTTCCCTTGGAATTCATGGATGACCTCCTGGATGGGAGATTCAAACGTTCCGATCAGTTTCTAGTGGTTTTGTTCGTAGAACCAGAAACATCCTCTGATTCCACATCCATTTGGACCTACTTTCCAAAGGTAGGTGCTCATTAGCTTGTGAACTGATGAGTCTTAGGAATTTTCATTGGTCGAGAGGATGATAGGTCGGACTCATCACACCTTTTTTAGGGGAATTATTGTCTATTCCGGGACTCTATTTATAGATTTACGTTATGTTCGTGAATCTTTATTACATTACCAAGTATAAAATGAGCTTTTCCTTCAGTTTTGACAATCAATGATTAAATATGTAAGAAATTTAAAGAGACTTTTATATGAATGTTTTGAAGGTTACCATTGACCAAGAATCTCTAAATAGGTATAGATGATTCTCAATTGATGAAGAACCTCGAATACATATAAAATATTCTCTAAATTTCTTACATATTTAATCATTGATTGTCAAAACTGAAGGAAAATCTCATTTTATACATGGTAATGTAATAAGGATTCATGAATATAACTTAAATCTATAAAGAGAGTCCCGGAATAGACAATAATTCCCCTCCTAAAGGTGTAATGAGTCCGAACTCCCATCCTCTCGACCAATGTAAATTCCTAAGCCTCATCAGTCCACAAGCTAATGAGCGCCTACCTTTGGAAAGTAGGTCCAAATGGATGTGGAATCATTTGATGTTTCCGGTTCTATGAACAAACCCTCTAGAAACCAATCGGAACGTTTGAACACTCTAACTTGGGACTTATTCCTGAAAAGGAAACCCAAATTAGGAGAGGATTAATAACTGGGTTTTACTCCTGAGAAGGAATCCCAGATCAAACGTAAATTAGGGCTGGTTAAAGAGAATTTAAGGGACTTGGGGCTTACTCCTGAGAAGGATGCCCAAATTAAGGGACTTGGGGCTTACTCTTAAGAAGGATGCCCAAATTAAGGGACTTGGGGCTTACTCCTAAGAAGGATGACCAATTTAAGAGACTTGGGGCTTAATCCTAAGAAGGGTGCCCAAAATTAATGACTGGGACTTATTCCTGAAAAGGAGGCCCAGGTTAAGGTATTTAAGGTTTGGGGCTTACTCCTGAGGAGGATGCCCAGATTATGACTGGGACTTATTCCTGAAAAGGAGACCCAGTTTAAGGATTCAAAGGATGAGGTTGAATGAATGAACTCTCAATCTTTAGTGACATAAAGATATTTAAATCACTAGGTTTTGAGAGATATTTCACTGAATTCCTTTCAGATAAGGAAGTCAAATCAAGAAATCATGCCATAAATGGATTTGAAGATTGTCTTGAAGACTGAATCTTGAAAATGAAAGGTGTAATGACTTAAGAGGGGTGAAATGGGCAAGAAAGGCACAAAAAAGGAAGGGGCGCGCAAGTCTTGGAAGGTGCGCAAGTATTGCGGGGGCGCGCCAGTATTGGTCGCGCAGGTATACATGCGCGACATGTTTTGTACTTGCGTGATGGTCAACCAGCATTGAAATACATGAGTGAATCTTTATTAAAGCCTTTAGAATTCTCTTGAGGTTCTTCCAAAAAAGGGGCGCACAAGTGGGATCACTTCCCTTAAGGGCTGGCCATTCAGGCGCACAAGTGTTGATGGGTTTCAACACTTAGGCCTTCCTCCCTCTCTTTGGATCTTCCATTCTAGGTAAGAAATTTTCTTTAGAAGTGTTCCGGAAGCTTTGAGAAGAGACTTGGGTGTTGGGAGCTTCAATCCGAGTTTCTGGAAAAAAATCCTATTTTGAATGCGGGGCCCACAGGGTCTATTTATAGGCAGGAGAAGACCCTAGGCGGTTACCGGGCGGTTATCACTTAGGTCGCGCAAGTCACTTGCGCTACCAAGGGTGTTACGCAAGTGGACTTGCACGATAGTGATATAACTTGCGCGGTGAAGATGCTTTTGATCCTTTGTTCATGCCTTTTGTCGATTTTTTGATATTTTCTTCAAAGGTTGAATCACTTTGAGCTCAGATATTCCCCTTTTCCGATTTTTAGATTCTGTGACGAAAGGAGCGTCAACAGTGATCTCGGATGCTCATTAAGGATATCAATATAGAATAAACATTCATAAATAAGGATAAACATTTAAGGCAATGTATAAGACTAAAACAAAATCCTTTTAAACTTAAACATCCGCATAATAATGCAAATATAAAATCGAATAATTCTATTTACTTATTCACATGGATGTTATACTGGTCGAACAATCACATTCAATATCAATTTCCACTTTCATTATGATTGAATGCATAATTCCAGACTTCATAACCACATATTCACGGCCTTATGCCAAGTATACAAATAAGATTTTGTCAAGGTCTTATTCCAATACACTAGTTTGTCTCATGAGACCTTCAAATGCATCAAGGAGCTATAGTGGGCTCCACCCGTCACATACTAAGTCTAATGAATTCCTCATATTAAAGGTTTAAACATAAAATAAACATTCATTTTATAACTAGCATACGAAATGTAAACACTTTATCCATTAACCATGAATGGTATAAGAATAACTCATCCATAGTAAAACATATCACAAATCATTCAATACAATATGGAAGATTTGTATCATATTAAATCAACTTCATACAAGTTTAATAATATATCAAATTATTTTGACATAGATGAAAATGATTTATAAAACTCTTTGAGAGAAATATCACTTTTTCATGAAAACATTTAAAAGTAACAAAATTTAGAAAGGAAGAAATTTAAAGAAATTTATGAATCAAACTATCCCATACCACATTTAATCTTTTGAAAGGAATTGACATTTAAAAAAAAAGCATTTCCATATAAATAAATCCTTAAAACCCATTATGAAAACACGGAAATTAATGAGAATAATTTAGAAGAATAAATATTTAAAACATTTAAAATTATGTTTTAGTAAAGATTCACCTTAAATAAATCCCTTTTAAAACTCTTTTATGAAACAAATAAATGCCTAATTAATATTTCCCAGTAGATACTTATGTAAAAACAACCTCAGAAAATAAAGCGAATTTTTAATTAACCCTTACTTTGTACTTTCTATTAGTCGAGGGTGAGTTTAAACTCATGTATAAAGTGTGAATTATGTTTTTAAATTATAACAAAACCATATTAATATTAATGATTTGATAAATGATTAATTTATGAATTTATACTACCCATTTAGTAAAAATTTCCATGTTAAATTATCATTTCGGTTAATAATCGCATTCTATATCATACATGTTTTAACTTGTTACTCTTGATTATATCACATAGATCATGATTTAAATACTTCCAGAATATAAAAAACGATTTATATGTCATAGATATTTAGAATATAAATATGTATAATATACATATATATGAAATGGAAAACACCGTTTTTGGAGACGGTAGGCCATACATACGCATATACGCTGTTTCTGTTTTCATATCGTATTGAATGGAACTAAGTGAATAAAATATATTTAAGTACATAAATATATATATATATATATATATATATCTTTCCAGTAGAATTTATATTTCATATTTTACATACTTATTAATGATTTATATTTTTATAATCATTTTTGAATGGTGAACGTGGAAATGAATCTCATCACTTCATAGAGACAGTAATTTGTACGTACGCACAAGAGATAATATCATTATTTTGATGGTGATATTGTATGTAATTTGATGGTATATCATATATACCTAATAATTAACATGTTATATTTATTATTTACATCATTTACACTCATTATTATACCCATCTAAATACTGAAATGTTTGAATATCAAACTATACTACGATGTGGAGATGGTAATCTGTTTTTACGCACATGTGGTGACTTTGTCATTTATAAAATGGATAGAGTAATGAAAATGGTTGTACAATTTTTATGATAACATCACAGTATATAATATATACTTGAGTTATTATCTTATAATGGAAACAATAAAGAAAGAGGATGTTGAAGAAGAAAAGAACCTGAAAGAGGTGATGAAATATTCACCTCTTCTTCAGGTTCATCCATTTGATTTGATCAAAAGAGCTCCTTATGATTTTTTTCTGACAAATGAAAGTCATCTAGGATGAAGGGAGGAAATATTAGAGGATATTTTGGTAGTGTTTGGACAATCAAAAAGGATTTGGATGTGTGAAATCAAGAGAAGTGGAAGTGCCTTTTAAAAAAGAGGTGAGGGTCAATTTAGGAAAATCATGAAATAATATTTTATAATAAAACAATTTTTTATTTATAATGTCTCCAAGTAGAATTATGTTGAGGATTATATGGGTATGGGTCGAAAAAATCTAATACAATAGGTTTTAGACAGGTTTAGGTCATCATAATAACCATGTCTTTTAGATTTAACTCTTACTGAAATAGTTTGACATTTACCATGCCTCTTTGTATTTTTATGTTATATGGTTAATAATCAACTTATATCAAACCAAGAGAACCCCATGTGGTTCATTATTAATATTTATAACCTTATACAAGTCATTGGGATAAAACTTATATTTTTAACAATAATATATCAATTAATAATATTATTGTTGTTTTAAAAACTCATTTATGTCAATTTGACAATATTTAGTATTTGATTTTTTTGAAAATCATAAAATAATTATTACTAATAAAAAAATTATTTAATCGACCCAAACATGTCATATTAAACTATAAAAATACTTGAATTTTTGAAAATACTGAAATTTCATTTATTTGGATATTTATAATATTAACTATTTTAATCATCCATTAATAATGTGATTACTGCATCATCATTATGTCACAAATAAATTTAATTATTTAATGTCTAAAAATTACAAATAAAATCCGATTATGTACTAAATGTTGTTATCTTTCTAATGAATATTTATATTCGAATTTATCTTATGTATAACCCTATATTAAAAATGGTTTAGCTATTAAACATTGAATTTAAATCTTTTAACTCTTCTTTAAATAAAATAAAAATAAATATCCTAATCTTATCCAAGTGGAACAAAGGGGTCATATTTTATTCCCAAGGTTTTTTTGGTCGAATTATACTTATCCAATAGAATTTGGACATGTGTTAGGGTAATTATAATATCATTTTTACCATTAATTAACCTATTTACTTTTATCTGTGGTAAATAAAAGTTAAACGTTACTATTCACCAAAAATTATTTTATATCGTATTGAACCACATTTTATTTACTGATTTCAACCGTCTATCTTAGATTTTTGAAATTAAACTCATAGAAGTGGTAAAATTATGTTTTATACAAATTTGAAAATCCTCCTAGATGGTGGGTAAATGACGGTTAAATGTTCTATAAAATTTAATACATTTAATTTTATTATAAAGTGACTCCAATGAATTAAATTGAACTTATAAAGGTATTATATAACAATTTTTACTTAAAATAAATTTAAATAAAATAAATAATTTTTTAAATAAAAAGTTGGTTTTAAATAATAATGAAGAATTTTTCGCTTTTCATCAAAAATTGAATGTTTTCAGTAAAATACCAAAAATTCACCCTAAGATAATTTTGATATTATGAAATCAAAAATGAAGTCTATTTTACCAAATCCAAAAAACATAGAAGTTGCATTTATTAATTCAAAATTAATTCATGTTGCCAAAACCAAAATGTGGGTTTTTAAAAAGAAAAAACTATCTAAATATTGACATGGGTTTATGTCAAATTTAAATATGAAATTCCTTATAATGACCTAAATTGTATTAAATGAGAAAAATATAATATAATTATACTTCAAAACCCTTCAAATACATAATTTATCACAATTAATTATTTCTATTAAAGAATATTTTTTCAATTAAAACACTGTATTGTTTACTATTCATCAGAATATGAAAGTGTCAAATATTGGGTTTAAAAAGGTTTTTCCCTTAAAAGGCGGTATAAATGCATTTAAGAAAAGATTCAAATAATTTAATTTCATTAAATTGAAAATATAAAAGTGTCAAATATTGGTTTTAAAAAGGGTTCTCCCTTAAAAGGCGGTAAAAATGCATTTAAAAACGTATTTTATCTGAAAAAAATGAATTTGTTCTTATATTATATATAAGAAACACATAATATAGATGTAAAGAATATATATTGTATATAAGATTCAAAATTCAGTTAATACTAATCATAACTACTTTTTGAACAGTTAGTTTAGTAAGTTGTGGTGTGCTTGAACTCGGTGTTGTGTGTAGCGCAAGCTATTGAATTACATTAATGCGATAATGTACAACTAAATCTTGTGGTGTTGCATTATCCCATACATAAATAAATTTTGTCCTCACAATTTGAAATTTTTCTTATAAAATAAATGGTTAAAAATAGAAAAATAGCTTTGTGGAAACCCCGCATTGGAAATTGGGTTAATAAAAATTAGTCTTAGTAATAGGGTAAGGGAAATGAGAAAGTCGCCACCAAATTATGATCTCAATTAAGAGAACATTGGTGGAAATTAGAGACACATAATGGGTGGAAAACTTAAATATTTTTAGTGAGTGATTGAGGTCATCAGTCACAAACAAGTATAAAATTGAGAGCCTCATATCCATCAGTCTAAGATGATGAAAAATATCATCGGTAAAAAACATGTGGTATTAGGATAACACAATTTTGGTTTTAAGATCCCTTCCCTAAAGTTTAAGAATTAATTAATTCATATAATAAGCGGAAAATATATATATATATATACTTGACATGTAGAGTGTCATCATTCAACTAATTCCTACCACAAACTCATCTTTCACACCAAATGATAATAGAATTTAAAAAATTTCTATTTATCCTAATCCTATATGGTTAAAAAAATGAATGTATATTAATTTGTAAGAAAATTAAAAAAAAACTACATTATAAAAACTAGGACATCACATAATCCAGTGGTAGGTGATGAACTCATGTCACCCTTTAGTTGATGATTCATGTCTCAAGGCCTTGTCGGACACGACAGGTTGTCGCCTGACCTCCGGGTTGTCCTTTTTATCAAAATCCAAAAATAATATCAAAAAATGATTTAACATTAAAAATAGTATTCAATGTAAAACATAATCGATTCCCACCTTTAGAATTATCCAAAATACTTCTGTCCAAACTCACACTCCAAAATTTTTAAGGAAGTTAAACACAATGATGATCCTTTTTTCCACGTAAGAACACTTGAATAATTGCATCATGTATTCTTTTAAAATGCGATAACACCCTTAATTATCATATAACCATATTGATTACATTTATTCACCCTTATTCCATATAGAATACTGGATTTAATCATTATATCCAAAAATTTTGTAAACTCCAACAATGATGGAATATGAAAATCATTAATCAATTTCACGTTAGTAAAGAATATCCAATATAATTTATACAAATCAATCATATCTTATTCCAAAATCAATACCTCAGTATCAGAATCATATTAAGCTTTATCTTCCTCTCAACTATATACTTTCCAAAATTTTAACCTGCCACTGAGTCACTTTTCTTGGTTCCACACAATCTGAATTCCTTAATGAAATATTTATATACTATATAATTCTTATAACATTCACATCATTAATACAACACTCAAATGGCATAAAAATTTAATCAAAACATAAGAAATCTTCATCATTCCACTCCATATTTGATAGTATCCTAACTTTATTATTATCTAATAGCAGCATTTGGGGTATACTTTGATGATTTTGACACTGATTCACATAGTGTCCCAACTCGTTGTAGAAGAAGCATTGTACATTTGAAACCTTTTTCTTACCCTTAAAATCACGTACTTGGTGTCATTTTTCTCCAAACTTATAACAAACTCCCATTCCTTTCAGGAATTTACCAAGGTGATTCATTCCACATTTAACACATATGGGAAAATCCTTCTTTCCCTTATTCACTTTATCCATTTTTCTTTCTACCATCATTTTCCTCTCTAACATCTCTTCAAAGCCACAGGACACTGAGAATTCATTACTTGTCTTATTAACACATGATAATATTTCTTCATATTATGATAATATGTGGGAGACTATTTACTTTATAAATGTTGGATAAATACCATGAAAGATATGATCCTTTTTACTCTTTGGATCATGCATATTTCTGGAGTTATTATTCCATCTATAGGGCGTCATTTCTAGACAATGGAATACACTAGGTTTGTTTATGAATATCAACGCATAAACCCAAACTTGAAAAATACCTTACGTAAACTGAAAATATTATGCATATAATCTATAATCATAAAAATATTTTTTTTAAGAAATATTTCCTCCTAATTTATTCAAAATGGCTTGTAAATACAATGTGAATTATCCTAAGAATATCCCCCAGGAGTGTCGTAACCAAGAGTGCATGAATGCTCGTTGTCGTGTACCAGGATACCCTAGGTTAAGCCCGAAACTCCTTGTTGGAGTTTTCACACCTATATACATTTTTTCTAGAGCCACCTCTACTAGCACATATCCAGACATGGATCTATTTTCATGGAAAATTCAAAAAATATCTATATTACCAAAATTTTAGGATGTTTTCTATACTAATCCTCAAAGTCTATCTTAGTGTAATGTTCTCTGTTCAGAATTTTTCTAAATATAGCTTCCATGGTTATTGATAAACTTCCTCTAATACCAACTATAACTCCTCAAACCCAAAAACTCGGAGATGGTGCATTATTTTAATACATTTTCATTATTACAAGGAATCAAGTCCTGAAAGACCAATCCGTTTAGAAATCTTTGAAAATATATTACATAAATGAATGTTACATTACACATTGGAAGATAAAACACTACATCCATGATCATTTCAGAACACCATTAATCCCTTATCTTAAACCTTCTTATCAATCATAATACACTTCTTCAAATCCTAGAAAATAAAACATAGAAAGGGGTGATCTTAGATGCTCAGTAAGGATAACAATATAGCAGAAACTTTCATAAATAAGCATAAAAATTTAAGGAAATGTATAAGAATAAAACAAAATCTTTTTAATCTTAAACTTTACCATAATATGTAAAAGATAAAATCAAATAATTTCATTTACTTATTCACATGGATAATCTACTAGTTGAAAATCACATGAAATATCAATATCCACTTTTATAATGACACAATGTATAATGCCAGACTTCATAACAACATAGTCAAGGCCTTGTGCAAGGACTAAAAATATTATTTTGTCAAGGCCTTATCCCAAGACAATATTTTTTCTCGTGAGACCTACTGATGCATCGAGGAGCTATAGCGGGCTCCACCCGTCACTTAATAAGTCCAACTCATTCCTTGTATGAAAAGCCTTAATCAAAACATAAACATTCGTATTAAAACTATAATATGAAATGTCAATAATTTGTTTGTAAACCATGAAAGGTATAAAAATAACACATCCACAGTAAAACATATCACTAAAACTTCAATAAAATATGGATGATTTGTATCATAATAAATCGACATCAAACAAATTTAAAAATCCATCAACGGATGTTGACATATATGAAAATTATTTGTAAAAATCTTTGAGATAAATATCCCTTTTTAATGAAAATATTTAAAAGTCACAAAATTTAGAAAGGAAGGAATTTGGAGACATTTTTGAATCAAAGTGTCCCATACAACATTGAAACTTTTTACAGGAATTGACATTTTAAAAAACATTCATGTCCATATAAATAATTCCTTAAACCCCATTTTAATAACTTGGATATTAATGATAATGATTTTGAAGAATAGATATTTAAAACATTTAAAATGATGTTTTTATAAAAAAAAATACATTAAAATAATCCCTTTTAAAACTATTTTATGAAACATGGACATGGATAATAAATATTTCCCAGTAGATACTTTCATAAAAACAACCTCATATAATAAAGAGATTGTGAAATTAACCATTACCTTGTAATTTTCTTTAGTCAAGGGTACGTTTGAACTACTGTATAAAGACAATAGTATGTTATTAAATTATACCAAAACCATATTAATATTTATGATGTCATACATAATTCATTTATGACTTTATACTACCCATTTAATAATAATTTCCATTTTAAATTAACATGTCAGATAATAATCGCTTTCTTTATAGTACGTGTTTTAACTTGTTACTCTAGATTGTATCACTTAGATCATGATTTAAATACGCCCAGAATATAATAAATGATTTATATATAATATATATTTAGATTATAAATATGTATAATAGACATATATATGAAATGGAAAACACCATTTATGGAGAAGGTAGGCCGTACGTATGCATAAACATTGTTTCCGTTTTCATATCATATTAAACAGAACTAAGAGAATAAGATATGTGTAAGTACACACACACACACACATATATATATATCCAATAGAATTATTATGTCATATATTACATACTTATTAATGATATATATGTTTATAATCATTTTTGAATGGTAAACGTGGAAATGAATCTCATCGCGTCGTGGAGACGGTAATCCGTACGTACGCACGAGCGGTAGTATCATTATATTGATGGTGAAATCGTATGTAATTGGATGGTATATAATATATAAAAAATAATTAAAATTTTATATTTATTATTTAAATCAGTTATACTCATTATTATACCCATCCAAATAATGATGTGTCAAAATAACAAACTACACCTAGACGTGGAGACGGTAATCCGTACGTACGCACGTACGGTGTCATTGTAATTTATAGGATGAATAGAGTAATGAAAATTGCCGTAATATTTTTATAATAACATAAAAGTATATAAAAGATACTTGATTTATTATCATATAATGGAAACAACAAATAAAGAGGAAGTGGGAGAAGAAAATAACATGAAATAAGTGATGAAATATTTATCTCTTCTCAGGGTTCTTCTTTTTTATTAGATCAAAAGGGCTCCATATGTTATCTTTATGACCAAAGGATGGCCTATATGATGAATGGATAAATTTAAGGAGGATATTTGGGTAGGGTTTGGATGAGCCAAAAAGGATTTGGAGGTGTGAAATTAAGATAAGTGGAAGTGCCCTTTTATAAGAGAGGTGAGGGTCACTTTTGGATAATTTTGAAATATTATTTTATACTAAAAACATTTTTGGTTTCTAGTGGCTCAAAAATAAATTATCTAGAAAATAAGGTGGTGATGGGTCGAAAAAATCTCAAACAAGAGGTTTTAGATAGGTTTATGTCATCAAATTTACTTTATCTTTTAGATTTAACTCTTAGTTAAATAATTTGAAATTTACCATGTTTCTTTGAATTTTTATATTATATGGATACTAATCGTATTATAACAAGTCAATTGAACCCCAAGTGGTTAATAAATAATGTATATAACCTCATATAAGCCTTTTGGCCAAAACATAAATTTTTAGGAATATTATATCAATTAATAATATAATATTTGTTTTAAAAAATCAATTATGTCGATTTTGACACTATTTAGTATTTGGTTTTTTTGAAAATCATAACAGCATGATTACATCACAAAAAATTATTTATTCCACCCTAACATGTCATATTAACCAATAAAATTAGTGTAATTCATCAAAATTCTCAAATTTCATTTATTTGTATATGTATAATATTAATTATTTTAATCCTTCATTAATAAGGTAATTATTGCATCATCATTGTGTAATAAATAAATAGTATTATTTAATTTTTAAAAATTATAAATAAAATAAAATTATGTAGGAATTTTTCATTCTTTCTAATTAATATTTATAGTAGGATTTATCTTATGAATAACCCCATATAAAAAATGGTTTAGTTATTAAACTTTGAATTTAACTCTTTTAACTCTTCTTTAAATAAAATAATAATAAATGTCCTAATCTTATCCAAGTGGACCAAAGGGGGTCATATTTTTTCCCTAAGGATGTTTTTGGTTGAATTTTATTTTTCCAATAGAATTGGTATTTTTGTTAGGTAATTATAATATCATTTTCCCCTTAATTATATAATTTACTTTTAACCGTGTTAAACAAAAGTCAAAAGTTACTATTCACCAAAAATTATTTTCATCTTATTGAACCAAATTTTACTTACTAATTTCAATTTTTATCTTGGATTTTTTTAAATTCAACTCAAATAAGTGGTAAAATTACATTTTATGCAAATTTGTAAATGCTCCAAGAATGTCGGTAAAAGAAGGTAAAATGTTCTATAAAATTTTCTACATCTAATTTTTTTTATAAAATGACCCCAATGAATTACATTAAACATATATAGGTATTATATATCTATTTTTACTTAAAATAAAATTATATAAAATAAATAATTATTTAAATAAAAATTCGGTTTTAAATAATAACGCAATGTTTTTCACTATTTATAAAAAATTGAATGTTTTCAGAAACATAGCAAATATTTACCCCAATATAATTAAGATACTCAGAATTAAAAAATGAAATCTATTTTAATAAATTAAAAACATATTATTTTAATTTATCAATTTAAAATTAATTCCAGTTGTTAAAACAAACAATCGGGGTTTTAAAAAGTAAAAACTATCAAAAGATTGACATGTTTTTATGCCAATTTTAAATGTGAAATTACTAATAATGACCTAAATTGTATTAAATTATAAAAATATAAAATAATTATACTTCAAAACCATTCAAATGAATAATTTATCATAATAAATTATTTTGATTAAAAAATTTCTTTTCAATTAAAACATAGTATTTTTCACTATTCATCAAAATATAAAAGTTATCAGAAATCTACCAAAAATTCATCCAAAATAATTTTTTATGTCCTGATTTTAAAAGAAGAATTTAGATTCATTAAATTGAATTTTTAAAAGTGTCAAATATTGGTTTTAAAAAGGGCTCTCCATTAAAAGGCGGTAAAATTGCATTTTTCTGAAAAATAAATATTTTATCGAAAAAAATGAATTTGTTCTTATATTATATCTAAAATACACATAATATGGACGTTAAAATTATATATAGCATATATTATTCAAAATTTAGTTAATAATATTCATAACCGCTTTTTGAACGATTAGTTTAGTAAGTTCTGGTGCGCTCAAACTCGGTGTTGCGTGTAGCACAAGGTATTGAATTACTTTAATGTGAAAACATACTATGAAATCATGGGCTGTTACACCAATAACTCATATATTCACATTAATGTAATATACCACACGATGAAATTTTTAAATGAATAACATTATATTCGATAACATTTACAACACAGAATAATAAGCTTAAATAAATCATGAAATATTATTATTAAAATATGAATGGTATAACTAAATTATTGATTTGGTGGGTATGAATAGAAGTAGCCATATTATGAAATATACAAAGGTCCTAATAAATAATAATATTTGAATAATTTTTACGAAATAATAACTCTCTTTTTAGTAGTCATTTAATTCATCAAAATATGTTTTCTTTCATAAATTCATTTTATTTATTTTAGTAAAAGAATATTATAGTTAGTATATAGATATTTTTAAAATATTATTTTATAAAAAGAATAAATTTTCGTAAATCATCATATTATAAACATATATTATTTAATTTTTGGTTTTTTTGTAAAAATAATTATTTTCCATTGAATATTAAAAAATACTAATTTTATTAAAATCTATATTTTGGCTTCATACATTTACAAAGATCAATTTTTATTTTAAAATGGTTTTAGATTAAAATTATTTAAAATAAATTATTAATAATCCAGTTAGTTTCATTGGAATCAATTTTTATGTAAAATTTGATATAGAAACATGTTTACCCTCAAAAGGTGTTTTTTTTAAAAATTTATTTTTCATCATATTTTAAGGGTTTAATTTTAAATTATATTATATCATATATTTAAATTGAAACATAAAAAGTGATTGTATATCTTGAATTAGGAATTACAAATTTGGTAATTATTATCCTTTTATTTTTATTCAATTTAAATATTAATCATAGTAAATATTTTTATCATGGTTAAGGAAAAATGGATTAATTATGTGTAAAAGTAATTTGATAGGGACTGAAATGTGAATCTGACACATGGATTGATTTTATAGGATATTTTTATCTCATCCATAATCAGCCAAACTTCTAATATATGATATTTTTTTAATTTTCCATGATTTTTGGCATTATCATTATTTATACACTAAAAGGTCTAAAATTAGATTCTCTTTGTTCTAATATATTTAAAAAATTTACATGTGGGTCAAAAAATGGTATTTTTAGTAATAAATATTTATTTAACATATATATTCTATTTATTTATTTGGTTAATTTATTTCTAATTTTTATTGGTGAAATACATACTTTAAATGATTACGCATTGGCGACAAAGAATTTTTTTAATTAATAGAAATAAAAAATAGTATTCAATATATTAAAAGCTATATGAATTGAGTGTTTCAATGTGTTATACTATTTTTATTGATTTTTATGACATATTACGAATGTTTTAAAATATTATATTAAAATTTCATCTTTTTGTTATTATCTTTAAAGTCAAATTAAATTAATAGTTCCCAAATTAACTGTAATGATATTTTCTGAAAATAATATTTTATTAAATTATTAAAAATCATAAAAACATGGATATATGAAAATTTTCATAATATATGTTCAAATATTTCATCCCCTTCAATTTATGAGTCAGTTTCCATATTATATGTAAAATTATAACCCTTTAAAAGTGGAAAAGTTGTTACCACAGAAAAGGATAAAATAGGTTAACTAAGGAGTTAAAAAAATATAAGGTTTAAAACACCACAAAAACCTATAGAAATTTTATTGGTTTATTATATTTCAACCAAATCATAACTTAGGCTGAAATCTATAGTCATTTAGTGTAACACCTTGATATTTTGTGACTGATTTTTTTGAAATTAATTTACCTTTTTTTGCATTTCACATGACACTAGAAATAGTTATGCATGTATATCTGTTAAAAATAATGATTCTAACTTTACATGGAAATGTAACATCAACTCGGTGTATGTTACATGCAACACCAACATGGAGTACGTTACAGGTGACACTAATATTTATATGAAACATCATTTTACAATTATAATTATTTAACATAGATGATTATAATCTAGACTCTAAAAATAGTAATATGAATAGTATTAACTATTGTTCAAACAAATTTATAATGGTTTTAAATAAATAAAATATATATTGATAATGAAATATATTATTTTTGTGAAGACCTTATATGTTTAAAAAACCTAGTTTCTAAAATAAAATTCATTTCAAAGCCTTCGATAAAAAATAATAAAATTTATTTTAGACACATATAGATATTTAATTTGATAAAATAAGAAATATTTTTTAATTCAGAATGCTAAACTTATCTTATGGTTATATTTTGATGTTTTTTCTACGAAACTGTTTTTTTATAAATAGTGAAAATACTACTTTTAGGTTAAAAACATCCTTTTTATTTAAATAATTATAAATGATAAGTTTTATTTTAAATTTGATTTAAGATATATGATGATAAATTATACATCTATTAAATAAATTTATGTCGTTATAATAAATTTCACTTTCTAATTGATTATGAAAAAATAATAAGATTTACAACTCATTTCTACATTAAAGACTTGTAGTTTTTTTCTGTTTATAGGATTTGCATTAATATTAATTTTTCCAATTCATTGAATTTAATTTCAAATAATAGATAGAACCTATTATAATAAATATATAATATTTAGAGTCTAATAAGATCACGTAGATTTGTGACCAAAATTATTTGAAAAAGTTATTAAAATTAATCAGAGTGATTTAGGGAAAATTAAAAATAATTTGGGACTAAACCATAATCTTAGGGGTAAAAATAACTTATACACTTGTCCAAAATCCATTGTATGGCCATATTTACATCATATTTTCCATTTTATCAACATTGAATCATTATTGTGGGGAAAAATCCCTCAAGTTAACATTGGAGCATTTTTGAGTTGATTATGTTTTTTGACAAAGCATGTTTCCCTGGTGAATTGTCAAGTTCCAGAGATGTTGTTGACAATCCATGTTGATGGTGATGCTTCGCAATTGCGACAAGCTTCACAAAAGACATAGTTGAAGAGCATTGCGACTGTGAAGGGCTTTGCGAGTGGAGTTTCACAGCGATGGCATGAAAGAATTGACAGGTTGTTCCGTGATTATGACGAGCTCCATGATCGGAAAATTTATGTGGTGCTTGGAGATTTTGAGAGAATTTCAGCGGGAACTTCAGAGCTTCTCCATTTGAGCTCACATGGCATTGAAATAGAGCATAATGTTCGAGATTTGATGGAATCACCTATAAATAGACCTCGAACCCCATGGGAGAAGGAGAGTGTTTTGAATAAAATATTTTTCTCTTGGCTCCCAAAGGTCGTTTGCAGTGGACGTGTGCTTCGTGAAAGGAAGGATCTTTGCTATGGATTTTATAGCTCCGTGAAAGTTGGGTCCTCCACATTGGCCTTGTGATCTTTGTGATGGAAGTCATATGTGACTACATGTGCTCTCCCATGGCCTGAGCTCTCTGAAGAAGTGTGCTTCACGAAATGGTAGGACCTTCGCGAAGGCTTGATTGAGATTCACAAAATTTTGAGCAACGCGAAGTAGGGTGCTTTGCCAAGGTATTTCCAAAGAAACTGCCTAGTGTTCTGGGGAAAAGTGGTATTCATCAGTGGATGAACTTTGGACTTCAATAGAACATCTATGAATAGTTGAGGGTGTTTGTATTCATGAAAGTGTAGAGACATATAGGTCTATAAACTGTGAGTGGATCCCTTCCAAGTGCAGTGAGTAAAGGAAGAGGAAGAAGGTTATTCATTCTACCGATAGTGAGCCAGAGAGAGAGAAATAGGGAGTGAACCTTGTGGAATCATTGAGATAAACCTAAACATTTTAAAGGTAGTGAGCCTAGGCATAGATGTGATCTTGTGTGACCATTATTGGTAGTGAGCTTTAGTGGATTTGGTAAAATGACACATCGTCATTGTATGCTCGTTGGACGTAGCCCAGTGAGGGTGGACAAAGTAAAAAATATCTGTATCTTCTTGGATGCATCCCTGTATTTCATCTAAAACATCACCATGAAATAAAGATAAAAATATGTGATCAACATAGTCACACAAGATGAATCAAAGTGAACCTAATAATAAAGAGGTCAATATCCAGTGGGGCAGGAAGAATTATGATAAATAATATCCATACCCTGATTCACACCCCCACCTCTCAAGGTATATAGGCCCATTTTGGTACTATCAATTATTTTACCCACTTTCAACATGAAATATTTGGTGTAATTCTCTCTTCAAATATTTACAAAACTGCCAATCCTTCTTCCCTATAAAGGACTCCACCTATCCCTCTTCCTAACACCTATATAACAACTTGAGTTTGAAAAATATCTACCCAATACACTTCCCAACATCCCTTAATTAGTCCTTGAATCATCCCTTATTTCATAAAGTCTTCCAAGGTTTCCCTCTGGCACAAACCAAAAGGAGTTACCCTATTAAGAGGTAACGTCTTCTCCAGAGCTCTTCTCTTTTATTTTCCTTCTCCACCCCCTCCACTCTTTTAGTTACATTATTTTTTTAAAAGCAAAGTATCCACAATATACTAGGATGTTTTTATTCTATATCTAAAACCAACTATTACACACACCTCTATATAATAGATAACGAACATATTGTTTATGATTACAGAAAACTACCACATCACTAACTTATGATTGATCAATTCTCCTTATCACCTCTCATGTTAGAAATTATAATAGACACTATGATTATATATTTTATATATTAAATTTATTATTTCTTTAATATTTTATTATTCCTTTTACAACACATATCATTTTACTTTTTATTTAGTGCTAATATGATAATTGTTTTGAGAAAATTTGGACTATCGCCCCTTCAAAGTGATATGATTCATTCATAAAATACATGAGATATATTAAGGATGAGGTTAAGGAATATATATGTTATATATGATATCATAAATCTATGATTATAATTATATACATATATACATATATTTCTTTTTTTATTATTTTAAAATGATAATAAAAATGGAAACAATGTTCATGCATACGTACGAATTACCGTCTCCATTAACAGTGTATTCCATTTTGTACTTATTTATTCTAAATATTATTATAATACATATATAAAACATATAAATAACATTTATATCAATTTTTACAATATTTTAATTATTATATAAAGTATTAATACCAAATATTCAACACATTAAGACACATTCAATGATTAAACAGAATATTACATGAAGTGAAACCTAAACAAAGGATTTTTAATAGGAGGGTAATATAAGGTCATTATCAAACCATATATGGTATTAGATATTAGAATATGCTTCTATAAAACATTTATAATATATTTATATTTATTATAAATTTATTTTGAATGAGTATGATGAGATTAAAGAGACAAGGTAAGGGGATTTCATCTCACTTTTTTTTCTGTGAGATACATGTTCTGTTTGCCAATAATTACATTTGTGTGGTGTATGTGCACCATATGATTTTATTCTATGTATCTTATATGTATCATTATATTTATTCACATACCAATTTTATGGTCTTTATTTCAATGGGTTTGGGTTTCAAAAGTTTCCAAATCGTAGAAATAGTTGTGTGTCAACTTGCCTTCATTTAGACTCTAATTTGGTTATGCACCTAAATAATTTACCAAGGTTTATATACTCATATTCTAAATGTAATGTCATGAAATATATTCTTTCGAATATATTTTATTCTTCCTATTTTTTTCTTACATGAAGAGTATGATCCATAGTTACCATTTTATAATATTGTATTGAGACAATCTCATAGCTTTTTGTGATTGTTTATTTGTATTCTTCCTTTGATGAAATCATAGGATCCATCTCTCAAGAACATTAATTAAATTTATTATCCTATGGTTATTAATAATATATTCATGTATTGGTACCATATTTATACTCCTTGGTATATAATATAGTTACGAATGTATTTTTATGAAAGCCAGACTTTACCCTCTCTTTGGCCATAAATCTATGTTTTCTATATAGGTTCTAAAGAATATTCTATTCTTCACTTAAAATCCTTAAAATAAATATTTATACCTTTTTTTATTTTACCAATATTTTCGAAGGAATCTTATTTTATATTTTTAGAAAGGCATTTTTCTAATTTTTTTTATATTCCAAAGGAATATTCTTTTTACCTAGTATGATATTCACAGAAATATCCATCTTCAATTCAGGGAATATTTCCTTTCTTGTTTAAAAAGGATAATTTTTAATAATTATTTTTAAAAAATATTTTCATGAAAATGGTTTTCCAAATAATTTTTAATGTTTTATGTTTTTGATGAAATGATTTTTAAACCTAAATTTTTTAACATGTTATGATATGATTAAATGTTTATAATACACATTTCATTTCAGGGGTAATTTTGTGATTACATTTGATATTTTTGAATTTTTTTGAATGATTTTATTTTGAGATTGGTGGGACTGATATCTCCCACCAAATCATTTTGTTATAATAAGTTGTGTATGAGCTCAAAGGGTGAATGGGTTGTAGCCTATACCCGAAAACAGGAATATACATGGGATATATCTCAGGCCTAAAAGGAAGTTGGTAAATGGGTCATAGCACATACTGGAAAACAAAAAGTTACATGGGTTGTAGCCCAATCCAAAATGTTATAGGGTTCATGGGTTGTAGCCCAAGCCAAAAAAAAAGTTATATGGGTTGTAGCCCAAAAATAGATGAAATAGGGTACACCGGTTGTAGAATAAGCCCAAAAATAGTAGTTTACATGGTTTTTAGTCCAATCCTAAAAGAAATATGTTATGTAGGTTTCTATCCCAATCCCTATGTGAGTACATGGGTTTTAGTCCAAGATTAACATGTTATGAAGGTCATGGTAGGTAACCTTGATATAAAAATTTCTATTACTATATGTACTCCACAAAACCTATGTCTAATCATAAATTTTTTGTTTCATGGATCCTAATGTTTATTTCATTATGATTCATGTCTTATAAATTTCCAAGCTTTATCTCATGACTCATATTTATGATCTTTGATATGAAATATATGATCTCCTAATGTTAAAATAATGTTCTCATACCCCTATGTTCATGTTTGTGCAGCCATGTCTCCCTTTTGTTACCGATAATGAGCATATGAGATCGCCTATTTTTTTATTTCCATTCCCTAGGTTATGAAGAAATGTTTTTTGAAGATGTTATAAAGGTGGAGATCTTAAAGGATGATGTTAGTGATCATTCACCAGGATATCCTTTTTTATTCATGTTTCCAAAGACACAAAACTATTATGGACTTCAGTCGTGTAATATTAAAATTTACTTAATATTCATTTAAAATAGTGTTATATACAGCTATGTTAAGTAGAGGTATCTATATTTCGTATCAGAGGAAATTTTTAGTCAACATTTTGAAACATGGATTGTAAAACATTAGTGAGATCCCTAGGGGTATTTATAAGAATATATTGAGGAATGTCTCTAAGGATAAGTATAATGATAAGGATAAGTAAAGGAAAATGTATTGAATTTTGTAAAAGGATATAAAATGTGGTTTCCTCGAAATATATCCCTATGTGGATACTATAAGTGGATGTGTATCTAGAAATTCTGTACCTAGAAGTAAGAACTCTGACAAGATGTTGCAGTCCTGACTCAGGGTTATATGAAACATGATAACAGGCCATACTGGACACCTAGATTGACACTCCAAAGGCATATGATTTGGAAATTCAAAAACTCATCATCAAACATTATGAAGTATTTATATATAATATGATGATGAATAATCAACGATAAACCTAAGGTTTCATATATTATGAAAGGTTTCATAATGTATAAATCCTATGAGTCCCTCTTCATGATTTTGTTATTCCTCTCTATGATATTTGTTTCCAACCATATGTTTTTTGGATTTAGTAAATGGCTAGAACCCAAAGGGACCACACTAATGGTGATTGTGAGGAATGATGCAGTGATTTTTCTCCTAAGGATCTGAATGATTTTTGAGATAGAATGAAAAACCACGTTGTTATGCTCAAACATATTTCTAAAGTTATGAATCATGATGAACATCCAAATGATCAGAGGAGGTAATAGTGTTTTGTTGAGTCCTTCATGAGGCAACATATAACTTCATTCAGTAGGCCATCTAATCATCTTTCTATTACAAACTATATTAGTACCACTGAAATCATATTATCTATTCTCTGTTGTTCTGCTCATTAGAAAATTATTCTAGTTTTTTTTGTTAGAAGTTGAAGCAGACCAATGGTGGATTCTAATCAAGAATATGATGAAGTAATATGGAATTGAATTCATGGATTGGGTTGAGTTAAATTACTTATTCTTCAATAATTAATTTCTTCATGTTCTTTATATGATGATAGAAATGGAGTTACTTGAGTTTAAAAAAATGATGAATCTACTAGTTCCTACGAGGATAATTTCACAAGACTTTTGAGGTACGCTTCTGGAAGTATCATCCAACTATAAATTAAGGTTTATTGTTTCATCAGTGGCATAAATCTATGTCTCAGAAGGGAATTTTCTGTAAGATACTTTGGAAGCTATAACTAGATGGTGTTTTTTCATTCAATGTTGAAATAGAGGTTAGAGTTTTGACAAATCTCAAGCTTTTAACAAGAATAGGAATATGGAGTTCAAAGGATAATCAACAAACCATAGAGATAATAATATGATATTTCCTTTATGATCTATGTGTGGAAATAATATTGGTGGTAATTTTCATAATAGGACTAGTAACTATTTTAAGTGTATAAAGTAAATACATTGAGCAGTGGAATGCAGAAGTGATAGGAAAAGTTATATAATGATATGAATACTGAGAAAACTCCTCAAGATGCACATGACACACATTAGTTCTTTCATTTCTGGGGGTTTGTTCATTTTTTTCCAAAAGTGACCAAACCCAAGAATTTATAATGGGGATCAGTTAAAATAACCCCTAAGGACAAACAAAAATGGAAAAGCATATGAAATCATAATTGATTAAGTGACAAATGGTAATTGGGAACTCCATAGTGGGGGATTTCCTCTAGTATTTTTTTAAAAAAATATGTATGAAAATATTTATGATCCATTAGTGGAACATTTTATGATTCAAGGAATTGATTATCATTATATACATAAATTTTGGACAAATAAAATGATGTTCATTTTATAGATTTACAAGGATGAACCTAAGATTCGAATATAATTTTTTTAAGATAAAATCCTATTTAAGGAATAATATGTGAATTATATTTTGGAAAATTATTTGTATTCACTGAGGATTTATGGAAATTCATATTCTGAACTTGTATTCTATAGAATATATGATGAAGGTATTCACATGTTTGGTATGTTATGAGACATGGGGTATCAATGTTAAGATAATTTCATGGCCTTGTTTATACTATTTTGTATTGTCAACTTTTGAAGGGTTATAAAGTTACCCATTTATGAAAATATTATGTTAAACATTGGATGAAGTTTCTGAGAATGAATTATTATCTTTACACAAGAGGATTTAAGCATATTGGGTAAATTTTTATAAAAACATAGTGTTGGTGATAACTGATGACATATTAGATGGTATATCATGAGTCGCATGATCTTTTAGTGCTTCCTGAATGAAACATTAACCATCCTTTTTGGAGAAATGGGTGAAGTGGATCAATGAATAATAAAGGGTGAGGTTTTATAGAAATCATGCAAGTATATCTTTTCTTGAAAAATATTTATCTTTAGGAATAATTATCTTAAAACCCAAAATGTTATCATAGTTCCTCTATTTCGACGGAATTTGATGGTCCCTTAGTTCATCAACGATTTATAGATTTTTATTTATTATCTTTCTCCTTACCATGTTTTCTGTCACTCTCCATTAAAACATGATAGTCAAATTTATCTTATGTTCCCATGTTTTCACTTCCCGCATATTTTCTCTTATGTGAATACCTAGTTATATGTTAATTTGGGTAACTACTATGTTTCCAATATCCACTTTTTAAAATATTTTTTAGTGTTCATTTTCATGATGTGGGTTTATATGAATGAATCATTTATTTACTAAACATTCAATGTCTTTGTTGAAATTTTAGTCTGAAATTCCTTTTAAGGAAGGTAAAACATAAAATCCCATGATTTTGTGAAATATTTTTTTTCAAATTAATTAAACTTTTTATATTTTTAATTTCACGAGACACTGGAAATAGTTTAATGTGTGTGTGTGTGTGTTTCTGTTTTTTTATTAAAATACTATCTCAAACATTCCTTTCACACGTAACATTGATTCGTTGTATGTCACACACAACACTAACTAATCGTATGTTACACACAACACTGACGTTTCTAAGAAACATCATTTTATAATTATAATTATTTAAATTAGATAATTATAACATTGCTATAAAAAATAGAAATATGAACAGTAAGAACTACTTATAATTTTTTTATACTCATTTTAGATAAATAAAAAAATACTAAAAAAGAAATATAACATTTTTGGTTAAGATTTTATAAGTTTACAAATACTACTTAATCAAATAAACTATATTTCATGTCTCTTGGTGAAAAAAAATAAAATTAATTTTAGACACATATAGAAATTTAATTTAATAAAATAAACTTCATTTTTGAATTTATAATTCAGATATTATCTTCTGGTGAATTATTTATATTTTTTTGAGAAACAACTTTTTTTGATGAATGTTGACAACTTCTGCTTTCAGGTTAAAAACTGCATTTTTATGTAAATAATTATTAAAGGTAAATTATATATTAACTTTTTTTAAGCTCACATTATAGTAATTATTAATATATTAATACAAATTAGGTAATTATAAGCAATTTCACTTTGAAATTGAATATAAAAAGGTAATACATTTTTAACTTATTTCTACATCAAAGGCTCAAAATTTCGTATCATCTGTGAGATTAACATTAATCATAATTGTGGAGATTATATAAATTGAATTTATAAAATCCAACCGAAACCATTTTAATAAATATAATATCTATATTTTAATTATATCATGATGATTTTTGAACAAAATGATTAGTAAAAGAGATTAAAATTAGTGACAGTTATTATAGTCAAATTACGTTTAATTAGAGACTAAATCATAATCATATGGGCCAAATGTCCTATATTTATCCAAAATACATTGGATTTAAATATTTACATCGTATCCAGACATTTATATACTTTTATTATTATTTTATCTACTTGAAACTTGATGAACATGGGTGGAATCCTCTCTTTATGTATTTACTAGATTGCCACTCTGCATTCCCTATACAAGGAAAATTACCATCTCTCTCTCTCTCCGTCACAACTCCAAAACCTATTAATTTGGACATGATATTAAAAATAAACTTCCCAAATTTCTCCCTTCCTCCATGAATCTTTTATTTGAAAAATAAATTATTCCAAGGATGCCTTTTGGCACAAACATAAAGTAGTTACCAAATTAAGAGGTAACGTCTTCTCTCGATCTCATTTCTTCTATTTTCCTTATCCAAAACCTAAAATATATTTATTTAATTATTTTATAAAAAAATTATCATAAATATAAGATAATTATTTTTATGATATTTTTTAAACATAAACATACACACACCTCCATCTAATGGATTATTAACAAATTGAATATTTGTATGACGTACTACCACCTCACTAAACGATGATTGTTCAATTTTCGTTACCACCTTTCATGGTATACAGTATTATTGGAACTCTATTTATATATTATATATATTGTATTTTTTATTTATTTAATATTATTTAATCCTTTTAAAACACATATCTTTTTACTTTCCATTTGGTTCTCATTTGACATTTTTATTTGAGGAAGTGTGGATTACTACCCACTCAATGTAATATGACTCATTCACACACTATATAGAATGTATTAAATACTAGTTTAATGAATATATATTACATATATTATATGAAAAATATAATTTAATAATAATATAATTAAATATATATATATATAATTTTTTAATTATTTAAATACAATAATAAAAACAGAAACAACGTTCACGCCTACGTACGATTTACCGTATCCCTGAATTGTGAATTCCAATTTGTACTTCTATATTAAATATGTTATTATTATAATAATATATTGTATATCCATGATATTTATATCTTTCTTTAAATTGTGTAAATAATTTTATAAGGTATAAATAACAGTGATATAACAAATTGATACACATGTGAAGAATAAAGTGAATATTACCCGAAGAAAATCTAAAAATGAGATTGTTAACAAGTGGGTAATATAAGTTCATAATGAAACAATATATTGTATTTTATTAAATAATATGGTTATTTATAATATTTATAATAAATTTATAGTAATTATAAAATTGGTTTGAATGATTTTGACAAGATTCAAGACACAGGGTAAGGGGATTTCATCTCAATTTATTTTTGTGAGATACATGCAATGTTCGGCACTCCTTGTGTGGTGTGTGTACATACCCTCATTCTATTATATGTATATTATACATAAATTTATATTTATACACATATCCATTTTATTATTTTTATTTCAAGGTATTAATGTTTCAAAAGTTATCAAATCGGTAAAATAGATGCGTCTCAATTTACCTTCTTCGAGACACATGTTTCGTTATGCAACTAAATTCATTTTCGAGGCCTATATACTCTTATTTTACATTTTTTAACATGAAATTTATTATTTTCATGATATTTATGCACTATTTAATTTTCCTTTTCTTACATTTATAGTATGATCACAAGTTACCAAGTTATAATTGTGTATTGAGACTATCACATTGCTTTTCAAGATTTTTTAAATTTATGCTTCCTTTGATAAAATATTATGATCCATATTTCAAGAAAACTCATGAAAGTTTTTCTAATATTTTTATTCATGATATATTAAATTATTGGTACAATATTTTTAATCTTTGTTACATAATATAGTTATGAAATAATTTTTGAGAAATCCTGACTTTACACTCTCTTCAGTCAGAAATCTTTGTTTTCTAAAAAGGGTTACAAATTTTTTTGATTATTATACTAAAATATTCAAAATCAAATTTACCCGTTTTTTATATTTTAAATATTTTTCAAATTTAATATTCTTATCACTTGATGAATGAGTAATTTTTCAAATATTTTTATCATGAAAAAGGAATTTTTTTACCACATACGATATGTGAGGATCTACCCAACATCAATTTGTGGAAGATTTATTTTCTTGTTTAAAAGGTTAATTTTTAAGAAATTTTTTAAAAGGAATTTTTAAGGTAAATGTTTTCATGATTCTATTATAATTTTTTAATGAAACTTTTTTTCCAAAGTTTTTATTTTTTTAATATCCTGTTTCAAAAAAGAAAATATATTAAACCCAAGAAATATTTTCATGGATTATGTTTATATTAAAACGATTATGTAGCATGTCATTTTACACAGGTCATGATATGATTAAAAGTTTATAATACCCATTTCATATCATGTGTTATGATATGATTACTTATTATCTTGTGGTATATTTATGTACGGTTTCCTTTTGATATGGGTGGGACCAATATCTCCCTCTAATGCATTGGGTAACGATTAGTTGTATACAAGCATAAAGGGTACATGGGTTGTTTCAAAATACCAAAAACAAGATGTTACATGGATTGAATCCCAAGCCTAAAAGGTAGATGTTAAATGGGATTAATTCTAATCCCAAAAACAATATGGTACATGGGATATATCCTAAGCCTAAAATGAAGAGGGTACACAGGTTGTATCCTAATCTTAAAAACAACAAGGTAAATTGGTTGAGTCCCATAACTATATGAAATAGGGATAAGGGTTGTATAGAAAGCCTAAAAACAATAAGTTAAATGGGTTTTAGACTAAGCCTTAATGAAATACAATAATTGGATTTCCACTTGAAGCCAAAGTAGGTACATAGGTCATAAACCAAGCCTAATATGTTATAAAGGTCCTGGTAGGTGAACTCCACATAAAAGTTTATATTATTATATGTATGACCCAAATATAATGTATTATTCCTCATTTGTGATTTCAAGGGTCGTGATATTTGATTCATTATGATTATTGTCTTATGAATATCAAATCATTATCAAATAACTAATGTTTATGATCTTTTTTATGCATGTTATGATCTGTAAATGTTACGATCACATTCTTATTCTAAAATATTTGTGTTTATACATACATGCCTCCCTTTTTTACCCTTACTAAGCATCCAAGATCACCCCTTTTTATGTTTCCATTCCCTTGGTTATGAAGAATGGTTTTATGGGGAAGCAATAAATTTGGAGATCATTATGGGATATGTTGAAGATCTTTCACCAGGAAAGAAGATTTTGGTTCCATGTTTCCAAAGACACTAAACTATTACTGTCCTCAGACATATATTACTGCAATTTAGTGAATATTCATCTAAAATAGTGTAATATAAATGTATTATTAAGTCTTTTTCTCTATATTTAGAGTCATTTTTCTTGTTAATGAAATCATTATGTTTTACTCTTTTAATAATTTCCAAAAGTCTCCCTCCCCTAACTTATAAAAAGAAACCTGTCCTTTCACTCATCTACACTAAATTGATATTTTTTATTAAAAACACCCTAAATATTTTCCATATAAACATGGTTGTAAAAATTTATGGGGGTATTTCCTTTCAGATATATGAACCACATGGTTCTTAATATGTGATCTAAATGAGTTCTTTTAAACAAGAAGTAGTCACCTTAACCCACTATATTATTTTTTATTTCATCTTTTACCTACTCTAAATTAGTATTATTTATCATAAAATAATAAATCTAATATCCTAAATATACTAAATTTTATTATTATTATAAAACCACCATTATTATCCCTCTTTTCTATCAAATGGGAAGTGAAAGTATCCCTCGTGTGTACAAACGACTTACCATCTTCACGTAGTTATACAATTCATCGTTCACAAAAATATTTTATGGAATGTTGTCATGATTATGTTAATATTTATTTATTATATTTTAAGAACAATTATTCATCTTGAATTGTAATATCATATAAACCTTATTAAATTACAATATATAGGAAAATGACAACCTTGGATGTGTGTATGTGTGGACTACCCCAACCATGAAGCTATGTGATTTGTTTCCCATTTTTACGTTATATAGATGGTAATAAGGATATATTTAATGAATATATTTGACGAATATGATATAATAATTATTCTATAATTTTTAATTACTTTTTACCATAATTTTTTCCATCCTGTGAAACATTAAAACAATGTGCATGAGTACGTATGTCCTACCATCTCCATGAACAGTTTAATTCATTTTTCTATCATTAATTTTGTGGATATATATATATATATATAATTTTTATGAAATATATATAATTCTTAATATTATGTATGTTATGGAACCATGATAAAATTATAAGGACCAAAACTATCGACCAAAAATAATCATGAAAAACAAAGGAGTTATCGATTGAAACAGTTATTTTAATAAAGATTTATTAATAAAAAATTGATAAGTATTTATATATAAATCATATTTTCTACGAAATATATATGAGTATATTTATATAATATTAATTATAATGAATATATATTTATTATTCATAATTTTTGAATGTGTAAGAAGGATGTCTGACCTATGGTGAGGGTTTTATGTTACAATCTCATTCCTTATCGGGATTATTTATCATTAAGTTTTGTTGATGAAATATAATGGTATATCTGTCAAGAATACCATTAATTTTTTTATCCTATATTTATTTTTGTATAATAAATTTTTTTCATTTTATTTTAATCTATTTAAAACATAATACTTTGAAATAATTTTTAATGGATACCCTACTTTATTTCCCTCTTCATTAAAGAAATTATATTTCTTCTATATCTATATTTTGTAAATGTACTTTCTTAAATGTTTTTAATTTGTTTGAATGATTATTTAAATAAACTGTACTCATTATTGAAAATAAAAAATTGTTTGAAATTAAACTTCTCATCATCTTCCAAATGAGTTAATTCTTTACAATTTTTACAAAATTTTGACCCGATTAATATTTTGTAATTTAGACGGCATGAATTGAATTTCTAAATTTCATGAACATTGAATATTTTGAATATTTCAAAACATGTTTCCCAAGTTGTATTAAATGAAATTATTTTATATAATATTAAGAAATTTATATATTTTAAATATGTGATTTCAAATTAGAAATTTTATTTTCCTCATGAATTTTACAAAGTGATCATTATAAATTATTTTATATATAATATAACATTAATTTATGTTACAAACACATATACTAGGTGTGTGATACAATGATACCATCCTTATTGTTTTTATGGATGTTTTATTACATTTATGTAAAGATTTTAATGAAACCCATTTATCATCAGTAGGATATATTGTCATGAAATAAGAAAATTTTTACGAAATATATTTATATTCCAAGGCTTATAATCTGATAAAATGTTTATAAAAGTCATTTTCATTTCGTGGGTTATCATATGATTAATTTTTTAGGGTGTGTGGAACACATATGTGTGATTTTAATTATGTGATGGTTTCACCCATAATTTTAAATCCCACGAATGGAATGAGTAAATTTTGATATTTCATGAGATATACAGGACATGAATAAAGAGTAAAGTCTGTTTAGTAAAAGACTCTATACACTATGTCTATCACCCCATGGATTTACAATGTTTTTCGTTTAGAATAAATTTAACTTTTTTTCCCATATTACATTATAAAAAAATAATATTATGTTTCTTGCAACATAGATTTTTTATTTCTCTATATGGAACACCAAGGTTATATTTCATTACACACAAGGCTGACTTTCCATGATGTCTTACGTAACACAATGGCCGAGTTTTACTGAAAAATAATTATATTTAATATAATAATATAAAATCATTCCATTAAATTTATGGTTATGAAAAATATTATATATTTATGAAAATGTAATGTGGAATTTATTGGTTACCTATTAATTGGAAATTAATATAGAAACAAAAAAAATATTAATAGAATGATTTTATAAAAGATTATTTTTATGTGAAAAAAAAGAGATTTATCTTAACAAGTTAAAAAATTACTATTAGTAAAGAATATTAATGAAATTTATATATTATATATTCAAATTATATTTTTGGAATTAATAAATTAGTTTTTTTATCCTTCATTTTTTGTTAAATATTAAAAAATATAGAATTTTATTTCAAAACATCTTTTTTTTGTGGAAGTGTGGACTACAACCTCCTCAAAGCGGTGTGTTATATTCACACAATACATGGAATGTATTTAGGATGGTTTTAAATAAAAAAATGTGACATATATTACACTTATATGATATTCATGAAAGAACTAAAAAAATTATTATATATCATTTTTATTCTTACCCACTTTAGACACTAAAAATATGATAATGTCATTTGTGGATGTATGGACTACCACCTCCTCGATGCATTGTGAATACTCTAACATCACAAGAATTATATATTTATGTATATATGAATAAATGAAAAGTTATTTATGATATATTTATTATTATATAATGATATATGGTTACTTTCATTTTTTCGATAACTATAAATAGAAAATGGAAATTTTCTTCATGCATGCATATGGGATACCAACTCCATGATTGTAACACTCATTAATTTGTCATAACCATGATTTATAAATGATTTTATTAGTAAAAATGATCTATTAATATGATAATTATGTCACTATTATTATTCTTTATATTTTTATATAATGACCCTTTTGACCACAGTCATCCTACCAAAGGCTTTTTGACACATGAACACAATTTGTTTAAAAACACCTAAAGTCAAATTAATTGTCTAAGTAGTCGTAAAAAAATTTAATAAATATACTAAAAGTAATAATAAACATTAATAATATTTTTAATTATGTAAATAATAAACCTAATTTTATTTCTCATTAATATAAATTCACACATGATAGGTCTGACCCAAGGTAATGAATTTTAAATCAATTTATATTCCATTGAGACTTATTTGTTGTTATGAACCAATTAACTTTTATATGATGTATATACTACCCTTATACATGTTATATCCTAAACCTACTTATTTTTATGATATTTTATGTTTCGTTTAATGTTATTCCATCATAATTATAATAATTAAAATGCTTCAAAGCGGTATAGGACATATTGGATTGTTTAAAGATTATTTTTCTGAAGATTTTTTTAATAACATTTAAATGGTATTTCCATTCATCAATGTCAAAAAACCCTTTTTTTATTATCCTAAACTTAGGAAATATAAATAATTCTCTATTACTTATTCAATATGAGTATTTGGTAAGGCATTTTGTTTATTAATTTAATTGATTATTTGATATGTGGAATACTTTGGACAAGAAGTGACGAGTAGGGCCATGAAATTATATTTCCCCTCGATGCTTCGATAGGTTCTAATGATAAAAATATGTTTTCCAAATTAAATATTTTCCTAGCTATATATTTAAACATTCATTTTAATGGTCTTCATGATATAGGTTTTCATGAGCCTCAATCAATACATATAATAATTAAGCATTTAATTCGTATATATTTTAGTTATCATTGTTATTATCTATGAGATTTTCATATGATCAAATATATGGATGCATTTTATTCTTAGTTTATTGAATAAATGGAATTTTTTTGGCTATTTACCATTATATATTGATTATCATTTATCAGGTTATTTATGTGGAATGTGTTCTCAATTATTTTCTTTTCCATGTGTCATTATTATTATTGAATCATTATTTATTCTAATTTACTTACCCATACTGTGAATTTGAGCTCACCCTATTTTTTCATTTCCACAGTACATGAATATAAAATCTTGTATTGTGTTTCTAGGATTATGTTTATTATTATTTTTATGTATTGTGTTTTATTTAGTATAATCTAATATAATATGGGTATCATGTATGTACTCTAGTTTTCCAAAAATTCTAAACTCATCAATCATTTATTATTTTATTCCATGTAATGATTATAATGTAATAAATTAATTCAATGGCTTTAAGATTCTTATTTTGGGGTGTTATAGTTGGTATTAGAATAATTTTAATAGAATCCTTGGAAATTATATTTAGGATAACATAGATTTGGGATTATGGCCTTAAGATAGAATTAGAGGCTAAGTATTTAAGAACATCTTTTTATTTTTTTAATGGTGTATATATTAGGTGGGTGTTCCCATAAATATATCCATTTTTGGACAGTACAAGTGGATGTGTGTCTAGAATAAAGATACACAGCCGTTTTGACTCTGACAAGGTGCATCAGGTCGGGCTCGAATGTAACCTAGTACACAAAAATGGGCCATACTGCACACCTGGTTTGACACTACCAGGGGATATGATTATGATAAAACATGTTTTCATTACAAACCATTATGAAGTAATTGAATGTAAATATATTTCCAAGAAACTATAGTTATTATTATGATCTTAGTTATGGAAAATTTACTGAATTTATGAAATGTATATCACTATTTTTAGGATTATAAATTATGTTACATAATGTTATGATCTAATCTAGTAATGGAATTTTTTTTATAAATGTGACCTCTAAGGAAGAATGGTTTCATTAACCAAGGAAAATTTAGAGGTTTACCAACCGAGAAAGACGATGTAGGTTGTACTATAACTAAGAGAGTTATGGATATATTATGGAAACTTAATCAGGTTATAAAACAAAACATTTCACAGATGGAGAAATTTGTTCCGTAGTGAGATTCTTTGATGTAGGAACTCTTTATGTGAGAGAGGACCCCACAATTTAGTGGGACTATTGATCCAATGGGAGATTAGTAATGGATTAAGTATTTTTGGAAAATTTATTTATGTAAATGGGATACAATGATATTGAAAAGCTTGCGCTTTTAGTGTGTTGTCTTTATAGGGATGAAAATCAATGGTGGTCATTAATCCATAACACTAGAAAGGATGAGGAAATATAACCCATAGAATAGAAAATTTTTAAATACATATTATATGAAAAGTATTTCCCTCTTGGGAAACAAAATGATATAAAGATAAGGTTCCTTAATTTAATGAAAACAGAGGAAGGGCGTGTTGTAGAGTATGAATCTACCTTTAAAGGGTTAGAAATATATTCTATATATTTCATATGCAACACATATGGTAATATTGATCACATATTTTAAGTGATTATGCAAATTATTTTAATGAAACTGGTGTATGAATATTTTTCATCACACATTGAAATGGTTTGATGTTCTATCAAGATAGAGAATGAATTATCCATGTCTTATAGATTAAACTTAGATCATTGGAAGAAGCTAAATTAATGTGAAAAAAAATAGATAAAGGTAATAATGGAAATGGATATTTTTTTGCATGTGATGCCTGTAGAAATAATCACTCTATTACATGCATGAAAGGATTAAGAGTTTGTTATAAGTGTAGAGAAAATGGTCAACAGGAAAAATATTGTGAATCGAATAAGGAAAATTCTTTTATTAATTATTTCAATTGCAAGGATATGGGGCACTATGAAAACTAATTCCCCAAGCATCAATAGAATATACCTACAAATAATCTATGGGATGAAGGTCAATCATATGCTATTGATTTAAAAAATGTGAAGTGATTAATTTTATCCTATATTTCGATCATGGAGTAATTTAGGAAAACTATGTAGTTGATGATATCCTAGTTATAATTATTATGGAATGTATATGGAATGTATTATTTTATTTCTTTATTAATAATTTAAAATCTTATGTTGATTGGTACCAATAACCATGAGATGTGATTCAGTAGTAAGTTGAACTTTTTCTAGAGTACATGGTTGGGGGAATGATAAGCCTTGATATATTCCAAATGTTGATTTAATGACATTTGTATAGATATATGATTAATATCGATAGAATAATTAAGATATTTCTATCTATAATGTAAATGATTCAAAAGTTTTGGATGATAATATTTTGTAATGTTTAAAAAATTATGTAATGGTTTATGTGGAATATTAGATGTTTTTTTATAGATTCATGAAATACTTAAACCTATGATGAAAATTGTGATTAGATATGATGTATAAATTGGTCAAGACACAACCATTAGATACGATTTTGTTAATGAAATCGAAATACCTATTTACTTGTATTCATATAGAGTGAAACAATTCTTCAACTATTGAATAATGGTTTAAAAAAAATGTTGTCCTATTGTCATCGTTTTTATGATATCAATGACCTCATTCATAACAGTGCTATAAGGCATTTTTATCAACTTTTAGGTGAACATGTTCTCTATCTCTCCCCATCAGAACATAATTGTTATATTTTTCTTCTATACCAATTTTTCCATTTCCAACCTATGTTCTCCAACTTGGGAACCCAGTTATATGACTATTTTACATCCCAATCTCTATTATTAATAATATTTTTAATTACAATATTTATGATTTGGGTTTCTTAACTGTATTTTACATTCCAATATCAATTCCTTGATTACTGAGATCAATTTGGAGTTGCAAGAATGCAATTTATTTATGGTGGGGAGAATGTAACACCCAATACCTTACAATATTTTTATTTTAGAATAAATTTAATTTTTGTTCATAGATTGATTTTTAGGAAATACAAACTCATCATTATGTTACACATGAAATAAATATTAGCACTCTCTGCATGAGACACCCATGTTATCTTGCATTACAGGCATGAAAAACTACCTTATATGTCTTATGTTACACACAAGACCGAGTCTTACCGAAAAATTATATATTATTAAAAATAATATCATTCAACATAAAAAGATTTAAAAAAGATGTTAAATAGATTTTTATGCATATAATCAACTAAATTATGAAATTATATAGATTAATTTATTTGTTTTTTATTAATTAGAAATAAATATAGAAACCAGATGAATATAAAGTGTTTGCTTTTATAAAAGACTTGTGTTATGTGAAAGAAGGAGTTTTTTATTAATAAGTTAAATTAGTTAATATTATTGAGTGATATTAATTAAATTTATATATATTATATTCAATAAGTTATTTTTTATATTTATACAAGAGGCTTTATAATAATAAGATAAGAACAAACCCATTTTTACATATAAAACCGATGTTTTTATAAATGATTTTTTACCACATTTTATTGGAGAACCAAGATTAAATATTGATTTTGTTACATTTGTGTATTTTATATACCAAAATAAAATTTATTTTTGAAATAAAAAATAATAATTAAGTTATGTGGAATTGTTGGTATTAATTTGTGAAGTTACAATTTTTTGATTAATAGTGAAAAATACTAAATTTTAATTCAAAACTACTATTTCTTCAATTTAATTTATAATGTTATATTAAATTTATGATTTTTTTACTGTAAAATTATAAAATTTATGCATCAATTAATTTAATTTGGTTTATTTGAATCAATTTTACTTTGAAATTGGATATAAAAACATACCAATCTTTTGGACATGTTTACTTTACAAACATAATTTTTCATCCTATCTGTGGGATTAAATAAAAATTAATTTCTATAGCATATGTGATTGGAATTTTTAAAAATTGATTCCATATTTTTAATGATCAATAATTTTAATCTCTAATATTTACAACTTATTTAATAAAATATAATATAAAATGATTAAAATTAATTACAGTAGTTAAGGGAAAATTTAGCATAATAAAGGAATTCACCTTAAAAATAAGGGAAAAAATGACCTATAAACATGTAAAAAACATTTTATGTCTAAATAACTACCCTATACTACCTTATATGTAATTGTATTCATTATTGGATCCACTTTTCATTTAAAAATGTTGGTAAAATTCTCTTTTCAAAAATTTAGACGAATGTCACTCCCCCTCCACTCAAAAAAGGTACTCACCCCTCTCAATTATTCACAAATCACAATACCATTTTATCACTAATTTTATACCCATATAATCTCCCAACATCCCTGCCCTCATAATATAATCCTCACCATAGGACGAAATAAAACCAATAAATCATGTTTTGTGCAAACCAAAAGGTGTTGCCTGAAAAAGAGGTAACATCCTTGAACAATATCTTTTATTTTATTATTCTATTCTTATATAATAACATATTTATATTCAATATACTTATTTTTAATACTAATTTTTTTAAATAACCTTACACGCACTTCAATCTAATGGGTAACAAACATACAATGTATGTGTACGGTGAACTACAGCCTCATGAGACAATGACGTTCATTTTTCCTTTACTACCTCTAATGGTTCGGAATTATGAGGGAAATATTACTTTGATAAGTAATATATTATATTTATAAATTTTTTATAATTATATAATTCTTTTTTATCACATACCATTATGCACTCCATTTTGTGGGAATACGATATAATCGTTTGTAGAAGTGTTGACTACTGCCTCCTCAACAAGATGTGATACGTTCACACATTATATTGAATGTATTAAAGATAGTTATAATTAAAAAAAATTGAAATTAATTATATATATATGATATTCCTGACATAATTAAATTTCATGTAATATAATAAATCATTTTCCTTATTACCCTCTTCACACACTTAAAAAGTGATAAAGTCGTTCATGGATGTGTCGACTACCGCCTCTCGATGAAAAGTGAATCTTTTCATCACAGTAATTATATATATATAAGTACATATGATTAAATAAATGTTATTTATACTATAATTATCATTCATGAATTATATAATGTTATTTATCTACTTTTTTAATGATCATTGAAATATGGAAATGTTACATATGCGTATGTATGAATTAATATCTCCATGATTGTAATGTTAGTTAATATTAATAAATATATTCCATAATTGGTTATAAAATTATAATTGATGAATGAATATTATAATTATTCAATCATTATTATTCTATATATTTTCTTCTAATTGACCCATTGACCATAGTCAACCCACCAAAACTATTTTTGAAACATGAAACAAATTTGGATAAAAATACATGACATAAATTAATTTTTTATGTAGTTGTAAAAACATTGTAATAAGTGAAGTTAAATTAATACTAAACTTCATGATCGTTATGAAGAAAGTAAATATTTAACATAAGTTTTTTATTCCTGAACATAAATATTCACATGACTTATCGGACTCAATGTAAGGGATTTCTTCTAAATTTAAATTTCATTGAGGCTTATTTGTTGTTATGAACCATTTCACTTTTATATGGTGTATATACATCCATTTTACATTTAATGTCATGAATATACTTATTATTACGATATTATAAGATTCATTTAATATAATTCCGTCATATTGATTATCATTAAAATCCTTTAATGTGATATAGGACACTTTTTAGTGTTTGAGGATTATTTTCCTCGATAATGTTTTAATGATCATTCAATGGTATTTACATTCATCAATATCAATAGCCCTTGTTACTAATTATCTTCTAATAAGATGATATTGATAAATATGGATTCTTTATTCGATATGGATATTGGAGAATTCATATATTTTGTTAACTGAATTGATTATTCAATATTAGGAATTCTTTGGAGAGGCGATGAATGGTAGGGACAAAGAACTATATCTCCCCTCTTTGCATTAAAAGGTTATCACATGAAAGACAATTTAGTCTAATTAAAAAGTTTTCTACCCTTAGTTTTAAACCATATTGTGAAAGGTATTGATGATTTTTTCATTAGGAAGAAAGAAGACTGGGAGACCCACGTCGATGTTAGTTTGGTTTGGCCCAATGGTTGATTATGGCAGGTTTATTTTGAGAATAATAGTTAAAATCATGTTACCATAGTCTCTCTTTACTAAAAACTCACAACGGTTCCCCCATTCATAACTGGTATAGACCCGAATACCAAATATAGGTGGTCACTTGGGTTTACAGGACAGATATAACTTGGGTACTTGCATTGTTCAATAGGATGGGAGTTCAGGCTCATTGCGACCTTTTTGGGGGAACTTTGGACTATTCTAAGACTCTTTTATGTATCTTATGTTTTGTTATCGAACCATATCCTAATCTAGATATGGGACCAATTACCCTAAAAATGATTATGGGATAAATCCATCATTGTATAGAAGAAGGGGATATCATTTTTTAATCCAACTATATGTTCCTAAAGTCTTCAACCATTTCCCAATAATGGGAAGTTATTATGTGATAAAGCCATATAAACATGTGTTTCATAATTTTCTGTCTTGTAGTGTGACAGTTCATATTTTAATGAGGGGATTTGGCCACTATGAGGCATCCAACATTTCCTAGTTATCTCATGAATGAAACCCCATGTAATTCATTAAAACCATGTCATTTAATTCCATGAAGAAAGGAAATATATGAATTATCACAGACACTGGTTATTCAAGATCGAGTCTTGGGGGACATCCTACATATCATTATTATAGCTTGTATCATATTTTTCATAGTTCAATTTTCTTCTCAGTCCAATAGCATATGAAATTGAATAATAATACCATGGGAATGATGGGTTTATGTGTGTTGATATGTTGGAAACATGAGGGGAATTACACTAAAGAGGGTATCTACTTAATATCAGTACATAGAAATGTAGCCTACATATCCTGTTTCTGGATGAAATCATAGTTCTTATAGTTTAGTAACACCCTTGGGAATTGATATAAGATATTTTCCCTTGTATGGATGAAAATTAATCATGACACTCATTAGGTCTTACGTACATACATTTCTCTAGTTGGTGAGTATTTTTTATTTCAATGATATGAAAATCAAAATTCCATAATCGCATGTGATGTATACCCATTTTAAATCAAGGGATATCATGTAATCAGTGTCACTGTATATGGAGGTGGGGATTATGTTCTGGGATAGTCCATGGGAGATTAATGGAGATTGAACCTCTGAGAGGCATCCTACGTATCATGGTTTTAGAAAGAATAATATTCCTCATAGCTCCCTTAATTTATCAATCCACTAACTTATGATTTTGAATGATTGGACCATGGGAATGGTTAGGTTATTATGGTTTAAATTTCAGATACATGGTTGGACACATACTGAGGTGGATTTCCATCTGAGTTTAGGATCAGTCCTTATTAAGGAATCCTACATATCCTGATTATGGTAGGTATAAAATTCTTCATAGTTCAATTAAAATCACAGTCCACTAACAGATGAGGTTGATTGACCATCCCATGGGAATATTTGGTTCCTAATGGTTGAACTGTCAGAGACATGGTGGGATCCATACTAAGTTGGATGAACCTCCAAGTTTAGGATTGGGCTTTAGGATATAATCTTATGTATCCTAATTATGGAAAGAATCAGAGTCCTCCTGGTTCAATCAATCAGTACTTACACACTGACATTACCTTTGTCTTCATAGAGGTTTATGGTGTAGATGATATGATCTTTGCAACTCCTTAAGTCTATGTGAGCTATGACTATTTTACGAAACAACAGATAACACAAAATCAATTTCATTACTTTTGGATGAGAGGATGAGGCTCTAGGAATACCCTTGGAAGATTAATATGGATCTCGAATCCTTGGGAGGTATCCTATATATCTTAGTTATCGGAAGAATTAGAGGCATCAAAGATCCCTTGATTTGGGATATCACACAAAGGATGCCCTTATAATCAGTACATATAATTCTATGTCATTGGTTAGGGATTACACTCTAATTTTTCCATTATTATTTGGGTTTACACACTAAGGATAGACATTGTTATCAAATCCTGGGATGCACTCGAAATCAAAACCGATTTCTTGCCTAACATGCATTTATTGTCTTCCCAATATTCATTAATTTCATCATATTCATATCAAAGTGTGTATGTTCGAAATGATAAAAGACAATTTTATGATCTAGTTGACTCTTCTATAGGACACCACACAATCTGGACGACATATCTAAGGGTTTTTGTGTGATCAGGTTTTGCTTGTCCATTAGACATCACAAGAACTTCTTAGTAGATACAAAAAGAAATAACATCAAATGGTTGGATTTTCTAGATGGTGTCTCATAATATAGTTAAACATACCATTTGTCAAAGCCAGAGATAGCTAACGTATATGGATGGAATCCTGATATTCAATGATACAAGTCTTTTAGGGTGTCACATGTCCTGGATGATATGTCTGAAGGGCTACCCGAGACCTAGAAGGTGTGCCTGAAGGTCATTGTAAGAGCTAGTTGACAATATCAGGAACTACCATGGGACTTGGTTGATATTGACTTGTGCTACCATATGGTTCATGCGATATATATGAAGATAATGACAAGGATAGGGTGTCTATCCTAAAGGGACTCACAAGATCAGGACGGTATGTCAAGGGACTCCATGTGACTTGCCTCGATATACCCAGAGTATTTTCAATGATCATAGGAGTGTTGTGTGACTTGGGAGACATGTCTTGGCACTGTCTCATAGTCAGGGTGGTTCATTCGAAGTGTTGGTGGTCCAGGGTATATGTTATTTTCTTAAGTCACATATCTTTAGTATTTTTAAAATCCTTTATAATTTGAATTCCTTATATTTTTATAGAGTTAGTATGTATTATGTCTTGCATGATCTATAAGGTGTGTGGGATGTCCTTCTTGTGTCCTATCATAATTCTGTCACATGATTTATAAGTGATCACAGAAAGAACCAATTCAAGTTTCATGGTTTCCCTATCTGTTCTTGTGTATCTTAAATGGTGGAGAGATTTCTATGTGTGAGATCCACCACTCTGAGAAATCTGATCTTGTACTGGTATGAGTTTCAAAAAGTTCATCCATCTTTGGATATTCATCCTCAAAATTATGATAGTAAGTTGTTCCTTTTTTATGCTAGGGTGGGGTATTTATAGGAATATCCTCCCCAAGAATTCATAGTTTGTGAGGAATCTATCATGTGAATCTAGTATGGAGTCAGTAAGGAGATTCGGAATCATGAGTCTTCATGATTTTCAGTATTGGATCGCTTCGAGGGTGTCACCTGAGTTTCAGTGACCACAAGTCCCACTTGTAAACACCTCTATTATTGTATTATTTCCAATTAATAGGGACTCATGGAATCATTCCATCATGTTGAATGACATCCCTATTTCCATATTAACATGTCCAAGGGCCTTAGTGAGATCATGGACACTCTAGTATCCCTTCATGTGATCTCTAGTGAAATTTCAATGATTTCCCACGATATAGAGATGGATTGTCAAGGGGACATTGTGGGATCATGATGAATTTCCAAGGAGTATTGTGATTACATGTTGCAGATGTCCTTAGTGTATCACTAAGTTTTTATAACCTTGAGAAGATCTTTTATCCTCTTCCTCTAATTTCCTTGGTTTATTTTACAAAGTTCAAGAGCCATGTGAGATATAATGAGTAATTTAAGAGACAATTACTCAAAAATTTTGATGATGTATCAAGTGACCAATAAATGTCCTTTGAAGATGTGTGATAATTTCATGAACAATCCCATTATTTTTTCATTAGGGGGTCAAAGGGAGATTTTGATTTTTCTTTTACATACCAGATGCACTTTGAGTTATGGGGATGACACTTTGATTGGAATTCGTGAGATGAGGTGGACATGTCATTGTGGTCTTTATGTGTCTATCAGATCTCTATTGGTGTGTTGTGGGATGCTTACAATTTTGAGTGGCTATGATATCCTCCCCTTTTATTTACTTTTATTATTTTACAATATCTTGGCGGTTTCTTGAGTTTCGTTGATTATTGTTGGCGATAAACATTCCAAAAATCAATGATCAGTCATGTGAGTTTTTCTGCCACATGAGGCCTCCAATTTTCAAATATTTACATCTTGTTTATGATTGACTTTCAGATTTTTTTTAAGTGGCATTATGTTTGAAATGTCGTGTGTCATTGGGGAGCTCGTCCAGCTTCCTACGTGGGATAAATAATCAAAAAATAGTGCCTATGTAAGTATAGGAGGACTTGTCAAAATTTTATATGTGGGATCTGCTAGAGGTTATGTACTGTATATGGATCCTTTAGGTTACCATATGAGGGTCATGTGATCTATTGAAGGATCCTGAAACCCATGACAATCCACCTCTTTTTTATTCCATGGGTTTTTTGAGGATACTAATACACATATATAGGTATTTATTCATTAATTATTTTACCAATGTTCATTTGGTGGGCATCAAAAAATTCCCCCTTCAGAGTAGCATTTGTGGGGACAAGCGTGCAATTATAAGGAATGCAAATTCTCTCATGAGACATTGGAATTATAATAAATTGGTTTGTATGGTGATTCTTAGTCTTGTGAGAAACAACTGGTATTATTAATAATTACCAATATATAGGGTGTGAAAATACATTCATTTCTATGGATTATACACTAATTGAGAAAAAATAATTTTAGGCTTATTCTCCTATTTCCTTATCTAATCACCTGTTATTCCTCCACTTGTCATACCTACCCCATTGGTCATAATGGCCCTAAAAACCATTCTGATATAGAAACAAATTCCTTCCTTGATTATTGATACCCCATTGGAATTATTCTTTGACCAATGGGAATTCCATCATCATTTATTTCATAACGTGGGGCATAGGTGGCTTTGACCAACAAACTCTATATAAAATCATGAAGAAAATTATTCTCACTCAAAAAGATCTCAAAAAAATGAAATGGATTTTCATGATCTAGAATATGTGGCTCATATTTATAGCAAGATTAGGTCGATGTTGGAGGCATTTGGGTAGAGTAGTCAATTGATATTTTAACTACTGCAAGCACAAAGGATACCTGGTCTGCAAAAATATGAAGTAATGATAAAATCATTGTCCATTTAAGGTATGACCTCTCAACATCATCATCCTCACTAGAAACTATGTAGAAGGGAGTTTAAGAGTTGATTAATTTTTTAAATGCTCTATATCATTGATTAGATGAGGAAGAGGTGGGGTGAATGGAAATCTAGAATTCAATCAAGGCTTCCCATCAATACCTCATTGATTTGGACAATATAACATATTACATCTTATAAAAATTTTGTGTACACTATTTTTGTTTGGATTCTTGGAGGTACTTCGACATGTGGTGATTCCTCCTTCCTTTCACATAATCAGTGAATGCATTTTCCCAAACCTTCTTTGTTAATATCTAGTTCTCCTTCCTTCCATGGTGTGCATGTCAGTATTATTATTTGATATGAATTGCCATTGATACCCATCCCTTGTGTAATAATAAGTATAGAAAAATTCCTTGGTTTAAATTATGAAATTATAAGAGTTTATCTCTTGAGAAATTATTATTAATGCCCACCAACATGATATTCTTCTTCGTTAATGTCTTCCAAAAATCTTGAGATCAATTTATTTAGAGAATCATTTTAAGGGTTGGATATATATTCCATGAATGGAGGACTCAATTTTCTTTTCTAAAGAGGATAGGATTGATGATCGTAGCATGATTTTTAAAGCTAGATGGTGGGCCTCGAATGATCTTGTAGAACAAAACCATTGATGTGTGGTAGTTTATATACTTTTAGCTTGGGCATTCCATTGCATTATTTTAAGGTCTTTTAGCTCTGACCTTCTTTCACTGTCGTTTAAGGACTCTTATCTCAGAACATATATAGTTTATGTTTAATTACTTTTAGCTCGGACCTTCAATTACAATATTTTAGGGTCTTTTAGATCTTACCATATATTATTTTAGTTTATTTTATTTTATATTGGACCTTCTATCTCTTTAGTTTACTTTCTTTTAGCTCATACCTTATATTTTTGAACTTTTGTATCTTCTATCTCAAACATTCTATCACTCTAGTTTATGTTCTTTTAGGTCGGACCTAATATTGCTTTAGCTTACTGTCTTTTATCTCAGACCTTATCAATGAGTGTGGAATATGGTGAAGGCATCCACAGGTGACCCAAAACACACTGAGGTGATGGGTTCTATTATGGTGCTGCAAGGACTCACAAGTATCATAAATCCATTTTGTAGAGTGAATCATTTGGTTAGTGACCATAGGTTCATATGCATGATCGATAGGCATACATTCATAGTCAATAAAGGTTCCCTCAAGCAGATTACCATTTCTAGGGTTTATGGAAGACATATATAGGTAATTTAGTTTTTGGAAAAAATACTAGGGATTTTCGGTCCACCTGGATAGTTGGAGCGTAAATGATTTAATACTTAATAGAAACATTTAGTCGTGATTGTGGGATGGCATAGACTTACATGGGAGGAACCATAACGCATTGAGGTGTCGAGTTTCATTTTGGCATTTCTAGGGATCACAAGGATTCAAGATTATTTCATGAAATGGGGATGCTCTATTAGTTGGTGGGTCAAGTACCTTATGTGTCGGTGGAATGGTAATGAAAAATATGATCTACCCTTCATTGAAATTTACATGACGGTTGTTTTATTACTAAAATTTACGGATGACGATTTTTGGGTTTGGATGAAAATCCATCGAGGAAGGATTCAGGCACCCTAGGGAAATTTGGATATTATATTGTAAATATCAATCCCTACGACATGTGGTTTTCAGTCAAAATTAATAGTCTATCAATGCTTTGGGAATGTAGTTTCACATTCTTACATTGATAAAGGACAAAAATATGCTTTTATGGAGTCCAAGATGACAAATAAACTCGTATATTTTGGCACAACGATTGTAAATCGTGGTCCAAAGTGGTCGGGTCAGAAGGATGATGTTGGATAGTCATACTAGGAATAGCCCAAAACATTATGGGAGTTTGGGATCTTATACAGTTATGTCAAGGCTCATAAGGATTAAAAAATCCACTCTTTTAGAGTGATGAATTTGGATGAATACCATAATCACATATGTAAGAACTATCGGCATACATGAATAGTTATGAAGAGGTCCACTAAAGCCAAGTATCCTATCCAGGTTCCATGGAAGGATGTGGTGATCTGAGAAACTAAAATAATGATGTGATGATTTTGGAAATCAAAATATCCTATAAGGGTTCGATCACCCAAAACATTGTGTTAGTACTTAGAGAACACATTAACATGGTGAGGATATGTGAAAAATCATTACTCTAAATTTTTCTTTTACTATGGGATCTAGTGAGTATAGAATGGATTTTACTAGGGCTAACTAGTATACCCTGTGATATTTATTCCTTATTCATTCATAACCTATTTTTTCATTAACTCTATAGATGAATAGTTTAGTGAGCGAAGACTTGTCTTCTACTCAGACCTCTTTTTGAGGGACTTCAGATATAGAATTTGTGTGTCTCTTTTTCTATAAGTTTAACGCCTTTTGATTTGCAACATTATATTTTGGATGTTATGGTAATACCACTTTTACTAATGTTCATGTAGTATATGTTCATGAAATTTATGTACTTATGATGAAGGATGATACTCATGTGATCAATTAAGATACCCAAGGCTGAGAGTATATAATCATATTTCTAAGCAATAGATGAAGATGTTGTAAATCATGGATCAAAGTCCCTGAGTATCATGTATTGATATGGGGAAATCATATCAAGATTAGTTTAAATCATTCTAAGGTGTTCAATTCTTCCACGGTGATTTCAGGGCTCCCAAGGATCAGAAATCCCTTTTCATAGTGACGTATTTGTTTGGAAACCATAGGCACAAATACATGATACATAGGCATACATGCATAGATAAGAAAAGGGGCCATGAATCCATGTATCCTTTCTAGGGACCTTGTAATTTTACAATTATCTGTGGAACTTAATACATGAAGTGTGGCCTTATGGGTTGAGGTTCTTTAAAAGATGATGGAAGCACCCTGTACTCTAGCTGACCGAAGTAAGTCTCTAGTGGCCCATTTATATGGAACGAATATTGGGTGATGGAATTTTTTGTTTACTTAAATATAGTGGGGATGTATTAAATGTATTTTAATGTCATTTAGTGATAACATTATCCTTCTAGATTATTATCATGGATTGAGGGAATACATAATGAAGTTTATATGTCATGTCTGAAGACATTTCACTTGCAGTTTAATGTCATATGATATAGACATGGGAATTAACATGGAAAATTTTCACACGATATATTTTGTACAAAACCAATCCATATGAAGATATAGATCGTATATTAGCACCAATGATCATGTGTGAATCAATCCCTATACATTTTGGGTGAATCCTTTATTTAGTTGTTCAATTTGGACCTAGTATTGATGATTTGAGATTCATTATGTATCTCGTGATTACTAGAATCAATCCAAAGGTAATTATTGAATGAGGAACACAACAAAAGTATAGAATGTGCATATAAGTAGTAATTGTTTTTGTTCACTGTTATAGTTGATCGTAATATTATAGATCTAGACATTGCAATGAATCCTGTGATTTTAGGAATCTAGTCGTACATTGTTCTATAAATTACATAAATGATAATCTCATATGATGAGGTTGATGATGAACCTATGCGAATGGAATAGAATGTTATGTCCATACATAGGTTTGATGTTAGGGAATCACAATGTATCTCATAAAAATTACAATTAATAAACACATTGTTTTTGAAGGATGACCTCCCTACACATGTCTGACCCATGTGTATAGATGGGAGTTTTAATATTTTTCATGAATTGACATATGATATAAAATTCGGGAATCACTATGTATCATTTGATGTTAGAAATCAAGTTCAACATAGTTTTATAATTGAGGGGTATCAGGATACCAATACCAGTAATGGTGGTCCTCTCAGGTGAGGTACACAACAATGTACTGTTTTATGTCATGCAAGGGACACTAGACGTCTAGTTTAATTTCATGCGATAAGGACTTTTGGTATGAAATTAATGGTCCTGAATTCAAGACCATGATGAGTCAGTTTCAATATTTTATACCTTTTTTGTGTAGGTAAGCCCTCACTAATATTCCTAATCTCACTTGATCTATGCTCGGTGAGAGAAAAAAGGAATGATAAGACTTCCTCTCACTAAATAGAGTCATTTAAGGATTGAATGTGAGTATTTTTCATCATATGGGGGTGTGAAAAGATATATGATTTAGGGGTCCCTCCTTATCTCATTATAAAGAAGAATCAATCCATATTTAGTTCTAGAAAACTCGTGTCATTTATTTTCATGTGGAAAGAAAATTATCCATGTTGTTTGACATCTTGCGGTGAGGACATGGATCGCCCAATAGAAGGTAAAGTGTAGGTTGTGACTAGGACAAAAACATAGAGGATCGTGCATCACTATATATCCCATAATGATAGGAATGAATACCTACATAATTCTTAGGGAACCAATATATTTAAAATCATACAATCAGGAAAATCTCCAAACAATTTATCATCGTTCGGTCATGCTGAAGGATGTTGTGTAGTTTAAATTGCTATCATTAGGAAATGGGGGTATTGTAAAGTTTAATATATTTTTTCTAGGAAAATCTCCATAATGATTATCATAATTTGGTTTGGATAATATCTATACAATTTATCATCATGTGGATAAGAAGAAGGATGCCTTTTATTTTAAGGTCTTGATGTATGGACATTGGATTTCTTGATTATAGGTGTGAAAATTATTTCTTGATAAATCTTGAATTTTTGGTAGCTTTGATACACTCCCCTTCCAAGGTGTCCAGGGAGTAGGCTTCGTTATGATAGACCATAGTTATGACATAAGGACCCTTCCACATTGGTTTCAGTTTTGGAGGCTTCTTCCTTGGTATCACTGGGTCCCTTAGAGCCAAAAACAGTTCTCCATGGAGGAATAAACATAGGTGATCGTTCTTATTAAAGGCTCTTGTAATTCAATATTTATGTACCTCCATGTTGTGTAATGTATGTAACTGGTTCCCGTCAAGCAATTCCATTTCATCCAGTCACTTTTTTTATTGATTGTCATTTGAGAGTTGTCGTCAAATGGAAATTCAAAAGTAAGGTTGTTGGACCACTATAGGTAACACTACTCCAGTCCCATATACCACTAAGTATGGTGTTTCTTGTGTATTATTACAAGTGGTGGTATTATTATCCTTTAAAACATAATGGATCTTGACTAGATAGGACTTTATGTCCATATTCACCATCTTTAGGAGAATATTTGATAGGGACTTATCCATTTTCCACTGCATGATATGGAGATGAGTGATTGGATTTGATATTGTGCTCCTTGTACAATTTCTTAAAGTATATAGAATAGAAGATGGTGTTTTTGTCCATCAATATTTTGTGATGGACCCCAAACCTGATAATGATACAGAACGTTATGATGTTGATAATGTTCGTCATTCTGACTTCTTTGATGGATAATACTGCATCCCATTTGGAGAATAAGTAGGTAGTAGTAAGGATGAACAATATCTTCTTAGCTTTAGTAGATAATATTTCCCCATAACTTCCATTCCCCAAATAGTAAAAAGATATGAATATTTATCTATATGTTTTTATTTTGGAGGTTTATCACTGAATTTTTCATGAATCATATTTGTATGACATTTTTTGGTGTATTTTACATAGTATTGTATCTTGGTTTTCTAGTAGTGTCTGACCTCATGATTTGGTGGGAGAGCTTGGTTGATGATTTATGGGCACCACAGAAGCATGCAAGGACCTCCCCCATGATTTTGGTAATATCTCCTTCTACTACGCATCTGAGGAGGAATCCATCCAATAATAATTTGTAGAGGTAAATCTGTTCATTTAGATCATATTTTAGGGTAATGTTAGTTACATGGTGACAAATATGTTCCCTCCAAGCTCGTTATGTTGGGAGAGTCCCATTTTGGAAATAACATATTATGTTCTCCATCCATCCTGGGGTGGTCATTGGTTCATCACTATGGGGAGGGGTTGACCTAGTTTATTTATTCAATATCAGATACAATGATAGATGATATCATTCTTAAATGTGTGATACAGAAAATTTATTCCTCTTAATCAGGATCATCCATGATAGTGGATGTACTTTCCAATGAACTGGTGTGAGCATACTATGATCCGATAACCTGATTCAATGTGAGAGAAAAATGAAACTCTTCCATCAGACCCCTAATATAGCTAGTGAGAGGGGATAGTTTTTCATTTTCAATGTCTTATTATCAAATTTAATTTTTATCCCTAGTTCTGAATCCCCCTTAATATTTAGGTAGTCTTTGTTCCATTGTTGGGATACTTCCAACCTAGTTATGAGGGGTTGGTATTCTGCGTCATTTTTTAGTTGCCTTAAAATAGTGAGAAATAGAATTTTAAAACTAATTTTTCTAGAGAGAAAAATAAAATACCTAGACCAACTCAATTGAGCCTCATTTATTTCATTATTTTGTTTATGGGACTTGGAGAGGTTCAATCGAAATACATCTCCCATATCCAGGTAGTGTCATGGGAAAGTAAAACCTCCCCATCTAAAATCTCAGGGTCCACTAGTGTATTTTAGGATGTTCTATATGGAAATAATCCATGACTTTCCCATTCACTTACTTATATGAAACAAAATGAATGTTGTATTTCTCAAGAATGATTTCCCATTGGGACAAGCAACCAGTCAACATTGTGTGTCCAAGGATATACATGATAAGAACAATAAGGGAGACCAGATATAATTTTTCATGATGGAAGTAATGCCTAAACCTTTTCACTGTAAAGATGATTGTATGGATGTTCTTCTTGAAAAAAAAGTACATTGTCGTAGTAACTTGCATTATTATGTTAAGGTGGAGTGAATGTTCTCCCTCCCCGTATCATTTTCCTATGTTTGGAGTTCACCTGGTGAATATTCCATGGTGACCACATATAAAATGAGTCGAATCCCTTCTACTAGGGGAATCATATCTTGTGGGTGTATTAGATGATTCATAACACTTTCAAAGGATTCTTGGAAATCTTCATTCCATTGATAGGTGATTCCCTTATTAATTGTCCTTTTTAAAAGGTGATCTTTTCAACCAAGGTTATATATAGATATTTGAATGAATGTGAGGTGTCCATGGATCCCACTCAGTTATTTGAGATTTTGGGTGGTGAAATTTTAGAAGTATCTCTAGTCTTATATGGGTGGACCTTGATTTCATTATAGTGTACCATAAATCCAAGGAACATTCCTAATGTTACCCTAAAATCGAATCATATCATATTCATTATAAAATTATGATATCAAAACTTGTTGAAGTTTGTTTTGAGATCCATGAATTGATCACATCACTGTTTGGATTTGGAAACTTGGCCATAAACATAGAATTTGACAATGCTTCCCATGAATGGCTTAAAGATATGATGCATGGAGTGTCGTTATGTGGCGCTAACATTATTTAAAATAAGGGGAATGACCTAATAGAAAAAGATCCCGTGATGCACTCAAACGGTATCAGATTCCTCATATTTTGGTTCCATCATTGTTTGATTATACATTAATTAACCATCCAAGAATGAAAGGCTTGGAATCCAGTAGTTGCATTAATAAAGAGTGTTATGATCGATAATGGAAAATCATCCTTTGGTTAGTGATTCTTATGTTCTCGAAAATAAATGAGAACACTAATATCTAAAATCATTTTCATGATAGGTATGATATTGGTAAACCATTTTGGGTATTTCACTTCTCGAAAAAATGATGGATTTGATCAAATTTTCAGCATCTCCCTCCACATTGGTGGAATAAGAGGAGTGCATCCTCTTGGCCATATACTTAAAGCCTTGATTCTCATTGGGTGGGAAAAGATGGTTTGTAGCCACATCTAGATTCAATCTGAGGATTTATATATTGTCCAATGTGAAAACTTATTGGTGATTATTTTTTATACACCCGATTTGTGTATACATTTCCTCATATATTATTGAAAATAAGAACGTGTTTTTAGAAAATACATACTACATAGTTTAAAAATACTTTGATTTTGTTGATCATGTTTATTTTAAGGTGTTTAATGGCCAAACACACAAACCCAGAGAACTCTGAGAAAAATTCCCAACTACACGTAGTGTATATACCTATAGGACATGTACATTCCGACTCATACATGTATTGGACAGACGAGTATATTCCCATATTGCAAGAACAGAGTAGACATGCCATGTGGGTCATACCTACACGCAGTGTACAAGATTCTAGATGAAGTTTGTGGCATTTTCCGTAGACTACATGTCATGTGAGATTACACCACATGTCTTACACACTCCATTAACTAACTGTCGACATTGTGGAATTCAAGGGTGGCACAACTGGACACCTACCAGAGAAAAACTATGACAAACGTTCGTTGAAGAAACTACATGACATATAATTTTTATACATATCGTGTACCTTTTTCAATAAATAGTGGACTTGCCCTCTAGTTTTATGGATTCGATATTCAATATTCGAAGGAGGATGGTTCTACTGCCTTGCTGTCATGCTACCATTTTTCTGCTACTCTTCCATTCCCCCATTCTACCAAAAAATTCATCTCACTTAAATGTTTATTTAATTATGACATCCATTATTGAGGGTTTTATTGTCATATTTTATTCAATGTGTAAATAAACACCATGTGTGTTGGGGTTGTGGATGATTAAAATGTTTTTAAATTTTGATTAATTTTTATGTTTGTTTTGTTTTGTTTTAATTCATTTTCTTTTTCCTCAGTCATTTATTTTTATCACTAAATATTTTGAGTCAGACCAAGTGAATAATTTTTAGGGACTCAAAGGAAGAATAATGATGAATAAATTCATTATCATTGGAAGTATTCATCGATTCACAAATGGAATGATCTAAAAAAATAATTGTGAAACCCTGACTACTAGACCAAAGAGTTAGTTTCTTCAATTTCAAGACATAGTATGCTTGGCCAAGGGAACTTCTTCACAATCGAAACCCATAGTGTTGGATTATTCTGAGCTACACAACTGAATAAAATGTTTTAATAAACCCCATAATCACCATTGCCCCAACACACTCCTTCATTTACCAACTTCCTTAAAAACCACTTTTGTTTTCTTTACCTTTAAATGTTAATCTTTACATCAATAATCAAAATGGTTTTCATAATCAAAATCCAAAATCCCACTCTAAATTCAGAATCCTTCAATAAGTTAATTCCAAACGCAATCAAATTCACAGACTCATCTGTTCCCTATTGATCGACCCCGCACTTACACTGTACTTGATTAAGAGTGGGTATTATCAATTTAGGACACATATAACATACCATCAATGAAATGGAAAACCAAAATTTGGCACCGTTTCCTGGGACTTCGGTTTGAGTGTTAAATTTTTTTGTGTTTTAATTAATTTATTGAGACTAAAAATTAAAACTTCTAAAAAAAACTCTTTTCTAATCAAATTTTTATTTATATTTTTTCCATTTTACACCTGGTTTTTGTTTTCCATGTGTGAAGGATCAAAAGTGTATGATCAGGCTCCCCATATGGTCCATGAGCATTGAGTCATTGGACATTCTTCTAATTGACACAGAAATCGAACAGACATTATTGAGATGTCGACATGAACACGTGGAAGAGAACAACAAAAACTCACCACCCAGGGAGAACATGGAGGAGGGAGAGATGGCCGGTGATGTTGTAGTGGGGCACCCGTACTAGGACCAGCAGCCTCCCACTCCTGGTATACCATAGTAGGCCCCACAATGAGGCTTCATGGAGTTATTATTGAGGAACAACTAGAGGCTTCCACAACAACCCCCTATAGAGTACAGCCAGCCCCATCATCCATAGAAAATATTACAGAGGCTATACATTACCCCTCCGGAGTAGAAATATATACTACCTCCACTCCCACAATAGCCACCTCCACATCGTACTCTCCTGAATTTTGACCTCTAGTCTATTCATGGAGCTGACACAGGCATTGTTCGTCCACTAGTGAAAGCCAAGAATTTCAAGATCAATCCAACTATAATGAAATTGATCCAAAATAAAGTTCAGTTCAGCTCCCTACTTAGTGAGGACTCAAACACCAATCTCTCTAATTCTCTAGAGATCTGTGCACGTTTTTGCTACCATGGAGTGTCAGAGGACTCCATTATTCTTCACCTCTACCCCTTCTCTCAAAGGTATTAGGATAAATACTGGATAAAATGTTTTCCACAGTGATATATCATCACCTAAGAGGAGGTCTCCTAGGAGTTCCTATCAAAATACTTCCCACCATCGAAAATGGTGACCTTGAGGAATGAAATACACAACTTCCTATAGCACTACTCATAGTCGTTGTACAAGTCATAGTATTTTTCAAGGAGATGTTCTGAAAATTCCCACACTAGGGACTCACAATATGGATTCAGGTCCAGACCTCCTATGGAGGACTGATGAAGAAGACAAAGTCTATGGTGGCTGCTGTTACTGGAGATACGGTTATGAGGAAGTTCCCCAAAGTGATTTTCTGTCTACTAGAAGACATTTCTTCGAACATATTTCAGTGAAAATTAATGTGGGTCACATAAAATGAGTTATGCACAATATAGATTCCATTAATATGTTTGATTCCAAATTTAATTCTCTTTCCAAATAGATCGACGCAATAAATCTGGATAGTGCTTTCCATGTACATGGGACAAACCATTTGACGTGCATCGAATGTGGTGATAACCACATCATGGGAGAATTACTGGGACCTACAGTTTTCCCTTCAACCAGTGAGGTGAGCTATGTTTCTCAATATTGAGGGCCTAACGAGTACTAACATTACTAGAACTTGGCATGGCATGATCACTAGAACATAGGTTTGGGCACACAGTAGCAGAATCATCCGCCCCAACGTCCACCTGGAAATAGCCATCCCCAGTATTAGACTGAGTACTCGAGGACACAGTAGCATCAATTGGGCTCTTACCTGTAATAATGGTATCCAAACCCTTACCTACAGTAGGTGAGGCATCCACCACCACCACCACCTGCACACCCACCTTAGCAGTAGAATACCTCAAGGTTAGAGGATCTCTTGATCATCATTATATGCACTACTAAGACCTAATTCCAGAATTAGGAGGCTTAAATTGGAATCCTAGAGTACCAAATCGGCTAGCTGGTGAACAATCTCTCAACGAGGTAGCCTGGTTCACTATGGGGTAACTCTGAGAAGAACCTGAGGAAGGAGGCCCATGCAGTCACACTATATAGTGGAAAGAAGCTATAATAGAAGGAACTAGCACATCTGGTGCACCTACAACCCTACTAATAAATAAGGAATAGTTACAGACCCCTCCTCATCCAAAGGCCCACCAAAAGAGGCCCCATAGAGAAAATTAAAGGAGTTTTTTAATCCCTTATATCCATACATACCCTTACTAGAATGAATTAAGTAGATAAAGATGGACCACCAGCTCGGAAAGTTAATGTAATTATTCAGGAAGCGGCACATAAAAATTCCATTTGTAGACGCACTGGAGAAGATACCCATGTATACGAAATTCTTGAAGGATATCTTCTCCAAAAAAAGGAAGATGGAAAATTTGGGCTCCATTTCACTTACCAAGGAGAGCTCGATGGTCTTATAACATTTGATTCCTCCCAAGATCGAGGATCATGGTAGCTTTATTATCCCATGCACTATTGGACCATGGGAGTTTGGGAATGACCTATGTGACTTTGGGGCCAGTATCAACCTCATGCCCTTCAGAGAATTTCAGATGTTAGGGCCCAATGATCGGAAGCCTAAATGAGTATCCCTTCAGCTTGCTGAACGTTCCATCAAATATATGAAGGGGATACAAAACGACGTACTGGTAATGTTTGGAGGCTAATCCTCCCCGAAAATTTCATCATCCTTGGCAAGGAGGAAGAGTAGGAGGCGCCTCTCAATATGGGAAGCCCTTTATTTCCCACTGGGATGGTATTGATCGATGTACACTAGGGGGAGATGATTTTAAAATCAAGATACAGAAGAGTCTCCTACAATGTCCTCTAAGTCGTCAAGAAAGTAGAATTACCAGAGCCTGTGGGATGTTATGTAGTGACCACCATGGATGATAAATTGAGCAGAAATGTTGATGATCTTGCATGTTCATCTACCTTGGATGACTTGGTTTTTTTAGACATTCTAGTTGATGAAAACCCAGAGTACCTGCAATTCCTTGATTACCAGGCCGTCCACTCCTAGCAGCATGCTATTATTCCTAACATTATGGAGCGAGAAGAGGTACAACAACTTTTACTTTTGATTATAAAGGATCCTACCATATAACTGAAGAATATCCCATCTTCTCTGAAGTACGGGTACTTGGGAGACCAACAAACATTTACCGTCATACTCAGTGTATCTCTTTCACTTGAGTAGGAGAATGCTCTTCTGCTGGTTTTGAAGTAGTGAAATAAGGCTATTGGTTGAAAAGTTGTAGACTTGAAGGGAATCTTCCCTACCATTTGACTCACATTGTGCTACTCAAATAATGAGTGAATCCATCTTGTCATCCACAATGAGGCCAGAACTCCCCCCCCCATGAATGAAGTTATTAATAAAGCTGTAGTCAATTTTCTTGATGCATGCATCTTATAACCCAACTCAGATATTCCATGGGTGTGTCCCCTACATGTGGTACCCAAAAATGGGGGTATCAATGAGATTTCAAATGAAAAGAATGAGCTCGTCCCCAAACCCAATATCATGGGCTGGAGAGTCTATGTGGACTATATAAAGCTAAATGACGCTACTGGAAAGTATCATTTCCCTCTTCCCTTCATGGGTCAGATTCTAGAAAGACTGGTGGGGAATGCATTTTACTGATTCCTCGATGGCTATTCCATCTACAATTAAATTTCCATTTCCCTAGAGGATCAAGAGAATATCACATTTAATTTTCCCTACGATACATTTTCTTACTAATGGATGTCCTTTGGATTGTGAAACTCTCCCAACAACTACCAATGATGCATGCCATCTATCTTCGATGACATGGTGGAATAGATCCTGAAGGTTTATATGGATGATTTATCTGTTTATTTCAAATCATCCACCACTTGGTTATGGCACCTAGAGTTGGTACTAGAGAGATGTGAGAACACTAACCTAGTTTTGAACTGGGAAAAGTGTCATTTCATGGTGTAGAGTGGAACTGTACTTGGACACAAAATCTTAGTGAAAGTGATAGAGGTGGACCCGACAATGATAGAAGTCATTTCACGACTTCCCATTCTAACTTCCGTCAAATCCATCTGCAGCTTCGTAGGACATGTACGTTTCTACATGAGGTTTTTTCACGATTTTTCAATGATAGATCATCCCCTAACCAACCATATGACCAAGGATTCCATTTCTGAGTTTGATGAGGCTTTCCCCACACCTTTTTATCCCCTAAAGCAGTGCCTTGTGGAAGCTCTAGTGATGACTGGTCCCAACTGGGAGGAGCAATTTGAAGTGATGTGTGATACCATTGACTACACAGTGGGAGAAATCAGGGGACAATGGATTGACATAATTTTCTAACCCATATATAATGCTAGTAGGATGATAAATGAGGAACAAATAAACTGCACAACCACATGGAAGGAGATACTGGAAGTGTTGTTCTCTTTTGACAGGTTCCATTCTTAGTTAGTGATATATATAATTATTGTTTATACTGACCATACAACACTCAAGTACCTGCTGAAAAAGAAATATGTGAAACAACAAATGATCTGATTGTTACTCCTCCTATAATTATTTTATCTAGAGATTCGAGACTATGAGGGTAGAGATAACGTTGTATCTGATCATCTCTCCCATAGGGAGATGCCGCATTTGGAGAAGGAGTAAGATTGAGAGATCACGGAGGATTTCCCTGATCGAAACCTATTTGACATAAAGAATCACCTCTGCCATGGAATAATGATATTTCTAATTATTTGGTTGCCGGTGCCATCCACCTTGACCTATCCTTCTAGTAGAGGAAGAGGTTTCTCTCTGATATCAAAAGGTACTTTTGGGGAGATCCTCTAATATTTCAATCCTGTGGATATGGGGTGATCCGACGTTACATCCCGAAAACTAAGTTCATAGAGTCCTAGTATTAGGTCACACCTCACCAGTTGGGAAACATCATGGGCCAGACGGTACTATAACAAAGATCCTGCAGTATGGGTTTTTCTAGAACACCATGCATAGAGATTCCCAAGCCTTTTTTTCCCATTGCGATCAATGCCAATGAACGGGTAATGTTGGGCGCATTGCTGAGATTCCCCATCACCCCATCCAAGAGTTTGATATCGTTGTCATCTGGGGCATAGACTTCATAAGGACATTCCCCCCATCTTTAGAAAACACTTACTTCCTATTATGTGTCAAATATGTCTCCAAGTGGGTGGAAGGAGCTGTTATAGCACACGACATGACCAAGGTGGTCGTGGCCTTTTTAAAGAAACAAATTTTTAGCAGGTTTTGCATTCCCCTTGTGCTGATCGGGGAAAGAGGGACCCACTTCAACATAACAATGATGAAAGGAGTACTATTGAAGTACGGAGGAACGAATTGTATGGGGATGCCATATCATCACTAGTTCAGTGGACAAGTGGATCTCTCAAACCGTGGTTTCAAGTAAATTCTGGAGTAAATGTTGATCACTTCAAGGAAAGACTGGTCCAATGAGCTAGACTATGCATTGTGGGAATATCGGATCGCCTTTAAGACACCAATAGGGAGGTCCTCGTTCTGCTTTATCTATATAAAGCCACAACATCTACATGTAGAGTTGGAGCCCAAAGCATACCGAGTCGTCAAGGCCCTGAATTTTTATTTGAAGGCATCTAAAGATAAGCATAAGTTCCAACTGTAGAAACTAGATGAAATCTGATTGAAGGTGTATGAGAATGAAAAAAATGTACAAGGATAACATTAGAGAAATCCATGACTGGATGATTTTGTGAAAATCAATTCTACCTAGTGATCAAGTACTCATTTTTAGCTCCTATATTCGAATATTTCTAGGAAAGCTAATGTCAAGATGGTCAAGACCATTTTGAGTCATATGAGTATTCCACCATTGAGCTATAGAGATTGTTGGGGGGATGGTCAACTATTCAAGGAGAATGGATAGTAGATAAAGACTTACCAACACATAGAAGACACAGTGGGAATGATCTCCACCATGCATCTAATGTAAGTAGAGGTAAGTCAATTGATCCAACGACCTAAAACAAAGGTGTTGTTTCTGAGGCAACCAAGAAGACTACACGCGGTGTAATACTAGTATACATAGTGTGTACTTTTTAGGTTTGTGTGTTAATAAAACTGGTTATATGAATATATATTAATTTAGTAAATAAACTCGAATGAAGCATGCACCGATGGGAATCAAAATGAAACATATCTGAGCCAACCCTAGTTTTGGTCACTCCATGCAATCCATCAGTATAAGATTCAATCATTTTTAACACATCTTTAAGTAAATGGCATGTGATTATTTTTACTATACCATCAATTTTTCTAAAAAAACCCCCATGGTTGAAATGGGTCAGCTGGAAGGGTCTTCAGTCACATATCCAAAAGTCCAAGATTCGAACCCTTCAACTGGCGCAGTTCAATCATTTTTCACATTAATAAAAACAGACGACATTAATTCCAATACATGTAGTGTGCATCATGTTTTTATTATATGTAAAAAGGTTTTTATAATAAGAAACTACATGCGGGTGAATTAGGTGGATTGGCCAACTCTCAACCCCGTGTTCCAAAGACACAAGTCTGAACTCGGCTGTTCTCACTACATCATTCCCATATCAATAATAATTAAAACCACATTCCGAGTGTTTTTCTCATTCTTTGTAGAGATTCACTGATGCTTTAACTGTTAAAAGTTCTTAAAAGTGTGCAGCACAATAACCGTTCATAGTATTTTTTGTTTCTCTTGTCATTCCTCCCCTCCCCCATTCCTTTTCATGTCTTTATCCTCGTTTTCACTTTATTAGTTGTGAACATGGTGGACCATGTGTAGTATTAAGTGTGGGGGAGAATCTCTTGACCATGTTAGTATTTTCCCTTATTATTATCTTTGAGACATTATTATTAGAATATATTTTTGAAAACGTGAAGAAATTTGGTTCGTCATATTTATAGATACTAAATCTATAAGAATTAAATTTTTAAATGATTCATGTTAATTTTGTTTCTTAAGTGTTTAAAAATAATTTCTAATATAGTTTAATATAAAACTTGTAATCATTGGCTAATTAAATTGATTAAGTTAATCATTTATATGAATATCATGACATGATTGTCTAGTTATTTGTTTTCCCTACTCTTGATAGGTATTCTAAACACTTCATCGTATTCTTTATAATACCCTCTTTCATTAGAGATTCTTAGGAAATACATGACTACCATAGTTTTCATGTTTTCTTATCAAAACATGAAGAATTTTTTAATTACATTAAAATGATTAAGGAATTATATTGTTTCAAACCCTTTTATCTTGAGACCTACCCTACATATGATCTTCGTAAATCCCATATAAATTATAAACAACCTTGATAAGAAGCCAAATTACAATCCTATTTCACTTCCAACCCTAATTCTTTTTAACTTTTCATGATTATTCACTTGAGGTTTAGAGATTCAATTGGCATGACAAGGCTAATTTTTTTAAATAGCCATGAAATTAAGTGTGGGGGAGTGCCTCTTGTTCATTTAGGGAGAAATGGTTCCAAAACCCCATTGGTGGAATTCCTTAGTGGTCCCCGCAGTTATAAAAAATGATAGAAAAAATTATAAATACATGGGGGCCTTATACTCACTTGATGGTTTTTGAACCATACATAACTAAGGGAGATGGTGGTGATGAGAGAATTTTACAAAGCTAGTTGAGGATGCTTTAAATTTATCATTATTTTGAATATCATGCAATGATATTTAAAGAATCTATCCTCCCTTTTCAAGCTTCAAAGTTTATTTTTCACATCTTTAAATACCATCCCTTAGCCACATAGGCATCTGAAACTTATTAAAAAGTCCTCATGTTTTTTGTAGTTTAATTTTCTTATGTAGATAACTAGATTTATTCCAACCCTATGGATAGAGTTTATGTACCTTATACTGAGCATAACATTGATTTAAAATATCTTGAGTGTTGAGTGTGTAATTTACTAGTGAGATCGATAACCAAGTGCCATTCATATTTATGAAATGTTTAAAATCTGTTTAAAAGGGAATGAATGTAGTTAATTGAATTATATATGCGGCATGATTCGTATATCTTATGAATTGAATCTGTTTTCTGACTTTTTATAATTTTCTCATGTGACGGTATCATTTACAATTATGATTAATTGAATGACATCCTTCTAAAATATAGACTCTTTTAATTAGATGTTGATATTTTATTGAGGTAAAAAATGACTAAGTGTGGGGGAGTTTGATACACCCGATTTGTGTATATAATTCCTCATATATTATTTAAAACAAGAAAATGTTTTCAAAAAATGCCTAATACTTATTGGAAAAATACATTGATTTTGGTGATGTTGTTTATTTTTATGTGTTTTCTGGCCAAACACACAAACAAGGAGAACTCTTATGGAAATTCCCAAGTACAAGGAGTGAACAAACCAAAAAACCATTTACATTCAGACTCAGACACAAATCATCCAGACGAGTACACGCCCAAGTCGCCAGGACAGAGACGACGCACCGTGTGGGTCCTAGACACATGTCTTGTAAAGGGTTCTAGATGTTGTTGATGGTATTTTCTAGAGACTAAAAGCCATTTGAGGTGAATCCACATGCCGTGTAACCTCCACTGACTGATCATCGATGCCGCATAAGTCAAGGGTGGTGTATCTAGACACATACTGGATAAAACTGTGACAAAAGTGCGTTGAATAAATTACATGTCGTGTGATTTTTATAAATGTTTTTTACTTTTGTTTTATATAAATATAGAACATGGCCTCTAGTTTTAAGGATTCATTATTAAAAATTTAAAGGAGGGAGGTTCCACTGCCTTTTGTCGTGTTATCGTTGTTCTGATACACTTCCATACCACCATTCTACCAAAGAGTTCACCTCTACTGAATGTCTCTGTGATGGCCACATCAAGTATCATGGGTTTTCATGTCATATTTTCTATCATGTGTATCAAAACACCCCATCGGTTGGGGTTGTGGATGATGAAGGTGTTTTTAATTTTCATTAATTGGTTTGTTTGTGTTTGTTCTATTTAATTCCTCATATTCTTCTTCAATCATTTCATTTTATCGCTAAAAATTCTGAGACATACCACATGAAGAATTTTTAAGAGTTCATAAGAAGAATAATGATGAATAACATCTTGATCATTTGATGTATTCATCGACTCACAAATGGACTGATCTAAATAAAGAATTCGGAAACAATGACTACTAGACCAAAGAGTTTGTTTCTTCTGTTCCAAACATAGTTTACCATACCATGGGAAACCTATCACAATTAAAATAGATATTGTTGGGTTATTTTGAACCAAAAAACCTAATAAGATGTTTTTATAACCTCCATAATCCCCAAAGCCCCAACACGCTCTTTTTTATATCAACCACATTAAAAAAACTTTTGTTTTATTTTTTTGAAACATTAATCTTTAATTCAGTAATCAAAATATTTGTCATTTTCAAAAACAAAAATCCCACTCTAAATTCGACATCCTTTTCTATGTTAATTGCAAACACAATTGAATTCACGTGCTCATCTATTCCTTGAGGATCGGCCCATCACTTACCATATAATAGTTTAAGAGTGAGTAATATCAATTTGAGAAACCGATAACATACCTTCCGTGAAAAAAAACACTTTTTAAATTCAATGAACATATATTTTTCTTCTAAGGACATGCCAAACTAATCAGAGTTGGTCGTGTCTCATATTTTGTTCCCAGATTTGTCTACCTGATCTCATTGATGGCTATAGAGACACCTTCCTTGAATGTGGTAGGGTTGTTCCTAAGTTCATACTCACCTTCTTTTAGTTTTAGTTATGTGGAGGAACTTTTACAAGAATCGGGAAATATGGGGCATTCACTATCATAATCAGGGTGGGGGAGGTCATAAAAAGAGACTTTATCATCCCCTACTTTTTGAGTCATCACAGATATATGTCGAAGCTGATTTATTTTTACATTGTTACTGTGTATAAGAGGATCATGAATCCTTGGGCCCAGGCTTATCACCTCAAATATATTTTTTGGGAAACATTGTCAATATCGAGTATACTCTTGTGGTTTTTAGTGGTTCTCCCTAAGTCATTAGGAGTTGCAACCTTTGTATCATCCCCTATCATTGGATGTTTTCCTCCCTTTTTTCTAATCTTTCTTTAAAATATGTAGATTATTACATTTCAAATGGTGCACTATCACCATTTATTATTCCATCTTTCCGTCGATGGGGTATTTCAGACATTGATGGAATATTGAAGTTACAACCATGTGGCTATGGATCTAGGGACTTCTAAGAAAGAAATTTTATGTGATATCTTCTGGGATAACCTTATTCTCAACTTCAAATATGTCCTCCCCAAACTATGCTTTGAAATTCATATTTTAAAAATATTTCTTATCATTACTATCATACCGTTGAATGGTCATATTTGTGGAAGAAAAATTCCCTTCACTATATCCCAAACATCAAAGCATTCAAATCCGGATGAGATTGATCCTGGATCCATTTTTTGTCCGATCTATTCAGATGTATACATAATGGATTCTTCCAATAACATATTGGGGTCTAATTAGTCACATGATGAACTATTCCTGGCCATTATCTATGAATGATTTGGAAACATGAAAATATGGTGACACGGTCTCCATTTGATAGAACCTGTTTACTGTAACTTTTGTCTAAAATTCCAGAAGGATTTACAATGTTTCAAAAATGGAATATCTATGTTATTTTGAATGATATAGTGAATTTAGATTTCAGATTTTATCTAAAAATATTTAATTCTACTTCATAATATATTACTTTTATTCCAGAGATCATAGCTTCTCGATATGGGGTGTCTTTGAGACACACAGCTCTAGAATAGTGGTATTTTAGGTATATGGGACTCATTTATTTATATAGTTTATGAGACCATTTATTTCCAAAAACAATTTCCTGGCCTATATTCCCTTTTTCTGGGATGATCAGCTGATCAAACCCCCACTACATGTTAATGAAATACAATTTGGTGTGTGTAGTTGTTGGAAGGTTCGGAGACACCTCCATGTCTTTTCTACCATTGTTGGAGTTCATGTCCATGGGTATCAGATGCATATTTGTAATCAATATTGACACAACCATAATATTGGGTCTACGCACATTTTTTTTGCCCTTTGAATCCTTGGTTCCCACAAATGTGCCCTCCCAGTCCCCAGTTATATGTGGGAACAAGTATCCGGCATGGTATTTATCATCAAAGAAGATGTTTCACAAGGGTATCACATTGAATAAACCAAACAAGATCCCTTTTTCTATTGAGGATTACTTTTTTGGGGGTGGATCCCATGATTTGGATGTTACAGGGAAGAAATATGAAATATTTAGATCTTTATTTGGAGAATAATATGACTCTTCCCTTTTATTTTCTTTAATTCTGGTGATCACATCCACTTTCTGAAGGCATATATGATGTTACCTTTTTATGTGTTGGAGTTATTGTGATAATTCATAGTTCTTCTCTTAGTTTGGAATGGTCTTAGTCAGATATTTTACATGTGATAATGTTTTAAAACTTCCGAACATGAATTTCCATTACATTCTACCAACCACCCTCCTCTTCTAACTGGGCTACAGCTATGTTGGTTACCTATTATTTAGTGTTATCTAACAAAAAAACTCCAGAATCCACCCTAAATTATTTTAATTCATTGATGAAAAAGTAATCCAGGATATTATGTCCCAACATTCTATGGAAATGGCAGTTGTTGGGATGGTATAGGAGGTCGACCTCATCAATCTTCTTTGACTATGGTAGCTTGAACATGTTATTATTTGGGACCACCACAATATAACTTGAGACTTGTTCATTTCAAAAGGTGTATGATTTATTCATCCATTCCTTGAATCTAGGGTGACCTCTTCTCATATTTTATTCTTGAATTGGTTGATTCTTTATTTTATTGTTCTATAAGAGCTTTTGGGTGGTTTGGGACTTATCTGGGTGCTTGGATGGGCACCCTAATCAGCTTCATAGTTACAATTGCAGATTATGCTTTGCCGTGACCCTTCCCCTATGCTGTGGGAATGATCTATGATTTGGATCATGATGGATGGATGGTATCACACTATAAAATAATCAACTTTTACCAACAGAAATTTAGTGACGTATAATATATTTGTTAGTAAAAATGAGTAATTCCAACATATTTTATGTTTCATTGGTATTATTTTTCGGTACCGAAAATTGTTTTTACCGTCAACTATATCTGTTGTTATTAATCATTCAATACCAACACATCTTTTACTAACAGTTAAATCTATTGTTTTATCAATTAAATACAAACAATTTTTTTATCAAAAAATAAATCTATTATATCAATTATTTTAATGGTTGGGTTAAAAATCTATTACCATTATAAAAATATATTGTAACAAATTACCCAATAAAAAAGTAACCATTTAGTAATTATTGAATATATATTTATTATTTAGTTACTTCTAAAATGTATTTTTTTGGTAAAAAATGTTTATAACATGAGTTATAATATTAATAATTTAATAATGTTCCTTGAAATAAATTTATAGAAAATACAATCATAGATATATGATTAAAAAACAATACCAACACTAAATTTAAAAATAAAAATAAAATTGATGCATATAAATTATATATATATATATATATAATTATATTATATGTAGTTATTTTTTATCTTTATTAGTTTAATGGAATTGAAATTCTTTTAATTACCGCCCTAAGACTTCCTGAAAACCTAAAACGAAAAAAAGGGAGAGGATGACAGAAGACAAGTTGGGCTTTGTGACCACCTCCTGCTTGTGTTCTCATCCCCGTTGACCATGACGAAGGAATCCTTGAAGGGTGAATATAAAGAGGATATGACCACTGTTAAATCCATGATTTCTATAATCAATGGTGATGTGATGCTTCTATCTTCAATGTAAATTCACATAATAATTTCATAAAGAATGTCCAGGACATGGTCGGAGAGGTGTGTTCTCTATCTATTTAAAGGGTGTTAACCACTGGTAATAAAATTTGAATTTTACATCTAATATGATTCGGTAAAAGAGTTTGGGGTTCTTTTCCATATTTTGTTTGATGATTCTACAAGGGAGAAAGCGCTCGATTTGGATGAATTTTCTAATTTATTTTATATTTTTTCTGCCCGAGTTTGAAGCAGGATGTGATGGGTTCAGCTACAGATCTTTAGGTCGCTCCATTGAAGATGTAGATCAAAGGCACTGATTGTTGCTGGTTTCTTTTACAATTTCATTTCTGGACCAAGAATTTGGGGTGTTTGTTTTTATATAGAAATAGTTTTATTATCCAAGGAGGAAAATCATGTGAAGTTCTTGGTGTTTTATTGGATCCGAATTTTGAGAATGGAGATTTGAGATTCATAGGGGTTCACATTCTTGTTTTATGTTGCAGGTTACTACCCTCAATAGTCTTCTATTCCAGGATACTATTCAGTAACATGGAGATTTGTATGTTTCATGTTTTCATTGATTTTGAGCCAAGGTAGAGCTGGTATTGGATGTTTGTGTGCTACAATTAATAGAATTTTAGTTTAATATTCTTTTTAAGGCTCCAGTAATGATACCATGGTTCAGTGAAAGCTGACTACACTGACTGAGTTGCATATATGAGATATTATTCAATACTTGTTCAAGATTTAATGTTTTTACTATAGCTTGAGGTTTGAAGGCCTGATGTTGGTGATGTTTTACAAGTCTTCTCATGTTGTTAATTCCAAAGTTGTATGATGTTGAATCGAGCTATTTGTTTAAGAGGTGAATCATCCTTGGTCTGCTGAACCAAATTGTAATTGAAATTGAATAAACTGAATATGGACAAAAAACATAGATTCGAAGTTTCTACTCCAAAGTTAATTGGAATCATGTTCAGGTGGCTAATTTTATCAGAGGGTGAAGAAAATGAGATAGAAATGGATGCTGAAAGTCAATAGAAATTAATTCCAGGTGTACTCAAGCTGCTATTCAAGGTAAATTCTAGTAAATTGTTACTGCACTATTACCTTTTGGCCAACTTTTTTCTTTATTTATCTCCCTATGTTCTAAATACTTTATTCTATTAAAGTGATTCTATTGTGATGTTCTTTTAATGTTAGTGATATTCTTGTTCTTCTCCACATGTTGTGTCAAGGTTCATCTTCCCTCACACTATAAGATCTTCAAGTTTTTCTAATTTCTATATGGATTGACCAAGATAAAACCCTTGTAGAGACATACATAGCTATAAATATTTTAGTTTCATGGTATTATTATCTCTTTTGTTATATGTTCTAAAGAATGAATATTTTTGTTGTCTATAATTAATATAGTTTCTCACTATACTATTATCATCTTTCTCTCTCATATGTTTAATTCATATACAATGGAATGATTTCAGAAAATGAGTGTAATGTTAAAGAAATCTTTATCGAGTATTTAAATTTCAGCTTCTTGATAAAAATGCTTCAGAATAGTGTGTTTAGATTGGATCTTTTTCTTTAGTGATTGCTAGATTAATAGGTTAGTTCTCTTTGAAACTGAATTCACTCATTGTGATTACAATGAAAGATTAATTCCTTTTAGCAAAGTGATATACATTATAAATGCTTGTTTATTGTGAATTAAATGAAATTACAGAGAGGAATCCATTCTAAAGCAGTGTTTTTTTACTGGAATTGTGTAATGAATCTGATGATCCAAACTACTATGATCAATCCATATCTACTACTGTGATCTCATTGGATTCACTTTCCCCATTAATTTCCAACATGGTTGCATTACTTTATGAGAATATTATCGGTGAAATTAATTATTTTTCTATACAATATTGTGTAGGTGAGTTGAAGCAAGAAATTAGGTTTTTTTCTTTCAAGGAGGCTGTTTTTGTTGGCTCAATGAGGAGGACAAAGATACACTTTTTATGGAGTTTTTTGCTGTACTCTTTTTTCCCACTCAATTTAATAAATCTGTGGATTTCATTTTTTTGTATTTATTATTATTTTTTGTTTAAATTCATACATACATTTTGATCTAATTTGTGGGTATGATTTTATGATTGTGTGTGGTGTAGATATTTTTTTATACATTTTTTTTTCAATTCATACATATATTTTTCTCTGATTTGTGGGTATGATTTTTGATTGTGTGTTGTGTGGATCATGAAGATGAAGGATATCACATAACATCGTCTTTAGGTTCCACAAACTTTGTTTCTTCTAGTGTCCTACATGGGGGTGATGAATGATCTTTAGAGGTAGTAACTATTATTCTACCGTGATGAGTGCTAGAGGATTGCATTCAAGAGACGATAGATGACTGTGATGGAGGATTGTAATCAAGAGACGACATGGATGGTTGGGGTGCGACAGCGGCAACTACATAGATAGATCATGGGTTTTTGTGTTTTTATGGTTTTATCAATCAACTACAACTGTGTATTGATTAATCTTCTATTAAATTCCATTATTAATATAATTAATCTTTTTATATGTTTGAACATGTGTGAAAATCATCTTCGACTTGATAATTAAAACATACCTATTATATATGATAAATTAATAAATATAATATGAAATGTTAATAGAATTAAAAATTTATAATTTTTATTTAAATGAAATTTATGAACATGTAATATATGTTGGTAATATTATTACAACCAGATATATTTGTTATATAAATATGTTGCTAAACATTTTTACCAACATATATATTATATGTTGATATTATAATAATAGTAATAGAATTATTTTATATGTCGCAATAACATTTAGCGATAGAGTTTTTACCGACAGTTTATTGACAAGACCATTTTTGTTGGTAAAAAGTTTTACCAACAGAAAAATCACTTTTAACAACAGATATACCCATGTTGGAAAAAGCTACTTATTCTGTAGTGTCATTAATATTTTCTTTCATTTTTGTGAAATTATGTAACCCAACTAGATAATTCATTCCAATCGGATGTGCCTATAGCTCACCCCGGAGATTTTCAGCACAGAGCTCCAGTAGTTGTTCTTGTGAGAGAGGGATACTGAGTGAATGCGTAAAACCATTCCATATGTCTATGAATTTAGACACCCTGTCATTTTCACATTTCTTTCATTTCATTAGCTTGAAAATAATTATATTCCTTAGTGTGGTTCTAAATAGAGAATGGTACTGATGATGAAGTCCATCCCATCCTTCGACGGTTCCTACTAAAAAGTTATTGTTCCACACAAAGGTTTGTACTGTCATACTATTCACAAAAAACCTCAATTTTATCACATCCAATTGATATCGAGGAATTATAATCATCCCACATCGAGGGTACTAAGTTTGTGAGATACTATTCAGGATCACCTACTCCATAAATGTTGGAGAAGGTGTGGTTGATGAAATTGGGTGGAGACAACGTGTCATCCGACCACTTGAGATAAGGATTCCTCTCAATCTGAATAGAAATATGTCACCCCTCCATGGATTTCATTTGAGTAGCTAGGGACTAGATGAAATTGTTTAAATTCGTGGGTACTTATGTTTGATCTGCCTCCCTTCTATTAGAAATGAGTGGGGTTTGGTGAGGTTACCCCTATTTATTCTCCCACAGATTCTTGATTCTTTTAAAGACTAAATGCTTTCTCTTGGGAGGGAGGTGTTTTCACCACAATATATGAAGGTCATGATCCTTTTTGACTTCCTAATATATGTAGATAGACTACCAAGATCTGGAGCCAATCTGGTTCTCAGATTTCACTTTTGTTGGATGATCAATTCTTATAGGAGGAGGAATATTTTCCTTATCCTGAAGATGATACCATGAAGGGATATTACTCTTAATTTGATCCTTGATATGTTGTTGGAGAGTTTTTATATAACTTTCATATTGTGATAGCTTTTATTACAGGGGAGGAACCTCAAATATTCAAGGTGGTGATTGGGATGGTTCCATTCCTTGTCTTTTTTTATTTGGATGTATTCCACTATAGAGGGGGAAATTATTTATTTGAACGTGCCATATTTTGGTGCCTTCTCTAGGTAGGTTTCTGTTCAGTCTTGGTTGGTGAATTCATATTAACCTCGTCTCAAGGTAGATTTTCAATGTTGTCTCCGTCTAAATTTTTTCCTATTTCTTTAATGACTTCTATATTAATAGTGATGACCTTTTTAGAGGTATATTTGTCAATATAGGTTTTTCCAATACATTCAATGCAACATGATGATTTTTCACTACAATCCTAAGGGTCATTAGTTGAACCCTTGGCCACATTGATCCATTTTGGATTGTGACCCCAACTAGGTTTTTTTCCTTTAGTCGTATGTCTCTCATGTATAGGTATTTGTTTAATGAACTTGAGTGTGTTTATGTCCATGATTTCGGAACGGGATTCGAGTAGAATGGGTTTCCGTTATGGTGTGAGGAACTGGTGGGACATTAACCTTAGATCATGTCAACAAAACCTAGAGAAGACTAATTCCTTCTTTGTTAATGATGATGATGAAAATTCCCCCATCCCTATGGGATGGGGTTATTTATGGTCTCAATTTTCATTAATTGGTATTGTTTTTGGGGATCTAATGATTATAGTCAGGGATGTGAAGTTTATATAGATAGTAAATTTTGATATAAAAGCCCCTATCCAAGTGGGATGGGGTGATATGGAATCAACTATAATTTTCCAAAATATTTTTTGGGGATGATGAAACTAGGTATAGTAATACATATATAAATTCCCTCAAACTAGAGGGATGGAAATTGTTTGAATCTACTGAGGATATTTCTCGAATCCTCTCAGTAAGTGGTGATCCATGTGGTGGAAGTGGGGGTAGATATTCCCCTTTCCTAGTGGGATGGTTTCTCTCATACATGGATGATATGTAACAAAATACTACGGATTTTTTGATGCAGTGTAGATGTGCTCTTGTAGGATCTAGCTGTGATGGAATCTCTTGATGAGAAACATTCCTTATATAAAGTTTTATAGATCATTGCAACATTGATATTTGTGTTTTAAATTCATTATCATTACTTCTAGGGGCCCTTTTTGAAGACATTTTTTATATCCTATCCCTCTTTTCATGATTTTTGGGCATTTTAGAAGACACGAAATTCCATTTTAGTGACCAACTGGTCATATCATTACTTGGTAACCTGATTTCAACAAAGACTATAAAATTAGAGGAAAATAATTCTAAATGGTTATGTTGTTCTTGAGTTATGTAAAAATTAAATTCTCTATGCTCTCTCCATACTCAAATAAAGATTCATTATGTGTATTCAGAGATTAGTTGTTGAAGATTCGTGACGTAGTGGTAGAATGATTTTTTCATATTTATGTTGTGATTTTTCAGTTTTGGATCCTAGACCATGGAGATAGTAGTTACTTCAAGATGGAAACAAAGTATTATTATTTTATTATGGTGACACTGATATACATGATAAGGGAGATCTCAAGCCATCATTCACTTGTGATTATCTCAAATATTTTGGCATAGATAAGACATCCCATGTATTTCTAGCTCATTTGGAATCTCATTATTAAGAGTGGGTAGCGGATAGAATATGATGGGGAGGTTTTTTGGGATAACTGTCAATATGGAAATGCTAGAATCCTCCCCATAATACTTACATGACTCCATATGGTCAGCCCATAGAAGATTTTTTGGAGGGTCTCCTACTGAATGGATTGGAGTTCTTCAAGAAGATTATGGGTGACTATATATAGTAGACCCTGATGTTTTGAGAACCTCTCTATATAAAGGTGTCGGAGTATTGACCATATCTCTATATTTAGTTGTTTGGGAAATGGTAGGATTTCATTATATATCGGAGATATTTTTATGGGATGGTTGAACCTGGTGGATATTAAGAATAGATTCACTATGATCCATATCCACACTACAATGAAGAGGAATATCATGGTAATGATTGATATCTACATCAGTTGAAGACATGATAGACCCTTATGGAATTTAGAATGTGTCTTTAACCTCCTCAATTACATAAAAATTGATCATATTTTGGATAAGGGTATTGATCTATGTTTTTGTAGGAATATTTCTACCTACTATTCAAAATTGAGTAGGTATATGATCTTTTTGTATGACGATTGTCAGAAAATTCTTATAACTATCGGGTTCTTAGGAATAATTGGCCTCTAGTGATTATCTTTAAGAATATTCTAATTGGTTGTCTCGTTATTGCTTGGAATACTGGATCATCATGAGGAACATTGGAATAGGATAAGTGAAGTGAGAATCCTCTTATATTTTCTTAGAATAATTCCAGTTTATTCATTCATTGAATGAAATAGGAATATGTTCCTAGAATCCTTGATATTTTGGAATATGCCAGGTAGATTCAATGAAAATAATATGAGCATACCCAAGAATTTTTTCCATTCTCACATTGTTGTCCTTGGTCAGAATAAAGATATATTTCATATCATGGGATTTTTGAGTATGTCATTATACTTCGTCGATTAGAATATAAGATTTTATTGAGGATTTTCGCCCTCACATGTGGTTAGTACCAGCCAAAATAAAGATATGATCCAAATTTGGTTCTTTTGGAAGATGTCGTCAGACATTTTCAATAGGCGCTCTCCCCTCTCATAACGTAAGTGATGCGCTTAGCTGGTGAGCCCCATTTTTAACGGGAGTATGGGCCTAGCCTGATGCCTTATCCTTTATCATAATTTGATGATAATCCTCTTTTATATGTGAAAAAATGCGTGGTTTCTTTATAGAATCCACTAGTTCACAATGATCAGAGTGTTGAGTTGTCTTGACTAAAGGGATAGAAATTTGTGCATGTCCCCATATATGAACCAATTGTGAAATATGCTGATAGAGTTCTTCAGGTTTATTTAAAATATATTGGTATTTGTGAAAAGGGTTTCTAGGGATATAAGCGTGCACATTTCCATTCTATATTACATAAAAGAAGAGGTCATTAATTGAATCTTGGATAAGTTACCACTTATGCCGTCCTTTTTCATGAGATTATTATTATGTAATTCACACATGAGGGTAGGGATATGTCTCTCCCCCATTCCTTCTACAGTAATATGCCCACAAACGTGTTCTGAGTGGGAAGTAATAAGAGCTTATTCACTAGTTAACACCAGAATATATCATAAGAATTAGTTAGTGGGAGGGGAGATATGATCCCACACCGGGATATCCATCATCTTCTTAATCAAATGTGTCTTCCTTGGTTCTCGTGGATGGGTGTTAGAGGTGGCATCATGTTAATTAATAACCTTATTAGGTGATAGGTGGGTACCATTTGGATGGTGCTAACAATGGTGGTTGATAGGTTATCCCCTTGGAGGAACATTAACTAGAAGGGAGCACTATTTGACTCCCTAGTCTACTCTCATCATAGACTGATGGTGAAAGTTATAACTCTATCTGGACAATCCCTTGAATTAGTTGGCTATTACAACAATGGAAACTCAGTTAGCAGTAGCTTTCCCAAGGTGATGCAGACTCCCCTGTCTCAATTCTTGGATAACTTCATGGATATCTTATAGGGTTGGGATTGTACCTCAGTGGTGGTACTCCTAGACCATTGTGTTTTCCACCATATATTGAAGATGTGGAGCAGGTGAGATTATTTTTCATCCCATGCAGGTTGTAGCCATAGGTGATATACTGAAGCGATCACTGGATGAAGAACACATTGTCACATATTGGGTTACTAATTATTATAGTAGTATATATAGTTGTGAAGATAATAAGAAACATGGTCACATATTAATGCAATATTAGAGCTAAAATATTCTCAATATGATATGCATGGTTGACAGAATTTTCATTTTATTCTAGATTCATCCATTCTGCTCACGTGGACTTTCCAGCATGGGGAATGAATTATTTCATGAGAACCTCGGCTATAGAGGATCAGGAGTAATATTTTTTTCTAGGATAATTAACATCTTTTTGTTAGATAATCAAAACAAATTGTCCTTCGGAATGATTAATTTATCATCCTTTCATTCGAGAGATTCACATTGTATTTCTATATTTGATTGTGTATAGTGTGTAGAAAAATGTCATGAAGGTTAATAACCCAATAATTTTATTATTATAGATATTCAAGTGGGGTTGAAAATATTTTTCTCATTAGGAAAAGATCATGACTGGGAGAAACTAATAGGTGTGGGTCTCGTTTGGACTGATGGTTGAATGTTATGGATTTATTTTTTGAAACATTTATTAACATCAGGTTACCATTTTCACAGTTTAAATAAAACTCTCAATGGATCCGCCATCTGAAACAAGGTGCATGACCACATTTCAAAGGTAGTCAGTCACCTGGGTTGTCAGCCCAATGGAATATTCAAACTCACAAAGGTCTAGAGGATGGGGGCCAGGCACATCACACCCTTTTAGGGGGAGCTTTTGACTACTATTGGACTCCCTTGTAGATTTAATATATGAGAACATCTTCTTAATCCTAATTCGAGACCAATTATCTATGAAATTTTATTATGGGTAGAATCTATCATTGAACATATGATGGGGATCCCATTAGTGAATCCATCTATATGTATCTGAGGTTTTTCATTCATTTCCCATTAATGGGAAACCACTTTATGTGTTGAATCCTTATAACCAAGAGCATTATAATTTGTTTCCAAGTTGGGTGGTAGTTAATATTACAATAAAGGTATTGATCTCTTTAGTGGAATCCTACATATACTGGTTATTTCATGATTCCAAACCCACACTATTCATTAAGCCCATGCATTTTAACATCATAGGTAATGTAAATATATGAGTGCTATGAGGAACTGGGTATTGAACCTCACGTCCATGGGGGGACATCCTATATATCCTGATTATGGTGAGAATTGTATTTTTGTTAGTTCACTTAGTTTCATAGTCCACGAGAAGATGAGGTATAATAATAACCCCATGAGAATGATTGAGTCTTTATGGTTATGATTTTTGAAGGATGAGAGTCCTACACTGAAGTGCGTGTCTGTTTGAACTCATGCCTTCGATATGCGTCCAACATATCATGTTTATGGAGGGAATAATAGTTATCATAGTTAAATAATTCCCTTTGACTAGATAAATTGTAGATTCCTTGGTATAGAGTAAACAATATTATTCATTCTTTGGAGCAAACATATTGACATTACCCCGAGATGATGAAGATTATTGATGAAATTGACATGACCATTGATACTCGAAAATCCCACCTGAGTTTTGCTCGGTGTGAGAAACAAATGATAACATGTAATTAGTTTCACTGCATACATAGGTGTGGAGTATGTATTGGGATAAACCATGGGAGATTAACATGGAGATTGAACCTTAGGGAGGTGTCCACCATATCCCAGTTATGACAAGAATCAGATTCCTCATAGTTCTCTTAATTTCTCAGTACACTGATTTATGATATGCAGTGATCATTCATAGTGAATGATAGGGTTTTTATGGTACAAATGTTAGAGACGTGCATGGAACCACACTTAGTTGGATTTCAATATGAGTTTAGGTTTAGGCCTTAGCGAGGCATCCTATATATCTTGGTTATGGCTGGAATGAGATTCAACATATTTCAAATAATTAATCAGTCCAATGATGGATGATGTAGAGTGATCAGTCCATGGGATTTATTGGGTTTTGATGTTTGAACTGTTTGAAACATGGTGGGATCCACATTGAGGTGGATGACCATATGAATTTGGGTTTGAGCCTTATGTTGATTTTCATTTTATCATAGTTATTCAAGGAATCAGAGTTTCTTTAGTTCAACTAATTGGGACTTACACACAATCATTCCCTTGGAATTCACAGAGTTTTATGGTGTAGATTATATGATTATTCCACATTCTTAAGCCCATGTGAGATATGATCATTATTATAAAAAAGGTAAAACAAATAATCAATGAAATTGATGGTTGATATGAGATTTGTTCTCTAGGAATTCCATAGTAATATTAATATGGAGCTTGAACATCATACTGAAAATTGATATTTTTATTTTCAAAAAACTTATTAGGAAATAGTGAGAAACGAAAAAACACTTTTGAGGAAAAGTGGTAAACCATAAAATAAATCACAACAAACATCAAACATCATTGAAAATGGCCAACCAAACAACTCATTAAACATACAAAATAAACCACACCATCATTCCAATTGACAATCTTCATCAGGTGATGGAATCACCCAAGAGAAGGCCAAATAAAAATCTATTCCACTGATTCCACATTCAACCAGAAGATCCACCAATCATAAGCCTTCAACACAGTAGACAAAAAACACCAAAACCAGACTTGCGATTCACAACTCCTCTAATGCTTATCCAACCACCCGAGTGCCAACCAGCCAGATTCATCACAGACAAGCAATCCAAACTCATTCTTGATAAACCCACACACTCCATGAGACTCCCACCACCACCACCGTAGCCATTGAGGCAAGCCACTAGAAGCGAATGAGAGGGGGGTAGGAGGACCAAACCAGCAAAATCCACACCACAAGCCAACAGATCTATAACTTTTAAATCCATCAAAACAAGTTGAAAAATAACTGAAATCAAACCTGTGAAAGAGCTATATCAACATCCAAATCCAAAACCAGAAACAAACCTCCCCCCTCCGAGCCGCATTAGAGCCGATGCCAAGCCACACTAGATAACAATGTCGGAAGCACGCCAAAGGCGACATTGAGCTGTGCCGACGCCAGGCGGAGCTGTCGCCAAGCCACGCCGATGCTAGGACGATCTCACACTGGAGAAAATGCTGGGACACAAGACAGATCTGATAGCCATATTAGACACCAAGTGAGGCCAACCAAAGCTGATCCAGGGGAGACGACGTTGATCCACACCATGCCATGCCGGAGGAGGGATGTAGGCTGCTCTAAAAAAACCCTAGCCACGCCTAGAGAGTGGTAGCCGCCACTCAGAGGCCCCTCTATTCCTCAAGGAGGTATCATATGTACCCTAGTTTTTGCAGGAATCGTAGGTGTTGTAGTTACCTTGATTGGGTCTTACACACTAAGGTTACCCTTATAATCAGTACATATCATATAATGTCACTATTTGGGGCATACACTCTGAGGTTTCCATTACAATCCGGGCTGACACACCAAAGATGGATAAGGATATAAAATCATGGGATTCTTTCAGGATCAGGCCCACATGCCTTCCTAACATGCATTGATTTTCCAGCCGACATATATTAATTTCTTGATAAAAATTTCAGAGAGTGTCTTTATAACATGTTAAAATACAATTGAATGATGTAGTGGACCTTTCCTGGGGACTTTTGATAATCTGGATGAAATGAATAATGGTTGCCTCATGATCATGGTTGGCCTATCTAGAGAACATATCCAGAACTATCTTGCGGATCCAGAAAGCCGTCTCCTGACTAGGAAGACTATTCTAGAGTGTGTCTCATGATCCATTTGACTTTCATAGATTCCATTTCAAGAGTTGGATGATACATATAGAGGGAATTTTGTGTGTTAAGGTGACATGTATCATAGGATGTCTCTTTTCCTAGTTTACATGTATGAATTGCATTGTGAGACCTAGAAGGTGTGCCTGGAGGGAATCAAGAGATCTAGTTCACATGCTTGAATGCTAGCATGATAATTGGATGAAATAGATGAGTTCTACATTTTGCTTAGTTGAAATGTCTGATGTGAAATACAAGGCTAGGTTCTCCAGCCTAGAGGGCTTTTTAAGATAATGAAAGTGTGTCTGAGGGATGTCTTGTGACTTGCTTTTACATATGAAGAGGATTTCACATTATCATAAGAGAATCACATGTTTTTTTCAACGTGTCCTAGAATTGTCGCATGACATGGGTGGTTCGTGTGAAGTGCATGAGGACTAGTGTATATTTTCTCTTATTAATTATTCTACCTTCTATCATTATTCTACTCATTATTTTGTTAATTTCATAGATTTTTATGGTATTTGTTTTTATTAAGCCTCGCATTATTTTTTATATTTGAGAGATTTTCGTCACATGACATGCCGTAATTCCATTGTGTGAAATATGGGTGATCATTCGAAGTACCTATGCATGTTCATGATTTCCTCGGTTTTTCTCTAGTATCTTAAATTATTAAGAGCTTGTTTTCACAAGATCCACCACTCAAAATAATCCACTCTAGCATTGGTGAGAAGTTCCCAGATTTCATCCATATAAAGAGAGTAATCATATTCATTATAATAGGTATTGGTATATTTTTCATTATGGGGTGGAGGATTTATATAAATCAAAACCCTTAGAATTCACTAGTTTTCATAATGCATATTGGGAAAATCCCGGTTGGAGTCAACAATGATATTCGACATCATGTGTCTTCATGAGTCTCTATCATTGACCTCTCTGAGGGCATCCCCAGATTTTCAGTGACCACGAGTCCATCCTATCAATTCCACATTTTTTCCATAATTTCCAATTAATGGGGACTCATTAAATCATGAGGGAATCCCAAATGAGTTACATATTTTAATATTTTTAGGTCCAATGGACTTTGCGAGATTAGGGAACCTCATGAAGGCCTTTGTGTGATCTCGTGTGACTTTTCTGTGAATTTTAATGAGATAAGGATGGATTGTCAAGGGGCCATCATTGGATTAGGATGACCTTCCAAAGATTCTTAAAAGACCATTCTATGGATGTCCTTAGAATTTCACAAGGGTTTTAAGACTGTGAGAGGCTCTTGTATCTTCTTCTTTTCATTCACTTTTTTTATTTTACAATGTTTGGGATGCATTCAATATTTAATGTGTAGTTTCAATGAAAATTAGACTACCTATTGAGGATGCATTGCATGACCCATATATGTTCTATTGAAATGAATTATCATTTCATGGAAAATTCCATCCATTTTTACTTATGTAGCTAAAGCGGGGTTTGATATTTCTTGAACAAACCTGAGTCTCTTCATGTGATGAGGATGACATGTCGATGGGATTTCACAAGATGAGGAAGACATGTCACCTTGGTCTCACACTATATTGTAGATCTCCAGTGGTACATAGAGTGATTATTATGATTACATGTGGATCCCACATCCTCCCATTTTATTTCAATTATTTTATTTTATAATGTCTTGGGGGTCTCATGAATTTGGTTAAATTTTTCTGAGGAAAACTATTCTCCTCATCGGTGAACCATCATTTTTGGTTTATGATAGTAAGGGGCCTCTACCTTTTGGATATTTCCCTCTTGAATCGGAAGGATTTTCAAATTATTTGTCAAGTGCTCACAAGTTGACAAGAAGCACAGCCTTCAGGATCTCATTAGATAGCTACCGCATTTCCACTGGTTGTCTCAAGGGACTTCATAAGAGTAGGAGGAATATTAAAATGGATATCTATAGGATCAAATTCATGTTATTCACTACACATAGTTCATTCACATGAACTTATGATGGTCATGCTACCATGTATCTCTTGGAGGTTCATGTGACTCACGAGCTTTAGCCACCTCCATCTTCCATTGATTATGTGAGAAAAGTAATACCTGTATCCAAGTATTCCATCCCATATTATTTTTCTAGTTCCCAATTGGTGGGTGTCAACAATGATATGGGTTTTCATGTGTCTTGGAAATGGAATCCAATAATTACATATTTAGTTTTTAGATATTCTAGTTTTCATTCTTAATATCCATGATATTTTCATATGATAAAATCAATGGATAAATTTCATTCTCAGTTTATTGACTAAAATTTTTGGTTTTATTTATATACATTTTTTTATTTTTTATTTATAATTAAGAAATTTAAATGGAATGTGTTCTATATTATTTACCTTTTCATGTTGATTTATTCTTATTGATTTACTATTTTTTCAGCTTTACTTAAGCTTACTGATCATTTGGGCTCACCATTATTTTTTTTCCTCTCCTCGGGATATGATGATGAATTATGAGAATGAGTTTCATGAATTTATGATATTAGTATTTGTATTATATTATGTATTATTTTCTATTTACCAATATAATATGGGTATCATGTATATAAGGTGGATTTACAAAATTATTAAATGGATCGGCCCTTTGTGATTTTATTCTTGCAATCATTACAATGTAATAAAGTAATGCATTGTATTCAACATTCTAGGGTTGAGGATTGACACTATGATAATATTTGGTGCGAACCTTCACTACTATAATGGTTTGTTGAGTAACCCAATCCACTATAATAATCTTTGATGTGAGGATTTACTATTAAGGAAGTACTTTTTTGTGTTTATGCGTATGCCACAAACATATGTATTATAAAAATGCTATTCTCTCTGGGAAAATTTTATTTGATACATTTATCATTAAAGTATTATGAACTATCAAGATTTATTCCATTATTTAATTAAGTGATGTATAATATACAAGGTATAGTTATAAAATTTTATTTTCGTGTTATCATACCCATATCCTCATATTAGGTAAATGTTATCATTGATCTCTCCCTTTATTACCCTTAATGATCATCTAAGCTCAATATTTATTAGTTTTTAATTTCCTATGTTATCAAGAAAGATTATAGGTTTTTTTTGTTTAGGAATGGTGCTAGTTATGAAGTACTAGGGGGAGAAACTGTAGATATATTGTGAACCATTCATTTATGTATCAAAGTTTCTATAAATACTAGACCTATATTATTTTAGTGTGGATTATTATGTTATTTAATTAATATTAATGTAATATGATGTAATATTTATTTATGAAGATCCTCAGTATCTATAGTTTATTGTAGATAGTTCATGGTTCCTACTAATGGTGCTCAAAATATGCACCTCTATAAACAATTCCTAAACAATCTAAAACAGTCCCAAAACTCCATAAATGTAACCCAATCATTATAGAATTTTAAAATAAATAATAAAATTTGATATTACAATAAAATAGGGGTGTTACATTTTCCCATCCATTTTCCTTTCTATCTTTGAAGGAAAAAGACATGTGTTTATTTGGGAGAGCTTAGGATGCTTCTCCAATTTTTCCTTTTGAGGATCCCTCATCTCTTCCTAAATATGACAATGATGCCATAAGATCTGAAGAAAATTGTTGCTTTTCCCCCTGAATGATTTTCTTTTTCCTATCCATAATATGTATCTATACATGAATTAATTTCTCATTATGATCAATTTCAACATGGTTTAAATGATTCATATACCCAGGATCTGGTGGATACTTCTTTAATTATTATACTATGAAACCAATATGCACATAACTAAACTTTGGTAGTAAATACAACTGATAATCCGCATAAAAAATCATTCAAGTATATCATGATAGAAAAAATTATTGATGATAAAGCCTAAATTTCATACTAAAATGATGATTACCAAGCTATGTAGGGATACAAAATAAAACATGATCACCAACACCAAATGATAAAAAATGATGATGATTATATACCTATAGTTTTTGATGATTCTCATCTATCTTAATTATTTTCACAATCATATGAATCTTATTATTTTCCTTAGGCACCATGGTAGGTATTATAAATGAATTCTTACCTGGATCCACCCAAATAAGTTCTGAATGGATAGGACAACCATTCCAATATTCAAAAGGATACATATGTATTGAGTAATAATGACAATTATTTTTTGAAGTGAGATGGAATAATGAGATAATACATGACTATCCATATGAAATCATGTTTCCAAACCATTTTTGGTAGAAAATGGATAAAATCCATTTCAATTTACACCCTTTTCCATATGGTAATAAGTAAATAACATAATATACTAGATGACTATTTTTTCTCCACCTTAACCTATTGACAGGTGAGGAATCCTAATACAAAATCCCACACTTTCCTCTACATAGAAACCCACCAAACCTATGATCTCAATTCAATAGACAATTATTTAATACCAGGATGAATTATCATTTCAAATGGTGGTAGGAATTAATAAATATTACTTTATAAGATGTATAAACCACAATCAAAAATATAAAATGTAGCATATATCTATCATATAACATCCATACCTCAACAGAATCCCCAACATTGATTTTTCACCACATTGGATGAAATTTTAGATATTACTTCAGATAATCCCTTATATGTAGAAACAAATAAAGAACCAAAGAGACAATGAAGGAAACTATAACATCACATTTCTCAAAAAGATCTTAAATCATATCAACTATGACCAACATTTTCTGCCATTAATATGAAGCCCCTTTATCCAAATGATTATATGAATTCCTACTCATTGAATATACTTTGAAATTCTATTTACCTAGTGTATACATTAACTTGATTTCAAAGATCTTAATGTGTTTCATCCATTTTCTATTCATTAATTTCAAAACACTTTGTGGGAAAATGTGTTTCAATAATTTATGATTCATAAACATTGAAAATTTGTCAACCAAAATATAATGATGAAATATATTCAATGTATGTACTACATATACTAATTCTGAGACATGTATTGGGTATTTGTTTCTCATTCACTCATTATTATCATGATTTGAAACCTATAACATGATCATTCTTCATGAGAATGCATCCAAACCCAGATCCCGATCAATCACAATAGACCACATTTCTAAGTCATGAATCTTGGAATATAAGGATATGTGTTTATTTAATATGAACCTTAAGCTCTTTTAAAAATTTGTGGATGTCATTTATCTATTTTAATTTAACACTTTTACTTGTCAAAAATTTCATGGGTGAGGAAATTCATGAAAAATCAAGAACTAAGAATCGATAAAATGATTCTTATCCAAGATAAAATGTATCTCAAAAATGGTTTTGATTATTTCCAAGAAATAATAGCTTCTATATTTTCAGGAATTAAAGAAACTCCACATTCAATAATTGTAACGCCCCGACCCCAGCTACCCAGAGTCGGTGCATTACTTCGTAACATTGGCATGATCACAAGAAAGATCAAATCTCGAAAGACCGATTGGTTTAGTAGCCTTGGAAACACTAGATATATTCATAAGTTTTACATTACATCATAAAACGAAAAACTACTACAACAACATATTGTCTCCATAATCCACACTCATATCCCCACATAATATCCCTGCAAGTCATTCATAACTTACTTCTTCACTTCCTGAGAAAAATAAAACATAGAAAAGGGGTGAGCTCAAATGCCCAGTAAGGATAACAATATAGCGGAAACTTTCATCAATAAGAATAAACATTTAAGGCAATGTATAACTAAAACAAAAGCCTTTTAAACTTGAACATCAACATAATATGGCAAAAGTAAAATGAAATAATGCCATTTACTTGTTCACATGGATATTCTACTAATCGAATAATCACATGCAATATCAATAACCACTTTCATAATTATGGAATGCATAATGTCAAATGTTAATTTCATTGTCTAGGCCTCATCCCAAGACCTAGGGGTTACTTCTAACCGGAACCCAACCCGGAGTTCCTCTAATAACCGGACACCAACCCGTAGTGCCTCTAATAACCGGACACCAACCCGGAGTGCCTCTAATAACCGGACACCAACCCGGAGTGCCTCTAATAAACGGACACCAACCCGGAGTGCCTCTAATAACCGGACACCAACCCGGAGGGCATACTTTTACGAGTCCCTAACCTGGAGGGCTTACTTTAACCAGTCCCCAACCTGGAGGGCTTACTTTTACCGGTCCCCAACCCGGAACATACTTGTTTAGCACATTCATCTGAAGAAAAGTTTGAAATATAACATAAACATTCGGATTAAAACTAGCATACGAAATGTCAATAGTTTCACCATAAACTATGAATGGTATAAAATAGCACATCCACAGTCAAACATATCACAAAACCTTCAATACAATATAGAAGTTTTGTATTATAATAAATCAACTTCAAATAAGCATAAAATCCATTAAAGGATGTTGACATAGATGAAATCAAAACACTTTTTAGATAAATATCTCTTTCTATTTTTGAAATCATTTAAGAGCCATATAAAATAAAACATTTTCTTGAAAATATTCGTGTAAGCTTGTATGGAAAGCTTTGACGATTTTATAACGGCGGAAAATAACCGCACCCGCCGTATAAGTAAAAGAAACATTCTTATCTTAATTCTGTCGAAAAGGTTAAAAAGGACCTTGTTTTGAAAACGACGGAAAGATTCCTTTATAAACCTCTTACAAAAAGTCAAACAATGGTATCAATGAATTTAACCCATATTCTTGTAAATAATAAATATGTTTTGAAATACATTTCGAAGAAACATGGATGTGGATGATAAAGAAATCCCAGTAGATTATTACGTATAAACAACCTCGGATAATGAAGAGATTGTGAAATAACCCTTACCAATTTGGTAACTTATTAAACATAAAACCCATGAAAGAGTTATCATACAATGAATATGTAAATACACATAAATTAGAGTGTATTACACAACGAATATAATTATGGGCAGTACATACACCACACAAAAGGTGATGGTGGCAATATGACATGAATCTCACGGGAATAAGGAGTGAGATGAAAACCCCTTACTACGTTAATCAACTGAGTCGTATGGCCAAAAGTTAATAACCACCAAATGATTTACAGAATAACATGAATATAATGATAATCATGATAATATATATCAAATGGAAGTACACAATACACCACTTTCAATAATTTAGTGGCGAATAATGGAAATCTCACGGAATTGAATGTGAGATAAGAAAATCCCTTACCTTGTACTTTTCCTTGGTTGGAGTAGGTTAACCTCCAGTATAATGGTGAAATAATTGTTATTAAATTATACAAGAATCATATGCATTCATATGATATCATATATGATCTTTTAACATTGCTTTGTTAATAATATCATAGTATTATCGTTGTTTCGGGTGTTAACTTACTCGTTTTCTTTTATATGTTTTGTTACATAAGCCATGGTTGTTGTATCTTATTCATATCCAGAATGATATCTAGTCCATAAACATCATTTTTAAATCATCAAATGATAATTATACTTGAATTGATACGATGGAGAATGAATCTCATCGCGTTCGTGGAGACGGTAGTCCGTACGTACGCACGAACGCTACTTCCATTTAATTTTTACTTTAAAAGAATCGAATCCAAATGATACATAGGTATATTACTATTCCAGTATAATATAATATTTTATATGTGTTACTTAAGTTCATTAACACCATCCTTTGTACGTTCCATGTGTGGTATGAACGAGTCATATCATTTTAAGGGGGCGGTAGTCCGCACTTCCTCAAATGAAATTATCGTATGTATATACAACATGAAACGAATAATGGTATGAAATAAAATGGAATTACAGAATCTTATATATAAAATATATATCATTAATATCATATTTAATTATAGTGCCATCATAATGGCCACCATGAGAGGCGGTAATATGTATTTGAACAATCATCGTTTCGTGAGGCGTTAGTTTGCCATCCACAAAAACATTATGTTCATCATCCATTAGATGGAGTTGTGTATATGTGTAGTTTGAATCCTTCTTATAACAACATCCTAGTATATTGAGGATACTGGTGTTGTTACAAAAGAAAGGAAATAAAAAGATTTTGGGGGTTGAAGAAGCAAAATAAATGAAAATAATTTAAGAGAAATCGTTACCTTTAATTTAGGTAACTCACTTTGGTTGGAACCAAAGGACTTCTTGAAATGCTTTCTTCCTAAGGTGAAGCTTCAAGGAGGAGGAGAGGGATGTGGGTAGCTTAGTTGGGCAGAGTTTGGACGAGCAAAGTGGCTTGAGAGGTGTGAGGAAATGAGAAGGAGGAGTGCCCTTTTATAAGAGGGGTGAGGGGCACCTTTGGAAAAGCTAGAAATATTAATTTATAATAAATTCATATTCGGTTTCTAATGGCTCCAAAGTTGACTATTCAAAGTTTAAGGTGGGTCTAGGTCTAAAACCACTCAACCAATAGAATTTAGATAGGTTTGTGTACTTATATTAACCTTATCTTTAAGTATTAACTCTAAGTTAATTAGTTTCACTTTTACAATGTCTCTTTGTATTTTTATATAATATGGTTAATAAACATACTATATACATCCAAACGACCCCCAAGTGGTCCATTAATGATTATCCTATCATGATATAAGTCTCTTGGCCTAACCTTAGATTTTTAAGAATTTAATATCAATTAATAATATAATATTTGTTTTAAGAACGCTTTTATGTCAATTTTTACACTATTCATTAGTTGTTTTTTGTGAAACTCATAACAGATTGATTACTTCGAAAAAGTCAATTAAATCAATCCTAATATATCATATTATCCTAGAAAATTAGTTTAATGCATTAAAAGTTTAATATTATATTTATTTGGGTATTTTTAATATCAATTATTTTGATTTTTTACTATTATAGTAATTACTGCATCATCATTGTGTCATAAATAAAATACATTATTTAATGTCTAAAAATTATAAATAAAATATCATTATGTAGGAAATCTTTTTATCTTTCTAATGAATATTTATAATCTAAAATCCAACATATATAACCCTATGTAACAATTGGTTTGCTAAAAGATATATGCTTTTGTCATTTTTGTATTCATTTTAACTTAATTAAAATAAAGTGTCATTATCACTTACAAGTGGATCCATGGGGTCCCAAAATTGACCCAAAGATGCCCATGGTCGACCATGTATCAACCAATAGGGTTAAGACACGTTTTTGGGTAATTTAGTATTATTATAATATTATTGTTTAACCCTTATCTACCAGATTTACCCTTAACCATGGTAAATAAAATTTTTACCGCAGTAATTATTCAAAATGTCTAAAAATAAAAGTTACCTATTTAAACAATTTGAACATCCTGATTCCAAATATGGAATCCATTTTTCTAAATTCAAAACACAGAAGTGGCAGAAATTAATTTAAAATTAATTCCCGCTGTTAAAACAAAAAGCGTGTTTTTAAGAGATAATAACTATCAAAAGATTGACACTTGTTTATGTTCGGTTTAATTGTAAAATTATGTCCAATGATGAACATTATATTAAATGGTAAAACAATATTCTAAATATACTTTAAAACCACTCAAATTCACAATTTATTACTATTAATTATATTGATTAAAAAAGTTGTTTTTAATTAAAATTTTGTAATTTTCACTATTCATCAAAATATGAAAGTTATCCAAAATGTACCAAAATTTCACCTTAGGATAAATTCGATATTCCGAATCCAAAAATGAAGTCCATTTTGAAATATAAAATATATATAATTTCAAAAATTAGGTATTACTATTCATAACGGCTAGTTTGATCGGTTGTGGTGTGTGATAAAACTCGAAGTTGCGTACAACACACGCTACTGTTTTATTCAAAGGAAAGCGTACCGTGTAAGCTTCAGATGTTTCATTTTAAATTTTTTTTGATGTCCCCATTTAGTCAAAAAGTATAAAATATTGTATTTAAAAAGGTTTCACTATTAAAATTTGATAAAAGTGTAATACTGAAAATGAATCTGTTCTTGCATTATGACTAAGAAACTCATAATATGGATTCTAAAATTATAAGGATTATATAAAGTTTAAAATTTAGTTAATAATATTCATAACCTCTTTTGAATGGCTTTTTCCTTTGGTAATTCATGGTGTGATTGAACTCTGTGTTGCGTGTAGTGCATGTTATTGAATTATTTTGAAGAAATAACACACTATGAAATCTTGGGGTGTTACATTCTCCCCTCCTTCAATAAATTGCGTCCTCGCAATTTGAAATTGTTCTTCGAAAATAAAAGGTTGAAAATAGAAAATATATTTGTGGGAAACCCACATCGGAAATTGGGTTACTAAAATTTAGTCTTAATATGAGGAAAAGAGAAATGAAAGGGTCACCACCAAATTATGATCTCGATTAGGAGAACATTGGTGGCATTTAGAGACATATAATTGGAGGAAAAATGTAAATATTTATAGGTATTGATTGAGGTCATCAATCACAAACAAGTGTAAGATTGAGGTCCTTAAATTCATCAATCTATGATGATTTGAAATACCATCGGTTCAACAAAACATAGGGTATTAGGATAACACATTTTTGACGTTTCAAAATATCTTAGTTGAAATCCCACATCGAAAAATGAATTAACGAGGACTCTATTTAAAATAAAAAGTCGAAAGTATGAAGATTACCGAAAATAACACATACTAGGGTTCCATGTAGGAAAATATGGATATGGAGGAGAAATCTAACCATCAATTATCTGATGGAGAGTGGTAGAGAACATGGCTATGAAAAGGCCAACAATCCCAAAGCCATAAATTAGTGATGATTTAAGGTACCATCTAGGAAAACATTTTTGTTCTATGTTCCTTTTATTAATGTTGAGGAATTTATTTATGGGATTGGATAAGATCATAAGGAGATATACTTACTTTATAATTATAGTTTTATCCTTTAATAAATTTCTACCACAAACTCATCTTTCACTCTAAAAGATAATAGAATGTAAAAAATTCTATTTACACTATTCGTATAGGGTTCCAAAATAAACGAATTTATAATTCATCTACCAGATCTTTTAAAAAAAACTACATTATTTAATCCAGGACATCTCTTGGGCCAGTGGTAGGTGATACACCCTTGTCGCCCTTCAGTTGCGGGTTCAAGTCTCGCAGCCTTGTCGGACGCGACGGGTTGCCGCCCGACCTCCGGGTTGTTCTTTTATGGCAATCCAAAATAATCCAAACTAGAACTATCCAAAATACTTCTGTCCAAACTCATAGTCCAACATTTATAAGGAAGGTAAGCATAATGTAGATTCTTTTTACCCCGTAATAGCATATGAATACCTTCATCATGTATTCTTTTAATACACTGAAACATCCTGAATTACCATATTCCTTATTGATTACATTCATGCTCCCTTATTCCATATAGAATGCTGTATATACTTCATTAATCCAAAAATGTTTTAAACCCCAAAAATGATAGAATATACAAATCATTAATCAGTTCCAAGGTAGTCAAGAATATCCAATATAATTTATCCAAAACAATCATGTATTATTCCAAAATCACTACCTCGGTATCAGAACTATATTATGGTTTATCATTCTCTCAACCATATATTTTCCAAAAATTTATCCTGCTATTGAGTCACTTTTCTTTGTTCCACAAAATCTCAAGTCCTTAATGAAATAGTACTGTAGTACAATCCTTACATACTCCATAATTATTATTACAAGTAAATTGTTGATACACACTCAATTGACATAATCAACATAAGAACTCTAATCATTCCTCTTCATCTGTGGTAGTATCATAACTTGATTATTATCCAATAACATCATTTGCGGCATAGTTTGATGACTGGGACATAGGTTCGCGTAGTGTCCAAACTCCTTGCAAATGAAGCATTGTACATTTGAAACCATTTTCTTACCCTTGCAGTCACGTACTTTGTGCCCTTTTTCTCGACACTTATAACAAACTCCCATTTCTTTCAGGCAAGTTCCAGGGTGTTTCTTTCCACAGTTACCACATATGGGAAAATTCTTCTTTTCCCTCTTCCCTTTATCCATCATTCTCTCTTGTATCCTTTTCTTCTCTTGCTTCCCTTCAAAGCCATAGGACTCAGTAAACTCTTTACTTATCTTATCAACACATGATATTATTTCTTCATATGATGATAATACATGGCAGACTATTTCTCTTATAAATTCTAGCTTAAGACCATGAAAGATATGATCCTTCCTTCTCTTTGGATCATGTGCATTTCTGGAGTTCTCATTCCTTCTACTGGGCGCCATTTCTAAACAATGGCATACACTAGATCAGTTTATGAATCAAAATACGTAATCCCATACTTATAAAACACTTAACATAAATTGAACTATTTATGGATATAATCCATAATCATAAGAATGTTTTCTTTGAGGAAGTATATACTCATAAACCCTTCATAATTATTTGTAAAGAAAATGAGAGTTATCCTAAGCATATCCCCCGGGAGTGTCGTAACCAAGAGTGCAGCAAGGACCGTTGTCGTGCACCAGTTCCCGTTCGAGTCTAGCTCAAAGCGGTGTTTTCGGATTTTACCCCTAGGTACATCTATGCCAGAGCCGCCTCTACCTGCTCGTATCCAGACAGGGATGTATTGCTCGGAAAACTCACAAAATCTCTACAATACCAAGATTCTAGGAAGTTCTTCTATACTAATCCTCAAAGTTCATCTTAGGTCTACGTGCTCTAATCAGAGTTTATCTAAATCTAGCTTCCAAGGTTTGTACTAAACTTCCTCTGATACCAACTGTAACGCCCCGACCCCAGCTACCCAGAGTCGGTGCATTACTTCGTAACATTGGCATGATCACAAGAAAGATCAAATCTCGAAAGACCGATTGGTTTAGTAGCCTTGGAAACACTAGATATATTCATAAGTTTTACATTACATCATAAAACGAAAAACTACTACAACAACATATTGTCTCCATAATCCACACTCATATCCCCACATAATATCCCTGCAAGTCATTCATAACTTACTTCTTCACTTCCTGGGAAAAATAAAACATAGAAAAGGGGTGAGCTCAAATGCCCAGTAAGGATAACAATATAGCGGAAACATTCATCAATAAGAATAAACATTTAAGGCAATGTATAACTAAAACAAAAGCCTTTTAAACTTGAACATCAACATAATATGGCAAAAGTAAAATGAAATAATGCCATTTACTTGTTCACATGGATATTCTACTAATCGAATAATCACATGCAATATCAATAACCACTTTCATAATTATGGAATGCATAATGTCAAACGTTAATTTCATTGTCTAGGCCTCATCCCAAGACCTAGGGGTTACTTCTAACCGGAACCCAACTCGGAGTGCCTCTAATAACCGGACACCAACCCGGAGTGCCTCTAATAACCGGACACCAACCCGGAGTGCCTCTAATAACCGGACACCAACCCGGAGGGCATACTTTTACCAGTCCCTAACCTGGAGGGCTTACTTTAACCAGTCCCCAACCTGGAGGGCTTACTTTTACCGGTCCCCAACCCGGAACATACTTGTTTAGCACATTCATCTGAAGAAAAGTTTGAAATATAACATAAACATTCGGATTAAAACTAGCATACGAAATGTCAATAGTTTCACCATAAACTATGAATGGTATAAAATAGCACATCCACAGTCAAACATATCACAAAACCTTCAATACAATATAGAAGTTTTGTATTTTAATAAATCAACTTCAAATAAGCGTAAAATCCATTAAAGGATGTTGACATAGATGAAATCAAAACACTTTTTAGAGAAATATCTCTTTCTATTTTTGAAATCATTTAAGAGCCATATAAAATAAAACATTTTCTTGAAAATATTCTTGTAAACTTGTAAGGAAATCATTGACGATTTTATAACGGCGGAAAATAACCTCACCCACCGTATAAGTAAAAAAAACATTCTTATCTTAATTCTGTCGAAAAGGTTAAAAAGGACCTTGTTTTGAAAACGACGGAAAGATTCCTTTATAAACCTCTTACAAAAAGTCAAACAAGGGTATCAATGAATTTAACCCATATTCTTGTAAATAATAAATATGTTTTGAAATACATTTCGAAGAAACATGTATGTGGATGATAAAGAAATCCCAGTAGATTATTACGTATAAACAACCTCGGATAATGAAGAGATTGTGAGATAACCCTTACCAATTTGGTAACTTATTAAACATAAAACCCATGAAAGAGTTATCATACAATGAATATGTAAATACACATAAATTAGAGTGTATTACACAACGAATATAATTATGGGCAGTACATACACCACACAAAAGGTGATGGTGGCAATATGACATGAATCTCACGGGAATAAGGAGTGAGATGAAAACCCCTTACTACGTTAATCAACTGAGTCGTATGGCCAAAAGTTAATAACCACCAAATTATTTACAGAATAACATGAATATAATGATAATCATGATAATATATATCAAATGTCAGTACACAATACACCACTTTCAATAATTTAGTGGCGAATAATGGAAATCTCACGGAATTAAATGTGAGATAAGAAAATCCCTTACCTTGTACTTTTCCTTGGTTGGGGTAGGTTAACCTCCTGTATAATGGTGAAATAATTGTTATTAAATTATACAATAATCATATGCATTCATATGATATCATATATGATCTTTTAACATTGCTTTGTTAATAATATCCTAGTATTATCGTTGTTTCGGGTGTTAACTTACTCGTTTTCTTTTATATGTTTTGTTACATAAGCCATGGTTGTTGTATCTTATTCATATCCAGAATGATATCTAGTCCTTAAACATCATTTTTAAATCATCAAATGATAATTATACTTGAATGGATACGATGGAGAATGAATCTCATCGCGTTCGTGGAGACGGTAGTCCGTACGTACGCACGAACGCTACTTCCATTTAATTTTTACTTTAAAAGAATCGAATCCAAATGATACATAGGTATATTACTATTCCAGTATAATATAATATTTTATATGTGTTACTTATGTTCATTAACACCATCCATTGTACGTTCCATGTGTGGTATGAACGAGTCATATCATTTTAAGGGGGCGGTAGTCCGCACTTCCTCAAATGAAATTATCGTATGTATATACAACATGAAACGAATAATGGTATGAAATAAAATGGAATTACAGAAGCTTATATATAAAATATATATCATTAATATCATATTTAATTACAGTGCCATCATAATGGCCACCATGAGAGGCGGTAAGATGTATTTGAACAATCATCGTTTCGTGAGGCGTTAGTTTGCCATCCACAGAAACATTATGTTCATCATCCATTAGATGGAGTTGTGTGTATGTGTAGTTTGGATCCTTCTTATAACAACATCCTAGTATATTGAGGATACTGGTGTTGTTACAAAAGAAAGAAAATAAAAAGATTTTTGGGGTTGAAGAAGCAAAATAAATGAAAATAATTTAAGAGAAATCGTTAACTTTAATTTAGGTAACTCACTTTGGTTGGAACCAAAGGACTTCTTGATATGCTTTCTGCCTAAGGGGAAGCTTCAAGGAGGCGGAGAGGGATGTGGGGAGCTTAGTTGGGCAGAGTTTGGATGAGACAAGTGGCTTGAGAGGTGTGAGGAAATGAGAAGGAGGAGTGCCCTTTTATAAGAGGGGTGAGGGGCACCTTTGGAAAAGCTAGAAATATTAATTTATAATAAATTCATATTCGGTTTCTAATGGCTCCAAAGTTGACTATTCAAAGGTTAAGGTGGGGCTAGGTCGAAAACCACTCAACCAATAGAATTTAGACAGTTTTGGGTACTTATATTAACCTTATCTTTAAGTATTAACTCTAAGTTAATTAGTTTCACTTTTACAATGTCTCTTTGTATTTTTATATAATATGGTTAATAAACTTACTATATACATCCAAACGACCCCCAAGTGGTCCATTAATGATGATCCTATCATGATATAAGTCTCTTGGCCGAAACGTAGATTTTTAAGAATTTAATATCAATTAATAATATAATATTTGTTTTAAGAACTCTTTTATGTCAATTTTGACACTATTCATTAGTTGTTTTTTGTGAAACTCATAACAGATTGATTACTTCGAAAAAGTCAATTAAATAAATTCTAATATATCATATTATCCTAGGAAAGTAGTTTAATGCATTAAAAGTTTCATATTATATTTATTTGGGTATTTTTAATATCAATTATTTTGATTTTTCACTATTATAGTAATTACTGCATCATCATTGTGTCATAAATAAAATAAATTATTTAATGTCTAAAAATTATAAATAAACTATAATTATGTAGGAAATCTTTTTATCTTTCTAATGAATATTTATAATCTAAAATCCAACATATATAACCCTATGTAACAATTGGTTTGCTAAAAGATATATGCTTATGTCATTTTTGTATTCATTTTAACTTAATTAAAATAAAGTGTCATTATCACTTACAAGTGGATCCATGGGGTTCCCAAATTGACCCAAAGATTCCCATGGTCGACCATGTATCAACCAATAGGGTTAAGACACGTTTTAGGGTAATATAGTATTATTATAATATTATTTTTTAACCCTTATTTACCGGATTTACCCTTAACCATGGTAAATAAAATTTTTACCGCAGTAATTATTCAAAATGTCTAAAAATAAAATTTACCTATTTACACAATTTGAACATCCTGATTCCAAATATGGAATCCATTTTCCTAAATTCAAAACACAGAAGTGGCAGAAATTAATTTAAAATTAATTCCCGCTGTCAAAACAAAAAGCGTGTTTTTAAGAGATAATAACTATCAAATGATTGACACTTGTTTATGTTCGGTTTAATTGTAAAATGATGTCCAATGACCAACATTATATTAAATGGTAAAAATATATTCTAAATATACTTTAAAACCACTCAAATTCACAATTTATTACTATTATTTATTTTGATTAAAAAAGTTGTTTTTAATTAAAATTTAGTAATTTTCACTATTCATCAAAATATGAAAGTTATCTGAAAAGTACCAAAATTTCACCTTAGGCTAAATTCGATATTCCGAATCCAAAAATGAAGTCCATTTTGAAATATAAAATATATATAATTTCAAAAATTAGGTATTACTATTCATAACAGCGAGTTTGATCGGTTGTGGTGTGTGATAAAACTCGAAGTTGCGTACAACACACGCTACTGTTTTATTCAAAGGAAAGCGTACCGTGTAAGCTTGGGATGTTTCATTTTAAATTTTTTTTGATGTCCCCATTTAGTCAAAAAGTATAAAATATTGTATTTAAAAAGGTTTCACTATTAAAATTTGATAAAAGTGTAATACTGAAAATGAATCTGTTCATGCATTATGACTAAGAAACTCATAATATGGATTCTAAAATTATAAGGATTATATAAAGTTTAAAATTTAGTTAATAATATTCATAACCTCTTTTGAATGGCTTTTTCCTTTGGTAATTCATGGTGTGATTGAACTCGGTGTTGCGTGTAGTGCAAGTTATTGAATTATTTTGAAGAAATAACACACTATGAAATCTTGGGGTGTTACAATAATGATATAACTAAGGAATCGTACCTATTGTATCCATAAGTCACACTTTGAAAACTTTTCATAAATGATTTGTTCTTGTAAGATAACCAACAAAATATCTATGTGTTTTTCATGACCGATTTAAGTCTTATAAAACATAAGAATATCATCAATGAAAACCACAAAAAAAGAGTCAGGATACCAATGATATATATGATTCATCAATTCCTTAAAAATTTATACTACATTCATAATACTAAAAGTCATCCCCAAATATTCGTAATTGATATAGTGAATCTGATATGCTTTTCTTAGCATATCCTCATTTAGAATGTGAATGTTATGACATCCTAATTATAAATCATATTTAGAGGACCATGTGGTTCCGATTAATTTATAAAACAATTCGCCAATAAATGGAAGTTTATAACGATTTTTTTATCATAACATGGTTAAGCTTATGATAATCCACACATGTCATAAGAGTTCCATCTTCGATCTTTTCATAAAGCATTGGTATTTCCTATGGGGATATTCTTGGTCAAATGAACACTTTATTGTCCAAATATTCCAATTAAACCTTCAATTACCTTAAATTCCATTGTTCCATCCTAAAAGAAGAAAGTGAAATAGGACTGGTACATTTTCAGATATCGATCATAAATTCCTCTTTCAGGTGGAATCATAAAAAAATTGTCAAGAAAGAAACTCATAAATTGGACAATAATGGTTGTAAAATTCATATGTTCAGTTTCATAACTAGATTCCAATTTCTTTTCTACTAACTCATAAAATATTTTCCTAACCATAGATAACAAAGGTGTTGTTCTGCTTTGATTCACGTCATAATTTCCTATAAAGAGGATACCTTTGGAATTAGAAATTTTGAAACAAAGAATTCATGCATAACCGCAAATATGGGATTTGAAGGATTACAATCAATCTATTCCCATAATAAGTTCATAGATATCCATCATAAGAATAGATAAATCCCAAACCAACTTATCTTCATTGATAGTTATAGAACACGATTCTTATGTGAACCCCTAACACCCTTGTCATCTCAAATGTATTTTAAGATTCAAAACCAAAAGAATAATATATGATTATAAATAGAAATGATCAAAAACACGAGAAGGAATAAAATAAGGGGAAACAACAATATAAAAAAGGAATACATAATTGTGGATTTCAAACGAATAGTAACCTACACCATTGAAGGACTTCATTGATACTCTATGATCATTTTATCAGGTTCATATATTTTCTTACTTACTCCCCCTTGATAATTACATCCCTATTGAAACTACCTTTGTTGAGAAGTTGTGGTATTTATAGAATTACGTTTACTCTCTTGGTTTTGTGGATGGGAATTATTCATATGAGACCTATCCATTGAATAAGACAATTGCTTAGCAATATGAGGTATATTTCTAGTTATAGACATTGGAGCACTATAAAAATGGTGTTTGAGCCAATCCATCAAGTTACAGTTATGAGATGCTCTAGGTGGTGTTGTATATTCTATATTGATGTGATCAGGTGAACCACACTAAAAGAAAATATTCTAACTCATATGTCTTGCAGGAATGTTAAATGATACTATGGTATGATTCTAATATGATCCATGATTTTGGATATTAGTGTCCCACTTTCACTTATTTCTTGTGTTCGAGTTCCCACTTGTTTCCATGGAGATAACACACTTCCATTAGCCCGATTTCCCACTATATATTTTTCATCCATGATTTATTGATTTTCCATAGCCATAAAATTCTTCAAACAAAGAACCAATATATTAGAGATAATCTTCAATCGCATCCCAAAATCAAAGATACATTATTTAAAGATTCAGTAGAATAAAATTCATATGAAAATTGGACTAAACTCATAAACATAGTTTCATAATATATCATAGATATTTTATCAAACTTCAATATGAATAAATCAGTTTTATTTTCAATACTTAATTTGTGAGGGTTAATTTATTTGTTAAAAAAATTTAAATTCATCCCATGTAATACCTTAGTCATATTTATCTTGGACTAATATATCTCAGCAATATCATTAAATATCCATTAATATTTACATTCTTAGTTTAAATTTTAACTCATATGGTGTAACAAAGAGGTCAAATATTCAATTTATTCTATTTATCCGAGCCTCTATTTTTTAATTTTTGTATCTCCATGAACAATGGGTGGATTTTATTTTTGAAATTTTATAGATAGGTCCACATGTTGAAGTACATAATATTGATTTACTCTATCAACAACTTGAAAATCCTAAACAATGTTATGAAAAAGTTTTTGTTTAAATTATGGATCAGGTGAAACAACAATTCATGTGGCCTCTACTTGTTTTTATTTTTTCTTCTCAGTTATATTTATATAACCTAAATAAAACACAACATAGTCATAACTAACAAGCTACTAAACACTTGGCACAATTCAAATCACATTGAGAAACCATAATCACAGGCATTCTTTTCAAAACCCCACCATTAAGAACGTCTTATCCATTTTTAAAAATTCACAAATATAAAATGAACAATGATGTCCTAGTGGGATGTATAAGTATAAATAAATGATATGATACACTCATCAGTTAAGTCCATTAAAATGAGATGACAACACAACTAAAGGTGTCATAGACTTTTTTTGTACACAACTATGTTGGTAATAGTAAGTTATTCATTAAAATGTTAACTACATTTTTTTTAATGTGTAAATTTTATCTTATGAAAATCTTATCTCTATGATGTAATCCAAAAATGACACATGGATTGACCAAGACTGATACAATTTGTAATATCCTGCACCTCTACTATTATCATGAGAAGAGACAGAGTTCCACTATCATTGTTTCATATCCCAAAGATAAAAATGGTTACAAATAAATGTAAATTCCAAGATAAAATCATGTGATGATTCTTCGAAAAAAAAGTAAGACAACTTGTGTACATAAGTAAAACATTTAAATCCAATTCATAATGAATGAGTATATGTAATAAAACAAAAAATGTAAAACTAAATATTCAATAATATCATAGTAAAAATGGAAATAATATTCAATATATATAATGTTCTACAACACTACTAGACTAAATGACTCTTAGGTGTCATCGTCCCCATAAACAATCATACTATATCCATGCTCTAAGTCAACATGGTATGCCTTTGTATCAATATAATGACCCATAAATTACATACATTGATATTAATTCATAATTTAATAATATTCCTTACAACATATGAAATAACCATAAATGGACTATATAGGTACCGTGTCTTTAGAAACTTGGAACCATAAAGAACTGGTTCATAAAACATCTACATTTTATCCCATTTTTTTAATCATATCTAGAGTCCAATTTTTTCATATCATAATTAATACCCTTCTTCATGAATGGGGGAAAAGAAATATCTGAATGTCTGAGATAATATTCTCATTAAAGGTAAACAAAGGAAATATCAATCAGATCATATTCATAAGAACATATCATTTGATAATATTATCCTGGATATAAATGTTCATAATCTCAGGTCATGGGAAAAATTGTAAAAGTGAAACGTAATCCCAATAACATAGGAAATGTAATTTATGTTTAATACACACATTATCATATAAAATTATTTCATACTAGTCAAGGATCATTTCCAAGACCATCATAGTGGACAATGTCCTTTACAGAACCAAGTTCACTTCTCATTCCAACCCTATATTACTGAACCACATTTACTGGTCATTCCATTCAATCCCATGAGATATAAATCTTACCCAATGAATTGGAGATAGATATTGGTCCCAGAAAACTCATAATAAAACCATTCTTACATGTTCCTCAAAAACATTAATCATTCACCGTAGCATAGCCCATGAAATAAAATGGATTTCTTAAACAACATTCCATCATAATTGTTATAAAACAAATAGATTTCCTTAATTACATTTTATCATAATCACAATCATATCATAATAATAACAAGGATTGAAATATAACCCAATTTAAATAGTGTCATATTATATGAAAAATAATTTTTATATAACACTCTAAATTAATTCCTGAGGAAAATAACCTTTCTTTTTCCAAAAAGGCTTTCTTTAAAAATGCCACACAATTTTTGAAGAAAACAGTTTATGTGAAAATAACCTAATTTGACTCTAGAGAAATATTCAAGGAAATAAATCATTATTAAAAAATGAAAACCCATTCATTCCGTAAAAGTTAAAAAACATTCTTCTCATACTTTTTCTGGAAAAGTCAAAAAATACTATGTACTGAAAACTACAAAAGATTCCATTCATACCATTTAGAAAAAATTACCAATGGGTAAAATCAAAATTAATAAATTATAAAAGGATATAAAAAATTTAATTAAATAATTAGGAAACATGGACATGGATGATAAATATACCCCAGTAAATACTTGTGAATAAACTATATCAGATAAAAATGATATTTGTAATGTAATACTTTACCTTAGGTCTGATATCCTTCGTATATATTCGAACATCCTGTATAGTTATTTAAATAATGTTATTGATTTATACATAATCATAGTAATTTTATGATAACATTTATGATCAAATTTTCATCCATTTTTTAGTAATATTTCATTTTTTACTTGTAATTCATGAATTAACTGCTTTATGTTCTTATGCATGTTCTGTAGGATATGTCCTTATTCCGATTTTTAGGTTACAGTTATATAAATTAAAAAGTGGTATTTTTTTAATATATATCATTTTTATTCATTCAATACAATTATATAATCATGATTTAATGAAGATCATGTAAAACAAATCACATCACACCGTGGAGATGGTAAGTCTTACGTATGCACGGGCAACGATATAGTTCCCATAATTGTTGAATAGTATTGAAAAGAATGGTGTATAATATCTCATATTTATTATAATGTTTAATAACCATATATAGTTATTATTTTCACCATTATACCCATCCATGAAATTTCATGGTGAAAAACAGATTACACCACAGCGTGGAGACAGTAAGCTGTATGTACGCATGCACCGTGAATTCATTTTTCGTAGGATGGATAGAAGTTGAAATTGGGTTGATTATTATTTAAAATAACATATAAGTGTATTAGTGATAATTATTTTATAAATTTATAATGAAAAAACAAATGATGAGAAATTATATGAATGTATAAATTAGAAAGAATTGGTTGAAGAGATTACCTCTTTCACGTCTTGCCTCCTTTAAATTTCCTCTAAGGGAACAATTATAGGCCTTTGAAGAAGAACATAACCTCAATAATAAAAACAAGGAATTTGATAAGGAATCATTTTAGGGGGTGGATGATATTGAAGGCTCAAAATTTAGTGAACAGGTGAGGGAGGAGGTTCCCTTTTATAATGGAGGTAAGGGGCACATTTGGAAACCTTAAAAATATTAGTTTATAATAAGATAAAAAAAAATTCAAAATCCACCAAAATTTCTCTTTTTAGAAGTTTAGAAGATATAGTATTGTATTCTAATAGACCAATAAATTTTAGACAAGTTTTTATGTCAATTTAATCATTGTCATTTTAATTATCACTTATTTATTCCATTTAATTTTAATTAGGATAATAACTTTATAAATATTTAATGGTTACACATATTTTTTTATATGGTGTTAATTGACCATAAATTAACATTTAATGAAATTTTAGACCTTAAAATTATCACTTTGTAATTTTTAAATATAAATATGATTTTTAAATAATTTAAAAAAATGTATTTTTCATAAAATATCAACAGTGTCAATTTTGAAATTATTCATTTATTTGACATTAAAAAATTAAACACATTAGATAAATTGAAAAAAATATTGTATTTAGTCATAACAAGTCATAGTCAGCTATAAATTTCATGTATCACATGAATTAGTTCATGCGATATTTATTTTAATATTTTAAAAACCATTTATTTGATATTCTAATTAATAAAATAATTTTTAAATCACTATTTTGTCATCAGAAATGTAATTTTTTTAATCTATAAAAATAATAAATAAATTCTTTTGATGTACATAACTATTTTATATTTCTAGAGACTATATATATTCTATATTATCTTCTATATATTCATATATTAAATTTAACATACTTATATAAAATTAGATTGTGACATTTTGTCACATTCATTAGTTTTTATTACATTCATGTCATATTTATCGGTAAGTGTCCATAATGTAATTAAATTTCGAAAAATAGATGAAAAGGGTCAAAGGTAGTCATCCAATAAGATTTTTTGAGGTTTTATGATAACTTTATAATATTATGTTTACCCTCAATTAACCAATTTATTTTTAACCATGGTAATAAAAATAATTGCCCAAATTACTATTCACAATTCCCAAAAATAAAGAGTCTGTTACATAATTGGGAAATACTAAGTGAAAATATGGAATAAATTTTTCAAAATTCAAAACAAAGAATTTTCAGTAATTAATTTAAAATTAATCTCATTATTTAAATGATTAAATGTGTTCTAAAAGTTAAAACATTGAAAAATATTGAAATATATTCTTACATATGAATTAAATTAAAAATTAATGCTAATGAAATACATTATATTGAATGATAAAAATATATTATATTTATAAATTAAAACCATTCAATATTTTAATTTAACCATATAAATTATCTCAATGAAATAAAGTTGTTTTTAATTAAAACTAATACCCGCTCGTGCTATTGCACGGTGTATTCGATTAAAGATTTTTCTTTTAATAAGAGGTTAATATTTTTGAAAGTTGAGAAGAAACAGTAATGTTGAATAAAAATAAATAAGTTATTTTGGTTATAAAAGTATGTGTATTTTTTCACTAATCTGTTAAATCAATTCATATAAATTGTTAGTCTTTCAAGCAATGAATATCTAATTATATCCTGTAAAAAGTTATTAATCCAAATGAAAATACAAAGTGATGAAGTTGATATATTGAATGTATAGATACAGTGTTGTTAATAACTGGTTAAACCAGTATCTGTGTTGTGGATATGTCATAGATATGAAAAAATAAAATTCTATTGTAAGATAAACATGTTCAACTAAAATATAACTGGAACATGTTCAACTAATATATGAAATAACCATTTGAAATAGATGTCATAAACATTATATGGATTAGATAAAACACATAAACATGGAACATATGTTATGCAGTATCCATTCCACAGGATAATTCAGAAAATAGGGTAAACAAATTCCATTTTCCATAATGTTAATAGCATAGTCTAATAAAATTTTGAATTTAAAAAAATAATGCATAAATTATATATGAAAAAAATTATGAAACAATAAAATTTTAGTATTACCTTGCAATAACAGCTAAAAAGGTCAGTCAAAATTTCCACTCTTCTTTTCAATGTTCTCCTTCCATAAGAGTTGAATATGTACATAATGCATAGAAAACGAATTATTAAACATGACGAAACATAGTTTTATAAACATTCAGAAGGTATTATGATACCTTACATGATTCATAGGCACTGTGACTAAAGAACAGTAATCCAGACATCTTGTTTCCCTAAAAACCAGTTATAAGTAGTGGGAAAAAATGTACCAGTAGATTTTAAGGAACCCGTAATATAGTTAATATAGATTCATTTTTTTAGAATACATAAAAGTTTACAGTGGTGTTTATTCATTCAAGAAATATATCAATAAACGTAACAAATAGAAATGTAAAAACATATAAACATGTTAATGTTAGTTTCATCAAATGGTTTAACATTATGAATGCATGAATAACCACATGAAATAGAAACATGTTCAACTGATATGGAATAAAAACATGTTCAAATAATATGTGAAATAACCACAGGAAAATGATTTTTTTCATCATTATATGGATTATAAAAACCATATAAACATGTAACATAAGTTATGAAGTATCCGTGAAAAAGGATAATTCAAGAAAAAAGGGGAAACATATTCCATTTTCCCTAATGTAAATAGAATAGTCTAATATAGTTTTGAATGTAAAAAAATTATGCAGAAATCAAATATAAAAAAACATAAAATGGTCAAATTGTAGTATTGTCTTACAAATATAGCTAAAAAGTTTAGTCAATATTTTCACTCTTACTTTCTATGTTCTCCTTCCATAAAAGTGGAATCTGTACATAATGGTTAGGAAAACAATTATTGAACATGAAAAAACATACTTTTATCAACATTCTGAATGTATTACGTTACCTTACATAATTTATAAGCATTCCGACTAAAGAACAGTAATCCAGACATCTTGTTTCAATGAAAACCAGTTATAAGTAGTGGGAAAAATAAACCTACATATTTTAAAGAACCATCAAAATAGATTATATAGAATCATTTTTTGTATAATACATACCGGTTGATAGTGGGGTTTTTCCATTCTAAAAATAGATCAAGAAACAAAATAAATATAAATGTAAAACCTATAAAGTCGTTGAAGTTAGTTCCATAAAATGGATGAACATTCAACGTGAATGAATAACCACATGAAACAGAAACATGTTCAACTAATATGAAACATAAACATGTTCAAATAATATGTGTAATAACCACATGAAATGGATGTTTTAAACATTATATGGATCACATAATACACATAAGCATGGAATATATGTTATGAAGTATCCATGACAGAGGATAATTTAGAAAAAAGGGTAAACATATTACATTTTCCCTAATTTAAATAGAATAGTCTAATACTGTTTTGAATGTAAAAAAATTATTCAGAAATAAAATATGATAAAATATGAAAAAAATAATGCAGAATTATAGTGTTTCTGTCAGATATATTAGTCTTATGGATAGTAAAATTATGGTTGGTGACCTATCACCTGCCTTTGGGAATAGAAAGTAGTGGCCATATTTTACCAGTGATGGTTGGTAGGATTGAAGGCTTCTTGTATTTATATAGTCCATCTATTCCACAAATATGCTTAAAATCATTCCTCCTTGATAACAGAACAAATAGTAGTTTATCCTAAATGGAAAATGAATGTAAATAAATCAAAATAATAATTTAAATAAAATTGTTTAAAACAAAAGTATTAATAAATTTTCTATGTTATAAAATGTCTTCAATTTTTATATGCTTATTTTGTTTTGTAAAAAATCATTTAGGAATTTATAAATACATTTATAAAAAAATATTAATATTCCTAGAGAATTAAAACTACATTATCATTGTAATACATAGTTTCAAAAATGAAAATTAGAAATTCATATTGAACACTTTCAATAAATCTATTAAATTAAAGGAACACTAAAACAAATTATCAAAATACAGACCTTCATATCCAATAATTTATGTCTTTATACACACAAAGATGATATAGATATTGATAAGCTGCACACAATTAATATTTTAAAATTTCTAATAAAATAAAAAAGATATAGATGAGTATTTAGTAAAGAGTTATGGGAGTCATGGGTTTAAAAAAATGTACCCTTCCGTCGAGATATCCAACTGAATGAGGGATAACACTTATTATTTCCAACACTATAGAAAATATATGAAAATTTATTCAGAAATATTAAATTAATGAAATCACACCCCGTTTAAATTAAACGACAATAAATTAAGATGGTATAGAAATGGTATGGATTGGTGATTGAGATGATAATAAACCAGAATATAGTAATGGCTCTAGAATTCTAAATAATGTGAAATATGATGATTTCTTCAACATGTAGTGAAAAGAAAATATTAAAAAGGATAAGAGTTCTATGCATGAATTCAAATCTAAGCAGAGAGCCATTCCACTTGCCCGAACAAGAAAAGCATGATTAAACTATAAATTATTAAACAAATAAGAATATTGGATGAGATTATATACGAAACAATCTAGGAATAAGAGATAAAACAATCAATGGAACGATCACTTATCCATTCAAAAACATCTTCACCCATGTGATCCCATCTCTTGATGAACAAACTAATCAAAAATCATATATGTATTTACATATAAAACCATAATGCAGAGAGGTAGAGCACATCAAAATCTTACAGGAGAAGATTGACAGCAAATTGTGGTGGTCTCTCTTGAAAATGAAATCGATCTATAAATGAGTTGATTAATATAATCACATAGAATGATGAAAAAATAATCTGAAGTTCTCTAAATTATTTATTTCCATATGAAGATAGAGTTTTGAATCAACGAAGTTAACTTTTATGATCAAAAATGTGGTTTTGAAGAAGAAAAATTCTGGAATTTTTCTTCAGCATTGTTCTTGGGAGTTTGTCTCAATGGGGAAGATGATCCTAAATTCATTTGAAGACTTTTATCATGAAACATTGTTCAAATTTTCAATTTCATGTGATATTGATGTATATGCTCACATAATTGAATCTGAGGCACCAGAGATGGGACTTGGAGACAATCATTTGAGTCTTGATGATGATTTCAAGAAACCTAGAATAAAGATAAAATCCATTATAAATGTTGAGGGTAGTTGAATAGGTAGAGGGAGCCGATAAATAGGTTACTATTCTATGCTGTTAGCTGATGCAGAGCTCCTTACCCTCCAAATCAAAAAAACTGACACCCAAGATATTGAAAGGACCCTGATTCGATTCCAACAGTATCTTCTTGTTGAAGAATGAAATCCACTACAATTTGTGGTCGCTGCTATAGAATCAGATGAGGCAGAGGATCTGGATGTGAAGTAGACATATGAGGAGGTGGTGAAGTCGGAGGCACTGAGGGTTGTTGTGTAGGTAAAGGGGGTCGAAGATAGAGGAATGAAACTTAGGTCTAATGGAAGGAACTAAGAGTAGAGGTAGATGTAGGAGAATAATTGTTCTAAGATGAAACAAAAAATAGAAGGTGAGGGGATGAATTTATTTCAAGCAGTAAATCTGGGATAGTGGAATCACGACTAGAAAGGAGATTCTAGAATTGGAGGAGATGATGACTGCTAGAGATGGGGAGTAGATGGAGATGGAGATAAGGATCCAAGTGTAAGGACCCATAAATTTCAAGTGAATTTTGTTTTTAATTTTATTTGGGATTTTACAAGAATGCAGTTTCTGACAACACCTGATTCTGAAGACCGGTGTGCCCAGAATCAATTTCCAAATATTATCTTGTGTACGTTTAGTAAACGAATGAGCGGGTTTTTCTTACTTTTAAACCGGTGCTCAGAATCAAAATCTGAGGACACCGATGGAATCGAAGAGTCAGTAATTGCATAGGAACACCTTTTCCGGAGTTGCGTTTGCTCGGGTGAGGTTATTAATTAAATGGGTTAACTAAAGAATAAAATAAAATGTTGTGATACAAATTTTATTTCTATTCTAGATAGTTGAAACCTTTGCTTGGTGGTTGGAGTGGGACCCACTAATATCCTAACTCCAGTAGGTAGGATATTAGTGAAGTGGGGCCCACACGAGCCCCACCCTTTCAACTTCCTCAAACCCCTATTAACTGTGTAACACACCCGCACCCCCCTTTAATGAAAAGTAAAATCTCTTAATTAATTAATTGATTATGTTATTAAATGTAAATAATTTGGGAATCCATTTTGAATTTTAAATTGAACGTTGGCTTGTGTGTGTTAATTAAATAAGACAATGTCTTATTTCATTAAGCATTAGTTTCGTTGTGCGAGAAGGATTGAGAGAGGATTTTATCAAAACCATCAAATCACCATCTTCTTCGTGGGAGAACGCGAAGAATGACGAAGAACGCCGGCCTCGAACGGAAGATGATGAAGAACTCTAGTCCCCCGAAGATCGACGATGCGATGCCATTTACCATGACACCAATGATCCACTTCTCCATGACGTCGATGACGCTTACCGAGCCTTCTTCCGCAATGTCCTTTTCCCGCGATGAACCTTTGTTCAACAACGCTTTGAGGTAGGGGTTAATAGTTTTTGCCCGTGAATTATTTTCTTTGTCGTTCATCGTCTTCTATTTGGGATGCCAGTTATCGTAATAATGGGAGGAGGTCAGACCGCACAATCACGGACAACCTTCCTCCCCATTTGATGATTGTACTTTTTGCGGTACGAGAAAAGGCAGCGCGGTGCAATGGCATCGCGCAGAAACAATGAAGAATGGGCGAAGAAGCGCTGCGCCATCGCGCCGCTCCGTTGAGGTCAAATAAAGCCGCGACACCGTTGCGCCGCCCCGGAGAACCACGAAGAGGACGTGGCTCGAATGCGGCTGCGGTGGAGGGGGGTGGTGCCGTCGCGCCGCGCCGGTCGGACAAGGCCACGACGGAGCAAGGTGGGGCGGCTGGAACTGCCGGCCGTCGGCACCTCGGAGGGGTGGGACCGCGGCGGTCCTGTGGTGGTAGCACCAGCCGGCCGGATCGGGCCTGCCGTTTCGGAGGAAAGACCTGGGTTCGTAACCCTTGGCTAACAGTGAGCGGACCCATGGGGGGGTTGCGGTTTCAATCAAGGGGGTTGCCCCCCTCCCTTCCCGCAACGGCTCGGCCAGCACAGAGCTGGGAGTGCGGGGCGCGCCGCGCCAGGCCACCCGGTCGCCCCAGCCTGGTCGGTCCATGCCCACCGGGCTGAGTCACGCACTAATGAGCCGGACCCAGACCCTGTTCGGGTTGACCCGGTTCGGGCCGACCTAGGGGGGTCTCGGGCCGGGTCGGTTCGGGCCCAAAACCCCCTAAAACCGGACATGTTTATTCTTTTTCCCATATCATGGGCTACGGACCTCCGATCGACGCACCATCAGTTGTGATACGATCCTTGGATTGTAACAGTCGTTTCGGTATATTAAAATCAAGGTTTCGAAGAACTTTGGATATAATAGGGTTGGTTCGAACACAAAACCAACTGGGCCCTCGGAGCGGAAACACTTATAACTTGAGCTCTGGACGTCCGATTGATGTTTCGTCGACTTTGTTGGATTCCTCTTAGTGAGACGGACCTTTTGGAATACTCCGCTCGATGATTGGACGCAGTTGGAGTGCGGTCGGGTTGGTTTTGACTTAAAAACCAACTGGGCCCCTGGAACGAAAAACCAATAACACTCAGACAGGGCGTCCGATTGACGCGTCGTCTGTCACGTTGAGTACCTCTTGTCGAGAAGGAACTTTGAGATACATAAAATCCAGACTACGTGTCAGTTGATGTATCGACCCCTTGGCTCATGGAGCGGACCCTCCTGGAATTGAGCATTCTGTGTGCGGGAACCCTAGAGCTGGCTGCAACTGCGACTACGACTGTACTGAAATCCTCTGTTAGTTCGGCAGGGATGAAGACCGTACTGAAATCCTCTGTGGGTTTGAAGGCGATGAAGACTGCACTGAAATACTCTGTGGGTTCAGCAGCGATGAAGACCATACTAAAATCCTCCGTGGGTTCAACGGTGATGAAGAATGCACTGAAATCCTTTGTGGGTTCCGCAGCGATGAAGACCGTACTGAAATCCTTCGTGGGTACGACAACGATGACTACTGTTCTTGTATCCTGCGTGGGTCTGGCTGTGTTTGACTCTATTCTTTCTATCCTGCATGGGTCTGAAAGAGTAGCTGGTCTGTATCCTATGTGGTTCCAACAGCTTACCTGGTTTAGTATCCTACGTGGGTCCCATCTTATATGAATCAGTGGCTATATCTGATCATCTCTATCACCATACAAAGAAGCATACCTATGTGAGCAGAGTCTTGACCTTCAATCAATATCTTCGATATGTTTGACTTGCTTTATTATGTGGATTGGGTTGTGTTATCTTGTGTGGATTGGGTTGTACTCCTATATGGACATGTTCGAACTTGGGCTCAGATGTTGGAGCCGAACGTGAATTGATGACTTAGGTATATGTATGGGCATATACCTAAGTAGTGTTGGTTGTTACTTTCTGATTGTATCTTTCCTTTGTGGATTATCCTTTGTGGATTATGGGAGACCTTTGGGGGTCTCGGGGTCCCTACTGAGTAGCGTATACTCACCCCTGCACGGTCTATGCCCGCACTACGTTGTGTTGGATGCAGACGATGGATAGCATTGATCGTGGTTGAGGCTTGTGGAGCAAGTCGGTACCTGGGGGTGGACCACTGGGCGGGGCGTACACAGAGCGGACGGCTGGACCGAGGAGCTGAGGAGGCTATCTGTACCCACCCTTCAGGTGGGACTTCCAGTGGATGGCTCAATGTTGCTACTTTACTTTCAGTTGATGTGATTTTTTCTAGTTGTACCTTACTTTTAGTTTGGGTTTGTATTCTAGCCCATTTACATTCCGCACTTACTTTTGTACCCAGTTTTACTTAGTGTTTACTTCTACTTACTTACTCTATGGTGTTTGTTTACTTTATAAAGGCAATGCCTTCCCCTTTTTGTCGGGATTTTTCTCCTTGGTGCTAGTCGCCAGCACCAAGCCTATGGGAGGCGGGCTTGGGGTTGTCACGGCACGGGTCCTGAGGACGGGTCATGAAAAATTGGTATTAAAGGAGATTGGTTCTACCGCAGAACTCAAGACTCTGATCATTATTCTAAGTGAAGCAAAAGTGTTAAGGGTATTGAGTGTGGTTAATAGTCCATGGATTCCAGTGTTGGTGCGGCGACCAACGTATCCGTACACCAGGACCCTGACTTCTGATTTCTGACTCAATGCACGAAAACGTTGATTTCATGTGTGTTTCAAAAGTTTTCTCTGTGATTACATTGTGTCAGCTCACCATGTATACTGTTTGACCGTGGATCACCTGTTTCTTTTCAGGATGGCCCCACGACAGCATCCACCTAGGGTTCCAAGCATTGTGCGAGGCGACAACCCACCAAGGGATGAGGCCTCGGTGCAGGGCCCTTTTTCAACGGAGGCACTGGCAGTACCACTACCCATCGAGCCACCGATGCCACCCGCCCCCTCCGTTGAGAGTGCACGTTTCCTTAGTGCACTGCACAATTTTCAGCATCAGAGACCGCCCAGGTTCTGCCTGGAGACGGGCCCGCAGGCAGCCAACGATTGACTGGAGGCTGTGATTCGAGTTTATAGGCTAGTGAGGACACCAGCTGAACTAAGGGTGATCCTTCCAACGGTCCTCCTGCACGCGACATTTGGAAGATGGTGGAGCTTGATGATCCAGGTGCACAATGAGGCATCACTCCTCTTGACATACATTGAGAGCCTCTTTCGCTCGGACTTTTTCCTAGCCACCCTCCGTGCGGTGCGCATCCATGAGCTTCTACTACTACGGGAGGGCATCATGACGGTCGCCCAGTACTCGACGAGATTTAACGATCTCTCGCGCTATTTGAGAGACATTGTATGGGACCAATTCTTCTAGGCCTGGACCATCGAATAGGGACTGAGGCATGAGATCCAGGCATCGATGATCTCCCTCAGCATTCTGACATAGGAAGGAGTACTGGAGAGAGCCCTTCTCATAGAGAGCTTTCTTGCTGAGCCTATGCCAGCAGTGAGACCTACCACAGGGCGGCACGTAGCAGAGTCGTCTGCAGTTGGAAGTCGATGGATGTCACAGGGGTTTAGGTGGACCGGACCATCAGGCAGATGACCTCAGGAAACTAGCTCAAAGGTGCGGGGCACACGACGCAGAGCCAGCCTTCCAAGGAGCAGGCAGTGCTATGTATGCGGCGGGCTAGGCCACATGGCTTGTGACTGCCCGACCCACCGTTCAGAGGAGCAGAAGATGGTTGCGGGGCCACCGAGGCAGAGGCATAGGGTCGACCGTGGTGGTCCGTCGAGAGCAGGCGGACGAGGCAGGGTAGCTGTCCGAGGAGTAGGTGGTGGGTGACGCTTTGAGGCTTTACCACCACCACCACCAGAAGGTCCACCACGACCACAGGGAGCTGGAGGCCATAGACAGGCTCAGCTTCAGGAAGAGGAGGCCTACAACCACGGTGCTCCAGAGATGATTCGAGGAACTATCTGTGTCTACTCCACCCTTTCTGTAGTTTTTATAGACACCGGAGTGGGTCATTATTTTATTTACGCTTCCCTTGTTAGGAGCTAGGAGATTCCTACGGACCATTAACTCGATCCTTATGGCTAGAGACTCTTACGGGATCAGACACGACCATTACGCACTGGTGTCGGCAGTGTGATCTTACTATAGGAGGAGAGAGCTTCAGCTGGGATCTTCTTGTAGCAGCGTCGAGGCCTTACGACTTCATCTTGGGCATTGATGGGTTATCTATAGTCCATGATCAGATCGACTATATTAGGCGCAAGGTACGGTGTGTACGCACCGATGGGAGTAGGTTCACCTTCACCGGCGAGAAGGGAGCCTTTGCAGCGCAGGATGGACTCACGCAGAGGAGAGGACAACCCATCACTAATCAGTTATCTAGCCTCATCCAAGGAGCAGTTGACGTGCGGAGTCTGAGTTTTCCTATAGTGGTAGATCAGTATGACGACGTTTTTACTGATGACGTTCCAGGACTACCTCCTCGCAGAGAGGTAGACTTTTATATTGACATGTACCCCGAGATAGCCCCGATATCCACTCCAGCATATCGGAGGGCTCCCGCTGAGCTTCAAGAGCTACAGGTATAGCTAGAGGACTTTCAGGGAAAGGGATTCATCTGAGCTAGTGTTTTACACTAGGCTTTCCCGATTTTGTTCACCAAGAAGGCAGATGGGAGCTTGAGACTGTTTGTCAACTATCATCTCCTGAACCAGGTGACTGTGAGGAACAAGTATCAGCTACTGAGGATTGATGACCACTTCGATCTGCTCAAGGGAGCATGGTGGTTCTCGAAGATAGACCTTAGGTCATGATATCAACAGATCAGAGTTCGAGACGAGGACATGCAGAAGACGACATTCAGATGTCGGTATGGCCACTATGAGTTCTTGGTTATGCCTTTCAACGTAACTAACGCTCCAGCAGTGTTCATGGGTCTCATGAACAGGATATTTCAGCCATACCTCGATCGATTTTTTGTGGTCTTCATCGACGACATATTGATATACTCGACCAGTGAGGAGGAGAACAGATACTACTTGCGGGTTGTTCTAGACACACTCCGAGATTACCAGCATTATGGAAAGCTCTCGAAGTGTTAGTTCTAGTTATGTGAGGTCCACTTCTTGGGATACGTCATCTCTGAGGTGGGTGTTTCAGTGGATCCTGTGATGATCGAGGAAGTGGTAGCTTGGGAGCCACCCAAGAGCGTGACGGAGGTGCGAAGTTTCTTGGGTCTAGCTGGGTACTACCGGAGATTTTTGCCAGACTTTTCCAGAGTTTCAGCACCACTCTCATCTTTGACAAAGAAGGGGAAACCCTTCGTGTTGTCAGATAGATGTCAGCAGAGCTTCCAAGAGGTGAGACAGAAATTGACCAGTGCACCTATCTTGAGGCTACCGGAGGAGGTGGTAGGGTACGTTGTCTATAGTGATGCATCAGGGACCGGACTCGGATGTGTCCTAATGCAGGAGCGGACAATGATCTCCTATAGATCACGTCAGTTGAGGCATCATGAGCAGAACTACGCTACCCATGACCTGGAGTTAGCAGCAGCGGTCTTCTCTCTGAAGATGTGGTGACATTATCTGATGGGAGAGCGCTTTACAGTCGACTCTGACCACCAGAGTCTCTGGTATATCTTCTGGCAGAAGGACCTAAATCTGAGACAGCGACGATGGCTCAAGTTCCTCCAGGACTATGACCTTGAGATTGTCTATACTCCTGGAAAGGGGAACGTAGTAGCTGATGCTCTCAGCAGGAGGACGGGCATTCAGCTACTCGGGGAGGCGACGGAACAGCTAGCCGCTTTGTAGAAATCCTTCATTTATAGAGATGGAGCAGCCTTTATTCAGTCACTCACAGTCACTCCTCCACTACTGTAGTGGGCCAGAGAGGCACAGTGTGGGGACGTTGACTGTGAGACGCGGCGTGCACAGATATCCTCAGGGACTGGCACCTGATGGATTCTCTATGGTTGGAGAGCACGTCGTCCATTTCAAAGGACGTACCATGGTACTGGATGCTTTACATGAGGAGGTTCTGAGGGAGTTTCACACATCCCCATTAGCGGTACATCCAGGAGTGGCGAAGATGTACCAGGATCTCAGACGACAACACTGGTCGCCGCATATGAAGAAGGCTATAGCTGAGTTCGTTTCTCGATGCCACACCTGTCAGTAGGTGAAGGCAGAGCACCAGGTACCATCATGCTTGGTACATCCCTTGGAGGTCCCAGAGTGAAAGTGGGATGGAAAATCTATCGATTTCGTTACTAGACTTCCATGTACTTCTAGAGGCCACTACTTCATTTGGGTGATTTTTGAGCAACTCACCAAGTCGCCTCACTTCTTACCCATCAGAGAGCAGGGCTCAGTGGAGAGCATGGGATTCCCTTACGCTCAGGTGATCGTATGGATTCAAGGTGTGCCAACATCTATGGTCTCCGATCCAGATGCTTGCTTTACTTATTGGCTTTGGAAGGGGTTACAAGAGGCATTCGGGACGCATCTATATCTGAGCACCGCCTTTCACCCTCAGACGGATGGTCCGACGGAGAGGAACATTCATACTCTCGAGGACATGCTCCGTGCATGTGTCCTCAACTTTGGTCGCAGCTGGGAGGACCATCTACCCTTGGTGGAGTTCGTGTGCAACAACAGCTACCACTCCACCATCGGGATGGCACCATATAAGGTATTGTATGACTGGCCATATAGATCACCTCTGTGCTGGACAGACCCTGGGGAGTCAGCACTTGAGGGACCAGAGATGGTCCAAGCCACGACAGAGAAGGTCCAGGTCATCCAGTAGCGGATGGGGACAGCTTAGAGACGGCATAAGACTTATGCTGAGAGGAGGAGGAGGACAGTAGAGTTCGAGGATTGTGACCACCTCTTCTTGTGGGTCTCACCTAGACGTGGATTATGGAGATTTGGTCGGGGCGGAATGTTATCTCCACGCTTCATCGGACCATTCCAGGTCCTCAGTAGGATAGGCGAGATGGCTTATCACCTGGCTCTACCACCTCAGTTGCACCAGGTTCACAACGTCTTCAATGTATCTCACCTGAAGAGATACTTGCTTGAACCGACGCATATCATTGACCACGGGGTGTTGGACATTGCCGATGGGGTGAGTTTTCCAGAGGTCACGGTGGAGATCGAGGATTGACATGAGCAGATCCTACGTGGACAGTCGATACCTCTAGTGCGCATCATATGGAAGCATGGGAACCTCTAGGAGAGCACTTGGGAGAGGGAGGCTCAGATGTGTGCTCAGTACCCACATTTGTTCCCCTAGTTTATGATGTATTTTAATGTGGACGTAAATCCCTGAGGTGGGAGTAATGTAAACACCTGTAAATTTGAAGGTAAATTTTTTCTTAATTTTCATTGGGATTTTACAAGAATGCAGTTTCTGACGGCACCTAATTCCAAGGCCCGGTGTGCCCAGAATCAATTTCCAATGTTTATCTCAGGTAAATTTAGTAAACGAACGGGTGGGTTTTTCTAACTTATAAACCGGTGCTCGAAATAGAAATCTGAGGACACTGATGGAATCATAGTGCCGATAATTGCTTAGGAACACCTTTTCCAGAGTTGCATTTGCTCGGGTGAGGTTATTAATTAAATGGGTTAACTAATGAATAAAATAAAATTATGTGCTAAAAATTTTATTTCTGTTCTAGGTAGTTTAAACCTATGATTGGTGGTTGGAGTGGGACCCACTAATATGCTAACTCTACTAGGTAGGATATTAGTGAAGTGGGTCCCACACGAGCCCCACCCTTTCAACTTCCTCAATCCCCCATTGATTGTGTAACACACCCGCACCCCCCTTTAATGAAAATTCAACTTTCTTAATTGATTAACTGATTATGTTATTCAATGTAATTAATTCGGGAATTCATTTCGAATTTCTAATTGAATGTTGGCTTGTGTGTCTTAATTAAATAAGACAAATTCTTATTTCATTAAGGGTTAGTTTCATTGTATGAGAAGGATTGGGATAGGATTTTCTCAAAGCCTAAGAATCGTCATCTTCTTTGTTGGAGGACGTGAAGTACGACGAAGAACGCCGGCCTCCGACGGAAGACGATGAAGAACGCTAGTTCCCGGGAGATAGAAGACGTGATGCTGTGTTCCGCGACGCTGACGATCCTCTTCTCCGCGATGCCGACGACGCTTATAGAGCCTTCTTCCGTGCTGTCCTTTTCCCGAGACGAACCTTAGTTCAACAACGCTTTGAGGTAAGAGTAAATTTATTTTTCCCGTGAATTATTTTCTTTGTCATTCATCGACTTATATTTGTATTTCTTGTTATCGTAATAACGGGAGGTGGTTGAACTGCATGAACATGGCCGACCTTCCTCCCAATTTGATGATTGTACTTGTTTTGGTACGAGCAAAGGCAGGGCGGTGCAATGGCACCGCGCGGAAACAATGAAGAACGGGCGAAGAAGCACAGCGTCGTCACGTCGTGTAGGAGAACCACGAAGAGGCCGTAACCGGAGTGGGGCCGTGGCGGAGGGGTGCGGTGCTGCCACGCTGTGCGGGTCAGACAAGGCCGCGGCTCAAAGCCACGGCAGAGCATGGCGGGGCGGCCGGAACTGCCGGCCGCCGTCACGTCTGAGGGGCGGGACCGCGGCGGTCCGGCGGCGGCAGCACCGGCCGGCCGAACTGGGCCGACCGTTTCGGAGGAATGACCGGGGGTCGTAACCCCTGGATAGAAAGGAGCGGCCCTCATGTGGGGTCCGCGGTTTCAATCAAGGGGGGCAGCCGCCCCCACTTCCCGCAATGGCTCGGCCAGCACTGAGCTGGCCGTGCGGCGCATGCCGCGCCAGGCCAACCGGTCACCCAAGCTGGGCCGGGCCGGGCCGCACCGGTCGGGCCTGGCCATGCCCACCAAGCTAGGCCTGGACCCGATTCGGGCCGACCTAGGGGTGTCTCGGGCCGTGTCGGTCCGGGCCCAAAACCCCCTAAAACCGGACAGGTTCGTTCTTTTGCCCATATCTTGGACTACAGACCTACGATCGATGCACCGTCAGTTGCGATTAGATCCTTGGATCAAGATGGTAATTTTGGTATAATACACTCAAGGTTTAAGAGAACTTTGGGTATGGCCTGGTTGGTTCGAACATGAAGCCAACTGGGCCCTCGAAGCGGAAACGCTTATAACTTGAGCTCCGGACGTCCGATTGACGTGTCGTCGACTATGTTGGATTCCTCTTAGTGAGACGGACCTTTTGGATTACTCCGCTCAAGGTTTTGATGCAGTTTGTGTGCAGTTGGGTTGGTTTTGACTTAAAAACCTTCTGGGCCCCTGCAACGAAAAAGACAATAACTCTCAGACCGGGCGTCTGATTGACGCGCCGTCTATCACGTTGAGTACCTCTTGTCAAGATGGAACATTGAGATACATCGACTCCTGACTACATTTAAGTTGATGTATCAACCCCTTGGCTCATGGATCGGACCCTCCTGGAATCAAGAATGCTGTGTGGGGGAACCTTAGAGCTGGCTACGACTGCGATGGAGACTTCACTGAAATCCTCCGTGGGTTAAACAGCGATTAAGACCGTACTGAAATCCTCCGTGGGTTCGCCGGCGATGAAGACTGCACTAAAATCCTCTGTGGTTTTGGCAGTGATGAAGACCGTCCTGAAATCCTCTGTGGGTTCGACGACAACGAAGACTGCACTGAAATCCTCCGTGGGGTCGGCAGTGATGAAGACCGTACTGAAATCCTCCATGGGTTCGATGGCGATGACTACTATTCTTGTATCCTACGTGGGTCTGACATTGTTTGACTCTGTTCTTGCTATCCTATGTGGGTCTGGCAGAGTAGCTGGTCTGTATCATATGTGGGTCCGACAGCTGTGCTGGTTTAGTATCCTATGTGTGTCCCACCTTATATGAATCAGTGGCTATATCTGATCATCTCTATCACCTTAAAAAAAAGCACACATGTGTGAGCTGAGTCTTGACATTCAATCAATATCTTTGATATTTTGGACTTGATTTTTTATGTGGATTGGGTTGTGTTATCCTGTGTGGATTGGGTTGTAATCCTATGTAGATGTGATCAAACTTGGGCTCAGATGTTTGAGCTGAACAGGAATTGATGACTAAGGTATATGTATGGGAATATACATAATTAGTGTTGGTTGTTACTTCTTGATTGTATATTTCCTTTGTGGATTATCCTTTGTGGATTCTGGGATACCTTCAGGGGTCTCGGGGTCCCTACAGAGTATCGTATACTCACCCCTGCACGGGCTATGCCTCCACTACGTTGTGTTGGATGAAGATGATGGACAATGTTGATCGTGGTTGAGGATTGTGGAGCAAGTCGGTACCTAGAGGTGAACCACTGGGTGGGATGTACACGGAGCAGACGTTTGGACCAAGGAGTTGAGGAGGCTATCTGTACCCACCCTTGAGGTGGGACTTCGAGTGGACGGCTCGACGTTGCTGCAATACTTTCAGTTGCTGTTCTTCTTTCCAGTTGTACCTTACTTTCAGTATGGGTTTGTATTCTGGCCCATTTACTTTTCGTACTTACTTTTTTACCCAATTTTACATAGTTTTTAATTATGCTTGCTAACTCTGGGGTGTTTGTTTACTTTATAAAGGCAATGCCTTCCCCTTTTGTTGGGATTTACGCCTTGGTGCTAGTCGCCAGCCCCTGGCCTATGAGATGCGGGTTTGGTGTAGTCACGACATGGGTCCCGAGGATTCGTTGTGACACCAAGAGTGTGATAGACAGGTAGCCAAATAGTGGTGATAGGGTGACGAGGTGATAGTGGTGTTACTGGAGTACTGAGATCGGGGAAACTAGATAGAAGGATAACTCAAACCCAAGAAAGAGGTGAAACGTGAGCCCGAGTGGGAGAAGGAAGATGAAGGAGAAGTGAGGTGAAACTATGAGAAGGATCATGTCGGAGTAAGAGGACGACAGAGTACAGCGCAACTGGGAAATAGTGCTTGAAGGAGGCGGGGGTAAGCGGGGAGCGTAGGTCACGAGGAGCTGAAACCCGAGCAGGAGTGGGGGAGGGATGGAAAAGATGGAAGAGAAAGGGAACAAAGGAGGGTCGTGGAGAATTTGAGGTTTGACACATATCGAAAAATGGTTATGGATTTTTGTGAGAGTGACATGTGGCAGTGGAGAAAACTAAGATTAGTATATTTAGTTGATTTAGTTAATTTTTACTATTCATAAAAACATGAATGTTATTAGAAAAATATCAGATATTTATCCAAAGTAAATTTTTACATCCTGCTTTAAGGTAACATGTTTATGTTGTCATATAAATATTATTAATATGCAAAAATATTAATTTAAAATGGATTTTAAATTCAAATGTGTAAAATTATCCTATAAAAAATATATTTTTATACATCAAATTCACTTTTATTCATACCCTATGACTATTATATCCACATGAAGGATATCAAAAATATTTTATTAAGTATATAACACATATGTATCTCATTAATTTTATTACCAAAATTAATTCACTCAAAATTTAAAATATCTATTTGATTTATATTTTTTATTAATAATTGATAGCCAAAGAATTCATAATGAGTTTTCAGAATTTAGTTATAAATATTTTCACTAACCTAATGGCTAAGCTATAACAGTAATTTTATAATAAAGTAAACTCATAGTTCTTTTAAACAAATGATTACCTGCAAATCATGATACTGAAGAATAAAAATTATTTAGAGAAAATATTTCAAAAAAATAGTTATGTGTTACAATCAAGGTAAACCAAGAGAAAATTAAGATAACATTACCTTCCCCTTTCCCTATTAGATAACATCTTCAAACACACCCTGGTTCTTAAGATGAGAATGAATATATACTAAATAAGAATTCTCCAATTACTTCCCCCCACATGCCTTTAAGACATAAACTACTTATCATGATTTATATAAAATGGTTGATAGTAGTTAAACCATTTATAAAAATCCATGAGTGTCGATCTTCTGAGAAAACCCATAAAAATCATAAAGTTATGATTTATTATTTTGATTACACATTTTCATGACCACACACACATAATAAACACAGATACACAAGCTTGGTGTTTCACATTTATGGTGGTACTGCATGACCACGATGCATCCCCCAATATATGGTGGCACATCATGACCATTCTCTATCCCATGTTTCAAACATGTTAACACTTTTCAACGAATTCCATTCCAAATAATTTCTCAATAATATAATTCATTCTTTGTAACATTTCATAAAAATATTTGTTACATTAAAAAAAACATTAAATATTTAAAACCAAAATTTTAAAATTATAATCAATATGGTTTCAAAAAATATATAAAATTATCTTTATTCTATAAAAAACCCTAAAAGGTATTCTTCAAGATATCAAACAATTATTAAATTTAAAATCCAAGAAATTAATTTCAAATAAATCCATACTTGTTGTTATATACAATTGGAGATGTTATTGAATCCACCTACCTCTTGATGTATAATGGAAATGAATAAAAAATCTAAGAACTTCTAAATAAAATATGACAACACCTTCCCTCTAATATATAAATAAATTCATTAGGATCCATGATGAGGAACATATGTCTATCCATATAAGTATATATCTAATAATATAAGTGAGATATAATGAGTAAATCTCAAGAGAGAGGAAATGATGACTTACAGGGGAATTCATTTCTCTAATGTACTTGATTTTCTGAAGGATTACCCGTGATAAATGGAAATTGACAAGAAAGACTATGGAGGAAGAGGATATTGTTACCCTATATGATCATAGGAAAATAAGGGTTTTGGGGACCTAATCCTGGTTGAAATATATTTTTTTTCCCATTAACAACACGTCAAATGGTTAAGACACATATTTTTAAACCATGTGCATGCTACTAGCTCCCAAAAAGAGTATCAAATTTATATTCCATGTGGTTTGGAAAACTATGTTTCAATTGTGTAATAATAATATCTCAAAGGAAATACCATTCTTGGTTTGATCACATAGATTTTATAATCATCCACCAGCTAATGTTTTCCCACTTTTCCCACATTCAGAGTTTCACATGGGAATTCTAATGGTTTGGGAAAACCAGATGAAAAAATGTGCACATACCAAGTATCCCTCATCCAAACATGCATGATTTCCTAGAGATATTTCATAGTTTTTACTAACCACTCTCAAAATATAAACCTCTATAAATGATTCTAAATCACTATAAAACTCTACATAAACTCTATAAAATAACCCAAGCATTATATAATCTTAAAATACATAGTAAAAAGGTAAACTACCTAAAACTGGGGTTGTTACATCATTTTTTATATTCATTACTTAAATATTTTAATTATTTCATTAATATATGGAGTATGTAAAATGGTTATAATAAAAAAATATAAACAATATACACTATATTCCAGAATAATTGGTTTTTATACTAGGTGTTTCATATTAGGAAAATACATAGTGGATATAATCTTCCATTAAAAAGGTCCAACTTGAGATTTTAATTATTATGTAATTAGATAGAGACATTAAATAATCTATACTTAAACATTCAAACTCTGATACCAGGTGTTAGGCCTATACCCTAGTGGTACAGGATCCTTCTTGGCATCCAAACGATGTAGGATCAAATCCGAGCAGGGACTAATTTCTGGTACTGTAGCATCACTATAGTAGGGCACTGTAGTAGTACTATAGAAATGGCGGAACTATAGTGGTGGTGACAATGTAGCAGCATTGGAACTGTAGTAGGGCTATAGTGGTGGTTGTACTGTAGCAGCCCAGGTACTATAGTAGTACTATTCACTAAGGGGCCCTTTGGGCCAAAAAATATGGTCTTACAAGCCTTGTATTCAGGCCACTAGGCCTTCGGCCTTCGGGATATGTAATTGGTCTCCCTCTACCTAGTCTAAAGTGGTGTTTCATTTAAATAATAAAATGAGGCTTCAGGACCAACCATTATATATATATATATAATTACGAGAGTTATTTTTAATTTTAAAATTAAATAATGATAATATGTAATTTTTATAGTAGTTTGGTCAATGTTAAAACTAATATATTCCTATTCCACTCTACTCAGTGTGAGATACATTGTTTAATATATGAATTTATAAAGTGAAATCATTACCAGAATACAATTTACTATTTGTATTTAATGTATAATCAATCCACATGACTTCTGCACGGTGATTCGAAACCCAATTACAAAAATTAATTTATGAAATATAGAACACAAACACAATGGACATGAATTAAAAATATGTGTCTCACAAACTGAGAAAATAAATAGTGAATTTAAATGAAAATGTATAAAAAAATGGTGTGAAAAAGTGTGAAAGGTATAAAGTAGTGTTATGAATATAAGAAATTAAGACAATATAGTTTAAATATGAATAATAAAAACATAGGTAATAGATAATTAGTAACTTATTGGTTCATATCATTAAGTGTGTAGTATTTTAAGTGGATGTAATTAACAACTTGGGAGATCATACAAAAATTGATATTATTCATATATAAAGAATTTCTATGTACTTAATACTACCCCCCGACAATAATTTTTGTACAGTATCTCTTAAGGATGTGTCGGATCTTATCAAAGGATTATTATATTATTTTTTTGTGTCACCTTCCAATTTGTAATTGAACTCCTCAAATAATATTACTAATCACAATAGTTGATCCATTTAATAGACAATTAAAACTCAAAATAATAGATATTTAATTATAAGAGATATGGAGAAATATTGAGAGACCATCATTATAAGATAATCGATCAATATTAGAAAAAATTAACAAAAAATTTAAATCAATTTAAATTCATCAATATAAAAAATACCAAAATAATAGATAAAAGAGATCACATAAACATTGCATAACATCTTCCACCAAATTTTAAAATTGGAAAATACTTACATTTTTAATACTGGTAGATATTAAAAATTTAAAATATGAAAATAATTACATTAAACTATAATACATGTTTTATTAAGTATAGATACATTACACATAAATTTTGATACAATAACATCTAATCAAACAACTAAAATCAGTAAAATCTATATTTATGGAACAACTACTAACAGTTCATGTGAAAAATAGAGAACATATTTTATCTTGATTTAAATGTGTTTTGGACACTATAAAAATAATTCCCAAAATTTCAATATAATTTATATGAGTTTATTGAATATATTAAATAGCTAAAATAATTTCATATTATTTAAGTAAATAAAAATTAAAAAGAACCTTTGAAATAGAAGATATAAGAATTCCAATATATGGGTAAATGTAAAATCTACGTATATGTAGGCTTACTTGAATTGTGAAAAGGTAATATTCAAATTATAAACCTGGAATGAAGGTAACATATCAAATTAATGTAACACTTTGAGTCTCATAAAGGTATAATATAAGGACCCATAAGAGAAACAACGAATTTATATATCCATCACAAATGTCAAATTTTTGTTTTCCACATTGTGTAAGGGTAACACGCAAAATATTTATCAATATATAGATAACATTTATTATCTACAACACTCATAAAGTCAAGGAGTTGTTTATTTGAGTTGGATAAGTGTAAAAATACATGTGGGAAATGCTAAATATTGTCTTCCCAAATATGTGTAAGGGATAGTTTTAGAGTTAATATAAGTTTCTAGTAAGACCTTAAATACTCAATTTAGGGTACTTTGAAGTAAAAAATGTAAAATCTTTTTTATACTAAATAAATCCAATATATAAATATTATTAATTACTAAATAATTAATTAAAGAAGAATTAATATTTAATGAAAAAATTATTTATAATTTTTTTAATAAATAATTGTTGAAAACATATTGTAAACATTAATTTCTACAAGAAATGAAAGTATCCAATAAAGTAAACAATTTTTAGGGTATCTATACTATTAAAAAAGGAAAGCAATAAATAACACTGGAAATAAAAAAAACCTCAAGGAATAACACAACCACTATATTAAATGAGGGCATAGAAAATGTAAGGGAATAAATATTTTATTAAAATTATGTAAATTTATATTAAAATAAATTTCAATTATTTTGGTCCCAATATATGTATTTTGAGATTGTTTCTTTGGGAGGGGTGGTGAATAATGTTCTGAAACATGTTCAGAAATCCCAACATAAACCTAAATCTCTCACTAACTGAAACATATTGACCTCAATTCTAGTATGGTCACTATTTTAAAACATTTTAATAATGATCTAAAAATAATATTCCCTTATCTTAACCTTAATCCAATTAGATTGAAAATTTCTTATCCTGCATACTTGTCTCCTTGTTGAGTGTTGATAAATCATGCACAAATAAAATATGAATTTAAATGGATAACTTATACTGGGATAATCCAAGGATGATAGAATGAATATGTGTCAAAGCCCCAGAATCTATTAAATCACTTTAATTGGTGAGTTTATCTTAGAACAATAATATTCCTAGGGTTACTTCACATAAGATATTGAATGTTAGCTCACTAACACCCATGTTTCACTCCCTTTTGCAATTCTCAATTCTCATTACTCTAAAAGGGAATGCTCATTGGAACATAGTGCAATGCAAGAATTTCCATTCCCTATTTCATTACATAGATGGATGTTTCTATCTTCACAGTACATTTAATATAGTAGATATTAACTCTTCCATAATTGCAACATCAATTTTCCTAATGAAATTCAACCTTCATGTAGTAACTTTATACTTTATAAAGGTTTCTAATCAGTCGCAAACAATTTCTATACTATTTACATTCTAATAATTTCTAATACATACTTTCACACAAGTATTACACTCATGAAACTCTATATTTTATGCAACAGATTGTTTTTTATAACCCTTACATCGATTTAATTCATACTTTTGGGAAAGTGTAACGACCTGAAATTTTGAATAAATATTGTTTCCTCATTTTGTGTGTTATTTTATTTCATACTCAAAAAAACATTTTCAATTAATAAAATGAGTATAATTTAAATGAGACTGTTGGGTTTTGACTATTATATGACCATTAGTCAGTATGGCCTTTGGAAAATAAATGTCACGTTTATTGTCTCTAAATACAAGTAATCTTGGTTAATTAATATATAGAGAAGATTAAATGGCCTAATCCAGTAGTCTCGGGCCAATCGAAGCCCATCTAACAGAACATGGGAAGGAGGTATCACCACTGGGATTTTCTTTGGACCAAACCTAAGTTGAACTTTATCATGTGAAGCTAGAACGGAATTGCCTACGCGAGAAGTTCAATCTGATAGAAATTACTACTCGTGCAATGTTGGCCGAGCCTCCCTCAGATTCTCTCACCTTAGCACACCTTACAAATAGGTCTTATGCTGGGGTTATAAGGGGCTTTGTAAGGAGACCATAACTGCTTTGTGTAATCCTTTGAGTTAAATAAAATTTTGTTTTATTTTTATGATGATGTTTGTGAATTTTCAAATGTCCAGATAAATATAGTATGCATATTTTGGATGAATTCTAGGAAAAAGATATTTAAAAATCTTTATGTAAACCTTAAGTAATTAATTATGTGTAATGATTTTCAAAAAATGGTCTTCTACAAATGTGTTCAGTAAGAAATTTCGAGTCTAATAAGATCAACTTGATTTTTGATGAATAATAAATTATGAATAGTGATTTTACGCTTAGGATTAGTAATGTGACCAAATGGATTAGTAATCTCACTTAAATAAAGTATTAATATAATCTGGGCACCTTGATTAAGTAATGTGATTCAATAAAATAGGTAAATAACTGTTTCATTAATTATCAGTCAAGTATTAGTTTTTTCGTGTGAATATTGTTTTTCAATTAAAAATTAAATTAAAAATATTTAGAAAATTATTTTTATAAAATGGACTTTATTTTTGAACATAGAGCATCGATATTATGTTAAGGTAATTTTTGGGGATTTTTTTGAGTAAAATAGACTTTCGGTGAATAGTTTTTTTATTTAAAAATTAAATTAAAAATATTTAAAAAATTATTCTTATAATATGGAGTTTATTTTTGAATTCAGAGCATTGATATTATGTTAAGGAAAATTTCTGTGAGTTTTCTGAAAAATTTAAATTTTCAGTGAATAGTAAAAATACAGTTTTTGTGTTTCAGTATGTTTAATGACATCATAACTGCATCATGATGATGTGATGAGATATTTTAAGGGATGGCTGACTAAAGGGGATGAATTATTGTATGAGTGGTCCCATGTGGCTAAAACCATGGTCAAATTCCTTAGTCAATCCCATGGTTTTCTAATACCACCAATGAGGTGTCCCTTGACCATTAATGCCTTGTCACCTCACTTTCCCTATAAATACCCACCATTTACACCTTTAGTTTTCACTCCCAACTCTCCTGCAACGATGCTCTGGTATCATTACCTCCCAAGGAGTCCTCCCAAAGTTCACCCAAGCACTGAAGGTCCCAACCGTTGAGTTTTAAGAGTTACATTTTAAGGTAAGGGATCCACCTCTCTCTTTCTTTTCAAATACTCTCTTTTATGTCATTTCTTTCATGGTTCATGTTCTTATTTTGGAAATGTTATTATATATTCATCCTACATCCCTTTTCATGTTCATATGATTAGAGACCCCATCTTGCTCTCATCAATTCATTTTGATATTGTTTATGTGGCGCTGTTAGGCTGCCGAATTTTTAAGGGATTTTTTCACCCTTTTCGTTTTCAATATCTAATTTCACGTCAAGTCTTTTATGTTCCTTTTTATTATTTTGGGGTATTATATATACATATATCATACTGATATTTTAATTTCATATTATTAGAGACCCTATTTGACCTCGTCAATTCATTTATGAAGATTTATGTGACGCTGTTAAGCTGCCGAATTTTCATAAGAGAAATCTTATTTTTTTTCTTCATTTTAAGTTCTTCGTTTCATATGGTATATCTTTCAAATTTTATTACCATGTTTTTAAATACTTTATGTTCTTTTACAATACTTTTTTATGGATCATTTATGAGTGGGTGACCCATGTCCCCTCTCTTTTCAATGTTTTCTAAAACCATGTATCATAGCCGTTATGCTGCAGAATTTTCCTCTCAAAATGTCTTTCTCTTTTTCTCAAATTATTTTATTTTATTAAGTTAATACTCAAAGATATTTCATCTACAGGGGTATTCACATATATATCAAAATTTTCTATTTTAAATTCTGGGATTTACATACATGAAACCCTCTTTCCTTTTCTGTGGGTTTAATGTGACATAAGGATCATGTCTTTAAAGCAGTTTTGAAAACGTTATGATTATGAAAGGAAACCCATTAAAATTATGATATATGGGTTATTTATGAAATTTTTGATGATGATATATGTGGATCACATGATAATAAAGGAAAATTTGAGGGTGTTATTTGATAACACTCTAATGCATTGGGTAAATAATTAATCTCTAGAGATGACCATTTTTAACGATATCATGGTGAATAACCTTGGTAATTTTTAATTACACCTTGGGGATGGACCTTGGTGAAACGTAAATGATTGTATAAGTTAAATTTCGGAGCCACATTTTTAGGTTATGAAATACGTTATTTTTATGACGATATGCCTCATGAATTCTTGCTCATTCCTTGAAGTTCTTTTTTAATACTTTATTGATGTATCTCAAGTTCACATGTTAAATGTTTCCCTTGTTTACCTTACTGGGCCTTCTGCTCACCCTTTCTTTTGATGTATGTCCCCAGGTTATGAGATGTAGTAATGAACCTAGAATGAACATAAGGAGAATAATTTAAAGTGTTTAAGAAGAATGTTTTATTTTTTCATGTATTAAGTTCCTAGTTTCCAAGACACAAAACCTTAAAGATCCTCAATTTTGTATAATGTAATTAAAGTTTATGTGCTAAAAAGGCAGGATGCTATAGTTGGTATCAAAGGATGGTTTAGTTATTTGTGAAAATTAGGATATTAAATCTTTAGGAATAACTCTATATAAAATTTTAAAGATAGGAAATCATCCTGGTATTTTGGTGAATATTGTGTAAGTGGTTTATCAAGCAAACACATCCATGTCAAGATACAAGCAGGTAGAGCTGGCTCTGGCACAGATGTATATAGGGGTAAAACCCGAAAACACCGCTTTGAGATAGACTCGAACTGGAACTGGTACACGATAAGGGGCCTTGCTGCACTCTTACGACACTCCCGAGGGATATGCTTTGGTAAATTAATAAGCATAGTATGAGCCATTATTTAAGGAATAAATATAAAATGAAATAAAGATTCACATAAGAATATATGATGATGGATAACCAAGATTGGAACCTAAGGGATCACAAGTTAGGATATAATTTTCTTCTACAAGTAAATCCTTTTATGCTTAAAGTTTCATTTTCATGATTATTGGCTAAGTATTTAAGCCCTCTAATTATACTTTCTTTTCAAAGTTAACGGTGGGAAATGGAAGAACATGCCCAACAACCAATGTGATAGGATATATGACGATTGCCCTATTAATGTGATAGAGATGATGAGAGATCAAGTTGAACATAATGTGATTATGACAAACCAGCTATCAAAAATCCCAATTAATAATTGGTACCTAGTTGAATTCCCCAATTCATCTCGGAAGAAGAATATGAAGTCTCAAGGATGTTCATCTGGTGAAGTTGATAAGGGAAAGAAGACCCAATTTCCATTATGAAAAATGTGTGGAAAGAGGCACTATGGAGAATGTCAAAAAGGATCCAGGAGATGTTTTAAGTGTGGGGTGATAGGGCATAAAGTAGCCTATTGCTTTAGAAAAATGGATAATGTGATGAATAGAGATAAGTTTCGATCTAATATACCTTATAACTTTCAATTTTTTAAATGTGGAGAAGCTAGACATTATCCTAGGCAATGCTCTCTTGGATGGAATGAGAAGCATGATGAGCATCAAAAATATTCAAGGACAAGGGAACAATGCAAGTCCTATGCCGAGATGGATCATGATGACTGAAGTACATGTAACTTCTTCGCAATAATTGTCTACGTCATGTTGTATTTTAGTTCATGCCCTATGAGTATATCATTAAGGTTTTCGAAGAACATTGAGTCACTACCTATAATGGTTTTATATAATTAAGGAAAACATCTATTTTTTTGTATCACATGTTGATGTTGTGAAGTTGTTCTTCTTGAAAAAAATGAATAGGGGATTAAATTATGATTATTATTTTGGAAGACATTCACTATTTTGGGAACCCTATATGATTGAGGTAAATAGATTACTACGGTATTTTCTTTGAGGAATAAATTTCGACTTGTATTTTGAAGAATCGACGAATTTATGTTGAACTTATGGTAATATAGGTTACTTATGGAAATGATGAACCTATCTTGGGGAAAATATGTTTAGGTTAGCTACCTTTGTTATAAGATGTTAGGAGTGGTTGATGTTGTTTGGAGATGAACGATGATGTTTATTTTAGAAGACTTTGTTATCAAATGCTTCTTGTATTTGGGTTTCAATCTTATTTTGGTTTATTTTGAGGAATGTTATGGATAGTTGTTTATGAAATAGTCTATTATGAACTTTGTGTAGTACTGTGGAACTTTGAATATTTAAAGTATTTTACCTTCCTCTGGGGTTCATTCTTTTTGAAAAGTTGTTTTATCTTACCCATTCGATTTTTTGGGGAAATTTTTAATGATAGAAGAGATAGAGAGTTTTTCTTTTGTGGATTATGTGATTCTCTAGAAGATGATTCTTGTGATTTTGATGAGGCCAAGTGTTTTTGAATGCTCATCGTTTAGAGAAAAGATTAGTTTTGGTAGAAACTTATTAAAGGATGAAACTATACTTGAAGGTAAATATATTTCCTTATGTTCTTATTCTATGTACTGAATGAATTCCTCAAAATTATGAAAAGGAACGTAAAACAAAAACGTTGTTGATTTATATTTTCTACTAGGAAATCAAATACCGTTTACACACATCATAACTTTCTAATTTTCTTGTTGTTGAATTTCTCCTAATCATGTTTTCTATCACTCTCCCTCAGAACATGTCCCTTTGTTATTCTCCTACATATCCTTGTTTTTCTACATGGAATCCTAGTATTGGTTAACTCGGGTGACCTTTGTACTTCATTTTCTTTCTTTTAATGTAATATTATTAGTGACTCTTTTTCCGATTTGGGACTTTCAAATAAGTTTCCAAGCCCAATTTTATAAATTGTGAGGATGCAATTTCTTAAGGGGGGAAGATTGTAACGACCTGAAATTTTGAATAAATATTGTTTCCTAATTTTCTGTGTTATTTTATTTCATACGCAACAAAACATTTTCATTTTATAAAATGTGTATAATTTAAATGATACTGTTGGGTTTTGAATATTATATTACCGTTAGTCAGTATGAACTTTGGAAACTAAATGTCATGTTTGTTGTCTCTAAATACACGTGATCTTGATTAATTAATATAAAAAAGATATTTGATGGCCTCAACTAGTAGTCTCGGGCCAATCGAAGCTCATCTAACAGAACTTGGTAAGGAGGTAGCACCACTGGGCATTGCTCTGGAGCAAACCCAAGACAAACTTCATCGTGTGGACCTAGAACGGAATCACCATTGCGAGAAGTTCCAACTGATTGAAATTACTACTCGTGGAATGTTGGTCAAGCCTCCCTCGGATTCTCTCACCTTATCACACCTTACACTTAGGTCCTTTGCTGGGATTATAAGGGGCTTTGTAAGGAGACTGTAACTACATTTTATAATCCTTTGACATAAATAAAATTATGTTTTCTTCTTATGATAAAGTATGTAAATTTTCTAATTTCCGGATAAAAATAGTATGCATTTTTTTAAGAATTCTAGAAAAAATTTATTTGAAATAATTTATGTAAACCTTAAATAATTATTTATGTGTATTCTTTCTCAAAAACTGGTCTTCTAAAAATGTGTTCAGTAATAAATTTAGAGTCTAATAAGATCATTTTGATTTTTGATTAATAATAATTTATGAATATTGATTTTACTCTTAGGATTAGTAATGTGGCCAAATGGATTAGTAATCTCACTTAAATAAAGTATTAATATAATCTAAGAACCTTGATTAAGTAATGTGATTCAATAAAACAGGTAAATAAATGTTTCATTAATTATTAGTCAAGTATTATTTTTTTCGTGTGAATAGTGTTTATTAATTAAAAATTTAATTAAAAATATTTAGAAAATTATTTTCATAAAATGGACTTTATTTTTGAACTTAGAGCATCGATATTATATTAAGGTAATTTTTGGAGATTTTTCTAAGAAAAATAAATTTTCGGTGAATAATGTTTTTATTTAAAAATTAAATTAAAAAAATTTTGAAAACATTATTTATAATATGGAGTTTATATTTGAATTCAGAGCATTGATATTATGATAAGGTAAATTTCGGGGAGTTTTCTGAAAAAGATGAATTTTCAGTGAATAGTAAAAATATAGTTTTAGGGTTTCAGTATGTTTAATGACATCATAACTGCATCATGATGATGTAATGAGATATTATAAGGGATTGATGACTAAAGGGAATATATTATTGTATGAGGGGTCCCATGTGGATATACCATGGGCAAATACCATGGGCTAGCCCATGGTTTTTCCAATACCACCAATGAGGTGTCCCTTGGCCATTAATGCCTTGTCCCCACACTATTCCTATAAATACCCACCCATTACTCCTTTAGTTTTCACTCCCAAATCTCCCCCAACGACGCTCTAGTCTCATTACCTCCCAAGGAGTCCTCCCAAGATGCCCCCAATCCCTCAAGATTCCAACCATTGAGTTTTAAGAGTTACGTTTTAGGGAAAGGGATCCAACCTCTCTCTTTCATTTCAAATACTCTACTTTATGTCATTTCTTTTATGCTCAATGTTCATATGTTGGGGATGTTATTTTATATTCATCCTACTTCCCTTTTCATGTTTATATGATGAGAGACCGCATCTTTCTCTCATCAATTCATTTTGAGAATGTTTAAGTGGTGTCGTTATGCTGCCCAATTTTTAAGGGATTCTTTCACCCTTCTCATTTTCAAGATCTATTTTCATTTCAAGTATTTCATGTTCCTTTTTATTATGTTGGGTAATTATCTCTATATCTATCATAATTATATTTTATGTTCATATTATTAGAGACCCTATTTGATCTCATCAATTCATTTTTGATTTTTTATGTGACGTTGTTAGGCTGTCAAATTTTCATAAGAGAAATCTTATTTTTGTCTTCATTTCAAGTTCTTTGTTTCATATGGTATATTTTTCAAATTTCAATACCATGTTCTTAAATATTTTATGTTGATTTACCATACTGTTTTATGGATCATTTATGAGTGGGTGACCCATGTCCCCTCTCATTTCAATGTTTTTCTAAAACCCTGTATCATAGTCCTTATGCTGAAGAATTTTCGCCTCAAAATTCCTTTCTCTTTTAATAAAATTATTTTATTTTATTAAGTTAATACTCAACGATATTTATTCTACATGGGTATTCACATATATATCAAAATGTTCAATTTTAAATTCTAGTATTTTCATACATGAAACCCACTTTCCTTTTCCGTGGGTTTAATGTGACATAAAGATCATATCTTTAAAGCAGTTTTGAAAACGATATGATTATGAAAGGAAACCCATTTCTTTTGTGATATATGGTTTATTTATGAAATTTTTGATTATTATATATTTGGATAACATGATAATAAAGGGAAAATTAAGGGTGTGCCCTCATATCGATCCAATTCATTGGGTAAAGACTTAATCTCCAGAGATGACCATTTTTAACTATATCTTGGTGAATAACTTTGGTAATTTTTAATGACACCTTGGGGATGGACCTTGGTGAAACGGAAATAATTATATTTGTTAAATGTTGTAGCCACATCTTCAGGTTATGAAATAAATTATTTTTATTATGATATTCCTCATGATTTATTTCTCTTTATTTGAAGTTCTTTTTAGGACTTTATTGATGTATCTCAAGTTCACATGTTAAATGTTTCCCTTATTTCCCTTACTGTGCCTTCTACTCACCCTTTCTTTTGATGTATGTCCCCAGGTTATGAAATGTAGTAATGAACCTAGGATGAACATAAGGAGAAGCCTATTAAGAGTTTAAGAAGAATGTTTTCTGTTTTCAGGTATTATGTTCCTGGTTTCAAAGACACTAAACCTTAAAGATCCTCGGTTTTGTATAATGTAATGAAAGTTTATGTGATAAAAGGCGGGAAGATATAGAAAGTGTATCATTATAAGTAATTATTCAATATCCAGTTCAGTTTAGACTATTTTTAAAAATATTTTATTTAAAAAAAATGTTTGAAAAAATAATTTATTCACGGAAATTGATGATTCATGAAATTTACTTATGAATATTTGTGGCTCACGTAATTCTGTTAGCACAACAAGACTTTATTGAATTATGAAAAAATTTCTCTAATAAAACATACATTACCAATTTTTCTTTTTTTCTTCATATGGTGTTCAGGAATTTATAATAAATATCCAAATATTCCTATAAATATTAAAATTACATTCCTAAACTCTCACCCACATTCTTTCTTTGCACTACTATTCTTCACACTAATTTTCTATGATAAAAAACATGTCTCCATCATTGAATATTTTTACACACAACTCAATGTCTTCATGAAAAATTACTTCTATATACATTGTTTTCACAACGCTCTAATTTTATGAGTTGACATTATTGATGTAAAATGATTCCCAATGATGAATTTTTAGTGATGTGTCTTGGAGTCACAATTTTTATGGAACTCCACAATTGTATAAAAATTATTCATTTTTAGATTTTTCCTATAAAAATTTTCTACTCTCTCAAAATGAATCACTTTCCCATAAATATTTCATGTTAATTTTTTTTCCTGGATAAACATCTCTAACACACTAAAACACTTTCCAAATTATTCTATCATTAATATATAATGTTATTCACTATTCTATTATGTCATCATATACATTGAAAAATGAAAAAATTTCTTACTGATAGTCTCTCTTGGGATGGTGTTCACAAGATTTTGGTGATGGGATATCTGTTGTAAATTTTTTATAAATCATTAAATAGTCCAAAACATAATATTGGATACTCTTCAAATCTCTTTCAAATAAATTCAGGCCTCATTAAACAGATAATAGTCATGATAAACATTACAAAATCAATCCATCCTTTATGTAATCATTATTTTTATTCCACCTTCATAATAGAACTAATTCTTATGTTGGATGTTATCATCCCCTTCATCCAAAAACCCAAATATTCATAGAGCGGTCGGCATGGTGAACATCAAATAAAAATGTTCCATCATACCATGTTAATATTTTAAAAGTATCCAAATTGGTTTATCATATATAATTAGATTTAAAAAAAATCCCCATTTAGATATGTTGATATAATTTCTTGAATCCAAATCATCTTTATTGATTCAAAATATTGAATGATACCATTTGTGTAAATGCGTTCTACTCTTGAGATTAACTATTACCATACACTTTAAAAAAATTCAATAAATCATGAACCCAAAGGTGTCACATTCTATGATTTTTCATTATTGATATAATATATTTAGTATTATCATTTCTCATGTCTTCACTACCCACACCCCAATTTTTGACCTAGTCCATAACCTAATTTTATGATAGTTCTTTATACCACATTGAAAAAATATATAATTTATAACCTGTATGTTATGTAATAAATATAGAATCTCTAGATGAAAATTACCTTGGGAAACAAGGTTTTCATATTCAAAATCATTTTTATCCTCCCCATGGATTCTTCATGTCACATGACACAAGATCATTATCTTATAAAACACCAAGACCAAATATTGTTTTCATTAAACTCCATCTATTTTATTAGTTACATGCATAGATGTATTGATCCCCCACCCTCCATTGTAATTTTATCCTTTATATTCACTAAAAAAACATGTATCCCCTTATGATATTAGACTTCTACACACTATCCACTTTATTAATACTACTACTTCTCTTATTCTCCTTCTTAGTTTACTAAAATATGATTTTAGGTTCAAATTAACTCTCAAAATCAAAAGAGTGTTTTTTTAATAGCTTCGTTATCGATGATTTTTAGTGATTGAACCCACCATATGAAAATGATTCATTAAAAACATTAAGTATACAAGGAAAATACTTATTGTGAGAAATAAGAGATAAATTTAAAAACCTCACTATTTTAGGTTAAAATCTCTTTATTTTATCTTAACAAGGCATGAAATTCTAATATATTCAAAGGAACTATCCATAAGATATCAATAAAACTATCTTCAAACCATTAGTGAATTAACAATTAAACACTGTGTTTTTAAGACATTCTAGATTTATATATTATATATCTACTAATTAATCTAAATTAATACTAATTGTTGAAACTATATCTAATTTTCCAGTTATTATATATCTATAATAATTTCTTCCTTCATCCAGTTGATGTATTTTCTATGTTATTGGGGATACTATATTTTTGTTTTGATATCAAAATAGCCCCTAAATTCCTAATATCCTTCATCAAATAATTAATTGATATTCATCATGGGGTCATTAAACTATAAAATCTCTGATATCTTAAGAATGTTAAAATGATATCATATTATATATAAAAATAAATAAATCATAAGATATAATTTTGTCCTTACTTCTATGTTATTCCATATTAAAGGTTTCATGTCACTAAAATAAGAAGTCTATGATGATAGTGAATCCAATGAATCTTGGTAGAACCAGACCCCAAGTGTAATATCAATATTAACTCTTGATTGCAATCATTGAAATTATTTTTTACTCTTTTGATGTGTCTTATATGAGTAAAATTTTTACAATTTTATATTCAATAAAATACCAATTATATATAATCATATTGTTCCATCAATTTGAACTTCATAGTATATCTAAATTCTTTTTTATCTTTTGATCCACTCTCCCCATATATCAGATCTCCCTAAAAAATAATTAATATTTTAAAATAGTTTTGTCATTTAATTATATGGAGAGGGTGGATGTTTCTAGTTTCCTGAAGTTTAGTAATTGGTTCAGCGTTTTATATCCAACCCTGTAATTTTTAAATTTCCTTTTTGATTTTCCATTTTTAGGAAAGAAAATCCTCTTAATCCTTATATTTCTATGTGTTAAGATTATTTTGTGTCTTTTCAATGGATCTAAATAGAGTGATTTCACATAAAAAAATTAAATTAAGATATTTTATTTATGTATAATCTTTTTTATCCGGGTACTGTTATTTTATCCATTTCTCAAATAATAATATTCTCATCCTTAGGCATTTTTGTCAATAATAATCTCCCAATATGTAATTGTTTGGAATTTTATTCTCCAAACATTCTTATATTAATTCATATCATTATATGATTCATTTTTTCACAACACATATCTTATTTTTGGTTACTTTTTCACATTTTTGAATTTAGGAGTCTGTTCAATTTTCTAAATATTCTTCTTGTATTTCCAGGATACCTTATATTTAATGCCAAAAATGGAACTCTTATTCAAACTAATCTTTCCCCATTACTTCTAAATACCAAAATTCTATTCAATAATTTACTTGTGTAACATTCCATTAAACAACCCATATAATCCACATGTCAACCCTCTTTGACACGAAATATGGCCACCTTAATTTTTTTCATCCTCGGTGGATCTTTATTTATATGGCCATATTCCTTTCCCATAGTAGGAGAAGCTTCCTTATTTATCCCCAAAATTTTGTTTTGTTCACTCCATGAGGAATTTTTTGAGTAAACTGATGTTATTTATTATTTCCAACTTCACTGAAATTCATTATTTTTCTGAAAATAAATAAAAATATGTTATCTAATAAAAAATCCTTTGTTTAAGTAGAAATATCCATCCATTTATTCATAGGAATGATGACATTAATTGTAACATCATTTATTCTCTAATTACTATAATTTCTTCCCATATTACCATAATCTCCACCATTAAGGAATCTCTTATTAATCCCACACCACATATAGTAAAACCATGGTTGAGATGTTGTTGCATTAAACTTACTTTTGCCATTAATCCCTTGATATTTTAAATAAATACTCATGGTATATCCCATGATTCCATAATATAAAACTTTCAAAGATCTCTTATTTTATATGTCTTATCTTATGTATTTTTAAAAATTCGTTTAGTATCTCACTAAATAAAATTTTACACACTTCATGACCACACATTTTATGATGTCTTGAGAGGTATCATATTCTTTTCACCAAATGTTTTCTTTCTCTATTTAAGCTCATTGATCTCCCATATTCACCTTCATTTTTTTCATTTCCCCAAGACTATATATTACATCCATTAATAATTTAAACAAATCATCATGTTGTGTTTTGAGATAGATAATATTATATTATGGATCCTTCTTAATTATTATTAATTTTTCAATCTCATGTTCATGTTATAAAAGTGGGTCACTTTTAATATTTAGTATTACACCAAATTTTTCAATGTCATTATTTTGGTCCTCCATAACATTCCTTATAATTTGGTTCCCCTCAACTAATTATTCCTTATATGCAACCAACTCATGTTTTTATTCCCTTATTTTTTTAATCACTTATTAGTAAATTCACTTCTCTTTTGAAAAAGCTTTACACTTTTTGACTTTTCAAGACATCGCCTTCAATTAAATGTCCATTGAATCATTATTTTCTCTCAGATAGATATCCATGTCTTTAATTTAATGATTGAGATTTTTAAATTTTTCAACATCAATTTCTAAAAATTTAATGTAATTCACTTTATTTTCATTCTTTTTATCAACCTTATAATTTCTTCCATCATCCCCTAATATCAATACTCCAGTATATGTACATGTTCCAACATTAGATAACTTTATATATCATCATAATCAGTTGATCCATCATTTCTTATAACATCAATATCCTTGGACACTCTTAGTAAAATATGTTATGAACATGTAGATACACAATATAAATAATTCATACCATTTTTTATATTTTTTTGAATCTTTCATCCCAATCACACATTTCTGAAAAACCATTCCATTATAATTAATACCATTGTAGTTATGCTTCTTATTCATATAGTTTCCCTTTATCATGTCGTATAGGTAAAATAGAATAAAACTATAAAAACTGATTTGATAAATTAAATTAAAAACAAATATAAAAAGATTATATTTTCACTGATACCAATTATTGTCCCTGGAAGGTTCCTTAGTGAGATATTTCCTAATAGGGGTTCAAACAGACTATGAAAATCTTAAATGTTTCCCTACTTTAATGTAAAATTCTCACTTCCCATAATGATATTGACCTCACTTTTATAAGGTCCACTCTTGATTTCTCTAATTAATGATGATAATATATATAATGTGTTTATTTTATCCATTATCATACTATAAATATGACTACTTAACCCACATAAACCTATTGTCTCCCTATATAGAATAAGTAAATCATGCACAAAACGCATGAAAATTTTACATTGTTCACCTGTAATGGAAAAATTCAATGATTATAAAACAAGAATGTTCCAAATATTTAAATATATTAAATATATTTCAATGGGGGTTTACTCTAAGCACTCCTATGTATGGATTAACCCCCTTAAAAGATTCAACTATGGCTCACTCCCACCCAACGTTTTATCCAGTTATTCTCTCCATTTTCTCACAAATATAATAGGGAAATATCTTTGGATCACATACCAATGAAATAATTTAATTTATCTATATTTTTGAACAAATCAGTACATTTAGATCATCACACTAATCCTACACATATATGCTATGAAATTATCCACATTACTAGCTTTACATTCCAAATATGAACTTCAATCAAAAAGGAAAAATATAATCATTTCTCAATTTCTACAATGAGTCTTAAAAACATTACATACTATTCACGTAATAATAATTTCTAAAATATTCAAAGAACACTTAAATTTGTGAAAATATTACTTTTATGTAACTCTCAGTTTTATACAACTTATAATTTCTGGAAACACTAACTATTATCCAAATACAGCTTTCTAAATTTGTATGTGAGAGATGGTTTAGGGTAGTACTTTTCATGTAGGATTTCCTTCAAAAAAAATAAATCCTCCAAAAAATAAAATATTTATAGTACTGGGGGATTCATGGAAGTCACTAACAATAATCAATGGTAAACATTACTCCTTTTTTACAGATTGAATTTAGAAAATACATAGTCTTTTGATCTTTATAAAAATACAATTCCAATTTTTCATCTTCATCAAGAGATCAGGAATTTATTATAAAATAATAACACCTCATGAAATACATAAATTCCTACTTTCATAACTCAACCTTCAAAAAAATATTTCCTACTTCATTCATTCACTCAAGTTTACTTCTCACAGCTTCTTCATTCTTGGAAAAAAATAATTACCTTCAATGAATCTTTTTTATGAAACTCACCATATTCCCACAAATTCAATTATGTATTCACTGAATTCTCAAAATTCCATTTTCATTAATCTAACAAACTTTTTGAAAACTCTTCATTTTTCTAAATTTTTAATGTGGAATCTCTGAGTCACCATATCCAAAAAAAATTCACATTCATAAAAATATTTTCAGGTTTAATTTGTGAACATTTATTACGGTCATATAAATTATCACATTCATGAGTTTCCTTCCTTTATGTTGTTTTTTGGCACAAAATATTTTATCATAATCAGATATTAACTCCCCCTGATTTTAGCATATATTAATAAATTCCATTCCCTCGATAGCTTTAGATACATGAATCATAGTGTCTGAATAAACCATAATATAATTTACCATTTAAACTATCCAATAAATTGGAGCGATAAATAGGAATAATAAAATTATATAAAATATGTTTAATTTCTTTAAATAATTCAAATATGTTTTTAGTAAAGTTGTTTTGTGCTTCTGAATAATAGTTCACCTCAAGATAAGTATTTATTTAGTTATATAAATGATAATTATAACTGATTTATGGAAAAATTATAGATATTATTTGATAAAAGGATATAATTTTTGAAACCATAATATCAAAATAGGATTCAGGTGATTTTTTGGGACTATTTGGAATAATTTATTTTCAGTGGATAGTGAAAATACTGATGTTTACATAAAATTATAGTTTTGTTTCAAGAATGTACATAGTTACACTATGTTTTTTATAGTAAAATTTCTTATATTTTATTATTCTTATTATAATTATGTTAATTTGAATATATTTTATTATTGAATTTGTTATAAAAAATTAATTAAAAACTCATTTCTCAAAAAAAATAGTTTTTTAATTGCATTATGTGGTTTTCTCTAAAAAAATTTTCTTCCAGTTTTGTGAATTAAATATTGAAAATTAAATTACATATTTATAATTAGTGCTGTAAAATATGGTAAATTTTTGTTATTTAGTTTTTAAAAATATGAGAAGTAACCATAGTACATTTTTGTTACAAAGACAATGTTAAAACGAGTCAAATATGGTTAAAAATGTGGGATAATGCTTTATAATTTTTATGGAAACTTTTTTTTTCCAATTATATATGTGGATTTCAACCATTTACATCCTAATTACGAATCTATGGACACTTGGTACCACGTTACATTGATTATGAGCTTTATATTTATATTATAAAACAATAAATATAAAATGTCACTCTCTTGACTTTAATATCTATAGAATTTTATCATTAGGGAAAAACGTTATATTCAGTAATAAATATATTTTTAAAATATAAATTATTTTTATTTCTCATAGTGATTAATTATTAATTTTTAGAGATTGGATAATTAAATGAAATATCTTTGTTGCAATAATAGAGTATATATTCAATTAATAGAAAAAATATATGATTTTAAAAAAATATTAAAAAAATACAATTTAGATGAATTATTGTGTTTCATAAATTTTATGGATAAATATTAAATATTATTTATTATTTATATGTTTTTATTCAAATTAAATAACTTTCATATGGTTTTTAAAATCAAATTTTTTGAGTTGTGTCAAAATGATTTTAATAATATTCTATGAGAGATGATATTTTATTGAATTAGTTAATAACATAAAATCATTGAATGTGGAAAATTAGGATGATAAATGGTCAAAAATATCATCCCTTTTCCATTTATGATCCAATTTATAACTTATTAGAAAATTATTACCCTTTATGAGTGAAAAATGTGTTATAGTAAATAAGCTTAAAAAGGTTTAACTACGGGTTTAATCTTGAAGATAAGGCTTAAAATGCAACATAAACCTACAAAAAATTTACGGGTTGTGGTTATTTTAACCACATAAGTCCTTATATTAAAATCACAATCCATTTGGATGATTTTTTGTAAATACCCAGATTATCATTTCCTAGATCTTGTGGTTACTTTCTTACATTGGCATCGCATACAAGGAATTGTATCCTAAATGAAAAAAATATTATTTTAGTAAAGGTAAAAAGGATATATAATTTAATTAAAAATAAATTTTAAATAATAAAATAATATAAATTTTTTCTTTGATAATTCCATCATTCCTCATATGTTATCTCGATTTATAAATCACAAAGACATTTTGGTATCCTTGGGAAAACTAAACATAAAAAGGGATGTCCTAAGATGCTCGGTAAGGGTAAGCATACAAAAAAATATTTTATGATTAAATAATAATAATTAATAAGAAACGGAAAATAACTGAAACCAATTCCATTTCATCAGTAAATAGATAAAAATATGGAAACAATTAATGGTGATCAAGAAAATCCATATAAATAATCACATATGCCTGAAAAGTATCCATGGATTTTCTAAAAATTTGAATAATCACATGGAAATTAATAATGTATATTATTTGGAGGGAATTAATAATTATTAAAAACTAAAACATATCATCAATACCTTTAAAATACAGTTTAAATTTGTGTGTAGAAACCCATCTAATTTGGCATATAGATTTGTCTCATTTGGTATGTCAATGCATTGTGGGGCTATCCAGAATTAGGACCAACCCATTACATAATAAGTAAAATTCATTACTCATATTAATGTGGTGAAATATAATCAATATAAAAATTTATATTGAAAACTAACATATGAAATGTGATTACATACCCCAATAAAATAATCTTAATCATAAATCCTATAGAGTAAAATGGTGAATAGAAATAAAATTGAATATCTCATGTCAAAATAATAATAAATAATCTAATTAAATAATACAGATGGTATTATGAAAATAACAACCCCAAAATATAATAATTAAAATAAATGGTTAATGTCTCCGATGAATAAAAATACCACAAATTTTCAAAAAAAATTATTTAGAAAAATATCATTTTCAATTTGAAAATAACCATTTAAAAATAATAAATTAAAAAAAATTATAAAATAATATTCATTAAAAATGTATATTTTAATAATGAAAAATAATATTTAAAATATTCAGTGTTCATGATAGAGGAAAATTTTATTCATGCCATATACATAAAAATGAATTTTCCATTCACATTTTTATTAAAATCCAAATTGGTATTATTTAGAAAATGAAATAAAAATGACATTGAAAATTTTTTTAAATGTCATAAATTAGTAAAAAATACTCTAATAGATCATTTGTAGAGTGTTAATAATAATTTGTATTATAATTTAAGGCAACAAGTTTTTGGAAGAAAAAAAACTTCTTTTGACAGAAGAGTGAAATAAATACGGATTTTATTAAAATTGTTTTCTCAATAATTTTATTTACCAAAGAGATAAATATGGTAATATTACAATAAAATATCTTGAATAACAACATGGGATTAAAATATATTACTTTAAAGATAGAAATATAAAATAATTCCCCCAAGGTAGGCCTAAAAAACATAAATAATGATAGTAACATGGGAATTGTATATCCCATAAAACAAATAACGTCAACATAAAAATTAAATAAAATGTAGATAGATTTAATCATGATATAATATTTCAAAAGGGTAATTATATAAACCACATTAATGAATATGTGGTGAATAAGGAATGTGTCTCCTGGAAGTATAAATGAGATGAGATACCGTTACCACAATTTTGAGTTTCTTTAAATGTATTTGAATATCATATATAATAAATATATGTTTATTGTAAATATTTTATCTATTTATAATCATATTTATAATTCCATATTTTATTTACTTTTATTCTGTTATCACCCATTTATTAAAAATTCTTTGGTAAAATCATACTTTTTGGTCACAATTTCTTCATTTTTCATGTTTGTTATAGATCTATAGTTTTGTTCTTTTTAATTTTATTTTGTTAAAATCAATACCATAATATTATCCATGACATAAAAAATTATATTCATTTTAAATTTATTTATATTGAAATATTAAATTTAGGGATAGAAAATATATTTCATCGTTAATGGCGACTGTAGGTCGTACGTACATATAGACATATTTTTCATTTTTATTGATGGAAGGAATGGAAGTAAAATAAATAGTAATGCCTCATTAATGGAAAATTTATATTTCATATATATCATTAATATTAATCAAATACAAACATACAAACATCTACATAAAAATAAAAACAAAAGCATTGCACATCACTATGTAGAGAGGGTAGTCCACACGTACTCATAAGCGACGTTACTTTTTACAGTGGATTGGAAGATAATATGTCATATTTGATATTATGATTCTATAATTGTGTATATTTGCTAAATATTACATATATTCAATATATTTTACCATAAAACCTTTCTTGTAAATCATAAGTGAAAAATGAACAACATTGCTTCATAACATGGTAGTATGCAGTTCACACATGTGATGGTTTTGTTTTCCATTTGATGAAAGTGGAAATAGATATGGGTCATGACATTAACATATTTAAATATCATTATATATATTATTTTTATTTTTATTATATTATTATTTATTAAAATGATTTTATGGATGTTTAAAAATAAATTATACAAAAACACACATTTAAAATGTTTACCACTTCTTTAGAGTGCCTATTTCGGTTTATACCTAAATATTTCCTAGGATTGGTTTATAATCAAAATAGGCCTCAAATGTTGTGGATATGGAATTAATTCAAGTATTTTTTTATATTTTCCAAAAAAGGTTTTTTTATGATGGAAAAAAGGAGGAGAGTTGGTGTCCATTTATTAGTGGGTGGAGGACACACTTGGAATTATTGAAATAATAATGTGAAACCCAGGTTTATCTCATTCCACAAGCCTTAAAAATGGTTCATTATAAAATATAATAGATTATAGTGTCTATAAATGTCCATAAATGTGTTTTGGATATGTTTTTATTTATTTTAAACCACAGTCTTGATAGTTTAACCCCCTCACCACCACCCACACCCCCTAACCCCCACCCACACTCCCTGGTAAAACCATTCTTACCTTAACCGTGGTAAATAATTTATAATATTTTCACTATTCATTTTAGTCAAAAAATGATGGACATATTAGATAATATATAATACGATTATTCTAAATATGGAATATATTTTCTCTAATTCAACTCACAAAAGTGACAGAATTCAATATAAAATTAAACCGCTGAGGTGACAAAAAGTTGTTTCCAACGTGAAAGTTCACATAAGTATATAATGTTTTAATATCCAAATTCTACATGAAATTGAATCCAATGATACAAATTAGTTAAATTAAAATATAAATGAACTAATTTCACTTAAAAATAAATTAAAAAAATTATTAAAATTTTAAAATAAATTAAATGGAAATTTTGTTTTGAATAAAAATATGTATTTTTTTATATTCATGGAAAATTAATATTTATCTTGAAATTCTAAAGCAAACACCCAAATATTATCATTAAATACAGATATAAAAAAATATTTTTATATTTTCAAATAATATTTATAATAGAGGAGAAAATATATTATAAATTTTTTATGCAAAGCGTGACTAATCCTCCTTTCCAAAAAATTCACATTGTTAGGAAAACACTTTTATCCTCTTTAATATGGTTCTTATTTTATTTCTAATCAATTGATAACCAGTGAATTTATTTTATAAATATTTAAAACACATAATTTTCCTATTTTAGCAATTAATATTCATACCCTCAATCATAATGATAATTTTCTAATGATTATGTTTAAATAATAATATTTTAATAGATTATTGGTTCTTTAAACCTGGTGTTGTTTTCATCGAAATATATTGAATATATGGAATTTATATAAAAATAAATAAATCATATTGTCTTTAGTTGTTATATTCTTTTATTATCATGTTTTTTTAACATCCACACTATCGAACATGATTCTATAGTTTTAAAATATCATGGTGTCACATTCTACCCCCTTAAATAAATTGTGTCCTTGTAATTTAATCTTGATCTCAGAAATTAATGGATCAACATTTTAATATAATTTTTTTTTGAAATCCAATCCATAAAACCTATTAATAAAAAACCCCCTTCGTAATAATGAATGGGAAGTACAAATTTCAACTAGAATAACAGATAACTAGGATTCTATGTGTTATTACATTGGTGGGAAATGAAGATATGGATATAGAAGAAAAGCATAAATAATTATTGATATTTAAATAGATCATGGATCACAAGAAAATGAGTGATAAATGGAAGTAAAAAGACCTGAAAATCATGAATATTTGATGAGTTAGAAAACCATTAGATTCATCATATATGAAGTTAATGGGATAACATTGTTTTTAAGAATCCTTTTCCTAAATTTAAGAATTTTTTTTACTATAATGATAGATAAAAACATCAAATATACTTACTTAATATTTTTATGCATAATTAAATCCTCTTGTTATGTGTAGTTTCTTACACTAATAGATGAATATCCCTGATTAATTTTTTTATCCCTAAATCCCTAAAATTTAATTTTAGAGAATCATAAGATCCATAAAATATTAACAAGTTATTCATCCTATATTTACTAAAACAGAGATGGTTAGAAAATTTTATCCAATATAATAAATTAATACTTGATAGATCAATAGTTACTACCAAAATTTAACTTAATCCATTTCAAAATTGATTATCCTTAACACACATCTAAAATATGCCAGAAAAAATTCAAAGTCCAAAATTTTTAAAGGATGATCACTACTTCAAAATTATATTCCATATAAAATATAAAGTGTAGTTTAATGTCACATAAAAAATGATTTAATACCTTGATAACCATAATTTTTTTTAAAATAGGTATGATTACAACAATAAAATATAATTGGTCAAATATATTCTATAAATCCAAACATACAGTATACTGTAACCAAAATAACAGAGACCATAAAAAACTCACCATTTTCATTGTTACAAATACTATCCCATTAATAAATACAAATCATTATTATTTCAATTTAGAACACATGTTAATGTTTATCTTCCATTGATCTTCTTTTTTTAGAAGAGGTTCAACTTTCTACTAAATCAATTTTCATAGTCAACAGTACCATTCAATATATGCTCCATAATCTTTAAAAAAATACCTTAATACAATCCTGATATTTTTCAAATTTTTTCTAACTAGAATATAATTTATAATAATAATACTTTAAAATAATTATTTAATTTAAACACATGCATAATAATAATTCTATTTTTATGTAGTGATAGCATAATATTCACTAAGATCCCATATCTTCTTATAATGTATATTCAATTTATGCTTATTAAATTCCTTTCTAAGGTGCCATGTATACATATATTTGAAGCATTGAACATTGGAAACTTCATTAAATAACTTTAAAATCTCAATAATGGTGGTATTTAACTCCACAATTGTAGAAAACTCTTGTTTCCATTAATAAATTACTAGGGAGTTTATTTCTATGATTATCACATGGGTAAGCCCTTGTTTCTCTTCTCCCATATATATTTATTTTTTTCGTCCATTCTATTATTCTCTTGATAACCTTAAAATAAATTATACTTGGATAATTATTTCTCTATTTTATACAACATGATATTATTCCCTCGTATGATTATAATTTTTGGGAGACTACATCCCTTTGAATGATTGGATTGATCCCATCAACGAAACAATCAATCATTCTCCATGGAATAAATATATAGTTCATATTATTTCTTTATAACCTCATAAATATGTCTAGGGACTTAGTCACAATTAAATCATACTTGTGTCTTACATTAGGGACTTTTCTCTCAAATCCACTCGTCTCCCATGGGGAAAATATTTTTCTAAGAAGAGTACCTTAAAATACTTATACTCACAGTTTTCTATTTATTAATCATACTAATGTTCTGAATCAATGACCACCAATGATACACATCTCTTGAGATACTTTAAACAGTAATAACAACTTTAACCCTTTCATTTTTCCTCAAGATGAAAATATCATCTCGGTGGAACTTATCCATTACCAGCTACAAATGGATTTATAATAGCACTGGATAATGATGGTTGCTCACACATGAAGTTGTGTAACATTCTTCCATGTCTGGGTGGGTCGACAATATTCTCTATAAGGGAATAGTTATTACCCAAATTCGAATTAGTTTCCCCAATATGGTTATAATTTCATCAGTTCTAGCTTCAACTAAAACTCTAGCTTCATTATCTTTTCGAGGAGAAATATGCCTACATGGGGTACTAGTATTGATTCATTTTTAATTATATCTACTAGGAAATGTTTATAAACAATGTTATGAAGTAGATTATATCATAACATTATGATAAAAAATGTATAATCCCAAAACAGGTAAAATACTTAACATAAATGGAAAAATAAAAATGTACCTAATTACCTAATCATAAACCTAGCTTCTTTGTGAGGGTTTTTAAATAATAATAATATTTTCAAATAATATATAATGGCTTTTAAAATATAATGTAAATTAATCAAAGAATATTTTCTAAAAATTTCAAACTTGTTGTGCAGTAATGCACATTTCCACGTATTAGGTAATGCTCGGGTCAAGCCTCAGATACCTTTTTCAGATTTATACACCAAGGTACATCTATGGAACAACCACATCAACTTGAAGTATAAGGCCCTGACCTTAAACATTACTAAATCTTAATATATGTCAACAATTTTGAATCTAATTCACATTGAGGATCTTATTAGGTTTATAGATTTATATAATCTGTTCAAAACTCATGCATTATAACATAAATATTACATATAGATAGCTCTATCACTATCCATTTTTTTCATAAAACAAAAACTCTTTAAAAATAAACCATGTATCGATTCATGTTTTAATAGCCCGAATGGACTGAAGGCCATATTTTTTATTTTATTATGGATAATTATCCTTTTACGGTTTGAAGGAGAACCCGTACATGACTCGTAGGCCCAAGGCACAAGCCTCGACTTGACCTAGAATATATGACCTGAAGGCCCAAGGGAATACCATGCCCAATACATGACATGTAGGACCAACCCATGAGAACTGACCCTCCCCAGCTTTTTCATCATTGATCACCTAGCTCCCCACATTGCATTGTTTATCATCTAGCATGCCCCATACAAACCTGCACGGTGCATGGTCCCGTTGGCGTTTGCATAACTTTTCGTTGATTCCTTAATTGAATCTATTCATCTTTAAGTCTTCTGAAAAAAATTTCAAAACCTGGGATGATTCTAAATAGATTATTAATGGATATATAAATATTTTAAACCATTATTCTTGTGAAAAAATTTAAACCATGATTACTTTTTCATAAAGAAATACTTTAGACTTTTAAGAAGTAGTAAAAACAGTACAGTAAATATAAGCTTATTGCATGGAATTTTTGTAACCAAATTATTACTATAAAGCCCATAGAAATCATCCAATAACATATAAAGGTAAATTGGGATATAAACTATCTAAAATTGAATAACCATATGGTCGACTTCCACACATATCACTAAAATGTAATAGTCATACGACCTACTTCCATACCCAATACATTATAGGTTATAACATAACCAAACATCCATGTATTATCATATAACCACCCATATTTTTTTTATAATGTAAACACCCATCATTGTTTCATCACGTAACCACCCATAAAATGACCAACTACTAATATATAAACATAACACAAAAAATTATTAAAATATCTACATTTCAGTAATAACATTTCATTTGAAATCACAATAAATAATTTCAAGATATTGAAATATTCAATACATTTAAAAAATAATTATCCAATACCAAAACACCCAAAGAGTGAAATAATGTACTTATTTTCCTCTAAAAACAATAAATCTTATAGAGGAATCCAAATGTGAAATAACGATTACGGTAGCGCAGAAGTCACTGTCCTTGCATGCGTTAAAAACATTCCTTTTTTCATTTAGTAAAATAATTCATATAAAAATATTCCATTTTTAGAACCATTAAATGAAATTATATTTCACAAAGGATGATTATACACCACATAAAAAAGGAGGTATATTTTATCAAAATATGCCTCAATGGAAGGAGATTGAGACGAATTCCCTTACCCTGAGTCCAAATCGTCACGTATGATTCTTGTTCATCAAGAATACTCAACTTAATATAAGTTTTACTTCTTCTAGAACCTTTTTCACATTTATTATTTCATTTATATAACTTATTACCATGTTATAACAATTAGATAATTATTTAATTTAATATCAGTCTTTTTGTCGATATTCAATACTTGAGTCGAAAATGATCTTGTTTTGATATAAATTATCCATGTAGTCATAATTACATCATCTATAATTTGATATTAATGATTTAAATATCCTATATATCATGTATATATTTATTTATAATAGTATAAAACATTTGGATGTAAGAAATTAAATTCAACGTTCATGGAGATGGTAGGTCGTACATAGGTCATAACGCTACTTTCATTTCATTAAAATATTAAAAGAATGAACACTAAATGATTCATTTGTATGTTATAATTTCAGTATAAAATAAATGTTATATATGTTATATAAGTTCATTTACACTATCCTCTATACGTTCAATGTATTGCATGAACGAGTCATATCACTTTGCAGGGGCGGCAGTCTTTACTTCTGAAAATAAAATTATTGTATTTACACATTATGGAAAGCATATAGGTATGTTTTAAATAAAAAATTACAGAATAATAGAGAAAATATAAATATAATACATATCATATAAAAATAAAGTGTCATCATAATGTCCACCATGATAGGTGGTAGGATAAAATTAAACAATCATAATTTCATGAGGTTGTAGTTCGTCGTACACAGAAACAATGTTTTTGTATCCATTAAATGAAGGTGTGTATAATTTTAGTTTAAATAATTCTCATAAAAACATCCTAATATATTGAGGAAAATTTTTTGTTATGTAATCAGTAAATAAAAATATCATAGGGAGTGTAGATGTAAAATAAAGGAATGGAACTTGAGAAAAGGTGTTACCTAAAATCAGGTAACCCCTTTTGATTTGATCCAAATGGATTCCTTGAGTTGCCTTATGCCCAAGGTAGAAATTATAAGAATAAGTTAGAAATTTTGTGAGATTATTTGTGTAGAATTTAGGTGATATAGGGGTATTTTTAGGTGTAAATATGTGGGTAGAGGTGGTGTCCTTTTATAAGAGAGATGAGGAGTACTTTAGAAATGTCTTGAAATTTTATTTTCTTATAAATTGATTTTCGGTTGTATAATGGTCCCAAACTCATTCATTTCAAAGATAATATTATCTTGAGATATATCCCCATCATAAACATAAAATTATACAAGGTGTACATATTTTTTACCCTTATATGTTTTGTTTATCCTTTATTGTACCCTTTTTATTCTTACAATGATATTGTATTATTAACATTTTGTTGGTTAATTTAATTACCAAAACATGTCAAACGACCCAAAAATTTCCAATTATGAAATATCTAAAATTATCATAACCATTTTTCCTAATCATATATTTTTATGAATTTTAAAACATATAAAAACAATTTTATATTTTAAGTTATGAATTATGTCAATTTTGACACTATTCAAACACGACTTTTTCAAAAAATTATAACAACTTGATTACTTAGAAGAGAATACATTAAGTTAATATTAACATGTCATAGTCATCATTAAAATTCTTTTATGACATAAATTATGTAATATAATTGTTTCTTTTGTATTTATCATATCATTTATTTGATATTTTTCTTAATAAATTAATTACTATATCATTGTTGTGTCAATATTTTTGGTAATTATATTATCTCTAAAAATAAAAAAAATCCATTATGTAAATAATTTGTTTATATTTATATAGAATATTAATTCTATATATTTCATCAATTTTTTATATACATTAAAATTATTATATTTATAATCGATAAGAGAGTGACATGTTGTCGTATTCATTTATTTTAATAATAATTACAATAATTTCATTAAAAAAGTCCATTAAAGGAATCAATTATGACCCTTAGGTGATATGGTTCAACATTAAATCATCAAATAGTATTATAATAAGTGATAAGGTAACTTTATTATCCTTATAAAAAAAATTTACCCTAATTTACCCAATTTAACTTTAACTGTGGTAAATAAAAATTACCAAAGTTACTATTCATATTGTCAAAAATAAAATTTACCTATTTACATAATTTTGATATTTTTATTCCAAATATGGAATCCATTTTTCTGAATTAAAAAAAAATAACTTTCAATAATTAATTTATAATTAATTCAATTTTTAAAACCAAAAAGTGGGTTTTTAAGAAGTAACATTTATGAAAAGATTGACAAGTGTTTTTGTCCAATTTAAATGTAATGTTACTTAAGATGGACATAATTATATCATATTATTATAACATAATCCAATTTAACATTGAAACCAATTAAAATTATAATCTAATTATATAAATAAATTAGATGAAAATGCAGTTTTAAATTAAAATCTAGTATTTTTTACTATTCATAAAATATGGATTTTATCAAAAAAGTACCAAAATTTAATATAAGGTAAATTTTTATGTCCTAATTATAAATAATAAGTTTATTTTATCAAATAGAATATATAAAATTTAAGAAAACTAATTTTAAAAAGGGTTCTCTATCAAACGACTATAAAGGACCTTTTATAAATATTTGAGTATTTTAAGCTTAAAATTGAATTCATTGTCATTTTAAGCCTCTAAAATTCATTAGAAAAATGTAAAAAATAAAAAATAAATAAATAAAGTCAAAATATTGTTATTTCTATTTATTCCCTCAAATACTATGTCTAGAACTTAACTACCATATAAAATAACAATAATTTTATTGTAATATTTTTCGGTATAACTCAACATTGTGTGCAACATAAGATTTTGAAGAAACCTCACTATCTGAAAAATTTTCCTATTTAACATAATATTTATATGTTATTCATAAATATAAATATATATAAAAATTTATAATTCTATAAATACCTGGGATGTTGCGTCATTTCCCCTTTTGGAAATTTATTCCCCGCATTTTCAAAATTTGGCTTAGTAACCTCATTTTAAATACCCCATCAGAAAAGAAGATTAGTAAAACATCCACTTTAAAAGATATAAAGTGAAGAACAAAGTCACCTGTAATGTACCAAAAAATTCAAGGAAATTTTTTTCTTAATTCTTTTGGAAATTTTACAAGAATGCAGTTTCTGACGGCACCTCATTCTGAGGCCCGGTGTGCCTGGAATCATTTTCCGAAGTTTAGCTTACATACGTTCAGTGAACGAACGAGCTGGTTTCTCTAACTTTTGAATAGGTGCTAGGACTCGGATTCTGAGGGCACCATTGGTATCGCAGAACAAGTAATTGCTTAGAAACACCTTTTTTGGAGTTGTGTTTTCTCATGTGTGGTTTTTAAATTTTTGGGTTAAGTAAATGAATACAATAAATTGGTCGCACCATTTATTTTATTTAAGTTGTTTAACCTAAGTTAAGGGGTTAAAGTGGGACCCACAATATCCTACACCACTAGGTAGGATATTTGTGGGGTGGGTCCCACAGAAGCCCAACCTTTTCCAACACCCCATCCTTTATTTAATAAATGCACCCGCACCCCCCTTTTTAATGAAGTCAACCCATGCGTTTCTCTGTTTAATAAACGCCTCATTAATTTGGGCGGTTAAATCGTTGCAATTAATTATTTTAATTGATTGTTTCTTTTTTAAATTTAAACGTTGGCTTGTGTTAAAAAAATAAGATAAATCTAATTTTATTAGGGGTCGGTTGTGCAAGAGGGTTTGGGGAGAATTCTCTCAAGCCGTGAAGTTCTTCCTCCTCGATGAAGAACGTGAAGAACGTGAGGAACGCCGACCTCTAAAGAAGGTCGATAAGAACGCCAGATCCTCGAAGATCGACGATGCAACGCCGACGGTTCCTTTCTCCGCGACGTGACGATCCTCTTTCTGCGACGCCTTCTTCCACGATGATTAATTCTGCGACGAATCCTCGCTCATCTAATTCAACGAGGTAGGGATTTATTTTAATTGTTGTTTGTGAATTCTTCTGTTTCCTTTCTGTATTTCTATTGGAGCAACCTGATGCCGCAATAATAGGAGGGGGTCAGACTGCATGAACACGGCCGATCCTCCACTCCCCTTTGGTTGTTTGATGTTGTTTGCAGCACAAACAAGGCAATGCGGTGCCGAAGCACTGCACAGAAATATTAAAGAAAAGGGGAGAAGCAGCGCCGTCGGGCCATGCCGTTAAAAATGAACTGAAGACGCGGCACCATCGCGCCACGTCGGAGAACTAAAAAAGCGCTGGGGCCAGAGTGGGGCCGCGATGGAGGGGCGCGGCGCCGCTGCGCCGTGGCGGAGCGAGGAGACCGGCAGCCAGTTCCGGGCCGCCGGTGTCGGAGCAGGGGGACCGGCCAGCGCCGGTCCCGTGGCGGCAGTAGCCGGCCGGCAATAGCGGGCTGACCGGTCATTGGAAAACCGGGGGTTCGTAACCCCTGGTCGGCCAGCAGGTGCGCCCTCCCCCCCCCACATGGGGGCCACAGGTTCTCAACGCGGGGGGCAGCGCATCCCCCCCCCCTTCACCGCTCGGCCGTTACGGCCGAGCCGCCTAGCCACTGGCCACGCCAACGTGCCGGGCCGGGCCGTGCCCTAGCGGGCCAACCCTAGGGGTATCGGGCCGGGTCAGACCGGGCCGGAACCCCCTAATATCGAACCTCTTTCGGTCTTCTTCCAATAACTTGGTCTACGGGCCTCCGATCGACGCACCGTCAGGTGCGATGCGATCCTTGGATCAAGATGGTAATTTAGGTATATTACACTCAAGGTTTCGGAGTAATTTGGGTTCGTCCGGGTTGGTTCGTACACGAAACCAACCGGGCCCTCGGAGCAGAAACACTTATAACATGAGCTTCGGACATCCGATGGATGTGCCGTCAACTTTGTTGGATTCCTCTTAGTGAGACGGACCTTTTGGATTACTCCGCTTGAGGTTTGGACACAGATGGAGTACGGTCGGGTTGGTTTTTACTTAAAACCCAACCGGGCCCCTGGGATGAAAAAGCCAATAACTCTCAGACCGAGCGTCTGATTGACGCGCCGTCTGTGACGTTGAGTTCCTATTGACGATACAGACTTTTGGATACATCAACTTCGGACTATGTGTCAGATGATGTATCAGCCCCTCGGCTCATTGAGCGGACCCTCCCGAACGAGCGTTCTGTGTGCGGGAACCCTAGAGTTGGCTGTGACTGCGACGACGATGACGACTGTGTAGAAATCCTCCATGGATTCAACGACGACGAATACATCACTCAGCGATCCTACGTGGATCAGTGCTACCGATCCTGTGTGGGTCAGATCATGTGTGGGTCAGCGCTCATCGGTCATGTGTGGGCCAGCACCTACAGATCCTTTGTGGTTCCGATCATGTGTGGGTCATTGCGGGGGTTAGTTACCTATCGATCCTTTGTGGGTAATTGCGCGGGTTAGTATCTATCGATATTGTGTGGGTCCGATGGATTAGATGAATTAGTGGAAATATCTGCTCATCTCTATCATCTTACGTAGAAGTATACCTGTGTGAGCTGAATCTTGAATTTCAATCCTTATCTTCGATAAGATTGACTTGATATCTTGTGTGGATTACGTTTTTCTTCCATGTGTGGTTTGGGTTGTGTTTTCCTTTGTGGACTGGGTTGTACTTGAGCTCGGATGTTAGAGACAAACGAGAATTGATGACTTAGGTATATGTATGGGCATGTATCTAAGTAGAGTCGGATGTTATTTCGTGATTGTATATTTCCATTGTGGATTATTCGTTGTGGATTCTGGGAGAACTACGGGGGTCTCGGGGTCCCTACTAAGTATCTTATACTCACCCCTGCATGAGCTATGCCCGCACTACGTTGTGTTGGTTGTAGATGACAGACAGCGCTGATCGTGGTTGAGGCCTGCGGAGCAGGTCAGTACCTGGAGGTGGACCACTGGGCAGGACGTACTCGGAGCGCACGGCTGGACCTGAGGAGCTGTAGAGGCTATCTGTGCCCACCCTTTAGGTGGGACTTCCAGAGGACGGCTCGAGGCTGTGGTTTTAATTTTTAGTTGTTGTACTCTCCTTTCAATTGTAATTTACTTTCAGTTTTGGTTTGTATTCTGGCCCACTTACATTTCCGTACTTACTGTTGTACCATGTTTTTACATAGTGTTTACTTCTGCTTGCTTGCTCTGTGGTGTTGTTTACTTTAAAAGGTTAATTCCTTCCCTTTTTATAGGAAATTATGCCTTGGTGCTAGTCGCCAGCCCCTGGACTATGGAAGGTAAGCATGGGGTAGTCACGGCATAGGCCCCGAGGCCGGGTCGTGACAAATTGGTATCAGAGGAGTTCAGTTGTACCGCGGAACTAAGGACTCTAATCTTTTTCTATGTGAAGCAATAGTTTTAAGAGTATTGAGTGTGGCTATCAGTCCAGGAAGTCCAGTGTTGGTGCGGCGACCGATGTATCCGTACACCAGGACCCTGACTTCTGATTTCCGACTTAATGCACGAAAACATTGATTGCATGTGTGTTTCAAGTTTTCTTTGTGATTACTTTGTGTCAGCTCACCAGGTATACTTTTTGACCATGGAGCACTGTTTTCTTTTCAGGATGGCCCCACGATGGTAGCCAGCTAGGGTTCTGAGCATTTTACGTGATGACAGCTCACCGAGCGATGAGGCCTCAGTACAGGGCCCTTTGACAGTATAGGCATCGACGGTACCTCTACCCGCCAAGCCACTGTTGCTACCAGCCCCAAACGCTGACGATGCACATCACCATAGTGCACTGCACGAGTTTCATCACCAGTGACTGCCCAGGTTCCGTGGGGAGATGGACCCTCAGGCAGCCGAGGATTGGCTGGAGGCAGTTGTACGGGTTTTTAGGTTAGTGAGGACACTAGCAGACCTCATGGTGATCCTCGCAGTGAGCCTCCTGCATGCGGAATTAGGCAGATGGTGGAGCTTGATGCTCCAGGTGCATGAAGAGGCATCTCTCCTCTGGACGGACTTTGAGAGCCTCTTCTGCTCGGAGTTCGTCCCAGCCATCCTTCGTGCGGTACGCATGTAGGACCTTCTACAGTTGCGGCATGGCAGCTTGACGGTCGCCCAGTACTCGGCGAGATTTACGGACCTCTCGCGCTATTCGACGGACATGGTATAAGACCCATTCTTCCAGGCCCGGACCTTCAAGAAAGGATTGAGGCACGAGATTAGGGCATCGCTGATCTCCCTCAGCATTCCGACACATGCAGGGGTACTGGAGCGAGCCCTTCTCATCGAGAGCTTCCTTGCTGAGTCTATATCAGTAGCGAGACCTACCGCAGGGCGGCACGTAGCAGAGTCTTCTGTAGCAGGCAGTCGACGGATGACTCATGGGTCCAGGAAGACTAGACCCTCAGGAAGATAACCTCTAGACACTGGCTCAGAGGTGTGGAGCACACAGTGCAGATCCAGTCTTTCGAGAGGCAGATAGTGCTACGTAAGTGGCGGGCAGGGCCACATGGCTCGTGACTGCCCGACCCGCTGTACCGAGGAGCAGCAGACGGTTGATGGACCACCCAGGCAGAGGAAGAGGGTCAAGCGTGGTGGTCCTCAGGGAGCAGGAGGAAAAGGCAGAGGAGATGGATGAGTAGCAAGTGGTGGGTGACTCTTTTAGGCTCTACCACCACCACCACCAAGAGGTCCACCCCGACCACAGGGAGTTGGTGGGCAGAGACAGGAAAAGCTCCAGGCATCAGAGGCCTACGACCACGGCACACCGGAGATGATTCAAGGTACTATCTATGTCTATTCCACCCTTTCTGTAGTTCTTATAGACACAAGAGTGAGTCATTCTTTCATAGCTGCTGCCCTTGTTCGGAGCTCGGAGATTTCGACGGAGCTGTTGGCTCGATCCTTACGACTAGAGACTCCTACAAGAGCAGACTCGACAATTACACATTAGTTCTGGCAGTGTGAGTTTACTCTAGAAGGCAAGCGCTTCGGCTGGGATCTTCTTGTAACGGCTTCGATGCCTTACGACGTCATCTTGGGCATGGATTGATTATCAACAGTCCATGCTCGGATTGACTGTATTAGGCGCAAGGTGCGGTGTGTACGTACTGACGGGAGCAGGTTCACCTTCACCAGGGAGAAGGGAGGCTTCACAGCATAGGATGGACTCCCGCAGAGGAGAGGACAACCATTACTCATCAGTTGGCTTGCCTCATCCTTGGAGCAGTTGACATGCGGAGTCCTAGTTTTCCTGCAGTGGTGGATCAGTATGCGGATGTTTTCCCCGAAGATGTTCCATGACTACCTCCTCACAGAGCGGTATACTTTTATATTGATCTGTACCCAGGGACATCCCCGATATCCACACCATCATAACAGATGGCTCCCGCCGAGCTTCGAGAGCTACGGGTACAGTTGGAGGACTTGCAGGGTAAGGGATTCATCCAAACCGGTGTTTCACCTTGGACTTCCCCGATATTGTTCACCAAGAAGGCGGACGGGAGCATGCGATTTTGTGTCGACTATCGTCGCTTGAATTAGGTGATAGTGAGGAACAAGTATCCGCTACAGATGATTGATGACCTCTTTGATCAGCTCAAGGGAGAACGGTGGTTCTAAAAGATAGACCTTAGATCAGGATATCATCAGCTCAGTGTTCGGGAAGAGGATGTGCAGAAGACGGCCTTCAGATATCGGTATGGGCACTATGAGTTCATGGTTATGCCATTCGGTGTAACCAATGCTTTGACAGTGTTCATGGGCCTCATGAACAGGATCTTTCATCCAAACCTCGATCGATTTGTTGTTGTCTTCATTGACGACATTTTGATATACTCAACCATTGAGGAGGAGAACGCCTACAAATTGCGGGTTGTACTAGACACACTCCAAGAGAACCATCTTTATGGAAATCTCTCTAACTGTCAGTTCTGGATACGCGAGGTCCACTTCATGGGACACGTCATCTCTGAGGCGGTAGTTGTGGTGGATCCTGCGAAGATCGAGACAGTGCTAGCTTGGGAGCCACTCAAGAGTGTGACGGAGGTACGAAGCTTCTTGGGACTAGCTGGATACTACCAAAGATTTGTGCCAGACTTCCTCAAAGTTATGGTTCCACTCTCAACATTGAAGAAGAAGGGGAAACCCTTTGTGTGGTCAGAAAAATGTCAACAGAGATTCCAGGAGCTGAGACAGAGATTGACCAGCGCGCCTATCTTGAGGTTGCTAGAGGAGGGAGTAGGGTACGTAGTCTACTGCGATTCATCAGGGACCGGACTCAAATGTGTCCTGATGCAGGAGTAGGCTGTGATCGCCTATGGATCACGTCAGTTTAGGCTGCATGAGTATAACTATGCTACCCATGACCTAGATTTAGCAGCAGTGGTCTTCGCTCTAAAGAAATGGTGACACTGTTTGATGGGCGAGCTCTTTACAATCTACTCTGATCACCAGAGTCTTAGGTATATCTTCTCATAGAAAGACCTGAACCTGAGACAACGGCGATGGCTCAAGTTCCTCCAGAAATATGACTTTGAGATAGTCTATACTCCTAGAATGTGGAATGTAGTAGTTGATGCACTCAGCAGGAGGACGGGCATTCTGCTACTTGGGGAGGCGAGAGAGCATCTAGCTGCTTTGCAGATACCCTTCATGGATAGAGATGGAGCATCCTTCCTTCAGGCACTCACAGTCTCTCCTCCACTACTTCAGCGGGTTAGAGAGGCACGACATGGGGATGCTGATTGTGAGACGAGACGTGCATAGATATCCTCATGACAGGCACCTGATGGTTTCTCTTTAGGGGGAGATCACGAAGTCACTTTCAGAGGACGTACCTAGGTACTAGTTGATTTATGGGAGGAGGTACTGAGAGAGTTTTACACTTCCCCTTTGGCGGTGCATCCTGGAGTGGAGAAGATGTACCAGGATCTCAGACAACAGCACTGGTGGCCGGGCATGAAGAAGGCTGTGGTAGAGTTCATTTCTCGATGCCTCACCTGCCAACAATTGAAGGCAGAGCACCAGGTACCAGCAAGCTTGGTATAGCCCTTGGAGGTCCCGGAGTGGAAGTTGGATGGGATATCTATGGACTTCATGACTGGTCTTCCAGGAAATTCCATAGGTCACGACTCCATTTGGGTGATTGTCGACCGACTCACCAAGTTGGCTCACTTCTTACCCATCTGAGAGCAGGGCTAAGTGGATTTCTTGGGACGTCTCTACGTTTAGGAGATTATACGACTTTATGGTGTGCCATCATTTATCGTCTCCGATCAAGATGCTCGCTTTACATCCCGGCTTTGGAAGGGGTTGCAGGAGGCATTCGGGAGAAAATTATGTCTATGTACCACCTTTCACCCATAGACAGATGGTCAGACAGAGAAGACCATTCAGAATCTTGAGGACTTGCTCTGTGCATGTGTCCTCGACTTCGTTCGCAGCTGGGAGGACCACCTACCCTTGGTGGAGTTTGTGTACAACAACATCTACCACTCCACCATCGGGATGACACCATACGAGGCATTGTACGACTGACCTTGCAGATCTCCTCTGTGCTGGACAGACCCTGGGGAGTCAGCACTTGTGGGACCGGAGATGGTCCAGACCATGACAGAGAATGTCCAGGTCATCCAGGAGTGGATGAGGACAGCTTAGAGCCGGCTGAAGTCTTATGCTGACAGGAGGCGGAGGCCACTAGAGTTCGAGGATGGCGACCACGTCTTCTTGCGGGTCTCACCTCGGTGTAGATTACGGAGATTTGGCCGAGGCGGCATGTTGTCTCCATGCTTTGTCGGACCATTCCAGGTCCTCAGTAGGATTAGCGATGTGGCTTATCGCCAGGCTCTACCACCTCAGTTGCACCATGTGCACGACGTCTTCCACGTATCTTAGCTGAGGAGATAAGTGCACGACCCGACGTATATCATTGACCATGGGGAGCTGGACGTTAATGATGAGGTGACTTTTGTGGAGGTTCCGGTGGAGATTGAGGATCAGAAGGAGTGGGTCCTACGTGGATGGTCGATTCCTCTAGTTCACATAATATGGCATCACGGGAACCTCTTGGAGAGCACTTGGGAGCGAGAGGCTCTGATGCGTGCTTAGTACCCACATTTGTTTCCCTAGTTTTTTATGTATCTTTACGGGGATGTAAAGACCTGAGGTGAGAGTAATGTAAAGACCCGAAAAATGTACATGATGTGTGGCCTTTCCTAGGTCATGCTGGATTTTACCATTGTTTCATTCGTGATTTTAGTAAGATTTCACATCCCCTCTCTGCTTACTCCAAAAAGAAAAATATTTTGATTTTGATAATGAATGTGAAGAAGATTTTAATAAATTAAAATGGAGTCTGACATCACCCCCTGTAATCCAACCTCCTCGGTGGGATTTATCATTTGAGCTCATGTGTGACACCTCTAAATATGAAGTTGGGGCAGTCTTATCACAAAGGGTCGACCAAGCTACACATGTCATAGCCTATGCCTCACATACACTGAACCCTTCCCAAGAAAACTACACCAAAACTAAAAATGAATTCATTTCCATAGTGTTTTCCTTGAAAAAAAGCAGGTCATACCTTTTAGGGTCTAATGTATTTGTGTTTTCAGACCATGCAGCCCTTTGGTATATCCTAAAGAAAAGGACATCCAAACCACGTCTCATTCGTTGGATGTTCATCCTTCAGAAATTCAACCTAGAAATTAGAGATAAAAAAGGACCAGAGAATGTGGTTGCAGACCATATCATTAGGATCCTCCCATCCTTGGACATTTTCTCATCCTCCTATATTCCCATTAATGACATGTTTCCTGTTGAGCAATTGTACAAAGTTCAAGATGTTATTCCCTGTTATACTGAAATTGTAAATTATTTGGTAACATTTTTCATTCCTACTGAATAAAAAAAAACCCAGTGAGTCGTCTAAAACATGAGTCTCATTGGTAAATATGGAATGAACCCTACCTTTGGTTCACATGTAGCGATCAGGTCCTTAGGCGTTGTGTTGCCAATAGCAAGTTTCACTCTATCCTTAGATTCTGCAACACTCTTCCTTGTGGGGGCCACTCTGGTCCCCAACGGACTACTCATAATGTTATTGATTCTGGCCCCTTTTGGCCAACACTTTTTTTGGATGCTCATGATTTTTTTTAAATCATGACCTCGTTGTCAAAGAATGGGGAATGTCTCTAAAAGGAATGAAATGACACAACAACCCTTGCTCATTCATGACATCTTTGATGTTTGGGGTATTGACATTATGGGGTCATTTCTGAATTCTTTTGGAAACTTGTACATTTTTTTGTCCATTGATTGCGTATCAAAATGGGTAGAGGCATGATCCAAAAGGACAGATGATTCCAAAACAGTTGTAGAATTTTTGAGAACCCATATATTTTGTAGGTTTGGATTACCTAGGTTCATCATCAGTGACTAGGGTTCTCATTTCTGGAACCGAACAATGAAATCACTTTTATATCGGTATGGGGTCGGTCATCGAGTATCTTCAGCATATTACCCACATACTAATGGTCAAGCCGAGGTGTCAAATAGAGAGGTAAACAATTTTTTGAAAAAATGGTCCAACCCAACCGGAAGGATTGGAGTCTTAGACTCGATGATTCATTATGGGCTTACCGTACTTCTTTTAAAACTACCATTGGAATGTCACCTTATATCCTTGTTTTTGGAAAGTGTTGTCACCTCCCTATTGAGGTTGAGCACTGGGCCTATTGGGCCATTAAAAAATGAAATTTAAACCATTAGGGTGCAGGGTTTCAAAGGAATTTGCAGATACAAGAGTTGGAAGAAATGTGTATAGATTCCTATGAGAACTCCGTGATTTATAAGGAGCGAACCAATGCTTCCCACGATGGCCTTATCCATCATCGAGAGTTCCAAATTGAGAAGAAGGTCCTCCTCTACAATGCAAGTCTGAAATTGCATCGTGATAAGCTTCATTCCCATTGGTTTAGACCATAAATTGTTACTAATGTCTCTCCATTTGGTGTTGTTCAGGTTTAAAATGAAGAAACCAAGAAAAAATTCATCGTCAATGGGCAGCGGATGAAGCACATTCATAAAGCCATTCTGGAGTGCCATATGTAGGAACTCCAAGTTCAAGAAGAAAACTATGAATGAAATTTACCAGGTTTTATCCTTCCTTCCCACATTCGATTTTACTACAGTGAGGACACTACATACTCTAGGTGTGGGGGATTGGTACATTCCTGGGTTAGTTTGAAATTTTCATCATTTTCTTTCTTTATTTGTCTTTTTTCTTGCTAAATGGTATTGTCACTTGCCCCCCTTCCCCCATTTCACTATATACCTTTGTGCCGGAATGCTAATTTTATCATGGAAAAAGATGCCCCCTGAATTGAATCATGAATGTTATTGAAAATTCATGAGGAATTTACCTATTTTATGTTGATTTAACATTTTAAAAAAACAAATCACTAATGGAATGTGTGTTTTAGCATTATGGTGTGACTTTTTATTGGAAATTATTTGTTTTTTATGATATAAATGGTTTTATCATTTTGAAAACATTGAGAAAAATAGTACCCTTTAAGTGAGTAGTTCAAAGGAAAATTGTGGCACTTAATTTCTCCACACATTTTTGCACCCAACCAAGAAATGTGATTTTTACTTACTCAATAAAAGGTAAATATAAGTTAGGTTAATATTTATCTTTATTCAAAATGATTTTTCCATACATTCATTCCTTATCCGATCTTTTTCATTATTGTACCAGATTAACCTATGTGTGTGTACCTGTTATCCGACTATTGTACGCCATAAAAAAATAGTTGTGAATTGGGTAGATCAAAAACAAATCTTCCTTGACTTTTGATCCTGTTATAACTATTACAATTAGTGTCGTGAGGAGATCAAACAAGGATTTAGAGAAGGGTGTTAGATTTGTTCCACACACAACATTTCAAAAAAAATGAGGGGAGTGATGAAATGTAAATCATATGGGGATATCTAGGTCAGGATCTTATGTTTTGACTTCCGGGAATGCTTATGTGAGTGGGTCTTGAAATTTTATTTCAAAGGGTATAGGATAGGTTCAGTGGACATAATCATTTAAGTAGAAAAATATTAAAATAACCTATATTTACTGGATAGAAAGTTGGTAAAATAGCATTAATTTGTTGTCACACACACACATGGAGATTTATTGACATTGGGGATTTAGGATTACTTTATCAAATTGGAATCATTAAACTCCCTAAATTTCATACTGATACAATTTATGAGACACTTTTTTGCATGATCATTGAGAATTACTACATGGTGTGATTTTTTCTTTGATCACATTCCTTTCAAATTTTAAATTTTCATTGAATGTTAAATCATCCAGAAGTTGGGAATATCTCCATGAATAATTTTTGGAAATATCACTTTTCCCAGGAGTGCAAAAGTTTAGATGTGGGGGTGTGATCGCACCGCGATTCACTGTTTCATTTTCATCCCTACACCACTATGGTAAACTAGTTTTGTATTGAATATTATAAAAATAATACCAAATTTCATTCCATATTTGAATAATTAATTTTGTGTTTATAACTTTTAAAATGGGAATGATTACATGTTTTGAGGATTTGATTGTAGGAGGAGGTGATTTGGAGGCCCTGAAGACGATCTAGAAGGAAAATGGGATAAAATTTCATGGATCCCAAGGACACATTTCCACTGTTTTGAACAGTGCGAGAAATCCATGGATGAAAATGAGCTGAAAATTTTTAGACTCTCTAAAAAATCATGGGATACAACTCTCCTCAAAGGACTGAAGCCCCATACATCCATCTGGTAGCACATACGAACCATTCTGTCCAGGGGACAGAATCTACCCGAATTCAAATGTTCAGTTCGGTGGTGTGAACATATCTGCCAATCCGTCTTCCTAATGGATTCAAAATTTTACATGGAGATAGTCAAGAGGCCGGCCAAAAACTTATCTATTTTTTACATGTCATAATATAACTATTTACTTGTCAAAAACCGAGGCCAAAATAGTATCTTCAAAAATAGGTGCTCATAACCATGTGCCATTTTGGAGTCCTAGAGGAGTCTCCTAATCACCTTGGAGGTTCTAGATTCCCCTATCCTCATAGGGGAATCAAGGAAGAAGAATGAGTTCCACCTGAGCTTCCTCCTCCTCCCGATGTCGAGCTAAAAGTTGGGTGTTTATTGTGAGGGTGCTACACACATGTCAAGGGAGTACTGATGCATACAATAGGTACTGGTTTGGAGTATTTTGGGTGTTTAAACATTTCATTCCATGTATCTTATTTAATTTAAGATTTTAATGATTGATTTGATGCATGTGAATGTTATGCTCTTAATTTCGAACTGACCGGTGTGTGGTTTTGAGTGAATGACTTGTGTTGTTTCGATTGGACAACACAAGAATCATTTTCTTCCACACTTTATTGAGATTTCAATTTGTATTGGATGCACTTTTTCCATACATAAGTTTTGTACCTTGGTAATATGATTGTTATGTCAAGGATTGGTTCTTCAAGCATTGAAATAAGAGTTTAGGAATTAATCGGGATTCCAATTAATTACAACCAAAGAATTACTCTAAACCTAAAATGAATCTCTATGAACAACGAACTTGATATGTGTGTAGTGAAATCACATTGACCCTTTTATCTCTTATTTTTCAAAATCATCTTGGTCTTTCATTTTTTAAACTATTTTGATAATGTTACTTTCTTTATGTTGTTTTTAAAATCACCCCCTTTTTTAGTATACTTAATTAAAAATGCACACTCTAAACCTATCAACACTCATCGAGAGATGATCTAGGGTCTTCCCTAGTCTACAAATCAACCTTAAAAGCATAATAAATTTCACGTGTCATGACAACGCGGTAAAATATCACTTTTCCCAAGAGTGAAAATGTTTAGGTGTGGGGGTGTGATCGCACCGCGATTCAATGTTTCATTTTCATCCCTACACCACTGTGGTAAACTAGTTTTGTATTGAATATTATAAAAATAATACCAAATTGCATTCCGTATTTGAATCCTCAATTTTGTGTTTATCATTGTTAAAATGGGAATTCTTACTTTTTTTGAGTATTTGATTGCAGGAGGAGTTTTAGTGACATTGTGGACAATAGGATTACTTGGAAAAATTGGTATCATTAATCTCCCTGAATTTCATACTGATGCAATTTATGAGACACATTTTTTCATGATCATTGAGAATAACCCCATGGTGTGATTTTTGATTTGATCACATTCCTTTAAAATTTTAATTTTTCATTGAATGTTAAATCATCATGAAGTTGGGAATATCTTCATGCATAATTTTTGGAAATATCACTTTTCCCAGGAGTGAAAATGTTTAGGTGTGGGGGTGCGATCGCACTATGATTCACTGTTTCATTTTCATCCCTACACCATTTTGGTAAACTAGTTTTGTATTGAATATTATAAAAATAATTCCAAAATGAATTCCATATTTTAATCATTAGTTTTGTTTTTATCACTGTTAAAATGGGAATTGTTACTTGTTTTGAGGATTTGATTGCAGGATGAGGTGATTTGGAGGTCCTGAAGATGATCCAGAAGGAAAATGGGCTAAAATTGCATGGATCCCAAGGACACGTGTCCACTGTTTTGAACAGTGCACGAAATACGTGCATGAAAATGGGTTGAAATTTTGTAATACTCTCCAAAACCCCATGGGATAAAACGATTCTCAAAGTATAGAAGCCCCATTCATCCATATGTTGGTCCATCCAAACCATTATGTCCAGGGGAGAGAATCTGCCCGAATTCAAATGTTCAGTTTGGTGGTTTGAACATATATCCAAATCTGGCTGCCTAATGGATGCCAAATTTGACATGGAGAGAGTCAAGATGCCGGAAAACAACTTATCTCTTTTTTTCAAGTCGTAATATGACATTATACTAGTCTAAAATCAAGGCACAAGTAGTATCTTCAAAACAAGGTGCTCAAAAACCATGTGCCATTTTGGAGATAAAAAGGCACAAAGGACTCGTCATTTGGGAGTTTGAACCAGAAGCTATACTCTGCCATTTTGGGGACCTATAGGAGTCTCCTAATCACCTTGGAGGTTCTGGAGGCCCCTATTATCATAGGGGAATCAAGGATGAAGAAGGAGTTCCACCCGAGCTTCCTCATCCTCCTGATGTCGAGCTAAAAGTTGGGTGTTCATTGTGAGGGAGCTACAGACATGTAAAGGGTGTTCCGATGCATACACTAGCTACTGGTTTGGAGTAATTTGGGTTTTTAAACATTTCATTCCATGTATCTTATTTTATTTCGTATTTGAATGCTTGATTTGATTCTTGTGAGTGTTATGCTCTTAATTTCTAACCGATCAGTGTGAAGTTTTGAGTGTCTGACTTGTGTTGTTTCAATTGGAAAACAAAAGAATCATTTTCTTACACACATTATTGAGATTTCAATATGATTTGGAAGTTCTTATTTCATGCATAAGTTCTGGACCTTGTCAATATGATTTTTATGTCATGGTTTGGTTCATCAAGAATTGAAATAAGAGCTTAGGAATTAATCGGGATTTCAATTAATTCCAATGAAAGAATTACTCTAAACATAAAATGAATCACTATGAAAAATGAACTTGATATGTGTGTAGTGAAATCACATCGACCCTTTTATCACATATTTTTCAAAATCCACTTGGTCTTTAATTTTTATAATATTTTGATTAAGTTACTTTCATTAAGATGCTTTCAAAATCACCCCTTTTTTTAGTAGACTTAATTAAAAATACACAGTCTAAACCTATCAACGCTCCTTGAGAGATGACCTAGGGTCTCCCTAGTCTAAAAATCAGCCTTAAAAGCATAATCAATATGACATGTCATGAACACATGGTCAAATATCACTTTTCCCAGGAGTGAAAATTTTTAGGTGTGGGGGTGTGATCGCAAAACGATCCATTATTTCATTTTCATACCTAAACCAATATGGTAAACTAGTTTTGTATTGAATATTATAAAAATAATACCAAATTTCATTCCATATTTGAATCATTAATTTTGTGTTTATCACTGTTAAAATAAGTATTGTTACTTGTTATGAGTTTTTGATTGCAGGATGAGGTTTTGTGACATTGTGGGCTTTAGGATTACTTTCTCAAAATGGTATCATTAATCTCCCTAAATTTCATGCAGATACAATTTATGAGAAACATTTTTGCATGATCATTGAGAATAAATCTGTGGTGTGATTTTTTCTTGGATCGCATTCCCTTAAAATATTCAATTTTCATTGAATGTTAAATCTTCATGAAGTTGGTAATATCTTCGTGCATAATTTTTGGAAATATCACTTTGACCAGGAGTGCAAATGTTTAGGTGTGGGGGTGTGATCACACCGCGATTGACTGTTTCATTTTCATCCCTACACCACTGTGGAAAACTATTTTTGTATTGAATATTATCAAAATAATAACAAATTTCATTCCATATTTGAATAATTAATTTTGTGTTTATAACTTTTAAAATGGGCATTGTTACTTGTTTCGAGGATTTGATTGCCGGAGGAGGTGATTTGGAGGCCCTGAAGATGTTCCAGAAGGAAAATGGTATAAAATTTCATGAATCCCAAGGACAATTGTCTACTGTTTTGAATAGTGAGATAAATTAGTGCAAAAAAATGGGCTAAAATTTTGTAAGCCTCTCCAAATTTCTATAGGATAAAACTCTTCTCAAAAGACCGAAGCCTCATTCATCCATCTGTTGGCCCATCGGAACCATTCTGTCCAGGGGACAGAATCTGTGAGTATTAAAATGTTCAGTTCGGTGGTGTGAAAATATCACCAAATCCGGCTGCCTAATGGACGCCAAAATTGACATGGAGACATTCAAGAGGCCTCCCAACAACTTATGTCTTTTTTCCAAGTCGTAATATGTCTTTATACTAGTCCAAAACTGATTCACAAAAAGTATTATCATAACTGGGTGCACAAAACCATGTGCCATTTTGGCTATAAAAAGGCACAAAGGGCTCCTCATTTGGGAGTTCGAACCAGAAGCTATACTCTAGAATTTTTAAGTCCTATAGGTGTCTCCTAATCACCTTGGTGGTTTTGGAGGCCCCAATCCTCGTAGGAGAATCAAGGATGAAGTAGGAGTTCCACCCGAGCTTCCACCTCCTCCTCATGTCGAGCTAAAAGTTGGGTGTTCGTTGTGAGGGAGCTACACACATGTCAAGGGAGTTCTGATGCATACAATAGCTACTGGTTTGGATAAATTTGGGTTTTTAAACATTTACTTCCATTGAACATATTTTATTTCAGATTTGAATGCTTGATTTGATGCATGTGAGTGTTATGCTCTTAATTTCTAACCGATCGGTGTGAGGTTTTGAGTGTGTGACTTGTGTTGTTACGATTGGACAACACAGGAATCATTTTCTTCCCCACTTTATTGAGATCTCAATATTCTTTGGATGCTCTTATTCCATGCATATGTTCTTAACCTTGGAAATATGATTTTTATGTCAAGGTTTGGGTTTTCAAGCATTGAAATAAGAGCTTAGGAATTAATCGGGATTCAAATTAATTCCAACCAAAGAATTACTCTAAACCTAAATTGAATCTCTATGAACAATGAATTTGATATGTGTGTAGTGAAATCACATAGACCCTTTTATCACATATTTTTCAAAATCCGCATGGTCTTTCATTTTTTAAACTATTTTGATTAAGATACATTCTTTAATATGTTTTCAAAATCACCCCTTTTTGTACACATAATTGAAATTACACACTCTAAACCTATCAATGCTCCTCGAGAGATGACCTAGGGTCTTCCCTAGTCTACAAATCAACCTTAAAACCATAATCAATTGGATGTTTCATGACAATACGGTCAATTATCTTAAGAACGTGAGTTTTAGTTTGAGTTTCTGAACCAACCATTTTTTATTAAATGCCAGACTTTTTCCTTATGTGAGTTCTCATCATGATCGAAGGTGATTTAGACGTGTTTGGGGCTTTTTTGGAGCCATAAACCATGTTTTGGTCCAAAAATGGCCTCTCACATAGCTTATACAAATCGTTTGAGGTAGGTAGGATGGTTAGTAAAAATTGTTACAGTATTTAGAGAGGGTCAGTATTGGACACATGATTGGTTGAAACCATTTGAGTTAATTTATAGGGTATTTCGACTTGTAATATAGATTTTTCAGATTTTAACATAGGGTTAGTGCACAATTTTTACATGGACTGTAAAACATGTAGGTAACCCATGTGAGTGCCCCTTGGCTTATAAGAATCCATGTAGAGTTTCAGATTTTTTTTAAAATTGATAGGGGTAAACCTTGAATCCCATATATTTTAGGTTTTAATTACTTTTTGTTTAATTAGTTTTCATTTAGAAATGGATGTTCTATTTATTTCACTATATATTATGGTGGAGATTTCAGAAGCCTCTTGAGAAACAATCCTAGGAATTAAGATATATTCTTCTCTTGACCTCTGATTCAACATCGATTTTTCTAAATTAGTTTAATGTATATATGTTATACATTCCTTTTTATACTTCCCGATTCTTCTGGCTATCAATTTCTCTATTTTGATTTAGGCTCATGTGCGATAATTTTCAGTTCTTCATTCATTCCTCAGATTTATCAGAAAATAAGTTGAATCAGAACATGATACTGGACAAGCACTCCACTACTGATATATGGTAAGTTGTATTCACTTTTCTTTCAAAATTTGGTGCACATTATAGCTATCATACATTACACCACCCCTCGCACACAACAGAACGACCCTGATTTTGAACATGTAACTTTCAATAGATGTAATTAGACATATTAGAGATTTTGATAGGATTCATTAGGGTTTGAAGATGACCATTTTTCAATGTATTGTTACCCTTGCAGTGAACCATATGAAAATTACTAGAATATGGCATGTTAAACAACAATGTGTTGTGATTTGGGTTTTCCTAATTATAAGAATTCAATTATAAATGGAATGAGTAGAATGGTTTGAATAAGATATTGTTTTTGACCATTACCTTGTTACAAGACAATGAACTGGAAATTGGTTAATTGTTAAACTGATCAAATGTGTTATGTTAAATGTGTATTAGATTATATGAGTGGGTATACTGATTAGATATCATGCTTGTAAATTTCTATTAATGGTTGTTTATAACAATGAGTAATGATTAATTAAAAATGGTGATAAATGAGTGGGTATAACCAAGTAACATGATTAAATGGAAATAGACTACATGAGTTGGTGTAATCATGATATTCATTGGTAGTAATGTTCTAAATTATTTGGTATTAATATTTAATGTAATTAAATGTATTTTTTTATATCAGTGGGTAGAATAATATGGATTTGGTTTCATTAAAAAACATGACATGGATGAATAATTGTTTAAATAACATGGATTTATCTCCATAGATCTGGAACACAGTAGTTGATTAGTTGGGTAGAGTATGCACCTTGGGTCTTCATTCCATGGGATGTCTCAGGCTTTGCTACCCCTTAGATCTGGATTGCATTGACATCCTTAGAAATTATTGATATACATTCTCCTTGGACTCTAACCAATTCTAACACCAATTTTACCTTAAGATGCTCTTGGTACTCGAAGAGATTGACTTTTTCCTTTACACCTTGGATAAGGCCCTTCGTGGTCATCAATGCATTATACGGCAAGGACATGGTAATTGGGACACAATTCAATATTTAGAAAATGTCTGAGGATTTTGATATGGGTTAATTATATAGAAATTTCTTATGGATATTAAATGTATTGATGTACGATGAGGACACGATACATGTTTTAAAATGAATATAGACTTTTTGTTAAGAGATAAGACCTATTTTGTATGGAGCGTTGAGAGGATATTATGTTTCACATGCTTATAGTGGATACATGTCATGGGTAGCTGACATTTGACTCCTTTTTACTAATACATGTTTTTTATAATTCATTGGGATGCTTATAAATTTATAGACATTTGGGTGATTAACTAATGGGATGTTTATCCGGAACTCTGTTCGGGACTCCTTGGGGACCCAAACCAGTTATATGGTTGTAGGTGATAGCAATGGAAATTTCCCTAACACATGTTTTTGAGCATTGATTTGGAGAAGGTGAGAATGGGACCAAGCTGAGGCTTGCGATACTATAAGAACATTATGGTCATTTTTTCAGTTTTGATACATGTATTGTATTGTATTTCTATGTACCTATTTTTCCTATATTATAGATACATGTATCATCGATATTATTGTACATGAGTCATATTCTATGATTTTTATCTATTCATGATATGTATCTATTTTATTATTTTTAGTATATGTGTTTTATTCACATAATCTTTGATATACTCTATTAATGAGGGAATAGTCACCACAATGACTCACCTTGGACCTTAGTGCTAATAAAGATCATCTGATATTAGTGGAGATGTGCTTAGGCCGTGTAGAAAACTAGGATTGGGGGATTATTTAGTGGCATCTGATTCCGGGATGTTATAGAGATCCTAGAGGGAATACGAATAGTGTGAATATGAACCCACTAGGCCACCGCCAAATATTTTTTGATCTAGTATCCATATATATATATATATATTTGTTTTCAATAAATAATAGACTTAATTAAAAACATTACACAACCCACTCTCCTTAAACACAACTAGCCCATCTGATCCTTTACCACCCTCTTCTTTTAATGGAGTCGAATTTTACATCTGTAATATGTCATAGAAAATGTATGCTGACCATAAAAATAATTCCTTGTCATGAAGAAATTACATTAAAAATTACTCAAGAATCCCCTAAAATTTGTCAAAAAAACCCTTAAATTTTTTTACTTTATCAAACATTATAGGAAATTGATGTAATAGACCATTAAACATAAATAATAATCACATTCATACATTTAATTTTATATAATATTTTCCAAAACATATCCCACATATACACTAAGTATCATTCTTTCACATGGTTGTCTAAATCATAATCAAACATAGAAAACTAATGCGTAACCACATCCATCGCAATTAAAGTCAATAGATTTAACCCAAAAAAATTTATATAGAGAGTATTTTAAAAAGAAACCAGTTTTCTTATACATTTAATGGGACTTATAGCATATGAACATTACCCTAACATTGGAATCCTCAATATTTATTACTATAACCAATATCTAATAGAAACTCTTAAGAACCTATAACAACATTTATCGAAATGGAGAACACTCTCCATATCCCACTTGCGTTCCATTTTTTCCCAATTCTAAGTGATAAATATCCCATATAATCATAGTTGATATAGACATCATGTCATAAAAAACAAATAAACCAATACATCCCATGGATCACCTGTTAAAAAAATAACAACAATCGCACATCAAACCCTCAAACTATAAGATGTTGAAAGTTAATTCATACAATGATAATTCCATAATCATTAACATGAGACTATAGTGATATATCAATTTTGAATAATGTTTACATCATTTTATTCTATTCATTTTTCCATAAAATACAATTAACATTTATATGTATAATTCATGGAACAAATTACTATATGACATTTGATATATCTTCACAGCACCAATAAGAAAATAAAATTATTCAACTAGAAATAATTTTTTTTGATCTAGCTCTAATTGGATAAAATATAGTAATTATAAAAAACCAAATAATTTTTGGCACTATTATGGAAAAAATGAAAAAATTGAGTGAAATTTGAAAAAAGTACACGGTGAGAGATCAAATATTTTTATTCTACTCTGTGATATTAAGTGAATGAAAAAACATGAAGAAAAATTATATATATCACATATGGATTAATAGTTTAATGGTAGAGGAATACATGGAACACTAACATTATTCTGGATGAAATGAGATAATTTACCCTTTTAAATTTATTAAATCAATAAATATTTTTATTCCAAATCCATAAAAAATATTATAATATTTTTTGAAACAATAGTCACTTTATGTGTGGGGATCATACATATTTGACCCTACATTAACATTCCTTATGACCCTTGCATTTATACCTTTAACATTAACATTTTCTAGGACAATTACATACAAAGGAAATGTATCATTTATATTATAATTCAAAATTCCTATTTTCTAGCATTGATTATATTCATTCATTTATCATTTTGAAAACAATCCTCTAAAAATTTCAATTTATTCATTAAAAAATAATTTTAAATTTGATAGAATTTTAACAGATTATAAATAACATTTTGGATCAAAATTTATTGTCTTATAGATGAACTTTAATGATTTTTCTTGGGAATCCCATCAAACTATTAAATAAAAAATTCATCCCTTTGTATACCAAGGAATATATGAGAAATTTATCAAATTTCACTTCTAACACAATAATGAATAATAATCCATGTTAAAACATTTATGACAAGGTCTCCTAAGAAATTACTAATTACCAAAAGTGGGGGAACCTTATTAATCAAACATACCAATAAGTTTCACCCTAATGTTGAATTTACTTCATAATGAAAACTCTTATATATCATAGGGTTTGTAAAAACACATATTATTTCATATCATCATAAAAAATTAACGATGGAACTACCCCTATGTAATACATTTTATTCAAATTGATTTACTCTAGATATATAATGTTATCCAATGTTCTCAAATTATGATAAGACTAGAATTTGTGGATCCCAAATATATTTATTTTAATTTTTTGTATATTTTTTGTAGTTACATATACATCAAAAAATGAATAATATAGAATATCAACTCCCTAATAATCATCCAAAATTAGAATATAAATTCAATATTCTTTGATTCCTATTGTTTCCTCGCAAAAATGAAATATAATTTAAATACAATTGACCAATTTAAAATTCATAGCATTTATACCAAATTAGGTCTACTATAAAAAATATATACACTTGTTATGATAATCATACAATAATGCATAGATGAAATAATTTTATTACACATTTTATGTAACTTAAAAAATTTATCTATTCATAAAAAACGCCTCTAAATGATTTTTATTATTTGGAAACATCATCTGAAATACATATTAGTACAATTTGACAAAACATTATACCTACTAGCCAAGGATAAATCCCAATATATGATCATCAGCCAATACTATCACCCTGAAAATCAATTAATGTTTCAAATAAACATGTATATTTCATGAGACAAACCAAATATCAACTTTAATATACCATGAAAATGAAAACCTCTCCAGCTATTGTAACACCCAAAGTCATAACACAATTTTTTTAGTACAAATTTAATTTTTGCTCAATTTTTTTAATATGAATCCCCAGGTTGTTAATATGTTAAATGAAATATAATTTTTATATTTCCTTACATATAACACTGAGGTTATCAAACATTACACGCATGATTGTCGTTCCTCAACGACTTGCATAACACCTAAGACTGAGTGTTGAAAAATAGTAATATATTATTAAAAATATTATTATTTCATAAGAAAATAATTCCTAGTAATTAAATTAATGATAATGAATATTATTTACCAACTTATGGAAATTTATGGTTGAATTCATTAGTTACAAATCAGTTATAAGTGATTATGATAACTAATTGAATATAAATGGAATGTTTTTAGAAAAAAATATTTTTATGATAATGGAGTCATTGAACACTAATTAATCAAAATAGTTAAAATAATTAACTGATTTTAATTTAATATACAAAAAATATTCAATCAATATTTATTTTTAAATAAATAAAATATATTTTATAATAAAAAGATAAGGACATTCCCAATATTACCTCTAAAAACCTATATTTTAATAAAGAAACTTTTACTATATATTAGAGTTGTATCAATTTAAAATATTAATTTTCAATCATTTTAGAATTTAATTTTAAAAATTAATAATTATTTTTTAATTAAAAACATAAAAACTAGGTTATGGTAATTTTTTGGATTTTTTTTGTAAAGTTTCATTTTTTTATAAATAGTGAAATCTAATGATATTTAATTTATATTTTTTTAATCATTTAAACATTTTACATTAAAAACCCACATTGTCATCCCATCTGTATGATTAATTTTGAATTAATTTAATCAAATCCTGTGATCATAATTTAGAAAAATGGAACAAATAATTGAAATCAAAAAAAATTATAGGTTATAATGTGGTCAAATATATTTTTTTGAACTGAAATATTAACTGTAATTAAAATAATTTATAGCAATCAAGATGAAATTTTAATTCACTAGAGACTAAACATTAAAACTAAGGAATAAATTGAACAATTAACATCTAAAAAGGAATTTTATGGCCATATAACTATCCAATACTATATTGGATCTTAATAATTTCATTATTTAGCAAATTTTCATAGTAAAAACGTGGGTGGAATTCTCTGTTAAAATTTTTAGAAGGATACCACACCACATCCACTATAAATTGGTACTGAATCTCCCTTTTCCTTACACCTCTCAATAAAAATTCACTTGAGAAATATCTTAAAAAATAGATGGAAACACTCATAACCTCATAATAGAAATGTATATTTTTGAGGGAATCTATCCAAGGAGTCCATTTTGTGAAAACATATAGCAGCTTACCAAATAAGTGATCACATCTTTTCTGAAGCTATTTTTTTATATATTTTCTCCACGCAATAAAATATTCCTACACATTATTATATAATAAAATTAGTATAGTAAATATTATTATATGTTTTTAATATATGATTCATACCTAAACATACACAAACATCTATCTAATGGGTAACAAATATATGATTTATGTGTTCGACGGACTACCGCCTCCCAAAACATTGTCATTAGTTATTTCCAATACCCCCATTCATAATTGAGAATTATGATAGAAAATATGATTATATATGATTTAAATTATATTTTTAATTTCGTTATGCTTATTAATTTTATATAAAACACATACCTTTATTCATTGTATTTCAGTAAATATGGTTACATCGTTTGTGGATGTGTGAAGTATTTCCCATCAAAGCGATTTAATTCATTGACATTACAAATGGAATGTATAAAGGATATTTATAATTAATAATATGTAACATAAAAATATTATATATATATATAAATATTACATTAAAGGCATAATTAACTTTTGGGAAACAGAATATGTAATTTTCTTTGTTACCCTTTCTACACACTAAAAAGTGATAATGTCGGTCATGAATGTGTGGACTATAACCTCCCAAACACCATGTGATTACTTTTACATCAGAATAGTTATATATATAAGTATATATGATTAAATAACATGGAATATATGACATAATTATAATACTAGAAATATTTTTTTACTTATCTTTTTTCCATAATGATCATAGAAAAATGAGAACTTTACTCTAGTGTATGTGTGGTCTACGATCTTCATGATTGAATATTGGGTCATTTTTCATAATGATATTTAATGATATGTATTTAATGTTAAATCATGTTCAAATATTAAAAATATTTCATTATTTTTATTTTTTAGATTCTTATGTAGTCATCCTATGACTATAGTTGAAATACCAGTAACATTTTTGAGACAGAAAGTGAATATGGTCAAAACACCTGATAAGAATATAATTGATCATGTTGTCGTATAAAAAATTATAATTAGTGAACTACATGTAATAATAAAATTTAATAAGGTTATAAATAATATAAATAACTAACATATGTTTTTTTCATGATTATAAAGACACATGTGATTATTCATATTCAGGGTAAGGGATTTTTCATTTATTAAAATTTCATAGAGAGTTATTTGTTTTTATGAACCAATTTACATTGATATGAAGTATATAAATACATTTTACATGTTATATAATGAATATACTTATAAAAATGTTGTTTTAAATTTCTTTTAATGTTATTATTTCATGGTGATTTTGATTCAAATGTTCAAATGTGTTATAGGAATCTTTTTAATGTTTAAAGAGTATTTTCGTCAAGAATGTGTAAAATGAATAAACTTGATATCCCACTTTCATTTTGATTTTTGACAATATTTTGAAACAATCACTTTCTTATTAAAATTTTTATGGTAAATTTAGATTATCATAAATATAAATATTATCATATAATGGGTATTATTATATTTTACACTATATACATTTTTCATACAAAATTCACTTTGATAGTAACTTTATTTATTGGGGAAATATTGGTAAATTGGTGTCTTTTATTCAATATTGATATTTTATAGGACACATTGGTCGTGAGTTAAATCTTGTGTTATATATATGAGGTACTCTTTGGAGAACTATGATTAGGGTGGGTCTGGGTTATAGATAGCCCCTCGATATATTTTTAGTCTCATTAGATGAGTCAATAGTCCAAATTAGATGGATTTTTCACAACATGTTACGAACTGTCTTATTAATGGAATTGACTATATATATAACATCTTACAAGGTAACATGGAGTGAAATAAATAATGGCATTGCTATTATTTATTTATTTATTATATATCTATGATATTTTTGTGTTGACATATTTATGGATGCAGACTATTCTCATTTTACTGATTAAATCTCATGTGTTTCAGATTCATACCTTACCATATTTATATTTCCTTGTCATGTTATTTTAATGTCCCATGTTATAATTTACTTACATTTCTATGTTGACTTTTTCTATCAATTAATTATTTCTTCTACATTACATACTATTACCTAGAATTTGAACTCACACTTATTATGTTTCTTTTACCATGCTTCCTTGGAATGAGTTTTAAAATTGAGGTTAGTTTAACATTAATATGTGTCATGACTTAGTTTATATTTATGAATGTAATATCAGTATAATTTATGTAATATCATTTTCCTAAACTTAACAGTATTAGGTCCTATAGTATTTTATTCATTCTAAACATAAAATTTAAATAAAATAATATACTAATAATGGGCTTCAGGGGTCAGTATATTAGATATGGTATCAATGGAAGTGTCACAGAAACCATGTAATCGTTATTTAAAAAACATATATTTGGTAACATAACCCATTGATAAAGATATAGGATAAGTACAGAAGAACATACATGAATTCTGGTAAGGTATATATTATGTGGTTATTCCAAATAATAAACAAATTTTTTTGGATAATTCTTGTGGTTGATGTTATGGAACATATTTATCTTGGGAATAACATCGAAATGGTGTGTCGGGCCGGATTTGGCATCACCTAGTACCTGAAAATGAACCTCACTACACAACTGGTTGGAAACACCCAAGGGATACACTTAGAACAATTCAAATTCTATTTATAGTATATTATTAGGTGATTAAATTTTATGATGCTACCAAAGAAATCATGTTTACTGTTTTGAAATTAGCTATACATGATCATTTTATTTTATGATAAGTTTTATGACATCTTTTTAATTATGAAATGTTTAAAATTTGATTAAATAATCCAATATATTCCATTATTTATAAATGGTTCCTAAAATGAAACGTATCAATACATGTGGTGAATATAGAAGATTACCTACTAACAATGATGATATAGATAGTAGTGGAACTGAGAAAGTAATTAATATATTAGGTAAGGTTAATCATATTATGACACAAAACTGTTCTTGGATAGATAATCCTTCTCCATTGTGAGATTATATGTTGTTAAATCACATTATGAGTTATAGAAACCATAATTTAGTAGTACAAATGACCCAATGGTAGGTGAGTGGTGGATTTGGTCTTTCGATAAGATATTTGAAGCATTGGGATGTTGTAGAAAGGAAAAGGACACACCAGTAGTGTATTGTATCCATGTAGATGAGGATTAATGGTGGTTGTTGATCTAGAATTATTGGTTGGAATAATAAATAGAACTCATTGAATGGAGGAATTATAATGAGAAATTATTCTTATAATACTTCGATTTTGAGAAATAGGATAAGATGAAACAAAGTTATTTAGTTTATTGATAATATATGATGATGGGTTTGATGATTATGAAGCTACCATTACCAAGTTGAAAAGGTAAATTACTGATTTCATACGTAACATGAAATGAATGATTGATCATTTCTTTGACCGACATATTCCAAGTATATGATGTTCACTGGGGTCTTAATTTTTTTTTCATATGATGAGATAATTTTATAAGATTTCAATACAATGACAATGTTCTCCATGTACAATTTTATATAATGTATGAATGATAATAATATAAATATAGAGAAAATGATAGTTGAAGGTATGAAGGGAAAGACGTATTTCCCACATCTGATAAATTTGGAATTAATCACCAATTTAAATAATTGAGAGGATTTGATGATTATGATAAGTGTAGATAGAAGGGTCTCCCAAAAATGAATGCCAAAGGAAGAATGGAAACTCTTTTATTTAGTGTTACAACTACATATATATGGGGAACCCTAAAAAATAATTCCAAAATCCTCAAGATAATATACCTCAGATGAAGATAATGGGTGAAGGTAAATCATTAAATGTTGACACTAGAGATGTAGAATAATTAGTTAATTTTATTTTTTTATATAAATATGATGTAATAGTAATTTATTTATTATTTTCTCATCAAATTAATTCTAAAATATATATATATCATACTATAGAACATTATAATTCTGGATTTTTGATCATATAGTGAATGGTACTAAGAAAAAATAATATGTATATAGAGAAACTATTTTGAAAACATATGGTTAAGAGAAATAAAAAATTTAATATGTTACTATTATTAAGAAAACGAGGTTGGTATAAATAAATGATTTTTTGGGATAACATAAATTTTATAAGTGATGACTACATTAGAAATGAGTAATGATTTACTAACAAAGTGTTTTATGTTTTTATTTATCGAGTTTAAATCAATTTTTGACTTATGGAATATATGAAAATTCTCAACTTTTTTATGGAATAAAATGAATTCACATTTTAAATATGGCTTTATGGTAATTCATGTTATTAATATATTCAAAATTTTGGTATATGATGTGTAAAATCCACTTCATGTTACTTGATAAAATCATTTTATAAATTCATTGACCTACATTCTAATGTGATGGATTATAATCTATTAGAAAACATAACCCCTTATGAAAATGATTATATTGATCATTAAATGATGTTTTAGAGGATTATGTGTTACTTAAACCAATATTTTTTCCATTACTAAGAAATGATGATGAAATATTTCAAGGGACAAAAAATTGATAATTTTATTATTAAATATAAACTTAAATTATTAATATTTTTATAAAGTGAAATAATACCCCAATTGTAGGAATATTTCCCATAAAATGAAAATTTTATCCTATTTTGTTCATTTTTATAATTCCAATGACCATTTTCATAATGGTGGTCTAATGATTTTTCTTTATCAAAATTCAACTAAACAAGATTGATATCACTATTCATCAATAATTGGTTTCTATATTTTTATTTTGTATCCATTTTTCCATTTCACACCTATATTCACATATTTGGGAACCTAGTTACGTGACCATTGTACTCCGATTTATATATTATTAAGAAAATTTATTTCTGACATTCTTCATGATGATGGTTTTTTAAAAAATAGTTTATTTTCAACTATCATTCCCCCCATTACTGAGATTAATTTTGAATTGTGAGGACATAATTTATTTAATGTTGGTAGAATATAACACACCAAGACATTACAATATTTTTCATTTTAGTATAAATTAATTATTGTTCCTATATTTCATCAAAAATACCATGTCAGTATAATGTTACATTAAAAATAATATTTATTTCACTATAAAAATAGCACTTTAGATAACTTGTATTACAATAAAAACTCACATTCCTTGATGAATTGTGTAACATGAAAACCCGAGGTTTATCAAACAATATTTTATTTTTAAAAATTTTATTATACAATATAATAAGATATAAATTAACTATTAAATTTATGGTCAGGAATATTATTGAAAATTTAATGAAAATATAGGGGTTATATGAATAGATGAAAATTAATTATAAATTAATATAACAATCATTACAATATAAATGGAAGGTTTTTGGAATAAATTTTTTTTATGATCACAAATAAATTTTCTCCTAATAGTATAAATAAAATAAAAATATTTATTATTTTTAATTAAATATATAATCTATATATTCAACAAACGATTTTTTCTAATTATACAATAGATTTTACAAACATAAGATTAGAAAAAATGCAATATTATTCATAAAAACATATATTGTTATAACAGTAATTTTAACAACTTTTAATGTAACGAAAAATTTAAATAATAATTTAAAAAAATTATAATTTAACATGATAATAAAACAAAATTTTATAAATTTAGACTTCATAATTACATTACAGGTTTTTTTTGTATTTTTACTTGATGTTTGAAATATTGATGAATAATGAACAGTACTGAATTTTAATTCAAAACTACTCTTTTCATTTATTTTATTATAACTATAAATTAAATTTTTTACATATTTGAATGATAAATTCGATCAATAATAACAACATTAATCCAATATAGGTTATTTTAATTACATTAAAAGTTAATTAAATATAAAAACAAATGAAACATTTGAACATTTTCATTTTAAAATCCAGCATTGTCACCCCGTCCATGTGATTAATTTCAAAATAACGTTTTCCACTTATGGGATTTTAATTTATAAATATGGATTCCATATTTATATTCAAAGTAATTTATGATGTATTATACTATCAACATATTTTTTTAGAATCATATTAGTGGGTGTAGTTAAAATTAATTACATCGATTAGGAGGAAAAATAGCTTATTAATAGACTAAAACATAAACATTTGGCCCAAAATGATCTTTAAACAAGTCTGAAATACATTAGATGGAAATATTTTGGCTTTAGACTATATAGTCAATATTTTGGGGATTTTTTGGCCAATATTAATTAGAAAAATAGAATTTAATTCACTTTAAAGAAAATTAGATAAATGAAACTCCTCATCCATTATAAAAAGGAACTCACCCCTCCCACTTCATCACACCTCTCATACCGGATTTCATCAAAATATATCTAAATAAACATCTCAAAAAATATATCCCATAATCCTATTAGTCTTGATTATGTCATAAATCAATTCAAGTAACCAATCTGGGGAAAACCCAAAGGCGTTACCGAGTGAATAGGTAATATCATTCCTCAAACTCTATTAATTTATTTTCATTATCCTCCCCATAATATTTTCATATTAAATTATTATATAATAATATAATTTTATTAAATATAATAATATTTTATAATTATAATTTTTATACCTTCAACTATGTACACTTCCATTTAATGGTTCAAGACCATAACATTTACGTGTGCGATGAACTACAACCTTAGAAAATGATGTCGTTTAATTTTACATTAACACATATCATGGTTGGAAATTGTGATAAAAATTATATTTATATGTGATATATAATATATATATATATTCTTATTTAGTTTTTATATAAAACATTCCATTTTTATTCCATTTTTTGTAAATATGAAAACATAGTATGTGGACGTGTGGACTGCCTCCCCCTAAAGCGATGTGATTCATTCATAATATATATGGATTGTATATAGGATAATTATAATTAAACATGTATTTAATAAATTATATATATATTTTATTTATCTAATAATTTCATTTATGAAATTATTACATATCATTTTTGTTATTACCCTTTTCACACACTAAAATGTGATAACTTCAGATGTGGACATGTGGACTACCACCACACCCCCAGAATGTGATTAATTTTATATCAAATTATTTTTATATACAAGTATATCTTATTAAATAACATGGTATTTTTGTCATAATGATAATTATATAACGGTGTTGTATTAAATACATGTTTTTTATAACATCCACTGAAAAATGGAAATATAACTCCATCAAACGTATGACCTACCATCTCCTTGATTATAACCATTGTGAATTATTCAAAACCATGTTTAATTAATTGATTTAAAAGTATAATTGATGAATAAATATGAAAATAATTTCATTATTTTAAAAATTATGATGTTTATTTACTGAATCTTTTAATATATTTTACATACTAATGTCATTTTTGAAAGATAAATCAAATTGTTCAATAACCCTGACCTAAACATAATTAATATTGAAGTTGAATAAAAAACTGTAATGAGTGATTTAAAAGTAATAGTATAATTGAAAAATTTTATGAATAAATTAAATGATTAACATAAGTTTATTATTCATGATTACAATGACACATGTGAAAAATTATACTTGAGGTAATGGATTTTTTCTAAATTTACATTTCATTGAGGCATATTTGTTGATATGAACCTATTAACATTTATATAGTGTGTATAATACATGTTGAAATTTTATATCATGAATAATCTTATAATCATTATATTTTATGTTTTTATTTTATTCTATAATAGGGATAATGATTCAAAATATTAAAATTGGAATGACACAGTTCGGAATTTTTAATGAATATTTTCATTAATAATATGAGTATAGATTACCTTTACAATATCACATTCTTTTGGGTCTATAAAAAGTATCCTGAAACACTCAATTTCTTATGATGATTTTTATGGTAAATAAAATTTTCCATAATGATCCATATTTTCATTCAATGGATCTTATTATTTCATAGATAGTAATCATATTTACATAAGGCGTTCACTTTGAGAGTTATTTTATTAATTAAGAAACTATTCATAAATATGTAACATTTATTAAATAAGTATCATTTATAATACACATTTTTCATTAGTCAAATATATTATTTGATATATTTGAAATTTATTGGATAGTTACTACATGGTTGGAGCCTGATTATAGATATCCCCATGATCTATAGATTGTCTAATGAGATAAATCGGTTGGCCAAAATAAATTGGTTTTTACCAGAAATCCTAAAAACTGTATTATGAATGGTATTGATGGTAAAGGTAAAACATACCTTGAAAAAATTGAATACAATAATTAAAAATTTATATCATCTATATTTAGTTATTCTTTATCCATAAAAATTTTTTCACTGTCAAATTTATGGGTGCATTATATTTCTATTTTATTTATTAAATGGAATGTGTTTTAGTTTCTTACCATTCAATATTGATATATCCTTATCATGTTATTAGAATGGAATTTTTCATTAGTTATTTACCTTACTATGTTTATTATTCTAATATATTATTTATTTCTTCAACTTTACATACTCTTAAAAAATATTTTAGATCACCCTTATTATGTATTGTTTTCCATGGTTATGGAGAAAAATACATTGAATCTGTTTCATGAATGCTTTATACTTGATTTTATGATGTAACCTATTTTAGCTTCTATTTTCAAATGTTATATGAGAATCATGTATGTAATATGGAATTCCAGAACTAAAAAATTATTCAGACCTTTAGATATGAGTCCTTGTAATCTTGGCAACGTAATAAAACAATTATCATTCTATGTGATTTAGAGGATGCTGCGTTACAACTATTGATAGTATGTCTTAATAAAATCATAATAAAAAACATATATCTACACTTTTAAAGACTCATCAATCACCTAAACACATTATTAATAAACAATTATGGTAGAAGATACATGTTCACAATCCCAAATAAACTCAAAAACCGTATTCGGTCCAACTAATAATATTCGTGGGAACTCCCCACCATAGAAATAACATATGCTATTTAATCTACCAAATTACTCAATAAGGGTATAATTTATTCTTGTCCATTATCGTATGTTTTACAAACAGAATCTCTGTATACATATCCACCATTCATTTACTATCAAAATCAAAATCATATTGTTTAATAATTTAATCCCTATGTATAACCTATGAACATTATTTTCCTACATCATAGTTGATGTACACAATTATCCAATTCCAATGAATTCAAAATTTATCATGAATCATATTTGATTCCAAAACATCAACTAATATTTATTTATTCAATTTATCACCCACAAACAAACACATATATATATTATTCACTACCAACCATATTAAAAATTAAAAACCAAAATAGTAATATTATACATTTAACTATAAATGATTCCCATATATTATTTATGGGAGTGGTATTGGTCATATGTAGTTGAACCCAAGATTAACATTCTTACAGATATCTTTAATGTGGATTTTTAGACACTTTCCTCCACTAAACGTATATATTGTATCCCTTCTATTGTATCACTATGTATATATGAAGGAGTCAAATATATGGGAGGCGATTAACCCACTAGGTCATATATCATATTCAAAATTATGATCCAGTCCAGGAACCCCATATGAATGTTAGGTCATGTGGAAAAATCAACAATGATATAAAATTTAAAAAAATACCTAAAACACAATTTTCATTCAATCATATTGGTATCAAACATGCAATTTTTTTTAAAATTATAAACACATTAGAGATGAACCAATCTAGTGTAGAGTCATATAATATATATCAAGAGACCCATACTAAATTTCCTCACATCACTACTACTGGACCCTCATTATTTAAATACTCTTAAATCATGTTAATTAGGTTTTTAATGATTTTTTTTAGTAATTTTATTATATGATGAAATATGATAAAAATTTGTATAAGGGTTGGGATGAGTCCCCTTTAGTTAAACATGAAATCCCGCCATAAAATATTCCATTCATTACTTTACCTAACTTTTCGGAAGAGTCACTTCCATAATTTAACAACAACCAAATCATAACTACATCTAGGAATGAGTCCCTAACAGAGATGATACATGCCATAAAAAGGGACCACACCAAATATTATTTACTTCTAAGAATGAGTCATTTTCAGAGATGACTCATTTCAATGGATTAGCCTCCACCAAAATTAACCTACCATCACATGAAAAATAGTAATATGTTACCATGTAATATGAAATACCATTAAATGATTCACCATTATGTTTGAGTCACTATAAGATGACCTAATTTCACATCAGTCACTACTTTCCTGACTCAGAACTAGACATGAGTAACTATCAGCATGTTCCACCATCTCTAACATAAGGAATTTGAATTAAATTTGACAAAAAATATATTATTAGAGTTAATTCTAACAATAATTTAAATAGACTTTTTTATGTATTTTCGAGATGCATTAAATTATTTTTCAATGAATATATGAGGTTTTATGAAATATTCATGATTATCCTTCAACTATTATTCATTTCATCAGTTATATATATTTCGTAAGGACACTCTCTCCCATGGTGACTTCGAGTCTTGTATACCACTTACTGAATACAAAATAGATCATCACATGAGTTAATAGACATTATAATCCAAAATAATTCCATTCAACTAAAGATATGGTCACATTGAATTTAAAAATCATATCCTATAAACATAATAAAGAATACATTACAATACTCTATTTTTCTGTTAATTTTAAGGAAATAGCTCAAGATCATATACAAGCCACATATGATGAGTCTCATGAATCTAGAGAACATAACAAACAGAAATATTATAATTTTCTATATCTATTTTTTTGTTAAATATTTTTTATTTATTTATTTTTCGAATTTATTTGTTTGTTTTTTTCAAAAACATACATTGAATCCAATGCTAGAACTTTAGAATAAAAAATATTCTCTTTACTCTAAATTAAAGTTTACAACCACAATTATATTGTATTTTGTCCTTGTGTGGAATGTATTTTTTTATTCCAATAATTATAATGGAAGAGGTCCATGAGTTCCCTAGAAGGATTATATGATTTTATTTGAATATCCTATCTAGGTTGTGGATTCAAATATAAATATATAATATTCATGGAAGTATGTGATTTCCATGTATATTGGATTAGTTCTTAGCATGATATTTAACTGATTGTTTTTATTTCGTTGGGTAATTGTTTTTCCTTTTTTTAAAATATTTGAACAAAATTATTTTAAACTATAATAACATATAATTTGACATGTAATTTTAACCAATATTTATATAATTATTTTATTGAGTAAATTTATATCAAATTTTTTGGTAATTTTCATATTGTTTTTACTAAGAACTAATCCTTCATTAAGGAGTAATTTAAAAGATCAATATTTTTATTATGATAATATTTTAATTAATATGGAATATTTATTTAAAAATATGGGATTTTATTTAATCTAGTTTTTGAGATTTATTTTTATTGGGACATTGATTCAACCTCTATTGAGTTACTCACACCATGAAAGATTTAGTATCGAAGTTTTTTTAATATAGTTTCAACTTTGATTTTATGTTTTTAATGGTCTTAATTTTATTTTATATCTAAATTTAGTTCATTAATTGATAATCAAAAATGATATTAAACTACTAAAATACCACTTCATTAATGGTACAAAAATGATAAAAAAATAAACATCAATATTCATATTAAAATCATACGTATTGAAACATGTTCTTCTATTTATAAAAAATATGAATTAACTAATAATGTAATAAATACACTGACAAATACTACTAAAACATCTTATATCAATAAATTTTTCATTAAAATAGAATTATAAGGTTTTGAATTTTCTATCCCTCTAATCAAGTGAACACCCTACCAATGTTGATGTCACAATATGAAAAGAAAAAGATAAGAATGAGAGGTTTTTTCAGAGATGGAAGAGATTCTAAGAGGGTAACAACACATGCAGAGAATGGTAAAAAAAGCAATATATCATCACAGATGGGTTTAACATCATTTCAACCACTTAGTATGGTATGATGTGAATAAACAAGATGAGTGAATGCCTAGGGAATGAGAGATTGTACCATGAGTGGACTCCTTTGAATCAAACTCTCCACCTCCCAAAGAAAAACATTAGTATGCACCTCACCTAAACAACCAAACCACCACAGAAGTGGAATTATTATAATAGTATATAATAATATATGATATCTATATATTGTTATTTAAGAGAGGAATAATTCAATAGAAAATATACAGGTAAAACATTAATTGAATTTCGGTACAGTTTAGTTGTTTCTCATGAAGGAAAAAATAATTCGACAGAAATTATATTAAATAGTTATATAATTAAATATGATAAATGTTTTATCATACTTATTGATCTTATTTTTGACACATATCTCAGGTTCATTGATATAGTAAATAAAATTCATTCATTAAAAAATGTAGTTTCTTAAATGGTTTAATTAATGAGAATGTTGACATGTCTTTAAGAATGATGGAGATGAACCTCAAAATAAATTGAATAATCATTATATATTAGGAAAAAAATCAGTAAATAAGTTAATGATATATTTAATTATGTACGAGGAAGAATTTAAAGTTAAAAGTTAACATGGTGATGAACCTAAAAATTATTCTATTTTAATTATGTCTACTACTTCATAATAGAAAGAAAAATGTGATGATTAATGTTCAAGTGATGAGGAATCACCTGATATTAGAGATTAATAGATGAAACTAGTTTCTTAATGTTTTAATGTTTTTTTATGAATAAAAATATAATTATGAAACCAATATTGAACATAAAACCCAAATATTATTATACTTATGGGAAACAAGAAGAAAAATCATCCAGTTCTGATGAACTTTTATAACATGATCATGAACATGTAGATAACGATGAGATATGCAGCCCTTATTTTCAAATTGTTGTTAGGGAATATAGAATCCATCCACTATATATTTTATATAGAAACCCATATAGGGGAACACAATATAGATTTTATCTTTTAAATCATTTCCAACATCCAATGTTATTGTCAAAAAATGAACATAAGAACATCAATGATGTAATTTATGACTAATTTTCTGTAATGGATGTGCAAGAATAACATAACCATATTGAATGAAATAATTTTGGAAACATGAGATACCAAAATACACAATTACATGATGACATAAATGGGTATTTAGAATAAAGTTTTAATAATCTGCAATAATAGTAAGATAAAAATCTAGATTAGTTGAAAAAGGGTATATTTAGGAAGAGGTTATTGACTATGAGAAAAAATCATCTATATCCAGACATGAATCGATCAAAATAATACATTAATATGTATCACATTTTTATATCAGACTATATCAAATGATTTTAAAAAGTTTATTTGAGAATGGTTACATAACTGAAGATTATTTTTTTCCAAAAAACCATATTTTTTAAAATCTTATTTTCTATATACTATTATTAATCTAACAAATGATTTATAATAATTCCAATTGTCTCTAACAGTCTGATTTGATAGTCACAATATAATATTTATTTATAATGATTTTTCACAAAGTGTATCTGATACTAGCCTTTTTATTAAAATAATTTCATAAGATTTTTTAGTTTTTCTAATATATATAGATGATATTAATTATGGACCTCTTAAAAATCATGATGGAATACTTTTTTTAAAATTATGGAAATTAAATTTAAATTAAGATTAATGGGTAAAATTAAATTTATTTATGGATTTCAAATTTTAGAAAATAAATAAGGGTTTATATAAAATCAATTTAATTACAAAAAAATATCTTCTAAAATATTTGAGTTTTGTTTTAAATAAAATTAGTGAAACTACCATTTGTACATCCATAAGTATGATTTTGATGAATCTAGGATGAAAATTGATCAAAACAGTTTCAAATATATGATTGGATGTCTTCCTTCCATAACTTATATCCACATTGATATTATGTTTAATATGATTATTTGTTTATTTTTGAATAAAACACATAATATTCTCACATAATTTTTATATAAAGGTTTTTCAAATACCCCATATACAATAAACATAGTATTAATATACCATAGAGTAAATGAATTTTAATTATTTATTTTATATATGTTGATTTAGTGGTCGAATGTTAAATAATAAAAAAACATGGGAATATGTAATAAATTAATAATTTCCCTAGAATCTTGGGGAAACATGAAACACAATTATATTTTAATATATATAGCTATATCTGAATACATATTAACGGGTAGCTATGGTTCTAAAATATTGGTTATGAATAACACATTACTAATCTATAGAAACCAATTTATACATGTACCTATAAATTTTTATGACCCATGTGAGATAACTATTTCCAAGAATCATGTGTTTGAATCTAGAAAAATCATTATTGATGTAGGACAACATTTATTGAGGTACAATTTTAAAAACACTGATAGTACTCTTTAATTCAATGGAAATGGGAATCAATTTTTTGGTATTTGTTATAATCCATTTAATTATGGTAGATTTATCTTTGTAAATATTGAATTATGAATTATATGTTTTGGTTTCAATATCATTAGAAATTACACACCATTTCCAATTTCCCACTTCTGTAAATTACCCACAATGACAAAATAACCACTATTTGAAACTACCAACCACTACAAATAAACCAACCTTTGAAATTAAACTCCATTAAAAACAACTCATTGTTGATATTAATCCAAATTTTTTATTTACTCTTTTAAGGATATTTATTTTATTTCTTATTAATCAAATTTTTTATATATATTCTCATTTTTAAATAAATTAGTGATATAAATTGTAGATTTATTCAAATCTCAACACGCTACCTCCTTCACAAATGTTTCCCATTGAACTTCTATGCTACACTTTTTCTCCCAATATTTCTGATTTTCTCCTCCCTTTTCAAACATTCACTTTCATTCAATGGTTAGAGTAATGAAAACTACTGATTCATCTCCAGAAGAGTCGTGACATCCCAAAAAACTATAATGGAATCTATTTTCTCATTTTTCAATCCATAGAATCCATAACATGCAAATCATACTATTCTATGATAAATATGTAATTGAAAAATTGTTTCTGTCTTGAAAATCCTTGTTTCTAAATGCGATTCCAGACCAAGGGTAGATGTTGTAGTTATAGAAGAATTTTTTATTATTATATCCTAGGTTAGTTTAACAATTATATCAATATAATGATTTATGTTTTCAGAATAACAATTATGGGTTAAGAATCATGATATATGGTAACATTTTAAGATACTCTTTTTGAAAATTTGATATATGTATTAATGTTCCTTTTGAAAGAGTTTCAAATCATTGTTATGGGTCCACACCCTGTGATAGTGATTATTTTGTATATTATAATCCCATAATAGTGATAACATGAGTTGGAACTCTGAGAAGTACAACTAAAACTGAATTTTATGGAGAATGTTTATTTATGATTATGTTTACACACCACATGTTATATATTGGAGAAGGATAATTCAGAAAGATGAGTTACCAAGATGTGTATCTCCTACAAACTATGAAAACATTATAAAGAATAAATCTATGATGGTATCTAATTATTCATGTGATGAAACTTTTCCAGACATCCTTTAGGCATGAATCCCTTATTTATACTAATTTTGTTTCACCCATGCATGGGGCCAATGGATTACTTAATGAGGAAGAAGAATCTAATGTGTTTTTTGGTGGATATTCCTTTCCCAAAAACCTTTTTTTAAAAATTAAAATAAATTTAATTGTCATGTTTAAGAAGTATGTTTATTATTTTCATAAGATCTCTATTGATTTTAATCATAACAATCACCCAACCGGACAAATTATCATGTTTGATCATGGATTGGAAAAATATGAGGAAGCTGGGTACTTATATGAAGATAAAAAATAAGTGGAGGTTTTTTGAAATTAACAATGAGAAGGAGATCTCAGTTTACAAGGTTTGTGACCCTTATATACATAAGATCCCAACGGTATCTTATAATCCATCTAGTTTTCCAAGGTCTCTGACTTCCAGTGAAATTGCATTATGTTGGAATGAATTTGATAATGTGGAAGCAAATGTTTTTTGAGAGGGTCTTATTAAGTGTTATTCATCTAAATCTGCATAGGATGTTGTGTATGTCTCTAGTAATGACTTTAATGATGATAGAGATGATGGAGCTGATAAAGATGACAGAACTGGAGGAACTCATGGAGATGTAGGAGATGGTTATATAGATGATGGTAATGATTTATATGATCATGGGGGTCCTGATGATCATGATAAGGATCAGAGTCATCAATATTGTCTATTTATATCTATTGTTTATTGGCCTTATGAGAGACCATGTATTACTCAAGATGTTGATGAAGATTAATTTTTTAGATATATGATTATGGAATCTGTTTAGGGGGTGGAATCCACATGTTTATTTAGAATCTATGTTGACATTATAGATTTTCATCTAGGTAATTTCTCTTTTTCTATGGCGGATGTCATATCTTATGGTGAATGTGAAAGATTCCAGGGGTATTTTGTGCATGGTATTGAAAGTTATAATTCAAATTATGTGATAAGTCCAAAGAATCACGGTGGACCTACTTCCCCAATTTGTGTAGGAATATGTTGTGAGGGTTCAATGGTTGAGAATATTAATACATCATGAAGGATTCATATATTTTATATATATTCCCCTATCAGAGTAGAGTTACTACTAGATATTGTGCATCATACTGAGAGAGATGTTTCACCTTTCCTACTACTATTTCACATATCCATTTCGATATTATTTCTATAGCTAATTTAGAGTCAATGAGAGAGAATATAATTTTATATTTTTGTAATATATAGAGGTGTAATGAAACTAAATCCACTCAATTAATTATGGATAATGCATGATATTGATTTCCCCTTGTGGTATGTCATATTTAGCCCAAAATGATTCATCACATTTAGGTGGTTGATATTGAAAACAATAATCTGGAAAGTGGGATTAAGTATTTGAGGTCTATGATGGAGGATATTAAAACCTCATATGTTGTCCAATTGAATAATATTATAGATATATTAAAGAATATTCCTTCAATGGATTCTATATCAAGTACTCCACCACCCTCATCTTCACTTGAAATATAAGTTATTTAGTTTTTTAGAGAGGAACTTCATTCTATTCTAGAAGATCTTCATTATCCTCATCCATAGGATCAATGTTAGATAATTTATGTTGGAGATCATATTTATAATATGTGTAAAACCCCAAGATTAGTTGAAAAATATTCTTTTAATTTCATTAATGTTTTGTGTTGTATGCTACACCAAGATTACCTTGCGTTATACGCAACACCGTATTAGCTTGCAGTATACGAAACACTATTTTTGGATCGTGTTACACACAATTTTGATAATAGATATTCTACACAACATTGAGTATATATATATATATATTAAATGTATAAATGAAATATGGTTGGATTCTGTTATACGAAACAACGAAGGATTCTTTCACAACACGCAACCCAGACTTGGCTTGCATTACACACAATCACAACCTTCCTCGATAGCGTGTGTTGTACGCAATACCAGGTTTTAATAAACAACGATATATTATTATAATATTGTCATGAACTAGCCGTTATGAATAGTATTAACTAAATTTTGAATTTTATAGCATTATTATTCATCTTACACATTTTCTAGAACATGGTATAAGAAAAAAATAATTTTTTCGGGTAAAATAGGTATTTTTCAAAAAATGCAGTTTTGCCGCCTTTTGATGGTGCACCCACTTTAAATCATGTTTTTGACATGTTTATATGTTCAATCTGAAAAAATAAAATTCTTCTTTTGAGTCAGGATATAATAATTTACATTAGATAAAGTTTTGATATTTTTCCGATAGTTTTCATATTTTAATGAATAGTAAAAACATGCTATATTTTAATTAAAAACAACTTTTTTCATCGTAATATCTTATGTGGTTAAATTATAATATTGAATGGTTTTAAAGTATAAATAGAATATATTTTTACCATTTAATATAATATATGTCATTATCATTGATTTTACCTTGAATTCATAGGTTAAACCAATTCAATCTTTTGCAATGTTTTAAAGAAAAACCTGTTTTCTTTCGACAACAGGATTAATTTTAATTTAATTTCTACATCTTTTGTGTATTTAATTTGGAAAAATGGATTCCATGTTTGGAATCAGTGGACCCAAATTATTTTGATAAGCTACTTTTTATTTTTGGGCATTGTGAATAGTAACTACGGTAAATTTTATTTACTATAGTTAAAGGTAAATTGGGTAATTAAGGGTAAATATAAGATTATAAAATTACCCTAACACTTGGAAAAATCCTATTGGATGGCTAAAAGTATACCCATATAACCTAAGGGTCGGATTAGATTCATTTTATGGTCTCTTTTCCATGAAAATAATTTAATTATTATTAAAACCAAAGAATGTGACAACATGTCACTTTCTTAAATCTTAAAAGTATAATAATTTTAATTTAGTGATAAACTTCAGGAAACTTCGAACATGAATAGTCTCTAGAAATATAATACAATTATATACATCATAGGAATTTATTTATAATTTCTAGGGATTAAATAAATATTATTTATTATGACACGAAGATGATGCAGTAATTGTCTTATTAATGAAATATTGACATAATTGATGTCATAAATGCCAAAATAAATGTAATTTGAGACTTTTTATGACTTAAATTAATTTTCTAGGTTAAAATGACATGTTATTGTTGATATAAGTAACTTTTTTCGAACTTATCATTCTGTTATGAATTTTATAAAAATCATGTACCAAATTGTGTCAAAATTGACATAAATTAGTTTTTAAAACAAATATTATATTATTAATAGTTATTTGATTCCTAAAAATCTAAGGTTTGGGAAAATGACTTAGATAAGGATAGATATATTAATAATAAAAAACATGGGGTTCGTTTGTCTTGTTATGGTATGTTTATTAACCATATAGTGTTAGAAAACAAAAAGACACGGTAAAAGTTAAATTATTTAACTTAGAGTTAAATCTAATTGATAAGGTTAAAATAATAACCTAAACTTGTCTAAATCCTATTGGATGAGAGTATTTCGACCCATACCCACTTTATCTTCTAAATAAGACCCTTTGGAACCATTATAAACCGAATTTTACCTCACTATAAATTAATATTTTGAGATTTTCCTAAGGTTCCCCTCTCCTCCCTTCTAAAAGGGCACCTCCTCCCTCTCCTCCTCACACCAATTTGAGAATTAAATCTCGGCAAAACCCTACCAAAATCTATTATACACTTCCCTAGTATCATCCTAGAGGTCCTGGTCTTCTTCAAAGACCATCCTTGGTTCTTTAAGTGGAGGTTAAGTGAAGGCGCGTCAAAAAGAGGTAATATCCATTACCGATCTTTTTCAATTTCTATCTTCTTCAACTTCTTCCTCTTTAGTTGTTTCATGATAAAGTAATAACATAAGTATTTCTTATATAATGATATGTTATTATAAATATGAAACAACTCTAATTAAACGTATATCCATCCTACAGAAAAAGGAAATCACCGCACGTGTGTACGTACGGAATACCGTCTCCACGCCGTGGTGTAATCTATTTTCCTCCATCACCTTAATTGGATGGGTATAATGGTGTAATGAGTAACTATATATGATTATTATAAATTTATATTGATACTGAAATAGTATACATACACTTCAACACAAGTTCACGATCATGAGAAAGATATCATCGCTCATGCGTACGTACGGACTACCGTCTCCACGACGCGATGAGATTCATTCTCCATGTTAACCATTTAAGAATGATTATAAAGTATATATATGAAATAATAATGAAATATATGACATTATAAAGCTACTGGATTTATGTATATATGTATGTCATCTACTTACTTCCATTCAAGACAATAAGGAAAGGAAAACAGTGTTCCTGCGTACGTACGGACTACCGTCTCCATGAACGATGTGTTTCATTTCATTTATCTATCTATTATATATATATATATACTGAATATATATGATTTATAAATCATGTTTTGTATTATGGAAGTAAGTAAATCATGATATAAATAATAATAATGTCAAGAACAACAAGTCCAAACACCTACGATAAATGAAACAATTTTACCCAAAACGCTTCTTTAACATTGAATTTACAAAAGAACGGGTTATATAAAGTCATAAGTGAACAATATATGATATCATAAAAATGAATATGATTCTGTAATAAGATAATGACATTTTTTAAATCATTATACAGGAGGTTTAGACACTTATGAAGCAAATCGGACTTAAGATAAGGGAAAATATCACAATCTCATTTTTATCCGAGATTGTTTATACTTTGGCATTTACTGGGGTGTATTTTATCATCCAAATCCATGTTTCCTAAATATGTAATATTATTTACATCCACCTATAATTTTTTAAATCCAATTTTACCCTTCGGTGAGTTTTTAGTAAAGGATATGAACGGAATCTTCTGTCGTTTTTCGTATGAGGTACTTTTTAACTTTTCCATCAAAAGTACGAGAAGAATGTTTTCTTTTAACTTATACGACATGAATGGATTTTTAAAACATTATTTCCAAAAATATTCCTTTACTAGTTTTCAAGTTTATTTTTAATCAACTTCTTTTAGTTTAAAATTGTATGACATGTTACGAAAGGAAAAGTGTTTTTGAAGTAGAAATGATATTTTCCTCAAGAATGAAGTTCAAGTGTTTTATCAAAATTATTTTCCATCTAAGATAATAAAGGGTTATGTTTTTATCCCTATTATTACATTGATTTTATTATGTTGTGATGAAATTATTTTTATGAATTCCTTTATCATATATGAATTGTTTTATGATGTCATGATGTTTTAGATTCCCATTTTTATTACATGGGTTATGCAATGATGTATGGTTTATGATTTTGTGGCACACATAAGAATGGTATCATTATGAGATGGGTGGGACCTATATCTACCTCCAATGAATTGGGTAAAGATTTTATATCTCATGAGATAGGGATGGCTGGAATGGAAGGTTATACCAGTTCAGTGAAACAGGACTGAAATGAGGAATGAACTCGGTTCAGAAAGGGACTTTGTCCACTAAGATAGTCTTTTCAATGAGTCTTGACTAAAAAGAAATGATTCTCTATGATTATGTGTGTATGCCACAATGTTTCATGTTTTATGTTATGATTATTGGGATTACATTTAACTACTATGATTTATCCCATGTTATGAAATTATGATCTCTTTTTCAGGATAAGATTTCCAAAAGATATGTTCTTTTGAATATGATGTGATTGATATTTCTTTTGTTTACCCTTATTGAGCATTTGAGCTCACACTTTTATGTTTTATTTTCCCCAGGACATAAAGAAATGATTTATGTTTAGAAAAAAAGAATATCTTTTCTGGGAGATGTTGAATATCTTTCACCACGATTAGAAGATTATATTCCGAGTTTCCAAAGACACTAAACTATTACGGTCCTTGCGTGTGTACTAAGTATTCCGCAAAAGTAATGTAATGTCGACGTACGTCAGGCTTCGGGTCTCTACAATATGGTCATTGAATTTTTAATTGATTCCATAAATGATATAAATACAACTCAAATTCCAAAAAATACTAAATTTCTAAAATTTAAGCCAAGAATTATCTGAACTCTAACTTCATGTTTTTAGTTGAAAACATTCAGATCCCTCCATTTACTCAAGAGTTCAGGAGCATATCACTAAATTGAAGGAGATAACACATGGTATTTTTTTAGAGCAGAAAATATATAATTATTCAGTTCCATGGGGTGAGGAGCCAACATCATCATTGATGTGATAAATATCTTGAAGCCTTTCTGACTAGTTTATAGTACAAATTTAGTAGATCTTGGGTTCATTCTACTAGAATCATTGTATCAATACATCCCTTAAACCATTATATTTCATAACATATGTTTGTCTATAAGTAAAATACTCTTTTACCGGCTTAGTTTCAACCATGTAGTGAGTCTTTAATGGAGTTAGATAAGAGTCATTGAATAAGGATTACAAGATAATGTCCCCCAACTATATAAGTCCCTATAACCACTACCTCAGTTTAATCTACATCCACATCTATGCTCATATCTATGAAATGTCCAGTGAGCATGTTTTTTATAATACCAAGTCAATGAATTGTTTTGGAATGGAATCTTTCTTTTATGGGGAATTAATTATTTATTGGAATACTAGAGTATATTTTCTCTTTGAAGAAATTTTTATTATTTTTCATATTTTTCTTCATTAACTTAACTATTTCTTATCATCACTTTGTGATAATTCCCAATGGGGAAAAATATTAATATGATTTTAATTACATGTGCAGATAAGAACATTAGGTGAATTTAAATTTATGATTATGATTAATAGGTATATATGCTAGTCTTTATTTATATTATCTTTTTATAATTTATATTCAAGACCCAAGCATATATTTTGAATTGTTGATAAAATCTTATGATATTTATATACAAAATATTATTCTATAATATTTTTTAAATTACATAATATGGGGTCATAAAAAAGGGGATATTTTTGAAACATACTTGTCCTAATTCTCATAACCCAATATAATTTTGTTTCTATTTATGAATGAATTTTATAATACAAGAAATATCTGAATAAATTTTGGCTATGGGTTTTGACTAGTCACCATTCGTTCTACATGACTCTCTTCCAGAAAAGTATCACTACCAGAAGTTACGTAACACCACGTATGAGTCATAATAAGAGATGATTCAATACAAAAAAAAGAGTTAGCACCTGAATATACCTACGACAAGAGATTACGTTCTACATGGAATGAGTCACCTCCATAGATGACTCACCACCAAAAATGATTTACTGATAGAAATTAACTAAGTAAATGAATTTTACTTTGCCAGAGATGACTCACCACTAGAAATGAGTGACTACCAAACTTGACCTACCATCACATGACCTACCAAAAGATGACCAACCATCATATGTCTTACCCTAAGATGGGTTTCCACTGTGTATGAGTCATCGAAATATGACCCACCACCATCCTTACTCACAACAAGACATGATTCACCATCATCATTTTCCACTATTTATATTCCAAAACAATTGAATTAAATGCTCCCAAAAACAATATTATTGGATTTATTGTTATGAATTAGTTAATTATTTTTAATTTTTTATTCCTATAATGAATTATATAAAAAAATAGACCATAATATGAGGTTATTTAAAGTACTCACAATATCTTTCAATGGAATATCATTCCTTCAATTGAATTTATTTCGGATGGAATCACTCTAATATTATGATATGTGATCAAGAAGTTCTCTTTCAAAATACTGAAAGTATCATTAATTAGGATAATACACACTAATAAATTATTGAAATTTTATAAATTGAAGAGATAATCACATTTAAGATAAAAATCCATTCGTATAAATTGGTAAAAAACATTATGAGGATATGTTTTACTAATACATTATATGATGAAAATATAGATACTATCTATGCCAAATATGGAAAGACTATTGCATCTAGGGAATGTAAGAACAAAAAATAATACTATTTTCTATATCTATTTCTTTATCTATCTATTTTTAAATTAATTTCGATAGATTTAATGTTTGTTTGTATATCGAAACACCCTTACTCTTATAATGGAACAGAAGAATACTAGATATTCTCACCACTTCATTTTCATCTTTATACCCATTATTATTGTAAAAAAGATCCATGTGTGGCCTATAAAATTTATGAAGACAATTTTATTTAGGAAGAGGTCCATGTGAGTCCTATAAATCATATAAGCTATTATTTGTATACTAGATCTCCATTGTGGATCATATTATAATTATACAATCTTCCAGGAAGCAAATGATTTTTTTGTTTAGGGGACTAGGTATAAGAATGAGACTAAACCCTTTTATTTTACATGTTCTGTTATTATGTTCTTTCATTATTCACAATGAATTAATGTTAATTTTTTACGCTATAAAATCCTATACATTGATAGATAATCATTACAAATTATTATATCCAAATTTTATGGAGTAAATTGATTTCAAATGTTATGTAACATTTATATTTTTTAAATTGATAATTAATAAATCTTAGAGGAATATTTTAAAATAAAATATTAATATTAATCTACTCATTTAATTAACTAGACATATTTTATTAAATTGAGGGATTTTATTTGAAAATTAAATTAATATATGATAATATTTTTAACTCAATTAATGACCTCTATAGTATGTAAATCAAAAAAACAAAATATTAAACATCCTATATCTCTACTGCCTCTTTCTCAAGACATATCTACCATACTGTATAATTTTTTCTTCTATGAACCACACAACTGTTAGTTATATGTTGAATTAAATTAAAAATATTTTCTATATAATGATGTTTAAATGTACCCAATATCATTTCCATAACCACACAAGAATTATTATACTTGATTAACCTCATCTCACACTAAAATCATTTAAAACCATATTAAATTTTTTTTAATGTTTTTGAATAATCCATGATTGTTATCTCTATCTACACCATGTTCATGATATTTTTGGATATATTCTACATGATTGTCATTGAAAAAATTTAAAAAAGATACACAACAAAATAATTGACCATGTCAACCCCCATGACATACTTCCTAAATCCATATATCCTAAATGAATTTTAATGACTCTATATCAATAGAAAACATCACTCTCAACCCTCATGGTGTCTTAATCTGATAAAATTCATATACACTAACTCAATCTAGTAAAATACTAATTGTGGTACACACTCTTTCAGGATGAAATGAAAATGTTGTTATAAGAAATCCTATGTCAGATATGACCTCAATTTTACTACTATAGTTTCACCTTGATTTATAATACTATTAACATATTCTTGGATCTCTTTATTCTACACATTAAATGACTATATCATATATTGAATTTATTATTTGTAACCAAACAACAATTAATCCTCTAACACTGGACTAAGCTCAACTCCCCTCTCATTGATCACAAATGTTCCCTAACCTAATTACACAATCTCTCCACCCATTTAATACTCTTATAGTGGACATCTAAGTGTCACTAATATAAAAACAATTATGCTTTATAATCATATAATTATGTAAATATTTCTTGTCGACCATGTTGTAATAATAATAAGAATGAATCACACTTTTAGTTGTCAATAGTATCTATGATCCTAAATATATATTCATATGAAAATAATACCCAAGTTATGGTATGGTATTAAAATAACTATACATTAAATAGACCAAAATATCCATCAATTACTATAGTCACATCAATTGGTTATATTAGTATAATTCCACTAATATTTTATATGTAAAAAACATTATGAATTATCATTTACAATAGAAAATTAGGATCCTTGTTTCAATCTAACATAACTAATTGATAACCACATGTATGCCACATATCATGTGAGAAATAAATTCCCAAATAATGCAAAAATATTCCATCGGGTCTATAAATAGAAGAAATATAAAAAAATAACAGAAAATATTAATTTTACAACATAAAAAAACCATAAAATATCATTGAAAACAAAACTACTGATTATAATAACCCTTTTAAAATTATCATAAATCCGAATGAACCATGTCTAGGAGTATAGTATGCCATCCATTAAATGTTACATTTTGGAAAACATGTTCCAATACATCAATAAACCATAATTCATTAAAAAATAATAATAATAACAAGGATCTAATACCACTATCTGATGTCTAACCCATTTCATTCCAAAAATAAATTTATTTTATGACTACATGAATTTGTGAATTTGCTCACATACACCAATGGTTTCAACTATTTGTGATGGTATATGGGGGTTATATTGGATATACTATAACCATTTTTAATAAATGTGAAAAATGAAAACATATGAGGAATAAAAATTTAATTACATGAAAGAAAATTCATGAATATATATATAGTGTTGGTAAATAAACATTATCTTCCATTCTAGAAATTCATATAAAAATTGATGTCTTATAAGTTGATAAAAAATATATTACATAAAAAACATAATTAAAAAACATCATCATCACTAAGGAATGTCCCCGACCATTTATAAAACCATAATATAAATCTGAGTCTTTTATCGAACTCTCATCACCTTTAACATCCAAATGATGAATCCTTACCCTATCCTATACCATTGGACATACTGTTTCAATGATTAACAGAAGAACCATGTTGTTTTTCTGAATGAAATCCATATGAAAACCCTCAAAAGTGATACTAAATGTTATCTATACACATACCAACATATACAAATAAAAATGAAATAAAAATCAAACAAAAACAAATCTTAGTCCCCTAGTTATATACTCACAATTAGTGATACATTGTCTACCTTAAACAGCCCCGAAGTAGATTTATTCACCGCAAATATTTCAAATGAAAATTTTCCAAAGGCTTCCAAAAAATTCCATGTGATATGGTCCCACCTTAACATGTCGACCATGTTTCCCCAATGGAACATCCAAAATCAATATTACATTATGGATGGCATATCATTCTACATTAACGAATTCTCTACCAAAAACCCAATTAAAACAAATGTAGGGCCCAATTTTTTATTTTCTATGGTTTTATCAACAACAATTCTATATACCATATTAACAGTGACCATCTATCTCTCATCTGGTTGACATTCACACCTCCAACTATATTAAACTGTAATGTATCCTCCTCTACATCAAAAAAGGTCATCATTATATTTCTTATTCCACTCATGAAAAAAACCACAAATTATGTTATGGAAAAAATATTTTATTTGGACCAATCCTATGAGAACCGGACCCTAATTGACTTATCCACAATGGCCAGTGTCATTAACAACATCGAATTACCACAATTCGGTAAACCTTCATCTATGATAATAATAATAGCCCACCCCATTACATCACACTATTGAACATCTATTACCCATTATCATTTCTAGAAATCCCCACCATTAATAAGGGTTACACCAATCTTGTTATTAATGAAAAAAACAATAATATCATCCAACAAATTTCCACTTTATATAATAAAACATCATTTCCTACATATAGTCAAACCATAACATGAAAATTACATGCCATAATATGTCAAACACATGAAATCCACAATAGGTGTGTCGTAATAATAAGGATAAACTCAATTAGTTCTGTACTATGATTCCCGCATGATGTTACCCATCACTATTTATTATAAAATTCATTAAGAGGCATATAATATAAATTAATTTCAGATAACACATACATGGTGTTATAAGTATTTGAATCATTAAAAAATAGTTGATATATCTCAAATTGGATAAAGTATAGAAATATGAAAAGAAAAGTCATTTTTGGTAAAACACTAACTAAACAAGTGGAAATTTTGAGACACACTATTAATAAAAACGATGGGTCAAAAATCATTAAATGTGCCTACTTATTGCTATCGACTATATGAAAAAATAGGTATGAACTTTTTGAGAATTCATTTGGGGATATATAGAATTATAAGAGATTATAATATGGAATATTTACTTTTTTCACCTAAAATGGCAAGATTTAAACTTTTTATACTTCTAAAATCAATTAATAATCATTTTTGAAAAATAATCAACAAAATCACTTATTAAAAAATATAAAGGATTGTATCCTAAGGCATCTTAACATACGGAACACATATATACCATCATATGAGACCCTTATATTAATCTTTAAATATTTATAAAATCTAGGACTATTACATAACACTGAAATTACCATAATGTATTATCGATTATTATTCACTATTTCTATGTTTAATTTCTATTTGTATAGTTTATTATTTGAAAAATACACCATTTTGAAATCCAAAATCCTTCTAGAAAAAAATAATAAAATCATATAATTTACTTTTACATGGAAATAATATTATAGAAAAACATTAATTATCATATCATTCTACTGAAATTCATGTTTTATAAAAGCATAGAAAAATATTTCAAAAAAAATTACATACCTTTTGGAATAGTTTCAAAATATGGAAATTTCATTTCCTAAATGAATGATATGATTAAATACATTTATCCTTAACTGTAATAAATCACCTGAAAATGTTACCAAATTTTTCTATAGGGGGAACCCTATATATATATATATATAAGTTTTACATAACACCATTTGTTCACCAATACATATTATGGGTAACACATATGTAAAAAATGGCGAATCAACAAAATATAAAAATGATATTGATGTGGACTTATTTTTACATAGTTTGCCACATGCTTTTTATTTGATTTTTAATGATTTAATTAATTATTTAATCACTTTTTATCTAATAAATACACTTTTTTATTTTTATAATTAAAATTTTCAAATATTCATTTGTTATAACAGTTTATCTAATTATGGACCCTTAAATAATTAATTTATTTATTTTTTGTTTTTGATCTAACTAATATTCAATTTTTCTACATAATATTTATCTGTTCGTTATTAATAATTATTGAGTTTGTTAAATAATTTACTTTTAATTTTAAAACTTTACTCATCTGGTAACTTAGTTACCTATTTCCAGACTATCGGTAGCTAAGCTACATATAGTAGGGTTACATTTGCTCTAGTGGTAGCCAGGTTACCGGTACTGTCTAACAGTGACCTGCTTTATTTTTGCTTACCAGTAGCCTATTTTGAGATGTAACGATGACCTAGTTTATACCAGTAACCTTCTTCATCGATAGTCATTCCTACTGGTTGATCTAATTTAACTATAGTAGTTGCATTTAATTTCTACCAGTGAGCATTTTTATTTTTTCAATAGGGGTGAGTATTTTTTTTGGTTAGGTTAATCAGGCTTTCCATTTTAATAAGTTAATTTTTATTTATAAAACAATTATTTAATCAATGGTATGTTATTTAATTAAGTTAGATTTTATTTTAATATTTTATTTTTTATTTTAGTTATAGTAGAATATGTTAGAAATATTAATTAATGTGTTTAGACATCCTCCTAATCACTTAGGTGAATAATTTGTGTTTTTTAATTAAATAAAATGCTTCGACCTTAATTATTTTTATGAAAATAATAAATAAATTAATTAATAGTTTTTAGACATTAATTATATTATTTAATGTATGCATGTTGTTTATGAATTCATTTTATAAATGTTTTAGTCTACCGGTGAGGTAGAAGAGTGCTAGTGGTGACCCCTTTGTTGTATCGGTGACCTCGGTTGTACTGGTGACCATGTCACTATTTCCTTTTTTTATCCTTAATTGCATTGATATAATTTAGTTATTAAATTAATTTTATTTTCATCCATTAATATAAATTAACTTTATTAATTTAATATACTACTTATCTGTTTTAAAGATTTAGGTTTAGTTGCTAATTATCTATTTAATTTTATTATCAGCACTATCTAATTGATTATTTTTTAAAACTTTTAAAAAAATTAGGTTTTATGCAGTTTAATTTATTTTTTTTAAAATAATTCTTTTTATTTTGGCGTTTTAATTCATTATTTAATTTTGTATTATTTAATCTTTCTAATAAATTTATTAGTTAATATTTTAGTTTGTTTTAGATTTGTTTAAATTTTATTTGCTTTAAATAAATTAGTGATTTAATCATTTAATTATTAGATTAATTCATTCTTTATTTGAGTTGTATTTCAATTAACATTTTTGGTGGTGTTTCGTGTTTTTGGAGCTACCGGTAGATGACCTCACTATTAGCCCTTTTTTTCATCACCGATACACCTCCTAACACACTGTTAGCTTTATTTATTTTTTATCGAGCACCCAATGCGCACTCCTTTTGAACCCTATATGTAGCTCTTTCTCTCCCCTACATCCTCACTGTTACGTTTCTCTCTATCAGTTGGTCCCTCACTAATAGGTATCCACTTAATTCCTTCACCGATACTATTTTAGTCACTGTTATAAAATTTCTCAACCTCACCAGTAGTTATTCCTCACTGATACCTCTTCCTCACCGATATCATGACCTCACCCTCAGCCGGTGACCCTCGTCACTAATCCTACCATCATCTTCACCTTTCAAACACTCAATTGTTAAATCCTCAAAACACCATCACCACAAACCAGACCTAAATCAACTAAAAACCACCATCAATCGACACTCAAACCAGAAAATCAAAACTTTTCAGTTTCACAGGATAATTTCAACCTGATCTAAAAGGACCTTCACGATTCATTCTTTATTTGCTGAGTTGAATTTCACTGTTTCCACATGGAACTGTGAAAAAATTTCCACTGGGATGAGGAGGAGATCCTTGCGCTGAGATGAAGCTGGACCGTCGTGGGTGTTCACTGCTGAAGTCGATGCCAAGAGGAAGTACCAAATTACTACTGATAATAAGAAGGGGCCCTTCCCCATTACAATGAAGAGGAGTTTCTGGATCCAAGCCACTATGTCACGCCGGAGCTGAGGGATGCTGACGCAGCTTTGGAAGGCACCGCTGCTGGGTGCGCTAGAGGAGGGAAGTACCACTGGGTGCAGATGAACCACCGCACCACCTACTGATCCATTTCTGCTCGCGAAGCCAAGCCGTGTGGAAGCCGAAGAAGCCGCTGCTGTCTGACGTGGGTCTGTTGAACTTAGGAGGGATGCCGCATTTGCTGGGGTCGCGCTAGAATCAATGAAGGGGAAGTGCCGCTGGAGGCCGCTGTCAGACGCGCCGCTCTAGAGTCACTGCAAGGAGCTGAGACGCCGCTAGCCTACTACGCCGGGATTATAGGAAACACCAAACCCTCCCCTATGCGCCGATTTTGGGGAGGGAGAAGATAACAATAGAAAAAAAACTTAATAATATTAATTATAAAAGTAAAGCAAACAAAAGACAAAAAAAAGAAAGTAAAAGTAGATAATCAAAGTAAAGAAAATATAAAGTAAAAGTAAACATTAATTTAGTCAAATAATTATAATAGAATTAATAAAGTTATATATTCAAACAATTGTAATAAATAGATAAATTATAAATTAAAATATAAAAATAACATAATAATATATGATAATTATAAATTAATAAACTGATTATAGTATAAATATATATTAATTATATGTAAACTATAAAATACACTTATTAATTTTAATTTATTTAAAACTTAAGCTTTAATTATAATTACTAAATTAAAATTAACTAAATTAAAAATTAATCGAGCAACCTAATTTCTTAAATAGTAATAATTAAATTATTAATATATTCAAAATTATTTAAATTCCAATTACTTATTTATTTATGACGTCAAATTTTAATAAATTAGTTAAAAATGATAAACAAAAAAACTAGTAATTATATCTATTAACATAATTAAATTAATGAATTTTTAATAAATTAATGTTTTATCATAGTTATTAATTTTATAAATAATATAAAATTAAATAAATATTAAATAATTTTAGTTAACTATTATCTAGTAAAAATAACACTTAACATTAAAAAAAATATCCATTTTTTCATTCTTTATGTACGTTTTTATTTATTTTTTATTTTCTAACTTGTGCAGGTTCATTCAAGATTGAAGTTGACATCTAGATTCAATTAACTAACTCACCCGAAGTTAGTTATGTGAGAAATTCTAGTGTGACGTGTCGGTCAGGAAAAAACGCACATTTTGTAGTGCATCTATGAAGAAATTTTGAAGTCCATGGAAGAGGTGTGGGGAAAAACAGTTGAAAGTTGATATTTAAATCAGAAAGCAGCAGACAAGGGGACTCAAATTCTAATTCCACGATGCACAATTCGAGAGCAGAACACCCTGGAGACACCAAGGGAAGCACTAAGGATTGGAGTTGCAGTAGCGAAGTGGCAGTATGTGATCATCATTCAAAAATGGAGGATCTCTCTTCCTATGCTTTTATATGTTTACATTGTACTCACTACTGATAAATTGACAATGATCTTAGTTTAATTTCTTTTTCATGAGAATTTTGAGTTTTATTGGTTAAAACATTTATCTTCAACTAATTTTTTCAATGAGAATATGATTCTTTCGTTGAGATTGAATCTTGTTGTTAAACATTGAAATTGAATTAACACCTTAAAGAACATAATTCCAAATCGATGATCCTTTGGAGAGATTTATCATTGAGATAGTTCATCAAAATTTCAAATTTGAAATCATCAAAACTCTCAGCGTGATAGTTTTCTAATGATGAACTTTTATCAAATTGTTGTATGTGGTTTTTGATGTGGCGAACATCGAGAACTATAATAAACAGTGTTAATTCTTCTGGAAAGGAAAGATTAACAGCTCAATTTTATGGTGTGAATTTAATCAAATGAGGATCATTCATTTAATCCAGTAGGGTTCAAATATCTCGAGCAAACTTTTGATCTACCCTCATCACTCATGTTTCCTTCATTAGTTATTTTTAATTTTAACTATTTAATTCTTGATGTATCTGTTTCTAGTTTAGATAATAGGGATTTTCCAAACATGTTTCATACTGCTTTCATAAAAATAAATAAAAAATGAAAAGAAAAAATATAGCCACCTAACTGCTGACAATAGTGAGGTTTTAGTTTTAAAACCTTAGAATTCACTCATCTACCTTCTCTGTGGTTCGAACCTGCACCACTAGGCTAGTGTAGGTTAATAAATGTAATTTTGAGGGCCGTGACGACCTCCAGCCTCACGAAAACATAGTGACGTTGACGGCAAAGGCACACATTGAGAATATGAGGTTTTAATAAAAAACGTAAATAAATTTAAAAAATATTTAAAAAAACATTTAAAAAGATGTGTAATCATTTGTTGTCTGTTTTGTCTGTTGAAGTTCTATTCGAATTCTTATGTGTGTTTGATCTAAAATATTTCAAAATAATGGAATGTTTTGATGGCTCAAACTCTTTCACTGGACCTCATTGTGTGTGTTGTGGCTATTATGGGCACACATCCTGGCAGTGTGTCTATAACCAGCCACAACATGATGTCATATTGAAGAAAATGAAAATTCTGAATCTAATCCTAAATTCTTATCTAAACTAGAATTAATAGAAACTAAACTAGATGATATGGGGAATAATTGGAACAATTGGTTTACTAAAACCCATGAAATTCAACTTAGAGATTCTCAGGAGTGAGATCAAAGACTAAAAATATTAGAAAATATGCTTTTGGAATTATAATAGAGGGTTAAAGAACAAGAACAATTTGAAGAAAAAGAAAAAGGAAATGTGTATAAAAGATTTGAAAATCTAATTGAAGAAAAGAGTGATAGTGAATTTGGGAAAGAATCAATTCTATTTGAAAAATGGTATTCTTTTGGATTTAATTTGGAAATAACTGACTCATAAATTCAAGAAAAAAACATTGAAAATCCAATAAAGAGCTTTAATGGAGTTGTGTTGGTCAATTTTGAAACTCAATTGAAATATATTGAAAAAGATAGCCCAGTTATTTTCCTAATTCCTTCTTAGGAGAAAAATCGTTGTTTACGGATTTTTGAAAAGGATTTCACTCAGGTAGAAGAGCAACATGAAATTGAAAACATGATTGTTAAAAAATCTTCACCCAAATTTTCTGAATTTGTGAACAATTAGTCTGAACAAAATATTGGGTATAATATTGATGAATACCATAAGCTGGAAAACATAGTTTCTGAAATTTTTGAACTTGAACTGAACACTTCTCTTTCATATTTTGAATCTGTGAACCCAATTAATTCTGAAATGTTGATGAATGATGAGGATGAGGGAATGGAATTTTAAGAAAGGATAAATGATGAGTTTTCATTTACCTATTCTCATTGTAACCACTTTTCTGAAACATTGTGCAATGATATGGAAATAAGTATTGACCAACGTGAGGAGAATTGTCTTAATTTGAACATTATGAAAACTGAATTTAATGAAACTGAATTGTACAATTCTTCTCTTGAAATTGAATTGCAAAACTCAAATGACAAGGTTTTGGAAAGTGAGATTTTTGAATTTGAACATGAAAAGGAGGTTGAACACACATTAGATGATAGTTTCAGAACTGATTTGATAGAAGAAGTAGATGTTCAGCGTGATTTAATAGATGAGGATCTTCTGGAAGAGATTTACAATATTGTTAGACCTGATTCATTGGGTGATAAAATAAATTATCTTCCCTGCCCATCACTTCCATCCTTACCTTTCAGGGGTGCTGAGTATTCTCATAATACTGATAGTAGTCTAGAGGGGGAATCACACTTGAGTTCCAATGTTCTTAAATCTGTTCATCATGTTATTGAATCCCCTTTTGGACCAACTAATCTGGATTTACCCATTTGTACCCTTGAATGTGTTCCTGTTAGTTTTGATGTTGATGAAGATAAGTCTGAGGAAATTGTCAAACCCTTTAGAGAACCTAATACATTGCTTCCACTTCTGAAAACTATTAATATTTTCAAATCTGAAACAATCATGGAAGTTGAGAGCCCTGTGTTTATAAATGCTAATTGGTGCTATTTGGGGATTTTTGCAGCTAATGAGAAATTGGTTTTAGTGTGCTTATGTTTTGATTCCCACATAATTCAACTTTCTGTTAAAAATAATTGGGCCAACCACATGTGGTGGTTCCTATTAAGGAAACCACATCCACCTAGTGACTGTGGTTATATGGTAGGTGAGTCTGGTTGGGAACTATAAATCTAGCATTGCATGAGAGGAAACCCATGGTTTTTTGTGTGTTAATAAATAACAAAATTGTGATTAAATAAAGTCTAACTGATGACTTTAAATTCAGTGCATCATGGGATTTATCCCATGTTCTTCCTTTTGTGTTACTTTTTTTTGTTTAACAAGTAATAAAGTGCTCTTGAGTTGTCTCGTGTATGTAATGTCTATTCTGGTTATTTTTTTGTGGTTTATATGCTCTTTGTTTTTAGGATACTGATGCTGTGTCATTTAAGGAGTATAGTTCCCATACTAGAGGGAAATTGACAAATATATTCAGGGAAGTATTCAATTCATAATTTATGCATTTCATTTTTCTTCTCCTTAGTGCTTTAAAAAAATCCGCTACAAGTTTTTCTTGTATTGGAAAATTCTGCTACAAATTTTCTGAAATATTATTCCTCATGTCACTATGATGTGCATAAATTCTGCATGTACCTCCTTGCTGAAAAATTGAAATACTTTGTTATTAAAATCATTTCGCTGCTTAAAAATCATTGTGTGGGGGGTATATTCTTGTTAGTGGTTGTGTTTTTTATTGGAACTGATTGGTCTATAGGGTGTTTATCTTGCATTTTTCTGCTATATTGCACATCCATTTGAATCATATTATTTTAAAATGCTTACACCCAATTCATTGTGCACCCACAAATTACATGATATATCTTTAGATGAATTGAAAATCATTGTCACTGTAAATAAATGTTAATTTTTATACTTTTTAATGAACCTGATGATTATTTATTTATTGTGGAAAATGACAAATTTTATCTTCATGAGACCCTTATAAATGTCATATATCTACTTAATTGGAAATTGTATTTAACCTTAATTGATTAATTGTTCTTCTCCATTTTTAGTAATCAACTTTGGGGACAAATTTGGGTTTTAAGTGTGGGGGAGGGGTCAATTCTTGTCTATGCTAAATTGTGCTTTATTGAAGTCCCATAAATTTCCACCTGAATTTCAAACTTTTTGTTAAAAATGGTTAAATTTTTTCAAAATTCTTACATAATTTATGGCTTCACACTTTACTCAAATGGGTCTTTCCTTAGGATAAATTCCTTACTGGTAGTTAATTAATGATTTGAGCCTGAAATTAATGAGTTTGGATGATTATTGCAGGATTTTTCTTAGTGAGTTGATGAAAATTTGATTTAGTGTATATTTCTGGAAATGATATGGGTTACATGTTTGTGGGGTTATGATCTTATCCCTTAGAACTAGAAGATTTATTTGAATTATAGGGGCCTCTTTTTCTTTTAATTATTAAAAATATTTTCCCTAATGAGCCAATGTAAATGAATTTTATATAAATATTTTGAAACTGGAGTAATTTGGGAATCTCGGATCCCACTGTGAGTCTCTGAGACCCTGGATGCTCGATGCGTTTCTGTTTACTATAAGCCCTCTGTACACCTTAAATAAGTGCATTGCACAGTGCTTTACACAAGATAAATGGCTTGGAAAAAATAAATTAAGTGTATAGGGTCAAAAATGATCTCATTAAGGTGAGGGGAATGATGAACGCCATAAGAAATAAGGGATAAATTGGTTTATATGGAAACCATTTAGGTTGTATCATTGAGGTGATTCACAAAAATATATTTATTTTTGGGCCTTATGATAAAGTCAAAGTAGAATGTTCCATAGTTATGGTCTTAATACCATTGATATTTTATCTCCTATCATTCTTGGATTTAGAACCTGAGATTGGATTGAAGTGAGTCATTAAGTTGTTTCACATATGAGGCATGACATCTTCTTTGAAGGATGGTATTTGTTATCTTAATTAACAGTGAGTATTTATTTTACGCAAGATTCATATGAGTAAATCATTTTCTTAAAGAATATTTTTATGTATTGACCTCTGTTTTGAGTGCTGGACATGTTTCATTTTTAACAAAATCATAAATAAATTTTATCTTTTTTCAATGAAAATAAAACATGAGATTGTTTGAGGACAAACAATGCTTATGTTTGGTTGAATTTGATGTGGCCTTATTTTTAAACATTATGCCACATCCATTTTATTTTATTTTTAATGATTTAAATAATTATTTAATCATTTTTTATATAATAAATTCAATTTTTTATTTTTACAATTAAAATTTTCAAATATTCTTTTTTTATAACAATTTATGTAATTATGGACCCTAAAATAATTAATTTATTCTTTTTTGTTTTTGATATAACTAATTTTAAATTTGTCTACTTAATCTTTATCTTTTCGTTATTAATAATTTTTGAGTTTTCTAAATAATTTACTTTTAATTTTAAAATTTTACTCATCTGGTATCTTAGTTACCGCTTTCTAGACTATCGGTAGCTAAGCTAATGATTGCAGGGTTACATTTTCTCTACAAGTAGCAAGGTTACCAGTACCGTCTAATGGAGACCTACTTTCTTTTTTCTTACCGGTATCCTATTTTGAGATGAAACGGTTACCTCTTTTATACCAGTAACCTTTGTCATCACTATTCTTTCCTACCAATAGATCTTATTTAACTATACCAGTTGCCTTTAATTTCTACTGGTGATCCCTTTTATTTTGTCAATAGGGGTGATTATTTGTTTTGGTTAAGTTAATCATGATTGCCTTTTTAATAAGTAAAATTTTATTTATAGAAAAATTATTTAATCAAAGGTATTTTATTTAATTAAGTTAGATTTTATTTTAATATTTAATCTTTTATTTTAGTTACATTAGAATAGGTTATAAATATTAATTAATGTGTTTAGACATCCTGCTAATCACTTAAGTGAATAATTTCTGTTTTTAAATTAAATAAAATGGTTCCCCCTTAATTATTTGGGTGAAAATAATTAATTCATTAATTAATTAATAGTTTTTAGACATTAATTATATTATTTTATGTATGAAGATTTGCTATTAATTGATTTTCTAATTGTTTTACTCTACCGGTGAGGTAGACGAGCGCTGGTGGTGACCCCTTTGTTGTAACGATGACCTCGCTTGTATTGGTGACCTTGTCACCGTTTCCTTTTCCTAACTTTAATTGCATTGATATAATTTAGTTATTAATTTTATTTTATTTTCATCCATTAATATAAATTAACTTTATTAATTTAATATAATAATTAACGGTTTTAAAGATTTAGGTTTAGTTGCTAATTATCTATTTAATTTTATTACTAGGGATATCTAATTAATTAATTATGTTTTTTAATCTTTTAAATCAAAATAGGTTTTATGCAGTTTAATTTCTTTTTTTCAAATAATTCTTTTAATTATAGTGTTTTAATTTATTCTCCGATTTTTTATTATTTAATCTTTCTAATTAATTAATTAGTTAATATTTTAGTTTGTTTTTATTTTATTTTCTTTAAATAAATTAGTTATTTAATCATTTAATTATTATTTTAATTAAATATTTATTTGAATTGTAGTTCAATTAACAGCTGTGGTGGTATTTCGTGTTTTTCTAACTACCGGTAGATGACCTCAGTGTTAGCCCTTTTTTATTTTTCCACACCGATACACCTCCTACCTCACTCTTAGATTTATTTATTTTGTATCGGTCACCCTGCGCACACTCATTTTCCACCTTATTAGCAGCTCTTTCTCTCCCCTGCATCCTCAACTTTACTTTTCTCTCTATCAGTTTCTCCCTCACGGATATATATCCGCTTACTTCTCTCAATGATACTATTTTACTCACTGTTATACAATTTCTCAACCTCACTGGTAGCTATTCCTCACTGATACCTCATCCTCGCAGATATCTTGAACTCACTGTCAGCCTCCGACCCTCGTCACACATCCTACCATTATCTTCACCATAAAAACACTCAGTTGATAAATCCTCAAAACATCATCACCACAAACCAGACCAAAATCAACTACAACCCACCATGAATCGACAATCAAACCATAAAATCAAAACTTTTCAGTTTCAGACGAGATTTTCAACAAAATCTAAAAGGACCTTGCTGAGTCATTCTCACATTGCTGAGTTGAATTTCTTTTTTTCCGCTTCGAAGCATGCACACATTGTCGTTGGGATGAGGTGGGGACCGTTGCACTGAGCTAAATGTTGGGGAGAATCCCGAATCCGGGCGGAATATTACTTACCAAAAATATCGTGAGAAACCCATCGAAATATGGAAGCGATATAAGCAGAATAAATAAATCAACATGCATGATTTTTTAACGTGGAAAAACCCTCCCATGCGGAGGATTAAAAACCACAAGGAAATTCCCAAAATATCCACTATGAATTAGAGAATACAATAATCCAAGTAATGCCCGAACTTCAATTACAAATAAGAGAGCATAGAAAACTTGTGTGAAAATCACACCCCGATACGCCTTTGTCATCTCTCTGATTAACATCCCGCTGACGCCTTGTATCGAAAGATCAATCTGTAACAAAATGCCACCCTTCTGTCAGTGAAATGCCACTACCTCGGAGATCTTCACCCGAACATGCGTCAGCCTCGCATCTGCTTGCGACACCCGAAAGATCTCGCCATCATGACGTACCGCCGATCTCCAATCGGGACACGCCACCTGATCACCGCTATCAGGCAGACTTTTGATACGTTTCACCATTCATCAATTGTGTTGTTGCTGCACCGCACCTGTCAAACGTTGATGTGTCATCGTCGTTGTGCCACACGGGCCACCGCAAACGTTGCAACCTCTTCCCGAGTCTTTCTTGCCGGCTATATCTTGCTGACACACCCTTTCTTTTTTGAAATATGTTTTTACATCCTCTTTATATTGACACCAAGTCCATAATAATCAATTAATTCAGTCAACATCGAGTATTTCATCCATTAATATCGAGAATTAAATATCCATTAATGTTGGGAGAAAATTCTCAATTAATGGTGATATAAATATCTCCATTAATAATTTTTCTCTCTAATAAATAAATGTGATGAATCCCTCCATTAATGATTTTTTCTCATCAATAAATGTGATGAATCTCAACAATATCCCCCTTCATCACATTAATGAATGAAACCATCCAAGTCATTGTGTCACGCTGGAGATTTGGGAGGTTGTCATAGCTTTGGAAGGCACCGCTGCTCGGCGCGCTGGAGGAGGGAAGTACCTCTGGGTGCGGATGAACCGCCGCGCCACATGCCGATTCATTTCCGCTCACGAAGCCATGCCGTGTGGAAGCTGAAGAAGTCGCTACTGTCCACTGCGGGTCTATTGAACTTAGGATGGATGCCTCATTTGCGGGGGTCACCCCAGAATCAGTGAAGGGGAAGTGACACCGGAAGCTGTTGTCCAACGCGCCATGCCAGAGTCGCTGCAAGGAGCTGAGACGCTGCTAGCCTTCTATGTCGGGATCAAAGGAAACACCAATCCCTCCCCAATGCGGCGATTTGGGGGTGGGGGAAGATAACAAAAGAAGACAAAAAACTTAATAAGATTAATTATAAATGTAAATCAAAAAGAAAAAAAGGAAATTAAAAGTAGATAATAAAAGTAAAGAAAACATAAAGTAAAAGTAAACTTTAATTTAGTCAAATAATTATAATAGAATTTATAAAGTTATAAATTCAAACAATTATAATAAATAGAAAAATTTTAAATTATTATATAAAACTAACTTAATAATAAATGTTAATTATAAATTAATATACTGATTATAGTATAAATATATAATAATTATATGTAGACTATAAAATATACTTATTAATTTATATTTTTTTAAAACATAAGCTTTAACTCTAATTACTACATTTAAATTTACTAAATTAAAAATTAATCGAGAAACTTTATTTCTTAAATAGATATTATTAAATTATTAATACATTATAAATTATTTAAATACTAATTACTTATTTATTTATGACGTGAAATTTTAATAAATCAGTTAAAAATGATAAACAAAAAGAACTAGTAATTATATCAATTAATGTAACTAAATAAATGAATTTTTAATAAATTTAGGTTTTATCATAGTTAATAATTGTATAAATAATATAAAATTAAATATATTTCAATTAATTTTAGTTAACTATTAACGAGTAAAAATAACACTTAACTTTAAAAAAATAATTATAACCATTTTTTCATTCTTTATGTACGTATTTATTTATTTTTTCTTTTCTAACTTGTACAGGTGCATTCAAGATTGAAGGTTAAATCTAGATTCACTTAACTAACTCACCTGGAGTTACTTATGTGAGAAATTATAGTGCGATGTGTCATTCCGGAAAAACGCCCATTTTACAGTGTGTCTGTGAAGAAATTTTGAAGTCGGTGTAAGACATGCGGTGACAAGCAGTTGACAGTTGATATTTAATGTAGAGCAAGCAGCTGACAAGGGGACTCTCATTCTAATTCCACAATACACAATTCAAGAGCAGAACTCCTTGGAGACACTAAGGGAAGCACTGAGGATTGGAGTTGTAGGAGCGAAGTGGTAGTACGTGATCATCATTCTCCGAGGGAGGATCACTCTTCTTCTGATTTTATATGTTTAAATTTTACTTGCTACTGATAAATTGGCAATGATCCTATTTTAATTTATCTTGTTCAAGAATTTGGAGTTTTATTGGTTAAAACTTTTATCTTCCACTAATTTTTTCAATGAGAATCTGATTCTTTCGGTGAGATTGAATGTGGTTCTTAAACTTTGAAATTGAATTAACACCATAAAGAACATAATTCCAAATCGATGATATTTTGGCGAGATTAATCATTGAGATAGTTCATCAAACATTCAAATTTGAAATCACCAGTACTCTCATTGAGATATTTTTCTGATGATGACCTTTTATCAAATTGATGTATGTGGTTTTTTTGTGGCGAACTTCGAGAGATATAATACTTAGAGTTAATTCTTCTAGCGAGGAAGGATTAAAAACTCATTTTTAAGGATTAAATTTAATCAAATGATGATCATTCATTTAATTCATTAGGGTTCAAATATCTCGAGCAAAATTTTGAATTACCCACAGCACTCTTGTTTCCTTCGTTAGTTATTTTTATTTTTCACTATTTAATTCTTGATGTATCTATTTCTCGTTTAGATAATAGGGATTTTCAATAATTTTTTTATAATGATTTGATAAAAAGACATAAAAATTGATAAGTAAAAAGATGCATACCTCACTGCTGACAACAGTGAGCTTTTAGTTTTAAAACTTTGGAATTCAGTCATCTGCCTTCTCTGTGGTTCGACCCTACACCACTATGCTATTGTAGATTAATAAATGTAATTTTGAGGTCCTTGAGGACCTCCGGCCTCAACAGATATCATTAGGAAACATGTATTCATGTGAAAACCCTTACCTAATATATTTTATTCAAAATATAAGATTCATGTTATAGAATATTAGCTCAATCCTTATATATCATATGATTATAAATCCAGTGGATCTATTTATTGAAGAAATGTTTATGGAATATCCCCATTCAGTAGATCTTACTCTAGACTATCATACCATATTTATGACACTCCACTACCATCATCGGGAATTATGAAATAAATTATGAATTATCACCTTTAAGAAGTTTCAAATGTCAATGAAAATAAATGTTCTACATTGATGTAATGTTCATAATTCTGAATTCAAGATCACTAGTGGTATAATTATTGTAATTTTTACCCACACAAATTTGTATTTTAACCATATAAATATTTGCTTTTAAATATTATAGAACATGGTATCATCTCTCCAAACATGTCCACATTCATTCGCAAACATCTCTATACTATTTGTTTCTCCTATAAAATATCACTAAAAACCTATAAGGATGAATTTAACAACATCATCATCCCTCGAGCATTTTCCAACATTTTTTCCTTGATCTTCGACCTATATTAACACTCTAATCACTTCAAGATGTTATAACATAACACTATTAAAACAATATCGAGAAAACAAATCTGAACAATTAATTATAATGGACATTACAACATTTTCAATGAGATCAATTTTGATAAAAATACATATTTATGTATCTAAATTGATAATATATTATGTAATGTAACATGGTTTCTTACACATGAACATTGATACCCATTTCAGGTCTATGTGTATTTGTGGATCCATTTGACTAGTAGGATTATTCCACAATCTTCTACAAATAATTTTTTTATGATCATGATAATTAAACTTATTATTTGTACAGAGTTCCAAAAAATCAATATATATATTCTCTATAAATGTATATATAGTAAAATTATCATTTCATGTCATCATGAAAAAATAAAAAATCACCAATTAGTATAAAGATGAATACCACCAAATGAATGTTTTAATCCAACATAATACTCATTAATTAAAAACCCATAAAAATACCATATTTTCATTCTATATGAATACAATATCATGGAATATTTAATATGATTGTCTTGAGTACCCACATTAAATATTACTAATTCTCACCCATCAGATTATGAAATAAGCATTGTAGATATATTATGATCTAAATTTTCGTATATATCCACATACTAGTTGACCACTGATATTAGGGGGTATATCCAATGTTTATTTTTAAAAATTATAAATAATTTTAATTCAATGTCTTGAACTTGATATATTTATACAAACAATAAATATAATATTACTACACACCTTTTCTACATTGATAATAAATGATTGATAATCGTAGATTATTTACAATGTATATATCAAACACATGAACCCAATCATATTTGTTATTCTTTCCAACATGGAAGATAAAAAATAACATTATTTTCGACGAAATTAGATTTTTCATTATTTGGTTACAAAAACTAGTATTTAACCCTCTGGTGGAGCCTTTTTTGTACCCCATCCACCAGTATATATTCAACAATTGGATATTCAACCCAACTGTCCTCATCTTCATTCTCTTCATATACTTGTTATGCATCCAATCCCTTGAGACTATAAAATAATATTTAGAATCCTCCTTACAAAAGAAAATATTCTTCCTTATTTACACTATATCAGAAATTCCCACTCTTTAATATGGTTGTCCTCCATGATCCTATTATATTAGTCTCACTCATTTTATATTTCATAAACATCAATTGATGCCAAAATCTATTTTATTGTCCTTAAACATCTGCATCCAGGATCTTCCATTTTTTGGTTATTTTATGTCCTATAGTACTCAATTTTGCCTCTTTTAGGGACTATTTGAGTCATGTCAGCTTATTTTATTGATAAAAAATAGTGTCATGGTCTCCCATAATACTCTCAATATATGAACCCAAATTATTTAATATTGCAATTCGTATTTCAATGTCATCCTACATAAATATATATTTTTGTAGTATATGATGTTAGTCAAATCCTTATAATTTATGAAAATATAGTTTTAAAAAAAATTCATATATTTCTTAAACACTTATATCAAGACATTAAAGTTGTATTCTCTAAAATTTATATAATTAAAATAGTTATCTTTTTCATTTAAATCATACATAATTAATACAAAAAAACATACCCACAAATTAATGACATTAATTCATGCATAATAACCGATAATTATTCCTAACCATAACACCAAAAGAGATATAGTATCTTTTTTCAGTTCTTCAAATGATTTTGAATAATCATAACTACATTTAAATCCCAAAATTAGTTGATATTTTTTCTTCTTCATATGGATTATTTATAAACTATAGCCCCATGATTTTCCAAAAATATTTTATATAAAATAATAAAATGTTATGGGACAATCTTTAACAACATTCCCTGAAGTTAGTTATTATGAAATAACATACATCATGGAATAAAATCACAGGGTCTCATTATTTCTACTCATCAATGATATAATGCATGCATTCTGAAACAATCATGGCTTATTGGATTCATTCATGATTAATGAATCATATTTTGACATATTAATTTATCTTCCCCAAATTCCTATATCATGTTACATATCTGGCTTACTGGTGAAATACATGAACTTTATAACTATCATTTATCTTACACAAATACATACTAATTTTGATCTTAGCCATTTATTAATCAATCATTATCAGTGAATGAGGATCATTATTAATATATCATAGATTATTGAATATTATATATAGAAAAAATATATGAGGCTTACATAGATCATCACATTATTAAATCATTATCCCATGATGAATGAATTATTAAAGCTTCTACAATCATAACATATTGTTGTTAAAGAATTATTCACATGTTAAATTTAGGTATGGTCATCATCTTCCTGGAAAATCAATTAAAATCTCATAAAAGACCCATGATTTATGAATGGTCCATACAAAAAAAAATCATCAGAGGAGTTCCTCACACGTAGAGAACTACCACATCTTGGTGTAATGGAAGAACCATATTTTATAATTACTATGAAAACTGCCTTGATAAAATGGTGGCCCCTATCATCACTAGGTAAAAGTGCTCATAAATATACCCATTATTTGTTCTAAAAAACATTGATAAGGTTATACTATTTATCATCACTTTTGTTTTCACTGTTAAAGGATAGATTTATCAACTATATTATTAGTTATAATAAATGTTATCAATAAAAAATTCTATGAATATTTTTAAAATTTTTATATTAATATTAAAAAATAAGGATTAATTTTATACATTATATAAAAAATTCATGTTTATAATTAATATATATTTTCAATAATTTAAATATATTTATAATGATTTAAGAATGTATTTATATTATTATAACTATATAAATAAACATTTAGATAAATACTATATTTTAATAAATTTTATTAAATAATAAACAAATTTATTATATTTCTAATTATATATTTCTAATTATTTAAAAATTAATTATATATATATTTATATAAATAATTAGAAAAAATCAATATATTTCCAATGAATTTGTTCCATAAATATAATAATGCATGAGTATAATTGATGTACATATGTAATGAATTCATCATGAATGATCACTTATACAATACACCATTATTATTATTCATGTTGTACATATATGTTGTGACTCATTTTTTATGATCTATACTTTACTGGGTATGTGATTCATTCTTGTTATACCCTGGAATCTATTGTGTTCTCAAAAATACTTTTTTAATTATAATAAATGTATTTCAAAAGTAAATACATTTATAATATTTATCATTAATAATAATTAATTATATATTATTACAATTTAAATATATTTATTTATAATTATAATTATATATATATAGTTAAATAATTATAAAATAAAAAGTTATATCAATTATAATTTTTCAATATATATATATAATTATATATGCTTATTTATAAATAAATAAATATATTTCTTATTATAATTATAAATATATAAAAATATATTTAAATAATTATAAAATTATAATACAAATATTACTTATATAAATAAATAAAATTATGAATATAATAAAAAAAATTGTAATATTTTTATATTTATTTAAATAAATAAATAAAACATATTTATAACTATATCTATAAAAAAAAATATTTATTATAATATTTCAATTAAAAATAAATAAATATATTTATATTTATAATTACAATTATACATAATAATATAAATTTATTTAAATAAATATAAATTTTTATAAACATATTTTTTATACTTATATTGTTATAAATATATATAATTAAAAATAATATATGATTAAATTTATCCAAATATTTATAAATGAACATAGATATGTTTAAATAATTATAAAATTATAAAATATATATGTTTATTATGTATATTAATAGAAGTTATCAATATATTAAATATATTTCATATAATTTTAAAAATATTTAAATAGATAATACTGTATTTATATTAAATTATAACAATAAATAAAAAAAATTATTATAAATTTTCAATTATAAATAAATTCACATCTATTTCTACATATATTAAAAAATCAAAATATATATATAAATATATTTTATTAATTATATAATTTTAAAAAATAAATTTATTATACTTCAAATGTTATAAATATATATAATTAAATAATTATATTGATGAATATATACAATATTTATAAATAAATAGAGTTATATAAAATTATAATGTTAAATATTTTATAAATATTTAGATAATTATAAAATTATAAAAAAATACAATTATAACTATTTAGTATTATTATAAGAATAATGAATATCGTTTTTATAATTTTAAAATTATTTAAATGTATATATATATATATTTGTAGTTATAATTATAAATAAATAATTATTTATTTAAATACTTATAAAATTTAAAATTTATATTTTTTGTTTGGGGTGTAATTAAATTAAAATAAAGACAAACCTAATAAAAGACCAGAAAGGTAGGCCATACCCCCAAAGGTATATTACACTAATAATGCATTATTTATTATGAACATTTCTTGTAGACTGAGTTGGATGGAATCCCATTACATGCCCCGTATGCCCAGTGGGTGTGAAAGCCCATTATATGGGCCTGATGGCCCATGTTCATAATACAAAGTCCCTTTAGCAAATAGCGATTCTATATTACCTGAGATACTATAATGCTTCAACAGCTACAGTTCCTGCTATAGTTCCCACCACCAATTTATCTTCGGCCAACAGTTGCACCACTACTAAAGTACGCAACATTTCTTCAACAAAAACCTGCATCCAATGGAGTTTCAACCCCTATTTTTATGTGTTATTTCTAAGATCTTACCACAAAAACAATCCTCAACTTCAAATTATAAATATATGATATATAGTGATAATAATTTTACAATTATTTTAATAAAACTTTTTAAATTTGTAGTTATAAATTTAAATTAATATAAATATATATTTTTAAATGTAATTAATAATAAATATTAATTTTTATTTAGGGTGTTCCATAGTGGTATAGGTGTCATATGATTCTACATTAGACCCGTGTCCAAATCAGGGTGGAGGAGAAATTTCATTGCCAGCGGTGATGCATGCATGAAGCAGGAAGACGGTGATGTAGGCATGATGTTGGAATGTCGCTTCACTAGGACATCTGGCCATTTACTAAATGAAGAAGGCACGAGGAGTGGGATTTCCATTAGGTGGGCATGGCCTACAATTACGGAAAATGTGTGTGTTATTTTGTGTGTGTTTAATATAATTGTACCCCCATGCCCCAAATATATATTATAAGTTTATATATTTATTAAAATAATTATTAATTCGTAATAAAAATATGTATTTTATTTAAAATTTGATAAATATATTTAATAAATATATTCATTAAATATATTCATTAAATTATAAATATAAGAGATACATTTATTATAATATTATAAATATTTAGATAAATATAAATAAATTTGTAGATATAAATATATTAAATATATATATATATATAATTACATATAATAATATTTTTAAATATATATTTATTATATATAATTATAAATATTATTATTATAATTATATTAATTTCATAAATATAAATAAAAATATATTAATTTAGAATATTTAGAATTTTATAAATATATATAATTAATAAATATATTTATTTAATATTTAAATATTTTTTAATAAATATTTATTTATAGTTATAATTATATATATATATATGTAATTTAATAAATAGATATAGTAATACAAATTAAATATTAACAGTTTAACTTTATTAGTGCAATAATTTTAGCATGGATAAATAAAAAAAAATTATTCTCTTTCTCATCATTGATAATGAGGTATCATTATTATCACTAAAAATCACTCAGACATGTATGATTTATCACTGATTTTACTTTTAGCGCTGATAAAACACACCATTACCAACACTTTTTTAAAAGAATTTTTAAAATTCATACTCTTGATGTTATAAAGAATTACCATAACAGCCTCCTTCTATCTCGCCTTTGATGTATTGATGGAATTTTATCCCTTACCCACCGTTGTCTCTACCTTCCCCATCACCCTCTCTCGCTTCCCCTAACACAAACCAACCCCAGTCAACCACGAATCGGTCACCCGAACCAGTTCATGGGAAGGATTGAAGTGCATTCTCAATCCCCATGGGCTGGAATCTAATGTCGATCATCAAAAAATACATGTGGGATCGATTACAGCCTAATAAAAATAACCAAGAACATATAAACAAATAAAAAAAATGAGATGTAACAAAACTAATCTACTTAATCACAATACATATACAATAGGTTCATTTACAAAATACAACTGAGGAGACTATAAAAATCAAGGAAACCATCCCACTCCCCCAAGATCTCTATGTGAAATCTTGGTCTCCCCAACCACAAGATCAAACCTTCTCCACAATAAGCACCTACCAGTTAACATGCATAATATCTGGACCTGCATCTGGAAAGGTTGGATAGGCGTGGGAACCAAAATTTTCAGTAGAGTTGACAATGATAAACCACATTTTCGTAATTTTATCTTTCCCAAAGCAGTCCAATGACCCTATTTTTAATTATAATTACAAAAAATTGGGTTTTCTACATTTTACAAAACAACACACAACACAACTCATTTCAAAAACAAAAATCCATTTAACAACCATGTTTGAAATCAAGAAAAACCAGGGCAGTGCTAAAATGAAATAGGAAAATAATGGAGGCAAAGATTATTATGCTATAGAAAGTAAACAAATGATATAAATAACAAACCCAATTGATACTAAACATCCCTAGACAGCCCATATTCATACTCGGTTTGGAACAACTTACTGATGTACGGTGGATCCCAAATTCCAATAATCGACTAGTTGCACTATCCTAACCTCACTAGTGAAATAACCTTCAAGTACAGTCTACAACTCTAAAAGGTGATGACCCGTGTAATCAGGGACGATAATCTACCATCTCTTGATCATAAAAAACAAGGACCAGAATAATTGGTTGTTGTAATAATTCTATTTTAAGTAGGAGGCCAATGCACTCATGAATTGTCTTACATGATTCCACCACATATTCCTACCCCAAAAACAAACACCAATATACAATAACCCCTTAATTAAAATCCCTCTTATAATGGTTCCTTATATACAAAAGTGTACATTTCGCATCACACAATGTTCTAATTGGGCTTTCATACAATATAAAAATTCATACAATTTTTTAAAAACACATTAGCTTTCTAACATGGATCAGACATTTTCCAAAAAAAAACATTTTAAATGTAAAAAAACAACATTATTGAGATTGATGTTCCAAGTGGGCATTTAGGTCAAAAAAACTATATAATTCATCCAAAACAACATTCTAATGCATCATTCATATTTTATTTCCAAATGGTCCCTTATGTTCCAAACATTACTCACACGCTTCATGTTTTCCAAAGGAGTAGTTACCCTTTTTGAACTAACTCATAAACATGTTTAATTCCAAACATGAAAAAACAAGATGCAAACACTTAATGTATGGTTTTCTAAAATCCCTTTATGAAAAACACTTCTATTTGAATGGATGTGGGACTCTTTCATTTAAAAAGGATGCGATAAAGAAATTTTTAGGGAACCATGGATTAAAGAGAACAAGAATTCAATGAAACATCTTTATTTGAGGGAACATTCATTTATGCATCTACTTCACCCATTGATGTGGAATCATAAAATGGAACACCAAAATCCAAGAATAATAACTAAATCTATTTTAGAAACATAATAACATTCCATGAAGCCAAAACCAACCACTTTCATTATTTAAAGTACACAACAATCCCCTCTAATCCACAAAGCCCTTTCCAATACATCTCAACACAATTATCAAACTAAAAATTACCAAATAATTTCCACAAAATAAGACTCTCCAAAAACCATTTATAATAAAAAATTATTATATCAATACATTTCATAAAAACCCCACATTCCACTTTATATGGACAATTACATTAAATACAACACTCTACGTGTGATAAACACCAATATCATTTAAAAACTATTTTATAAAGACCACATAAATTTAAAAATCAAATAATATGATTATAATGTGTTACATATAATAGTTAATAAACTTAATATATTTATTTAAAATTGAAAACATCAAAGGAAATTCCTTATGAATGAAATACAAGGAAATACCTCACAAAAACAAGTGTGGAAGAGAAAAAATCCATGGATAGAAATATCCAAGCCTTACTGATTTTCCCCAAACCGTAGAAATAAGAAAAGAATATCTCATTATCCACCCTAACCCTAGGTTTCATCTAGCGAATAACACCCTAATGGAGAACCACGAATATAATATGGAAAGAGATTGAGGCGTGGAATCCACCCAAAACCGTAATAAAATAACTTACATTCGAAGGATTATCAACCCTCAATTATTTGAAGCAAAATATGAGGGTTAAGAAAGACCCCCAAATGAGCAAAAATGAGAGAGTGGAGGAGTAACCTGATCTAGTGCGAAATAAGGGAAAAAAGAAAAGATAATATTAAATTTTTAAGGACATAGCCTGTCTGCACAGTTTTCCAATCTATGTGGTAATTTTGTTGACCTATCTACATTAAGGAAGAATAGTGCACAACTACCTGGGAGCTACAGCACGACTATGAGATGTCCATGTGGTCGGGTCTTCCCAACATACCCCATCCATATGGTCTATCTGTATGGTAACTACTAACCCTACAGTAACTCTGTGATAGAAAATAAACACACCCAAAACTATAAAAAAATTCTTCTGGGACTCAAACCCAAACATTAAAACAAAATATCCAAGATTAATTAAGGGATAAAATAAAGGAGTTTCTATTGTTGGTGTGTGAAAATTATACAAACCAAAGATAGCTTCTTCCACTAGAAATACACCATGTCAATAGTTAACAAAAACATGAGTCCATGCTTATAAAAAGTCAAGGAAATCTTAGATACACAGATTGACCTCATTCTCCACAGGTCACACATGATCGATCTGAGAGAATCAAAAAAACAAAATAATTGGAGAACATGATAGGGTTATCTACACCATAATAATTTCTGAAAAGAGGGAATTTAATATTGAGACACACCATTTTGGGTGTTGAGGGATCTAATACCTAAAATTTAACCAAATTCAAGAAAAAACTAAACAATTCAACCCTAGGAACCCAAAAAAGAACACATTATGGAGTGAACTGACATATCGGGGCACAAGAATGGGGAAACCACCCATAAGAAGTGACAACCCTCCATACAAGGGTGACAAAAAACCCCACTATAAAAAAAAAAATTCTGCAAAGGGTCAATTTCTATAAAACCAAGGATAACCCATGAGAACAATTCAATCTAAAACCAACCAACAGAACGAAGATACTACACAAAACCTTCACCAAACTAGATAATTTCTCAATTGAGCACCTCTAATTCCAAAACCAATCTATACTAGATCCAAACACACCTTAAAAATGACCGACCTAAGAAACCACATACAGTCAAACAAGACCACCTATATTACAAAAGTAAACAAGCATTAAATTATTAGAACATAACAAATAATATTATAAAACATAACATACCATGGAGGATAGAAGATAAGAGTGATAAAACTCAAAACATTCCTACCCATCATTGAAAAAAAACCCAAATTGTGGATCCACACACCCCGACAATTCCTGGCTAGGTGTAAGCTTCACTTCAAGACCAGAGGCTGGGAATCTAATGGCTAAAGAATATCATGTCTCATAGTTAGGAGACAGATCCTCTGATCATGATTTTTTTTTGATAATTTTTCCTGAAAAACTGTTCTAGATGACACATACTTCTACAATAATGAAATGACTTTAGAGGAATGTGAAAAGACTTCTTTGAGTGTTTAAACCGATCGCACAAGAAACAAATAGGAGAATGGTGTAATGAAATTGAAGATGGAGCCGAAAAATGATTTTTTCCATTAATTGGTATATCTAGAACACCGAAAATTCAAGATGGGAAACATTCATGGGAACCAACCACTACAAAATATACCCCAATGACTGGATCATCCAATAATGAATCATCCACCAACATCACAAATTATGTTTCACCAGATGGAAGAACCTTTCTTGCAATCTACAGATAGATTCCCTAGACAAAAATAGGGTGTTTTATCTGGTCTTCTGATGTTTCTTATAGAGAAAATGGAACTATATCTCTAAAATGGAAATTAAAAGATATTATTGACCACTTTCCCTACCAAACATCCCAAAACTCTAGCATCATTCTCAACATTATATCTTCTGGTGCATTCCATTGGAAGAAAGTGTCATTAAACACCTCCCATGTCATCTTAACATGACTCTATGATGGGTAATCCGACTCCCCTATTATAAGGATGTAGCATTAAACAATCTCCATTCCTCATAACTCTTTCATATTTGGGAGTTTCCAATTACCTGAACTCCAATTCTACTCTGTCAAGCCAAACCACATCCATTAACTGAACTCGATCACCATCGAATGTAAGAAACACCTTGAAGAACAGGAATCAAGAATGAATCATTGGAAACATTGGAGACCTATTTGAGGAATCATTTATTAAGAAACAAAATAATTACAAACCAAATCCAACATCAAACTGAAGAAAAATTAAAACGAACACCCCAAAACAAAGGTACCTTACTCTCAATCCAAAAAAATACAAACACAATCATTTTTAAAAAAAATAGATATTTCTTTTTAATTTCAATACTTCCTCCTTTCAAGGACGATATAGAAATACCCAAAACACCAATGTTAAAAAACAAAATCCAAAAATAACTTTCTCATTCAAATTCATTTGAGGGAAACCTAGAAAAAACTATGATATAAAAACCCAACACATTGTATTATATAAACTATTTCATTTTTTCCATACATATTCATCTTACCATCAATGTGAATGTTCATGCATGCACCATATGTACATACACACAAACTTTCCAAAATCCATAAGGAATACTGAGGGTTACATTGAATCCATGTTCTCAATCCCAAAACACATTCCATGTTTAAAAACCCACCTTACTAATCTAATACCATTTCATAGAAAATGAATCGAATTTAAATCCACATTTTTTTTCAAAATCCACATTAATTTTCAACAGAATCTTACACCCACCAAAATAGAAATGAAACACAACCATGAACAAACTTTTGGGTTGTAGAAATTTTTCCAATTCCTAACCTGCTGAAATGGTGGTGGGACATTCCCCATGTAATGAATAACAAAAATAGGACCTTAAACATGAAACTTAGACTCCAAATGGTTCACAACCCAATGTGATGCCACACCATTACCCCAGTACATGCCCATTTTCATCCCTCAATCCAAAACAACCCATGTCAAAAGTCTCAAAATTGGGACTACCCATAGTGACTCGAGGATTAGTGTGAGAAATATTTCACGAAATTATTCCCATGACTTCCTACCAAGTACCAATTGTACAAATATCATTCTACTGTGACGCCAAAATAACAATGGCCTCCTATAATACGATTATGTCAGGAAATAACCCTATTTAACCCTGAACTGGTCAACTAATCCAGTCCGCAGCATGGCCTGAAGGGAATCCAAAATCTCCCCAAGCTCATAATTAGTGTCGGGAATCAAAATATACATGTTATAATTATTTATTCCCAAAATAAATAACCAGTAACAAATTATTAATTAAATAATATAAACACAACAAAACTAAATAACAGAATCACAGTAAATACAAAAAACTGGTTCTGCTACAAAATACAATAGAATAAACTAAACACTAAAACAAGAAAACTAATCCACCATCACACAATATCCATGTGAACTCATTGTCACCCCAAACCACTAGAGTGAACCCGCTCTACAATGAGAACCTACCAAGAAACCGTAAATGAAGATGAACCTACATCTAGAAAGATAAGATCGACATGAGCACCGAAATTCATAGCATTGATTCCAAATATAAACCACATAATCCAAGTGTTATCATTCCCAATGATTTCTAATTACACTAGTTTGAAATAAAATTACAAAAAATTATGTCTTTACACATTTTAATAAAAAACGAATACAATTTATAGAACCAAATTCTATTTTCTAATCTAATTCCAAAACATGGATAAACCAAGGAACGGCTAAAATGAAACAAGAATAAAATTAAAGCATAGAAACTGGTGAAAAAAAATTAAAAAAAATATAAATAATAACCATTGGAGATCCTAAAAATACCTATAAGACCCCTAAATGTATTAGTTTGCAACCACATACTGGTATATGGTGATTCCCCTAAATCAATAACCAATTAGCTACTCCATATAAGACTAAATAGTGGCATAACCCTCATGTCATGTCTTCACGACTAGAGGTTTCCATCCCATCTAATCGAGGCTGGTATGCTTTCATAACATGACAATCTAAAATAATCCTATGAACCCATGCCGTTTGTAATAATTCTCTTTTTGGAGGTGGCTAAAACACACACGACTCATCTTATATGATTCCACTGAACATTCATACCCAAAAAATGGACACCAATATATGATAACCAATAAATTAAATACCCTCTTATAATAGTTACCCATTTATAAATGGGTAAATTTTACATCACACAAGGTGAAAACTAGGCTTCCAAACCATATATACATTCAAATCATTTTATGAAAACACATTACCATTCCAACCTATGAAATTCATTTTAAAATCCAATTCTTTTTAAATATTAAAAAAAACCTCACTATTTAGTCAGTAGTGCCAAATTAGCCTCTAGATCATAATAAATAAATTCATATTCCATAAAATCATACAAACACCACTTCCAAATTTTCTATGTGAAACATGATATTATGTTCTAGACAATACCCACACGCTTCACATTTTTTAAACGATCCGTTAACCTTTTTAAACTCACACCAACACATGTATGAATGCCAAACCATCCAAACCAGGAGACACAAATTTAAATTAATTTTATCAATAAACCTTTGATGAAAAAAATTACCATTTTAAAGGAGTTGGGAAAATTTTAATAAAAAAGGAAGGGATGTATAACTGTTTAGTGAACCATGGTTTAGAGAGAACATAAATTCAAAGAACCATCTTTATTTGAGGGAACATCAATGTGTGCACCTATTGCACTCATGGATGAGATAACATCAAATGAAAAAAAATAATAGATGTAATTTGAAACCCATTTTAACAATATTATCACCTTCCATAAAGAAATAACAAATCACAAACATTATTAAAATAACACAACTATTACCTTTAATCCATAAAACACTTTTTGAGACATCTAAACACATTTATCAAACCAAACATTTCCAAATAATCCAAATCAAATAAGAATTAAAACAAAAAATTATGATCACAAAATCATTAATTCAATACCTTTCATAAACATCCCCATTCAACTATATTAGGAAAATAACATTAAATAAAACACCCTATGTTGCATAAAGATAGTCAATTCACACAAATCTCTTTTTAAACATTTTATATCAGACTTAATAAATTAAAAAAATTATATAATTAGTTTAAAAATGGTAAAATAGTGGTGAGAATAAAGATGATAAATTTTTTAAAAATTTTATGAATAAGAGGAAATTCCATAGGAAAGATAAACTTGGGAACAACTATCGAAAACATGTGCGGATGGAAAAAAACTCCTAGTAGAAAATGATATGATCCTTGAAGATGATCCAAAAACCCTAGACAAAAGAAAATAAAACCAAATTATCCATCCTTAACCCTAATGTTCATCCAAGTAAAGAAACCCCAATGGAGAATAATTTAAAGAATGGGGATGAGAAATAGGAGGGAAAACCACATCAAAACCCTAAAAACATACCTTAGATCTGATCGAGGTGAAACCATGGATGATTGGAAAAAATAAAAAGTGTTATGGATGACTCCTTATTGAGACAAGATGAGAGGGAGGAGGGGGAGATAATGTTATAGTGAGAAAAGGAAATATATAGTTGAGGATCTCAATTTTTTAATGATATGGCACATACACATTGTTTTCCGCACAGTTTGACAAACAATGTGGAAACCGTGAAAACCTCTCTAACTGAGAGAAGAATACAACATGGTTACCAGGGTCCTACCACATTTAAATGTACTAGGCATGCAGTTGGTTATATCTATAATAAACTATCTAAAGGGAATAACCTCATTATTACAACTAACCATGTAGTAACAATGCATCTCCCAGAAAGGTCTCTAAAAAATATAAAAATAATAACATTAACTGGTATTCAAACATGATCCTAAAACAAAATATCTGATACTAATAAAAGGATAAATTAATGGATTTTATATGGTCGTGTTGTGACACCACTACCTTATCATTATCATTCACTATCACCTTGGCCTTTTCCCAACCATTCTACCCTTTCTCCCAAATTCAACACTTCTTGTACTTTCATCATCCCTCCTAGTAGGCGTCACTCCTTTATGGTGTCTCTCCCTTCCATAATAACTCCATTATATTGTCGATCATTAAATGATAACAACTATAAGTTCTCATGAATCACTATAACCATAATTTTTTGTTGTTTTTTTTATTTTGGTTATTTTTTCATGATGATTACTAACATATATATGAGGATATCATCCCAGACAATGGGAAATTTTCTCAACATTCATAAAGTTTGACCTGAGATGATGTGGGAATGTTGTTTCATGTTGTCTAAAATATGATGTGATATTAATGTTTTTTCAATTCATGTATCCTAAATTAAATTAATATTTTTATTAAATAGTTTTTAGTTATTCTACCTAAAATAGCGTTGGGATTGTTTCATAGCCAATGTATGGGTGTTTAGTTGTGGATCTAATGTACTATTAAAGATCGATGATTTTTCAGAATTAGTATTTCTTGGATGCATTATGAAATTAATAAATATTTAAATTATAAAATGATGGGATATTATGTGTTATGTTCATTTTGAAGATCCCATATTCCAATTCACATTATTTCTAGAATGAAACTTTTAATGTGAATGACTGATTTTCCTACATAGAACAAGAAATAATAGTAAATTTCAATGATATACTCGATGGAATTTTCCTTTAGTTAATGAATAAAATATATTAAATATAGATAACAGTACATGAAAATATTTATAATCATTGTCCAGATAGCCCCTATAAATCTGAAAGGGAATTCTAGAAAGTTCATGCACTGATATTTCAAGGAATAGAAAAGATACATCGATCATGATGTTTTAGTGGAATATTTCATTTAATAATAACAAATAAATAATCTATATAGAAATAAATCATATATCTTATAATTTATCTTTATTATAAATTAGGTACATAAGGAACATGGAACACGATGACATTTGTGACATATCAATTGCAGATGGGATGTTGACGTACTATATCATGAACATTTAAATTAATTATGTATATCCCTTGTAATACATTCCATGGATCATCCTATTTTTAATCTAATAATGTTTCACTTATTGATATAACTTATCAATGTTTGATGGAATTTTCTCTATCCTTGAAACATCATCTTATATTTATAAGAATTCTTACACACCATCTTCCCTTTATGTATATTTTTCTTTTATATTTTGACTATAATTAAATGATTGTTGTATTAAATGTGTTTCATTATTATACATATGTGAATATGACTTCTTGAGAGGGATACATGGTGTTTCCCATGTAGTTATACTGTTTTTTTAATGAAATTTGATGAAAAGTGTTTAGGAAAATGTAAAAATGGTATTATATTATAATGAATGTTTTTTAAAGTCAGTGGTAGTCACTGAATTGACGTTTTAAAAATTAATATTTTTTTATTTTGATTCCAAATGAATAGTATTAGAGAATTGATATTTTTAAAAATTTGGGAAAATGAGATATTATTTTTTATGTGTTCGATTATCCCTTGTGATCTATAATAAGAACAACTTTGTTATCATTGGATAAATTTTATATCAATGTTTTCTTCTATTTAAAGATATTAATACGTACAAATGAGATAGATTATTTTATAATGGTGTGTTTTCCCATGTGGAGTAGATTTTGAGTCATATTTTTTCATCGAATGTTTTACAATTTCTATTTAAAGGGTAGTGTAAATTCCAATTTGTGTATCAAATTTGTTTTGATATAATTGGTCTGATTAATATATTTTGATGGATTTTATTAATTAGTAAATGGCTTGGAATTCCATTCATGGTTTGGGACGAGAAGTATTATTTTATCTTTAAAAAAATTGAGTTCTCATAAAAGGTGGGATACTGTCTTTTTGACGGAAAATTATATATTTATTTTTTCATACACTTTTATGAAAAAACTATGCATCCAAAAATCAACATAAAAAGGATAAATCAATGTCATAAAAATGATATTAAAGTCAACAATAAACCATTTCCCTAAAAAATTATAAGATATAATGGTTACCTGAGTGCTTGGTTCATCCCTTATCAAATCCTCAAATACTGAAGTAAATGTATCCTAGGAGTGTAATTACACTTCAAGGATGAACTTCCCATTGTTGATGAACCCTACCATAATTTGGTCTTATTTCCCAATCAAGAATTATTGATCCTCATTAAGATTCACCCTCACAGACCTCCCCATCACGTTGGCCACATCCAATTTAGAATCATCGAGTAACAAAACCTACCCAACAAATTCTTATTCTAAACTCAAAATTATGTCAAAGGTTTTTTCAAACAGACCACCTGATTTCTTATGTCAAATTCCCTCATAATCCATCATATTTTCATTTTACATTATTGTTGATCAGATCTCAATAAGAAGAGGTAAATACGGGTAATCGTTCCTACCCTTAATCCTCCTATTACTCCTCCTTCTGAAAGAATCACTTGTAGAGAAACTAGGATTTCTTTCATTGAAATCCTCCACATAGACACTTTCATTATAAGATGGTTCTACTTAGTGATTGCTCAAACCTTCAACTGAAATGACATTAATGCTACTTTTCAATTGAATTGGAGACTCGTTCTATGGTTTAGAACTACATGTATTAGCAACTAATCTTTGATTAGACACATCTTGGGAAGTTACACGGCTTGCCTTACACATGACACCTTTTCATGAACAGAAATCCTCTGTATAAGAAGTAACATCAACAACCTCTTCATTACTTGCCACCTGAATGACAACATCCTTACTCACATCCATTTTAAAATATATAAATGTTGAATCATTCTGGACACATCCCACACACAATCTATCATTATCATTGAAGTTGTGTGCATTTTTAGTGGAAGGACTACCTAGGTCATTTCTCAATCTGTTAAATACTTTAGATACATTTGGGTTATCCTAGGACATAACTGCTTGTTTATCCTTATCAACGTCTGACTGACTCAAACCTTTATCCTTTCTATCATTTTCCACCATACCCTCTCTTACCTCAGTTGGAACATGAAATTAAGGGAAACACTTTAAAGATGATCCTCTACCACAGAGCCATATTTCACCCAAGAAGTAGGTAGTGATGACTAAGGAACACCCTAGGCACTCAACAAACTCCTTATAGAGTGAACACCACGAATACTAAATTCTATACTAGTTGAAATCTGTTACAAAAAAATATCCCAACATGAATCTCAGACTCCTTTCCACTTTTTTCCCCATATTCATTTGTAGGAAATAGAGACCCTCAACAACCATAATCCATCGAATTTCCAAGGCACTTGCAAATAGAGAAGTACTCCATCTATGATTCATAGGCAATGCATTTGTGCAACAATACTCCTATATAATATTAATCCATACATACTCAAACATAACTCTAGATAAATCCATTTCAACATAATAACATGGGTTAACAGTATAAAAAAGAGACTCATTTTGACTATTTGGGCACATATATCAACCAACAAGGGTCCCAGGTATACGAATAATAGCAGAGCATTCAAAAATTAAGGTGATATTGGGAAAATTCACCCAAAAAATTATTTTCAGAGGATACCACATTATATAAATATCAAAATACCATATAAATAGGTATAATAAAAATCCAATGAATTATTGAGGGGCACTTTTCTAGGGTTTGATATGTTATTCCTCTATTACAGAATAACTCATAATATGATGGATATCTAGTAGACCCACTGTTTCCCTTTCTTGCAAATCCCAAGATCTTAAAACAACCTACCAAATGAATCAATTGATGGGAATCACTACATATAACAAGAAACCAATGTAAACTATATGACAACTAAGGATTATGAGAGGTCATGGTCGAGATACGAAGATTAAGGAGACCATCAAAAAAATCTAGAACATTTAGGCAGAGATAAACATGAAGGAAAATTTAAAGAAGGCTATGATTATATAAGGATATGAAGGAGGGCGCCACTCCTTTGTTAGATGTTGGGGGTCCCTCCACAATCAGTGGGAGACCGACTAGAATAGTGGCCTCTTCCATCACGAAGAGGAGAAAATTATAGATTGTATGACCATTGTTGTATGTGATAACACATGTGATTTTTTTAATTATGTAGTTTGATGGGAAATATGGTTTTGTGAATAGATTTAGTAGTATTTAACTTGTTTCCATATATCCAACTAATGTACTTTTATTAATACTACCTAGTAATGATTTATATGAAACTAAAATCATTTTTTGGATTGATTTGGGAGATTATTCCTGTTCTTTTATTTTTCCACTTTCTACTAATATTATTGTCTAGAACATATTTTCTTATTTTTTTCCCCATGTTGTGAGAAGTGACATTATTGTACTTGACCGTGTTCTTTTTCGCATATTTGTGTGATTTTATTTATATATTTTATGAAAATGGACTGTGAATGGATTTTGATGAAGGAAAAAATTAATGAGTCATTTTGAAGAGTTTTGAACTATTTTTATAATGAGTTTGAAAATATTTATCAAGTGAGAATTGATAGAATGAATTTTATTTCAAAATAGAAGAATGTGTGAATTTTGAAAATGTTCTTATTATGCCATTAAGTCTTGTTTTATTAAAATGGTTGGTTTTCAATAATTCTTTAGAAAAATGAATGATAGTCAGAATCCTCTTTGAGTTATGAAATGTGTATTAAAAAATTGTAATTTATTAAATAGTTTTAATTAATATTCTAAAAAGTCTACTTGACCAAGAGGTACTGGTGGAGAAAATTGTTTATGTGATTGTTTTAATTTAATTAAAATATTTGAAAAAGGGTCTTAACCCACATTAATACATTACTACTTATTTGTAAAATCTATATAAAAAATGAATATTTTAATTATCTATTTTGAACATCATTTTTAAGGATGTAATACAAAAGTGATACCTTATATTTGTTAGGTCTGGTTACCTACTAGGATTCCAGTTCATACCCATATTTTATCTATTAATTTTTGTTTTTGTTTTTTCCACATAATTTGATATTATGATAGGGATATATGGTTTGATGGTGATCATAGTTGAACATATTTTATGTATTTTTGTTTTAAATATTAATATTACTAAATCAAATAGAATTTATATTAATAATGAATGTACAGATACCAATCATCTGAAAAAGGATTACGAAAATGGGGTGAATGAGTTCAATATGTTTTCAAAAGATCATTCATATTATCCTTCTCGATTTTATTGTCTATGTTTATGTAGTTTCAATTAAATACTAATTATTCTATAGGAGTTGCAAGAACATGTGATCTATCATGGAATAGATTAAAGGTATATATGACCAAATAAACATTTGGGAAATGGTATATATTTAATGGTTTTGATAACGCTATATTTTATGGATCATCTGATATGATTACAAGTGTAGAAAATGAAGAATATTGTATTGAGGATGAGATTATTGATGTGAATGATGATGAAGATAATATTGTGGTAGTTATAAGTAAAATTTAATATGGGATACGTGATTAAAAAAAATATTTTGAGAAGTTAATGATTTTTGTTTGGATTCAATTGTTTACTCGTTTCCCTAAACATATAGCATTGTCATCTATACAGATGATAAATAATATGAAAGTATGAAATGGTTGTATTGATGAAAGATTTAATTAACAATATTCTATATTTAATGACATTCTTCTATAAAAAATTTATATCCCTAAATGAACATATGATCCCAAATAATTTATACCTTCGATGGGTAAGATATCTACAACAATTCTTTCAAACTCAAATGACTATATATTGTTTTACAAGGATAAAAATTCACTAAAAATGGGAAAAGCATGGTGCTTCTTGATAATAGAAATATGAATCTAGTCTTATATTTGTTGTGTGGAATGTTGTAATTATTTTAAGGTGTATGAACCAATATGGTAGTGAGGAGACTATATGGGAATTGACCGGGAACACAAATATGAGAAATAATGATGGGAAACAACATCACCCAACACAATCTACTCAGAGGATTATAATTGACCATGAGTATCATGAATTTTGAAACAACCTAAGAAATTTTCTTCATGCATTATATATACATGAAATGAATCCTTTTTTGTCTTCAAAAAATCATTCATGGTACATGGTTGGTTATGTTGCAAAATTATAATTTGCCACCATGGTTATGCGTGAAATGAATATACAAAATTTAATCAGTGATGATATCAGTACAAAAACAATTGGTTAATGGTGTTGATATTTATTTGGTTGTGGGATTTAGGTTCTACATTGTATGATGATTATAAAAATGAGGATTTCATGTTGAGATCCTTATTGTAAGAGATAATAAATGATTTTCCAGCATATAAAATCTTTTCATGATATAGAATTTAAGGATCATAACTGTGTCCCATTTTTGAACAAGTAACATAGTCAATTTTGATGAAACATACATTTAAATATATTTTTCTTAGCAAAAATTGATTTCTACTCTAATGAAATAAGTACATATATTAGAAGAAATAATTAGATGGATGTTAATTGGAATGTATAGTACTGTATCTATTAATAGGTGATCATCATTTTGAGAAATTAAAAGATGAGGAAAATACTTTTGGATAAAGAAATTTGAAATCCTTGTGTCATATTGTGAGAAAAAGAGATCATTTTTTAATTACCATATTGGAATTGTATGTATGTTAGATATTTTATTCATATTATGCATGTTGAATATAATATTTGGGATTGTGTAATCTACTCATTTCTAAATTCACCACCCAAAAAAGAGTATGTAATTACTTCTAGGATAGACATGGTTGACATGGGAATATTAGAAGATGTGGCCCCGATGAAGGGAAAAAAATGAACTTTTCATCTTCCATCTTCTTACACTCTTTCCAAGTAGAAGATATATCACTTTTTTTACATTAAGAAAGACATAATGGTTTTAGATGCGTACTCCTGAAATTTCACGTATATAATTTTAATTACCAATTTTTTATGTTAGAGGGTCTTATATTACACAAGTTCCATGTTTTGATGTGAGATCTAATTCCTATAGATTTACGTTTCATTCTTCATACACTTTCCACCACTCATTAACCATGATTTTTTCTTATTCAAGGATATATGAAACAATGATTTAGACCCAATTAAAATGTTAGAAATAAAAGGATAATGTCAATCATATTATGTAAATTGGACGTTTCCTTTCCCTAAACATTCATAGAAATGATGGTTCATTTGATAGTCCACTTGGTGAATATATATTTCACTATATGGTCATGTTCACTATAGATGGATGTACCATAATGAACGATATATGAAAATATTTAATTTGTATTTCAAAAATTGATGTCGTTTAGATGGATGTATTGTGGAGAGATATATTGTTGATGATGTCATTGAATTCTATACTTAATATCTATCTCCTGTGGAAAAAATTGGTCAACTGAAATCTCATCACACTGGGCAACTTATGGGTGAAGGAATTTCTGGAAGTGATGTTGTCACAATCAATATTATTGATTGGGAGGATACTGATATTTATGTTTTTCACAATAGTTTGGAGGTTTTTCTATTTTATGAAACCCAAAATGAAATTCATAATAATTTCAATACATCAAGTACTGAAATATGGATATCAAATACACATATTCAAAATTTTATAAGTTGGTTTTAGGACTGTATTTTTAAAGGGTTAGATGAATATCTGGAATCAATTTTATAATGAAATTATTTTCTAACTAGAGGAAAAAATTTGTATATATTATCTTTTAATGGTTATGTAAATAACGGTTATACGTTATATAAAATTGAACATGATGAAAATAACACCATGAAAAATAGCGGAGTTACACTTATAGATGAAGAGATCCTCATTTCTAGTACTATTTGCGGAATTCTAATTTACACTAATATGTAATAATTTTTCACCATAAAACAAACTACAGATGTTGGATTATAAAAATTATCTAGTTCATGTTTCTTGATGAATATGATTAGATAATAGAAGTGTTGTTAAAATAAATGAATTTGGATTCATGATATTTTATATCAGTAAGGATGTTTACAAAAAGAACCATATATAATGGAATTAAAAGAGGTAAATATATTTTATGTTCTAGATCCTATAAAATGAAAGGTGAAAAATTTTCTATTATCGAACTGTACCATTCAAGGTTCAGATGAAAAATCCACTAAGGATAACCCTTTTATTTGGAAAATGAATTGTTTTCACATTGGTGCCAATGTGTAAGGATATTTTTATGTCATATGTTACCAAAATGAATGGATTTGGATAGTCAGTAGAGGTGTAAAATATCTTTAGACTTTTAAAAATAAAGAGTTCAATAATACATTTGTATCATCTAAATATACATCTTATTACCTCATGTTATTAATTGTTCTCTATTGAATTTATGTAATATAAATAAAATGTTAAACAAGTTCTGTATGTAATGACTTTTGAACATGTTGGTGACCCCAATAGTAAGGAAAAATAGGTCTCAACACATGATGTTCACGCATTGTAGAGAAATAATGACCTTCTACATGTGCTGGGGCTCCCCATTATGAGGAAAAACAGGATTCTCAACCTTTTTCCAATCCAATTTTGAAGGTAAAATGACCATCTACACCTGAGGATGCGACCACTATAGTGGATAAACCTAATGATGATGTTGAGTCCAAGAAAATGGTATGATATTAATGAACTACATTCTATAAAAATGAGTGACATAGTTTGATGGTGATAGAAAAAATTAATAAGGTAAAAATCAATGTAATTAAATATGAAGTTGGGTGGAATACATGTGGCCGACATATTAACCCCCAATAGTAAATTTACCGTAGTTACATTGATATATTCTGTCAATATTTTTCACTTATAAATGAAGTTTTGTGGCCCCATATTGTGACCCTAGTAAATACACTAATGTGGGATGGGATTTTTGTAACATTACAATATCATCTATTTTTTTAAGTAAAAAATAAAATAATGAAACATTTACTTACTCTTCATGATCTCTTTCATACTGCATTTATAGTTGACAACATCTTCCATAAATATGTATTAATGATTTTCAGATGGATTTATAGAATATTTTCAAAACTTCTAATGAGAAATCATGTCAACGATTCAGATGGGAAAATAATCCAGCTCACACCTCTTATACAAACATTGACGATAACCCAAGAAGTGTGGGATACATTTAAAAGCCTTCATTCAGATGAGTCTTTTCATTACTTGGAGGTTATCTACACATTGTTCGAAAAGATACATAATCATCAATTTTTTTACAATTTTATATTTATAAAAAATAAACTATGTGATGAAAATAAGGTATGGGTAGAAAAACCAACATAGCCCTACCATAAAGAAACAATGGTGTGCGATTCACTTGAAAAAAAATTGGATCATAGTTTAAATCTACCTAAATACTTATATGTGTCATTAAACAAAAATGTAATTATGTTATAATATTTATATGAATATCGATGAATCAAAAAAATCCACTTCAGTCCCATTCCATGTGCTATGGAAGGGGAAACATGTAAATAAAGATTAAATACTAATAGATGATAAAACCCAAAAGGGGTGGGAAACATGAATATATATGACATAATTGTTTTTGGAGTAAATCAATTTTAAATATCAATTATTATTTATTTTCATATATTTCATAACTAACATAGTTATATGAATCATAAACACCTATACTAGATGAACACCTACTATCGGTTACCTTGAAGTGGAAATAATAGTGTGGTCTTTTCAGTGGTGGGGGTTTGGGGGTGGCCAACTGAACATATTTTGATAAAAATTAAGAGGATACAAATATGAAAATTAACTATTTAAATGGAAGACTATATAACATTGAAGAAAAAATACAATAGAAAATGTAGATATTATAATCATTAATGGGGGGTAGAAAGGAGAATAAAAATATCATGAATATCCATTGTGACCAGATCTTTCCCCACCGCGATAAGAGTTTAGGTGAGACATTCCACTCAATGTTCTTTCTCAATTGAGGTAATCAATATTATAATTATTGTTATTGTGAAATGTAAATCTGATAGACATTCATACATTTCCTATACTGAGATTCTTTAATGTAAAAATTACTATTTTTTATATCTATAAACACCCACCCATCACCTTATAGCGACGACTATGGTGCTCAACATCAATGATGATAATCTACCCAATAGACCACTTCCAAAAAGGTCATGTAAGAGTGGTGATTCGTATAGCTCATAAGACAAGCTTCTAGCTACCTATACCACTTGATGATGATGATATTCATATGGTGGACCAATATTTTTGAACATTCATTTCATAGACATCATTTCATGTAAAAAACATGTCTAAAGTGAGGAATTCATTTTGAATTTATTTTTCATGATAATGATAGAAAATTTTAGGAAAATAATTGTTTGATCTGATGAATGTTATTATGGACAGACAAAGGGAATTGGTGAAATGTAAGACTAACTAAAAACCATCAGAAGGACTAAACATATAATGAAAATTAAATTTCCAAAGCATGTATACCCGTCCTGAGTCATATGCTTATTTGCATGAAATAATAGTTCATGTGGATAAAAAGTTCAAAATGGTAGTAGCCAAAAAGTTTAATTTGAATGAATAATTTAAAAATTTTGTGAAGACTACCATGTTTTTCATAATGTAAATTAAATCATCTATGATGATATTCTGGGAAACTCAGTTGTAAATTTATACATGATATAAGTTTTTATGATTTTATCTTACAAAACCAGATATAATGTGTTATATATAACTAAATACGTTTCATATTTTCGGAAAAAATATATATAAATAAACAAATTTAGAAATTTACCCATGATGTTTTGGACTTTTTCGTCCTCACACCACTTCTAAAGACCAAAAAATATCCAACAAATGGATGATATTGTGGTTATCCTCATCAAATAGTTTGAAAGAAAAAAAACGGATGCAAGGAATTTGTTAATGCCAACAGTGTTGGGGTTAAAATAAGAAAATTAAATTATATAAAATATATTGTCATTATTTTCATTAGTTATTCCTTTTTTATAAAAAAATGTGTCCTCATTGCGGTCAATTCCGATACTCAAATGATTTATTTCTTGAATTCGATACTTAGATAACTAAACACCCAACAACACATGATTGTTTTTTTATTAATTTTTAATACTATTCATCAAATTTTTTAGAATTAAAAATTATCTTATATAAAATATATTATATTTTATTGAGGAGACTTTTCTGATAGTGTAGTGCCTCAATATCATAAATAAAATGGAATGAGGCCAGGGGGTAATCACAAGGACCCTGGAAATTATTTCCATTGGACAAGTATAAGGGAATATATAATAACATTTCACTATCAAAAAAAAATAACATGTAAATTATTTATCATCCGCAATGTTTCTATAATGTCCAAAATAGACAAATGGAAATGATTATGGTTATTTGTATTGTATGTTTTGGGATAGATCATATTAAATGAACAAACTATCATTCCCTAAGAGTTATTTTCATTGAAAATTATTATTTCATTTAAAATATTAATTAATCATTTATATATTTATATTTTTATAGTACTAAAATGAGTATAGAAAATCTTCATATTCATTAGATGATTTAAATTTTCCTAGAAACGAATGGATAACATACATACTATTAGAATGTACGGAAAAAAATAAAAATCTGACAACCATATAAGTAATTAATTTTTCATATTTCTATAAAACTTATATTCTTTTAATATTACTGAAAAATAGTTTTCCCTTATACTGGTGGGTTACTTTTTTCTAGTTAGGGCTGTTTATTTGATGCTTCTCATGATTATGAAAGATTGGGGTTCACGGCCGTAACTGAGATAATGAAAAAATGGGTCATGAATGTATATTGCTAAATTAAAATTTTAATTCATACAATTTAATAAAAATTGACATTAATTTTAGTAAAACGAACAATACATATACTAAAATCCAAGAAAACACGTTTGGATTGTTCTAATACATCATTAAAACAATTCATATGACATTTTTGATATGTTGAAATCTACTCCACCTAAATATTATGCATGGTGTGACCATTATATTCTTCGTTTTTTATTTAAAATTGAAATTAATTTTTTTTAAAAACAAGGGACATATTGGAAACCAAGAAACAACATTGATACATTAACAAAATGAACCCTATGTTAATTGTGAGATGTATCAATCAAATAAACATAAATATGATTCATGGTGTGACTATTATCATTCCATGTGTGTCAATTTATTTAAAATTGACATTAATTTAAGTAAAAAGTTCATGTCACATACTGAAAACCGAGTAAACACATTCTGATTATTTTGAAACATTTTAACAATGATCTATAGGTCATTTTTGATGTGTAGGTTTCAAAATAACCTCAATCTGACATAGCGTGTGAATGTTATAACTCTTAGTGATACTTTTTATTTTCTATTTACATTGTTTTTTATAAAAAGAACAAGTAACATAATTAAAAATAATAAAACACATTCAAATTATTTTTATATTTTAGGAAAATGATCTATGTGTAATTTTTTATGTTTATGAATCAACAAAAACTCAGTATGATTAATTTGGTGGCTGGTATTACTCATTTTGGATCTTTATTTTAAACTAAATAAATTTATTTAAAAAGTACACGTGACATACTAAAAAATTAACAAACACATTCAATTTTTTTGATACTTTTGGGAAAATATCCATGAGCAATTTTTGACTTTTAAGAATTTACTAAACCAAAATCCTGTTCATGGTTTGACCATTATTACTAAAATTTACTCTTATCTATTAAAAATTATCATTTTAGTTAAAAAGGTAACTCACTAAAAACCATGAAAATGAAATCTGATTTTCATAATAATTTAGTGCTGTGATTCTATGGTAATTTTTGACATGCTGGAATTAATCACAATTAAATCTGACGCATGATGTGACTGATATGAATAAAAGTGTATGTTATAAGTTTAGGAATTAAAATTTATTTCAAACTATGACACGCATTAAAAAAAATAAATCTTTCTATGATTTTCATGATAAATTTTGAAAGTTTCTTATCAGTAATTATTGTTATGTTTTAGGTTTTCTCACATCAATGTAATACATGATGTAACCTGGGTTACTCAAAATGTGTGTTCATATATTGAAATAGATTTTTTTGTTAAAAAAACTACAATAATACAAAAAACCAATAAAAATCGTTCAGATTATCTTGATACATTCAGAAATAAATATATAAGTTGTGATGTGTTGGAATCAATATTTACTCAATATGATACACAATGTGACCGATATGACTTAAAGTGTCTCTATTTATTTAATAATGAAATTATTTTTAAAAAAAAGAACAAGTGAAAAACTAAAAACCAAGAACAGACAATCATATTATTTTGATAATTTAGTAAAATTATAAATGTGCCATTTATATTGTGTATGAGTCAACCACCCCTCAATATGATGTTTGGTGTGACTACTATGACTCCATGTGAGTTATTATATTTACAATTTATGCTAATTTTTCAAAAAATATAATAAGTTTCATCCTAACAATTAAAAAACATATTCATATTGTTTTTCTATTTTTTTTAATGATTTATAAGTCATTTGAGTCATGTAAGAGTCAACCACACATCAATATGATGCATGGTGTTATTGGTATATCAAAAATTGTCTATTCGTAGTTTAAAATTGATATTTTAGTTCAAAACATGCCCCTCATTGAAAACAAAGATGGAACTGTCCAATTAAAATAATAATTTATAAAATTGATATATATGTCATTTGAGTTGTGTATAAGGCAGTCTCACATGAAACAGACACATGATGAGACATATATGACTAAAATTTAATGTTTCTAGTATGAAATGACATTTTAGAAAAAAAACTATCATTTTGAAAACTGATGAAACACAATCGTATTATATTGATACATTAGAAAAATGATCCATAAATCATTAATGAGGTGTAAGAAATCTGCAAACCTCAACATGATGCACTGTGTGGTTGTTATAACACAAACTGTCTCTTTTTATTTAAAAATGACATTAATTTTGGTAAATAGATGTGACATACTGAAAACAGGGCAATTGAATTCCAATTGTTTTCATAATTTAGAACAATGATCCACGAGTCTTTTTGGACTTGAATGTGTAAAATTTTACTAAATTAAATGCATGGTGTGACCAATATGCCTCCATGAATCTCGTTTTATTTTAAATTTACAATAAAATAATAATAAAGAAAAATTAACATTCGAAAACCATACCAAACAGATTCATATTGTTTTAATAATTTAGTACAATGATCCATGAGTCATTTTTTTAATTTATGAATCTACTACACCCCAACATGATGCACTGTTTGACAAGTATGACTAAATGAGTACATTATTATTTAAAATATTACATTTTAGTTAAAAATTTGACACTCATTAAATACTACGAAAACACACAATGATAATCTGGATAATTTTGAATAGCAATTAAAATGTCACTTGTGATATGTAATAAGTAATATCAAATCCTAAAAATTTACAATGTGACCAATATAACTCAAAATTCATTTTTCAATTTTAAAATGATATTTTATTAAAAAAATGAAATACTATAAATAGTGAAAACCCATTCTAATTTTTTTGATACATTAGTAAAATTTTCCATAAGTAATTTTTTGAAGGTTGGAGTCAACCACACATCAATATGACACATATTGTGACTAGTATAACTCTAAATGTGTCACTATTTAAAATTGACATTAATTTTAGTAAAATAAAACATGAAAAATGTAGAATTGAGAAAAAACCTTTCGATTGGCTTGATATATTTTCAAAATGATCTGTATCTCATTTGTGACATGTATGAATCTTCCCACATCAATATGACTTATGATGTGAATGTTATAACTATTTTTTTTCATTTTTATAATAAATAAAAATAAATAAAATTATTATATCATATTAAATTTTTTTTTCGTTACAGTATTAGTTACATAGTAATTTCTTTCAAATATGGGCGAACTCTTTTGCTCAGTTTGAGATGTTTTTTTGAAACTAATACAATGGGTGGAAATTTTTTATAAGAGAAAACATGCATCCAAATTTAAAACATTAATGTTTTAAATGATTGTTACATAATTATAAATGCAATTATATAAAATATTATTTGAAATGTATATTGTAGTGTATTCATGTATTAATGATGTAAAATTTATTTCAATTAAATTATAAAATATTTATTTATAGGTTAAATGTTTTTACTCGGTGTAATATTAGATTAACATCCCATTGTATAAATCTAGGACTTTAATAACCCTCATAAAGGGGATTCTTTGTCAATAGTAAAAATAGAGATTACATAGGGTGAAATTTATCAGTAATAAAACAGAAATTCTAAAGTTGGCCTTTATGAGTACTTTTTTAGCACACATAAAGGACCCCTTTTATCATGTATTTCTTAGAAATAATAATGGGGACCACTATTAATCAGCATTGAGATTAACATTGTTTATTTAGCACTGTTAAAAGGCCTTTTCACATTGAAAAAGGAAATATCTATAGTAGTGTAGGTTATCAACTCATTTATTATGATATTCAATATACGACTATAATTTTGTATGCAGAAAAGATCTATACAAACCTTATTATTAACTTTTAATTTCATTCTTCCTATGTTAGGTTCATGATTTATTCATAGAAGCTATACATATTTCATCCATTCTAGGATCTTTTTATTGTAGTTTTTTCTACTCTTATATATAGTTCAACCATTCCATGTAGTTGATGCAACGGATGGTTAAGCGGAAAATTGAGTTGAGATTATGGTCAATAAATAATCTATGCATTTGCATGAGGCATAAAGACCTAAAAAGCCAAAGGATAAAGATAGTTCATGAACCAAATCCAAATTCATTCCATAATCCATTAAGATAAAGGAAGTACTCTTTATAAATATAGTGTAACACATAAATTACTAATTTGAATTTCTATTTCATAGTAATAATTCATATTTTCTCTATCATCCTAATGTGAGTAACCATTTTTCAATAGACTTCCTATTTATCTACAGTATGCCACCCCACACAGTGGTGATTCACTACTCTTATACACTTTTGACATTCACTTCCATCCTATGGGTTGAAATAATTCCTCAATTATTAACCTCATGATTTCACCATGATTTTAATGTTTCCCCTATCACACATTGATGAGCAGAGATTCACGAAATGTGTTTATGCTGGCTCCTTGGATTACAACAGCCAGAATAATTTTGTATTAATCATATATAGATATATTTATTAAATTTTTTTCTACACTAATTAGTAAATAATAATCATTATGTAATAAATTATATTTCATAAAAAACCGTTAGTACATTTTTTAAGCATTATGAACAATCCTAATATCATCAAAATACATTTTCATATAACATTGTGGTATCTGAATGCGTCATATAGACATACATATATTCATTATCAATTATAAAATCCAAATATATCATAGAAAATAAATTTTTAATCCAAAACATAAGCCATAAAATTGGGATTAACAAATATTATTTATTTCATTAAATGATAAAAAATTCATCTGCATTCAAATGTAGTGAATGAAACAAATTATAACTGGAAAAAATATAAGGATAAAACAAGATGATATATAATTAATATGGACTAACCTTAAAATATAGGGGTTCCACCTCCTAATTCATTGTATATCTCCAATTATTGGTCTTCCCAAAATATATCATCCATATATCCCATAAAAAATACAATACAATATCTCATGTATCACAATTCATTATAAGTATTATCTTCCATTTAATTATTATATAATTATGATGATGGACTCTAATACATTGGATTAAACATAATTTTTCAATAACAATGTCAATTATTTCTAGTCTATATTATTAATATAGTGTTCCATAGGATTATTAAATCCTTTTAAATGTTATTTATTTTCTTATACCGTTAATCCGTTCAACCCTAATGTCTATTCCATCCTCACACTATTTTGTGATTCAAATGAGGTAGTGAACCTATAGGATTTGAAATGTCATCATTTATTTATACTAACATTCATTTCCATGACATCACAAATACCATGTGTCCCCCCACAATATATTGATCATGAAAACTAGGGATACATATTCTTCTAGACGACACATTAGGATAATTTATTTCATTTTGGAAGTCTCTATTATATCTAATTTTTATCACACAATCTTCCCTCAATATGATATATGAAGATATGCCACACAATCATGAAATAAAAAATTATTTCTAAACTAAAGACAATATACTATTTACTCTTATCCATGGATCCAAACTCATACCATTGATCTATACAGATAAATCTCCATTATCAACCATGAAAATATTTTAAATAATACTAGAACAAACTCAGAATATGAACACACTTCTTGTAAGTTCTATAATGAAAAAGATTAATATATTAATAACTATAAAAAGTTTTCTCTCAGATTCCTTATGGTATTAACATTATATAATGACTAAACATTTTATATCATCTAAATTTTCATTATAATAATATATTCCTTAGAAAAATATATTGGGGAGAAAGTAAAATAATATATATAATTATAAAATCTTACATACAGGAAAATTAAAAGAGATATGATATCATGTTCTTCCAACAAAACACATATTATTAAAATTATATTATCATGTAATAAAGGTTAAACATATAATATATAAAATATTATTCATTTTGTAATAATAATCTATTTTTTATAATGTCACTATAAAACTATAAATTCACATTATAAAAAATATTACGTTAAATCCAACCACCCGATTGAGTAGTTAATCAGATCATGAATATTCTTAAAAACATTCTATAATTTTATTTAATACAAATTAAATTCAAATAATTATTTTAAAATATTTCATAAAATCATACGATTCACCATTATTAATCCTACAGATATTAAATAGAATTAACTGATGACTCCCTATGTAAAATAATGGACATTTCTTTGTAATCTCAATGAATAATAATTAAATTAATATCATTATTTCATTACTATAAATTCAAAATCTATAGTCACAAAATTCTTATAAAAACATAATATTATTAATTTTATCATTCATTCATTAACAATTATCCCATCATCAACTGATGATTCTTATGAAATCTAGAAGATATTTTAGATATACATTTTGTATTATTTTATTCCAAAATTAATGAAAACCTTTGTTGTCTATTAATTGTAAATGAGGGTTTTACTTTTATTATAATATAAAATATCTCAATAAATACTCATGTGTATTTATAATAATGCATAATATAAACTAATAAACATTTTATATGTTATAAAAATAAACCTCAATATAATAATTGAGTGAATACAATAAAACTCATTGAATATAAAATTTATTTATTTTTTCTGCCATCTTCAATCCAATCCCATAATGATTGTCTCTCACATTTAGACATAAAATTATTTCAATATCATGTCAGACAATACTAAAAAATTATTTACTATAAATGTGTTAAAACTCACCATGAATTTTAGAAACCTAAAAAACATGAAAAATATGGTTTATAAATGCTATAAATTACTAAATATAATTTTATATCCAAAATATTAAATTTATCATTTCATAACATCTATAATTAATTCCATGAATTTAAAAAATTTGATGATGTATTGATATAGATATGTACATTATAAAAATAGTGACAAAAATGCTGTGTATATATCCACTGATCCTTATATATCCACTAAACATGAAATTCCATTCCCCATACAATGAATTCACACTAATTAATTGAAATATAATCCACATAACAATGTATAATACCTCAAATTTAGAGGATTTAAAAAATAAGATATAATAGGTAAATGTGTATAGATATTACCTTAATTTAATTAATTAATTATTCAAAAAATTCATTCATCAAGGAATAAAATTGATGAAATTTTTGAATAATTGGTGAATTAACGGTAAAAAATGTTTCCAACACATTTTCATGTTATTGAAAAACCATGGGTAGTGATGGTGTAATGATAATAAAGCCCAAAATAAAAATAGTTTTTTATTCCCTTAGCTCATGGTATATAAAAAAATATATCCAATGGGGTTCAACATTAATAATACATTAATAACAAGATATATTTTGAAATCGTAACATGGTAGAGAAATAGTTTTATGAATACAGTATTAATGGTCTTCCAACAGGCTTGAGATTGGAACTATACTTCTAGTGTCCCATTATAAATCAACCAGTGATCCAAATATTATAACCTATATATAAACAAGTAGAAAATCATTATATAAAATCTATAAAAATAAAGCATGATCCCCCTATTTATATAAATACCAAAATTTTGATTCCCTGAAATTTACATTACATTATATATTACTCAAATGTTAGTTAATAAAGGTAATTAAAAACTTCTCGTAATAATTATTTTCCCCAATTAAAATATAAATCATTTTTCTGATAATATAAATATATGTAATTTTTCAAGAAAATGTATCTGTTATTTTCTCTCTCAAAACACTAATATCCTTCTTTATACATGTAATTACAACACATATTTATAATTCAAATAAAATTAATACAATGTTAAATCAATTATATGCCTTAAAAATATTAGTAAAAACATCATATAAATAATAGGGTATTATTATTATATTCTCATTCATATTTCCATGATAAAAATTTAATTATCTAATTAGTATAAACCAATTAATAAAAACAATTTCAAGACGATTCATATATTCAAATTATTTTCCATAAATTCCTATAATGAAAAAATGAAAAAATATGGGGTTACCAATATATGATCATGCCAATAAACCCAAATATTTCCTTAATTTCCCCGTTATAAATTTCATTAAATTATTTTAAATGCACAATTTATACTAATAAAATCATATTTCTTATACCTAGAAATATATGTAGGAATATAGAAACACTCTAAAATAAACTACTATAATGTTAATTAAATATAATTATACAATAAATATTGAACATGGAAAAATAATAGATCAATCCAAAAATAATTTTCATCGTTCACTCCTAGTCATATTGTTAATATAAATAGGAAATATTAGACACCATTTTGTTTTATATTTCCTGAAAATTATATACCAATTCATACAACAAAACTCACATGTGATTGTCAAGAACTATTAGATCTCATGGATTTTTTCCTCAACTCCATAAAAATCAATATCCTTAACCACAATAATATATTTCATTAATATAGTTCAATTTAGACACTCACTTTCAGTCGATTCACGAAATAAATTTTAAAAATATTTTCTTCACATTTTTCTAAATTAAAATATCACCAGACCAAAATTTATAGAAAATTTTTTAATGGAATGTTCATAAAACCATTTTATTTAAATTTTATCTTATATGACATAATTTTTATGAAACTAGTTGTTTTTAATCTAAAAAACCTTTTAAAATTACTTATGAAGAGAATCCATCAATATTTATAAATCACATAAAACATCAAACACTTTTGATATAAATTTATTTTATCACTAATAATAATTCATCTAAGTTAATAATTAATCAATTGTTAATTATTTTTAATTAAAACTTCATCATTGAGGGAAAATATGTCGTTCATTAAAACATTTACATATATTGTGCACTATGCATACTACTGTCATAATGCATGATCCAACATTGAGATGTACTCTTCCCTAATCAATTTTACAAATATTGAGTCTGATCTATTATATACAATTTATCCCCAAACCAATATTTTATTCATAAATTGTTTTTCAATAAAAAAAATTTGTAAATACACAAAAACAAGGCACTAAATTCTTGTTTTTATTTCCCAGAAAAAATAAAACCTTAATTTTATCTTTTAATATCCTATCCCCACAATCGCATTTTTTGTTTGAAAAAACATATTCTATAATTCCTTATTATCATCCATGAATTACCCCCAATTCATGTTCCATGTCTTAGTGTTTTATTATCTCATATACACCTAGCCATATAAAAATTATTAACATCATATAGGATTTATAAAATCGATTAAATAATGGAATATATAATTAATTATTCATATGTTTATCATAACACAATTTTATGAAATTTTGTATTTTTAAATCTTTTCATCCAACATATCTTACAAGTGGAAAAAACATTTTAGAAAATTTTGTCAAATACTGGGATTATTTAAATGTAAAAAATATGGTAAATGTTACTAATATAAAAATTATCATTATTCTATAATTATAATTTAATTATTCATTAATTAATATATAGGAATCTAGAACTGATGAATGATATAAAAACTATATAATAGTTTTCAAAAAATTATCATAGGTTCCAGCCAAACATATAAAAAATAGAGAACTAAATCAACAATATTCCATGAATATTACTAAAATGATATTTATCTTTATATCAATGTTGAAAAATAAACTAAAAACGAAACAAGATGGTTTTATAATATATATTAATACCTACATATGCATGCAGTTTAGTGGAATGTATATCAATATTGAATTATTTTTCCACTAACCTTAAATAATATATATATAGTGATCAAAAATATAATATAGATAAATTTATAGAGTTCAACATAATCATCCTAGAACATTAATATTTCATGTTCATTATGTACAATTAAACATGTACACATCTGAGAATAAACATCACACACACGATTCATTATTCAAATAATTTCTACAAATGATAATCTTGTGTAAGAATAAGATTTAAAAAGAATGTTGTATCATAATACTAATCATGGATATTATATAATAATACTATCACATCATATAAGAGAGAGTAATTTTTTTTCACCCATTACATCGACAATAATTTATATATATGTGTGTCTTTTTGATCATTAAATTAATAATAAACTATGAATGAGTATTTATATGGTATGTAAAATAAATTCCACCTACTTCCAATAAACATGTTTTAGGATTAATTAAAATTTTATTTTTAGACCCACCAAATATAAATTAGATGGGTTATACAACCGAATAAACTCCACCAGTTAACCATCCATGGTATATGTATAATGAGTATATCCAGGGGGATGTGTTAGTATAAGACAATTAAAAAATGTACAATTATTGTAAACTAGTTAGAGAGCACTCAATTTTATATCTGGTTTAAAACCACTCATGAGATAGAAAAATCCCAACTCCCCCAGACATTAATGTGTTATTTTTCCTGAAGAGTGAAATTTTTATTATGAGATAAAAATTGAGTAGTCTAAAATTTGAATAGAAATATTCACAAACCTCATTGCATGAGATGATATAATCATTCTCTAATTTTTCATTTATATAATGTGGATATTGTTTCATGATAACATGAGTTTGTATTAGAGTATCTTTGTGGAATTCAAAATTTATTCTCTCATGTTCACTCAATTTATTATTTTATATATGCTTCAAATACACGATTATGTTTCACTTCATGAGATTTTTTCAACTATTAGTATATTTCAATTTTATGAATATCCTAAATGAATATTAAACATATTTTTATCTATTATAAGATAATCATATACATCAAATATTGAAAATATATTTTTCTTTACTAAATGATATATCTTTATTTTTAAATAATTTTGTAATCATCAATTATTTTAAACTTGATAATAATATTATAGAATCATTTAAATTGCAGTTTAATAATGTTATAATATATAACATAATAAAAAAATTATAAATATTAAATGAAATTTTTTATTACAATAAAAAAATAAAAAAATATATACTTTCATCCAAGAATGGTAGACAATTATCCAATATTATATAATCTTGATTTTACAAATTCTGTTTTTTGTATATGTTTTACATCAAAATATATATCTCTAGCATAAGATATTTAATAGAATCTCTCATTGAAAAATAATGGTAAATGATGAAACAAAATCATTAGATAAAAATCCAAAGTGGTCTATAAGATAATTATATATTTATCTAATCATTGGAATAAATATTCAATTATATAGTGGAAATTATTTTTTTCCCTGGAATCCAATTTACAAATAAAAAATATAACAATCTTATTATTATAATGATGAAACAATCATCAATATTCAACTCACTTCATATATGAGATATTTCAAAATATAGGGAAAAAATCAGTGCAATGTGATTTTTGATATGTTTTTAAAATATATCCAAACATCATCTCTATTTGAAAAAACTACCACAATATAATTAATGAGGATATATAACGTAATTTCAAAATAATTTATTCCCTTATTATTTATTAATGATAGTCGAAAAATAAAAAAAATTATAAAAAATAATTACCATTTGTTTTGTAGACAACATAATTTAAGTCATAAAAAATAAATTTTCAACCATAAATTTTAGGGATTGTGTATCCAATTGTGAGAAAATCAATACTAAAAGAGAATATGATTCAAGATCATTAGTATAAATGTCATTTGAATAATAAATTTATATTTGGTAAATAGTTTTAATTTTAATGATTTATTATACAAAATAGATATTCTTTCAATTAATATTTTAACATCTATAACATTATATTGTACATATATAAAGAACTCATTTACCCTCCAAATACATTATCATGAATAAATATTTTTCAACCCCATGAATGATATCATCAAAATTTATATCATTATTTAATTGATAAAAATTATTTATATTGTATCCCTTATAATCATGAACAATTTTTTACCATTATTAATGATACCAAATAACTCATTCTCAGTGCTAAAATTCTAATTAAACAAATCAATCAGTCATCGAATAGACAGAAGGTACCATCCCATAAAGCATTAATGAAATATTAATAATTCTTATGATCTATGTAGTGTGTGGTATAATATGTAACAATCCGTGGAAGAATAGAAGATTAATCAATGTGGGAGTGAATAGATCATGTAGTTATTTATATTGAAATGGTTTAACTATAATATTTAAAAAATTCATCTAAATAAACTTATGTTAATTTGTTTTTATCATATTATCCAGGATATTCTATTTAGTAGATAGAAATATAATATCAAATCCCTGAGATATAAAATTAACATCATCAATTTATAATTTATCAAAAATTTATATATTTAAAAATAGGGATCCATCATTTCAGACTTATTTTTATAAATCTAGTTTTTTTATTTTATCATTATAGAAAAATGTACATTGATTCAATGTAAATTATGTTCTTCTTTCTACCATTGTACATGTGATAAATATTGAGTAGTATCTATATATTTCTTGTAGGGTACTAAATTATGTATAATAATTCTTCTCAATAGTTTATATTATATAATCTTGTATGAAAAACTCACTACCCACCTTAAAATAAAATTTATTATTTATTAATAAAACCCAAATAATGGAGAAAAATTTCCCACAATTAAAATATTAAAAATTAAGAAAAATAAATATTTATAATTTCATATTGGTTGTGAGAAGGATGTCAATAAAAGATCCCAATAAAGTGTAGATCTCCCAAATTTATATAGCCAAACTGACACATGAAATATGTTTATACATCACATTAATTCAAGTTTACTTAAAAACAAAAATCAACCACAACCCCCATTATCTATCTTATTTTTCCCTTTACTAATTAACTCATCACTATCTGATCTGCTAGTCATAAAAAATCATCATAGAACCAAAAATATAATCCTTAATAAAACAAATCATCACTACTAATAATTAAATATTGACTAGATTTTATCAGAAACACTCTTAGATGATACTCAACAATATAAAAATAGACCAATATCAAACACCATGAAAAAGTCAACAACATCACAGATAGATTAACTCCACTATAAATAAAAGGACATAAAACTAATAACATATGAAAATATCATAGATATCTCAAAATATAATAAGGTTGAAATAAATCCATAGTACCCTCACAAAAAAATTGATTTTAGGTTGGTCTCAATATATATTTTAGAACAACCCAGTTAGGGAGAATGAGTAGTGTTTTATATGGATGGATAGGCCACCACCAACAATTTAATCCACCAACCAATATGGTTTTAGAAATGTTTATAAAACTAACTACCTTTGAGATCATGTGGATTAACAAGGAATGTGATATTAATGAATAATAATGACAACATAACACACGAGACCCACATCCAACAACAGATCAGATATTTAGGCCATATGAAAAAGATGAAATACAAGAATGGAAAAACCATGAAATAATAAATGGGGGAAATACCCTATAGGTAATATAATACCACTTTGCCAAGATGAAGACACAATTAGAGAAAAATGTGATGCTGAAGAAGTAAAATAATGATATGAATATGTAAAATTCCCATATGGGGCTCCAACCACAACATGAAGGGTTCTAGAGGAAACCCTCAGTGGAGTTGAGAGGTGGAGTTAGGGAATGTCAGTTGAGAATGACTCCATCGATAAAAATAAATATTAAAAATTACAATATGTTGGTTTTCACATATAATAAACCTATCTAGTCAATGAATACATTATTAAATAAATTAAAGATAATTAATCTATGATATAACTATTGTAGTCTATGAGTACTTTTATATACTAAATCATTATTTTCACATATAGTATATAGATTTCAGGGTGAAAACCTTGAGACATCACTTATTAATATATTTTAATTTTTTATAATTAATTTTTTATACTATATGGTAAATCAATTTGGACGTATTTTTTATTTTTAAAATTCATTTGGACATTATTAATTTAAAACTTCACTTGGGTTGCATTAGTGTCGTTTGACCAATATAGTATTCTTTAAAAAAAAATTGAATATCATTATAATATTTGGATTGAGGTGAAAATTATAAATTCCTTTCTTGAATAAATTGTCAAATATATAAAAATAAAAAATCACCAATAATTTACATTTAATCTAATCTCTTTATACAATCAAAAATATACTTGAATTTACTTTTTGTTATGAAATTATTATATATATATATATATATTATCATTTCCATTCCTTAATGATACATATTATTAGGATATAGGTGATGATCGAATCATCTTTTATTTAATATATGATTGTTTATTAATTTATCAATTATCAAATACCATGATAAAATTTCTTAATATAAATTCAAAAAATATTTTTCAACATATACACATTCTTATTATATTGATGAATAACATAACGATCTATATATTGAATGTATTTCCATTTTTTAGGATTATAATATGAAAACAATATGTCAATTTTAAATGCATTAAAATTCATTTTCACTACTATAATAATGAATAATTATTACATTCACATGATAATGATGAGGTAAATTGACTAATCAATTATAATTATATCTTCAATAAGGAATTATATAACAAAAAATAATTCCATGATTTAAATGAAAATACATTATTAATTAGTAATTTATTTTATAATACTCATGTTTCATTGTAATTTTCTTATTTTGCAAATTGTGAAAAATATCTTTTACTTAATATTTTCAATTATAAAAAATCCATCATTCGTATCAATGTTCCAACTGTCACTATTTTTATCCAAAAAAACATATAAAATATAATTCCATAACATAATGGTATATTCATATATACAAATTAATTTAATATATATAAGTCTTATCCAATCCATAATGAAATTTATTATATCAACTTATAATTCAATCCAAGATTTATAAATTATTTAATGAATTTATCTTTAATTATCATTAATTGTTTTTATATTAATTGAAATTATACTCCAATTCTCTACCCTATTAACTATCAAAGAATATTATTCATTCTAAAATTTTAACTTTATCCTATTAAAATTTATCAAAATCTAGAAACTAGTTAATTATGTTTTAAAAAAATATAAGATTTTACAATTTATTTCAATTTTTTAAATATATGTGAATATTTCTACAACCATTATATATATCTAACTTAATATAATTTCTTCCATATTGTTCTTAAAAGAAGTACTTTCAATGACCTACGTCAATTTAAATTTTAGTTTCTTCAGGTCTGTCATATATATTTGTGTTTTATCATTAATAAGGAAATAAAATTCATTATATGTAATATGGAAAGGCGAAAATATAGACTATTTAAAATATATTTTCATGCGACATTTTTAATGTGTATCTATTTATTCATGCAAATATTAATAAAAAAATCTTAATATTATACACCATGTTTTTTAACTAGACAAAACATAATACTGATTATTTATCTAAGGTTCTTTTATATTCCTCCAAATAGATTTTAGCGATCTCTGTAAAATTATTTCTTGAAAACCTCATGTTATCCTTTACATTAAATATTTCTACAATATACTTCTTATAATTAAATGAAATTTATGAATTTAATTATGTTTGTAATCATATTAAAAAAATAACAGAAAGATAAAATCATTAACAAAAAATATGTTATTCTACAGAATAACAATAATCCTTGGTAATATTTTCATAAAATCTTTTAAATGATCTAAATCCCAAAAAATCATTTATTTTAGTTCAAAATCATAAAAAAGATATGTTTTATAGAAAAAAATCCATCTATCATAGAAAAAAAATAAATGTGTTCGATTTTTTATTTGAAATAAACTGAAATCATGTGGACTTTTATCACATAATAATTCATTTATAAATTATATATCCATATTGGTAGTTTATTTTTTCAATAATTTGATTTCGTCCTTGGACTAAAGCCACCTGCCAAATTCTGTAATTTTATTTATATATAAGTATAAATATAATTATTTAATTTCAATTACATTATATTTACCTTAAATATGATATGTTTCTATGTTATACATGATATCATAACATAAGCTCCAAAATTATCTTCTACATTTTTTTATATTTACCATGACATTAAAAAACAAACAAAATCATTTCTCCATAGAAATTTTCAAAAATTATAGGTCACCCTAATCAATTCATATCTCAAACATCATCATAAATTAATAATAAAACACAATCCTAATAATATATTCACCGTCACTGATATCATTTTTTACCAGTCTATAGAATGTATATATTTTATAAAGAACTAAAACTGCATCTTGTGATGTTTCTATTAATGACATATCCAGTTCTATTTCATTACCTAAATTTTTATTAATAATATTTTTTATTTATATATACTAATGGTTGAAATATATTTCCAATATCTAAATATTATAAATAAAAATTATCAATAAATTATTTAATATAATTTTATTAATTTAGTGACAAAAAGTTATCATATTTTCCCCTGATAATGTTTTTCATGATATTTTATTTATTATAAGTGAAATAAATTTATTTTAATTATTTAAAAAGGAATATGAATAATAGTTTATATAATTTATTATATAAACTTATTTTAATATTTTTTACCCATTTATGTGAGAGTTATGTGGGTAATCGTTATATCCAACAAAAACTCATATAAGGAAAATCCATAATAATAGTTAAAAAAATTTGTAGTGGGTTTCTATGGGGGGTTGTGTCCTAATTAATCAATTTTTCCCACAAATTGATCCCATGGTCCTTATTTTTATGTATTTTATGTAATCAAATTATATAATTTTAATGAATTATTAAAACAAATACATAATATTATCTATAACATGTGATAATTAAAAACTAATCAATTAATGATTATTCAAGAAAATCATTAATGGGGTGGACATGAAATCATAAAATGTATATCTACCAAAAGTTAATTCATATTGTATTAAAACATTAATATATGGATTTAGTATTAAATTTATTATTTCCATTGCACGTTTCTATATTTAAGAGCTCATTTTTTCTACCTTATTCTATTCTCTAGAAAAATTATTGTTATTATTATATATAATTCTCCGTGATTGTGTTTTCAATATCATGGATGGAATTAATGTTAAATGATTGGTGGTTGATTTAATTTACAACCAATATTCCCCTCTCAATTCTCCAATCCATTTGACATTATATGTCATTACGCCCTCTTAAACGATCCAAAATGGATAAGGTATGATGGTAGGGAATGAAACAATAACATGAAAATCATATTCCTCCCATCAATATTATATCTTATCTATTATGTGAAATAGAACCAATCAAAACTTTTTATTGGTAAAAAATTTTACAATTGTGATATTAGGTAATTTAGGCGACCATTTAGTGCTCCATCCATAGTAGATTCTATAGTGACCTTATCCTTTTATATATAACATTACATGATTTTAAGCCTAATTAAACATCATATTAAAATCCAAGGATTGTGAAGTAAAGTGTCTTGGAAGAGTAGGAAAATAAAATGGAAAATATGTAACTAAATAAAACATTTTATTATTTAGTTTTCATAATGATACCTTAACTTCCATTGACCTCATAAAACATCATGGGATAACCTAGGAATTACATGAATAAAGGGATGAGCTAAAATCCTAGTAAATCAATGAGAATAAGAATAAATACTTATGAAATGTGTTAGAAAACATGACATATAGAAATACAAATCCTTGTAATGTAAGAAATCATAACATATAAACATTGAGTTATACGAACATGTAATCATAGAAATGCTACAGCAACGTAAATCAGGAATTTAGTATGAGTCCAGGCCAACTTTCAAGATCATTTCCCATAGAAGAACAAGCCACAACTGATCGCCAAGACCATCACACAAAACATATCATGAGACATCACACTAACTAATTAATTGGAGATCTATCTAGGTGCACCCATATAAAAAAGTTCATGAATATTCTATCCACATAAATTATAATACATAATCAACCATAGATAAATGTAAGGTATCCCATGGAGTTAAATTGGTATAAAATTCATGACATAAAGAAAAAGGAATGGGAGTATCATATAAGATTAAATGATGGAAAATAATTAAAACATAAATGGACTTTAGTTAGGTATAAGAGGAATATACCGTGGTGGGTGATGTAAAAATTAATTGAAAACTTGTAAGATGAGTATTTAAGAAATTTATAGCATTAAAACATTTTATTGCGGTTTAAGGAAAATACTAAAGAGATTTTAAAATAGAAAAGAGAACAATATTTTATATAAAACCCATGAAAATAGTGATTTTATAAAGACAATGGTGTTTTATATAGTAGTATAGAGTGCACCTGAATTTCAGTAAAAATAATTGATGTTACCTTATAACAATTATTCTTTCTGAGAAGTATCGAGGAAGGAATCACATAAAAGCATATAAAAACAACAAAAGGGAATGTGGGTAGGTACATGAAACATAATTTTTGAGAATATAAACAGAATTTAGGAGTTTTACATAAAATTAAAAGAGAACATCATATGCCTAAAAAGAATTATAGAGCAACCTGAAGGAATAAAGGCGGTTCAGGTAACATTCATTACTATTTATTGGCATGGTATCAGGGGTACATAATATGGATTCATGAGAGATAATAGGGTTTTTCATCACATATACATCATGAGTGATGTATGGGGTGGTGTGAAATCATAACCCGTAATTATTTAGTACACATAAAATGGCATAGCATAGAGGATATTATTGAATAAAAGTAAAATGGAGAGGATCTCTTACCTTAAGTCCATTGGTGTTCTCCACATGTTATTAATAACCTAAAAAATTAGGTTTATTAATTAATAATTAGGTAACATATTCTATATGTTAAATATTTATTATAACCCTTTTAACTTCATTGAAGACCTATTTGATTGGTTATATGGTTCAGTTTCATCGTACGGGTCCGTTTAATTCATTGGTTTTAATGATCGTTTCAAGATCGGATAAACATGTATGATTAAAAAGGTTTTCCAGTATTGAAGATATATTTTATTATTTAACACCCAAATTTTATTATTATTGAAAAAATAATTTGTTTACTAAAAGATAAGTTTAATTATTATATAACACTTTAGTGACATCCTTTTGGGTTAATTAAAATGTTTTGACCATAAAGAACACATTTTGTTTTATAAAACAAAACAATGATTACAAAAGGATTTCAGAACTATAAATTATACATAATAATTATATTATAGAATGGACCATCCATAAAAATGGTTTCCTGGATAGAATTGAAGACAGTAGGGGAAATTGGTAAAATGTCATCCTTGATTGTGCAAATTTAACACATCTCAAATGGTGTTTCCATTTAATTAAAATAAATGATGGGGAAAGGAGAATGGATAATGAATTGTCATATTAGATTAATATAATTTAAGTAAATTTCTGTTACTAGATTTATCAAACCATTTATTGGAAGGGAGGAGAGTAAATAAACAAGAAAATAAAAGAACATAAGAGAAATAAAAGAATTGGACAGAGGAATTTACATCTTTAGATTAACTCCTTTGAGAGCCTCTTTAGAGGAGAGGATTTTGTATTTTTAGAATACTAGGGGCTTTTTGACATGGGTAAGAAGATTGGTATGTTATTTGAGAAGAATGTTGGAATGGCACAAGGCCTGATAGGAGTGGAGAGAAGAGGGCGTCAGGGGGTTTTATAGTGAAAGAGAGGAGTGTTTTCATTATTTTTTAATCATTAGTTTATTAATAACACTCAATACCAACAATAGTGAAGATTAAATGAGCCAAAAAATTAATATTATAATATGAGTTCTAACCAATTGGGATTACAATATCATATACTCATCAATGAGTCAATAAATCCATTAATTTAGCATTTATAGAAAATTATAATTTTTAACTTTTCATAAAAAATTCAAGAATTTTTTAATATTACAAAAACATTACCCTAACAAATATTAAAGGATTAAGAATCCAAAAATGACATCCATTTTTCCAAAATAATTCTCTATATATGACTAATTTAATATTTAATTAAAATCACAATTTAATCAAAAATTAAATCAAAATTTATTTTCTTATTCCAAGATATAGCTATATCGTACTCCCACATGAATCATATTTATATACTATCATATTTTAGGTTACTATTCATTATATTATTTCAATATTCATAATGGTAACAATACCATTCATAAGTGTATGTTACTATTCACCAAAAATTATGTTGGTCACATTTGATTGAAAATAACTAACTGATCACAACAGTTTATGCCATATTTTCAAAATTAAAATAACAGAAGTGACAAAAATATTTTTAACAATCACATAAAAATTAGTAGATCATTATGAGCATATTTTATTTGATTATATGACATATTTATACGAATGAAATTTCTATTGAAAGAAATTTGGCCATTACATTCTTCCCCACTTATGAAATTTCTCCCTTGCAATTTTGTTTTAAATTATAGTTGATAAACTGTTGTGGAAACGTTTCTTTCATTACCTTCTTCAGTTCCCATGTTGGATCTTTGTAGATATGGTTCCACAAAATTACCCTGACTATGTGATTATTCTTGTTAGGTAAAACATTATTCCTATGATCTAGGAACTTCACTGAATGCTCCTCATAAGAAAAATCATCTACCATCTGAACCACCTCTAAAAAGGGTACATGTGAAGGTTCTTGTATTTACTTTCTTAAGAGGGGTACTTGGAAAAAAACATGTACATTTGGCATAGTAAGGGGATGTGTCAGTCAATAGGCCACAACTATTACTTGATTAAGGAATATTAATGGGACAATTTACCTAAGACTAAACATCGATTTCCATCCAAACCTCAGGACCTTCTTCCACATAGATTTTCATAGACATACCATGTCTCCACCTTTGAATTAAAGGTCTTGTCGACAATTGTCTGCATAAATGTTATTTCGACTTTGGGATTCCTTGAAATGATACTCAATGGTTTTCACCTTCTCTGCAATTTATTCAACCATTTCAAGTCATAATATATTACACTCACAGAGTACATCCCAACATGTCGGTGTTCTATACCTTTTCATATAACGGGCTTCATATGGGTACATTCGGATGCTCGGGTGGAAGTTGTTGTTGTAGGAGAATTAGACCAGTGAGATATGAAGGTATCATACTCATTTTAAGTACATATAACACATTTCAATATAAATTATAGTGTCTTAAGAGTCCACTCATATTATCTATTTGATAGAGTATGATAAACCGTACTCAAGTTCAGTTCAGTACCTAGTTCATGTTGGATACTTTTTCAGAACATTGAGGTGATTATCATATCATGATCGGAATCAATATACAGTTTTACTACATGAAACCCTACCACAACCTTTATGTAAATCCAATAATGTTGTTATAATGAGTAGTCCTCACAAATTGAGATAATGTGTGTTGTCTTCGTAAGATGATCCACAACGACCCATATATTATTATTTACTCTGGATGTCCTTGGAATTCAAGTGACTATGTCTATGGTAAGGTTATCCCACTTCCATGTTTTTATGGGTAGTATTTACACCATCCCCTTATACAATTTCTTCTCAGCCTTCACATGTTGACATAAAAGTCACCTGGATGTATATTCAACAATCTCCCTTTTTATAATTTCCCCAAATTGTTTTTGGAGATCTCTATACATGATTGTGTTTCCTAGGTGAATAAAGAAGGTCGATTTTTGTGCATCATTAAAAAGCTCCTTATTTATCTTTGGATCATATGGTATACATAATCATGACCCAAATCATACAGCCCCTTCCTAAACAATCTACAACTATAAGGACTTCCTATTTCTGATATCTTCCACCCTTTTCGGAATTTCAAAATCATTTCATTGAGTATCCTTTATTTTATCCATGTGGGATTTATAAGGAATAATATGGTAATGATTAATGATATTTCTCCAATAATGATTCCCATGACCATCCTATGCAAATATAAGATGATCAGATCCTTTTCAATTCTCATCATTAATAAGGATTCATGATCGATTATACTTAGAGAATCTGCCACCTTATTTTCCTTACCAGGATGGTAGTGGATTGAGTAGTCATAATTGATGAAAAGACTTATCCCTATTCACTGGAACATATTAATCTATTTTTGTGTGAATATATATTTCAGAACCTTGTGTTCAGTATATATCTCACACTTCTTCCTGTAGAGATAATTTTAATAGATATTCAACGCAATGATCACTACCGCCAACTGTAGATCCAGCATAGGATAGTTTTGATAATGGATATTCAGCAAACCTAGAGAATAAGCTATCACATTCTCATTTTTCATAATTACATAGCCTAATCGCTTCTTTAAAGAATAAATGTACATCACAAAGAGTTCTTCACTTATTGGGAGTGTGAGTACTAACGTAGTGATAAACCTATTTTTCAACTCCTTGTTAAAGTCATTACATTCCTGAGTCTAGAGAAAAATTGACACACTTCCATGTCATCATGGTCAATATGTTTTAAAATCATTAAATATTCTTCACAAATCATCGATAATACACAACTAGACGTAGAATTCTGCAGATAGTTGTTACAAATTTTGGTCGGGGGAACACTTCAATCACCTTTGTATTGGAAGGGTATATAGACATCCCTTTAATAGTAACAATGTTCCCCTTGAATGATACTTCCACCATATATAACTCACATTTAATATAATTTTCATACAAATTTTCCATTTATAATGACATTAACAAAATATTAAAATGCTTCTCATGATCCTACTATCCCCTTCAATATATCTGAATATTGTCAACACAGACTACCACCAATTTATTGAGGTAATATTTATTGACTCTTTTAATTAAATCCATGAATATTTACGGTGAATTAGTGATTTTAAATATCATAACTATATACCCATGGTGCCTATACTTCTTTCGAAAGGTGGTATTCGGAATATATTTTGTACTCGCCTTTTATTAAAGATATCCCCAAGTAAGGTCCTCCTTAGAGAAATAATGTTCCCCCTGAAGCTCATTAAACATGTCATTTATCTGTGGAAGGGGATAATTTTTCTTTATCATTATATTTTTGAGTTAACAATAATAAATGTATAGGCCCATTGATATATCAATCTTCTTTATGAAGAGGACATGCACACCCCATGGTGAAACACTCGGGCTTATAAAACCCTTCTCCAAATTCTCCAATAACTGCTTCTTCAGCTCTTCAAGCTCTATAGTGGCCATTCAAGGCGGAGACTTGGATATAGGTATAGATCCAAAAATAATATCAATTGAGAAATCAACCACTTGTTCAAGAGGAAGAAAAAGAAAGTACTCAGGGAATTAATTATTGTAATCCCTCTAAATGGTCACGTGTTCTTGACTGATTTTATATTTGGTATCAATCATTTGGTCATGATATTATTGCTCATAAGGAAGTAATATCCACACATGAGACAATGATTATAAAGGAGATTCATCTTCCTCTATACACCTGTAAGTAATTGGAGTATTATTTGGGATGTGAAGAGATATCTCCATTTCCCAATAGTTGATGTTAGCTTTGTATAAAGATATCCATTCCATTCCCATGATAGTGTCGAACTCAACTAAAAGATGTTTGACGAGATTTTGAGGGAGGTTAATTCAACAAACAATAACTGGGGAGGTGTTATAAACCATGGAGGCAATAATTTCCCCTTTATTTCTGTTCATTGATAACTTTAATTCCAAATTTTGACTTGGTTTTTGAATAGTTCTAATAAACATGAAAGATATGAAAGAATGCATAGAAACAAAATTTAATATTACATTATATTTTCTTTAATGAAAAACTAGTGTACCTGTCACCACATTATTTTCCAGCTCCACCTCAGCAGCAGTGATAACATAATACCTTCCTTGTTTCCTTGGAGGTTGTTGTTCATTTCTTCCAACAACCATTGCATTTCAGAATTTTTTTTTCATAATGACCATGCTCCTTGCAGTTCAAACATTGCAACAGTGGCTGAGTGTTGATATGGACCATTGTTTATTCATCCACATTAGTTGGATTTTTCATATCCATTTCGGCAGTTCATTTCCAGATGTCCTATCCTTCCACATTTGAAGAAATTCTTTGTTACCTTTACAAATTTTCTAGAATGCTTTTTACTAGAACATTTACAATTGGGGTATTCAAGATTATATCCATTATGGTATTTGTTTGTTTAACCACCAATGTTGTTCTCAATTATTTTCTTCTTGTGATCAAGACCATGATTCCATTGAGAGTTTCAAATATTCATTTCAACCTTTAGGTATTAACAAAAAACATCCCAATAACAGTCAAAGAATCAGAATGATAACACCTTATAAATACATGGTTTTAACCAACTAAATAATCGATTCAACTTTATTTCGGTGTTCATGACAATGCCATATATGTACCATTCAATAATTTTATTGTTTTTTTCATATGCTACAAAAGACTAATCTTCCTTCTGATTGAAACCGAGGAACTCACTTTCCATCTTGAGACGGAGGGTTCAAGGACAATATTTATTGAATAACCTCCACTTGAATTTATCCCAGTCATTTGAATCAACTTGCAAATAAGAATTTCTATTCTTTATCAGTTCCCACCACAAATCAGCTTCCCCATCAAAATTATATACCCCCATTACATGATTCAATTATTCCGAGCACCAGAGGAATGAAAATATATTTTCAATGGAGTTAATCCACTCTTCAAAGAGGAGAGATCATAATATCTACTAAACATTGGAGGCCTCTGCATCTTGAATGATTCTACGGAATCATTATCACTCCATAGAGGAGTTGGGTGTTCTACATGATTTATGTTATTATTCAAAACTTGATCTAGCTAGGATAGTACTATCATGATGTTTTTAGAAACCGCTCCCATCATAGTAGGCATATCATTAGGGAAATATTATTATTTCCTATCACATTGGTTTTTTGAACGTGTTATTCATTTTCCCATCATTAACTAAGAATAGTAATGTACAATTAAAGAGCATTAATACTTATTTATTGAACATAAAAATGAATCTTCTAAACATAAAATGATAAACTAATAAAGGATAAGTATATCATTACTTGTTATTCATTAGCTTTAAATCTATTTTATCCTCAATCTATTCCCCATCCTATATTTTTATGGAATTTTTGTATTACCTTAATAATTGTTTGTAGTATGATCATGAATTTATCAAATTATATCCCCTAGGTTTGTCAATACCAAAAGTAAAACAAGGACCATTATCATGTAATTGGATACCCTAGGAAAAGCCTGAAACTCTTTTTCGAAGTTTTCACTTCTAGGTAAAACTATGCCAGAGTCTCCCTTGTGGGTCTTTATCCAGACAACGATGTGTTTTCTTGATAAACAACTTAAATATACTTACTAAAACATAGGTGTGTTTTCTTATACTTTGTCCCATTCAAATGTTCTTACTAAAGTGATCTATTCTTAATCTCCAACAATAACTAAACCACCATATTATACCAACTGTAGTGACCCTAGACTTATACATATAACATTACATGATTGTAAGTAGAAATATACATCTGAGTTCAACCAAAGGATCAAGTAGTATAGTGTATTATATTTCTAGGAACATAAAATTGAAAACATGGAACTAAATAAAACAATTTTCTATTTATTCTTCATAAATATCCCCTAAATTCCATTGTTCCCATGCATTTTATTTGGGATAACATGGGGATAACATGAAAAAATGGATTAGGTAAAACCCTAGTAAGGGAATGATAATATGAAAAAATCCAAATCACATGGGTTAGAAAACATGACATAGATGAATAAAAAGGCATGTAAAATAAGAATCATATTATATAAACATGTATTCATATAAATGTGTAATCACATAAATGATTCAAGAACTTAAAAATGACTTTAGTATGAGTCAAGGCAAACCGCCAGGACACTTTACCATTGTAGCACAAGCCAAGGCTAACTGTAAAGACCGTCACACATAACATCCCATGAGACATGACATTTCCCAATGTACAAGGATGCTATCAGGGTGCACCCATCTTAACAGGTTCATGAATATGTTTTCGACAGAAATAATCATATATAATCGATCATACATAAACGTAAGGTAACCCATGGAGATAAATGGGTATCCCATTCATGGAATAAAGTATAATGAATGAGAGTATCATAAATGTGCCGATGAGGGAAATGAATTAATAATAAAGGGACATTAATATGGTAAAATCAGAATATATCATTGTATGTGTTGTAAAACAAATGTGAAAACATATAAGAAGAGAATTTAATAAATTATTATCACTAATAAATTTTAGTGCGATTTAAAAAAAACACTAAATAGATTTTAAAAAAGTAAAGGCAAAAAATGTTTATATAAAAACATATGTGAAACTATAAGCTTTTCATTGTAAAATAAATTATTTTATAAATATAATGGTAGATTAAAACATAGGATTATGTGGAAATTAAATTGGGTAACAATTTGGGAAGTTCCCATAAAATGAGTTTGATTACTAGGAAGTATTGAAGAGATAATCCCTTAAAAGAATGTATATCTTTATTATAGAATGAGTGATGGATCATGAAATATGAGTTTAGGGAATATAAATAAAATTTAGATGTTTCATATAAAAGGAATTGAATACTTTATTTGGGTAATCAAATTGCAAGTGCAACCTGAAGGAATAATAGTTTTCGAGTAAAATTCATTACAAATTATCGGCATGGTATCATGTGTAGTTATGAGGGATTTATGAGAGAGAAATATTTTTCTAATAAACTATACATCATTAGGGACGTTTTGAGGAGATGAAAAATCATACCCAATCATTAGGGAATACACATAAAATGGCATATTATAGGGGATATTCATAAATAAATGTAAAACGGAGAGGATCCCTAACCGTAAGTCCGTTGGTGTTCTCCACTTCTTATTAATGACATGCATAAACAAATTATGATTATTAATTAATAAGCCTGGAACCAATAATATATGTAAAATATTTTTTATATCTATTTTATGTTCATTGAATACATTTTTGATTGGATATAAGGATCAATTTCATTGTTCGAGTTTGTTTGCTTGTTTGGTTTAAATGATTGGTTCTTGTTCGAAAAAACATGTTACAATGAAGGTGGTTGTCAAGAATTGATTTTATATTATATTTTTAAATAATTTTATTTGTGAAAACATAATTTGGTTATTTTAAGGGAAGTATAATCATTATATAAATCTTTAGTGACCTTATTTTGGTTTAATTGTCAATTTTTGACCACAAAGAACACATTTTGTTTTATAAACCAAAACCACATTTATAAAAGGATTATATAAACATAGATGTGGAATAATAAATAATGTGTGGTCTAGTTCAACTATAAAAATGGTTTAATGACCTGAATTAGAGATGGTAATGGAAATTGATAACCCATCATCCTTGATTGTTCTAAATTTACATTTCTCAAATGGTATTTCCCTTTCAATAAAATAAAATATGGGGGAAGAAGATAAGATAATGAATTATACCATTAGAATAATATAATTTGATTAAATTTTTGTTACCAGTGATATAATACTATTTGGGTTAAGGGTGGTGAGAAAATAAACAATAATAAAAAGAATGAAAATAAAGTATACAATTGGAAAGAGGAATTTACCACTTGAGTTTAACTCCTTTGAGATCAACTTAAGAAGAGTGGTTTAGTTATTTTGAATAGACATGGGGATTTTGGATGTGGGGATGGAAATTCGGAGGATATTTTTTTGAATATTGGCAAGTCACAAGGCTTGAGAAATGTAGTGGGAAGAGAGATTGATGGGGGGTTTATAGTGGAGGAGATGAGAGTTTTCATAATGTTTAATCATTAGTTTATTAATTACCCTAAAGACTATAAATAGTTATGATTACAATAAAAGAATAGTAATATTTTTATGTGGTTTTGAACCAATTGATCTTACATTAGCAGATCATCATTAATGACTCAATCAATCCATTTGTTATGCATTAATAGTAAATTATCGTATTTTACTATTAATAAAAAATCCATGTATTTTAGAAATATACAAATAATTCATCCGAAATTTTTCTCGATGTGTATAATCCAAAAAATGAAATCTAGTTTTCAAAAATTATTTTTTAAATATGCTAAATCTAAAATTAATTAATATCACAATTTAAATGAAAAAATAAAAAAATATTTAAAAAATATTTTTTTATTCCAAGATAGTGTCATATCTAACTCCCACATAAATCTTATTTATATACTTTCATAAGAAATATTACTATTCATAAATGTATGTCGCTATTCAGAAACGTAACGTTTCTATTACTATTGGTATGTTACAATTCACAAAAAAATTAAGTTGGACATATTAGACTCCAAATAAGTTACTGATCGCAACCCTGTATGTATGATTTTCAATATTCAAATGAAATAATTGAAAAATTATATTTAAAGGTCACATAACACATAGTAGATAATTTAGTAGTGATTTCATGTGATTATATGACATAATTATAAGAAGTAATTTTTTTTTTGAAAAACATTGTGTCATAGAAGAGTCGATGGGGATATTGATTATAGTGTGCAGTCAAATTAAATAACTATATTTAATGGCATATTTATGAATAAAGTTATAGTGGGTCTAATATTATGGTATTATTTTTAAGTGAGATATGTATTAATTTTAAATATGGTCTATATAATCAATAAAAACTATATGGTGTAACTACTGACATGGTCATAAATGACATTATCAGATTTAGTGGGTAATTATTATTTAATCAGAAACAAGTTTCAAAACTAGAACCATTGATCAATTTATATCTCTCATATATATATAATGATTTGGTTAACAGATTGTAAATGTAAATAACATAGTGTGTAGATTCCTTGACCTTGTTTCATAATATTGATTTGAATATGACCACGAGTTGGGAAAAGTACTGACCTTATCTATGAAATATTTTAGGATTTCATTATCAAAACTAAGCCTAAACTATATTTGATATATGAGACATCCAATCCCAAATTACATATCTCAAGAACTATTGAACCTCATAAACAATGCTTTTATAATACAATATATAACAACACCATGGTACTAGTACATATCAGTACATTCCCAATTGAACTCTCAAAATACCAATGTTGTGTAAAGTAATTTATATACCATATTCTTTACCATTTTCCATATCATATTATGTGACTTTTAGAATTATATCATTCAATTTTCAATTATATGTTTCAATACATGTGGAGTGTTGTAACGAATTTTCATTAATATTTTATATAGTTCTTGAGATGTATTTAGGTTTTGAATATTGAAGATCTAAAGTGAAAATAAATTTTGTTGGGCGAGGTGAATAAAGATTACACATTGTTTAACACCCAAACTCTAGTATCATAGAGAAATTTTTTATTTTACAACATTGGAAGGTGAATCATGGGTTAGTATCATGATAGAATGGGTAGTTCAATTTTCTTGGATAGATACATAAATAAAACATCATCACATTAAAATTGAAAACAAGAAATCAAAATTAAAATTCTAGTGATGGCATTACTATTTATTCTAAAAAATCCCAAAAATCCTACAAGGATCATTTATTGTACACCCATAGGACGAATATTATATTAAAAGGTGACAAAATTTTCATAGTAAAGAAATAAAACTATAGAATCAACCATAGATTTGTTACAAAATTAAAAATATGGATAAGATAAATAATAATCACTATTACATAAAACCAATATAATAAAAGTTGACTATATTGATAGATGAAATAACAACATAAATATTCACTAGGATGGTGATAAAAAGATTCATAATTATTTAATTAATATTGTAAGACATGAAAATTTTACATTCATGAATCTCTAAGTAGTCATAATTGTATAATAATCAACACATATTGTAAATACTAAAAGTAGTTTCTCTCACGATATCTACTAATTCAATTAGGATATATTACACTACATTCCCCCCACATATTTTGTAACATTCATTAAAAATATGAATTAAATTTATTATGATCAATTATATAATAAACAAATTATAATGAAAAAATAATAAAACCAAATTATAATATTTTCCCGAGTGAATTAAATTAACAATGAGATCACAAGGAATCATGAGAAATCTTATGGCCAGTAACATTTTACTATATACCAAGTCATTTATAAGAATAATAATTGTATGTAAAAAATGATAAGAATATATTTAATAGAAAATTATAGATAGTCACTTGAAAACATGAGAAAAATAACTTCATTTTTTTAATAAAAATTTAATAATATTTCCAATAAAATATAAAAAATAAAGATCATTAAAAATTACCATGGCATCATGTAAAGCAAGATTCTATTCTATGAATAGTTATTATTTACGAAGATGTTTTTAAATCCTTAAACATTGACACAAACTTCTCTTTCATATTTTTATAAAATTTCAAATGTTCTTTAATCATAAAAAGAAATGAATATTAATTTAAATAATTTCTAATAAAGTCAAATATTTTTTAAAATTTCATTAAATATTAATTTTATCAAATAAAAATCAATTAATAATTTTTTATGAAATTATTACATGAATGAAAATTTTACTAAATAAGGAACAATTATTGTTGACATATATTAAAAAATATTCTATTAATTTTATTATGGACCAAAGAGAGGAAATTTAATGGAAAAATTATAAACAGAAAGCATAAATAGAGAAAAAATAATATATATATATATATATTTAAAATAAATATATGATAAATTTCTATAATGGAATTATACATATTAAAAATATTGTATAAAAATCATATTTTACAATTAACCCATATATCTGACATTTACATGATCAAATGATTCAAATCTATATAAATAAACATTTTAATTTTTTTCAATACCTTTTAAATAAAATTATTATATATATTAATTTTTTTCATTCTTTTATAATAATTTTTCATTCTTCTATTAAGGAAATCATGTTTATTTTTACCATATATGTTTGTTAAATAATATTCTAACAAATTTAATAAGTATATTTAAAATGGATAATGGTTTCAGGAACTATATCTATCACATCAATAATTTTATCAATGTATCATATATATATATATATATATATATATTATTTTACAAATTTATTTTTCATTTATATATGTTGTTACATGAAAAATAAATCACATCACATTGTGGAGGTGGAAGAACAAAGAAAAATAAAATAAAATATTACCCTCCAAATGATTCGTGGAAATGAAGAAAAATTATAAATAATATTTACATATTTATAATTTCATCATAAATATAAATATATTAATTATTTCTACCATTATAACAGACCACATAATGTATTTATGAAATATAAATTAATTACTATGTGGATATGATTGGTCATAAAAACACAGGAGTGATATTTTAATTTTCCATAGGATTAAAATGAGATAGATTATGTATTCAAAATAGACTTAACTACATATATGCATGGATAAATAATATTTTAATTACTTAGATATAGTTTTTGATGATTATTTAGAGGTTTAATATCGATGGAACTCACAAAGTCTCAGTAAGAACATATAAACATTATTTGGGTAACCTCATTTATATTATCAATTATGAATTCATGAATTGGTATTTAAGATAGTATAGAACCAATAGGATTTCGGGGTGGATGATTGTAATGTATAGGTCTCGTTCAAGGCCATTCTATGAAACACATATTGAGTATAAAAGAGATGAGATGGGGTACCCTTTTATATGTTTTGTGGGAGAAAAATTATAAATAGTTGAAACGTTATTTTATTATATATTTACTAATAATTTCATCTAAAAATAAATTTTATAGAAATATGTGATAAAGGTATGGTTTAAATCCAACATTAAAATGACTTTTTTTGAAATAAAATTTCATTAATAAAATAATATCCTTATATTTGAACCCTTTTAACTCATTTTATTCTTAACAATAGTGGTTATTTTACACATGGTTACAAAACCTTATGAAAAAATTTATTAGAATATATTGGATATTATAAAATATTATTATTACAAATATTGAATACATTTTATTTGGCATTATTTACAGAATTTTTAAAAATTAAATTTTTTATATTTTGGTAAATCACAATGAAATTGATTTTCAAAAAATAAAAATATCTTATGGGAAAAAATAAATAAAAAAATATTCTAAATTTGTGTCCAATTAAATTTATTGGATTTTATGAAATAAATATAAAATTATTTTACCTTAAAAAATTAAATTAAATATTTTTAACTAAAATATTATGAATGGAAGTAGAATATTTTTTTCAAATAAATAATATATATTGATTTCTAAAAATATATGAATATACTTATATATTAACCCATATATTTTCATATTCACTATTTTAATGATTCAATATAAATTTTTTCAATAATGATGGTTCCGTATTCTATAATGTGAATCTTATATCATTTTAATTTCATAAAAATGAATGAATAAGTAAAATAAAAAATATTAAATAATCACACCAAAATCAACAATTTTTGGAAAAAACCCTTAATTATATATTATTTTAATTTTCATATATTGAATACAAAAATTTAATTACTTTCATCTAAATAAATTAATAAAATTTTTGAGTTTGGGTTTAAATCATGTTCTTCTAATAATTCAATTAGCATTACACAATTGTTTCATTAGATATAAATAGTTACATTATATAATTAAATCTAAAGAGTCAGATTTTTCAGAATCCTTAGGTATTAATCATATTTTTAATGATAAAAAATAATATATATTCTGTAAGGCCTAGTAATCTTGTGTAATCTGTCTTAAATCATGTACAAATGATTTGTATCCTTATGATTTAAGTAAAGATTTCCATGATCTTAATTGCTATACTGCAAGTCTAATTAATGTACAATATATTTTATTTACTTTATAATGATTTCATTGATGAATTATTATGTCGAATCCATTCAATGAATATCCTTTCCTATGTCTGAATACAAATATCTAGCAATGTCGAAGACACTGTGAGTCTACACTTGATTATGTATGTCTGGAAAAGGACCAAGACCCCGTGACCAGACACCGTGACCAGACACCGTGAGTAGACACCGTGACCAGACACCATGACCGGACACCTTGACCAGACACCGTGACCATCCCGAAACTATGACCATCCATACCCCATGACCATGAAGACATAATGGCCATCTAGACACCGCGGCCATCCATACACTGTGACGATCCAGACATTGTGACCATCCAAATGTCGTGACCATCCTGACATCATGACCATCCATACACCATGTCCATCCAGACACCATGACCAACCAGACACCGTGACCATCTAGACACTATGTCCATCTAGACATCGTGACTATATAGACATCGTGATCATCTAAAAAACTATTCAAGTAGACATTGTTTCATGGTGACACTGTTAACAGAAAAACTGTGACACCATTTCTAAATCTTTTTTTTGTTTTTACATTTAATTTCTAATGGTTATATATGAAGCATTTAAATGCACAGACATAAATAATGTTTCTCTTTAGGCATATCATCTGACAGTCCGAGGTACGAGGTACAGAATACATGAAACTTGTCAGCTCCAACACATGCACTCCAAGAATAAAAGAAAATGTGTGGTCAAGAAACAATATAGCATTATATAGATTATTCTTAACAAAAAAAATAACACACTGACATTCTTGAGAAAATAACTTACACATGAAACTCACCATTCCTAAAGAACACATGAAGGATTCATGAATCAAAAAGCTAGACACCATAGATCATAATAGTTGATCACATCCTCAAATTGTCAATACTAAGAAGATCATGAGCCATATCTAGCTGACATACTATACTCTATTATCCAAAAGAGGAATTTATTTCTTTATTAGTTTCATATCAGAAGTCTAGAGTTTCATAGACTAACACTCAATGCATGTCTAGCCTTATCTCTATAATTCTGATCTTTTGTGTACTATTTCTCAGCTTTTGACCAGTGTGTGTGTGTCTGTATTAAAACACACACTGTATAATGCCTTAAACTTTAGAATACATCATATCATTTCTCATACACAATTATACACTTGTGTATACCCATAGATAAGTGTAGAAGAATTGGTATGTCAATTTTTGATCATACTCACAATGAACTGTGGAAGAGGGCATGTGACCTAGACAGTCTTGTATACTATCGTAAATCCCAATATAGATTGTTTATGATGTTTATTTATATAAAATTCATGGTGGTGCATATCATTAAGTGGAGTGGATTATATCTCGGCTTGAGAGAGAACCACTTGTTTTATATCAGCTAGGCTATTTATATTAGTTTTCTATATTTTACTATTATATTCAAAATTCAATAAATTTACTTTGATAGATAAATTTGGAAAGAAGTTATAATTGTATTTCCTTATTAGAATAGCTTCAAAAGTAATGTAAATAACCCATATTAAGATTTCTGACAAATAATCAATCTTATAAGACATTATTTAAACATTCAAACTTTTATAACAGTATAACCTTGATTAACTAGGCTGTATTTAACTATTATAGAACCTTTAAAGAATAATTTTTTAATCATAATTTTTTAATAGAAACTCAATTCACCCCCCTCTTGATTACTCTACTCCAAAAATCATTTTGTATTATAGGAGTGTTTGTTAATCATATTAAGACATTATTTTTAATCTTATTCAACTGTTATTGTAGTTGTATATTAAATATCTATAAATTTCATTCAATTTTAAATTTATATCTCTTTTAAGATATTTCATTATCATGGATAATTGATTGGAAGGTGTTGAAAAAAATAGACCACCATACTATAATGGAACCAAATATGATAAATTGAAAATTAAAATGAAAATGAATTTAGAAGGTTTGGGCTTTGAAATATGGTATTAAATTATAGAGGAATATAATATTCCCTCTACTGATAGAATCTCTTGGGATGATCCGACCCAAACTGCCTATAATAACAATTGCGAATCCATGAATTTTTTATACAACACTTTAATAGATGCAGAATTTAATAGAATCTCTCCTTGTAAAACTACCCATGAAATTTTGGATAACTTATCTATTTCACATTAAGGATGAACTATTGTGAATGAAATGAGACATAATACATATAATGTTAAACATGATAAAATAAAAATCAAATATGATGATCCTACTTCTGACTTGTATCTCAGGTTCAACGAAATATTCAACACAATGATTTCTCTTAGAAGATAACTTACTATTACGGAAAAGATCATGAGAATTCTTAGATTCCTACCTGAAATATAGAGATGAACCTTTGTCATAATTATAGAATAATGTGATATCAGCATGGTACCTATAAAATAACTCATTGGGAAACTGAATATGTATTAAGGGGAGATGAATGTCAATACAGAAGAGAAGGTTGAACCAAAAATAATATCTATTGCATTCAAGAACACCACATCTAATGAAAATAAAAATGGAAATTGAATGTTTCTGTAGAAATATTCATTAGTGAATAATCATCACCTGACAGTGATGAGGAGATGACTCAATTGGCTATAATGTTTAAGAGAATTTACAAGAATAAGAAATTATTCAAAAAGCATAAATTCAAGAGAAAATATGATTACAATGCATGATGGAGTAATGATTGTAAAAGAAGTGAAAAGTAAAATGAAATTGTCTTCTATGAATGTAAATGAAAATTAAATATCAAGGATGAAGATCCAGAGATCAAGTACAAAAAGGAATATGAAGACAAAGATATAAAACATAAAAAGGAATTGAAAGCAACATATAGTGCTTCTGAGGGCAGTTTAGGTGACTAAAAATCATTATATGATGAACATGTTAACAAATCCAATATGTGTTTTATGACAAACACATCTAAGGTAACATTATAATCTCCTATACACAATTAATAAAATTTTGGAGATGGGAGTGACTCTGAAAATAAGTCTAATAAAGAAATGATTGAATATTGTAATATGATTGAACAGACATGCAATATACTATAAGATAATTAAAATCCTTTGAAGAAACCATATCATCTTACCTCAACTGTTAAAACTGCACTCACTTTAAAAAGGATGAAAAATGCACAAATACTCAAAAATAACATTGAACTAAAACTATAAAATGAAATTTTTTTGAAAGACATAAAAAAGTTTACAAATGGAAAAAATACACTTACTCAAATGCTAGGTAAGAAAATTCTAGAAAATATTCAACTAGAATTGTCTATCAACCTGGTAAAAGAAATTTTGGAAGAACTAATTTTTTTTCCAAATCAAGGACATACAGTTTTACTTCCAATTCGAGAAAATATTAAACTAGATCATGTTATGATATTCTTTTGACTATTTCGAGCATTCCTGGACCTATTATAGTTTATTTTTAAAATACATTATATAATTCTTATAGGAAACCTATGAGGGTGATTTGGTTTTCTAATTCACTTATTACTAATTTTACTGGAACCAAACAAGTGTGGGTACCAAAATTAGTTTTTATTTGACTATTTTATAGGAAAGAAGCATATTGATTTCTTGTATGAGAACATGGTACAAGGAAGGTGGGTGTTCAAGAAACCTAACCGGTGACTTCTCATGCCTCATGAATTTAATAAAAATTTAGGGAGGACATGTCCCCTTTGGTTAGAATGCCAATTGAATGATTATTATCCTTGGCCAAATTGGTAACTCGAACTCAGTTTTGATTTCTAATGTTTTGATTATTGATGTACTGAAATAATATCTTCATACTATCTCACAATTATGTGAAGGATGGATTTCATTATAAATTCAAAAATTATTCTTGCAATGTTTTTAATTCTAAAGATTAATTATTGTTTTCTGCAATAAGAAATGAAAATTTATATTCTTTTAATGTAGATTATTTTTCTTCTCAAAATTCTTTAGGATTAAGTGTATTTCCCAAATAATCATATCATTGTCTTAAGAGATTAGGAAACTCTAATACTCACTGACATATAATGTTAGATATAAAAAAAATAGTCAAATACCTACCCATGCAAGATTTTCTCCTAGGGAATGTGTGTAATTCCTCTCAAAAGTGAAAGAAACACAAAATTTCTTTCATAACAAAGAAACTAGTGTCAATATTTCAACCTCTCGAATTGGATCAAATGGATTTACTTGGACCATCTAGAGTTTCTAGATTAAATGTGAAGGATTATGTTTAATTTCTTTATGATAACTTTTCTAGATATACCTGGTCTTGTTTTGGCTAACAAAAGTGAATCATGTTCCAGTTTTAAAAAAAATACCAAAACTATATGAAATTGTAGTGGACATAAAATTAAATCCTTAATAATTTATCACGGTCGTGAGTTTGAAAATATAGATTTTGAATCCATTTTCTCACAAAATGGATATATTCATAAATTTTTTACCCCTAGAACACCTAAATAGAATAGAGTTGTAGAAAGTAGAAATAGAACCCTACAATAGATTACTAAAACCATGCATTTTGAATATGACCATCCTATTTATTTATGGGTTGAAGCTATAAATATAACATGCTATATATTCAATAGAGAGTTGATTAGACCGTTTTATAAAAGGACTCATTATGAGTTATGGAATAATGGAAAACCCAATGTTAGCTACATCAATGTTTATGGATGAAATGTCTACATCCTTACTATTAAGGAAAATATGGAAAAATATTCAAATGAGAGTGATGAATGAATATTTTTAGGATACAAAAATTTCTAGTAATGCCTAGAGATTGTTTAATAATAGAACTAAATGTATGGATGAATCTGTCCATGTCAAATTTTATGAAACAGATCCATATGATCCTAAGACCACTATAGTGAACCTGGAAGATGTTGTATCAAATCTGAGTATTAATTCAAAACACGCTAACCATACTGTAACAGAATCTATGAAAACATCTAGTTCTGGAAATTTGTTAGACTCAAGTCACAATGATCATACACCAGATGATGAACGTAAAATCACTTGGAATTTTTTAGAGCTGTTATAACTCTTAAGAACCATCCTCTAAATGTTGTTGTATGAGACTTAGACAAGTGACTAAAACTAGATCTTCACTTATAAATCAGGTTATACCAAATGATTTATTGTCATATAATGATCCTAAAAACATTAATGATGCTATCAATGATGTCTTTTGGGTGATAGCTCTGCATGAAGAACATAATCAGATTTAAAGAAACAATGTTAGGAAAATTTTTGAATGATCCAAAGACAAATTCCCTATTGGCACTAAGTTGGTCTTTAAAAATTTGGTAGATGAAGATTATAATATATTTAGAAACAAGGATAGATTGGTTTCACAAGTCTATAATCCAGTGGAATAAATTAACTATGAATAACCATTTCCCCAATAGCTAGACTTTAAGTCAATAGAATTCTACTTGCTTATGTGGAACATCTGAATTTCGAACTATATCAAATAGATTTCAAAAGTCCATTTCTAAATGGGTATATAACTGAGTGTGTCTTTTTTGAAAAACCCCCTGTTTTAACAAACCCTAATTTTCAAAATAATATTTTTAAGTTATAAAAATAATTGTATGGTTTAAAACAAGATCCAAGAGCTTGGTATGATATGTTAAGTACTTTTCATATTTCCAAAGGTTTTACTAAGGGAATTGTTGATCCTACAATTTTTATAAAACATATTTCCAATGATGTTTTAGTTGTTCTAATCTATTTAGATGATACTATCTTTGGATCATCAAAAAAATTATGTATTGATTTTTCAAAAATGATGGACAATGAATCTAAAATGAGGATAATGGGTGAACTATAATTCATTCTTGTATTCCAAATATTTCTAAATAATGATTGTATTTTTTTATATAAAATTAAATATACTAGATACCTTCTAAAACATTTTGGATTGGATAACACTAAATGTAGTAACACTCTAATTAGTAACACTAGTAAGTTTAATCTTGATGAATAAGGTAAATATGTTGATCAAACCACTTACAGAGGAATGATTGGAAGTTAACTCTACCTTACTACTAGTCGACCTGACATTATTTTTATTGAGTGTATGTGTTCTTGTTTTCAATTAAATACTAAGGAATATCATTTAAATGTTGTTAATAATATTTTCCATTACCTCATTCATACGCCCAATCTAGGATTGTTCTATCCTTATGGAATATCATTTGAATTAGTTAGTTATTCTGATGATGATTTTTGTTTTTATAAGTAAGATAGAAAAAGAACCTCTGAAATAAGTCACTTTTTAGGAAAGTCAATAGTATAATGTTGTAGTAAGAAACAAAATTATGATGCATTAACTACTATAGAATATAAATACACAACTTTTAATAGTTTTTATTCATAAATATTTTAAACGAAACAAACATTACTAGATTATGGAAAAAAATTCAGTCATGTACCTATAAATTGTGACAATACATGTGCTATTAACAACTCATAAAATCATGATTCAAACTCTATGAAAAAACATATTGATGTGAGATAACACTTTTTGAGAGATCATTACCAAAAAGGTAACATCACTTTGGAATTCATTAGAACTGAATATATCTTGCTGATATATTCACTAAACCACTAAATTCTTAATGAATAGACAACATCACAAATTAAATTAGTATGATAAATATATATAATTTATATTACAGTTTCATGTCAAACTATTTTATATCTCAATATTTCACGCATTATAGTTTCACAAATAACTATCTTGAGATTACTGTTTAACTCTAATAGTTCTATAGTTCCAATGTCTTAAAAATAACATTTTCATGTTTACGGTCCCACAGTTATAATTTCTTTCTCACATTCTCAATCAATAAAGTCTCATGGTTTAGAAATCACATAGTAACAGTATCATCGTGGATTCCTGTTACTGTCTTCCCATGAGAGTCAGTTACTGACTCAACATAAAGTGTCCTTATTGATCTATTTATAAATTATATATTGTATCACAGTAATTACTTATTTTAACCTTTCAATTTCCCACCCTTTTGTTTTTGCGACCATTGGTATTCCTAAATGATAAATTAAAAGAAGATTCAATCATTCTTCACTCGAGCTCTCTTCTATTCTCTAAAACAATAACACATATTCAACCCTTCTATCTATTGAACCATCATTGATTGCCCAAGATTAAACACCCTTCATCGTCAACTCCAGAGAAACACAGTTCAAAGAAGAAAAGGAAAATCTCACCGAAGATAGCACCCAAGGGCCCTCTTAATCCGAACGTAGTGAACAGAGTATTGTTAACTGAAATAGGGATTTCTCCTGCATGGATTTTGTCAAGTCTCTAGTTTTGGAAGTATTGAAAGAGTAAGGATGGTTAGATTGGTTTCCAAAGGAGGATAGGACTCTTTTCTCGATGTTAGTTGCAAAATTTTATCAGTATTTTCAGTTTAATTTTGTTATAGAAGATGGTTATGTTGTGAGAAGCTAGATAAATGGATAGAGATACATGTTTTCCTCCAGATTATGGGCTGGATTCCTTAGAAAACCTCATGATGTTATTTTCAAGGACTATCATAGAGGTCCTCCACCTCCAAGTGATATTATTTTCCTAGAACAAGCATTGATATGTTTAATTGGAAATGGAACCAAGTGGAGAGCTATAACTATAGATTCTGATAGAGAAACTTGTCTCTTGTTTAAATTTATTCAAAATATAATTAGCCTGCAAAAAGATGATTTCACTGTATTCAAGTATCGGGATATATTTTTGATACATCTAATGAAAAATGGACACAAAATCAACTCTTGAAAATAAATTATACACCATGTGTGTGAATTGATCAAATCAACATCTAATTCAACATCCCTACATTATTCTATTATTATCTCAGCAATCTATCATGCAAAAGGATTGGTAAGACCAAATAAAGAAGTAATAAATGATTATGATTTATTTTTATCAGTGGTTATAGAAAAGAGGATGAAAATAAGATAGAATCTTTAAAGAGAATCATGGGTGGAGGACACTGATAGGTTCTATGAAAAGTTGAATCCATTGGAACACCCTTAAGGACTTAAATATGATTCTGATCCTGGTTTAGAACTAGATGAATTAGTTGAGTAACATAAACTAGAAGAAGAAGATGAAGAGGTTGTTGCACCTACAACGGAAACTATCCTAAATGAGGTGGACATTGAAACTGTTCTTCAAGACAAATCAAATAAAGATGACCAAGTTCCTGAAAAGGATGTTTTTTTTGAAGAACAACCTTCCTCCAAAAAAGATTATGTTTCTATTGAAAGATAAATGGAATTTATATAATAGCATGTAGAAGAATATCTTTCTCTTTTAAAAGAAGCTACTTGTGAGGAAAAAATAGCGACCAAAATTCTCCTGAACTCAATATTTATAATGAAGAGATAATGGAGATAGCCATTCAGTTGTCTAGATAATAAATGGACGAATAAATGAGGCTTGAAATAGTAGAAATTGATCAAGGATCTAAATCGATCAGTCCTGAGATGGATTCACCTATTCAGGGGAAACATCACCCTAGTCTGGAATCTTTTGAAGTGCCTAATCTGATTGATCCCAGTTCACTAGATACATGGTAAAAATTTCCCAGTTATTTTTAGGTGAATGATTCACATGAATTCACAATTAAAGGAATTGATCTATTTACTTTGTTTTAGATTAAAATGGCGTCTTATCCTCAAGCTATCTTTACCAAAGAACCTGAGCCTCTGTCATCTTCTTTCTCTCAAACTTCACAATAACTTTCACACTTGGTGAATAAGAATGATCTGAAGAAACTTGGAGCTACCCTATTGATTAAGGTTTAAAATCATATAAATAATAAACTGACTCATGTAACCAATCTGAGTGAGAGAGATGCCTCGTTTTTATTGGAACAAGTCATATAGAATATTCAACCCAAAATGCTTCATGAGATTCAAGATGTCATAATTTAAAATAAACTACTTAATGATAAAGTAATAACTCTAAGAGGTATAGTTGAATATGTGAAGGGTGTGTTGGAATTGAGAAAATAACCTACTTCTCATCCTGTTTTGAATATTGTTACTTAGACCCCAATGGAAGTAGCCTCACTGATTCAACCTCATCTTACCTCTTTAGCTGACAATGTAGCTGAAAGAAACAAGATGATTGTTTAAGAGATGCATGAGCTTGTTATTGGACATAACAAGATATGTATGAGTATAATGAGTGCCTTCATATAGTGATAAATCAACTGAAATCTCTTACATCGGCATTCTCTACATCTAATTCCTATGGAAAATATTGCCAACCTACTTTAGATAGTGATCTTCTCAGAAAAATTTTCATTGCAGAACTGCATGATATGTTTAGTGGTTTTAACAATGAATTACTATCTGAAGTTATCAAGAATAGTGACACGGTTCTTTATTTGGTGAGAATTCTTTAGAATATTTCAAATGATTCTCAACAAGAAATTTCCTAGAATGTGGACTTCTACATCAATCAGATCATTCCTAATAATGACTTGTCCAATCACATCAAATATGTTGTGGAAAATCTGAAGATTCCTCCAGTTACTCATGCTTTCAAAACACTAGTCCAAAATATCACAAATTTGGATAATTGTTGGGAAAAGTTTATGGAGAAAAAGGATGAATCTGAAGAATCCATGCAGTATGGTGGAGAGATCATTGTTGAATATATCATGTTTTTAAGGCCTTATCTTCATTTTTAGTGTTCTTATATGGTTTCTCCTACATCTGCACCTATGTGATCTGGTTTTCCTACCTTCAACTCTACCCTAGCCTCTAAATCTATGTCTGTCAGTCAGGCTTTGAATAAGATCATGCCTATAATCCTTGATCAACAGTTGCCTCGCTCTTCTATTACACCTACCTATGCCCTTTCTATCATTGATGGTATTCCTTTAACTTTTATTTCAACCAGTTCACTCCCTTCATCTACTTCAACCTCTACTCCTATGGATTCTTCTTCTAGTTCTATAGCTATTGGATAAGAGAATACTAGCTAGGGTTGAAGAATAATTAATACTATCTTTTGTTAGGGATGATGTTGCATTTTTTTCTATCTATTGTTTGTAAAGAAACTCTTTTTTTCTAATGCATTGTGCCCTTTTCATGACAATTTCTTATTCACTATTTTTGATAATCCCAATAGTGGGAGAAAATATGCATATTAAAGACAAAATAGAGAAATATGAATTTTATATGGAGGGTATATAATATTCCCATTATAAAAGAATAGTGGAATATGTATTTTATATGTACACTATAGACATATGTATTCTATCACACATATGATTTCTGATCATCAAAAAGGGGGAGATTTTTGGACTCCTCATGTATTTATCATGTGTTAATGATCACAAATAATATATTTTATGTAAACCCTAGTAATATGTGGTCATTTTTTTTATATCATATACAGATTATTAGTATATTGATGCTTTATGTAAAGTTATCCACGATATTAAATGTTATTCATTGTGTCTCATTACTTTACATTATATTTGATTTTCATTATAATGATTTCTTTAATGAATGATTTTGTCTAATCCATTTTATGAATATCACTGCATATGTTTGAATACAGATATTTGTATAAGTCTGAGAAACAGTGAGTCTTCCACCAGTTATGTTTTTCTAGAAAAGGAACCAGACACCCTGACCAGAGGCGTTGACCAAACATCGTGACCAAACACCGTGACCAAACACCGTGACCAAACATCGTGACAATCCATAGACCATGACCATCTAGACATACTGGCCATCTAAAAACCATTTATATCCTGAGACCATGAACAATTATACACTGTTACAATCTAGACACCATGAACATCTAGACACCTTGACCATCCAGACACCCTGACCATCCAGATGTGGTGACCATCAAGAAACATCGACCATACAGACACTATTACCGTCCAGAAACACTTACCATCCAGAAAATTTTACTATCCAGACACCGTGACCATCAAGACAATGTTACCATCCATACATCATTTCATGGAGATACAATTGCATGGATACACCATTTACACACATATTGTGAAACCGTTTCAAATTTTGTTTTGTCGTATTTTCATTTAATTTCAAAAGGCCATTATTGATGGTTTTAAATGCATTGACATAATTATTGTTTCTTTGTAGAAATGTCATATTACTATACGAGGCACGAGGTGCCAAATACATGAATCCTTTCAGACCCAACACATACACTCCATGAATAAAAGAAAAGTTGTGTCCCAGAAACAATATATCATGATACATAGAGAACGTAACAAAAAATAGAACAAAAGATCGTTCCTATGAAATGAACTAACACTTGAAACTCAACATTTCTGAAGAACATATGAAGGAGTCAGGAATCCAAAATCTGAACACCAAATCTCAAAATCATTGAGCACATATTCTCACTGTCAATACCCCGAAGAACATTAGCCAGTTTTAGCGGACTTACAATAATCTTTTTTCCATGGGAGGACTCGATTTCTTCATCTGTTTCATCTCATAAGTCTAGAGGTACATAGACTAACACTCGTAGCACTTGTAGACTTATCTTTATACTTCTGCAGTGCTCTGTACAATTTTTTTTCATTAGAGCAGTGTTTGTGTCTGTATAAAAACATACATTGTCTCCAGAATTAGACTGAATGATAGAAGATATACTTTCTCAAATAGATTGTTACACATGTCTATACCCATAGAAAATTGTGGAATAGGTTGTATGTAACATGTTCTTCATACCCACAAAGAAATGTGGAAGAGGTCATGTGACCTGAACATTCTTGTGTACTATTGTAAAGCCCAATACAGGCTATGTATCATGTTTATTTTATAAACTTCATTATGGGAGGTGATCATCATGCGGAGTTGATTATGTATCGACTGGAGACTCAACTACTTGTTTTATATCTGCAATGATGTCTATTATAGATTTATTTGTTTTACTATTTAATTCAAGATTAACTAAATTTAATTCAATAGTTAATCTTGGAGTGAAGTTATAATTTTATTGACTTATTAGAATATCTTCAAAAGTATTGTTATTTACCAATATTAAGATTACTAAGAATTAATGAATCATATTTGAAGTTATTTAAATAGTAAAACATTCATAATAGTATAACCTTGATTAGCTGGGATGTATTTAACTATTAGGGAACCTTTTAAGAATACCTTTTTAATCAGAAATTTTTTATAGATACTCAATTCACCCCCCTCTCGATTACTCTACTTTGACCAAAAATATACTTGTTTCCATAGAAACTTTCATCATAATTATTTTGGATTCCACATCACGAATCTATACGGGATGTTATTAATTACATCCTTTCTTAATCTAATGCTTCATAATATAATTAATGATTTCTCCAATATACCTTTATATATTGAGTCGTCTGATTCTTCAACAATTGTTCTCTAGTTTCAAGAATCTATAATGTTTATTAATTTAATGATAAATGATGGCCAAAATTTATTTACAAAGAGTTTGGAACATATATTATTATTGTCATTTACTTCCTCATTAATGAGATATATAAGACATCATGAAATATAAAGAGGATATGTGATATTTTCCAATGATTAGCCATAGATCCACTTCCAGAAAAAATTTCAATAGATACTATTTAAATTGGGAATAATTTCAATTTAATTCCATACAATATGACACACTCAAAAAATTTACATTCAAAAATCACCATCTTCTGCATCAAATTTTAATTCCATCTTCTGTTATTTGTAGACATTACATAGCAACATTTAAGTTAATTAATATGAAATGAAATTTTTTTCACTCTCACCATTGTATCAACAATAATTTTTGAATTTTAAATAATTAATTCACCCTATTCATCCCATCATTATTTATTAACCCTCATATTTCAATTAAATGAATCATATGGTTCCATTTTAATTTTTTAGTGAAAGCTATTTTATATGAAAATTCATCTAATGGTATTCATAGGTCCCACATAACATGAAATTCAATTGATAATTACCTCTATATATCTATTAATTTATTAAATTTAATTTTATAATTTCAAAATCATTTTTAAAATAGGTGGTGCTAAACTGTTCGACATTGTCTAGATTATTCCATGTATTCATCTTAAATTTTGATGTAATCAACAGATCCTAATTAGAAACAACTAAAAATGGTTCAGCATGATTTATAAAAAAACAATAATATATAGTATTTCATCAGATCCACCTGTTGATCCTTCATTAAAGGTCATTAATGTGAGGATATATTAAGGAAATAAGTAATAACCAACATGGAATATTTATTTCTATATTTTTTTAAAAAATCTAGTGAAAAATTCAATATTAGTATTATCCCATTTCCAAATATAAATATATAGTTGTTTCATGTATCATTGAGGTTTTTTATATTAATAATAATAATGTTAAAATCATGTTAATGATAAAATAAATCAGGTTCTTGTTTTTTTGTTCATCATAAATATATTAATTATTTTTTAAAAACAAAAAAGGAAATGGTTTTAACTAATGTCATTCCATACAAGGTTTTGTTTTAAAATATAATATAATATTTTATTATAAAAATTTTAAAGATTATTATTATTTTCTAAATCATATTAAAATTAATATGGGAAAAAATATAGTTATTTTTTAAATATTTATTTTTTACGAAATAGTGAAAATATAATTTTTTGAAAAAAAATAGTTTATTCTCAAATTTTTATGTAATTTAAAAATATAAATAGAGTATTAATTATATTTATATTAAAATATGAATTATTGGGAAATATTTAACCATCTTAGTTACCTATTAATCATCTTCAGTATTTTATTTTTTTGTATGTTTTTTGGGATTAAAAACATGTTTTCTTATAAAACTAATTTGAATTTCATCATTGTTAGCCATTTTAGTTAATTGTGATAATCCATAATATGGTATTCTTTAAATTAAGTTAATATATTATATATAGATAAATATTTATATATTTTAATACTATGGTTCTTATTTTCTAAATAATTAACAAAATATAGTATATTTCACGACAAATATACATCTTGAAAACCCACTTTTTAATCTTGACATTTTTTATTTATTTCAGTTTGAACATTTCAATTATATAAATTTAATTTCGAAAAATGGATTATAAATTCATAATATTAATAATTAATAATATAAAATATGTTCAACTATGTTTTTATTGTGGATAAATAGATAAACCACTACAAATTAATTACCCTAGATGGGGAACAAATGTTTTTTTAAGTGGGGGGGGGGTTTAAACTAAAATGATATGGAATAAAATTTACAATAAAAGATTCTTAAAAAACTGTAATAAATAATTTATAAATATATTGTATGAATCTCTATAATAAATAATTAAGGATACTTTTTTCAAGTGAAATAAGAGGGCACACTCTTTATTTTAAAAAACTAATACTGTTACAATCAACATTATTATAATGGGACACCACTTATCCTATCTTATTCACATTGGGAAAATATTTTATTTCGTTACATACCAATATATATTACTATGTTTTACCATCAAATCCTAAACAAATGTTGTTGCACATGAGCCTCACCCTAGTTGGTCTGGTATCCTTAAGTGCATCCACAAGACCCAGGTTCAAAACCAGGAAGAGGCATATTTCTGGGTTACTGTAGCAGCACTGTAGTAGGAAATGTAGAAGGCACTGTAGTAGCACTATAGCAGTACTATACACTGTGTGGGTACTATAGTAGAATTGTACACTGTACAGGTACTATAGCAGAACTGTACACAGTACCTGTACTATAGCAGGCACTGTATTAGTTACTGTAGCAGGTACAGGTCGGTACTGTAGCAGCTGGAACTATTCACCTTGAGCCAACGGTTTGGGCTTGGAGTTCTAAAGGCTTTCGTGACACCCAATCCTACGGGTAAGTAGGGATTTCGGGCCACCTTTAAGGACCTCGGGCCACCTCAAGGCCTTCGGGCCACATGTAGTTGCCCCAGACACACTACAAAAAAGGAGCAGCCCCAGATGAGGATTCAGAGTAGGTTCACTCACAAGAGCAGAACCAAATGGATTTTTAGAATGAGATGGTATTGCTAGGACATCGGTACAAGCATGTTCTTGCACATGAAGCCAAGCCAGACGGACATGAAAAGGTGAAGAGAAACTATCATGAAGCTGATACTAGGGAGGGGAAGTTCCTTGTAGATAATCTGGATGAATTCCCTAAGACCTTCAAGTCATGTAATCTATTAAGCCTATAGGCCTTATAATCTCTGAGCCTAAACAAATTGTGTTTCTCTGAAATCCATTATTGAAATAATTTATAAATAATCATTATGAGGTGTCCTGGTAAATGTTATAACTACATACTAATAACTTTGATTCATTTATTCTAACATATACATTAAAACATAATCATTAAAAATTCTATAATAAAAACATTAAATAATAAATAATAAAAAGTAAATATGTTAATGAAATGAAAAATATCCTCCTCCTCTTCCCTCAAATGGAAAATAATAATGTCGCTCGTTTGTGTGTCGAACTACCTCCATGAGAACCGATGAGACAAGTTGTACATAAAACACCTCTCGTGGATTTTACTATTTTAGATAAATATCATAAATAAAATATTAAGAAAAATAATTCAGATAAATATTTTTATATCATATATACATTTTTAATTTCCATTACTTAGGGAATACAAAAATAGTGAATTTGTGTACGATGGTCTACCACCCTACGAAGCGATGTGATTATTTTTTTCTAATGCTTTAAATTTAATATAATAAAGATAGAGTAATGAATATATATGATATAAATTAATTAATTATGATATTAATAAAAAAATTATCCGTTTTAAATGATAATTTATCATTTCAGTTCTTAGCTTTGAACTAATTGATAAATGATATTGTCATCCATGTACTTGTGGACTACTTCCTTCACCAAGAAATCAGAATGAATTTTAATAAACACACCAAAAGGATAATATATATATATATCATGTAATAATATGGTATATATAGTTTTTTTTTCATTATCTAATTATTTATTATATTTTGAAACATTTTCATAAAGATAATTAAAATTGGAAGTTTTAATCATGCTTATATACGACTTATCGTGTCCATGATCATAAAATAATTATTTTTCAAAATACATCATTAATGATTGGTTTGAAATTTATAATTTATATTTAAATTTTATAATTACATTATGAATATTATTTGGAATATTTTCTATGAATGACCTCTTTGACCATAATCAACACACCGACACCATTTTTGAAACATGATTCTAATATAATTGATAAGTACTACAGAATCATGATTGAATAAAAATCACATTTAAATTGTTAATACATTAAATAATACTGTTATAATAAACTTTTAAAATGTAAATAAAAAAATTTATATTTAAAATATATTTTTTATTATAGAGGATGATGAACGTACGAGATGAGTCTGACTAGAGGTAAGATACATTATCCCAATATCCACTTGATTGGGAAAATTTTGATATTATGAACCTATCATGAATTATGAAGTGTATATACAAACCCTTTGAAGTGTAATAATATTAATTTTTCCAATACCATTTTATTTAAATTTCTTTTTAATGTTATTATATAATATGGAAGTTGATTCGAATACTTCCAATGTGACAAGGGTTATTTATTTAAAAAATTATCTTTAAATGTTCCATATAGTACTATTTTTTTCATCCATGCCAATGTAATTGAAATAATATTATTATGGACCTTAGAGTATTATTATGTATTTATATTGTTTACTTTAGTTTTATTAATTTAAATTTGTATGAATTATCTAGATTTTTTATAGATGAAAAGATGAATGTTCTAATTTTTAATATATATATATATATATGGGACTATGAATTTCCACCCCTCCATAAACATTAATTTATTTTTTCCTAACTTTAAATTATTTTACGTTTACTTCATTGAAATACATAAATTCTCTTTTTTTGGGTATTTTGGTATAAAAATTGTATTTTAATGAATCTATTTTTTTGATATCCGAATCCATTTTCTTATGAGTTTGAAAGTGTTTCTCAAATGTTTTATAATGAAAAAGATAATGAATAAAATTTCTTGTTCATGTTTTTATCATGGGAAATTATATAGTATTGCTCCATATAAATATAAATATGTTATATTTATATATATTTTTTGATGGTTGAGACAATATAGTGCAATAATATAATGGGTAAGGAATCTATTCTCTAGATAATTAAATTGGATGTTTTTTCAAATGATTATTACAATTTTTAGGTGTTTGTTGAGGTTTTTTAAGGGATCTATGAAATTATTTCCCCATGTACCTACATGAATTTTCTATGGTTTCTAATAAATTTTATTATAAATTATTTATTTCAAACAATTATTATAATTATTTATTTAGAAATATTTGTAAATCCCATTCAGTGAAAAATGTTTTATATTTAATAAATTTTTTACCAGTTTTAAATTTTTCAACTAGAATAATTTAATTAATATTTTTTTGTTCAATTAGTATATTTTTTTTAAAAATAACACATTTTAATAAATAAATTAACAGTTTTTTTTGTATTTTTAATGAAAAGCATTTGGCCAATTTTGATACCATAAAAATAAAAAAAAAAGTAATCTTCATTTTTTGAAAATTTCAATATGACAGGAAAAACTGATACATATTAGATGTGTCAAATTTTTATTATATGGTTCACTTATATATTATTTATAACATATTTGTAAAAAATATAAACATAAATAAATCTTTAAAATAATGATTATTTAATCTCTACATAAAACACATCACTATGTAATGTTCAAGTCTAGATCAAAATAGTTAGCATCATTTGTCAGTATATGTATCAATAGTGTTTTGGAAAATGTTAAAAACATTTGATTGAATGATTTTACTTTATGTTTATTGAAAAATGAAATCAAATAGGATATTACCATGTTTCATATATATAGAAATTTATTCAGAATGGTTTTCCATAGATGAAGTAGATAATCTATTGGTGAATGAAACTAAGATGAAAATGTCTTTCCAAATAAAAACCATTATATAGTTATAATTGTATATGAAAAATTTGATATAGTTATGGGTCTGCTAAAAAATTCTATAAATGGTGGTGGTATCCTTGCTAGAGGGGATCCCCATTTACTATGAAGTCACATGTATATTGTATATATTTTCATGAGGAAAAACCCCCTTCATATAGTGGATCATGTAACCCTATGGTAGCATAAGGATGGATGAATTCTCTAGAGATGATATTTATAGTCATGAGATGTTTTGAATATAAAATTGAAAATATAGTTGTTTATCATTTTGATAATTTATTTATTCAATATGGGCATTTTATTAACAATAAAAAATAGAATGATAATGTTTGTTCTATGGAATAGAAAAACAAGTATGTATATTTTCCTTGATAAATATTTCTATATGTTTATTATACTATGGATTGGAAAATAAATCTATGAATTATGGTAATAATTTGAAAATTATATGGTCTATTATGGATAAAATTTTACAAGATTGGAACAGTTTGTATCAGATTTTGTTGTGATAGCGCTAAAAAAATTAATAAATTTTACATAGGATTGAATCAAACTATAAAAATAGATTTGTCCACATGTATATTCAAAAGACATGATAAAGTAGTTTTTTTAATAAATTGATATGGTTTTCTGTGAAACTTATGTGCCTTAAGATGTTGATTCTAATAAGTGGTTGAGATGATAGGATAGGGAGGAACATAATATAATTATATATGGATAAATGAAAATGATTTCACCAACTAGTGCCCAATATAGTAAGAAGAATCTTGAAGAATGTGTTATCAAACTAGGGAAGTGTTAATAACATTGAATATTTTTGTATATATCCCATGATTTTAATGAGACTAATAATAAAGAATAAAGTAATAGGGTATTTTTTCAAACAATGATGTGGTTGCGTACATGAAATGAGTCGGTCATTATTGTAATGTTTTCTTAATGTTTGTGACATAGTCTAAATATCATATATATAGGAATACAAAGTGATTTGATACATATTTTCCTAATAACATAGCTGATGTTGGAACATCAAATGATGTTGTAATAGGTATATTACTTGTGCATTAAAATAATGAAAAATACATTATTTACTATGGATCATCACATTTATTCATTTCTAAGAAATATGAATATGAAATGGGAATATCATATATTAAAACTAATATTTATCTTTTGGTTAACACTCTGGGTGGATTTACTAATGTTACATATGATTATATGAATCCTCATGTTGTTATTATTTGAATATTAATTCCAGTAATATTTTTTGATCATTACCTAATTTTTTTTATATAATTTTGGTTATGGATTGGATAATATTTTATCATTCTATTTCAATAATTCTTAATTAAATTATTTTATAAAAATGATAACATTCCCTGAATGTCTGTAAATTATTAGAGAATATTGGTATAAAGTTACCAAGTTCATATTTTTGAATATAAATAGAATATTAAAATTAGTGATGATTCTAAAGTCAATGAATATATATATATATATTTGGATGATTTTCTAGAAATTATACATAACTGAATAGAATAATTTACCATTAACATAGTTTTTTAGGCGACGACTATTTCTAAATATCCTTATTATAATGATCATGTGGAAGTTTTATAATTAATTTTAATATGAATGAGTTAGTAGGAAAATGATTTAATCTCATTGTCCCTGCAACATGGTTTTCTCCTATAATTTTTTTAATATTAATGCTGGTTTACTGAGACTTTTCATTTTAAATTGAGCAATGAATAACATCAGTATTAATAATGCGTATCATTTTTCCCACATATATAATTTCATTGATCATATCATGGGAACATAGTATTTTTTTGAAGGATGATATCAAGTTATGGTACCATTGGATGAATGTGGAAAATGAATATATTCTACATATGACATTTCAAAAAATATTTATGCATTAAGAGTTTATAGTTATTCTCCTTGGATTGTGCAATGCAACAATTATATAAATAGACGATATGAATAACTATTTTTATGATACCACAAAAATATTTTTGGTTGTTTAAATTGAATAAATCTTTTTATATTATCATTTATAGGAGGAAAATAAAGTAAACCAAAGGATTATTCAACATACACTAAAATAAAATATTATATATATAAAATTTTGAATTTGGGATTTTTGTTATCAAATTTTATTTTCATAAAAACAGTGTTTCAAATGATGGAATAATTTTTGACCCTACTTATAAAATTTGATAATTGATAGTCAACTCTAACAAATATCAATATATTTTTTGTTTTCTAGTATTATAATGTTACTGCCCATGGATTGTTGAAAACATTTTTTATTAACTATTCCACGAACCTTGAAAACATGAAAATCAGATAAATTAATATAGAAATAATATGGCGATGATTTTTTATTCAGAACTAAAAATAAGATTTTATAATGCCCCATTTTTGGACCATATGGAAATAGTGAATTAGCCATACATATTGATGCTTCATTGAACTGACATGGTTGTTTCGTAATGATGAAAGACTATGTAATTTCATATGCTTCTTGTTAGTTGAAACATTATGAGTACAATTACCACACACATGATCTCTAATGGATTCAGGTGGTATTTTATTGAAAAATTAGATGATTCATATTTCTAGATTCAAGTGTGATATGTGCAATCATCATAAAAAATAGAGTTATATATTAACTCATATATCATTCAACATGAGACAGATAAGATGGATGGAAAAGATGAAGGATTGTGATTGTATGATTCTATACCATTATAGAAATGAAAACAATGTAGTTTATGATTTCAGATGAACCAGTAATTATATATTAACCATGTTATATTTGTATCCTTACCCCCTGGTTATTGAACAAATAAATATTTCCTTATACTTTTTTAAATTTTAGAGCATACCTTGCTATGTTCATGTTTTTTTGAACTCAAAATTATTTGAAATAATTTCCTTGGATAAAATTTTTGATCATGATTTGTAGTAAATTTTTTGAATCCATTACAAATGGAAGGATTATATATTTTAATATTATAAAGAATATGTTTTATAAATCATAAAAATATTATGTGTTATTTTTTGATTCCTAGTTGAAGAAAGTGTTATTGAGTGAAAATTATATTCCTTCGTCTTTTTTTCATAAAAACATAACCTTGAATGATAAACACAAATGATTGTATTTCTAGTGGAAATAGAGGAATGGAAATATTAAATAAAATACTATCACGACACGTCATCGGGGCCCATGCCGTGACTACACCAAGCCTACCTCATATTGGCTAGGAGATGGCGACTAGCATTAAAGGAGAATTCCCGATAAAATTAAAGGAATTACCTTTAAACCTATAACACACACAGTCAGAACACAATCAGTAGAAGCATCATGTACTATTATAGAAAATAATGATGTGCTGAGAGTAAGTGGGACAGTATACAAATCAAACTGAAAACAAGTACAAGTACATGTAAAAATGGAAAAACAGCTCATGGATTGTCAGCCTGAGAATCCTACCTAAAGGGTAGGTACATATCTCGATCAACTCATCCCTAAGGTACGTCCCATCTAGTCCAGCTCCATGTAGTCTCTCATCTGTCACCCTTAGCCTTGATCACTGCTGACAGTCATCTGCACAGAACACAACAAGGTGCGGGCGAAGCCCGTGCAGGGGTGAGTATAAGAATACTCAGTAGGGGTTCCCGAGACCCCCAAAGGACTCCTAAAATCCACTAAGGAAAAACCATAGTATCAAGATACAATAAAAAAGTATCAGCCATCCCTACTTAGGTATATGCCCATACATATACCTAAGTTACTAATCATAGACCGACTCCAAATCATGATCCCAACACATTCCGTTCCACAACAGTAGAAACACTGCACAATGAAAGTTCAACAAAACATGTACTCCATAGGTACATCTCATAGAAGAAATCCTTGTGGGTTTCTCATCCACGAAGATACTACCATGAAGAAACATCCACGAAGAAACATCCACGAAGAAACATCCACCCTTACTTAAGTATATGCCCATACATATACCTATGTCATCAAGATTACTCATCTAAAACATGAGGTAAACACGAAGGTAATGAATCATCTCACACCAGGTATACACAACATAAAAGAGAGTAAGAGATGATTAGTTTTAACCACTGAAAAATCTTTCATTGTCGGATGATTGATATTCATATAAACATGTAGTCTGTCAAGGAAGTTGATCATACCTGGGATATCGGTACAAAAGTCATCGTTGTCGAACCGACGGAGGATCCAGTTCTAGTCTCAGCACTGTCGAATCCACGGAGGATCTAGGTACAGTCTCATCACTATCGAACCCACAAGGGATCTAGGTCCAATATTATCGTTGTCGAAACCACGAAGGATCCAGGTCCAGTCTCACCACTGTGGAACCCACGGAGGATCTAGGTCCAGTCTCATCACTGTCAAACCCACAAAGGATCCAGGTCCATTCTCGCCACTGTCAAACCCACAAGGGATCCAGGTCCAGTCTTGTTGTTGTCAAACCCATAGAGGGTCTAGGTCTAGTCTCATCACTGTTGAACCCATAGAGCCTCCAGGTCCAGTCTCGTCATTTTCGAACCCACGGCGGATCTAGGTCTAGTCTCATCACGGTCGAACCCATAGAGGATCTAGTTCCAGTCATGCCTCTATCGAACCCATGGAGGATCCAAGTGTTGTCTCGTCACTATAGAACTGATGGAGGATTCAGGTCGAGTCTCATCACTGTCGAACCCACATAGGATCCAGGTCCAGTCTCATAACTGTCGAACTCACATAGGATCCAGGTCCAGTCTCATCACTATCGAACCCACATAGAATCTAGGTCCAGTCTCGTCGCTGTCGAACCCACATAGGATCCAGGTCCAGTCTCGTCACTTTCAAACCCATGGAGGATTCAGGTCCAGTCTCATCACTTTCAAACCCACAGAGGATCCAGGTACAGTCTTGTCATTGTCAAACCCACAGAGGATCCAGGTCCAGTCTCGTCGCTTTTGAACCCACTGAGGATCCTATCATCTCAGTTGAAGGTAGCCCTAGGGACCCCACACACTGCACGCTCGATTCTGGGAGGGTCCGCTACTCCAGCCATGTTTCTATACATCAACTACCATGAAGTCTTGAGTTGATGTATCCGGTAGTTCCATGTCATCTTAAATAACTCATTGTGACAGAAGATCCATCAATCAGACGTTTGGTCGGTGAGTTATTGTGATTTTTTAGGATCCCAGTTGGTTTTTAGACTCAATCTGACCCGGTCGTACCCTAACGGTGTCAAAACCACCTGTGAAGTATGCCAAAAGAGTCATCTCACTCCAAGACTTAAATCACCATAGGAGGTTTGTCAATCAGACACCCATAGCCCATGAAGAGGGAGAAAAGGTGTATTCTGGCCAAATGGGTCCGAGTCCGGTCCAACCCAATCAGACCGACCCCATCCGTGGTTCCGACTCGGTCTGAAGGAAACAGCCTGAGCCGAGGGGACAACCCGACCCGATGAGGCATCCTAGATCGACAGGTAGCCCAGCCTGAGGGCTACCCGGCCCGAAGCGGCCCATCCATGGGCGGCCCTGCCTAGAGTCGGCCCGACAGAGGGCTGCCCGACCATTGGAGGCCCGGCCGGGGGCGGCCCAGCCATGGGCAGCCCCGCAGTGGGCGGCCTGATAGTGGGTAGCCTGACCGTGGGCATCCCGGACGTGGGCGACCCGGCCTTCAGTGTCCCGGTCGTGGGTGGCCTGGCTAGCTGGCCAGCCTGCGTGGCCGAAAGCTGGTCCGCGTGGCTGGTGGCTGGCCCTCATGAATGGCGGCAGGCCCGCATGGCCGGCGGCAGGCCTGCGTGGTCGAATGGCCACACATGGTGGGGTTTCAACCCCCTTGCCTTCCAAAATGGCCAGCGCATGGCACATTGGGCTCGTTACCGTGGGACCTGAAGTGTCCCGCCTTGGTTCGTCCCCCGCGGTGCGATGGTTTCACGGTTCTGCTGGGCTCCGCGTGTCGTGACGGTGCCGCGCCACCTCCGCCATGGCACAGCCTATCCGCAGCCTCCATCTCCTCCGCACGGCGCGACAACGTCGTGCCTCTTCCACGCACCGCGGAAATCCTAGCTATCATTCCTCTCTAGCACGGTGAGATGACACCACGCCCTTCCGACTCTAACGTGGGACTCTTGGTCGTGACTCAGTTCTTTGAGTCGTGCAACAGCTCCGTGCCATTCTAGCGGACATTGAGCCGTCGGCTTCTTCCATGGTCTGCCTCCGTTGTCAGCAAAAGAACAACCAAAGGGGGAGGGTCGGGCTGTGTTCATGTTGTCTGAACCCTCCTCATAGTGGCGATAACATTTGGCATACCAGTCCAGAAATTTGAACGATGAAGAACAGAGGTTTTAATCCCATATTTAAAAATAACTCAAATCCCCTACCTCGATTCGATGAACGTTGACGATGTCGTGGAAAAAGGGATGATGGCGATTCGATGATGTCAGGAAGCGTCTGTGGATAAACCATCATCGACATTCTTCGCAGGCATCTTTTTCTCTTTAGATTGGCTGAAGATTGAAGGATAAGTTCGTCATTCTTCGGTGGTCCTTCATTGGAAGGATGAAGCTCCCCTCTCTCAATCATTCTCCAAAAGATTATGACAACACCAAAAAATAATAAAGGATGATCTCTATTAATTATTTGGCACAATGACTCAAAGTTGTTATTTATTAAATGAGGCAAATCATCTAATTAATGATAAGGAATGGTTCATATTCAAAATTTATAGGAGGTGAGAAGTTCCAATTAATGATGAGCGGTTCCAATTAATAAACGGGAGTTAATGGGGGGGGGGTTTATGCTCGTGGGGACCCACCTAATAATATCCTCCCAAGGGAGGTTATGTTTGGGTGGCCCCCACCACCATAACCTCTCAATGGATGTTAGGGTTTCATGGCCCCCACCACCAACCCCAAGTTGGACGATTAAACTGCCACAAAAATTATAAGGCCCCAGCCTTAAACCTTACTTAATCTTGAATTATTACAAGATTTCACATTGAGGATCTTTTCGGGTTTAGAGTTTTAGAGAATTAGATCATAAAACTTGCATTACATTCCACATATAAACAAAGTGGTTACATAAAGATAGTATTCTTCATTCCCATCAATGGAAACACATTTAAAATAAAACATGGATTATTTCTTGACACATCCTTGACTCTATCATCTTATCATGTACCTTTCCCTTGACCTGTGAAAAACATTTCAAAAACTTGGGATGAGCATAAAAACTCAGTATGGGTTATAAAAAAACATGGAAAGGAAACATGAGTTCATATATACATTAGAATGAAATCATACTTTACCCATAAAACATAGTCACTTTAACATACCTCATAAAATCATGAATAAATCATATAAATCATAAGACATAAAGGTAACTTGAGGCATTCATAACATTCTTACGTAGGGAGTAACCCTCTTGGTTACGTTTGGAATACCCATCACAGTATATTCCCTAAAATCTCTTCGGAGAAACCTTAACGTTTCACTCCTTCACGTTACCCAATGCATTGGAGAGCTATAACGGGCTCACCCGCCCTTAGTTTATCACGGAACCACCCGTCTTCATAATAATGCCCAAGAACCATAACATAAATGTGTCACATAAAACATGCATAAAGGAAACATAAAATTTCCACATTTCAATCACGAGATATCAATACAACACATTGATATAAAAACATTATGAAAACCATTTTCAATACCAAAATAAAAGAAAAGTAAAATATGGTATTTATCTTTCTTTTAAAAAAAAGGTATGGCTTGTAGAGGAAGTCGAAACTCAAATAACGGTCATGACGGCGGAGAAGTCGTTGTCGCCGCATACGTACGACAAAAACATTCCCTTTTGTCGTTTAGTAAAAGCTTCCTATAAAAAAAGATTCCTTTTGAATAAACTTAAAAGTCAAAGTGGTTTATACCCCGTATAAAAGAAAGTTGTGTATAAAATAAAATATGCCTCAACGAAAGAAGATTGAGACGAAGTCTCATACCTCGTATCCGACTTGAACCGACCGTTCTTTAATCTCCTGAATAATAAACTTGAGTTAATCTCTACTTGCTTATGAATCTTTTAAAGTTCATTATTCCTTTTATACCATGTTATGGACATCATGTCATCATTTAAGTTAATAATGTTCATTTTGTCGGTATTTGGTTCTTAAGTCAAAAATTGACTTCTTATACTTACATGTTGTTAATTTGGTCAGAGGTTCATTATATCCAGAATGGTATTCATGATGTAGATATCATATATGTCATATATATCCAGTACATACATTCACTTATAATATTACATCACATTTAGAGGTAAGAAATGAAATGCACCGTTCATGGAGACGGTAAGCCGTACGTACGCATGAACGCTACTTCCATTTCTATTTCATATTTTCTGGAATGGAATCATAATGATATAAAAGTATATTATAATTCCAGTATAATATAATATATAATATCATTAACTTTATCCTTTACACATCCCACATATGGTATTAACGAATCATATCACTTTTAGGGGGCGGTAGTCCGCACTTCCTAAAATGAAGATATCGTGTTTTACCCATAATGGAAACCATAAAGGTATGCCCAAAATAAAAAAAACAGAAGCTTAAGGAAAACATAAACATATTATATATCATATATGAAAATAGTGAAATCATAATGGCCACCTTTAAAGGTGTTAAATGAGTGTTGAACAATCATCGTTTCGGGAGGCAGAATTTCGCCATCCACGGAAACCGTATGTTCTTTAACCATTTGATGTAGTTGTGTGAGAGTGTAGCTCAAATAAATATCATAACAACATCCTTGTATATTTAATATACTGGTGTTGTTACAAAATAAGTAAATAAAAAGAGTTTAGGGGGTTGGAGAAGCAAAATAAAACAAATGAACATTAGAGAATGAATTACCTTAAAAAGTGTAACTCCTTTTGGTTTGAGCCTAAAGGCTTCCTTTGAAAGGATTATGCCCAAAGGGAATCCTCTAGGATTAGGAGAGGGATGTGGAGAGATAAAATGGGTAGGGGTTGGCCGATCCAAAGGCTTGAAGAGTGTGTGGAATGAGGTAGAGGTGGGGGCCTTTTATAAGGGGAGAGGAGGGGCACTTTTGGAAAGTAAAGAAACATTACTTTATTTGAAAATTTGTTTCGGTTTTAAAAGGTCCCACATTGATAGAAATCCTGGATAAGGTGATAAGGGTTCGAAATCCACTCATCCAATTGGTTTTGGACATGTGTAGTTCATAGATTTTACATTATCTTCCTATTTTATTTAAATCGTCAAATAATGATGTCATCGCTGCATCATTATTATGTCATAAATAATTAAATTTATTTAATGTCTAAAAATTATAAAAAAACTACTATGATATAGGAAATCTTTTTAGCTTTCCAATGACTATTTATAATCAAAAGTTGGACTTGTATAACCCCACTTAAAAATTGTTTTTGTAAAACATATTATGTTTGTGTCATTTTCACTTTAACATTAAATAAAAAGTAATTTATGTCATTTCCCAACAAAGGTGGATCCATGGGGTCCCCAAGTTGACCCATGGCTTTTCTTGGTCGGCCATGACACAACCAATAAGGTTGGGACATGTGTCTAGGTCATTTTATATTATTAAAGCATTATTTATACCTTAAACTACCCTAATTACCACTAATCGCGATTAAGAACTTAATAAGTTACTATTCACCAAAAAATTATTATAATCTCATTGAACCACATTTTACTTATTAATGATAACCATGTATGTCAGATTTTCAAAATTCAATACACATTAGTGCTAAAATTTCATTTAACTGAAAAATCAGTTTGCTTGATTACCACTTAGTGGTTTCACTATTCATCAAAAATTGAAGTTTTTCAGAAAATTACCAAAAATTCACCCTAAGCTATATTTGATATTCCGAATTCAAAAATGAAGTCTATTTTACAAAATTCAAATCATATAAGTCACATTAATTAATTTAATAATTAATTCCCGCTGCCAGAGCAAATAGCGTGTTTTTACAAAACAATAAGTATCAAAAGATTGACACCAGTTTAAGTCTAATTTCAAAGTGAAATTGATTCCAATGACCACCATTGGATAAAATGGTAAAAATATATTCTAATTCCATTTCAAAACCAATTCAAAACATAATCTAATCATATATATAAATTAGATTAAAAATCAGTTTTGATGTAAAATGCAGTATTTTTCACTATTCATTAAAAAATGAACATTGTCAGAAAAATACCAAAAATTCACACAAGGTAAATTTTGATGTCCCAATCATAAAGGATAAGTTTATTTTGACAAATATAGTTTATAAAATTGTCAAAATATAGATTCAAAAATGGTTTTCCATCAAAAGGCAGTAAAACAATCTTTTAAGAATATTAGTGTATTTCATGCATAAGATTGTATTTATTTTCATTTTAAGCCTCTATAACACTATCTTAATCATTAATAGACATAGATAAAAATATATATTATTCATTACTTACTTGGGATGTTACATCCTTCCCCCCTTTAGAAAATTGCGTCCCCGCAATTTATTTACTTATCAAATAAATGGGGGTACTTATTCCTCATTGCATTTTCAGATTCCCATGTTGCCTCTTCAATCATGTGGTTTTTCCACAAAACCTTTACCTGCTTAATCACCTTATTTCGTAACACTTGCTCCCTGTGGTCAAGAATCTGGACCGGTTGTTCCTCATAAGATAGGTTCTCTTCCAGCTGAACTACCTCTGGACTCAAAACATGAGATGGATCTGGCATATACTTTCTCAACATCGAAACGTGAAAAACATTGTGTACCTGAGATAAACTCAGAGGTAAAGCCACTCGGTATGCAACTGATACAACTCTTTCAAGAATTTCGTATGGTCCAATGAACCTTGGACTCAACTTTCCTTTCTTACCAAATCTCATCACACTTTTCCAAGGAGAAACCTTGAGAAAAACATGATCACCTACCTCGAAAGATAGATCCTTCCTCCGGTTATCCGCATAACTCTTCTGCCTGCTCTGAGCTGTTCTCATGTGTTTCTGAATCAGCTGAACTTTTTCTGCCATCTCTTCTACCAATTCTGGTCCCATCAACTTCCTTTCACCCACTTCATCCCAGAAAGATGGAGTTCGACACCGCTTCCCATATAATGCCTAAAATGGTGCCATCTGTATACTGGAATGAAAACTGTTATTATATGAAAACTCAACCAAAGAAAGATGTTGGTCCCAACTTCCCTGATAATCCATAGAACAAGCTCGTAGCATATCCTCCAATGTCTGAATTGTTCGTTCTGACTGACCATCTGATTGAGGATGAAAAGTTGTACTAAAATTTAATTCAGTACCCAACGACTTCTGAAGGCCTTTCCAAAAGTTAGAAGTAAACCTGGGATCACGATCTGATACAATGGAGAGAGGAACTCCATGTAACCTGACTATCTCTTTAAGATACAAACGGGAAAGTTGATCTAGAGAGAAAGTATCTCGTATAGCAAGGAAATGAGCAGACTTGGTCAAGCGATCAACAATAACCCAGATTGCATTATTACCTCGAGATGTCTTCGGTAATCCAACAACAAAGTCCATGGATATATTCTCCCATTTCCACTCTGGCACTGGTAAAGTCTGAAGCATCCCTTTCGGTAACTACCGCTCTGCTTTAACCTGCTGACAAGTCAAACACTTCACAGTAAAATCAGCAATATCTCTTTTCATTCTATCCCACCAGTAATACTCTCGCAGATCTCTATACATCTTAGTACTGCCCGGATGAACTGAAAACGGAGAACTATGAGCTTCACATAACAACTCTCTCTTCAACTGTGAATCACAAGGCACACACAATCTCTTCCCAAATCTCAAAACACAATCATTATCAATGTTGAATTCAGGCAACTTATCAGGAAAATCATCAGGATACTCATTTACCACTGGCACATCATTAATCTGAACAGTTCCTTTATTTTTAACGACGTGTGCAAGGTAACATTCATTTCCATCTTTTACAAGTTTCTCGGCCTCTTGATATGTTATCAAAAGTAAGGGTTCATTCTTGTAAACAAACTGAAAGTCTTTCTGAAAAGAAACTTCTTTAGCTCTACAGTCAATCTTAGCATGGTAAATAGAGAGCCAATCCATACCCAGGATAACATCAAACTCTACTAGAGGTAAAACAATAAGGTTTGCAAGTAGGTTCTTTCCACAGATAAGGATAGGAAGATTCTTATAAATTCTTTTTGCCTCGACACTTCCCCCAGGTGTTTTTACCAAGAGTTTAGGAGTCATTTCTTGAGATGGTATTCCCATTTTACTAGAAAAGGTTTCAGAGATGAAAGAATGTGTAGACCCCGAATCAAACAACATACTGGCATAATCTGAAAAAACAAACAAAGTACCTGATACAACTTCATTTGATGGCCCGACATCTGCTGAAGTAGTTGCATAGGATTTCACCACCCCTTTCTTCTTGTAGTCTAACTGCTTCCCATCACTCAAGCTCCTTGTCGGACACTCGTTTGCATAGTGACCCATCTCATTGCACATATAACATTTCACTAACTGTAAATCAAATTTGTTCTTACCTTCACCTTGATCCTTTTCAGTGCAATCACGAGCCTTATGTCCCATCTTACCACATCGGTAGCACTTCCCAGAATTCAGAAGACATTCCCCAGCATTCCTTTTGCCACATTTATCACAAACTGGAAACTTAGTTCTCTTACCATCAGACCTTTTTGAAGAATTCTTACCTTTCTCCTGCCACCTCAGTCTCTTCTTTTGCTGGTTGTTATAGAAAACTTGGTCATCGGCAAACTCCATTTCGATCTTCTCAGCACATCGAACAAGCTTTTCATAACTTTTAAACTCACGAGAAGCTAATGCCCTTCGATACTTTGGCTTTAATCCTGAGTAGAAACGATTGATTTTACTATCAAGGTCCCGGATAAAATTTGGAGCATACCTTGCCAATCGAGTGAACCTTTCTTCATAGGCAGCCACTGAGTCTTCCTCTTGCCTCAATTCCAAGAATTGCTTTTCCATCCTAAGTCGAACAGCCTTAGGAAAATACATCTCATGAAACATACCTTTGAATTCATCCCAGTCAAGAGCATCAATCTCATCGGCGTCCCTGATATTTTTAACCATAGACTACTACTGATCTGCTTCACCCTCCAAACGGTAAATAGCAAGACTAACCTTTTGATTGTCTGAACACCCCATGACATCAAAAATCTTCTCTGGTGCTTTAATCCACCCTTCAGCTAGCACAGGGTCAGATGATCCTCTGAATGATGGTGGATGTTGCCTCATGAAATGTTCCACCACTGACATGTTCCTCTGCGGTTGTTCTGGCTGATCTCGTGCATGGATACCACCTCCATTTATTGCTTGAGTCAACTGCGCCATTACTGCAACAAACTGTTCATTTCCAATTCCGACCATTTCTAGATGCTGATTTGGAAGGTTATCTTCCTCCTGATGTCGTCCCAACATAGCTGCTTTGTTTCCTCTACGGAAAACCATTCTGAACACAGAAATATCTTAGGCGGAGCAACATGGTAATCTGTAAATGCTATATCATTTCAATCATATCATAAATTAACTTATAATTTAACAATTTTCTAACTCCTAAAGTTGTCTAAACCGACCTCTGATACCAACTATAAGGCCCCAGCCTTAAACCGTACTTAATCTTGAGTTATTACAAGATTTCACATTGAGGATCTTTTCGGGTTTAGAGTTTTAGAGAATTAGATCATAAAACTTGCATTACATTCCACATATAAACAAAGTGGTTACATAAAGATAGTATTCTTCATTCCCATCAATGGAAACACATTTAAAATAAAACATGGATTATTTCTTGACACATCCTTGACTCTATCATCTTATCATGTACCTTTCCCTTGACCTGTGAAAAACATTTCAAAAACTTGGGATGAGCATAAAAACTCAGTATGGGTTATAAAAAAACATAGAAAGGAAACATGAGTTCATATATACATAAGAATGAAATCATACTTTACCCATAAAACATAGGCACGTTAACATACCTCATAAAATCATGAATAAATCATAGAAATCATAAGACATAAAGGTAACTTGAGGCATTCATAACATTCTTACGTAGGGAGTAACCCTCTTGGTTACGTTTGGAATACCCATCACAGTATATTCCCTAAAATCTCTTCGGAGAAACCTTAACGTTTCACTCCTTCACGTTACCCAATGCATTGGAGAGCTATAACGGGCTCACCCGCCCTTAGTTTATCACGAAACCACCCGTCTTCATAATAATGCCCAAGAACCATAACATAAATGTGTCACATAAAACATGCATAAAGGAAACATAAAATTTCCACATTTCAATCACGAGATATCAATACAACACATTGATATAAAAACATTATGAAAACCATTTTCAATACCAAAATAAAAGAAAAGTAAAATATGGTATTTATCTTTCTTTTAAAAAAAAGGTATGGCTTGTAGAGGAAGCCGAAACTCAAATAACGGTCATGACGGCGGAGAAGTCGTTGTCGTCGCATACGTACGACAAAAACATTCCCTTTTGTCGTTTAGTAAAAGCTTCGTATAAAAAAAGATTCCTTTTGAATAAACGTAAAAGTAAAAGGGTTTTATACACCGTATAAAAGAAAGTTGTGTATAAAATAAAATATGCCTCAATGAAAGGAGATTGAGACGAAGTCCCATACCTCATATCCGACTTGACCCGACCGTTCTTTAATCTCCTGAATAATAAACTTTAGTTAATCTCTACTTTCTTATGAATCTTTTAAAGTTCATTATTCCTTTTATACCATGTTATGGACATCATGTCATCATTTAAGTTAATAATGTTCATTTTGTCGGTATTTGGTTCTTAAGTCAAAAATTGACTTCTTATACTTACATGTTGTTAATTTGGTCAAAGGTTCATTATATCCAGAATGGTATTCATGATGTAGATATCATATATGTCATATATATCCAGTACATACATTCATTTATAATATTACATCACATTTAGAGGTAAGAAATGAAATGCACCGTTCATGGAGACGGTAAGCCGTACGTACGCATGAACGCTACTTCCATTTCTATTTCATATTTTCTGGAATGGAATCATAATGATATAAAAGTATATTATAATTCCAGTATAATATAATATATAATATCATTAACTTTATCCTTTACACATCCCACATATGGTATTAACGAATCAAATCACTTTTAGGGGGCGGTAGTCCGCACTTCCTAAAATGAAGATATCGTGTTTTACCCATAATGGAAACCATAAAGGTATGCCCAAAATAAAAAAAACAGAAGCTTAAGGAAAACATAAACATATTATATATCATATATGAGAATAGTGACATCATAATGGCCACCTTTGAAGGTGTTAAATGAGTGTTGAACAATCATCGTTTCGGGAGGCAGAATTTCGCCATCCACGGAAACCGTATGTTCTTTAACCATTTGATGTAGTTTTGTGAGAGTGTAGCTCAAATAAATATCATAACAACATCCTTGTATATTTAAGATACTGGTGTTGTTACAAAATAAGTAAATAAAAAGAGTTTAGGGGGTTGGAGAAGCAAAATAAAACAAATGAACATTAGAGAATGAATTACCTTAAAAAGTGTAACTCCTTTTGGTTTGAGCCTAAAGGATTCCTTTGAAAGGATTCTGCCCAAAGGGAATCCTCTAGGATTAGGAGAGGGATGTGGAGAGAGCAAATGGGCAGGGTTTGGCCGAGCCAAAGGCTTGAAGAGTGTGTGGAATGAGGTAGAGGTGGGGGCCTTTTATAAGGGGAGAGGAGGGGCACTTTTGGAAAGTAAAGAAACATTACTTTATTTGAAAATGTGTTTCGGTTTTAAAAGGTTCCACATTGATAGAAATCGTGGATAAGGTGATAAGGGTTCGAAATACACTCATCCAATTGGTTTTGGACATGTGTAGTTCATAGATTTTACATTATCTTCCTATTTTATTTAAATCGTCAAATAATGATGTCATCGCTGCATCATTATTATGTCATACATAATTAAATTTATTTAATGTATAAAAATTATAAAAAAACTACTATGATATAGGAAATCTTTTTATATTTCCAATGACTATTTATAATCAAAATTTGGACTTGTATAACCCCACTTAAAAATTGTTTTTGTAAAACATATTATGTTTGTGTCATTTTCACTTTAACATTAAATAAAAAGTAATTTATGCCATTTTCCAACAAAGGTGGATCCATGGGGTCCCCAAGTTGACCCATGGCTTGTCTTGGTCGGCCATGACACAACCAATAATGTTGGGACATGTGTCTAGGTCATTTTATATTATTAAAGCATTATTTATACCTTAAACTACCCTAATTACCACTAATCGCGATTAAGAACTTAATAAGTTACTATTCACCAAAAAATTATTATAATCTCATTGAACCACATTTTACTTCTTAATGATAACCATGTATGTTGGATTTTAAAAATTCAATACACATTAGTGGTAAAATTTCATTTAACTGAAAAATCAGTTTGCTTGATTACCACTTAGTGGTTTCACTATTCATCAAAAATTGAAGTTTTTCAGAAAATTACCAAAAATTCACCCTAAGCTATATTTGATATTCCGAATTCAAAAATGAAGCCTATTTTACAAAATTCAAATCATATATGTCACATTAATTAATTTGATAATTAATTCCCGCTGCCAGAGCAAATAGCGTGTTTTTACAAAACAATAAGTATCAAAAGATTGACACCAGTTTAAGTCTAATTTCAAAGTGAAATTGATTCCAATGACCACCATTGGATAAAATGGTAAAAATATATTCTAATTCCATTTCAAAACTAATTCAAAACATAATCTAATCATATAAATAAATTAGATTAAAAATCAGTTTTGATGTAAAATGCAGTATTTTTCACTATTCATTAAAAAATGAACATTGTCAGAAAAATACCAAAAATTCACACAAGGTAAATTTTGATGTCCCAATCATAAAGGATAAGTTTATTTTGACAAATATAGTTTATAAAATTGTCAAAATATAGATTCAAAAATGGTTTGCCATCAAAAGGCAGTAAAACAATCTTTTAAGAATATTAGTGTATTTCATGCATAAGATTGTATTTATTTTCATTTTAAGCCTCTATAACACTATCTTAATCATTAATAGACATAGATAAAAATATCTATTATTCATTACTTACTTGGGATGTTACAAAAATAATAATAAGTTATACTCATTTTTATTTAATTTAATTTTGAATCCCCAAAAGAATTAACTTCCTTTCTCATTAGAACACAACTGTGGTGAAGTTATCTTTAAGTGAATACCAGTGCTATGAGTTCAACGGTTCCATTAGATTTAAATTCTGAGCTTTGGTTCAAATGATAGAAAATCCCGCTCGCACATTTATGGAACGTACCCGAACAAAACATTAGAACTTGATTCCAGGCACACCGGGCCTCAGAATCAAGTGCCGTCAAAAACTGGGGACTCAAGAAAAATCCATGAATTTAAAAGAAATATTTCCATTGAATTTATGGGTTATTACATTCCCCCCACCTCAGGGCTTTACGTTCCCATAAGCCACAACTCACATTAAAGGACCAAATGGGGGTACTGAGTACGCATATGAGCCTCCCACTCCCATGTGCTCTCCTGGAGGTTCCCATGCTGCCAGTGAACATCCACCAGAGGTATCAACTGTCTATGTTGGAACCACTGCTGTTGAACCTCAATCTCCACTGGAACCTCCTTGAATGTTTCCCCGTAATCGATGTCCAGCTCCACGTGGTCGATGATGTGGGACGAGTCATGCACATATCTCTTCAGCTAAGATACGTGGAAGACGTCGTGCACCCGGTGCAGCTGAGGTGGAAGAGTCAGACGGTAAGCCACCTCGCCTACTCTGATGAGGACCTGGAATGGTCCTACGAATCACGGAGATAACTTTCCACCTTGACCAATTCTTTTTAGACCTCATCCTAGTGAGAGCCATATAATGACATGGTCACCATCCTCGAACTCCAGTTGTCTCCGTCTCTTATTATCATAGGTCTTGTGCCTGAATTGTTCAGTCTTCATCCGCTCCTGGATGATCTGAACCTTCTCCATCATAGCATGCACCATCTCTGGTCCAACATGTGCTGACTCCCCTGGGTCCGTCTAACACAGAGATGATCTGTATGGTTGGTCGTACAGTGCCTCGAAATGTGTCATCCCGATGGTGGAGTGGTAGCTATTGTTATACAATAAATCTACCAAGGGTTTGTGATCCTCTCATCTATGACCAAAGTCAAGGACGCATGCAAAGAGAATATCCTCAAGAGTCTGAATGTTTCTCTCAGTCTAAACATCCTTCTGAGGATGTAATGTAGTGCTCAAGAAAATCTGCGTCCCGAAAGCCTCCTACAACCCCTACCATAGTAGCAAAGTGAAATGAGCATCCCGATCGGAGACGATCGTCGATGGAACACCATGAATCCATACGATCTGCTATATTTAGAGGCATCCCAATCTCTCTACTGAACCCTGCTCTCTAATCGGTAGGAAGTTGGCCGACATGGTGAGTGGGTCGACAATCACCCAGATAGAGTCTTGTCCATTAGATTTACGTGGAAGTCCTGACATTAAATCCATGGAAATCCCATCCCACTTCCACTATAGGACCTCTAAGGGATGAACTAATCCTACTAGAACATGGTTCTACGCCTTCACTTACTGACAAGTGAGGCATCGTGAGACACACTCTACTACTGCCTTCTTCAAACCTGGCCACTAGTGCTGTCGTTAAAGGTTTTGATACATCTTCTCCACCCCTAGATGTACCGCTGGAGGGGAAGTGTGTAACTCCCTCAGCACAACCTCCTAAAGTAAAACTGGTACCATGGTACGTCCTCTAAAAAATAATGATGTGCTCCCCACCTATAAAAAATCTATCAGGTGCCTACCCAGTCGATATCTGTGCACATCAAGAATCATAGTCAAAATTGCTATGCTTCCCCCCTCTGACTCGATGAAGAAGTGTAATAGTGACTCTGAGAGACTATAGAATGGTTTCTCCATCTCTACCCACAATGGATATCTGCAACACGACCAGCTGCTCTGCCTTTTTTCCTAGAAGATGAATTCCTGATCTCATACTAAAAACATCTTCTACAATGTTCCTCAATCTCGGAGTATAGACTCTCTCAAAGTCATAAACATGGAGGATCTCAAGCCAATGTTGTTGTCTCGGGTCTAGTTCCTTCTATGATAGAAAAAAACTAAGACTATTGAGGTTAGAGTAAACGAAAAACCGTTCACTAAATGAACTATGGTTGAGAATAGCCAAATGCAAAGAACTCCATTACGCCCTTGTTAGCCTATGTACTACAAGAGCTTCCATTAATTCTCCTCTCCCGAAAAGAGAAATTTGGTCTCATCCCCTAGATTAAACCATGTCCTTTTCCTAATACAGTCAATCCTGACATGAACGGTACTAAATCATGCCATGGACGACGTCGTAAGGCCTCGACGCTACTATTAATATATCAAACCATTACTCTTGCCTCCAAGGGTTGAGTCACACTGTCGGCATCGGTGTGTGGTCACTGGGTCTCCACCAGTAGGAATCTCAAATGTGATGGTCATGTCAATGGTATTAACTAGAACCTCTGATTATCAACCAAACAAAAAGGAATGAAAGAAAACTTCACAAGAACACGTGTCTTTTATTACGGCAGCTCAAAGTATAAAGACACAAGGAGACCACAAAAAATAACATCAACGAAGCTACAAGAATCTTGAATAGAGGAAACCATGCCTGGATCTAGTCCCGCTCTTGTCCCCCTGCTTCTAGAGCTCGAGGTGAATGGTCTTGGGGTGGTGGTAGTAGTACTCGATGAATCTGACCTACATCCGCTGAAGGAGATGCTCCACCGCCTCGTCTACCACTCGGCTGATACTCAAGATCATGTCCCTACCTCTATCGTGGTGGCTCCTCCAATGCCTTCTGATAAACTGTACATGGAGTCGGATAGTCACGCACTGTGTGACCCCACTCCCTACAAGAATAATGGGACATTATCCATTCAAATATCCCTCGGCCTCGGGTGCCCCGCAACCTCGATGCCACAAAATGGGGTCATCTAATAGTAGATATAACCTTGTTGTTCCCCCAATCCATTTTCCTAATTTCTACTAAGGAAGACTCAACTATAGTCGGAAATCCCTGAGGAAAGAGCAGTAGCTCTTGAGCACGCACAGAGCATAGAGTAACTGGTACAAACTCTGCCCTGAAAAGACTCTCATAGTTTCCCCAGGTGAGGGTCGCCTCATCATAAAACTAGAGCATCAGGATCCACCACCTCTCATATATTATCTAAAGGATACTAATATCTAGGTGGACCATCAAATCAGTAGGTGTCCCTACTGTGTGTAAAAATTGTGGTACTAAATCCAGCCAATACCCAACCGTCTGAAAATCTATATTGCCTCAAAAACTCAGAGGCCTATGTCGCAGGAACCCATGAAACGCGCTCAAGTAGCGCACACCCTCTACTGCTGGGGCTGGTGGGAACTGTAGGCCAGCTGGTAGTGGTACCACTAGTTCCTTCGCTGTGATGGAGCCCTGTACCGAGGCCTCGTTGCTCAGTGGGAAACCATCACGTTCTCCACTCAGAACCCGCACTAACTGACTAAATGAAGACATCCTGAAATGAAACAGGTGTTCCATGATCAAAAGTATAACTGGTGATTTGACTCCAAATAATCACAAATAAAACTTTTCAGAAGTAACACACATGGAATCGATGATTTCGTGCACTGAGTCAGAAATTAGAAGTTAGAGCCCTAGTGTATGGATACGTCAGCTGCCACACCAACACTGGTTTCCCTTAACTAATAACCACATCCAAAACAATTAACACTATTGCTGTTAAAAGACTCTGAGTCCAAGTTTATTAGTAGAAATGACTCCTCTTACACCAATTTGTCATGACTCGTCCTTGGGGCCCGTGTCGTGACTACCCAAAGCCCACCTTCCTTAGGCCAGGGGCTGGCGACTAGCACCAAATGAGAATTCCTGATAAAAGGGATGGCATTGTCTTTATACCTATAGAAAAAATATTCTGAACACAAGGAGTAGAAGCAGCATGTACTAATATAGAAAATAATAATGTGCTAAAATTTAGTGGGCCAATATACAAACCCAACTGAACAACAAGTAAAAGTACAAGTAAAAAGGGAAAAACTGCTCCTGGATCATCTGCTCAAGAATCCTACCTTATGGGTAGGTACAGATCTCAATCAACTCGTCCATAAGGTATGTCCTGTCTAGTCCAGCTACGTGCAACCTCCCCTCTATCATGCTTAGCCTCGATCACTGCTGACCGTCGTCTGTACAGAACACAACAAGGTGCGGGTGAAGCCCATGCCGTGGTGAGTATAAAAATACTAATTAGGGGTTCCTAAGACCCCCAAAGGTCTCCCAAAATATAACAAGGATAAACCAACGTAGGAATATATAATCAATAAGTATCAACCATCCCTACTTAGATATATAACCATACATATACCTAAGTTACTAATCACAGACCGACTCTAACTCTTGAGCCCAACACATTTTGTTCCACAAGTGTAGACACACTCCACAAAGAAATTTCAACACAAAGTGTACTCCATAGTTGGAGTTCATATAAGAAATCAATGTGGGATTCTCATCCATGAAGAAACAACCATGAAGAAACATCCACGATGAAACATCCACCCTTACATAGGTATATTCCCATACATATAACTAAGTCGTCAAGATTACACATCTCAATCTTGAGGTAAACACGAAGGTAATGACTCAACTCACACTAGGTATACACAACATAAAAGAGAGTAAAATATGGTTAGTTGTAAACACTGAATCATATTTCACTTGGAAAAAGAAGATTTCCGTAAAAACATAAAACAATAATCTGTGGAAGCAGTCGATCCTACGTGGGATGTCCGTACAAAATTCATCGTTGTCAAACCCACAAAGGATCCATGTCCAGTCTCATCACTTTTGAACCCACATGGGATCCAGGTCCAGTCTCGTCACTGCCGAACCCACGGTGGATCCTGGTCTAGTCTCGTCACTGTCGAACCCACAGAGGATCTGGGTTCAGTCTAGTCACTGTCCAACCCACAGAATATCCAGGACCAATCTCATCATTGTTGAACCCATAGAGGATCGAGGTCTAGTCTCATCGCTATCGAACCCACATAGGATCATGGTCCAGTCTGATCACTGTCGAACCCACTGAGGATCCAGGTAAAGTCTCATCACTGTTGAACCCACTAATGATCCATGTCCAGACTCGTCCCTGTGGAACCCATGGAGGATCTATGTAACACCCCAAGATTTCATAGTATGTTATTTCTTCAAAATAATTCCATAACTTGTACTACACGCAACACCGAGTTCAATAACACCTTGACTTACAAAAAAAAGGCCATTAAAAGAGGTCATGAATAGTATTAACTAAATTTTAAACTTTATATAATCCTTATAATTTTAGAATCCATATTATGAGTTTCTTAGTCATAATGCAAGAACAGATTCATTTTCAGTATTGCAATTTTATCAACTTTTAATAGTGAAACATTTTTAAATACAATATTTTAAACTTTTTGACTAAATGGGGACATCAAAAATTTAAAATGAAACATCCCAAGCTTCCACGGTACGCTAGCGTGTGTTGTACGCAACACCGAGTTCTAACACACCGTAACCAATTAAACTAGCCGTTGTGAATAGTAATACCTAATTTTTGAAATCATATATATTTTATATATCAAAATGGACTTCATTTTTGGATTTGGAATATCGAAATTAGCCTAGGGTGAAATTTTGGTATATTTCGGATAACTTTCATATTTTGATGAATAGTGAAAATTTCTAAATTTTAATTAAAAACAACTTTTTTAATCAAAATAATTAATAGTGATAAATTATGAATTTGAGTGGTTTTAAAGTATATTTAGAATATATTTTTACCATTCAATTTAATGTTTATCATTGGACATAATTTTACAATTAAACCGAACATAAACAAGTGTCAATCTTTTGATAGTTATTATCTCTTAAAAACACAATTTTTGTTTTGACAACGAGAATTAATTTTAAATTAATTTCTGCCACTTCTGTGTTTTGAATTTAGAAAAATGGATTCCATATTTGGAATCAGGATGTTCAAATTATGTAAATAGGTAACTTTTATTTTTAGACATTTTGAATAATTAATGCGGTAAATATTTTATTTACCATGGTTAAGGGTAAATCCGGTAAATAAGGGTTAAAAAATAATATTATAATAATACTAAATTACCCTAAAACGTGTCTTAACCCTATTCGTTGATACATGGTCGACCATGGGCATCTTTGGGTCAATTTTGGGACCCCATGGATCCACTTGTAAGTGATAATGACACATTATATTAATAAAGCTAAAATAAAAAAAAATGGCATAAGCTTACATATTTTAGAAGAACAATTTTTACATAGGGTTATACATGTTGGATTTTTGATTATAAATATTCATTAGAAAGCTAAAAAGATTTCCTACATAATTATATTTTATTTATAATTTTTAGACATCAAATAATTTATTTTATTTATGACACAATGATGATGCAGTAATTACTATAACAGTGAAAAATTAAAATAATTGATATTTTAAATACCCAAATAAATATAATATGAAACTTTTAATGAATTAAACTAATTTTCTAGGATAATATGATATATTAGGATTGATTTAATTGACTTTTTTCGAAGTAATCAATCTGTTATGAGTTTCACAAAAATCAACTATTGAATAGTGTCAAAATTGACATAAAAGAGTTCTTAAAACAAATATTATATTATTAATTGATATTAAATTACTAAAAATCTAAGGTTCGGCCAAGAGACTTATATTATGATAGGTTAATCATTAATGGACCACTTGGGGGTCTCTTGGATGTATATAGTAAGTTTATTAACCATATTATATAAAAATACAAAGAGACATTGTAAAAGTGAAACTAATTAACTTAGAGTTAATACTTAATGATAAGGTTAATATAAGTACCCAAACCTGTCTAAATTCTATTGGTTGAGTGGTTTTCGACCTATCCCCACCTTAGCCTTTGAATAGTAAACTTTGGATCCATTGGAAACCGAATATGAATTTATTATAAATTAATATTTCTAGCTTTTCCAAAGGTGCCCCTCACCCCTCTTATAAAAGGGCACTCCTCCTTCCCATTTCTTCACACCTTCAAAGCCTTTTGGTTCGGCCAAACTCTGCCCAAATACTCTCCCAACATCCCTCACTACAACCTAGAGGCCTTAGTTTGATCAGAAATCCAACCTAAGGAGCCATTTTGATCAAATCAAAAGGAAGAACCCGAAGAAGAGGTAATGATTTCACCACCCTTTTCTAAGTTCCTTTCTTCTTCCACATCCTCTTTCTTTGTTCTTACCATTCTAAAATAATAACTCCAGTATCTTACATATACTGTGATGTTATTATAAATATGGTACAACCATATTCAGTATTCTATCCACCCTTTGAATAACATGTCACCATACGTGTGTACGTACGGCTTACCGTCTCCACGTCGTGGTGTAATTGTTATTCAATATATTATTATTTGGATGGGTATAATAATGATGTGTAACTCATATAAATAATAAATATAACATGTTAATGATTCTGTATATATGATATACCATCCATTTATATATTATTTTAATATCAAAAGAATGATATTGTCGCTCGTGCGTACGTACGGACTACCGTCTCCACGAACGCGATGAGATTCATTCTCCATCGTATCCATTCAAGTATAATTATCATTTGATGATTTAAAAATGATGTTTAAGGACTTCATATCATTCTGGATATGAATAATATACAACCTATCCTTTACAAACATGTCTTACGTAACAAAACATATAAAAGACAACAAGTAAGTTAACACCCGATATAATGATAATACTAAGATATTATTATCAAATCAATATTAAAAGATAATATATGATATCATATTAATGTATATGATTCTTGTATAATTTAATAACAATTATTTCACCATTATACAGGAGGTTAACCTACCCCAACCAAGGAAAAGTACAAGGTAAGGGTTATTTCACAATCTCTTCATTATCCGAGGTTGTATTATACGTAATAATCTACTGGGATCTCTTTATCATCCACATACATGTTTCTTCAAAATGTATTTCAAAACATTTTTATTATTTACAAGAATAAGGGTTAAAGTCATTTATACCCTTGTTTGACTTTTTATAAGAGGAATCTTTCCATCGTTTTCAAAACAAGGTCCTTTTTAACCTTTTCGACAGAATTAAGGTAAGAATGTTTTTTAACTTATACGGCGAGTGCGGTTATTTTCTGCCATTATAAAATCTTCAAAGTTTTCCTTACAAGCTTATAAGAATATTTTCAAAGAAAATGTTTTATTTTATATGGATCTTAAATGATTTCAAAATAAAAGGAGATACTTCTTTAAAAAGAATTTTGATTTCATCTATGTCAACATCCTTTGATGGATTTTAAGATTATTTGAAGTTGATTTATTATGATACAAAACTTCTATATTGTATTGAAGTTTTTGTGATATGTTTGACTGTGGATGTGCTATTTTTATACCATTCATAGTTTATGGTGAAATTATTGACATTTCGTATGCTAGTTTTAATACGAATGTTTATGTTATGTTTAAACCTTTTCATATGGGAATGCATTGGACTTAATAAGTGACGGGTGGAGCCCGCTATAGCTCCTCGATGCATCGGTAGGTCTCATGAGACAAACTAGTGTCTTGGCACAAGGTCTTGACAAAATCTTATTTGTAGTCTTGGCACGAGGCCTTGGCTATGTGGTTATGATTGTCTGGCATTATGCATTATAACATTATGAAAGTGGTTATTGATATTGCATGTGATTATTCGATTAGTAGAATATCCATGTGAATAAGTAAATGGCATTATTTCATTTTACATTTGCCATACTATGTTGAAGTTCAATTTTAAAAGGCTTTTGTTTTAGTTATACACTGCCTTAAATGTTTATGATTATTTTGAATGTTCCGCTATATTGTTATCCTTACTGGGCATTTGAGCTCACCCCTTTTCTATGTTTTATTTTTCCCAGGTAGTGAAGAATTAAATTATGAATGACTTGCAGGGATATTATGAGGGGTTAATAGTGTGGATATGAAGACTTTGTTGTTGTTGTAGTTTTTCACTTTGAAATGTAATGTAAAACATTATGATTATATCTAGTGTTTCCAAGGCTACTAAACCAATCGGTCTTTCGAGATTTGATCTTTCTTGTGATCATGCCAATGTTACGAAGTAATGCACCGACTCTGGGTAGCTGGGGTCGGGGCGTTACAGTTGGTATCAGAGGAAGTTTAGTACAAACCTTGGAAGCTAGATTTAGATAAACTCTGATTAGAGCACGTAGACCTAAGATGAACTTTGAGGATTAGTATAGAATAACTTCCTAGAATTTTGGTATTGTAGAGATTTTGTGAGTTTTCCGAGCAATACATCCCTGTCTGGATACGAGCAGGTAGAGGCGGCTCTGGCACAGATGTACCTAGGGGTAAAACCCGAAAACACCGCTTTGAGCTAGACTCGAACGGGAACTGGTGCACGACAACGGGCCTTGCTGTACTCTTGGTTACGACACTCCCGGGGGATATGCTTAGGATAACTCTAATTTTCTTTACAAATAATTATGAAGGGTTTATGAGTATATACATCCTCAAAGAAGACATTTTTATGATTATGGATTATATCCATAAATATTTCAATTTATGTTAAGTGTTTTATAAGTATGGGATTATGTATTTTGATTCATAAACTGATCTAGTGTATGCCATTGTTTAGAAATGGCGCCCAGTAAAAGGAATGAGAACTCCAGAAATGCACATGATCCAAAGAGAAGGAAGGATCATATATTTCATGGTCTTAAGCTAGAATTTATAAGAGAAATAGTCTCCCATGTATTATCATCATATGAAGAAATAATATCATGTGTTGATAAGATAAGTAAAGAGTTTACTAAGTCCTATGGCTTTGAAGGGAAGCAAGAGAAGAAAAGGATAGAAGAGAGAAAGATGGATAAAGGGAAGAGGGAAAAGAAGAATTTTCCCATATGTGGTAACTGTGGAAAGAAACACCCTGGAACTTGCCTGAAAGGAATGGGAGTTTGTTATAAGTGTGGAGGAAAAAGGCACAAAGTACATGACTGCATGGGTAAGAAAATGGTTTCAAATGTACAATGTTTCATTTGAAAGGAGTTTGGACACTACGCGAACCTATGTCCCAGTCATCAGACTATGCCGCAAATGATGCTATTGGATAATAATCATGTTATGATACTACCACAGATTAAGAGGAATGATTAGAGTTATTATGTTGATTATATCAATTGAGTGTTGTATCAACAATGTACTTGTTATAATAATTATGGAGTATATAAGGATTGTACTGCAGTACTATTTCATTAAGGACTTGAGATGGTGTGGAACAAAGAAAAGTGACTCAGTAGCAGGTTAAATGTCTGGAAAATATATGGTTGAGAGAATGATAAACCATAATATGGTTCTGATACCGAGGTAGTGATTTTAGAATAATACATGATTGATTTGGATAAATTATATTGGATATTCTTGACTACCTTGAAGCTGGTTAATGATTTGTCTATTCCATCATTGTTGGGTTTTAAAACATTTTTGGATTGATGAAGTATATCCAGCATTCTATAAGGAATAAGGGAGAATGAATGTAATCAATAAAGATTATGGTAAATCAGGATGTTTCAGTGTATTAAAAGAATACATGATGAAGGTATTCATATGCTATTACGGGGTAAAAAGGATCTACATTATGTTTACCTTCCTTATAAATGTTGGACTGTGAGTTTGGACAGAAGTATTTTGGATAGTTCTAGTTTTGATTATTTTGGATTTCCATAAAAGGACAACCCGGAGGTCGGGCGGCAACCCGTCGCGTCCGGCAAGGCTGCGAGACTTGAACCCGCAACCGAAGGGCGACAAGGGTGTATCACCTACCACTGGCCCATGAGATGTCCTGGATTAAATAATGTAGTTTTTATTAAAAGATCATGTAGATGAATTATAAATTCAATTATTTTGGAACCCTGTATAAATTTTCTTTACGTTCTATTATCTTTTAGAGTGAAAGATGAGTTTGTGGTAGAAATTTATTAATGGATAAAACTCTAATTATAAAGTAAGTATATCTCCTTATGATCTTATCCAATCTCATAAATAAATTCCCCAACATTAATAAAAGAAACATAGAACAAAAATGTTGTCCTAGATGGTACCTTAAATCATCACAAATTTATGGCTTTGGGATTTTTGGCCTTTTCATAGCCATGTTCTCTACCACTCTCCATCAGATAATTGATGGTTAGATTTCTCTTCCATATCCATATTTTCCTACATGGAACCCTAGTATGTGTTATTTTCGGTAATATTCATACTTTTCCACTCTTTATTTTAAATAGAGGCCTCATTAATTCATTTTTCGATGTGGTATTTCAACTAAGATATTTTGAAATGTCAAAAATGTGTTATCCCAATACCCTATGTTTTGTTGAACCGATGGTATTTCAAATCATCATAGATTGATGAGTTTAAGGACCTCAATTTTATACTTGTTTATGATTGATGACCTCAATCACTACCTATAAATATTTACGTTTTTCCTCCAATTATATGTCTCTAATTACCACCAATGTTCTCCTAATCGAGATCATAATTTGGTGGTGACACTTTCATTTCTATTTTACTCATATTAAGACTAAATTTTAGTAACCCAATTTCCGATGTGGGTTTCCCCACAAATATATTTTCTATTTTCAACCTTTTATTTTCGAAGAACAATTTCAAATTGCGAGGACGCAATTTATTGAAGGAGGGGAGAATGTAACACCCCAAGATTTCATAGTATGTTATTTCTTCAAAATAATTCCATAACTTGTACTACACGCAACACCGAGTTCAATAACACCTTGACTTACAAAAAAAAGGCCATTAAAAGAGGTCATGAATAGTATTAACTAAATTTTAAACTTTATATAATCCTTATAATTTTAGAATCCATATTATGAGTTTCTTAGTCATAATGCAAGAACAGATTCTTTTTCAGTATTGCACTTTTATCAACTTTTAATAGTGAAACCTTTTTAAATACAATATTTTAAACTTTTTGACTAAATGGGGACATCAAAAATTTAAAATGAAACATCCCAAGCTTCCACGGTACGCTAGCGTGTGTTGTACGCAACACCGAGTTCTAACACACCGTAACCAATTAAACTAGCCGTTGTGAATAGTAATACCTAATTTTTGAAATCATATATATTTTATATTTCAAAATGGACTTCATTTTTTGATTTGGAATATCGAAATTAGCCTAGGGTGAAATTTTGGTATATTTCGGATAACTTTCATATTTTGATGAATAGTGAAAATTTCTAAATTTTAATTAAAAACAACTTTTTTAATCAAAATAATTAGTAGTGATAAATTATGAATTTGAGTGGTTTTAAATTATATTTAGAATATAGTTTTACCATTCAATTTAATGTTTATCATTGGACATAATTTTACAATTAAACCGAACATAAACAAGTGTCAATCTTTTGATAGTTATTATCTCTTAAAAACACGCTTTTTGTTTTGACAGCGGGAATTAATTTTAAATTAATTTCTGCCACTTCTGTGTTTTGAATTTAGAAAAATGGATTCCATATTTGGAATCAGGATGTTCAAATTATGTAAATAGGTAACTTTTATTTTTAGACATTTTGAATAATTACTGCGGTAAATATTTTATTTACCATGGTTAAGGGTAAATCCGGTAAATAAGGGTTAAAAAATAATATTATAATAATACTAAATTACCCTAAAACGTGTCTTAACCCTATTGGTTGATACATGGTCGACCATGGGAATCTTTGGGTCAATTTTGGGACCCCATGGATCCACTTGTAAGTGATAATGACACATTATATTAATAAAGCTAAAATAAAAACAAAAATGGCATAAGCTTACATATTTTAGAAGAACAATTTTTACATAGGGTTATACATGTTGGATTTTCGATTATAAATATTAATTAGAAAGCTAAAAAGATTTCCTACATAATTATAGTTTATTTATAATTTTTAGACATCAAATAATTTATTTTATTTATGACACAATGATGATGCAGTAATTACTATAACAGTGAAAAATTAAAATAATTGATATTTTAAATACCCAAATAAATATAATATGAAACTTTTAATGAATTAAACTAATTTTCTAGGATAATATGATATATTAGTATTGATTTAATTGACTTTTTTCGAAGTAATCAATCTGTAATGAGTTTCACAAAAATAAACTATTGAATAGTGTCAAAATTGACAGAAAAGAGTTCTTAAAACAAATATTATATTATTAATTGATATTAAATTACTAAAAATCTAAGGTTCGGCCAAGAGACTTATATTATGATAGGTTAATCATTAATGGACCACTTGGGGGTCGCTTGGATGTATATAGTAAGTTTATTAACCATATTATATAAAAATACAAAGAGACATTGTAAAAGTGAAACTAATTAACTTAGAGTTAATACTTAAAGATAAGGTTAATATAAGTACCCAAACCTGTCTAAATTCTGTTGGTTGAGTGGTTTTCGACCTATACCCACCTTATACTTTGAATAGTCAACTTTGGAGCCATTGGAAACCGAATATGAATTTATTATAAATTAATATTTCTAGCTTTTCCAAAGGTGCCCCTCACCCCTCTTATAAAAGGTCACTCCTCCTTCCCATTTCTTCACACCTTCAAAGACTTTTGGTTCGGCCAAACTCTGCCCAAATACTCTCCCAACATCCCTCACTACAACCTAGAGGCCTTAGTTTGATCATAAATCCAACCTAAGGAGCCCTTTTGATCAAATCAAAAGGAAGAACCCGAAGAAGAGGTAATGATTTCACCACCCTTTTCTAAGTTCCTTTCTTCTTCCACTTCCTCTTTCTTTGTTCTTACCATTCTAAAATAATAACTCCAGTATCTTACATATACTGTGATGTTATTATAAATATGGTACAACCATATTCAGTATTCTATCCACCCTTTGAATAACATGTCACCATACGTGTGTACGTACGGCTTACCGTCTCCACGTCGTGGTGTAATTGTTATTCAATATATTATTATTTGGATGGGTATAATAATGATGTGTAACTCATATAAATAATAAATATAACATGTTAATGATTCTGTATATATGATATACCATCCATTTATATATTATTTTAATATCAAAAGAATGATATTGTCGCTCGTCCGTACGTACGGACTACCGTCTCCACGAACGCGATGAGATTCATTCTCCATCGTATCCATTCAAGTATAATTATCATTTGATGATTTAAAAATGATGTTTAAGGACCTCATATCATTCTGGATATGAATAATATACAACCTATCCTTTACAAACATGTCTTACGTAACAAAACATATAAAAGAAAACAAGTAAGTTAACACCCGATATAATGATAATACTAAGATATTATTATCAAATCAATATTAAAAGATAATATATGATATCATATTAATGTATATGATTCTTGTATAATTTAATAACAATTATATCACCATTATACAGGAGGTTAACCTACCCCAACCAAGGAAAAGTACAAGGTAAGGGTTATTTCACAATCTCTTCATTATCCGAGGTTGTATTATACGTAATAATCTACTGGGATCTCTTTATCATCCACATCCATGTTTCTTCAAAATGTATTTCAAAACATTTATATTATTTACAAGAATAAGGGTTAAAGTCATTTATACCCTTGTTTGACTTTTTATAAGAGGAATCTTTCCATCGTTTTCAAAACAAGGTCCTTTTTAACCTTTTCGACAGAATTAAGGTAAGAATGTTTTTTTAACTTATACGGCGAGTGCGGTTATTTTCTGCCATTATAAAATCTTCAAAGTTTTCCTTACAAGCTTATAAGAATATTTTCAAACAAAATGTTTTATTTTATATGGATCTTAAATGATTTCAAAATAAAAGGAGATACTTCTTTAAAAAGAATTTTGATTTCATCTATGTCAACATCCTTTGATGGATTTTAAGATTATTTGAAGTTGATTTATTATGATACAAAACTTCTATATTGTATTGAAGTTTTTGTGATATGTTTGACTGTGGATGTGCTATTTTTATACCATTCATAGTTTATGGTGAAATTATTGACATTTCGTATGCTAGTTTTAATACGAATGTTTATGTTATGTTTAAACCTTTTCATATGGGAATGCATTGGACTTAATAAGTGATGGGTGGAGCCCGCTATAGCTCCTCGATGCATCGGTAGGTCTCATGAGACAAACTAGTGTCTTGGCACAAGGCCTTGACAAAATCTTATTTGTAGTCTTGGCACGAGGCCTTGGCTATGTGGTTATGATAGTCTGGCATTATGCATTCCAACATTATGAAAGTGGTTATTGATATTGCATGTGATTATTTGATTAGTAGAATATCCATGTGAATAAGTAAATGGAATTATTTCATTTTACTTTTGCCATACTATGTTGAAGTTCAATTTTAAAAGGCTTTTTTTTAGTTATACACTGCCTTAAATGTTTATGATTATTTTGAATGTTCTGCTATATTGTTATCCTTACTGGGCATTTGAGCTCACCCCTTTTCTATGTTTTATTTTTCCCAGGTAGTGAAGAATTAAATTATGAATGACTTGCAGGGATATTATGAGGGGTTAATAGTGTGGATATGAAGACTTTGTTGTTGTTGTAGTTTTTCACTTTGAAATGTAATGTAAAACTTTATGATTATATCTAGTGTTTCCAAGGCTACTAAACCAATCGGTCTTTCGAGATTTGATCTTTCTTGTGATCATGCCAATGTTACGAAGTAATGCACTGACTCTGGGTAGCTGGGGTCGGGGCGTTACAATCTAGGTCCAGTATCGTCACTGTCGAACCCACGGAGGATCCAGGTCTAGTATCGTCCATGTCTAACCTATAGAGGATCCAGGTCCAGTATCCTCACTATCGACCCCACAGAGGATCCAGGTCTTGTATCGTCGATGTCGAACCCACAGAGGATCCATGTCCAGTCTCATCACGGTCGAACCCATAGAGGATATATGTCCAGTCTCGTCTCTATCGAACCCACTGAGGATCCAGGTCCAGTCTCGTCACTATTGGACCCACAGAGGATTCAAGTCCAGTCTCGTCACTGTTGAACCCATAGAGGATCCAGGTCCAGTCTCATCGCTGTCTAACCCACAGAAGATCCTATCATCTCATTCGTAGCCATCCCAAGGTTTCCCGCACACTGCACACTCGATTCGGGGAGGGTCCTCTCCTCGAGCCAAGTGTCGATACATCAACTAACATGATGTCTTGAGTTGATGTATCATGTAGTTCCTTCTCATCTCAAGGAACACATCGAGACATATGGTGCATCAATCGGACGCCCTGTATGTGAGTTATTGGCATTTCTATTATAGGTACTTGTTTGGTTTTTAGACTCAAACCAACCTGGCCATACCCCAACTCCATCCAAACCCCAATTAGAGTATTCCAAAATAATCGTCTCGCTCCAATCCTTCCATCTCCGCAGATGGTTCGTCAATCGGACACCCATAGCCCAAGAAGAGAGTGAAAAGGTGTAAACTGGCCAAACGGGTCCATGTCCGGTTCGACCCAGTCAGACCGACCCAACCCGACCTGGTCCGTGGTTCCGACTCGGTCTGAATGAAATGGCCTGAGCCGATGGGATGAACTGATGAGAAGATGCGGCCCAGCCTGAAGGACGGCCCATCCCGAGGGCGGTCTGGTCGGAGGCGGACCATCCATGGGCGGCCCGGCCGAAGGCGGCCTGGCCTAGAGGCGGCCTGGCCAAGGGAGGCCCGACCGCTGGTAGCCCGACCGTGGGTGTCCCATCCAGCTGGCTGGCTAGCGTGGCTGGCGCCAGGCCTGCGCGGTCGGCTGGCCACACATGTTGGGGTTACACCCTCCCTTCCTTATGAAATGGCCGACACAGAGAGAACTGTTCTGGTAACTGCGGGAGCCAAAGGGTCCCCCCTGCAGCACGATCCGACGGCTGGCTCAGCCGGCCGCTTTGGTTCCTCCCCCATAGTGCAATGGCGCTATGGTTCTGCTGGGCTCCGCGCCGCACGCCACCTTCACTACGGCCTGTCCTAGATGCGACCTCCATCTCCTCTCTGCGGTGAGACAGCGTCGAGGCCCTTCTGTCCGCAGTTCCTCTCCGGCGCGGTGTGACGACACCACACCCTTCTGACTCAGCCGCGAACCGCTTGGCCATGCCTCGGTTCTTTGAGCGGCGCGATGGCGCTGCGCCCTTCCGGAGGTCCGGCGGCCCTTGCACCACCGGCTTATTCTGTGGTCCGCCTCCTATGTCAACAATAGAACAACCAAAAGGGGAGGGACGGGCCATGTTTGTGTGGTCTGAACCCTCCAATTCATGGTGATAACATTTGGCATACCAATACAGAAATTTGAATGATGAAGTACATGGTTTTTAATCTCATATTTCAAAATACTTCAAATCCCTCAACCTCGATTCGATGAACGTTGACAAAGTCGCGGAAAAAGGGAGGATGTCGATTCATTGATGTCGGGAAGCGTTCGAGGATGAAGTGTCGCCAGAATTCTTCAAGGGCGGCTCCTTCTCATTTGTCTTGGTCGAAGATCAATGGATAAGTTCGTCATTCTTTTTTGGTTCTTCGTTGGAAGGATGAAGCTCTCATATCGCAAGCTTTTTCCAAAATATTATGCCAACCCCCAAAAATAATAAAGGATGATCGCTATTAATTATTTGGCACAATGACTAAAAGTTGTGATTAATTAAAAGAGGCAACAAATCTAATTAATGCTATGTAATGGTTCAAATTCAATATTTAGAGGATGTGAGAAGTTCCAATGATTGATTTGAGGAGTCTAACTAATAATGGAGAGTTAATGGGGGCATTTAAACTCTTGGGGGCCCAACCTAATAATATCCTCCCAGCGGAGGTTATGTGTTGGTGGGCCCCACCACCATAACCTCTCATGGGAGGTTAGGGTGTCATGGCCCCCACCACCAACCACCACTTGGAGGATTGAACTGCCACAAAAATATAAATAAGTTACACTCATTTTTATTTAATTTAATTTAGAATCCCCAAAATTAATTAACTTCCTTTCTCGTTCGAATGCAATTGCTGTGAAGGTATCCTTAAGGGTATTCCAGCACTATGAGTTCAACAGTGCCCTTAGATTTAATTTTGATCACCGGTTCAAAAGATAGAGAATCATGCTCGCACATTTACTAAACGTACCCTAACAAAACATTAGAACTTGATTCTAGTCACACTGGGCCTTGGAATCAAGCTCCATAAAAAAATGCAGACTCTTAAAATTTCCATGAATTAACAAAAAATATTTACAAGGAATTTAATGGTATTTACATTCTCCCATCCTCTGTTATTTACATTTCCTTAAGCCACAACTCACACTAAAGGAAAAAATGTGGGTCCTGAGTACGCATTTGAGCCTCCCTCTCCCATGTGCTCTCCTGGATGTTCCCGTGCTGCCAGCGAATGCACACCAGAGGTATCGACCATCCACGTAGGACCCGATCTGGTCAATCCTTAATACCTACTCGAACATCCATGAATGTTTCCCCATCATCGATGTCCAGCTCCCTTGGTCGATGATGTGGGATGGGTCGTGCACGTATCTCCTCAGCTGAGATACGTGGAAGACATCGTGCACCCGGTGTAGCTGATGTGGAAGAGCCCGGCGGTAATCCACCTAGCCTACTCTATTGAGGAATTCGAATGGTCTGATGAATAGTAGAGATAACTTTCCTCTTTTTCTAAATATATGTAGACCTCATTGAGGTGAGACCCGTAGAAAGACGTGGTCATCATCCTCGAACTCCAGTTGTCTCCGTCTTTTATCAGCATAGGACTTATGCCTGCTCTGTACAGTCTTCATCTGCTCCTAGATGATCTGCACCTTCTCTGTCATAGCCTGTACCATCTCTGGTCCTACAATTGATGACTCCCCTGGGTCAGTCTAGCACAGAGATGATCTACAAGGTCGGTCGTACAGTTCCTCGAAAGGTGTCATCCTGATGGTGGAGTGGTAGCTATTGTTATACTCAAACTCTACCAAGGGTAAGTGATCCTCCAAGGTGTGAACCAAGTCAATTAATAATGCATAGAGAATGTCCATGAGAGTATGAATGGTCCTCTCTTTATGACCACTCGTCTAAGGATAGAAGGCAGTTCTCAAGTGAAGCTGCATCCCGAAAGCCTCCGACAACCACTTCCATATCCGGGAAGTGAAACAAGAATCTAGATCGGAGACGATCGTCGATGGAATGCCATGAAGCCATATAATCTCCTATAATTAGAGGCATCCCAATCTCTCTACTGAACCCTGATCTCTAATCGGTAGGAAGTGGGATGACTTGGTGAGTCGGTCGGCAATCACCCTGATAGAGTCTTTTCATCTGAATTAACGTGGAAGTCCCGTCACAGAATCTAGTTATATCCCGTCCCACTTACATTCTGGGACCTCTAAGGGATGAAATAATTATACCGGAACCTGTTGATCCGCCGTCACATGCTAACAAGTGTGGCACATGGAGAAAACTCTGCTACTTCCTTCTTTATACCTGTCCAACAGAGCTGTCGTTGAAGGTCCTGATACATCATCGCCACCCCTGGATGTACCACTAGAGGGGAACTAGGTAACTCCCTCAACACTTCCTCCTAAAATGTAACTTGTAACATGGTACATCCTATGAAGAAAATGACATGCTCCCCACTTATTGAAAATCCATTAAGTGCCTGCCCTATGTATATTTGTGCACGTCGAGCCTCGCAGTCAAAATTCCCATACTGCCCCCTCTGACTCAATGAAGAAGTGGAGGAGTGACTGTGTGAGACAGTAGAAAGGATGCTCCATCTCTATCCACTATTAATATCTAAAATGCGCCCAGCTACACTGTCGTCTCTCCTAACAGGTGAATGCCTGATCTCCTATTGATAGCATCTGCAACATCAATTCTCATTCCAGGAGTATAGATTCTCTCAAAGTCATAAACCTGGAGGAAATCAAGGCAATGCCGTTGTCTCAGGTCTAGGTCCGTCTACGAGAGAACACACCTGAGACTATTGAGGTTATAGAAAACCAAAAACTATTCGCTGAACAAACTATGGGTGAGACTATCCAAATGCTAAGAACTCGATTACTCCCTTCTTTTCCTATGTCCTACAAGAGCTTCTATGATTTCTCCTCTGCCAAAAAAAGTAATCCGGGCTCATCCCCAGGATTAACCACACAATTTTCCTAATATAGTCAATCTTGACAAGAACGGTACTCATTCAATCCATGGAGGACGTCGTAAGTCCTCGACGCTACTACTAAAATATCCGACCGTTACACTCGCCTCCATGGGATGAGTCACACACTCGACATCAGTGTGTAGAGACTGGGTCTCATCTAGTAAGAATCTAACATATGAGGGTCAAATCAACGGTTTTAACTGGAACCTCTCAGTATCAAACACAAAAAAATCAATGAAAGAAAACGTCACAAGAACAAGTGTCTTTTATTACATCAGTTCAAAGTACCATGACATAAAGAAACCACAAACAATGACATCAAATGAAGCTAGAATGATCATGAACAAAGGACTCTATTCTTGGAGCTAGTCCTGCTCCTGTCCACCTACTTTTAGAGCTCGAGGTGAATAGTCTAAGGGTGGTGGTAGTAGTACTCGATGACTCTGACCACCATCAAATGAAGGAGTTGCTCCACTGCCTCGTCCACTGCTCGGATGATGCTAAAGATCCTACCACTGCCTTTGTATCGGTGGCTCCTCCAATGCCTACTGATCAATTGTACAATGATTCGGACAGTCAGGCGCTTGGGGACCCAGTTCCCTGCAAGAATAACACAATATTATCCGTTCAATGCTCCCTCTGCCTCAGGTTCCCCGCACCCCTGATGCCACATCTTTGGGTCGTCTAACATTAGATCTATCCCGCTTGTGCCCCTATGTCATCTTCCTACTTTCTTCTACAGATGACTCAGCTACTATCGGAAATCCCTACTACAAGAGCAGTAGCTCTTGTGCTCGCACAGAGCATAGAGTCGCTTGTTCAAACTCTTCCCCGAAAAGACCCTCTATGTTTTTCCCAGGTGAGGGTCAGCTCATCATAAAACTGGAGCATCAGGCTCCACCACCTCTCAAATGCTCCCTGAAAGAGACTAATCGCTATGTTCACAATCAAATAAGTGGGTGTCCCAACTTTGTGGAAAAATCGTGCTACCAAATCTAGCCATTATCCAGCAGTTTGAAAATATGTCTCGTCTCGAAACCTTAGAGGCCTCTATCGCAGGAACCTGTGCAACGCTCTCAGGAAGTGCACACCCTCTACTGTTGGGGCTGGAGGAAACGATAGCCCAGCAGGTAGTGGTACCTCTAGTGCCTCTGATGTGATGGGGCCCTACACCGAGGCCTCGTCGCTCGGTGGGCTACCATCGCATTCTCCACTCGGAACCCGCGCTGACTAACTAAATGAATACATCCTGAAAATAAACTGGTGTCCCATGATAAAAAGTATACCTGGTGAGATGACTCAAAATAATAAAAAATAAAATATTTCAAAAGTAACACACACACAATCACTGTTTACGTGCACTGAGTCGGAAATCAGAAGTCAGAGTCCTAGTGTATGGATAAGTCGGCCGCCGCTCCATCACCGATTTCCCTGAACTGATAACCACATCAAAAAAACATAACATTATTGCTGTTAAAAGACTCAGAGTCCATGTTCAATGGTAGAAATGACTCCTCGGATACCAATTTGTCACGAACAGTCCTCGGGGCCCGTGCTGTGACTACACCAAGCCCGCCTTCAATAGGCTAGGGGCTGGCGACTAGCAGCAATTGAGAATTCCTGATAAAAGTGAATGAATTTTCATTAAATCTATAACACACACATTCTGAAAACAAGTTGTAGACGCAACATGTACTAATATAGAAAATAAAGATATGCTGAATGTATGTGGGCCTGTATACAAACCCAACTGAACAACAAGTACAAGTACAATTAAAATGGAAAAACCAGCTCTTGGATCGTCCACCCGAGAATCCTACCTAAAGGGTAGGTACAGATCTCGATCTTCTCGTCCCTAGGGTACATCCCGTCTAGTCTAGCTCTGTTTAAGCTCCCGTCCATCACCGTCATCCTCTATCACTACTGACCGTCGTCTGCACAGAACTCAACAAGGTGTGGGCGAAGCCCATGCAGGGGTGAGTATAACAATACTCAGTAGGGGTTCACGAGAACCCCGAAGGTCTCCCAAAATCCAATAAAGATAAACAAATGTAGTAAGATACAATTACAAATTATCAACCATCTCTACTTAGGTATGTAACCATACATATTCCTATGATTCTAATCAAAGTCCGACTCCAAATTTTGATCCCAACACATTCTATTCCACAAGTGTAGAAACACTCCATAAATAATGTTCAACACAACATGTACTCCATACGTATATCTCACAGATGAAAGCCACATGAGATTCTCATCCAGGAAGTGACAACCATGAAGAAACATCCATAAAGAAACATCCACAAAGAAACATCCACCCTTAGGTATATTCCCATGCATATACTTAAGTCGTCAACAGTACACATCTCAAACCTTCGGTAAACACGAATGTAATGACTCAACTCACAATAGGTATACAAAACATAGAAGGGAGTAAGATATGATTAGTTGTAACCACTAAATCATCATTCAATTTCAAACGATTGATATCTGTAGAAACCTAAAACAATAGTATGTCGAAGCAGTCGATCCTACATGGGATCTCGGTATAAAAGTCATCGCTGTCAAACCCACAGAGGATCCATGTCTAGTCTCGTCACTATTGGACCCCACTGCAGATCTAGTTCTAGTCTCGTCATTGTCGAACCCACAAAAGGTCAAGGTCTAGTCTCATCATTGTCGATCCCACAGAGGATCCAAGTCCAGTCTCATCACTGTCGAACCGAGGGATGATCCAGGTCTTGTCCCGTCACTGTCTAACCCACAGAGGATCTAGGTCGTGTCTCGTAACTATCGAACCCACAGAGGATCCAGGTCCAGTCTCGTCACTGTCGGACCCACAGAGGATCTAGGTCAAGCCTCATCGTTGTCGAACCCACTGAGGATCCATGTCCAGTCTTGTCAGTGTCAAATCCACGAAGGATCTATGTCCAATCTTGTCACTGTCGAACCCACGGAAGATCTAGGTCTAGTCCTGTCCCTATCGAACCCATGGAGGATCCAGGTCTAGTCTCATCACTGTCGATCCCACCGAGGATCCAGATCTAGTCTCTTCATTGTCGAACCCATAGAGGATCTAGGTCGAGTCTATTCATTGTCGAACCCACAGAGGATCCATGTCTAGTCTCGTCACTATCGAACCCATATAGGATCCAGGTCCAGTCTCGTCACCTCAAACCCATGGAGGATCCAGGTGTAGTCTCGTCAATATTGAACCCATAGAGGATTGAGGCCCAATATCATCTCTGTTTAACACATAGAGGATTTAGTTCCAGTCTCATTGCTGTCATACCCACATTGTATCCTATCATCTCAGTCACAGGGAGCCCTACGGTTCCCGCAAATTGCACACTCAATTCCGGGAGTGTCTGCTCCTCGAGCCAAGTGTGGATATATCAACTACCACTAATTCTTGATTTTATGTATCCTGTAATTCCATCTCATATTAAGGAACCCATCGTGATAGACAAAACGTCAATCAGATGCCTGTTCTGTGAGTTATTGCATTTCTGTACCATGGTCCCGGTTGGTTTTTAGAATCAAACCAACCCAGTGATACCCCAACTATGTCCAAAACACAAGTGGAGTATGAAAAAAGAGTCATCTATTTCCAATCCTTCCACCTCCGTAGGCGGTTCGTCAATCGGACACCCGTAGCCCAAGAAGAGGGAAAAAAGGTGTAAACTGGCAAAACGGGTCCTAGTCCAGTCTGACCAAGTTGGGCCGACCCTGTCAACTCCGGGGTCCGACCCGGTCCGTGCTTCCAACTCGGTCTGAGGAAATAGCCTGAGTCGAGGGGATGGCCCAACCCGAGGTGGCTCGGCCAGGGGCGGCCCCGCCATGGGGGGCCCGACCGGATGGCGGGCCCGTGGGGCCGGTGGCCAACACGCGTGGCATGCGGCTCACACGCATGGCTGGCAGTAGCCCCGCGTGGCTGGCAGCTATCCTATGCTGCCAGTGAGCCACGCATGGGGGGTTACACCCCTACATTCCGAAATGGTCATCGTAAGGCGCGCAGACCTGGTAATGGGGGGACCCAAAGGGTCCCACCTGCAGTGCGATCCAGTGAACGGCTTAGCCGGCCGCCCTGGTTCCTCCACCGCGGTGCAACGATGCTGCGGCTCTACCGGGATCTGCGCAGTGTTGCGGCACGGTGCCACCTCTGCCGCGACCCCGAATGGCCACGGCCTCTAGCTTCACTGCGTGGCGCGACTGCCCAACACCTCTTCATTCCGCCGCGCCCCTCCTGGATGCAGTTCCTCTCTGGCGTGGTGCGATGGAACTGTGCCCTTCCGGCTCTACTACAACTCACTTGTCTGCGGCTCGGTTCTTTTCACAGCATGACGGTGCCATGCCCTTCCGGTGGTCTGGCGGCCCTTGCGCCACTGGCTTCTTCTGTGGTCCTCCTCCGTCGTCAACCAAAGAGCAACCGAAGGGGGAGGGTCAGTCCGTGTTTTTACAGTCTGAAACCTCCTCATCATGGCGATAAAATTTGGCATACCATTCCAGAAATTTGGGCAATGGAGAATGGAGGTTTTAATCTCATATTTAAAAATAACTCAAATTCCCCTACCTCGATTTGATGATCGTTGACGAAGTTGCGGGAAAAGGGAGTACGTCAATTTTCTGATGTCAGGAAGCATTCGAGGATGAAGCGTTGTCGGCGTTCTTCACGGGTGGCTCCTTCTCTTGTGGCTTAGTCGAAGATTGATGGAGAAGTTCGTCTTTCTTCGGAGGTTCTTCATTGGAAGGATGATGCTATCCTATCTCAAGATTTTTCCAAAAGATTATGCCAACACCAAAAAATAATAAAGGATGATCTTTATTAATTATTTGGTAGAAAGACTCAAAGTTGTGATTAATTAAATGAGGTAAATCATCTAATTAATGTTAAGGAATGGTTCAAATTCAAATTTAGTGGATTTGAGAAGTTCCAATTAATGAGGAGGGGTGTCCAGTTAATAAAGGGTAGTTAATTGGGGGGGGGGGTTTAGCTCGTGGGGGCCACACCTAATAATATCATCCCAAGCGAGGTTATGTGCGGTTTGGCCCCAAAACCATATCCTCTCATGGGAGGTTAGGGTGTCGTGGCCCCCACCACAAGCCTCTACTTGGAGGATTAAACCGCCACAAAATTAAAAATAAGTTACACTCATTTTTATTTAATTTAGTATAGAATCCCAAAAAAATTAACTTCCTTTCTTGTTAGAATGCAAGTGCGGTGTAGGTCTCCTTAAGCGAATACTGGTGTTGTGAGTTCAACGGTGCCCTCATATTTCAATTCCGAGCAACCGTTCAAAAGATATAAAATCCCACTCCCATGTTTACTAAACGTACCTGAACAAAACTTGAGAACTTGATTCCGGGCACACCGGGCCTCGGAATCAAGCGCCGTTAGAAACTGCAGACTCGTAAAATTCTCACAAATTTAAAAAAAAATTCCACGGAATTTCTGGGTTTTTACAATTACTCTATCATTTTTTCAATTTCATCAGGTTAAATAAAAATTAATGTTGCCAAAAGGTATGCTTTAAAAATTTCTAGTGCAGGAGTGGAAATGGGAAAATATATACATGAATTTTTTGGTGGGTTTGAGAAATTAATATTGAGGTAATATTGTGATTTATGTTTTTTTGGATCAATTAACTAAACATAAATATAAAATTACCATTTAAGGTATAATATCATTATATATGCTTTTTAGACTATATATCATTGATATATTATGGTTACATAGAGTTCTCTCTCCATTGTCTCAGATCGTGATCCAAGATTTACATCCTATTTAGGGAAATCTGATCTAATGTATATGGGTAATTAATCATACTTTTTTAAATCATTTCATACACAATATTATGGATTCTCTGAGAGAATATTTTATACCTTAGATTATATGCTTCCTAAATTTACGATAGATTATGATAGATATAAGGATAATCATATTGCTTTTGTTTTTTGTTCTTATAACAATTGTGTTCATTCCATTATATTGATGATTTGATTTAAAGGAATTATATGTAAAGTCAATTGAAATTATATATTTTGGGTATGATGCTGAGGAAGGGAAGTTAATGGGGTTGAAGTTGGCAGGTTAAATGGACAAGAATGTGTAGTTGATTCTGCAACATAGAATGATGCCTCATTATAAGAGGAATGGTTATGAAAATAATCTGTGGAATGATATTTCTTTTGAGGTAGGAGATCATGATTTTCATAATGTTAATACATGTAAACCTATTATGTTCTTTTATTATAGGGGATAATATTTTTCCATAACATTGGACCTTATTAAATCCTGAAAAATGATGTATCTGTTTCCTAAGAAGTGGAATTACCTCTATATTTATCCCAATCACCCAACATTTTCAATTTATTAATGTGAAGAAATTATGTGACGAATTATTCTCATTTTTTATTATAGATATATACAGGGACTCAACATATTAATGTTTTTTTTGGAAAAATCATATAGTTGAAGTGGCAACATGGTTTTCTGAAAATGCAATAATGGAATGACATCCCTACATGCTTGACAAATTAATAAAATTATAAGGCATAATTTCGAAAGGGTAGGTACAATGTAACAACCCAAGTATTGATATAATAATTCAAAATAATGTTTTGTTATTTATTATAAAAACATAAAATAAATTTTTTCATAAAAAAAGAAATAGTTTTAACTAAACTCATTTTTTATATGATTATATTTAATTATTTAATTTCAAAATGTTGTAGAATAAATTTTCAAAATAAATGCAATTTTTTAAATTTTAAATTCAATATTTGTGTAGGGAGAAATATTTTATTTTCATGATCATATTGAATTTTTAGTAAATAGTTAAAAATAATTATTTTAGTAGAACATTGATTAATATTAAATAATTTATCCAATTTTAATGGCTTAATGTGATTTTTATATCATTTAATGAGACACAGTTATTATTTCATTACATTTAATTGACATAATTAATTTTTTATAACAATTTTTCTACATTCCAATATATTTTTTGTTTTGTATTAAATACATGAGTTCTTTTGGAACGGTTTTAAAATTCATAATGTTCCACCAATTTATTTAATTAATATAATCTATAAAGAAGAAGTTTTTTAAATGAAAATTTTAGATTATATAAAAATATTTATTAAATTTTATTCATATATTAATATTTTTTTCTAATTATTAATTATAAATTCATATTTTTTTCTTAAAAAATAAACCTCTTGAAAAACCTCTTTTTCACAAAATCTATGTTATTAAATTTAAATTTAAATTTTAACCTTATGTGAATTCAATTTGGAAAAATATATTTTATATTTATATTAAAAATAATATATATAATCAAACATGTTCAGCATTATTTAAAAAAAAAATTAATACGGAAAAAATAACAAATTAATTATCAATGTTTAAGTATAAAAGGATTTACCGAGTGTTAAACTAAAATTTCATGGTTAAAATGATCTAAAAACATGTGTAAAATATATTTTCAATCCACATTTTTTCTTTACTATCTATAAGGGTAGATAATAGTACATTTTATCACACTTGATTCATGTGAAGAATTTGGGTACACCTTTTATTCATTTCAAAATTTACATGTGTGATAGTTTCCCCACATTTTAAAAATCACGCACTGTCTTCTCTTATTCACACCTTCAAACCATTTTTGTTTGGCCAGACCCAATGAAATTCTCTTCTTTAAATTTATAACATAATCATCAAAACCTATTTTTTCAATGAATTCAATTCTTATAAATCATTAGTTATAATCCTAATAAAGTTGTATGAGAAGAGGTAAAATTCATAATAATGAATATTTTATTCATTCTCCCAACTCTTTCAAAAATTATTCACATATCATTGTATAATAAAAAATTTGTCTCTCAAATACCGATTTTTTTATTTTCTAGTAATTATATATATCCTTCCCCCCATCCCTCAAGTGGGTTTTTATAGTTTTTCCAATGCCTACGCCATACTATTGCATCAAAAAAAATAATGTAAAACATTATCTATCAACACCTCTTACCATTGGGTATGATGATGGATCAAATATATATATACGATATTAATAAAATAATTTTAACTTTTTAGATATTACATAATATATATATATATATTTTTAGTTTTAATTTATTTTCAGATATGATAATTTCTATCCTCTAGATTGCGGATTACCGCATTTCATAATAATGTCATTAATTATTAACTAAGACATTACATTGAAGAAAATTAGAATAGAGTTAATGAGTATATGATATATACAACGAATATTTATGACAATCATTTCATATATATATAACACTTAAATGTTTGAATTAAATATTTTCTCTAAATAATATTTATTTTTCAATAGCTTGCATTGCACGAAATGATGAGGATAAATGCACCAGGATAATTCCATTGTATAAAATGAACCGTTTAACATAACTTTTAGGTCACAAGAATAAATATATATAACTACTGAAAATTTATGGTTATGTAATTCCCTAAGATTTATGTATGATAAAATTAAAACAACTATATATATTGTAACTTTTTATTAACAAATTCAGTGAAATAATCTTATTAAATTAAATTAATGAATTATTAAAAATATATACTTAATAAAATATTTTTGTATATTCATCCAATAAATTATTTTTTCACATGGTATTAATAAATTATAAAATATTTAACAAAAAAATATACTTCTTAAAATGCAATTTCACAGCCTCATAAGGGAGAACCCATTATAAATTAATATTTTTATGCATTAAAAATATATATATGAAAAAAACCAATATATTTTTTAGAATTGGGATAATAATATCTACATTGCAAGAATTTCGAATATTTTCCTGAAAACATTGAAATTCTGATGAATAGTAGAAATATAGAAAATTTTAATTGTGAATAGTGTTTTTTATTGAATAAAATTTATGTATATGAATTATAAAATTTAATAGTTATTAATTATAATTATTGTATATTATTATCATTAAATATAATTTATTTTAAATTCATTAATTTGAAACTGATTTCAGATGTAAAAACATTTCCATCTTCTACAATTATTTAACTTTTAAAAACCACATTCCATCTTTCCAACAAAAAGAATAATTTTAAATTAATTACTAATACATAAGTTTTTTTAGTTTTTAAATATGAATTCATTCTTTTGGATAATTTTTTCCAAGTTCGGTAAAGTGAATTATTTTATTTTGGGACAATTTGAATAGTTACACCTGTAATTTTTTTAATACAAAAAAAAGAGTAAATCTGGTAATTATGGGATAAAGTGATATAATAAATTTAAATTAACCCTTTTATTAATATCATTTAATTTTTTATGACCTAATGCTTCATTTGGTCCAAATGTTGTCATTCATAAGCCACTCGTATGAGATTATGAGATTAATTTTATTTTTTAAATGATAAATAAAATATGTCTTACTAAAATTTTAATAAATATATCAATGTTTTATATAATGTTATACAAATGATAAATTAGGTTATAATTACTCATTTTAAATAAAAAATTATTTTCATTATCATGGTAAATTATTTAATTTTTTAAAATCTAAATAAATACGATAATGGATTATACTTTGATGATGTATAAACCATTAATTGATGAGAAATCATTAAATCAATATTTAATAAAGTTATAATAAATATAAACAGACCAAAACACTTGACCAAATATTATTTCCCAAATAAATCTATCCCATATCCATCAATGGGTCTATTTAGTTACCATTTTATGCCATATATAATATATTGAGACACATATATTATTTTATTTAATGTGATGTTAAATTTCGCACATTAATAATTTAATAAATTTTTAATTTTTAATGTTTCATTTTTGAGAATATAAGTTCAACTAAAAATATTTTTATAAAATCTATAAGATTTATCTTTATCATATTATTTTATATTTAATTTTTAGTTAAAACATAATTAAATTAAATAATTACACAAAAATGATTTAGTATTTATTTTATTAATAGAGTTAACAAATAAATGTTATTTAAAATATTAAAATAAATATAATTTTGGCTTATTATTATTTCTAAAAATATTATATATTACATTTATTAATTTAAATTTAATTAAATTGTTCTATCAAACTAAACTCTTTATCTTAATATTTTTAAAATCAATGAATTGTGTGATTTTAAATTGAATGTATTGATTGTTTATCAAAAGAATGATTTATTAAATTATATTAAAATAATAAAACAATTATAATACTATATATTAATTATTATAGGGTATAAAATGTTATAATGTATTTATTTTGGTCTAATTTACATCAGAGAAGTAAATATTTCTCTATTTTAATATTAATTTTTTCACCCCAGCTAAAATGTAAAATGAATAACTATGTGTTTATTGAAATGATAAGGTTTAATTAACCTAAATAATTGAAAAATATTTATTTGATTGTGATATTGAAACATTAAATAGTCTCATATGTCTATTTGGGTTCATTTTAGAGGTTTTTAAAGGTGTTTTACTTTATTATAAATTAATTTTTTCATAGATCCCAAAAGTTCCTCTCATTGTAATTATAAAAGGGAACCTCCTCCCTTAGATCTTAAATTATCATTGAGCCTTAAATATATACCATTAACTATAATTTTACCAAATAAACTTATCTAGTGACAATATAGTGTTTTTGGATTTCTTGAAACCCAAAATCCAGTGCTCTATGATTAGATTAAGAGGATTCATGTTGAAGAAGATGTAATCTCCTCTATCGATTATTTCAAACATATTTATTCTCCTGCTCCCTTTTAATGATTTTTTCAATATAATGTAATAACTATAGTGTCACATATATACTTATATGTGATTATAATTATGGAAAAACCATATTCAACATTCTATACATCCTACAAAAAAATTAAATCACCTTGCGTGCATACGTACGACGTACAGTCTCCACACCAAGGGGTATTCTGTTTTTCACCACCGCACTACATGGATGAGTGGAGTTATGGAAATAATAACTATATATTATTATAATTACATGATATTAATTATGAAATATTATACACCATCCAATTAAATACCACTCATCACATATGGTAATGATATCATCGCTCGTGCATGCGTATGATCTACCGTCTCAACGATGCAATGCGATTTTTTATACATGATATTCATAAAATAATGGTTATAAAAATTTATATAATTAATAAATATGGTATATATTATGGTAATATATTTCTATAATTATATAAAAATGATATATTAATGAGATCTGGAACATATTATAGAAAACCTGCATTAAAAATTGAAGTAGTTAATAACCGAATAACACATAATAATGTAATGTAGTTATCAAAAAGATGTTAATATGATTATATTTGATTTCATAAATAATAATATGATTCTAAAATATTTCATAAAAATTATTTCAAATCTTATAAACTAGTTTCATTTACATACATAGAAAATATGACCTATGGCAAGGGATAATTTCACAATCTCATTATTATATGAGATTGTTTATATATATGTATTTAATGGGGTATATTTATCAGCCACAATCATGATTAAAAATGTTTAATATTATTTATATATGTATAAAATTTTTATATATTAATTTTACCCTTTGTTGAATTTTTATTAAACATTACTAATACAGTATTTTTTCAGAATTCGATATGAGGTACTTTTATGACTTTTCCAGAAAACGTATGAGGATAATATTTTTTTATATTATACAAAATGGATTGATTTTTTTTAAAATTTTATAAAAACATAATTTCATAAAGCTTCCTATTAAATATTTTTTTTATTAAATAATTTTTCTCTTTTAAAATTGGGATGAATTTTGATAGTAAAAATCAATTTTAAAGAAGAACTATTATTTTCAACAAGAAATAATATTATGTGATTTATCAAAATTAATTTATTCATTGTTGAAATTAATTAAATAAGGTTATGTATATATCCCACTAATTACTATATTTTTATTTTTTTTACAATGTGATTCTATTTATGAAATCCATTTATTTTATATGGATTACAATATAATGATGTTTATGAAATCCATTTTATTCATTTGTTGATGCTATGATGAATTATTTATGTTTCTATGGAACACATAATAATGATTTAATTATGAGATTGGTGGGACCTATATCACCCTCTAATTCATATGGTAATGATTCATTTCTCATGATATATACATGAATGGAATGAGAAATGAAAATGATTCTGTAATATATGGATGAAACGGGGAGAGAACTCAGTTCAGTAATGGAATTTTTCTGCTATGATAGTCTTTGTAACGAGCCTTGACTAATATGACATGATATTATGTGGTTATGTGTATTACACAATACATCAAGTCTAATGTTATTACATTTGGGATTATGTTCATTGATTATTATGAAAATTCATGATTTATTCTGATGCCCTGATATCAAGATCTTAAATATGCAGGAAAATATTTTAAAATATTATGCCCTTATATTTTATGATTATGTTATGATTGTTATCTAGCTTGTTTAACCATATTGAGAATCTGATCACAACCATTTATATATTTCGTTTCCCCACGCCGTGAACATGGGTACTAAGTAAGATATACCATTAAGGGGTCTAGTTATGGTGAAATAATTGGGATTCAAGGATCATGTCTAATGGACTAGTTGTTTATGATTCCTAGTTTCTAAAGACAATCTACCTAAATGTCCCTATCATGGATTTGATATATTTCTAATGAATATTCATCATCATTGAATTAATATCGATATATGTACATTATGGGTCATCATAGTTGGTATCAAATTAAAGGTATAATAATCTTTTGTACAATAGGATTATAAAACCCCATTAACAACCCAAAGGATATGTCGATGTATAGGATACAATCCTAGTGTTTTAGAAATGATCCTGAATTACCTTAGATAAAAACTTAAATATCTTAATTTTCAAATGTATTCTATATTATGTGGTTTTCCCATTATTCTTAGTGTTTCTAAAACAATGATTCTTGGTTTTATTCAATGTCTAGAACAAGAAGAAATGACATTAATGCTAAATGTTAAAAGAAAATGAAATGATAGTCCTCCGAAGCAACCAAATGTTATGGGAAATGGAATGTAAAATCTCATAGTTATGATCACTATTTATTATTATGCTATGAATAATGTAGGGAATCCAATCTATAAAATTAGGGATCAACATTATATTAAGCCATTTATGAGGAAACATTCATCTTTTTAGTGGGTCTTCTAATCCGTCATTTCTTAAACAATGGTTCAGTTCAACTGAAATTATATTTTCACTTCTCAAATGGTCCAAACAAGATAAAATTATCTTATCAGTATATCTCATGGAATATGAAGCTGATCAACGATGGAACCTTATCAAGAATACAAGGAAAATAGGTGAAATGGAATCTATGGAATGGGATGAGTTCAAGAACTTATTTTTCAATATGTAATTCCCTCGTATTCATAAAACAAAGATGGAAACAAAGTTCAATGATCTTTTGAAAAAATGATGATGAATCCATTTGTAATTTTGAATAAAATTTTATAGGAAATGTAATTTATGGTTCTATAATTGTTATCCAATATGAGACTAAAATTGATTGATTCTATAATGTCATAAAACCAATTCTATGAAGGGTATTATCAACAAGGGACATCGATAGCTATGATAAAATAGATATATATTAATTCAAGGATATTATGGATATTGGAGTAACACATAAATCCTATGGGGTTGATAGGAAGATAAAAATGAAATTCAAGGGAATATCTAATGACCAAATTAAAAATAATATGAGTTATCCCTTATGCTCAAAGTGTGGAATGAAACATGGAGGAAATTATCATAACAAGACTAGTAAAGGCTTTATGTGTCTAAAAGAAGCTCATCAGGTAATCAAATTATAATGTAATGGGAAAAATATTTCTAATTACTTGAAATAGAAAAATGTACAAATAATACACCTTATACACTACAAGGTTACATGTTTAAGGAAATGGGACATTATGAAAATCAATTCCAAATTCCACGGGAAATTTATGATCATCATCATTAGGAAAGTCTTAAGGCCTAACAAAATGTAATGACACATAAAATCACTATCGGGGATGTGGAGTTTAATAATGATGTGGTTAAAGGTACACCTAACACCCACTGTAAAGATAAAAATGTTTTATTTGATTCTAGATCCACCCAATCATTAAATTTTGAAGTATTTTCTAAGGGAATTGCCTTATTAAATCAAGTTTGAATTTTGGCTTGAGTAAGTATCAATTATCAGTCACATATTTTCAAAATAGAGGATACCTATGGATCCAGCCAAAAAAAGTTATTTAGATTTGGAAAAGACCAAAACCAGTAATTGAGATCTGATGTTTCCCTGGTTTGGTTGAATATTATCAATGTGTTGTGAATGATTCTTCACTATTATTTAATCCACTAACCATATTGACTTGTAATGAATTTATGTTCTTGTATATATAGAAATATTAAGTGAATTTCAAATAGTTCAAAATAAGGTTATCCAAAGCACTAGGGCTCACACTACCTTTTTGAGGAGATATGGTTTTTTTCTATACTGATTTATCCAATAGTGATGGGATGTGTTCTCACGAAAAAATGATATGGTGATAGATTATTCATCACGGAAATAGAAAATACATGAATAGAATTACCCAACTAATGATTTAGATTTATCTATTGTAATCATTGAATTAATGATGTGGAGGCACTATCATTATTTTGAAAGGTGTAATATTTATACTGATAATTAAGGTTTAATGTAATCTTTCTAAAATATGTATTTTAATATATTCCAATGAATATGGATGGAGTTCATTAATGATTATGACTGATCAACACATTATGACCCTAAGAAAGTGAACATGGTGTAATATGATTTTATTCAAAAGGAACATTCTATCATATACATGATGAGGATCAAAAAATAGAAAAAATATAATAATTTTCATAGGACAGATCATGATAATTTAATGGAATGGGAGAAATATTATCTTTTATAATTGAATGATCATTAACATATACAAGTACTAATTAAGATTGAATTTATGGATGTTGTCTATCTATAATAGAATGTGAGAAATGATCCCAAATTCAACATTTTATAATGATAGTATAATATGTTTCAATAATCATGTTTATATTCCTCTAATAGAATAAATAAAGAAGGAGATATTATATGTGGCTCATTTTTCTTCATTATAAATTCATCCTTAAAGTACATAGATTTACAAAAACCAAATAGTGTGTTTATTATGGGTTGGAATGCATATATATTTTCATGAAAATATTTCTCGATGCTTGGTTTTTTAGTATGTTATGGTAGAGATACATGAAGTCTATGAGGATGTTAGAACCATTACCTATAATAGAATCAAAATGGAAAAATAACTATATAATTTGGCAGCTGAAATACCAAAACATCTAAATGCCATAATGCTATATGGGTAATAGTTAATCTCCTTACGAAGGCATCAAAATTAATTACTATTAGTGAGGATTTTTCTATTGATCAGATCACTAGGATATATTTAATGGTAGTGGTAGTATTTCATGGATTACAACATTCCATTATATCAGATTGTGATATGAGGTTTACAATGATGTTATGGAGAAGTATTCAACCTGCTCTAGATATAATGTTATGTTTTAGTAAATCTTATCATCCTCATATAGATGGTCAGTTTGAGAGGACATTTCAATGAATAGAAAAAATGTTGAGATTTTTCTCAATGGATTTAGATTCTTTTGTGAAAAAAACATAACATTAGTGGAAGATTATTACAATAATATCATTAACTCCAAAATTCACATGGCTATATATAAATCCCTCTATAAAAATAATTTGAGAACTCCAACTTGCTGGGATTAACCGGGGATCAAATTCAACTAGGACCTGATCTTATTGATGAAATTGACAAAAAGGTCAGATCTATTCAATAACACATAACATAATCTTAGAGTCATTAAAAAGGTTATACATAAAACTGAAGAAAAGTCCATGAGTTTTATGTGGGTGAAACGATATTTCAATGAATATATCATAAGATGAATTTAATGAGATTTGGAAAGAATGGAAAGTTGAGCTCAAGGTTTATTAGTCCTTTTGAAATGTTGGACTGTGTTCTGAAGGTAGAATAATGATGGGATCTTCCACCGAATCTCTTTTATGTTCATGAAGTGTTCCATATATCTCTTATGATAATTGAGATTACTAATCCTTCAAATTTAATAAACTCAGAATTAATACTATTAGAGTAAGATCTTTCTTATTAATAACAATAGATAGATATTCCAAATCGTTGAAAAAGTGTTCTATGAAACTAGACCACACACTTGGTTAATGTTTGTTGGAAGGACTGACAATTTGTAAAAGCTATGTGGGAGCTTGAAAATAATATTAGGGAGTGAAATCCTTATCTATTTCAATTAACATGACTAATTTCAAGGGAAAAAATCAGTTTAAGGGGGTAGAATATATCACCCTAAAGATTGTAGGAAATATTTTCATTAAATAAATTGTAATCTTCAATTGCATGTATTACATGATGTTGTGAGTTTAAACAAAATATGACATTTCCTTATTATAAAATAGAAATTTTAACCTATCCATTAGGTTAGAGAAAATAAAAATAACAATCTTATGAAAATGTATGTTGAATTCATTCAATACAAATTGATTATGAAAAATATAATTCAGTTATATATTGTTATTTTTTTATTTATATTTTGAATGATTTACTATTACTAAATGTTATTAATTAAATATATATTTTATATACTTATAAAATATTTTTCATATTCATCCAATTTATATTTTGGTCATAGGGTATAAATAATCAATATTTGATTTATAAAAACATATATTTTGAAAATGTTAATTTACTACCTTTTAATGGAGATCCCTTTATAAAATAATATTTAACCACAGGGAAAATTATTATATGAAAGAAAATTCATTTGGTATCGGGAAATAATAATTGACTTTGGATTATTTTTTAATATATTTAGTATAAATCTATAATTTTATAAATACTAAAAATACTCTAAATTTTAATTGAATACATTAATTTAGTGAAAATTATTTATATTAATAAATTATAATATTTTTTTAATGCCAAAAGGGGAATTATTTTTATCATTTAATATAATTTATGTCATCGTCATTAATTTTACATTCAATTTAGATGCAAAAAATTATCATTGTTTGGTAATGTGTTAACGTTTAAGAAATTTCATTCTCTCCTGATAAAAGCCTTAATAATTTTATGTTAATTATGGAAATATATATTGTTATTTATTTTTAAAAATTGATTCCATATTTGGAATCAGTAGGTCCAAATTATGTAAATATATTCATTATATTTTTTGTTCATTAAAAATATTAATATTAATAATTTATATTAATACGATAAAATGGTAAATCTGGTAAATATGGGAAATAATTATATTATAAAAATATCACTACTCAAGTATTGATATCATTTACTTAGTGTTTTTCGACCGAAAGCATCATTGGGTCGAAATGGTTTCCATTGGATTCCAATTAGATTATATTAAGACATTTAATTTAATTTATTTAATGAAAAATTAAAAATGTCTTACTCAAATTTTAATAACAATATTTTTTTTATTTAATGTTATACAAAATATAAGTTATATTATACATCCTCACTATAATTCTATAATATTTTTCTTTATCATTGTAATTTATTTATAATTTTTAGTAAATAAATAATTACCCTAAAGGATTACACTTTGATGATGTAAAAATCAATTAATTTATGAGAAATCAATAAATCAATTTTTTATTATAATTATGATAATAAAAAAATACCAAAAAAATGAAGAAATATTATTTGTTATGTATTTATCGACAATAACCATCCAAGAGTAATGTTCGTGGCCATTTGTATCCTTATATAATTTATTATGATAAATATATTTTATTATTATATGTTATGTTAAAGTTTCCACATTCATAATTTAATAAGTTCAACATTTTAAATGATAGATTTTCTAGAAGATAAATTCCACTAAAAAAGTTATTTTAAAATATAGTAGATTTATCTTTAAAAAATAATTATATTACATAATTATAAAATATTGATATTGTAATTATATTTTTAATAGAGATAACAAAATAAATGATTTTAAAAATATTAAGAAATAATATAATTTGGGAAAATTAATATGACTAATTAATTTTATATATTACATTTACCTCTTTAGAATATAATAAAATAGTTGTTATGAATTTATATTGTTATCTTAATATTTTTAAAAATCAATGAATTCAATTGTGTCAATACTAACACTATTGATTTTTTTAAAAACAATATTTTACTAAAATATTTATAAATGATAAAAAGTTTTTAAAAATGTATAATAATTATTATAGAGTATAAAAATGTATTAATTTATTTATTTATGGTATAATTTACATCAAATATGTAAATATTGAACTGTTATTATATTGGAATATTTGTTACCCTATTTAAAATGATAAATGTATAACTAGGTGTTAATTAAAATGGAAATGTTTTATTTGACAAAAATAAATGTCAATAATTTATTTTATGATTATATTTCAACCTTATATTGTCTAATATTTCAATTTGGATCATTTTTGTGTATTTTCTATGTGGTTTGTTTTTGAATTAATATTTTTTGGAGAACACAAAAGTTTCCCTCGCCTAAATTAGTTAAGGCATCCTACTCCCTCACATATTCACTTTATATTGAGCCCTTAATATCTATAATCCCATTACTTTACCCCTTATGATCTTCCAAAGTTACATTATATAGGTTCGGGTCTTCTTTAGAGACAAACTATAATGCTATATGATAAGATTTATTGGAAACACGTCGAAGAACATGTAATATTCGCTAAACATTATTACAAACATCATACTTATTCTACTTACTCTTCAAGATTTGTTTATTTATAATGTAAAAAATTAAGTATCACTTATATACTAATATGTTATTTTAATTTTGAAACAATCATATTTTACATTTTATCCATTTAATGATGAAACGAAATCACTACATGTGCGTTTGTACAACTTACCATCTTCTCACCATGGTGTAATCTATTTCTCACCACCACAATAAATGGATGAATATAATTATGGAAATAATAACTATAAATCATTGTTAAAACATTATATTAATTAAAAAAAAATTATACACCAATCACTTGAAAACAATTCAACAAATATGGGAATGATATATTCACTCATGTGTATATACGACCTAATGTTTCCACGATGCAGTGTGATTCATTCATAATGGTTGGAATTAAAGAATGATAATATAAATTTTATGATGTGATAAATATGTTATATATTATTTTTATATGATTTTTGATGATATAATGATGACCTATGAGGCGATCCAGAAGTTATTCTACAAAACATTGATCAGAAAATGAAGAAGTTAATACTTGAATAATAAGTAATAATGAAATGTTGTTTACAAGGATAACATAAAATAATAAAATATAATATCATAAAAAATAATATTATTCTAAAACATGTCAACGACATTATTTAAATCATTTTACATGAGGTTCAGATACATAAAATTGAAATTGGACTCATTGTAAGGGATACTATCATGATCTCATTATTATCCAATATTGTTTAAACGTAAATATTTACTAAGGTATAATTATCATACATTACCATGTTTCTTAATTATTTAATATTATTATATATGCTATTATAGAATTATTTGAAGTAATTTTTTCTCATTGAATATTTTTTTTAAATATTATGATAGGAAACTTTTTTCGTTATTTGATATGAGGTACTTTTTGACCTTTCTAGCAAATGTATGAGGGGAATGTTTTTTTAACTTATAAAAAATGTATTGATTTTCTAAAATTTAATTAATCTTTACTTCTATGAAGCATAAATTAAACTGTTTAATGTTTATTTTAAAATAAAATCCTTTGAAAATTTCTTATCATTTTGGGAAAAAACGTTTTCGAGGAAGAAATTATTTTTTCATCACAAAATTATTATGATGCCTTTTATCTAAATTATTTTCATTATAATATGACAGTATTTAAATAATAGGTTTTTATATCCCTGTTGATAAAATGATTTTATTGTGCTGATAATTGAATTAATTTAATTAAATCCATTTGTTTTATATGTATTATGATGGAATGATGTTTAGGAAACTGAATTTATTACATGGGTTATGATATGATGAATGATTTATGTTTCTAGGGAACATTTATGAATAATTTAACTATGAGATTTTTGGGACCTATATATATCCAAAACATTGGGTAATGATTTATACCTCATGATATGGAAATGTATGGAATATGAAATTAGAATGGATCTGTAATAGAGGGACGAAACGATCAGGGAAGTCAGTTTAGTAATATAATTTTTTTGCTATAATGGACTTGGAAATGATCCTTGGAAAACATGAAATGATATTATATGATTATGTGTATTCCTCAAAACCTCATGCCTTGTGTTATGAAATTTGGGATTACATTCAATTATTCTTCTTAACATTAATGATTTATCCCATGGAATAATATCCTGATCATTCATTTGTACGATATGATTTTCAAATGTTACATCCTTGTGTCTTATGATTATTAATTATATGATTGAAATCTACCTTTTTTACCATTATTTTAGATATTAGCCCATACATTCATACATTTAATTTCCACAGGACATGAATAAGGTTATTAGGTATTATTTTCCAAAAGGGGTGTAGTTATGGTCAAAATAAGTGGGGGCCATTGTAGTTCTATTATGGACCTGTTGTTTTTGTTTCCAGGTATTCTAATGAAATTAAGGCTAAATGGTCATCCATATCATTGTTAAATTTTCTAAAAAATAATATTCATATTTAATGTAATATATATTTATTTAACGCATGGGTTTTTATAATATCATTTTTATAATATAATATATAGTTTTATTTCTTAACTTTTCACCCACTAAATAATATAATTCTTGTTTGTGAATGTGTGGACTACCACCTTCACAAATCTACGTGACTGTCTTTACATAACCTCTCTACATAGATTATGTATATAATTATATTTAATGAAATAGTTTTTTATATATGATATTATTATCATTTTTTAATATATAATATTATATAACTCACTTAAATGATGATCATTGAAAAATAGAATCCTTACTCATTAGTACGTACAACCAACTGTCTCTATGATTGTAACATACATTATTTCGCAAAACAATATTTCATGATTGAACATAAAATTATAATTGATGTTTAAATATGAAAATTCTTTCAAAATTAATATTCTATAGATGTTTAAATAATGGCCTCTTTGATCATAGCCAATCTACCAAAGTCACGTTGACACATAAGACAAATACCATCGAAACAACCGATAAAAACGTAATTAATTATGTAAACACATATGGAAAGGAAATAATTGAAAAAAAAATTATCCACATTTAAAATATTATTAATAAGTTAAAATATTAACATTAGTGTATTATTCATGATGAAAATGAATGTGCGTGATAAGTGTGACCCAATGTAAGGGACTTTATCCCCATTTAATATCATCGACGCATATTTTAATGTTTTCCAACTAAATTATTTTCTATGGTTTATATAATTTCCATTTGATATGTTATATCGAATATATAAAAATTATTATATAATTTAAGGTGTCTAATGTAATTTTCTAGTGTTATTATTATTAAAATATTTACAATGTGATATGAGAATTTTCTTTTACAAAATTAACTTTCAGTGTTTTCTTTTTTAATCTCTTTTTTTTCTGTCTATGATTATAAAATTATCTGATTATGGACCATTGAGTATTATAGTTGATAATTTTTTTATTTATAATTCATTTATGTAATAAATAATCCATTTATAGATTTTGTTTTTCAGTTTCTCTACATATGATAAGGGGAATATTTTATTTCTTAATTTATAATATGGTACAATTATTTACCACTATGATGACCATTTTTTAATTTTTTATTATAATAAATGATTTAATGTATCATTAATTCAAAATCCCACTTTCCTTCTACCATGTATTTTTTTAATTTTTTTTAATGATACATATTTTTTGATTTGTGAAAGTGAATTTTATAGCTATTTAATGTAGTTTTTAAAAATTCATGAGATGAAAATGTAAAATCATAATTTTTTATTCATGTTTTGTTTATTAGAGATTATAATGATCGGTGTAGTTATATAGTTCTGAATTAGAGAAATATATCTTACATAATGGGTGTTCCCATTTAGTGCTTGAATGAAATGGGTAATGATAATGTTTTTAATATAATTTCATTAGAGGATAGACATACAATTATTAAAATATATATGTACATATAATTGCCATTTGAGATTATTCCACAAGGAACCTAGATTATTTCAACATGACTTCAAATTAGTTTTCATAGAAATATTTTGTTTAAAAAATGTTTTATTAATTATCTTTTTAAAATATTTATTATTCACTTTTTGGGTAAAATATTTCACTTCTAATAAAATATATTTCATGAATTTACTTTTTTTAAAAGTTTAATGGTTTTAATCTTTTTATGTACCTTTATAAACATTTTTTTCAGATATCATTCTCATAAATCCTTTCACATAGGTTTTATTGAGTCACAAGGGAACAAAAGAGGTCTACATTAAATCCATGATGTTTTTTAAAAGAAAAAATGCTTTTATTTAATGAATTATATGGTTGGAAAATTTGATATTGATCAAAAGTATCCACATTGGTTTATATGGTATTATTATTCATGAGTTATGATATAATTATCTAAAACTATAAATATAAAAATATTCCCATATATAAGAGAGTATATTATTTACATTAAAATAATTATTATGATATGTTTCTATCTGGGTCCTTATACATTTCCTCTTGATAATACATGCATTTGATACATAGTATTCCATTTAATATTTTTTATACCACCACAAAAACATTTTCCTTTAAATATATTTGGTGCTACATGGGTTTAGATAAAAATAGATTGTAGGACCATCACATAATTATTATATTTTTTGAACAGTCATGAATAGAAAAAAAAACTCATTCCAAATTTCAATTTACCATCTTTATAGATGAATTCCACTAACTTCCCAAAATATGAAACAATTATTTTATTTTGAATATTCATATAATCTTGGTGGGAAATTTATATTTTCATCTATAATGGTATTTTGGAAATCATTTCTAAATAAATGTGATGTTGCACATATTTTATTTTTACCCATAACAAACATTATTGAATTGAAAAATATAATATCACTATAAATGAAAATTTATATCAATAGCAATTGAAAAATTTTACCCAATGCCTCAACCTCATTATTTTCCTTCTTTTTTGTAGGGTATTGATAAATAATCCTCATTTAGTAGATCAATCATGGGAAATTTATCCATGTTGAGCTAATTCTATGGGTATATGTATTTCAATCTTTTTATAATATGTTTATATTTCAATAACATCAATATGAAGGTAGTGTAACTATTTTTTCAATGAATTGATTATTGTTTCAAACTCAATAGCAGGGGGTGTATAATTATATTATTGAGCCATTAAAGACCACGATCCATTTGTAACAACTCTATCATTATAAATAGGGATACATACAACTCTATTTTTTGATGAACCACTATATATCATAAATAATTCCCTTCGTAATAGCAAAACCTATATCATTATGAAGGCCTATTTTCTATATATTTCAGCAATAATTACTTCATATTATTTTTATCATTTGAACATAACATAAGAATTTTTCATCATTTTTAATGAGTTTTATACATAAGAAATATTTGGAAAAAATCATCAATAATAACCTTTAAATCCAATGAAACAATGTATCCATTTTATATTAATTGGTTTTGACCATTCATTAAATGCCAATTTCATTGAATTTTCAACAAATATTCTAGGATTAGAGGCAATTTAACACCCCAATTTCTGGTAAGTAACAATTTTATTATGCATTTAAGTATATAAATTATATTGATGTTGTTTGTAATGATTTTTGGACAAATGTTTTTGTGCTAATGGTATGGAAGAGGGGATAAAAATGTTTTTTCCAAACATTTTAACATTTAGGTAGAAACTATAAGCTTTGAAAATTGTTTGGGTCTTTTGAGGTAGTGGTTTTAGCATGGTGGAGCATGGTTGTGAAGAATGTGGGAGGTGACCTTGTGAGGGTCTTCCTTATGGATGTGGCAAATGAAGGACCCTGAGACACCCTGAGAGGGGAGCAGTGAATCAGGGTGACAACATTTTCTTTTAATGTGATTGATCGTGTTCCCACATTGGTAGGAACTTGTTGAAACTGTATGATGAATATGATAAGAAATCAAACATTCACATGCATAGAGAACACACAACACAGTTTACTTGTTTCACCACTAATGGCTACATCCAAGGAGCATACACCGACAGGTTATCAGTCATACCTAATTCCACTAAACTTCACTAGATGTGGATTATAATGGTTCATGAATAGTCACTCTATCCCAGGCTCACTTCCTTTACAATTGTTCAGGGATAGCTCACTGCGTACCTCGGGTCACTCCCATTGACTCCCCCTGGCTCACAACCCTTGGTGAAGTCCAACTCAGTTTATAGGCTTGAGGGTCTCTTCATCATCGCTAAAGAATACATCCTCTATTGTGTGTAGATGCTCTATTGAAGTACAACTCTCGACTATAGTCAAATCTCACTCCCCTTCAAGGGTACCGGGCAATCTCCCCACTTTCACGCAGCTCAAAAAAACACTAGCATGCTTCTTTACTACCTGGTGAGCAGTTCTCCTACACGGCACAAATTCGGCGCGCAAATTCAAACTGGCGCGTAGAAATCAACCAACCACCATTGTGACACCTCCTACATTAACTTCAAACCTACACGACTCAATTCCATTCTCACCCAAACTGCCTTGGGTGCGCAGCCAAAAACTGGTGCGCAGACTCTACCTGTGTGGCCCAACTACCACTTACGTGACTCGACTACTTGTACGGCGGGAGCTAAAAAATATCTAACTCTTGAACTTATTTTCAAATGAGTAGGGGTGGTCCTCTATTTATAGGAATACTGGACCCCCTGCACGGTGGCGTGCAAGTATCCTCTTGGCGTGTAGGTCTCCGCGCGCAGCACCATCCACCCTTGCCTTAGTCATGCATCTCACTTGCATGACCAAATCAATACTTGTGCAACCCTCTTTCCTTTTCCATATTTCGAAGTTCGGATCAAGAAAAATAGTAGGTGAACATGTTTCCAAACCTCCTAGGGAACGGCGCACAAGTCCTTTCACGACAAGCAGGTCACTTGTGCGACCAGACCAAAACCAGTGCGACCCTTATCCCTTTGCCCTTTTTCCATGATCTGATCTTGAAAAACATATGGCATGCAAGTTTCCTCTACATCATGTACACAACGCATAGGTCTCCTTGCCAAAATCAATTTTCTTTTTTCATTTGTTGATTTTCAGGCCCAACAATTTGGCAAACACTGTAAAATGATTCCACCTTCAATACTATAATCTTCTTGACCTGTATGAGTACATTGCTGGCACATATTCTAAACTTCTTATAAGTATTGAAAAAAACACCAACCAGACTCCAATTACTTAAAAGATTATCATGGTAACAAAAATCTCCCCCTTTGGGTTTGTTGGCAATCAAAAAATAAATTCAAAAGATCCACATCCACATGTAAACCAAAAACGCAAGAATTAACTCAGCCAACACTCTAAGTCTATGCAAGAAATTCCTGGTGTATAAAACAAGAGAAGAAGCTTGAATTGGGTTCCCATGTTTTGGAATTCTCAATGACACCCAAGAAGCACTACATGACCAATGTATTCCTTCTAATCCTATCACAGACACTAAATTCGTATTGTGTCATAGAAGCATTACATGCCTGAACATGCCTGAATTTATTCCTTTATGCCCCATTGACAATATACCCAACGACCGGTAATTTGTTCATTGTTCTGATCAAACCATACTCCCCCTGGATAGTATCTCCCCCACAAACTTGCACCACATCCATAAACAGATAAAAATAGTGATCATAAATGGGGAGAGGGGAATTTCATATCCACCTTATGCACTTGGAGGTGGCTGAACACCGAGGTTCAACCAATGATTTTTCAAGCACAACCTCTAACAGTGGCTTGGTCAGAATATCTTCCACTTGCTCATCAGTTCCCACATGCTTCATTCTAATCACTCCTTGCTCAACTTTTTATTAGATAAAGTGATACCTTATTTCAATATGTTTTGTACGAGAATGCTGAACAGGATTCTTCGTGAGATCAATTGTTCTCTTGTTATCACAGTAAATGACCATTGGCTACTTTACCTCATCACCAATATCTACTAGTTGTTGTTTCATCCATAGCAGTTGAGTGCATGCCTTCGTGGCAGAGATATACTCTACTTCAGTAGTACGAAGAGAAGTACTTTCTTGTTTCTTGATGAACCGGCCAACACATTTATTACCAATATAGAAAGAACCACCACTGCTGAATTTTCTATCCACGACATCTCCAATCCAGTTAGCATCATAAAATTCTGATAATTCATTGTCTCTTCCTGCAGTAATGTATACCCCAAAATTGTGAGTACCTTGAATATACCTCATGATTCTTCTTACTACTGTCATATGTTCCTCCATTGGACTACTCCGAAAGCGGGCTACAAGACATGTGGCAAAGACAATATATGGTCATGTCACTATCAGGTACATTAGGCTCCCAATGATCCTCTTGTACATAGTGGGATCTAAAGATGCCCCATCTTCATGCTTTCCAAGTTTTGTTCCAACTGCAATCGGAGTTGACATTGGTTTGGAGTCATACATATTAAACTACTTCAATAGCTCTCTTACATACTTTTCCTGAGAAATGAATGTGTATTCCTTTTTCTGAATCACCTGCATCCCCAAGAAATATGTGAGCTCCCCAATCATAGACATTTCAAATTCTGATTTCATTTGATTGGAAAATTCGTCTACTGATTTCTACCTACTGCCACCAAATATGATATCATCAATGAATTCTAGAACCATTAATTGTTCTTTTTGGAGAATTATTCACATATAGATTGTGATCTAATCCTCCACTTTTTAATTCTAGCTTCCTGAGATACATATCCATCTGCGAGTACCATGCCTATGGTGCCTGCTTCAAACCATATAGATATTTCTTTAGTTTGCAGACCTTTGTTTCATCAGTACGTAAAACAAAACCTAGTGGTTATTCAATGTAGACTTCTTCTTCGAGAACACCATTCAAAAATGATGTCTTGACATCCATTTGATATACTTTATATCATCTTTGGAGTGCCATGGCAAGGAAAATCTGGATTGATTCATGTCTAGCCAATGGAGAAAAGGTTTCTTCAACATCAATGCCTTCAATATGAGAGTATCTTTATATACCAATCGATCCTTGTTTCTGATGACACCTCCATTCTCATCAAAATTATTTTTGAAGATCCATTTGTTAAAAATTACATTGTGACCTTCAGGTCTCGGGACAAGATTCCATGTATGATTCATGTCAATCTGATCTAATTCTTCCTTCATGGATTTCACCCAAGATTCATCCTTTGTAGCTTCTTTGAATGAGGATGGCTCCACAACTGACAGAAATATAGATTTCATGTTATTCCTCATCCTTCTTGTTTGAGTGGGTGCACTCCTATCCCCAATTATGTTGGATGGATCAATATCATCTCTTCAATGTCTCTTGCGAGGTTCGGTTTCATTCTCTTCAGCCTTAGTTTCTTCTTTAGATTCTTCTTATGAGTCAACATAATGATGTGACTGCAGAGTGTTTTGTACAACTTCCTCTAATTATGTATTTTTATTTTCTCCAGTTTCACATTCTTCCTCACTTTATATCACATTAGCATATGACTTCCTTGAAGCATTTGTGGTTTTCTCTTCAATTATCATAAAATAACTACTTTCTACAATCCTTCCTAAACTCTTGTTGAAACATTTGTAGGCTTTCCTTTTCATTTAGTAATCAAGGAATATTCCTTCATCTGCATTGTTTCCATACTTCCCTTGATTTACTTCATTGTTCCTGATGAAGCATTTACTTATAAAGACATGAAAGTATTTTAATGAGGGATTCATTCCATGCCACAATACATATGGTGTCTTCATCTCACCCATATATAGTCTTGTTTGATTGTGAATATACACTACTGCTTGAACAACCTATGTCTAGTAATTCCGCAGAATACGACTCTCAATCAGCAAAGTTCTAGCCCTATTTTTTACCTATCGATTCCTATGTTCAACAAATCCATTTTGTTGTGGAGTTCACACAATAGCTACCTCATGCTGTATCCCATGGTTCCCCAGATAATTTTCAAATTCGTTGGTCGTGTATTCTCCTCTATTGTCATATCGCAACACGTTGATTGTTTATCCGGTATCATTTTTGGCGATTATCCGATATGTTTTCATTCATTCAAGGACATGATGCTTCCTGTGAATGAACATCACACATGCTATTCTACTGTAATCATCTATGAAAAGGACAATGTAACTTTCTCCATGAGTTCCAGCAACATTTATTGGCCCACATACATCCATATGAATTAGATCAATAAGGTGAGATGTCCTTTTCTTCTTTGGATGATATGAACTGCAGACCAGCTTCCCACGAATGAAAGCATCAAAAGACTTTTCATTCTCACTTTTCATGTTGGGAATGTCCATGACAGTCCACAATTTTGATACTTTCTCTATGTCTTTTTGATTGATGTGTCCCAGTATTAGATGCCACAAATTTTTTTCTTCATCAATAGTCATGTAAAATACATTTTTTTCACTATCAACCTGATACAAGTTGCCTTCTGTTCTTCATCCCTTCATAAGTGAATTGCCTGTCTTTCCCTTGATAGTGCTGCCTTTCTAATTAAAAGTAACTATAAGTCCCGAGTCATAGATTTGACTCACATTGAGTAGATTATTATGTAGGCCATCTATGTAAATGACTTCAGCCTTCGTTAGTTATCCATTATCAAATTCGCTATTTCCACTCCCTTTGATTTTCATAGCTCAATCATTACCAAATCGTACTATATAATCAAACATCCTTTTGATATCTGTTAATAGGACGACATTACCTTTAATTTGATATTAACAACCACTATCTAGAATCCAGGTACTGTTGTTCATTGTAGCTTTGAGGGCCACCTCTGCAAGGTTGGATTTCTCAATCTTCTTCCTTTCCTTCCATGAGACATTGGATTGAGTATAGAGTACTGATGGCCTTTCAATTATCTCTTCTGCATACCCAGGTTCTTCATAGTCAAAATATTCTTTGAGAGGAGAAAACAAGTTTGAAAGAGAAACATATTCTTTCTGACGATACTTGACATGTCTTGAACGTTGGTATGAGGTGTCCATGTCCCTTCTCTGCCTGCAATTAGCAGCCTTATGACCAAAGTTAGAACAAAGAAAACAATATCCATAGAAGTTGTTTCTTCTTTAAGAATTTGAATATGAATTTGTTCTCCATTGTAGAACTCCTATATCTTCTCAATTTAGATAGCTTATTGCCTCTTCACAATAAGACATGGTATGGCCTAGATAGCCAAAAAACTAACACTTCTTGAGAGGAAATGTCTTCTCACTTGAATTTCTCATCATACCTTCTTCCTTTGGAGAATAGTTAAACTGCCTATTATTTCAGAATGTTTGAGGATAATTTTCATTTCCCTTTTTAGTTTTGATTGAGGGTTCCTATTTCAGCACTTTAGGAAACGTTTCAACATGTTCAACTTTCATCTTATCTTTATTTTGGATCTTTTCTCATACATCAGTTGATGTCTCAGCTTCATATCCAATTCCACTCTTTCCCATGCAATAGGGTCTTTGATCACTAGAGATTTTTGCAACCCCATCTGAACCACACTTGGCTCATGATAGTAATTCTGCATCTGAGAATCTTCCAAAACTGTATTATCTCCCTTGATCCTTTTGGAATTGATTAAGTCTTATGTTTACTCCTATGAGTAACAACATCCTCTTCAAGACCCTCAATAGTCTTGTATTTCTCTTCTTGTCTGGAGGTGAGGTCATTGATGACCTCTGCCTGCTCTTCAATTCTCAGCTTCAGATCCAGTACATCATCCTTGCATTCAATTATTTTAGAGTATACCATTACAAATTCTTCTAGTCATTCAATTTCAGATTCATGTTGATCAATATATTAAGTTGATTCTTTTATCATTGATTTCCACTTATTGCAACTCTTACATTTATTCTTAATCATACTAACAACATCCTTATGTTGCATCTTGGGATCTGCACATGTTCTCAACAGTTTTTCTCCACCAGTATCTTCTGACTTTAAAAAGTGGCCATCATGGAAGCATGGTTCCTAGTTTTGAATTTTTATTCTTATTCATCATAGAATTAATTATCATCTTCTTCCTCTTCACAGAAAAAACTCTGCCTTTTCATTGTCTTTCTAGATTCAAAGTCTCCCTTTTTGAAAAACCTTCTCCGGGGCTTCTTGAAGCTTTTATCTTAACTATCTTCATAATTGATCTTTATGAAGCACTGAAAAGAAATGTTCCCATATTTTCCGCAAAAAAACATGTGAGAGGTAACTTTCCTTTGAATTTTCATTTTCCCTTATGGAACTTAATTGCAATGAGTGAAAGAATTCATTTTTCTTCGTTATCTTCTCCACTACCATATTTTGAAATTTTTATTTTATTTATGGTCTTAAATTCCATTTCCTTTCTCACACTAGTCGTAGCATCTTCTGGATTGATTCTCATTTCATATGCTACCAAGCTACTTAGAAGGTCATCTAGAGAATGTTTTGATAGATCTCTTTCATCAAGGGATGATACCTTTGCATTGTATAGGGGTGGAAGTCTCCCCAGTATTTTCTTCAAAATGTCAATGTCTTTGATTTCTTCTCCTAGGCCCCGAATTTCTCCATCTACTTCAGTGATTCGATTAAAGAAGGAGTATGCAATCTCATCAGGATATATATTCAAATCATCAAACCTATTGTGCAGCTCTTATAGTTTCACCTCCTTCAATTTTCTATCTCCTTCATAAATATTATTGTGTTTATCCCACATGGATTTTGATGAGGTGAAATTCATCACCTTTAGGTAGATCTGATGAGAAATGGCTGTGGTGAGTGCGTTTTGTGCTTTAGAATCTGCATCATGAATTTTACTGTCTGTTTCATTCATAACCAGGTCTGTTGGATCAGTGACTTGTATTCCTTGCGTAGTAAAAAATAGAACTTCCATTCCAAGAGATCATAGATGAGATCTCATTCTGTTCTTCCATATCTATAAATTACTTCCATCAAAGTGATGGAATCCACTGACATTGACTATATTCTCCATGAAGACAAAGGACAGATTCAACACCAGAAAATTCCTTCTGATACCACTTGAAGGACCCCGGGAGACCCTGAGAGGGTAGAGGTGAATCAGGGTGTCAACTTTTTCTTTTAATGTGATGGATCTTGTTCCCACGTTGGTAGGAACTTGTTGAACATGTATGATGAATATGACCAGAAAGAAAACATTCACATGCAAAGAGAAGACACATCACTTTTTACTTGGTTCACCACTAAGGGCTACGTTCAAGGAGCATACGCCGATAGGTTGTCGGTCGTACCTAATTCCACTAAACCAAAATAGATGTGGATTACAAAGGTTCAGGAATAGTCACTATATACCAGGCTCACTGTCTTTACAATTGTTTAGGGATAGCTCATTGCGTCCCTCAGGTCACTCCCATTGACTCCCCCTAGCTCAAAACCATTAGTGACGTCCCTTCCAGTTTTTAGACTTGAAGGCCTCTTCATCATCGCTAAATAATACATCCTTTATTGCATGTAGATGCTCTGTTTATGTCCACTATCACTTGTAGTCAAATATCACTTCCCTTGAAGGGTACCTGCCAATCTCCCAACTTTCACACAGCTCAAAAAAACATTGACACACTTCTTTACTGCCTGGCGTGTTGGTCTTCTGTGTGGCACAAATTCGGAGTACAAGTTCAAACTGGTGCGCAGGTATCAACCAACCACCTATGTGACACCATCTACTTTAAATTCAAACCTACGTTACTCAATTCCATTCTCACCCAAACCGCCTTGGGTGCGCAACCAACAACTGGCATGCAGCCTCTACCTGCGCAGCCCAACTACCACTTGCGCAACTCAATTACTTGGGTTACGAGAGCTCAAAAAATCTCTAATCCTTGAACTTCGTTACAAATGAGCAGTGGTGGTCCTCTATTTATAGGAAAATTGGACCCCCTGTGCGGTGGTGCGATAGTATCCTCATGGTGCGCAGGTATCAGTACACAGCTCCAACCACCCGTGCCTCAGTCGCGCAGCTCACTTGTGCGGCGAATTCAATACTTGCGCGACCCACTTTCCTTTGCAATATTTTGAAGTTCTGATCATGAAAAACAGTAGGTTCACAAGTTTCCAAACCTCCTAGGAAATGGTGTGTAAGTCCTTTCATGGTGCGCTGGTCACATGCGCGACCAGATCAAAACCTGTGCGACCCTTATCCCTGTTCAATTTTTCCATCCTCTGATCTTGAAAAACATATGGCGCGAAATTTTCCTCTCCTTTAAGTACACAGCACGTAGGTCTCATTTTCCAAAAAAACCTTTTTCATTTATTGATTTTCAGGCCCAACAATTTGGAAAACACTAGAAAATGGTGCCACCTTCAATACTGTAATCTGCTTGAACTGTATGAGAACTTTGTTGGCACACATTCTAAAATTCCCTTGAGGATTGACAAAAAACACAAACCACACTCCAATTCATGCAAATATGACCCTGGTTCCAACAGTGTCCCCCTTTGTGTTTGTTGGTAATCAGAAAATAAATTCAAAATATCCCCATCCACTTGTAAACCAAAAATGAAAGAATCAACTCATCCAACACTCAAAGTCTATGTGATCAATGCTAGGTGTAGAAAACAAGAGAAGAATATTGAGTTGGGTTCCCGTGTTTTTTAATTCTCAATGACACCCGAGAAGAATTACATGACCAATGTATTACTTCTAATCCTATCACTAACACTGAATTCACATCATGTCACAGAAGCATTACATGCCTGAACGTTCCTGAATTTATTCATTTCTCCCCCATTGACAATAAACCCAAAGACAAGCAATTTTTTCATTTTTCAGCTCAAACTATACTCCCCCTAGATAGTATCTCCCCCACAAACCTGCATCACAACCATAAAAAGATAAAAATAGTTATCATAAACGGGGAGAGGGGAATTTCATATCCTCCTTATGCCGTGTTCTTGAAGTCCTGGAAACTTTCATGCCATATGTTTTTAAAGATCAGATCATCAATATATGGCAAAGGGATAAGGTTCTTTCATGTATTGTGTTTTTCGCACAAGTGACTTGGGCGCTGAGAAAGAACTTGTGCACCGGTGCCTATGAATATTGGAAACATAGAGGTCTTCTATTTTTCAAGATCAGAACAAGAAAATATTTCAAAGGGAGAAGGGCTCCTATGTTTGGAACTGGGTCACGCAAGTGACTTGTAGGGGATGAGACCAACACGCTGAGACTTGCATGCCAAGGGTAGACCTGCACACCATCGCGCAGGGTGTCCAAATGCCTATAAATACAGGACCACCCCACTTCATTTTTAACAGAGTTTAACACTCAGAAAAATCAGAGCTCCCGTCACACAGATGTGGTGATCGCACAAGTTGTGTGTGGTCACGTAGGTGGACTTGTGAGACAATGTTTGAAGTTGCTCTCCATTTGGTAGTTGCGCACCAATATTGTCTTGGGAATAAAATGAGTTGAGTCATGCAGGTTTGGAGTTGCAGAAAGTGTGCCACACAAGTGGTTGAGGTAGACTTGCACTCCAGTTGTGACCTGTGTGTCGATACTTTCATGTCGGGTTAGACATGCGTGCCAAGTAAGGTTGATTTATGGAGACTATTTAGGGTTGCGTGAAAGCTATAAGGTTTCCAGATACATTCGGTGAAAAGTCAGATTCATCTATAGGTGAAAGTTGGACTTCAACAGAGAATCTACATACAATAAATGATGCATTCATTTGTGATAATGAATATACCTATAGGTCTATAAACTGTGAGTGGATCCTTTCTAGAGCAGTGATGAAAGGAAGAGGAAGAAGGTGATCCTCGACACTTGTAGTGAGCCAGAGAGAGAAAAATAGGGAGTGAACCTTGGGAAAATAGTGATCTGACCCTAAACCATGTAACAGAAGTGTTCCTGGGCATAAAAGTGATCTAGCCCGAACCATGTAAATAGCAGTGTGCTTTAGTGAATTTTGTACAGCGGCACATCACCGTTGTATTGTCCTTGGACGTAGCCTAGTGAGGGTGAACCAAGTAAAAATTGTTGTGTCCTGTGCATGATTTACGTTCTGTATATATTTTGCAACATGAAGAGAGATAAGATTGTTTTTTTTTACAGCGAAACAAGATCAGAACCGGCTATGATTCACAATTGGTCATACCCGGATTCACCCCCACCCAGGGTATTCGGCTTTGTGGACCTAACAATTGGTATCAGAGGGAATGGTTGATATTATTTCTTCTCTCACTAGAGGTCACTAATCATAAAAGGATTCTGATCTTCGACAGATGTAATTTTCAAATATGGAATAATCTAATGCAACAATATTTTTGATCATTGGGAATGGATGTGTTTTTAGCAGCTATGCAAGGTATCACAGTTGATATTAATAGTGGTGCATTATCAAAAGATGATCATAGAGAGTTAGATGTTGATGCCAAAGAAATCAATGCCTGAGGGGGAGTCCTTTCCAATACAATCTATACACAGGTGATGTCATGAAAAACGTCACATGCCATGTGGGAAAATATTTTGAATATATATGAATGGGATACCATGGTCAGAGAGGTTAAGCTGTAAGTGTTTTGGAAAAAGTATGAAGATCTGAGAATGAACCCAAATGATTCTATTGATGCATTCCTTGATAGGGTAACTGTTGTGGTAGAAGACATGAGATGTCTTGGTGAAATTATCAAAGACATAAAAATTGTAAAGCACCTCTTGAGAAAAATTAAACCACTATTCAATCCAAAAGTATCTGTTCTGGAAGATAATGACCCGAAAGAACAGACATTGGATAACCTGCACAACACCCTTGTTTCTTATTAAATGAGAAATGTAGATAATGATACTGTAGAAAAAGGGGAAATACAAAGAAGTTTCATTTAAGGCGATGAAGAAGCTCATTATTGAATATTCTCAGGAGGATGAAGAGACAGATGAGGTAATGTCATTCCTCTCCTCAAATCATCAAGGAGGAAAAGGAATGTTCAAAGGAAAACTTCATATTGCATGCATTATATGTGGAAAGGTTGGACATCTTGCAGCCAAATGCCCCAAAAAGTTTCAAGAAGATAATGATTAAAATGATGTTCAAATTTCCAAGAAGAAATCTTCAGCCTATGTGAAGCAGTTCAGGAGAAATTTCTTCAAAAAGATGAATCTTCTTTCACAAGAAATAGAAAGTTTAGATGAGTCTGAGGGTGAAGAAGTTGAGGAGTTTGAAAATTGTAATGATCTTGGGAAAAATCCAATGGTGGCTGTTGTCAGTAGTGGTCAAGAAAAGGAAGAAACTGACGATGAAAAAGAAGAAGAATAAATTGAAGGGGGAGTTGAAATGGAAGCTGAATAAGAAGAATCTCTTGAAGAGATAGATATTTGAAGAGACAAAACAAGAAAATCAAACATAGTGGTACTTGATGCCAAACTCTACATGCAACACCTGGGAGAAGAGATGTCCGAGATAGTGAAATAAATATAAAACCATAAGTCTTAGAGGCCAGAGAGAACATAAAAGGTTGATGAGAATATGCTCAATATTGAAGAATAGAAAAGGGCGATCGATGGCATGAAAAGAAAATTGAAAGATCATATCAAGCGTATCAAAGAGCATGAAGAAGAAGTTGTCGGTCTACAGAGAAAAGTCAAAGACCAGGAAAAACATTTGATTCCTAACGAATTTTTGGGAAAGATGGTTATTATGAAGACTGAAAAGACGAAAGTGGAGCCTAGGAGTTTTTCAGTGAAGAAGCAGCAATTGAGTTCATACATTAAGGTTTTTTCTAGGATTAATCAGAAACAAAAATCTGTGACAATTGAAGTCAGAACTCAAGCACCAATCCCAATATTGAATGTTGATTTAGGCACAAAGCAGATTCAGAATATTCCATGATCCCAAGGGGAAAATCAGAGTGCTTAATTACCATGAAGGAATACACCATATATCAAGTGTTATTGTTGTGGGAAGATGGGACATTCACATTATGTGGGTTCCGTAGTCAAGAGATATCAAAGGTAACATGAAAAATGTTGTAGTTAAATAGAGATTGATTCTCCAGAACATATTATTAAGGACACTATTTTTGGTGTAGATGGTTTGGGCACATGGCTAGGTACTGCACTTCAACCATACAGAGGAATGTGGCAAAGAAAAATCAAAATTATTTCAAGTAGGATATCAATAAACCAACAGGTGAATTAAAAGTCCAAAATAAATTTGTAGCATTGCAATATGAAGTTGGTCCATCACACTCTAAGGTAGATAAAATTCTCCAAACCACACTGAGTGTGAACTAAAAGACATGGATCAAAAAGAAAAGGAATGAAAAGGCAGCAGTTGTGGAAATTTCCCTTAAAGCATTAGATCGTTCAGGAGTATGGATCCTTGACAGTGGTTTCACATCCTATATGACAGGGAACAAGAATCACATTACATGCATAAAGTTAGACAATGAAAGAGTTTTCATGAAGGGATTAAGATTGTTAGTTTCGGAAAGGCAAAATTTGGGGGAAAAGAAATGAGACGTGCTGATGTCTTAGTAGTAGAGGGTCTTAGTCATAACTTACTCTGTGTCAGTCAACTATGTAAGTCCGGGCACACTATCCGATTTACCAAGAATATGTGTTTTGTGAAAGGAAAAGAGGGAGAAATTGTTCTGCAAGGACAAATATCAAAGGGAAATCTTTACCTTGCAAGTGGGGATGAAGATATGTTCCTTTTATCTAGAGAGGAATAAATCCCGCTATGACATAAGTGACTTGGTTATCTATGACAACCATCCATGCAAGATCTGGTAAAGTTTGATGCTACTAGATACCTTCCCAAACTATCACATGATTGTACTCATACATGTGATTCTTGTCAATAAAAGAAGATCATCCGAAATTCATATAGGCCAAAGGAATAGAAATCAACCAGAGTGCTTGAATTAGTGCATGCCGATGTATTTGGACCAATCTCACCACGAGCCATAAATGGGAAAAGGTACTATATCCTTTTCATTGACGATTATAACAGAAAGGCTTGGGTATTTTTCATTACCCATAAGATAGAAGTGTTCAGTTGTATCAAGTAGTATAAGAGGGAATCAGAAAGGATTCTTGGGAAGAAATGTTTGATGTTTCATACAGATAATGGTATAGAATTCACAAACATTTAAGTGGAAGACTATCCCAAGAAACACGAGATAAGGAATCAAGTTTCATTAGTGAGAACTCCCCAAAAAAATGGATTTTTCGAAAGGAGAAATCGGATCATCCACAACATAGCCAGAACAATGCGTATTGAAAAGGACCTACCAAAGAAATTTTGGAAGAAAGTAGTTTTGACATCGGTCTATATTTTGAAATGGTATCTGTTGTTTCTGAAGCAAGGGAAGACTCCGTATGAAATGTGGTACGGAAAGAATCCAATGTTGGAATACTTTTGAATCATCGGAAATAAGTGTTTCATTCTTAACAAAGAAAATCACATGATGATTGAGTCACAAGGAGATGAGGGAATATTCCTAGGCTACTCAGGAAAAAGAAAATCAAATAAATGTTTCATCAAAATTCTGGTAAAATTTGTTGAGAGCAATGATGTCACTATAGTTGAAAATTAATAGAATACTCAACGACCTAGTGACAAGTTTCTGGATGAATGTGATAAAGGGGTAGGCAACACAGGGGGAGTAGAAGTGGTTGAAGCTGACTCAGAAGAAGATACTGATGATGAGAAAGATGAAACAAAGATTGTGTCTTCAAGGAAGCCAAGGAGTCAAGATGATATTGATAAGAAGAATATCATTGGTGATCAGACAGCTCTAGTTTAGACAAGAAGAATGAAGTCACTGCAGCAAACATATTTCGTAACTCAAGTAGAGCTGAAATGTTTTGCTGATGCAGTTGAAGATAAAAACTGGGTTCAGGCTATGAATGAAGAGATTGATCATATTGAGAAGAACTAGGCAAGGGAGATTGTTTCGAGGCCAGTAGATAAGAACATCATTGGGACTAAATGGGTCTTTCGCAACAAGTTTAACGAAGATGGCACAGTGATTCGAAACAAATAATGACTGGTGTGAGAAGGATACTCCCAAATAGAGGGTATTGATGTTGTTGAGAAATTTTCACCAGTTGCAAGGTTGTAGACAATGAGATTATTTTTAGCCATAGTAGTGCAAAGAATGTTCAAAGTGTTTCAGATGGAAGTCTAATCTGCATTTCTAAATGGTGTTCTGGACGAAGAGGTGTACATTGAGAATCTAGATGGTTTTCTCATTCATGAGGATGAGAACAAAGTTTGCAGGATGAAGAAGGTGTTATATGGGCTAAAACAAGCACCAAGAGCATGGTACTTGAGGCTTGATCAGTACTTAATGATTCTTGGTTTCCAATGCGGTGGAGTTGATTACAATATCTATTTTAGAAAAGATAGTAATCAAAGTATGATGGTGTTGGTTTATGTCGATGAAATAATATTTTTCAGATTAGATGATTCTCAGTGTAGACAGTTTTCCGAATTCATGAAAAATGATTTTGAACTGTCAATGATTGCATAGCTAACATTTCTCCTTGGTCTTCATGTGACAAAGGAAGGAATGGAACAACTATTTATCAATCCAAATATGCCATGGATATTTTAAGAAGGTTTGGAATTGAGATTTCCAAGGAGATTAAGAATCCGGTTTCTACCCAGATGAAATTATCAAAAGATGAGGATAGAAATGCAGTTAATATCATAGAATACAAGAAAATCATTGTAAGACTATTGAACTTAATTGTGGCAAGGACTGAAATTGTTTTCGCCACATGCCAAGCAGCAAGATATTAGAGTAATTCCAAGGAAATCCACATGCTTGTAGTGAGAATAATACTTCAGTATATCAAGGGCACAATGGACTTCAGCTTGACATATAATGACAAATCTCAGACGGAGTTATTGGGATATACAGATGCAGATTGTGCCACATCAGCAGATTATATAAAATCTATGTCAGGCGGTTCATTCTATCTTGGTGGACTATGTATTGCTTGGGTAAGAAAGAAGTAGGATTTCATTTCATTAAGCACCACAATAGAAGAGTATATTTCGGTCACCCAAGTATGCAAACAGTTATTAGGGATGAAGCAGCAACTGGAAGATATGGGAGTTGAAGTGAAAGTCTCTAATTGGAATCCAGTGCGATAAATCATGTACTGTCAATCTTAGAAAAAATCCCGTCCGTAATTAAAGGAAAAAGAACACAGAGATAAAGTATCATTTTATCAAGGAGAAGGTTGAGTAGGGAATCATGAAGCTGGATTATGTGCCTACAGAGCTACAGGTTGAAGACATTCTAAAAAAGGCCTTACCCAAGGATTCTTGTGAGAGGCATCGACTGGCTCTGGGAGTTCTGCCAACTCCCCGCACTTAAAAGTGTGTGTATGTGGGAACACCCCCTATCCATGTGGTATGATGTGGTTTTTCATAATGTACTAATATGTGTTCTCTACTCTATTACAGACTACAATGGATTGACCTTTGGGTTCGTTGACAAAGGGGGAGAAAATAGTGATTGTTCAAGGGGGAGACAACGTGGCTATTTGATAAATCATGAATGATATGGTGAGAAGATGAAAGGTGGTGCAGCGAGATAGGGGGAGCAATGAGAAAGGGGGAGCATATTTAATCTTACTATGGTAGAAGTGATCAATAAAAGAATAGATATCATGACAGTTGAGGATCATGATGAAAACAGAAGAGTGGTATTGGAATATGGTAAGAATATTTCCAAAAAAAATGGTATCAGATTGGTAAACAATTGGTATCAGTTTGGTGTCAACTGTGGGTGTTAGAGATGAAGTGATTCATCGATGAAATTTTCATTTACTCTTATTTCTCAGGACAACCATTGCTCATGTGGGCTTAGAGTATGTGTGGAGTAAATCCTTGATCTCTATTAGAATCATATATGGTGAATTGGGGGTGAAAAATTAATGATTTAACTTTTTATGGAAGAGTTGTCAACAAACCCAAAGGGGCAGATTGTTGGGAAAAAATCCCTTAGGGAATCATTGAAGAATTTTTCAGGTGATTGTGTTAGTTGACAATGTGGAAATCAATGTTTTAAATGTCAACAAAGCAATCCATGACATACAAATTTTTTGAAAAATGGGATTTCATGATGGAATGTCGAGATCAAGAGCTAGGATTAATGATCCATTTTTTCATTTATGAACATTGACATTGGAATGGATTATTTAGAGGTGGTAAAATAAGAGCTGATACAAGGTGGTGCCGTTTTCCGGTGATTGCCAAATTTTTGGGCCTGAAAATCAATAAATGAAGAAAATTGGTTTTTGGAAAAGGGAATTGCACGCCGTGTACTTTAATGCTTTGAAACATGCATGCCATATATTTCTCAAGATCAAGTAATCAATATATGAAAAAAGGATATGGGTCGCGCAAGTATTGGGTTGGTCGCGCAGGTGACTTGTGCGCAGAGAAAGAACATGAATGTCGGTTCCTATGAAGATTGGAAACTTGGGCGCCTATTGATTTTCAAGATCAGAACAATAAAATATGTCAAAGGGAGAAGGGCACCCAATTTTGGAAGTCGGTCATGCATGTGAATTGCAGGGGAAGAGAACTTCACACCAAGACTTGCGCGCCATGGGTAGACTTGTGCGCCATCACGCATGGTGTCCAAATGCCTATAAATACAAGACCACCCTCCCCATTTTTAACGGAGTTCAACACATAGAAAAATCAGAGCTCCCTCCGTGCAGATGTGGTGGTCGGGCAAGTGGTGTGTGGTCACGCAGGTGGACATGTGCGCCAGTGTTTGATGTTGTGCACCAGTTGTTAGTTGCATGCAAATATTGGCTTGGGTGTAAAAGGAGTTGAGTCGCACAGGTTTGGAGTTGAAGAAGAGTGTTCCATGGAAGTGGTTGAGGTATACTTGCGCACCAGTTGTGACATTCGCGTCGATACTTTTGCGTCGGGTTAGACTTTCACTCCAAGTAAGGTTGATTCACAGAGACTATTCAGGGATATGTGAAAGCTGGAAGGATTCCCGATACCTTCGGTGCAAAGTGAGATTCATCTATATGTGAAATTTGGTCATCAACAGAGCATCTACATACAACAGAGGATGTATTCATTTGTGATAATGAATAGAACTACATGTCTAAGAACTGTGAGTGGATCCTTTCTAGAGTAGTGGGAAAAGGAAGAGGAAGAAGGTGATCCTCCCCACCGGCTGTGAGCCAGAGAGAGAGAAACGGGGAATGAACCTTGTGAAAGCAGTGAGATAACCCTAAACCTTGTAAATGTAGTGAGCCTGGGCATAGACGTGATCTAGCCCGATCATTGTAAATAGAAGTGTGCTTTAGTGAATTTGGTACAGTGGCACATCGCCATTGTATGCTCCTTGGACGTAGCCTAGTGAGGGTGGACCATGTAAATTTTTTTGTTTCCAGTGGATTTTTTATTGTCTGCTTATATTGTACAACGAGAAGAGAGAGAAGAGTGTTATGTTTAACAAAAAAACCATATCAGAACAGCATATAATTCACAATTGGTCATACCCTGATCTTCCCCCCTCTCCGGGTATTCAACCTTGTGAACCTAACAATTGGTATCAGAGGGAATGGTTGATATTAGTTCTTCTTTCAATAGAGGTCAATAATCATAATGGGATTTCGATATTCGACAGATGTAATTTTCAAATATGGAAGAATCGAATGCAACACTATTTTTGATCATTGGGAATAGATGTGTTTTCAGTAGCTATGCAAGGTATCAAAGCTGATATTAATAGTGTTGCATTATTAGAATTTGAGCTTAGAGTGTTTGATGCTGATGCCAAAGAAATAAATGCCTTAAGGGGAGCCCATTCCAATCCAATATATACAAAGGTGATGTAATGAAAAACCTCACATGCCATGTGGGAAAAGAATTTGAATATATATGAAGGGGATACAAAGGTCAGAGAGGAAAGGCTTCAAGTGTGGTAGAATAAGTATGAAGATCTGACAATGAACCCTAATGAGTCTGTTGATACATTCCTTCACAGGGTAAATGTTATGGTAGAAGACATGCGAGGTTTGGGGGAAATTATCGAAGACATAAAAATTTTAAATCACATATCGAAAAACATTCACCTCGGTTCAATCTGAATGTTTCTGTTCTGGAAGATAAAGACCCAAAAGAACTGAAATTGGAAAACCTGCACAACACCCTTGTAGCATATGAAATGGGAAATGAAGATAATGACGTTGTGGAAATGGGTAAGTCCAAAGAGGTGGAATTTAAGGCCATGAAGATGCTCACAATTGAATATTCTCAGGAGGAAGAAGAGACATATAGGTTAATTTTATTCCTCTCCTCAAATCATTAAATAGAAAATGGAAAATTCAAAGGGAAACTTCCTCTTGCATGCTATAGATGAGGAAAGGTTGGAATTCCCAAGAATAAATCTTGAGCCTATGTGAAATGGAAGAAGCAGTTCAAGAGAGATTTCTTCAAGAAGAAGAATCATCTTTCACAAGAAATAGACATCTTAGATGTGTTTGAGGGGAAAGAGATAGAGAAGTTTGAAAATTGTTAAGATCATTTGCAAAATGAAATGGTGGCTATTGTCGGTAGTTCTCATGAAAAGGAATAAACTGATGAAGAAAAAGAAGAAGAAAAAAATGAAGGGAGAGTTGACATGGAAGATTAATTAGAAGTATCTCTTGAAGAGATAGATATTTTGAGAGAAAAAAGAATGAAATCCAACAAGGTGGAACATGATGCCAAACTCTACATGCAACACTAGGAAGAAGAGAAGTCCGAGCTAGTGAAAGAAATAGAAAACCTTAAGTCTTTGAGGCCAGAGAGCACAAAAATGTTGATTAGCGTAAGCTCAATATTAAAGAACAGAAAAGGGAGATTGATGAATGAATGGAAAATTAAATGATCACATCATGCATATTGAAGAGCTTGAAGACGAAGTTGTTGGTCTGCCCAGAAATGTCAAAGACTAGGAATAACCTTTGATTCATAACTCGTTCTTGGGAAAGAAGGTTCTTATAAAGACTAAAATGATGAAAGAGGAGCCTAGTAGTTCAGCAGGGAAGAAGCATCAATTGAGCTTAGATGTTAAGGTTATTTCAGGGCTCAATCAGAAACAAAAATCGGCGATAATTGAAGTCAGACCGCAAGCACCAGTCCCAAGATTTATGGTTGATTTAGGAACAAAGCAGAATAAGAATATTCAAATATCCCAAGGGGAAACTCGTAGTGATGAAGTACCATGAAGGAATGCACCATATCTTAGGTGTTATTGTTTTTGGAAGATGGGACATTCACAGTATATGTGTTCCATAGCCAAGAGATATCAAAGGGACCAATAACAAATGTGGAAGTCAAAGAGAGAATGGTTCTCTAGAACATATTTCGAAGGACACTGTTTTTGGTGAAGAGGGTTTGGGCACATGGCTAGGTACTGCACTTTAACCATACAGAAAAATGTTCCAAAGAAAAATAAAAATGTTCGCAAGGAGAAGATCAATAATCCAACAGATGAGTTAAAAGTGCAAAATATATTTGCAGCGTTGCAAGAAAATCTTGGTCCATCACACTCTAAGGAAGATCAAATTCTCCAAACCACACCGAGTGTGAAGTCAAAGAAATGAATCAAAATGAAAAAGAATGAAAAGGAAGCTGTTGCAGAAATTTCCCTTACAGCTTTAGATCGTTCAGGAGTATGGATCCTTGACAGTGGGTTCACATCCCATATGACAGGGAACAAGGATCTCATTACAGGAATAATGTTTGAGAAAGAATGTGTTTTCATGTTTGGTAATGATGAAGGGCATAAGATTGTTGGTTCCAGAAAGGAAAAATATGGGGGAAAAGAAATGAGATGTGCTGATGACTTAGTAGTAAAGGTTCTTAGTCATAACTAACCCAGTTTCAGTCAACTATGTTAGTCTGGGAACTCTATCCAATTTACCAAGAAGATGTTTGTTGTGAAAGGAAAAGATGGAGAAATTGTTCTACAAGAAAAAATGACAAAGGGAAATCTTTACCTTGTAAATGGGGATGAAGATATGTGCCTTTTATCCAGAGAGTAAGATAACTAGCTACGACATAAGTAACTTGGTCATCTATGCCAACCATCCATGGAAGATCTGGTAAAGTGTGATGCTGCTAGAGACCTTCCCAAACTATCACATGATTGTTCTCATACATGTGATTCTTGTCAACAAGGGAAGATCATCAGAAAGACCTATAGGCCAAAGGAATAGAAATCAACTAGAGTTCTTGAATTGGTGCATGCCGATGTATGTGGACCAATCTCACCAAGAGCCATAAATGGGAAAAGTTACTATGTCCTTTTCATTGATGATTATAACAGAATGGCTTGGGTATTATTCATTACCCATTAGATAGAAGTTTTCAGTTGTATCATGAAGTATAAGAGGGAATCAAAAAAGATGCTTGGGCAGTAAAGTTTGATGTTTCGTACAGATAATGGTACAAAATTTAAAAACATTTAAGTGCAAGACTATCCCGAGAAACACGAGATAAGTCATCATGTTTCATTAGCGAGAACTCCCCAACAAAATTGAGTTTTCAAAAGGAGAAATCAGATCATCAACAGCATAGCCAGAATAATGCTTATTGAAAAGGACCTACCCGATAAATTTTGGAAGGAATCAGTTTTGACATCGGTCTATATTTCGAACTGGTCTCTGTTGTTTCCAAAGCAAGGGACGACCCGTATGAAATGTGGTACGGAAAGAATCCAATGTTGGAATACTTTTGAATCTTTGGAAGCAAGTGTTTCATTATCAACAAAGAAAATCAAATGAAGATTGAGTCATGAGGAGATGAGAAAATATTCCTTGGATACTAAAGAAAAAGAAAATCAAATAAATGTTTCAACAAAATTGTGGGAAAAATTGCGGAGAGAATTGATGTCACTATAGTTGAAAATGAACAGAATACTCAACGTCCTAGTGACCAGTTTTTTGATGAAAGTGATAAGGAAGTATGAAACACAGGGGGAGTAGATGTGGCAGAAACTGACTCAGAAGAAGATACTAATGATGAGAAAGAAGAAACAAAAATTGTTCCTTTAAGGAATCCAAGTAGTCAAGATGAAATTGATAAGAAGAATATCATTGGTGATCAGACAACTCCAGTTCAGACAAGAAGAATGAAGTCACTACAGCATACATCTTTTGTAACTTAGGTAGAGATGAAATGTTTTGCTGATGCAGCTAAATATGAAAACAGGGTTCAAGCTATGAATGAAGGGATTGATCATATTGAGAAGAACGAGACGTGGGAGATTTTTTTGAGGCCAGTAGATAAGAACATCATCGGGACTAAATGGGTCCTTCGCAACAAGGTGAACGAAGATGGCATAGTGATTCGAAACATACCATGACTGGTGTGAATATGATACCCCCAAACAGAGGGTATTGATGTGGATGAGAAATTTTCACCAGTTGCAAGGCTGTAGACAATCATTTTATTTTTAGCCATAGTAGTGCAAAGAATGTTCAAACTGTTCCAGATGGACGTCAAATCTGCATTTATAAATGGGGTTCGGGAAGAAGAGGTGTACATTGAGCATCCAGATGGTTTTCTCATTCATGAGAATGAGAAAAACGTTTACAGGATGAAGAAGGCGTTGTATGGGATAAAACAAGCACCAAGCGCATGGTACTCAAGGCTTGATCAGTACTTAAATATGGTTTGATTCCATTGTGGGGGAGTTGATAAAAATATCTATTTTAGAAAAGATAGTAATCAAAGGATGATACTGTTGGTTTATGTCGATGACATAATATTTTTCGGATCAGATGATTCTCAGTGTAGACAGTTTTCCGAATTCATGAAAAATGAGTTTGGAATTTCAATTATTGCATAGCTAATGTTTTTATTTGGTCTTTAGGTGACATAAGAATGGAATGTTACATTAATTTATCAATCCAAATATTCCATGGAGATTTTAAGAAGGTTTGGAATAGAGAATTCCAAGGAGATGAAGACTTCGGTTGCTACCCAGATGAAATTATCAAAAGATGACGATGGAAAGGTAGTTATTATCACAGAATTCAAGCAAGTCACTGGAAGTCTATTGTACTTAATTGTGACAAGGCCTGACATTGTTTTTGCCACAATCCAAGTAGTGAGATATCACAGTAATCCTAAGGAAAGCCACATGCTTGTAGTGAAAATAATACATCGGTATATCAAGGGCATGATAGACTTCGGCTTGACATATAATGACAAATCTCGGATGGAGTTATTGGGATATATAGATGTAGATTGGACCATTTCAGAAGATTATAGAAAATCAACGCCAGGTGGTGCATTCCATCTTGGTGGACTACGTATTCCTTGGGTAAGCAAGAAGTTGGATTTTATTTCATTAAGCACCATAGAAGATGAGTATATTGTGGCCACCCAAGCTTGCACACAGTTATTAGGGATGAAGAAGTAGCTTGAAGATATGGGAGTTGATGTGATGTCTTCGATTGGAATCCAGTGCGATAAATCATGTACTATCAATCTTAGCAAAAATCTCATCCATCATTTAAGGAAAAAGAACACAGAGATAAAGTATCATTTTATCAAGGAGAAGGATGAGTAGGGAATCAGGATGTTGGAGTATGTGCCTACAGAGCTATAGGTTGCAGACATTCTGACAGTGGCCTTACCCAAGGAAGCTTTTGAAAGGCATCGACTAGCTCTGGGAGTTTATCCGACTCCCCGCACTTAAAAGAGTGTGGATGTGGGAACACCCCCCTCTCCATGAGGTATGATGTGTTTTTTCCTAATGTACTGATATGTGTTCTCTACTCTATTACAAACTACAAAGGAGTGTCCTTTGGGTTCGTTGACAAAGGGGAAGAAAATAGTTATTTTTCAAGGGGGAGACAGTGTGGCTATTTGACAAATCATGAATGATATGGGGAGAAGATGAAAGGTGGAGCAGCAAGATAGTGGGAGCAATTAGAAAGGGGGAGGGTATTTAATTTGACATCCCTAGAAGTGAGCAATAAAAGAATAGATATCGAGACAGTTGAGGATCATGATGAAAACAGAAGAGTGATGTTGGAATATGGTATGAATATTTCCAAAAAAAAATGGTATCAGTTTGGTTAACAATTGGTATCATTTTGGTGTCAAATGTTGGTGTCAATGATGAAGTGATTCATTGATGAACATTTCATTACTCTTGTTTCTCACTCCAAGCATTGCTCATGTGGGCTTAGAGTATGTGTGGAGTAAATCCTTGATCGCTATTAGAATCACATCAGGTGAATAGTGGCTGAAGAATTAATGATTTATCTTTTTATGGAAGAGTTTTCAACAAACCCAAAGAGAGAGATTGTTGGGAGAAATCCCTCAAGGTATCATTGAAGCATTTTTGAGGTGATTGTGTTTGTTGACGAAGTGGAAATCTATTTTGTAATTGTTGACAAAGCAATCCATGACATACAAATTTGTTGAAAAATGGGATTTCATGATGCAATGTCGAGTTCAAGTGGTGTGATTAACGATCCGTGTTTTATTCAAGAACGTTGACAAAGGAATGGTTGATTTGGAGGCAGTAAAATAATTGAAGATACAAGGTGGCACTGTTTTCCTATGATTGCCAAATTTTTGGGCCTGAAAATCGACAAAGGAAGAAAAGTGGTTTTTGGCAATGGGAATTGCGCTCCGTGTACTTTAATGCTTTGAAACATTCATGCCATATATTTTTCAAGATCAAGTCATCAAAATATGGAAAAGGGATCTGGGTCACTTAAGTATTGGGTTGTTCGCACCGGTGACTTGCGCTCCGAGAAATAACTTGAACGCCGGTTCCAATGAAGATTGGAAACTTGCGCACCTATTGATTTTCATGATCAGAATTAGAAAATATTGAAAAGGGAGAAGGTCTCCCATGTTTGGAAGTCAGTCATGCAAGTGACTTGCAGGGGAAGAGAACTGCACACCAAGAATTGCACGGCATGGGTAGACTTGCGCACCGTCGTGTATGGTGTCCAAATGACAATAAATATAGGGCCACCCCTCGTCATTTCTAACAGAGTTCAACACTTAGAAAAATCAGAGCTCCCACCGTGCAAATGTGGTGGACGCACAAGTGGTGTGTGGTTGTGCTGGTGGACTTGCGCGCCAGTGTTTGATTTTGTGCCCCAGTTGGTAGTTGCACACCAATATTGGCTTGGGTGTAAAAGGAGTTGAGTCGCCCAGGTTTGGAGTTGCAGAAGAGTGTGCCACGCAAGTGGTTGAGGTATACTTGCATGCCAGTAGTGACCTGCGCGTTGATACTTGCGCGCCAGTTCAGACATTCACTCAATGTAACGTTGATTCACAGAGACTATTCAGGGCTATGAGAAAGCTGGAAGGTTTCCAGATACCTTTACTGCAATGTGTGATTCATCTACGGGTGAAAGTTAGTCTTCAACAGATCATATACATACAACATAGGATGTATTCATATTTGATAAGGAATATACCTACATCTCTATGAACTGTGACTGGATCCTTTCTAGAGTAGTAAGTAAAGGAAGAGGATGACGGTGATCCTCTCCACCGGCTGTGAGCCAGAGAGAGAGAGAGAAACAGGGAGTGACCCTTGGGAAAGTAGTGAGCTGAACCTAAATCTTGTAAAGGCAGTGAGCCTCGGCATAGAAGTGATCTAGCCCGAACCATGTAAATAGATGTGTGATTTAGTGAATTTGATACAGCGGCACATCGCTGTTGTATGCTCCTTGGACGTAGCCCAGGGAGGGTGAACCATATAAAAATTTATGTTTCATGTGAATGATTTACTTTCTGCTTATATTGTGCAACGGGAAGAGAGAGAAGATTTTTCTGTTTAAGAAAAACCATATCAAAACAGGCTATATTTCATAATTGGTCATACCCTTATTTTCCTCCCTCTCCTGGTATTCAGCCTTGTGGACCTAAAAATTTGTATCAGAGGGAATGTTTGATATTAGTTCTTCTTTCAATAGAGGTCACTAATCATAATGGAATTCTGATATTCGACGGATGTAATTTTCATATATGGAAGAATCGAATGCAACACAATTTCCGATCATTGGGAATGGATGTGTTTTCAACAGCTATGCAAGGTATCAAAGCTGATATTAATAGTAGTGCATTATTAGAAGCTGAGCATAGAGAGTTTGATGCTGATTCCAATGAAATTATTTCCTAAGGGGGAGCCCTTTCCAATACCATATATACAAAGGTGATGTGATGAAAAACGTCACATGCATGTGGGAAATGCTTTTTAATATATATGAAGGGGATACAAAGGGTAGAGAGGAAAAGATTCAATTGTTGTGGAATAAGTATGACGATCTAAGAATGAACCTGAATGAGTCTGTTGATGCATTCCTTGACAGCGTAAATGATATGGTATAAGACATGCGAGGTCATGGTGAAATTATCAAAGACATAAAAATTGTAAAGCACATCTTGAAAAACATACACCTTGGTTCAATCTGAACGTTTCTATTATGGATGATAATGACCCGAAAGAACTGACATTGGATAACCTGCACAACACCCTTGTTGCATATGAAATTAGAAATGAAGATAACGACGCTGTGGAAAAGGGGAAATCCAAAGAGGTGGCATTTAAGGCCATGAAGAAGCTCACCATTGAATATTCTCAGCAGGAAGAGGAGATAGATGAGGTAGTGTCATTCCTCTCCTAGAATCATTAAATAGAAAAAGGAATGTCAAAGGGAATCTTCCTCTTGCTTGCTTTAGATGTGGAAAGGTTGGAAATCTCGCAGCCAGATGCCTGAAAAAGTTTCAAGAAGAAAATGATGAATATGATGTTGAAATTCCTAAGAATAAATCTTGAGCCTATGTGAAAGGGAAGAAACACATCAAGAGGAATTTCTTCAAGAAGAATTATCTTCTTTCACAAGAAATAGACAGTTCAGATGAGTCTGAGGGTGAAGAGGTTGAGGAGTTTGAAAATTGTAAATATCATTTGCAAAATTCAATGGTGGATGTTGTCGGTAGTGCTCATGAAAATGAATAAACAGATGAACAACAAGAAGAAGAAGAAAATGAAGGGAGAGTTGACATGTAAGATTAATTTGAAGTAGCTCTTGAAGAGATTTATATTTTGTGAGAAAAAAGATAGAAATCCGACAAGGTGGTACATGATACCAAACTCAACATGCAACACCATGAAGAAGAGAAGTCTGAGCTAGTGAAAGAAATAGAAAACCATAAGTCTTCTAGGATAGAGAGCACAAAACATGTTCATTAGCTAAGCTCAATATTGAAGAACAGAAAAGCGAGATGGATGGATTGAATGGAAAATTTAAAGATCACATCAAGCTTATCAACGATCTTGAAGATGAAGTTGTCGGTCTGTGGAGAAATGTCAAAGACCTGAAAAAACCTTTGATTCATAACAAGTTCATTGGAAAGAAGGTTCTTATAATGACTGAAATGATTCAAGAGGAGGCTAGTAGTTAATCAGGGAAGATATATCAATTGAGCTCAGATGTTAAGGCTATTTCAGGGCTCAATCAGAAACAAAAATTTGTGATAATTGAAGTTAGACCGCAAGAACCTATCCCATGATTTATGGTCGATTTAGGAACAAAGCAGAATCAGAATATTCAAAGATCTCATGGGGAAATTCGTAGTGCTGAAGTACCACGAAGGAATGCACCATATATTAGGTGTTATTGGTTTGGGATGATGGGACATTCACAGTATGTGTGTTCCATATCCAAGAGATATCAAAGGGACAAAGAAAAAATGTGGAAGTCAAATAGAGAACGGTTCTCCAGAACATATTTTGAAGAATAATGTTTTTGGTGCGGAGGGTTTGGGCACATGGCTAGGTACTGCACTTCAACCATACAGAGGAATGTGCCAAATAAAAATCAAAATGTTCACAAGTAGAAGATCAATAAACCAACAGATGAGTTAAAAGTGCAAAATAGATTTGAATCATTGCAAGATGAAGCTGGTCCATCACACTGTAAGGAAGATCAAATTCTCCAATCCACACCAAGTGTGAAGTCAAAGACATGGATCAAAAAGAAAAAGAATGAAAAGGCAACAGTTGCAGAAATTTCCCTTAAAGCATTATATCATTCAAGAGTATGGATCTTTGACAGTGATTTCACATCCCATATGACAGAGAAAAAGGATCTCATTACATGCATACTGTTTGAAAAAGAAAGAGTTCTCATGTTTGGGAATGATGAAGGGCTGAAGATTGTTGGTTCAGGAAAAGTCAAATTTTGGGGAAAATAAATGAGATGTGTTGATGTCTTCGTAGTAGAGGGTCTTAGCCATCACATACTCAGTTTCAGTCAACTATGTTAGTCTAGGAACTCTATCTGAATTACCAAGAAGATGTGTGTTGTGAAAGGAAATGATGGAGCAATTGTTCTACAAGGACAATTGATAAAGGGAAATATTTAACTTTTATGTGGGGATGAATATATGTGCCTTTTATCCAGAGAGGAAGAAAACCAGCTATGCCATAAGTTACTTGGTCACCTATGCCAACCATCCATGGAAGATCTGGTAAAGTGTGATGCTGTTAGAGACCTTCCCAAATGATCACATGATTGTACTCATACATTTGATTCTTCTCAACAGGGGAAGATCATCATAAAGACATATAGGCCAAAGGAATATAAATCCAACAGAGTGCTTGAATTGGTGCATGCTGATGTATGTGGACCAATCTCACCATGAGACATAAATTGGAAAAGGTACTATATCCTTTTCATTGAGGATTATAACAGAATTGATTGGGTATTTTTCATTACCCATAAGACAAAAGTATTCAGTTGTATCAAGAAGTATAAGAGGGAATCAAAAAGGATTGTTGGGCATAAAAGTTTGATGCTTCGTACAGATAATGGTACAGAATTCACAAACGTTTAAGTGGAAGATTATCTCAAGAAACACGAGATAAGGCATCAAGTTTCGTCAGTGAGAACTCCCCAACACAATGTAATTTTTGAAAGGATAAATCGGATCATCAACAACATAGCCAAAACAATTCTTATTGAAAAGGACCTACTAGAGAAATTTTGGAAGGAAGCAGTTTTGACATCGGCCTATATTTCGAACTGGTCTCTGTTGTTTCCGAAGCAAGGGAAGACTCCATATGAAATGTGGTATGGAAGGAATCCAACATTGGAATACTTTTGAATCTTTGGAAGTAAGTGTTTCATTCTCAAAAAAGAAAATCACATGAAGTTTGAGTCATGAGGAGATGAGGGAATATTCCTTGGCTACTCAGGAAAAAGCATATCAAATAAATGTTTCATCAAAAGACTGGGAAAAATTGTTGAGAGCAATGATGTCACTATATTTGAAAATGAATATAATACTCAACGACCTAGTGACCAGTTTTTGGATGAAAGTGATAAGGAGGTAAGAAACACAGGGGGAGTAGAAGTGGCGGAAGCTGACTCAGAAGAATATACTGATGATGATCAAGAGGAAACAAAGATTGTGTCGTCATGAAAGCCAAGTATTCAAGATGAAATTCATAAGAATAATATCATTGGTGATCAGACAGCTCCAGTTCAGACAAGAAGAATGAAGTCACTGCAGCAGACATCATTCGTAACATAGGTAGAGCTTAAATGTTTTGCTGATGCAGCTGAAGATGAAAACTGGGTTCAGGATATGAATGAAGTGATTAATCATATTAGGAAGAACCAGATGTGGGATATTGTTTCGAGGCTAGTAGATAAGAACGTCAACAGGAATATATGGGTCTTTCGCAATAAGTTGAAAGATGATGGCATAGTGATTCGAAACAAATGATGACTGGTGTGAAAAGGATACTCCCAAATATATGGTATCGATGTTGATGAGAAATTTTCACCAGTTGCAGGACTGTAGACAATCTGATTATTTTTAGCCATAGTAGTGCAAAGAAAGTTCAAAGTGTTCCAGATGGACATCAAATCTGCATTTCTAAATGGGGTTCTGAAAGAATAGGTGTACAATGATCATCCAGATGGTTTTCTCATTCATGAGGATGAGAACAAAGTTTGCAGGCTAAAGAAGGCATTGTAGGGGCTAAAACAAGCACCAAGAGCATGGTACTCAAGGCTTGATCAATACTTAAGAAGCTTAGTTTCCAGTGTGCGGGAGTTGATTACAATCTCTATTTTAGAAAAGATAGTAATCATAGGATTATGGGGTTAGTTTATGTCAATGACATAATATTTTTCGGATCAGATGATGCTCAGTGTAGACATTTTCCCGGATTCATGAAAAATGAGTTTGAAATGTCAATGATTGGATAGATAATGTTTTTCCTTGGTGTTCAGGTGACATAAGGAAGGGATTTTAGATTCATTTATCAATCCAAATATGCCATTGAGATTTTAAGAATGTTTGGAATGGAGAATTCCAAGGATATGAAGACTCTGTTTGCTACCCAGATGAAATTATCAAAAGATAAGGATGGAAAGGCAGTTAATATTAGAGAATACAAGAAAAAAATTGTAATTCTATTGTACCTAATTGTGAAAATCCTGACATTTTTTCACCACATTCCAAGCAACGAGATATCAGAGTAATCCCATGGAAATCCACAAGATTGTAGTGAAAAGAATACTTCAGTATATCAAGGGCACGATGGACTTCGGCTTGACATAAAATGACAAATCTCAGACGGAGTTATTGGGATATAACGATACAGATTGGGCTGCTTTAGCAGATTATAGAAATTCAATGTCAGGTGGTGCATTCTATCTTGGTTGACTATGTATTGCTTAGGTAAGCAAGAAGTAGGATTTCATTTCATTAAGCACCACAGATGCTGAGTATATTGCGGCCACCCAAGCTTGCACACAATTATTAGGGATGAATCAGTATCTTGAAGATATGGGAGTTGAAGTGAAGTCTTCGATTGGATTCCAGTGTGATAAATCATCTACTATCAATCTTAGAAAAAATCATGTCCATCATTCAAGGTCAAAGAACACAGAGATAAAGTGTCATTTTATCAAGGAGAAGCTTGAGCAGGGAATTGTGATGTTGGAGTATGTGCCTACAGACCTACAGGTTGTAGGCATTCTGACAAAGGCCTTACGCAAGGAAAATTTTGAGAGACATCCACTGGCTTTGGGAGTTCAGCCGACTACTCACACTTATAAAATTGTGGATGTGGGAACACCCTCTCTCCCTGAGGTATGATGTGTTTTTTCCTAATGTATTGATATGTGTTGTCTACCCTATTACAGACTACAACGGATTGACCTTTGGGTTCATTGACAAAGGGGGAGAAAATAGTGATTGTTCAAAGGGGAGACACTGTGTCTATTTGATAAATCCTGAATGATATGGGGAGGAGATTTAAGGTGGAGCAGCGAGATAGGGGGAGCAATGAGAAAGCGGGAGTGTATTTAATTTGATGATGCTAGAAGTGATCAATCATAGAATAGATATCATGATAGCTGAGGATCCTGATGAAAAAAGAAGAGTGATTTCTGAATATGGTATGAATACTTCCAAAAAAATTGGTATCAGTTTGGTAAACAATTGGTATCAGTTTGGTGTCAACTGTGGGTGTTAGAGATGAAGTGATTCATTGATGAACTTTTCATTTACTCTTGTTTCTCATGCCATGCATTTCTCATGTGGGCTTAGAGTATGTGTGGATTAAATCCTTGATCGCTATTAGAATCACATCAGGTGAATAGTGGATGAAGAATTAATGATATATCTTTTTATAGAAGAGTTTTCAACAAACCCAAAGGGGGATATTGTTGGGAAAATATACCTCAAGGTATCATTGAAGCATTTTGGAGGTGATTTTGTTTGTTGAAAAAGTGGAAATATATGTTTTAATTATTGAAAAAGAAATCCATGGCATTAAAATTTGTGGAAAAATGGGATTTCATGATGGTATGTTGAGTTCAAGAGCTGTGATTAATGATACATGTTTCATTCAAGAATGTTGAAAAAGGAATGGTTGATTTGGAGCTGGTAAAATAAGAGAAGATACAAGGTGGCACCGTTTTCCTGTGATTGCCAAATTTCTGGGCCGGAAAATCCAAAAAGGAAGAAAAGTGGTTTTTGGAAAGAGAATTGCGCTATGTGTACTTTAATTCATGGAAACATGCGTGCCATTTATTTTTCAAGATCAGGTAATCAAAATATGGAAAAGAGATATGGGTCGCGTAAGTATTGGGTTGGTCTCGCAGGTGATTTGCGCGCCGAGAAAGAACTTGAACGCCGGTTCCTATGAAGATTGGAAACTTGCGCGCCTATTGATTTTCAAGATTAGAACAAGAAAATTTGGAATAGGGAGAAGGGAACCCACGTTTGGAAGTTGGTCAAGAAAGTGAATTGCAGGGGAAGAGAACTGCACACCAAGACTTGCGCATCATGGGTAGACATGTGCGCCGTCGCGCAGGGTGTCCAAATGCCTATAAATACAAGCCCACCCCTCCTCATTTTTAACGGAGTTCAACACTTAGAAAAATCAGAGCTCCCGCCGTTCAAATGTGGTGGTCCCGCATGTGGTGTGTGGTCGCACAGGTGGACTTGCATGCCAGTGTTTGATGTTGTGCGCCAGTTGGTAGTCCAATATTGGATTGGGCATAAAAGGAGTTGAGTCGGGCAGGTTTGGAGTTGAAGAAGAGTGTGCCACACAAGTGGTTGAGGTATACTTGTGCGCTAGTTGTGACCTGCGCGTCGATACTTGCAAATCAAGTTAGACTTTCACTCCAAGTAAGGTTGATTTACAGAGACTATTTAGGGCTACGTGAATTCTGGAAGGTTTCCCAATACCTTCGGTGAAAAGTGAGATTCATCTATGGGGGAAAGTTGGTATTCAACAGAGCATCTACATAAAACAGTGGATGTATTCATTTGTGATAATGAATAGGCCTAAATGTATATAAACTGTGAGTGGATCCTTTAAAGAGAAGTGAGAAAAGGAAGAGGAAGAAGGTGATCCTCTCCACCGACTGTGAGCCAGAGAGAGGGAAACATGAAGTGAGCCTTGAGAAAGAAGTGAGCTGACCCTAAACCTTGTAATGGGAGTGATCCTGGGCATAGAAGTTATCTAGCATGAACCTTGTAAATAGAAGTGTGCTTTAGTGAATTTGTTACAGCGGCACATCGTTTTTGTATGCTCCTTGGACGTAGCCTAGTGAGGGTGAACCATGTAAAAATTTATGTTTCCTGTGAATGCTTTACTTTCTGCTTATATTGTGCAACATGAAGAGAGAGAAGAGTGTTCTATTTAATAGAATAACCAGATCAGAACATGCTATAATTCACAATTGGTCATACATTGTTTCTCCCCCTCTCCTGGTATTCAGCCTTGTGGACCTAAAAATTGGTATTAGAGGGAATGGTTGATATTAGTTCTTATTTCAATAGTGGTCACTAATCATAATCGGATTCTGATATTCGACAGATGTAATTTTCAAATATGGAAGAATCGAATGAAACACTATTTCCGATCATTGGGAATGGATGTGTTTTCAGCATCTATTCAAGGTATCAAAGCTGATATTAATAGTGGTGCATTATCAGAAGCAGAGCATAGAGAGTTTGATGCTGATACCCAATAAATCAATGCCTTAGGGGGAGCCCTTTCCAATCCCTTATATACAATGGTGATGTAATGAAAAACATCACATGCCATGTGGGAAAAGCTTTTGAATATATATGAAGGGGATAAAAAGGTCAAAGAGGTAAAGTTTCAAGTATTGTGGAATAAGTATGAAGATCTGAGAATGAACCCGAATGAGTCTGTTGATGCATTCCTTGACAGGGTAAATGTTATGGTAGAAGGCATTTGAGGTCTTGGGGAAATTATCGAAGACATACAAATTGTAATTCACTTCTTGAAAAACATCCACCTCGGTTCAATCCGAACGTTTCTGTTCTGGAAGATAATGACCTGAAAGAACTGACATTGGATAATCTGTACAACACCCTTGTTGCATATGAAATGAGAAATGAAGATAACGACACTGTGGAAAAGGGGAAATCCAAAGAGGTGGAATTTAAGGACATGAAGAAGATCACCATTGAATATTCTCAGTAGGAAGAAGAGACGGATGAGGTAATTTAATTCCTCTCCTCAAATTAATAAATAGAAAAAGGAAAGTTCAAAGGGAAACTTCCTCTTGTATTATTTAGATTTGGAAAGGTTAGACATCTCGCAGATAGATGCCTGTAAAAGTTTCAATAAGAAAATGATTAATATGGTGCTGAAATTCCCATGAATAAATCATGAGCCTATGTGAATGGGAAGAAACCGTTCAAGAAAAATTTCTTCAAGAAGAAGAATCTTCTTTCACAAGAAATAGACAGTTCAGATGAGTCTGAGGGTTAAGAGGTTGAGGAGTTTGAATATTGTAAAGATCATTGGTAAAATGTAATGGTGGCTGTTGTCGGTAGTGCTCATGGAAATGAATAAACTGATGAAGAAGAAGAAGAAGAAAATGAAGGGAGAGTTGACATGGAATATTAATTAGATGTATCTCCTGAAGAGATATATATTTGGAGAGAAAAAGGAATGAAATCCAACAAGGTGGTAAATGATGCCAAACTCTACATGAAACACAAGGAAGAAGAGAAGTCCGAGCTAGTGAATGAAATAGAAAACCATAAGTCATCGAGGCCAGAGAGAACAAAAAATGTTGATTAGCGTAAGCACAATATTAAAGAACAGAAATGGGAGATTGATGGCATGAATATAAAATTTAAAGATCACATCAATATTATTGAAGAGCTTGAAGATGATGTTGTCAGTCTGTGGAGAAATGTCAAATACCAGGAAAAACCTTTGAAGTATAACACGTTCTTGGTAAAGAAGGATCTTATAAAGACTGAAATGATGAAAGAGGAGCATAGTAGTTCAGTAGGGAAGAATAATTAGTTGAGCACAGGAGTTAAGGATATTTCAGGGCTCAATCAGAAACAAAAATATGTGATAATTGAAGTGAGACCGCAAGCACCAGTTTGAAGATTTAATGTTGATTTAGGAACAAAGCAGAATCAGAATATTCAATGATCCCAAGGGGAAACTCGTAGTACTATTGTACCATGAAGGAACGAACCATATATTAGGTGTTATTGTTTTGGGAAGATGGGACATTCACAGTATGTTTGTTCCATAGCCAAGAGATATCAAATGGACCAAGAACAAAGGTGGTAGTCAAATAGAGAATGGTTCTCCAGAACATATTTTGAAGGACACTATTTTTGGTGCTGATGGTTTGGGCAGATGGCTAGGTACTGCACTTCAACCATATAGAAATATGTTCCAAAGAAAAATCAAAATGCTTGAAAGCAAAATATCAATAAACCAACAGATGAGTTAAAAGTGAAAAATATATTTTCAGCATTGCAAGATGAAGCTGGTCCATCACACTCTAAGGAAGATCAAATTCTCCAAACCACACCTAGTGTGAAGTCAAATACATGGATCAAAGAGAAAAATAATGAAATGGAAGCAGTTGTAGAAATTTCCCTTAAATATTTAGATCATTCAGGAGTATGGATCCATGAAAGTGGTTTCACAATCATATAACAGGGAACAAGGATTTCATTACAGGCATAAGGTTTGAAAAAGAAAGAGTTTTCAATTTTGGCAATGATGAAGGGCTGAAGATTGTTGGTTCTAGAAAGGCCAAATTTGGGGGAAAATAAATGAGACGTGATGATGTATTAGTATTAGAGGGTCTTAGTCGTAACTTACTCAATTCCAGTCAACTATGTCAGTCTGAGCACTCAATCTGATTTACAAAGAAGATGTGTGTTGTGAAATGAAAAGACGGAGAAACTGTTCTACAAGGACAATTGGAAAAGGGAAATCTTTACCTTGTAAGTGTGGATGAAGATATGTGCCTTTTATCCCGAGAGGAAAAAAACCAGCTGTGGCAAAAGTGACTTGGTCATCTATTCCAACAATCCATGGAAGATCTGGTAAAGTGTGATGCTTCTAGAGACCTTCCCAAACTATCACCTGATTTTACTCATACAAGTGATTCCTGTCAACAAGAGAAGATCATCAGAAAGACATATAGGCCAAAGGAATAGAAATAAACCAGAGTACTTGAATTGGGGCATGCCGATGTATGTGGACCAATCACACCACGAGCTATAAATGGGAAAAGGTACTATTTCCTTGTCATTGATGATTATAACAGAATGGCTTGGGTATTTTTCATTACCCATAAGACACAAGTGTTTAGTTGTCTCAAGCAGTATATGAGGGAATCAGAGAGAATGCTTGGGCTGAAAGTTTGAAGTTCTATACAGATAACGGTCCTAAATTCACAAACATTTAAGTGGAAGAATATCCCGAGAAACATGAGATAAGGCATCAAGTTTCATCAGTGAGAACTCCCCAACAATATTGAGTTGTCAAAAGGAGAAATCAAATCATCAACAACATAGCCAGAACAATACTTATTAAAAAGGACTTACCAGAGAAATTTTGGCAGGAAGTAGTTTTGACATCGGTCTATATTTCGAACTGGTCTTTGTTATTTCTGAAGCAAGGGAAGACTCTTTATGAAATGTGGTACGGAAAGAAGCCAATGTTGGAATACTTTTGATCCTTTGGAAGTAAGTGTTTCATTCTCAAAAAAGAAAATCACATGATGTTTGAGTCACGAGGAGATGATGGAATATTCCTTGGCTACTCAGGAAGAATCAAATCAAATAAGAGTTTCAACAAAATACTGGGAAAAAATGGTGAGATAAATTTTGTCACTATAGTTGAAAATGAAAAGAATACTCAACGACCTAGTGACTAGTTTCTGGATGAATGTGATAAGGAGGTAAGAAACACAGGGGGAGTAGAAGTGGCGGAAGCTGACTCAGAAGAAGATCCCGATGATGAGAAAGAGGAAACAAAGATTGTATCGTCAAGGAAGACAAGGAGTCAAGCTGAAATTGATAAGAAGAATATCATTGGTGATCAGACAGCTCCAGTTCATACAAGAAGAATGAAGTCACAGCAGCAGACATCTTATGTAACTCAGGTAGAGCTGAAATGTTTTGCTGATGCAAATGAAGATGAAAACTGGGTTCAAGCAATGAATGAAGAGATTGATCATATTGAGAAGAACCAGATGTGGGAGATTTTTTCAAGGCCAGTAGATAAGAAAGTCATCGAGACTAAATGGGTCTTTCGTAACAAGTTGAATAAGATGGAATAGTGATTTGAAACAAAGCATGACTGGTGTGAAAAGGATACTCCCAAATAGAGGGTATTGATGTTGATGGGAAATTTTCACCAGTTGCAAGGCTGTAGACATTCAGATTATTTTTAGCCATATCAGTGTAAAGAAAGTTCAAAGTGTTCCAGATGGACGTCAAATCTACATTTCTAAATGGGGTTCTGGAAGAAGAGGTGTACATTGAGCATCCTGATGGTTTTCTCATTCATGAGGAGGAGAACAATTTTTTCAGGCTGTAGAAGGCATTGTATGGGCTAAAACAACCACCAAGAGCGTGGTACTCAATGCTTGATCAGTACGTAAAGATTCTTGGTTTCCAGTGTGGGGGAGTTGATTACAATCTCTATTTTAGCAAAGATAGTAATCGAAGGATGATGGTGTTGGTTTTTGTCGATGACATAATATTTTTTGGATCAGATGATGCTCAGTGTAGACAGTTTTCCAAATTCATGAAAAATGAGTTTGAAATGTCAATGATTGGATAGCTAAGGTTTTTCCTTGGTCTTCAGGTGACATAAAAAAAGAATGGAACATTCATTTATCAAACCAAATATGCCATGGAGATTTTAAGAAGGTTTGGAATGAAGAATTCCAAGGAGATGAAGACTCCGGTTGCTACCCAGATGAAATTATCAAAAGATGAAGATGGAAATGCAGTTAATATCACAGAATACAAGAAAATCATTGGAAGTCTATTGTACTTAATTGTGACAAGGCCGGACATTGTTTTCGCCACATGCCATGCAGAGAGATATCAGAGTAATCCCAAGGAAAGCCACATGCTTGTTGTGAAAAGAATACTTTAGTATATCAAGGGAACGTTGGAATTCATCTTGACATATCATGACATATCTCAGATGGAGTTTTTGGGATATACAGATGCAGATTGGGAAACATCAGCAGATTATATAAAATCAACGTCAGGTGGTGCATTCTATCTTGGTGCACTATGTATTGCTAGGGTAAGTAAGAAGTAGGATTTCATTTCATTAGGCACCATAGAAGCTGTGTATATTGTGACCACCCAAGCTTGCACCCAGTTATTTGGGATGATGTGGAAGCTTGAAGATATGGAGTTGAAGTGAAGTCTCCGATTGGAATCTAGTGTGATAAATCATGTACTATCAATCTTAGTAAAAATACCATCCATCATTCAAGAAAAAAGAACACATAGATAAAGTATCATTTTATCAAGGAGAAGGTTGAGCAGGGAATCGTGAAGTTGGAGTATGTGCCTACAGAGCTACAGGTTGAAGACATTCTGACAAAGGCCTTACCCAAGGAAGCTTTTGAGAGACATCGACAGGATTTGGGAGTTCAACCGACTCCTCGAACTTAAAAGAGTGTGGATGTGGTAACACCCCCTCTCCCTAAGGTATGATGTGTTTATTCCTGATGTACTAATATGTGTTCTCTACTCTATTACAAACTACAAAGGAGTGACCTTTGGGTTTATTAACAAAGGGGGAGAAAATAGTGATTGTTCAAGGGGAAGACAGTGTGGCTATTTGACAAATCATGAATGATATGGGGAGAAGATGAAAGGTGGAGCCGTGAGATAGTGGGAGCAATGAAAAAGGGGGAGCGTATTTAATTTGACGATGCTAGAAGTGGTCAATCAATGAATAGATATCTCGACAACTGAGGATCATGATGAAAACATAAGAGTGTTGTTGGAATATGGTAAGAATATTTCCAAAAAAAATTGGTATCATTTTGGTAAGAAATTGGTATCAGCTTGGTGTCAACTATGGGTGTTAGAGATGAAGTGATTCATTGATGAACTTTTCATTTACTCTTGTTTATCACGCCAAGAATTTCTCATGTGGGCTTATATTATGTGTGGAGTAAATCCTTGATTGCTATTAGAATCACATCAGTTGAATAGTTGCTGAAGAATTAATGATTTATCTTTTTATGGAATAGTTTTTAAAAACCCAAAGGGGGAGATTGTTGGGAAAAAATCCCTCAAGGTATCAATGAATCATTTTTGAGGTGATTTTGTTTGTTGACAAAGTGGAAATCTATGTTTTAATTGTTGACAAAGGAATCCATGAAATACAAATTTGTTGAAAAATTGGATTTCATGATGGAATGTTGAGTTCAAGAGCTATGATTAGTGATCCATGTTCCATTGAAGAACATTGACAAAGGAATGGATGATTTGGAGGTGGTAAAATAAGAACAGATACAAGGTGGCGTCGTTTTCCTGTGATTTCCAAATTTTGGGGCCTGAAAATCGACAAATGATGAAAAGTGGTTTTTGGAAAAGATAATTGTGCACCATGTACTTTAATGCTTGGAAGCTTGCGTGCGATATATTTTTCAAGATCAGGTCATCAAAATATGGAAAAGGGATATGGGTCGTGCATGTATTGGTTTGGTCATGCAGGTGACTTGTGAGGCGAGAAAGAACTTGAACGCCGGTTCCTATGAAGATTCGATGCTTGCGCGCCTATTGATTTTCAAGATGAAAACAAGAAAATATGGAAATGGCAGAAGGGCACCCATGTTTGGAAGTCCGTCACACAAGGGACTTATAGGGGAAAGGAAATGCACACCAAGACTTGCGCGCCATGGGTATACTTGTGCGTCGTCTCGCAGGGTGTCCAAATGCCTATAAATATAGGACTACCCCTCCTCATTTTTAACGGATTTCAACACTTAGAAAAATCTAAGTTCCTACCTCGTAGATGTGGTTGTCACGCAAGTGGTGTGTGGTCGCGCAGGTGGGCATGCTCACCAGTGTTTGATGTTGTGAGCCGGTTGGTAGTTGCATGCCAATATTTGTTTGGGCGTAAAAGGAGATGAGTCGCATAGTTTTGGAGTTGCAGAAGAGTGTGCCGCACAAGTGGTTGAGGTATACTTGCGTGCCAGTTGTGAACTGCGCGTCGATACTTGCACGCCGGGTTAGACTTTCACTCCAAGTAAGTTTGATTCACAGAGACTATTCAGGGCTACGTGAAAGCTGGAAGGTTTCCCGATACCTTCGGTGCAAAGTGAGATTCATCTATAGGTGAAAGTTGGTCTTCAACATAGTATCTACATACAATAGAGGATGTATTCATTTTTGATAATTAATATACCTACATGTCTATAAACTGTGAGTGGATCATTTCTAGAGTAGTGAGAAAAGGAATAGGAAGAAGGTGATCCTCTCCACCAGCTGTAACCCAGAGAGAGAGAAACAGGGAGTGAACCTTGGGAAAGCAGTGAGCTGACCCTAATCTTTGTAAAGGCAGTGAGCATGGTCATATAAGTGATCTATCCTGAACCTTGTAAATAGAAGAGTTCTTTAGTGAATTTGGTACAACGGTAGATCGACATTATATGCTCCTTGGATCTATCCCAATGAGGGTGAATCATGTAATAATTTATGTTTCCTGTGCATGATTTAATTTTTTCTTATATTGTGCAACGGGAGGAGAGGGAAGAGTGTTCTGTTTAATAGAAAAACCAGATCAGCACAGGCTATAATTCACAATTGCTCATACCCTGATTCGCCCCCCTCTCCCGGTATTCAGTTATGTGGACCAAACAATTGGCATCAGAGGGAATGGTTGTTATTAGTTATTCATTCAATACAAGTCACTAATCATAATGGGATTCCTATATTCGACGAATATAATTTTCAAATATGGAAGAATTGAATGCAACACTATTTTCGATCATTGGGAATGAATGTGTTTTCAGTAGCTATGCAAGGTATCAACGCTGATATTAATAGTGGTGCATTATCAGAAGCTGAACATAGAGAGTTTGATGCTGATGCCAAAGAAATCAATGCCTTAGGGGGAGACCTTTCCAATACCATATATACAAAGGTCATGTAATGAAAAACGTCAAATGCCATGTGGGAAAAGCTTTTGTATATATTTGAAGGGGATACAAAGGTCAGAGAGGCAAAGCTTCAAGTGTTGTGGAATAAGTATGAAGATCTGAGAATAAACCTGAATGAATCTGTTGATGCATTCCTGGATAGGGTAAATGTTATGGTAGAAGACATGCGAGGTCTTGAGGAAATTATCTATGACATAAAAATTGTAAAGAACATATTTAAAAACATCAACCTCAGTTCTATCTGAAAGTTTCTGTTCTGGAAGATAAAGACCCAACATAACTGACATTGGATAACCTGCACAACACCCATGTAGCATATGAAATGAGAAATGAAGATTACGATGTTGTGGAAAAGGTGAAATCCAAAGAGGTGGCATTTAAGGCCATGAAGAAGCTCACCATTTAAGATTCTGTGGAGGAAGAAGAGACAAATGAGGTAATGTCATTCCTCTCCTAAAATCATTAAATAGAAAAAGAAAAGTTCAATGGGAAACTTCCTCTTGCATGCTTTAGATGTGGACAGGTTGGACATCTCGGAGCCAGATGCCTGAAAAAGTTTCAAGAATAAAATGATGAATATGTTGTTGAAATTCCCAAGAATAAATCTTGAGCCTATGTGAAACGGAAGAAGAAGTTCAAGAGAAATTTCATCAAGAAGAAGAATCTTCTTTCACAATAAATAGAAAGTTCAGATGAGTCTGATGGTGAAGAGGTTCAGGAGTTTGAAAATTGTAATGATCATTGGAAAAATGCAATGGTGGTTATTGTCTGTAGTGCTCACGACAAGGAATAAACTGAAGAAGAAGAAAAAGAATAAAATGAAGGGAGAGTTTATATAGAAGATTAATTAGACGTAGCTCTTGAAGATATAGATATTTGGAGAGCAAAAAGAATGACATCCAACATGGTGGTACATGATTCCAAACTCTACATGCAACACCAGGAAGAAGAGAAGTTTGAACTAGTGAATGAAATAGAAAACCATAAGTCTTCTAGGCCAGAGAGCACAAAAAATTTTGATTAGCGTAAGTACAATATTGAAGAACAGAAAAGGGAGATTTATGGCATGAATGGAAAATTTAAAGATCACATCAAGCTTATCGAAGAGCTTGAAGATGAAGTTGTCGGTCTGCAGAGAGATGTCAAAGACCAGGATAAACCTTTGATTAATAACACTTTCTTGGGAAAGATGGTTCCTATAAAGACTAAAATGATGAAAGAGGAGTCAATTAGTTCATCTGGGAAGAATCATCAATTGAGCTTAGACGTTAAAGATATTTTAGGGATCAATCAGAAACAAAAATCTGTGATAATTGATGACAGACCGTAAACACCTGTCCCAAGATTTAAGGTTGATTTAGGAACAAAGAAGAATCAGAATATTCAAAGATCCCCAGGGGAAACTTGTAGTGATGAAGTGCCACAAAGGAATTCACCATATATTAGGTGTTATTGTTTTGGGAACATGGGACATTCACAGTATGTGTGTTCCATAGCCAAGAGATATCAAAGGGACCAAGAACAAATGTGGAAGTCAAATAGAGAATGGTTCTCCAGAACATATTTCGAAGGATACTGTTTTTGGTGTAGAGGGTTTGAGCACATGGCTAGGTATTGCAGTTCAACCATACAGAGGAATGTGCCAAAGCAAAATCAAAATGTTCGCAAGTAGAAGATCAATAAACCAACAGATGAGTTAAAAGTGAAAAATAGATTTGAAGCTTTACAAGATGAAGTTGTTCTATCACACTCTATGTAAGATCTTATTCTACAGACCACACCGAGTGTGATGTCAAATAAATTGATCAAAAAGAAAAAAATGAAAAGGCAGATGATGCAAAAATTTCTCTTAATGCATTAGATCATTCAAGAGTATGGATCCTTGATAGTGGTTTCACGTCCCATATGATAAGGAACAAGGATATCATTACAGGCATAAAGTATGACAAAGAAAGAGTTGTCATGTTTGGAAATGATGAAAGGCTGATGATTGTTGGTTCTAGAAAGGTCATTTTGGGGGAAATGAAAAGAGACTTGCTAATGTCTTAGTAGTAGAGGGTATTAGTCTTAACATACTCAGTGTCAGTCAACTATGTGACTATGGGAACTCTATACGATTTACCAAGAAGTTGTTTGTTATGAAAGGAAAATATGGATCAGTATATCTACAAGGAAAAAGGAAAAAAGGGAAATATTTACCATGTAAGTGGGGAAGAAGATATGTGCCTTTAATCCCGAGAGGAAGAGAACAAGCTGTGGCATAAGTGACTTGGTCATCTATGTCAACTATCCATGGAAGATCTGGTAAAGTGTGATACTTCTATAGACCTTCCCAAACTATCAAGTTATTGTACTCATTCATGTGATGCTTGTCAACAAGGGAAGATCATCAGAAAGACATATAGGCCAAAGGAACAGAAATAAACTAGAGTGCTTGAATTGGTGCATGCTGATGTATGTGGACCAATCTCACCATGAGCCATAAATTGGAAAAGGTATTATGTCCTTTTCATTGATGATTATAGAAAAATGGAATGGGTATTTTTAATTACCCATAAGACAGAAGTGTTTAGTTGTATCAAGCAGTATTGGAGGGAATCAAAAAGGATGCTTTGGTAGAAAATTTTGATGTTTCGTACAGATAACGGTACATAATTCACAAACAGTGAAGTGTAAGACTATCTTGAGAAACATGGGACAAGACATCATGTTTCATTGGTGAGAAATCTCCAACATAACTGAGTTTTTGAAAGGGGAAATCAGATCTTCCACAATATGAATTGAACAATGCTTATTGAAAAGGACCTACCAGAGAAATTTTTTAAGGAATACATGTTGACATCAGTCTATATTTCAAACAGGTCTCTATTGTGTCCAATGTAAGGGGAGACTCTGTATGAAATGTGGTATGGAAAGAAGCCAACATTGAAATACTTTCGAATCTTTGGATGTAAGTGTTTTATTCTCAAAAAATAAAATCATAGGAATTTTGAGTCACGATGATATGTGGGAATATTCATTGGATACTCAGGAAAAAGAAAAGCATATATATTCTTCAGCAAAAGGCTGGGGAAAATTGTTAAGGGAAATGATGTCACTATAGTTGAAAATGAACAGAATACTCAATGACCTAGTGACCAGTTTCTAGATGAATGTTATGAGGGGGTAAGAAACAAAGGGAGAGTAGAAGTGGTAGAAGATGACTCAGAATAATATAAAGATGATGAGAAAGAGGAAAAAAAGTATGTTTTTTCAAGTAAGGCAAGGAGTCGAGCTAAAATTGATAAGAATAATATCATTGGTGATTAGACAGCTCCAGTTCAGACAAGAAGAATGATGTCACTACAGCAGAAATATTTCCTATCTTAGGTAGAGCCTAAATGTTTTGCTGATATAGCTGAAGATGAAAACTGGGATCAGGCTATGAATGAAGAGCTTGATCAGATTGAGAAGAACCAGATGTGGGAGATTGTTTTGAGACCACTAGATAACAACGTCATCGGGACTAAATTGGTAATTCACAACAAGATGCACGAATATGGAATAGTGATTTGAAACAAATCATGAATGGTGTGCAAATGATACTCTCAAATAGAGGCTATTGATGTTGATGAAAAATTTTCACCAGTCGCAAGGCTGGAGACCATCAGATTATTTTTAGCCATATTAGTGAAAATAAAGTTCAAAGTGTTCTAGATAGACGTCAACTCTACATTTCTAAATGGGGTTCTGGAAGAGAAGGTGTACATTTAGCATCCGTATAGTTTTATCAATCATTAGAGTGAGAACAAAGTTTTCAAGATGAAGAAAGCGTTGTATGGGCTGAAATAAGCACCAAGATCATGGTACTCAAGTCTTGATCCGTACTTAAAGAAGCTTGGTTTCCAGCATTGGGGATTTGATTACAATCTCTATTTCAGCAACGATAGTAATCAAAGGATGATGGTGTTGGTTTATGTCGATGGCATAATATTTGACGGATCAGATGAATCTTTGTCCAGACAGTTTTCCGAATTCATGAAAAATGAGTTTGAAATGTCAATGATTGGAGAGCTAACGTTTTTCCTTGGTCTTTGGGTGACACAAGGAAGGAATGTTACATTCATTTCTCAATCCAAATATGCCAATAAGTTTTTAAGAAGGATTGGAATGGAGAATTCCAAGGAGATGAAGAATCTGGTAGCAACCCGGATGAAATTATCAAAATATGGGGATGGAAAGGAAGTTAATATCATAGAATACAGAAAAATCATTGGAAGTATATTGTTCTCAACTACAACAAGGCCTGAAATTGTATTTTCCACATTCCAAGCAGCTAAATATAAGAGTAATAACAAGGAAAGACACATTCTTGTAGTGAAAACAATACATAGATATATCAAGGGAACAGTGGGCATCACCTTGACATATAATTACAAATCTCAGACAATGTCATTGGGATATATAGATGCAGATTGGGTCGGTTCAGCAGATGATATAAAATCAACGTCAGGTGGTGCATTCTATCTTGGTGGACTATGTATTTCTTGGTTAAGCAAGAAGCATAATTTCATTTCATTAAGCACCATAGAAGCTGAGTATATTGCAGCCACCCAATCTTGTACACAGGTATTATGAATGAAGAAAAAGCATGAAGATATGGGAGTTGAAGTCAGGTCTCCGATCAGAATCCAGTGCGATAACTCAAGTGCTATCAATATTATCAAAAATATCTTCCATCATTCATGGAAAAAGCACATTGAGATAAAGAATCATTTTATCAAGGATAAGGTTGAGCAGGGAATCGTGAAGTTGGAGTATGTTCCTACAGAGCTACAGGTTGCAGACATTCTGACAAAGGCCTTAAACAAGGAAGATTTTGAGAGACATCGACAGGATCTATGAGTTCAGTCGACTCCCTGAACTTAAAATATTGTGGATGTGGGAACACCTCCCTCTCCCTAAGGTATGATTTGTTTTTCCCTAATGTGCTGATATGTGTTCTCTACTCTGTTACAGACTGCAAAGGAGTGACCTTTGGGTTCGTTGACAAAGGGGGAGAAAATAGTTATTATTCAAGGGGTAGACAATGTGGCTATTTGATAAGTCATGAATGATATGGCAAGAAGCTGAAAGGTGGAGCAGCAAGATAGAGGGAGCATATTATATCTGAAAATTCTAGAAGTGATCGATCAAAGAATGGATACCACAATAGATGAGGATCATGATGAAAGCGGAAGAGTGATATTAGAATGTGGTAAGAATATTTCCAAAAAAATTGGTATCAGTTTGGTAAACAATTGGTATCAGTTTGGTGTCAACAGTGGGTGTCAGTGATGAAGTGATTCATTGATGAACTTTTAATTTACTCTTGTTTCTCACGACGAGCATTGCTCATGTGGGATTAGAGTATGTGTGGAGTAAATCCTTGATCTCTATCATAATCACATCAGGAGAATGGTGTATGAATAATTAATGATGTATCATTTTATGGAAGAGTTATCAACAAACAAAAAGGGGGAGATTGTTGGGAAAAAATCCCTCAAGGTATCATTGAATCATTTTTGAGGTGATTGAGTTTGTTGAAAAAGTGGACATCTATGTTGTAATTGATGACAAATCAATCCATGAAATACAAATTTGTTGAAAAGGGATATTTCATGATGGAATTTCGAGTTCAAGAGCTTTGGTTAATGATCCATGTTTGATTCATGATCATTGACAAAGGAATGGATGATCTGGAGGTGGTACAAAAATAGTAGACACATGGTGCCGCCGTTTTCCAGTGATTTCCAAATTTTTGGGCCTTAAAATCAAAAAATAAAGAAAAGTGGTTTCTGGAAATGGGACTTGAGCGCCGTGTACATGAAGGCATGGAAACGTGAGCACCATATGTTTTTCAAGATCATATCATCAAAATATGGCACAGGGATAAGGGTCGCGCAAGTATTCGGTTGGTCGCACATGTGACTTGAGTACCATGATAGAACTTGTGCGTCAGTGCCTATGAATATTGTAAACATGCACACCTATTTTTTTCAAGATCAGAACAAAAAAATGAGGCAAAGGGGGAAGGGTCCCCATGTTTGGAAGTGGGTCACACAAGTGACTTGCAGGGGAAGATACCTGTAGGCTGAGACTTGCGCGCCAAGGGTAGACTTGTCTGCCATCATATAGGGTGTCCAAATGACTATAAATACAGGTCCACACGTACTCATTTATAACAGATTTTGAGACTTATAAATATCAGAGCTCCCGTCACGCAGATGTGGTGGTCGTGCAAGTGGTGTGTGGTCACGCAGGTGGACTTGTGCGCCAGTGTTTGAAGTTGTGCGCCAGTTGGTAGTTGCACGCCAATATTGGCTTGGGCATAAAAGGAGTTGAATCACCCGGGTTTGGAGTTTCAGAAGAGTGTGCCATGCAAGTGGTTGAGGTAGACATGTGTGCCAATTGTGACTAGCACGTAGACACGTGTGCGCCTGGTTAGACTTGCATGCCTAGTAATGATGATTCACAGAGACTATTCAGTACTGTGTGAAAGCTGGATGATTTCCCGATACCTTCAGTGCAAAGTGAGATTCATCTATCGGTGAAAGGTGGACTTCAATAGAGCATCTACATAAAATAGAATATGTATTCATTTCTGATAATTAATAGACCTACAGGTCTACAAACTGTTAGTGGATACTTTCTAGAGTAGTGATCAAAGGAAGATGAAGAAGGTGATCCTCTCCACTGGTAGTGAGCCAGAGAGAGAGAAATAGGGAGTGACCCTTGGGAAAGCGGTGAGGTGAACCTAAAACATGTAAAGTAAGTGAGCCTGGTCATAGAAGTGATTTGGCCCGGACCTTGTAAACAATAGTGTTCTTTAGTGAATTTGGTACAATGGCACATCACAGTTGAATGCTCCTTGGACATAGCCCAGTGAGGGTGAACCAAGTAAAAATTGATGTGTCATGTGCATGATTTAATTTCTACTTAAATTGTGCAATGAGAAGAGAGATAAGAGTTTTTTTAACAACGAAACAATATCATAACGAGCTATAATTCACAATTGGTCATACCCTGATTCAACCCCCCTCCCCCCCTTAGGGTTTTCAGCCTTGGGGACCTAACAATAGAATTAGGACAAGAGTATGTGGTGTATTTTGAGGATTCTTGTTCTATGTTTGGATGATTTATCCCAAAATATATCACATCTATTATTATAGATCAAGGAAGTTGAGGGTTCATGAGAATAATTACCAAACACATTATTTGGATTTAGCTGCAATTGTCCATACGTTGATGTCTTTGTTTCATTTCCACTTTGATGTAAAATATATTGTGTTCAAGGATCATAAGAGCTTAAAACATATTTTATCATAACGGTATTTGAATATGAGGCAAATAATATGGATAAATTATCTCCAGATGTTCCACATTGACTTCATGTATACACCGTGTAATGGAAATTTGGTGGGTGATGCATTAGTAGAAAGTCATATATTGAGTAAGAAAATGTAGTTCTATTGAGTGGTGGTTGATGATGGTCCTAGATGATATTAATGTGGAATGAGAAGACCATGGTAATGTTACCACTTTTTCATAATTGAAGTCGTTCATGATTTTATGAAGTTGATATTGCACACAGATACATCCAATATTTAATCTGTTAACAGTAGTTCAAAACCCAATGATGGGGAGACCTTTGATAGATGGTTGATGGATGTGAGTTCAGTGTCGTGGTTCTGAAATTATATGGTTTTACCTATGGATTGTTAGGAACAACATCTACATGCTTACCACCATTTGAGATGAGTTTTTCATCCCTTAATATATAATATATATAAGGAATTGAATGTTCATTTCTGGTCGAATGGTATAAAAAAAATGTGGATGAGTTTTTTTAAAGCGCTTAACTTGCCAGCAAATTAAGTAATATCATAAGTGACCAGTTGGTCTATTTTATTCTATACCTATCCTAGTGAAAAAACTGGAGAAACCTAAAATGGATTTTGTCAATATTGTCCAAAGATTAGTTCAGAAACATGATTCCTTATGGGTGACAGTGGATTGTCTCACAATGTCTTCCCATTTATTCCATTTTTGTGATTCATATACGGTGTTAGATCTATCCAAAATCTATATCCAAGAAGTTCTAAAGAGACATGAAATACCTATTTGTATATTCCTAGAATGAGATATTAACTTCATGTATCACTTCAATAAATCATTATAGTAGTCCCATGAGACTCTTTTTCAATGATTATTGTGTGTCATCCTCAAAGGAATTGAAAATCAAAACAGATTGTATATACATTTGAATACATTCTATGGGATTGTGTAATGGAATTTCGTGGCTTTTGGGATGATCATGTGACATTGGTGGAGTTCTCTTATAATAATAGCTAATAGGCATTGATACATATGGATCCTTTTAAAGCATTGAATGGGAATCCTTGTCGTTTTCAACCATGTTGGGTGGAAAATGTTGAGACCTCACTATTTGGTCCATTACATGTCCAAGAAACAACAAAGATCATTTAATTTATCATAAACAGGATGGATATACATTGTAGTTTTCAAAAAGCATATGAGGGTCATCATTAATGAATATTTTCTTTCATATTGAGTGATCGTGTGTTTTTTAAAATTTCCCCATTGCATGGAAATCAATATTTTTGGTAGAAGGGAAATATAAATCCGAGATAAATTATCCATTTTGAGATTTTATGATTGGAGGGAGTAGTGGAATATGGGTTTGAATAGCCACTATTGGTAATTGTAGTGTACAATGTGTTCTGTGTATCTCTTCTAAAAAATTTATCAACATAATATAGACCATGTGATCAAATGGGATCTTGTTTACCTAGAGTTGGATTCTTCGTTGGATCAAATCCCAGTGCAAATTTTGGATATGAAAAAGAATTTCTTGCATGAAAAACGAATTGGACTAGTGTAGGTTTTGTGGAAACAAGGTAAACAATAGGAGGAGACATTATAATGATAAAAGTATTTGAAGGAGAAATAGTCAGATCTATTTAAGCACACCGATGGTTTTCACCTTTTTGGGGAAAACCAATAGTGGGGAGAATGTAGAAACATAGGTTACGAGTATATAACCCATTGATTATGATTTTAATTATATAATGAATATGGGTGATTTTTGGAAATTCTTTTAGAACATTTACTGTGTTTTTTTGGATAACATTTGGGTGAATATCCTCCACACAGTTTGTCTATATAGTTTGACTATTTAGAAGAATCCATGCTATTGAAAATGTATTCTGTCTATTTAGGTTGTGGATTCGTCAATTTTGTCACATAGATATGGAGACGATTTTCGGTGACCATGTGACTTCCATCCATATGGCAGTGGCTGACACATAATTATTGCATAATTTTCTTAACCACGTGACTAAACCTTGCACGTGGTCAATATTAGATCATGAAAATACAATATAATGTGTTTCTACCATTATATGTCCCCTTTTCCATCATATATGGCCCTAACTCAGTATTTTCATCTCTCAATGGTTGTAGAACCTCTCCCATGTGAAACATAATTGATACAGATCCATCCATTAGTGTGTATAAGCCTAATTCATGAAGTAACTATTGGGTCTTCTTCCCTCTTGATGTTATTCATAAATATTCATTTCACATCCTCATATATTCTCATATCTATTCCATATTTGGCTATATATAAGGTTGCAGATGCCGAATTAGATTATATTTGGTTTTTTTCTTGATAGGTGATGAGATTAAAGATGGGTTCATGATGATTTAACCCAACATCATTAGCATTATTCATAAATTTATGTTTTTCACCAATACTATAGAGGTAGGTGGATTAACTATCAAATCCTCTTTCTAGTACTAACCGTATTGATTTAAAATTAACTACTTTTGGGAAATTTATTGTAGATTTTTTATCTAATGATTGTGAAAAACCATATTCCGTGACTGTTTGTGGAAACATGGGAATTGTGTGTTCTTAAAAAGGTTTTTGGGATGACTTTAAATTTATTATTTTTAGTAGAAGAATCTTTTGGGATTTTGGGAATGAGAATATTCAAATTATATTCATTAAAAGGGATAATTTGATAGAAAACAATTGGGGATGGTTGATTTGAATTAGTATATTTGAAGGTTTTCAATAAAATAATGTTTTTTGAAAGGTATGAAATGGTTGTTTTGGAGTTGGTATTTTCCATTATGGATGTCTATGTGTTCATGTGAATTTAAAATGGTTAAAGGTAAGAAGTATCCCATATAATTAAAGGGATAGATAAGGTTTAGGGCCACCCACATCAAATGGTTGACTAGGTGATTTCTTAGTGAAAGGGTGGCTCACCCCGAATAAGTATAAGGAGGTTTGTGTTACATTAAGGTTTGGATGTGTGTATAGGATGAATGGAATAATTATGAAATAAAGAATTTTGAATATAGGATTCAAAAAATCAGCTAGTTTTTTTTCATAAAAAAATAATTTTTTGTGAATCCGGTGACATGGACCTCATATTTATTTTCTTATTAAGTGTTTTTAGAAGTTTTTTATATTTTTTTATAAACTATTTTTTGATTTTTTTAATATTTTTTTTATAAATTTTTATAACCTTTCTATCCTAGTGGTGTGATTAGTGAATTTATTGGGGTAAATCAAAAGAGCTTTAGTACACACCTCTGCATTGACACATTTGAACTCTTTGGGATGTCCTCTACCTGGACATGGCCATAGGTAATTTATCATATGTCTTTTGATCTACTTCATAATAAATGGTATTTTAGGTGAAGCTGTAGATTAGATCTTATAGACAATGAATTAATGTGGTTGTCTTGGAGTTTTTGTTCACCTTCCATTGTTTATGTTGATATTTTTTTGGCTTCCATTGTAATGGAATTAGTGGATTTTATATAATAGAATGGGTTGAGTTGTCATTCTTTTTATCATGCACACATAATTGTTTTTTTTCTTTCACCATATTGGATTAACTATCTTCATCATAAAGGGTAAATGATACCCAAAATGTATTGAGTTCATTTGAAATTTATTGATAGTATTTGGAGTCTGGGAATGTCACTTAAGACCATGAAAATCTACACTGCCTTCTAAAGACAACGGGAAGGGGAATGATGTGGAAAACTTAATGGAAAAGAGAATAACCATCATAATAACGATAATTTCAATATTTTAAATTTTTTAATTAAATTCATTTCATCATTAATATTAAGAGTGATTCAATGAAAATTATATTATTATACAGAATTTTATTTTATACCTTTATATCATCAATTAACATTAAATTGAAATTATCCATAAAATATAAGAATACTATAATAATGACATTCTTAAAAAGACATTTTGTATTAGTCAGTCTGAATAGAATTAATAAAAATTCAACATATCCTAAACTCGTATGAAATAATAAATTTTGAATATGTCCCTTAATTAAATATAATTAGTGACTACCATAATAGATATCAATATCAGATGAACATTCAGATACTTCAAGATGATCCAAAACGTCATTCATATGGGAAATATAATCACTATACTGTGTTATAATAGCATTGGTATATATATAATCGCTTGAAACCCCAATATGGATATATTTTTTCATTAAAAACTGAACGAGGACTCGCCATGTGTCAACACTATGTATTATTTATATTTTATTTCACATGTCATATATTTTTCCTTGAATTACTATACTTCCAGCATGTGCATCCTATTTGGAGATTATGATATATGTTTTTCATCATGGATGAAATCGATATAAAAAAGTAATCCTCACTCTTAAATTGATATAATGGTAGATAATATGGAAAACATCATTATATTCTTAAAAATAAAATATACCCTTTATTCTATGGATGTTTTCTAGTTCATATCTTGTGTCTACACATCCTCTCCATGAATTTCATGAATGAGAGCTATTAGAGGTGAATCTAGTGATTATTTAGATGATGTAGTCACCAATTTTTGGAAAAGGGATTCCACATCTCCATCACCAATCATAATATAAACCACTTGGATATAAATTTTTTCAATATAATACTCAATATAATACATACCAAGGATTATCTCATTATCAACCACATGTATAACAATTATATTAGAAAACCGGTTATCTGTTTGTGTTATAACGGTAACTGTATGAAAAATAAATTTTGTAACAAGAATTCAACTAGGAGTCTAGGTTGGTTACTCAATTTTTAATCTTCTAGGGAAATATATATTTGTCATAGAAAAATGGAAGAAAAAAATGTGTTTGTGGATCCCAAAATAATAAAATAATTAGTTAAAATTGAGTTCTAGATCAATGTACCTGAAACAACATCATTAAAAACTTCATACTCATATGTAGTAAGTTTAAAATCATTTCAATTCCCCTTGTAATTTTTATTCTAATCTTCCCTTGAATCTTGGTTCATTAATTAAAATAGTTATTCAACTCATTATAATTTAATTATTGGGGGTTAGAGAACTCATTTCACCCCCTTAAATATGATATAGATAGACTTTATCTCCATAAATAACATAACCTCCCTTTCAAATAATTTATTATATATGATATTTTATTTTAAAATTAATAAATGTTTGAAATTGAACCTTTCACTTCTTCCATTTTACCATATTTAACGTTTTTGGTGTACCCACCAACTTTTTTCCTCTTCTGGGGTTCCTTAATTAAATAATACATTTAGAATTATTTTAATGTCATCAGGAAATGACAATATATAATAATAATGTAAAAAATATTAGATGAATAATTATCATTGATGGATATAATTAAAATCATCAAATAATAAATAAATAATACATATTTGAATATTTTTATAATCTATATTACAAATGTATGACCTTGTTATTTTATCATCATATTTAATAATAATTTCATATTTTTCCTTGAATATTTGTGTTTTTTATATATCGCCTCATTTATGATGAGGAATGTATTTTATAGATAATATGTAAATAAATTTCTTTAACATGGTAATATTAATATAAATAGACTTATAAGTGTAATAAATCAATGACCACCACTTATCTGTGTCACCCATAGATTAAAAAATCTCATAATAGATTTCTGTTTTTCATTACATCCCAATGAGATATGATTATTATCTAGGGACTTGATCCAAATCTCACAAATTAATTGATTTTTAGTCCCATGGATGATGGATTTTTATTTAACATTATGAGTAAAATTATTATTGAAAATGACAGTGATGAGCTTGATTCTACATAAATACATGGTTATTGATCATAACATGTGTTATTATCCCCAAAATATTTATAAATTATCATTATCTTGCTCTAGTTTCATTGTCGTTTCTTGGAGGTAAATACCTACAAAGATAATGCGAATTTATCATGATTTAATTATTCTATTTGTAGATACCTTTTATAAATAATGGAATATAATTAATTATCACATAAATTTTAAATTTTAAATTAATGATCACTTTTCATAATATAAATTGACTATTTATGCATATCCAATCTCAGATTTATATTCATAGTGTCTTTTGAAAATAATAATATCATATAAATTTTCAAATCATTCTTATTTGTTCATAAAAATTATAAAATTAAACTCTAGAATAACCTTGGGAAGTGTCTTTGAAATTATGAATTCATAAGCGCGTTCATTATGAATTGAAGGATGACTGAGTTGATACATAACATTCTAATATTGGGGTGTTTATAGTGACATTCATCTATGACATAGTTGTATTCAAAATTCCACATCTAGATGAGGATTTAATTGATAGTAAACCACATAATATCATATATATAAAAACATCATGGAAATTTTCTATAATTATAATTATCTAAATAAAATATCAATGGGTTATGTTATCTAATAATTTTTTTTCAAAAATATAGTTCCCATGAAAAAAATAACATGTTTTGATATAAACTGTAATAGCCAAAATCCATTAACACTAAGTCGGTTTTTATCTATTTTTATTGGAATATAATACAAATGATTATATCATGGTGGATTTTATGGTATACCTATATAGGTAGAATAGATTCTAACATGATTCTCAAATTAAATATGATAAAATGAAATATAATATATAATTATTGATGGATTATTATTATTATTTCAACAATAATATCCCATAAATCATTCATAGATCCTATCATTCTATATTTGGAAAAGGAAAACACAATAAAGGGTGATCTCGAAAACATAGTAAGGGTAAACATATGGTTGATGCAATCATAGAGTAAATAAATCCTTCATAATATTTCAATGAAAAACAATAATAATATAATCTATAAAACTTTGACTAGAAATGAGAAATATATTCAGGAATGAAATAACAACATAAATTATCATAGGGACTAGAATAACTAGTATCATACCGATATATTGTATAATGTCACAGAGCATCATTTACAATCAAGGAGTCATTCCTATACATGATAGTTATTAGGATTTCATTATTCTATTTTCCAAAAAAACATTATCACATGAAACCTACCAATGCATTGAGGGACTATAATGTTATATCACAATCAATTATTTTATTCAATTAATTCATAATATGAATGAAATAGATGAAAATTCAATACATATTCAACACGAAAAATTCATTTTGAATATACTTACATATGATGTGCTAACATATTCCCATATCAATATGATCGGAATCAGTAAATAGAAATTAGGTGTATGGTATTTGATATATATGTTTTATAAATGCAATTATTTAATTTAAAATTATGATATTAAATGATTTAAATTAATTAACCATAAATTATATATTTATCATTTATTTTGGGCGTAATTTTTTTTAAATATGTTTTCAAGGGGAAAACAATAGAATATATTTTTAAATAGATTTTTTAAATAACAATTTGTGGTTATTATTGAGTAATTTTAATTTATTTATTTTTTTACTGAGTTGAGAAATGATAGAAATTATCGATATAGTGGAAGGGTGGAACCAATACAACAAGTAATTTAGAAATAAGAAAAGATTATGTAATACATGCGTAGGGTATGCACTACGTGTTAACAGGGAGAAGTTGAGTTCTCATTAAGCCTATGCTCATGTGTACCATTCTATATATGGTTGTTTGTATGTTTTGGTGTTGGTGTTGATCCCCAAGTACATGGAATCCGAGTGGTCCTACCAGCACTATGAATGATACTAATTGAAACATGTTTTCAAATGAATAATATGGGATGATTTTAATATAAATACATAGTTCTTATTAGTATAATTGATGTTAGGTCTCGCATTTTTTGTGTCACCCATTCCGTCAAATATGATACTAGACAATTAACACCAAATGTATCTTGCTAGTACTAATTAAAAAATGAACATCCAATTGATTCTATCTTCTATTGACGAAAGATCATCAATGATCACTGATGAAAACTGTAATCACTATGGATTATTTATGTAAACATAAAAGATTATTTTTTTAGAAATAGGATAAAAGACGTTATGGTAGAGAGTGTGGGTCTAGATGCGCATGAATTTACAATTTAGGTAAGAAAGATATGATTTTATATGGAACACTAACATATGTATACTACCATTTCACTCATCACCATTCATTATGGTTACCATACTACTACTACCATTGAAAATCACCATTGACATGCTTCCATTATCATCCCACTCAACAATTCTTGTGATACCATCACCATACCACTATAAGCATTAGCATTACTATTCCATTTTATATCATCTTATTCCAACATCAGCCTACTATTTTTAATGATGATAATTCTACCATCAGTGTTCTTAAATCGCCTTATACCATCATTTTTATTTATTAAACCTTCTAATTTTTTCCTTCATGGATGTTGACTATGATGAACCTCACAAACATGTGTCTACACTAAATCCTCCATCCTCTCCCACACATACAACCATGATATCAGAATATTTACATCAATTCATGAGGATTATTATATGGATTCAAGTAAATCCATATTTCACAAAGTTAATATATTATGTGGAATAAGTTGTTTGAATTCATAGTGAACAGATTGAATTCCCTTTCCTTCTCCCATTGTAGTGGATGAATTAAAAATGTTTTCTATTTTTGATGTATGGGTTATATCATGTCCCAAAAGAAGACCCACTCAATGTATAGACATAATAATAAAATGACATCAAGGACAATCCAAACTAATAGAATTTCAATCCAAAACTATTAATATTATATGTTCAGTTTTTTTAGGAAAAACCAAATGTTTGTTGAATAATGATTGGTATTCATATGTATTATATATCGATACATCATAAAAATTTATTCAAGAACCTAATAAAAAATAATATCGTGTATGATATTTTTTAATCATAATTAAAATGTTTTTGTCACACTGGCGCAACCATACTATGCTCAACTTACAAGAATGATATTCCTTCAATCCATTCCCCTATTACCTCATATAAAACATTAATTGATCTACCCAAGGGAAGAAATAAAAAATATATTTTCTATTTTTTAAAATTGTTGACATACATGAATAAGGAATAATTTCAATTCTTCTGATTAGTTTTCACATAAAGAATTATTTTGCATATCATGAATGTGTACAGTAAAATTTATGAGAGAATATATTTCATTATTCCATTCCATGATGAGTATTTATTTTTAATCTCATGATTGATATGTATTTAATGATGTTTTGAAATATTTTGAATATTATTTGATTCTTTTGACCATGTAGAAGATTTTAATTAGAATCATTACAGATAACAAGGAGAATTTTATCTAAAAATAAATGGAATAAGCGTGGATTTTTTGGAAGGGTCATGGAAGTCTAGAGTAGAGAAAAACCGCTTACTACACTAAAATCTTCCTCCTCACATCTTATTTAGTTATATCTATTATTAATTATTATATAATAAACATATCCAATTATTTTTTATCATTAATAGGTGGTCATAAATTAAGTATGATTAATAAGTGGACGGATAACATATTTTGATACATTAGTATTTTTTGAAGATAAATTTTTATAGACTTATTATTAATTTATTTATATATTTAGTTGTTGATTTATTCATAAATTTGTTAGTGTTTAAATTAATTTTTTCATATTATTTATTTCCTTGTTTTAGGATACAAAATCTCCCTCAAAATGGTTTTAAATCATATCTAATGAATTATGTGATCTTATATATTAGGTGTTATATTATTAAAACCCCACAGGGAATTTATAGTGGTTATACGTTTTTTGGAATCACACTAACTGATCAAGATTGAGGGTAATTCGTTGTGTACTTCAGACATTTGAAGAATGGAAGAAAAAATAAAATGTATTTGATATTATTATTTCAACATTATATTTCAATCTAGAGTAAATCGGTAATGTGATTTTTTAGTATTTCAATTATCAATTAAAAGATAAAAAGTGACGTTTTCTAGATGAAATTGATTGAATTAAAATTAGGGAGCTAAAATAAACAAGATTAAATTTCTTTTTTTTCTTTCTAAATATAATGTCTTTTTAATTTCCATATAAATCATTTAAATCAATTCATTGTCATTAACATTATCACTCACGTGAAATATAATTATACAATTCCTCTCTATAGTTATTCTATGATCCTACAAATTTGAAATTCCAATTGAAATGTGTTATAGTTTGGGATACAATATATTAGTTTGCAATCAAATCATCACACCAATATAAGGATATAGTGAAAATAAAAGTCTTAAAATTTAATGAGTCTGACATATAATGAAAATAAATTTTTGTATTATTATAATATTAAAAAAAACATATTTGTTATACATAATAACATTCTTTCAGATAATGATTTATAATTAATTAATTTTAAAAACTCATGTGAAACATCATTTGATCACTCTATGTCAACAATCATGGATATTAATCCTATTAAAAAAATTAAGCGTCATGTTGAGAACATAAATTTCTAACACATATAATTAAATTTCACTTATTTTGTTATAGCATATTATTTAATTTGGAATTAACAAGATATATTTACTCCTCAAATATGATAGTATTTCAATCAATGACCTGAAAAGAAAGATACAATAATTGACCATTATTTGATAATGTTTCATTCCATGTTAAGTTAGTGAAGAGCTTGTAATATAGAAGGAATTTATAATTTCACTTGATGGACCTTAATTAGAGTAGATTTAATACATAAAACTAGTGTAGATTCATGTTTGGGATGATTTATGAATTTGATTTTTGAAAAAATTCATACCAACCTCTAGAATCTTAGATATAATGATTAATAATTATGTTATTCAAAAATCATTAAAATGGAAACTCTTCTAGTACAAGAAGAGATCGAAGTATATGAATTTTAGTTTCTTCCATCCAAATATAGAATAAAAAAATTATTATATTCATTTAAAAATATCTGTTATACATTGGTTCAATTAACGTGGATTATTCATCAGTATAAGAATTTATTTTCAAATCAAATGTAGAATATAGTATCCAAATTTATAAAATTATATGAAAATAAATTTAATTTAGAACAATTTTTAATAGTAAAACATTCTTACATAAGGTAATTACATTTTAATCATTACTATTATATGAAAAAAAATGATATGAGTTAGAAATAATAGTATGAAAGATAACTATAAAACATTTTATTGAATTATAATCAATAATAATTTGATGTGGTCTATGTTATTTATATAATAATTAAAATGACTAGTTCTTTAAATAAAAATATATGGAGAGCTATTTAATAGTATTACACACAATACAATTATGATATAGTAATCTATGGAGATATCAACCACAAGCCGAATAAAATGTGCAGGTCAATGCAACTAGAATAGATGTCCACCTTCAGTTTCAATTCCATCCCCAATGCCCATTCTGAGAAAAACTATAAAAACACTCCCCATATTCATAATATATATTAAAATTATGTATCAAAAATACATAAAAAAACTACATCATTTTCAGAAAATTTTCCAAAGAAAAAACCATAAACTAGTGTTCCAACCTCTACTCATTAAAAATGATAATTAAATGGTGAAGAGATTGAAGATAAAGATTATAATATAATAACCTAATTCAATTTATTATTTTATCTTTGAAATTTTTAAAGAATCTACAAACTGAAACAATACCAAATACTAAGGAAGGTTTTATAATGTGATAATAAGAATATTCATATTTATTTAAGAAGACATTCCTAAAAAAGATGAAACTGTTTTAGTGAAATAAATCTGCAAAATTAAAATATATTTTTGACAATAAACCTGTTTAAGAATAAGTTTGAGATGAGATGATGTAATGAAAACGAATTATTATATTGTATAAGAAATAAATACAGGACACACCATTGAAAATTCAAAAATCTAAAAATAAGTACCTTCTTCTACAAGACCTTAGTAGAGTGACATAGTCAGTGACAGTGGAAGAAGAATATCATAATATTAAGATTCGTAAAAACATTCTAAATGTTGAAATAATTTATTCATATTATATAAGGCATCAAGAAAATTCCTAAATATGCCAAATTTATCATGGAATAGTTCACCAAATAGATAATGATTTTCATAATGAGATGATTAGTTTAGGAATAGGTTATTATACTCATATCAAACACACATAACCAACCATATGTTAGTTTTTAGTGATGTTAAATATTCCCAACAATATAGGGTGATCTGATTTTCTAGATGTTTTAGCTTAATTATGAGCATTCAAAAATTTTGTGACATACTATATGGCCACATAACTATAGGTTGAATATTTAAATCCCACATGAGTAGTGGTACAACTTCAAAACTATTCAAGTAATTTGAAAAAATATTTTTACATGATGTATAGGTGGGTGATAATGTTTTGAAATTCAATGATGAATTATATGTTCTTACGGCAGCAAATTGAGACATGACATTCAACATCAGTATTATTAACTCAATTGTGAACCCTTCGATAATGATTATAATTATTCACTATAATAAGAAGGCTACAATGAACCCATTGATGAAACAAGTTTGTTTCATAAATTAGTAGCCATTATAAATCAATTATATTTTAATAACCCCAAAGAACATTTGATTCCATAAATCAGGAAATTATCATTAAAATTTAGAATAATAAATAACTAAATAGTTCTATAATGAATTTTTTATGATGAAATTTATAAAATTTCTTATGTGATGGAAACTAGTTCTCTCTATTTAAGAAAAATTGATTTAAATACATCTCCTGAACAACACCCAAATTTTTTATTAACACCTCGTCTGGTGGTTTTAATTTTTTGCAACACATGAATATTGTAGGTCATGTGAAAATTTTTAATTTATATAAAAATTTAAAAGAATAAATGATAACTGAAATAAAAATTATCTATTGTGAAATATTTTATATTTGTGTCATTTACATTATGTTACCCTTTCCCATTTCATTCTTAATTTTTTATATTCTTTTTACTATATAATATTCCTCAAAATAGATGGAGTATATATAAATTAAAATTAATAATTCAAATGTCGTTTTGGATTTTATCATGTTTAATGAATTATATATGTTTAGAGAGCCATCTTCCATCAACAGTGACCAAGATACTATATTTTAGAATATGATCATGGAGACTCTATTGAGGAAGTGTGATTTAAAACATAATACTTCTACAATAAACCATATAAAAATTAATTTCCATTAATTTTTTTAATATGCAATGAAAGGGTATTGGGGGACACCATTAAAAACTAATGTAAACACATATAAATAATCATATAATAGTATATTTATAAGAAATGTTGTCACATACCTATGGTGTTAGATTAATTATAATATTTGGTAGAAAGTAGTATGAATCCTTATATTGGTATCCCTATGAAATATGTAACATTCTAATATCATGATAATGATGAAATTTTAATTGATGAATTTGAATATTTAGTATCTAATAAACTATAAGGCCCTAGCCTTAAAAATTATTTAATATTGAATTAAATGAATAATTCCCATTGAGGATCTTTTCAGGTTTAGAGTTTTAGAGAATTAGGTTATAACTATTACATCTCAAAAGATTACAAAGTAGACACTTCTACTAAGTTTCCATAAAATAAAAACTATTTAAAAGAAACATGTCTAGTTCCATGTTTTAGATAGCATGACTTTCCATTGATCCCATCCTTGACCATATTCCACATTAAATCCCGTGAAAAAAATTTCAAAAAAAAAAACATTGGGTGAGCATAAAAAGCTCAGCAAGGGATACACAAAGAATGAAAACTGTTAGTTTTTTCAAAACAAAAAGTAAACCATGTATACTTTATCAAAGTAATACCTTTCACCTTTAGGTAGTAGTAAAAACTCTTCACTGAATAAAATATCATTACTTATCCTTTTGTAAAACAAAGATTACCATAAAACCCATATAAAGAACACATAACATATAAAGGTATCTTGGGACATAAACATACTTAAATGGAATAACCATACGGTCTACTTCCACACATAATTTATGGAATAGCCCTACGGCTGACTTCCATACCCAATGCATTGGAGGTTATAACATAACCACCCATCCTGGTATTCACGGCACCACCCGTCATAATGTATATCACGCAAACACCCGTAAAATGTAAAAGTACCATCATTACACATAAAATATTGAAAATATAAACATTTCAATAACAACATTTCATTTTCAATCAAAATAAGTAATTCCAAGATATTTAATTATTCAATCCATTTTCAAAAATCATTTAAAAGAGATTATTGAATCAAAGTATCCCATACCACTTTGACGCTTTTGTTGTAATTATAATTGTAAAACATAAATGTCCATATAAATAAATACTAAAAACCATTTTGAAAACATGAACATTAATGATAAAGATTTAGAATAATAAATCTTTAAAACATTTAAAACGATATTTTTGTTAAAGAGTTTTTAACAACTTGAGAGACTCTTTAATACAAATAATTGCGGAAAAACATTTAATCTGAACTTTATAATATCATGAGAATAAATGTATTCATTATATAATATGTCAAAGGACGGTATACACACCATATAGGAGTGAATTGGTGCATAACAACAATGAAGTCTCAAAAGAAATGTAAAATGAGATGAAATCCATTATAAAGAAGGTATCCTTAAATTAAGGATAAATCAATCTCATAATTATGTGTGACAAATATAAAAACACCCAATATAAGTGGGTATTAAGTGTAAAAAAATCAAAGGTCATTCACACATATTTAAAGGATTTCATATTCAATAACTACTTGTTGAACCCAAAGAAATCGAAAATGGGTTAAGAAGTTCCCTTGGTAAAATTCGACAGGCTTACGGCGTCACTTCAAAATTCAAAAAATTAGATGATGAGATATTGAATGTTATATCATAAATTGGACATACAAATTACATAAATAAGGATATATAAGAACATATCCCAACATAATAAGATGTAAATTAAAAGACATAACAAAAGAAGCCTTTTAAAAAGTAGAGGGTGAAAGGTCCCCTTACAGAGTTGGGTATCTTTCGAAAAGTACACCCCATGGAAGAAGGGTCATACAATGAAGATGTAAATAACCATAAATGAAATTATACAACACAAAGTGTATAATAATGGGCACTACATAAACCACTGAAATGAAATAGTGGAAAATTTATCATAAATGTCACGGGAATAAAAGTGAGATGAAAAATCCCTTACGAAAACTCAGCAACCTAACGGCGCCACTTAAAACATCTAAAAATGGATTTATGTGATCAAATAGGGTCTCTCATAATATGAACATAAAAATTAAAGTATTAGGAATATAAAATAACATCCCCAAACATAATAAAGATGGGATTAAAATAAATGACATAAAATTGAGTACTTAAAAAGAAAGAGAGAGCTTGGATCCCTTACGAAAATTCGTTAGCCTAACGGTGCAAATCAAAAGGTCCAAAAATGGATTGGTGAGATAAAATATGGTCTCCAATAATATGAAAAAAAATTACAGTAGGATTAAAATAAATGAACATCCCAATAATAAGTAATATGAGCTTAAAAGTAATGACATAAAAGAGTGTACTTAAAAAGAAAGAGAGGGGTATGATCCCTTACCTCATGTCCGACATGACTCGATCGTTCTTTAACCTCTTCAATAATAAAATTTGGTCAATTTATAATTTCTTAAGGACCTCATTTAAATATTATTATTCAGTTCATATCACATATTAAAATGTTATAATAATTGGATAATAAAGTGAGTTCATATCAGACGTTTTTGTCGATGTTCAGTACATGAGTAAAAAATTGAAATTGTTGGAAAACCATTTTCCATGTAGTTATTGGTACATCATCTGCAGAATTTTATTTAGGATTTAAATATCATATATAACCGGTATATATTCATTTTATACTATTCCATAGAATTTGGAGATAAAAAAATTAAAAGCATCGTTCATGGAGACGGTAGGCCGTACGTACGCATGAACGCTACTTTCATTTTTTTTCCATATTAATGGAATTAAAACAAAATGAGATAGATATATATTATAATTAAAGAATGATACCCATCATTTAGATGTAATATATTACATATATTTCCATTATATAATGTACTTATAATAGTACATAACATTTGGAGATAAGAAATTAAATGTACCATTCATGGAGATGAAAAGCCGTACGTATGCATGAATGCTACATTCATTTTTTTTTGTATTCAATGGAATGAAATAATAAATAAATAAAGGTATATTATAATTCTAGTAGGATAAAATATGTAATAACATTAATTCCATCCTTTATACGTCCCACATATGGCATTAACGAATCAAATCACTTTGAGGGGCGGTAGTCCTTACTTCCTAAAATGAAGATATCGCGTTTACCCATAATGGAAACCATAATGGTATGCCATAAATGAAAAATAAAGAAGTTTAAGGAAAAAATAAACATATTATATATAATATATAAATATAGTGGCATCATAATTGCCACCTTTGAAGGTGTTATATGAGTGTTGAACAATCATCGTTTCGTGAGGCAGAAATTTGCCATCCACAGAAACAGATTGTTCTTTAACCATTAGATGTACGTGTGTGTAAGTGTAGCTCGAATTCTTCTTATAACAACATCCTATTATATTGAAGATATTGGAGTTGTTACAAAAGAAAAGAATAAAAATATTTTATGGGGTTGGAGAAGCAAAATAAAACAAAAGAACACAAGAGAAGACACTACCTTTAAATCGGGTAACTCTTTTTGATTTGAGCTCAAAGGTTTCCTTGGGAAGACTTCTGCCCAAAGTGAGGCTTATAGGAGTAAAATAGGGATGTGGATAGACAAAATGGTCAGTGGTTGGCCGATCCAAAGGCTTGAGAGGTGTGGGTATGGAGGTAGAGGTGGGGGCCTTTTATAAGAGGAGAGGAGGGGCACTCTTGGAATGTAAGGAAATGTTACCTTATTTTAGAATGAGTTTCGGGTTTTAAAGGTCCCACATTGATTTATTTCTTGGATAAGGTGGTAAGGGTTCTAAATATACTCATCCAATAGGGTTTGGACATGTGTAGGTCGTAGAGTTTACATTATCTTTTCATTTTATTTAAATCCTTTATTAATGAGGTAATCGCTGCATCATTATGATGTCATAAATAATCTTATGTATTTAATGTCTAAAAATTATAAAAAAATATCATGATGTAGGAAACTTTTTTAGCTTTCCAATTAATATTTATAGTCAAAAATAATAATTTTATAACCCCATGTAACAATTGTTTTAGTAAAACAACTCATGTTTGTGTTATTTTTAATTTTACATTAAATAAAAAGTTATTTATGTCATTTCCCAACCAAAGTGGATCCATGGGGTCCCCAAGTTGACCCAATGATTTTCATGGTCGGACATGACACATAAAATAATGGTAGGACATGTGTCAAGCTCTTCTAATATTATTAAAACATTATTTTTACCTTAAACTACACTAATTACCTCTAATCGCAAATAAGAACATAAAAGTTACTATTCACCAAAAATTTATTTTAATCCCATTGAACCACATTTTACTTCCTAATGACAACCATGTATGTCGGATTTTTGAAATTCAAAACACATAGGTGGCAAATTTTCATTTAAACGAAAAATCATTTTCTTTAACTACCACTTAGTGGTTTCACTATTCATCAAAAATTGAAGTTTTTCATAAAAATACCAAAAATTCACCCTAAGATATATTTGATATTACGAATTCAAAAATTAAGTCTATTTTTCAAAATTCAAACCATATATGTTGAATTAATTAATTTAATAATTAATTCCCGCTGTCAAAACAAATAGTGTGTTTTTAAGAAACAATAAGTATCAAAAGATTGACTCTAGTTTAAGTCCAATTTCAAGATGAAATTAATTCCAACAACCACTATTGTATTAAATGGAAAAAATATATTCTAATGGACCTTTAAAAACAATTCAAAATATAATATAATCATATAAAAAAATTAGATTAAAAAGAGGTTTTGAATTAAAATACAACATTTTCACTGTTCATTAAAAAAATGAACTTTATCAGAAAAATACCAAAAATTTACACAATGTAAATTTTGATGTCCCTATTCTAAAAAAGAATTTTATTTTGTCAAATATAATACATTAAATTGTCAAAAAGTGGATTTAAAAGAGGTTTTCCATCAAAAGGCGGTTAATCGACCTTTTAAAGAATATTAGAATGTTTATGCTTAAAAATTGGATTCATTCAAATTTTCAATCCTCTATCATTTATTGTAAAGTGTAAAAATATTTGAAAAACATACATAATCATTTTTTAGTTAGTTCCGTTCATTCCCGCCATTACAATGGCTTGGCGTTAACTACCATTTAAAATAATATTATTTTATTATTAGAGTGCAACGTATGATTTCAAAAGAAGTCGTTGTCGCGTATTCAGTACGCCATCGTGCATCATGTTCCATTTAAAGTAATATTAATATTTTTTTTCACACATAGGGATAAATATAAAAATGTCATATTGTTTATTTACCTGGGGTGTTACATCCTTCCCCCATTTTGGGAATTGCGTCCTCGCAATTTCAAAATTGGGCTTGAAAAATCCATTGTAAGTCCCACATCGGAAAAGGATTAAATTAAACTATCACTATAAAAGAAAGAAATGGAAGTACAAAGGTCACCTGATTTAAACCATAATAGGATTCCATGTATGAAAATATGGACATGGAGGAAAAAAACAAAAGGTCATGTTCTGATGGAGAGTGATAGTAAACATGTCTAGGAGAAAGATAACCATAAGAAAATCACAAACTTGTGATGGGTTAAACGGTATTGGATTCCCTAGTATGAAATGTTAATGGAAAACATTTTTTTAGTTACTATTCATTGAGGAATTTATTTTTTTGAGCTTAACTAAATCATAATGAAACATACTTACTTGTCACGTAGACTTTCAACTTTTACTAGATTACTCAATCAAACTCATATTTTCTCCAAAAGACGAGTATTTAGGAAGACTTGTTCGCATTAAGAGTACTATAATAAACTTATTGAGAATTATCTAATCCACAAAAGAGAACTATATATTTCCCATGTCTTCGTACAAAATCCAAAACCAAAATTGTTAGTATAAGATCAAATAATCCACAAAAGTATAATCCTTTATAAAAAGAAAATCCATTCTTAATCTCCAAAATGTGTCCAACAATACCCAAAGTTCAACGAAGACCATTCGATAATCAAATGTCCATAAAATTATTAAAAGTAAACCAAACTAAGATTGAAACCCAAATATTTGAAGGATTTAATCACATAGTCTTCCAAGGTACAAATTAACTTTTATCTCCAATTAACATCAGTTGCTCTTAAATTCTGATATTGAAAAGTAATTAACCTAATCACATATCCTCCATGATAGGTTATTCATTTCCATAGATAACCCAAAATAAACTTACTCTTGATTCCTAAAATCATCGAACTAAAAAGAATTAGTCAAACAAACCAGGGACTTCACATAGTCCAGTGGTAGGCGAAGAATACCAGTTGCACTTTGGTTGTGGGTTCGATTCCCACAGCTTTGTCCGACGCGACGAGTTGTCATACGTTCTGCGTGTTTTCCTTTTTCCAAATCTATAAAATTCTTAAATCATTCCCCAAAACGAGATAAAATCTTCAAAAACAATCATAACATATTTTAACATCAATTTTATCTCATGCCTTTCATTTTCCATCATAATATATATCAACCCATAATTACCTCAAAAGTAAGGATCATATAAACCCTAATGTTTACCTTTATAATTATTACCTGAACATCCACATCGATTGGTCATCTCGTACATGATGCATTACAGAACATACCATGGTTCAAGTGGTTTATCATGACTCCTTGATAGTTGGTTTAGAACAACCATGAGATTCCTCATTGAATCCCCCATTTCATCCAGTCTCTTAATCAGAGAACCACCACTGTTTCCTTCAAACCTATTGTCACTTTGGTGCCTTCTAGATTCATCCATTCACTAAAAACAAAAATATCAGTGTGAGTATATCAACACAACCATCATGTACTAATGAGTAAGATAAACACTAAGATATACTTACTCATTCAATTTATCTAAAAATAGTAATCTTTCTGAAATTCTAACCATTATGGTAATGTCACTTATGCTTAAAGAATACCTTAACCTCTAAAGTTATCTAAACCGACCTCTGATACCAACTATAAGGCCCCAACCTTAAACATTACTTAATATTGAATTAAATGAATAATTCACAATGAGGATCTTTTCAGGTTTAGAGATTTAGAGAATTAGGTCATAACTATTACATCTCAAAAGATTACAAAGTAGACACTTCTACTAAGTTTCCATAAAATAAAAAATCTTTAAAAGAAACATGTCTAGTACCATGTTTTAGATAACATGACTTTCCCCTGATCCCAACCTTGACCCTATTCCACATTAATTCCGGTGAAAAAAATTTCAATAAAAAAACTTGGGGTGAGCATAAAAAGTTCAGCAAGGGATACACAAAGAATGAAAACTATTTTTTTTCAAAGAAACAAGTAAACCATGTATACTTTTTCAAAGTAATACCTTTCACCTTTAGGAAGTAGTAAAAACACTTCACTGAATAAAACGTCATTACTTACCCTTTTGTAACCTTAAGATTACCATAAAACCCATATAAAGAACACATAACATATAAAGGTAAATTGGGACATAAACATACTTAAATGGAATAACCATACGGTCGACTTCCACACATACTTAATGGAATAGCCATACAGCCGACTTCCATACCCAATGCATTGGAGGTTATAATGTTACCACCAGTCCTGGTATTCACGACACCACCTGTCATAATGATTATCATGTAACCACCCGTAAAATGTCCAAGTACCATCATTACACATAAAATATTGAAAATATAAACATTTCAATAACAAAATTTCATTTTCAATCAAAATAAGTAATTAAGATATTTAATTAATCAATCCATTTTCAAAAAGCATTTAAAAGAAATTTTTGAATCAAAGTGTCCCAAACAACTTTGAAGATTTTATTGGAATTATAATTTTAAAACATCAATGTCCATATAAATAAATACTGAAACCATTTTGAAAACATGGACATTAAAGATAAAGATTTAGAATAATAAATCTTTAAAAAATTTAAAACGGTATTACTGTTAAAGAGTTTTTATCAAAATTAGAGACTCTTGAATAAAAATAATTGCAGAAAAACATTTAATCCGAACTTTATAATATCATGAGAATAAAGGGATTCATTATATAATATGTCAAAGGACAGTATACACACCATATAATAATGAATTGGTGCATATCAACAATGAAGTCTCAAAAGAAATGTAAAATGAGATGAAATCCATTATAAAGAAGGTATCCTTAAATTAAGGGAAATTCAATCTCGTAATTATGTGTGAAAAATATAAATACACCCAAATTAATTGGGTATTAAGTGTAAAAAAATAAAAGGTCATTCACACATATTTAAAGTATTTCATGTTCAATAACTACATGTTGAACCCAAAGAAATCGAAATTGGGTTAAGAAGTTCCCTCAGTAAAATTCGACAGCCTTACGACGTCACTTCAAAATTCAGAAAGTTAGTCAATGAGAGAGTGAATGGTATATCATAAATTGGACATAATCATTACATCAATAAGGATATATAAGAACATATCCCAACATAATAAGATGTAAATTAAAAGACATAACAAAAGAAGTATTTTAAAAAGAGGAGGGTGACAGGTCCCCTTACCAAGTTGGGTAACTTTCGAAAATTACACCCCATGGAAGAAGGGTCATACAATGAAGATGTAAATACCCATAAATGAAATTATACAACACAATGTTTATAATAATTGGAACTAAATAAACCACTAAAAGGAAATAGTTTCAAATTTATCATAAATGTCACGGGAAAAAAAGTGGGATGAAAAATCCCTTACGAAAACTCGGCAGCCTAACGGCGCCACTTAAAACATCCAAAAATGAATTTATGAGATCAAATATGGTCTCTAATAATATGAACATAAAAATTAATGTATGAGGAATATAAAAGAACATCCCCAAACATAATAAACATGTTCTTAAAAGAAATGACATAAAAGAGAGTACTTAAAAAGAAAGAGAGAGGTTGGATCCCTTACGAAAATTCGGCAGCCTAATGGCGCCAATCAAAACATACAAAAATGGATTGGTGAGAGAAAATAGGGTCTCTAATAATATTAACATAAAAATTACAGTAGGATAAATATAAATTACCATCCCAATCATAATAAATATGATCTTAAAAGGAATGACATAAAAGAGTGTACTTAAAAAGAAAGAGAGGGGTATGATCCCTTACCTCGTGTCCGACATGACTCGATCGTTCATTAATCTCCTCAATAATAAAATTTTTTCAATTTATAATATCTTAAGGTCCTCCTTTAAATATTATTATTCAGTTTATATCACATATTATAATGTTATTATAATTGGATTATAAAGTTAGTTCGTATCAGACGTTTTTGTCGATGTTCAGTATATGAGTAAAAATTGAACTTGTTGGAAAAGAGTTTCCCATGTAGTTATAGGTACATCATCTCCAGAATAGTATTTATGATTTAAATATCATATATATCCAGTATATATTCATTTTATACTATTCCATAGCATTTGGAGAAAAAAAAATTAAAAGCACCGTTCATGGAGACGGTAGGCCGTATGTACGCATGAACGCTACTTTCATTTTTTTGCCATATTAATGGAATTAGAAAAAAATGAGAGATATATATATTATAATTACAGAATAATACCCATAATTTAGATGTAATATATTAAATATATATCCATTATATATATGTACTTATAATAGTACATAACATTTGGAGATAAGAAATGAAATGTACCATTCATGGAGATGGTAAGCCGTATGTACGCATTAACGCTACATTCAGTTATTTTTTTTGTATTCAATGGAATGAAATAATAATTATATAAAGGTATACTATAATTACAGTAGGATAACATATGTAATACCATTAATTCCATCCTTTATACGTCCCACATATGGCATTAACGAATCAAATCACTTTGAGGGGGCGGTAGTCCGCATTTCCTAAAATAAAGATATCACGTTTACCCATAATGGAAACCAAAAAGGTATTCCATAAATGAAAAATAAATAAGCTTAAGGAAAACATAAACATATTATATATCATATATAAATATAGTGGCATCTTAATGTCCACCTTTGAAGGTGTTATATGAGTGTTGAACAATCATCGTTTCGTGAGGCAGAAATTCGCCATCCACAGAAATAGTATGTTCTTTAACCATTAGATGTACGTGTGTGTATGTGTAGCAAGAATTATTCTTATAACAACATACTAGTATATTGAAGATACTGGAGTTGTTACAAAAGAAAAGAATAAAAATAGTTTAGGGGGTTGGAGAAGCAAAATAAAACAAAAAACACAAGAGAAGACACTACCTTTAAATCAGGTAACTTTTTTTGATTTGAGCTCAAAGGATTCTTTGGGAAGAAATATTCCCAATGTGAGGATTATAGGAGTAAGAGAGGTATGTGGAGATACAAAATGGTCAGGGGTTGTTCGAGCCAAAGGTATGAGAGGTGTGGGTAAGGAGGTAGAGGTGGGAGCCATTTATAAGAGGAGAGGAGGGGCACTCTCGGAAATTAAGGAAATGTTACTTTATTTTAGAATGAGTTTCCGAATTTAAAAGTACCACATTGATTTATTTCGAGGATAAGGTGGTAAGGGTTATAAATATACTCATCCAATAGATTTTGGACATGTTTAGGTCATATATTTTACATTATCTTTTCATTTTATTTAAATCCATTATTAATGAGGTAATCGCTGGATCATTATGATGACATAAATAATTTTATTTATTTAATGCCTAAAAACTATAAAAAAATATCTTGATGTAGGAAATATTATTATCTTTCCAATTACTATTTATAGTTAAATATCTGACTTGAATAACCCCATTTAACAATTGTTTTAGTAAAACAACTCATGTTTGTCTCATTTTTAATTTTACATTAAATAAAATGTTATTTATGTCATTTACCAACCATAGTGGCTCCATGGGGTCCCCAAGTTGAACCATGGATTTTCGTGGTCTGAAATGACACATAAAATAAGGGTAGGACATGTTTCAATCTCATATCATATTATTAAAACATTATTTTTACCTTAAACTACACTAACTACCTCTAATCGCGATTAAGAACATAAAAGTTACTATTCACCAAAAATTTATTTTAATCCCATTGTACCACATTTTACTTCCTATTGAAAACCATGTATGTTGGATTTTTGAAATTCAAAACACAGAGGTGGCAAAGCTTCATTTAAACGAAAAATCAGATTCTTTAACTACCACTTACTGGTTTCACTATTCATCAAAAATTGAAGTTTTTCAGAAAAATACCAAAAATTCACCCTAAGCTATATTTGATATTAGGAATTCAAAAATGATTTATATTTTACAAAATTAAAAAAATATTAGTTGCATTAATTAATTTAATAATTAATTCCCGCTGTCAAAACAAATAGCGTGTTTTTAAGAAATAATAAGTATCAAAAGATTGACTCTAGTTTAAGTCCATTTTCAAGATGAAATTAATTCCAACAACTACTATTAGATTAAATGGTAAAAATATATTCTAGTTGGTCTTTAAAACCAATTCAAAAGACAATATAATCATATAAATAAATTATATTAAAAAGAGGGTTTGAATTAAAATACAACATTTTCATTATTCATTAAAAAATGAACTTTATCGGAAAAATACCAAAAATTTACACAATGTAAGTTATGATGTCCTGATTCTAAAGAAGAATTTTATTTTGTCAAATATAACACATAAAATTGTCAAAAGTGGATTTAAAAGTGTTTCTCCATCAAAAGGTGGTTAATCGACCTTTTAAAGAATATTAGAATGTTTATGCTAAAAAATTGGATTCATTCGCATTTTCAATCCTCTAACATTTATTGTAAAGAGTAAAAGTATTTTACAAACATTCATAATAATTTTTTAGTTAGTTCCATTCATTTCCGCCATTATAATGGCTAGGCGTTTTCTACCATTTAAAATAATATTATTTTATTATTAGAGTGAAACGTAAGATTTCAAAGGAACTAGTTGTCGCGTATTGGGTACGCCATCGAGCATCGTGTTCCCTTTAAAGTAATATTAAATTTTTTTCACAAATAGGGATAAATATAAAAATGTTATATTGTTTATTTACCTGTGGTGTTACATAAACAATGCACTCAAATGTCTCATGATAAAAAGATACAAAAAAATCTTTTATTATATAACACAACTGTCTTACACTTTTTATTTCAAATATTGCACTGGATTGTGAATGAAACCCATTTTTTATGTGAAAAAACATAAAAATTATCATATTAATTTAAGGAATGATATTGTGGATGAGAGAACAGTTATTCAACCTTTATGTCAATCACTACTCATCAGGTTAGGATGATCCAATTATGTAAAAAAATTTACCTATAGGATGCCATAATTTTAATTGTTTATTATGGATTATTAATTTATTATCAAATCATTTTTTATCTTTTATATTCAGATATAAAATAAAATTGACCTCTATTTTTCATGATACGTATGATTTTTTTAAACCATCTAGTAAGTGTGGGTTGTGTCTTAAAACAACAAAAATTATCAATTAAAATACTAAATATTTTATCAAATTCTTTTACGTCTTAGATACGAAATCTATTAAAATTTAAATAAATATTATAATTAAATAAAATATGAATCAAATTGAACGTAGAATAAAAATTAATAAAATAGAAAAAATATTCAGAGTTTCCATTATTATTAGTATTTCTTACCTAATGTCTTTTATATTTTGTTTTTTAGATGTAAGATTAGTCACTCCAGGAATGAATAATTTTATTAATAATTTAATTAATACTATAATAGATTATTCTATAGAAATAAGCCACCTATTTTCTCATTAATTTTATAAACATAATTACATCCCATCGTGAAGACTAAAAAATTCATTATAACTTAAACTGAAGATACCTATATTTTTTTGTTCTCTATCTCTACTAGTTGGATAATGTAGTTCATTTTCATTATTATTTAATGCATCATGAACCCTTGGTTTGATCATAAATATACTAGAATTATTACCTCATATCATTACCTAAAAAATCATTATGATGTATGTCATAACATTCACGATTTAAAATAATAAATTGAGACACTTCAATAGAATGAAGGATAAGAACCATTTAATTTCAATGGGAAACAGTAAAATACATAGATAGACTAGATTACTTTAAAGGTGTTTCATATGATCAATATTTTATTCAATTATTGAATTTTATATTTATCAATGATATTTTTTTTATTAGTGTAAAAATTAAATATATCTAGAATGAATTCAATTTTCAATTTTATTTTTATATTTGATGATTGAGGATAAGTATAGGGTTATTTTCTAGGTTAATTTATAAATATAATTTATACATAAAAATTCAAATATTTAATAATTTATATAATTTATTATTAAATTTTTAATCCCAAATTATTCAATGAATATGTTTTCTTTTTGGGAAATTTGAATTTGATAATATATTTTATGAAAATTAAAACAAAACATATTATTAAATTGAATATTTTAATTTTGAAAAATAAATTTTTAATGTTTTAGTTTTTAAATTTAGTTTTTGAAATTATGATAAAAGTGTAGGAAATTTTTAACACCTCCAATGGGCGGAACCATTCCAATACATATAGAATAGTGGATACCAGACTAGTTAATGTATACATATCTATTTCAGTGATAAATGGATGTATAAATAGAGTTCCAATGATTCACAATATAGACCACAATAGACATGTCTAAAAATGCTCAATCCAAATTCTATGATCACTGATTAGGAAAAAAACCATTATGGATGATTTTTATCGTAATAAACGAATCACTATAATGAATAGGTGGGAATGAAGAGGTTCTAATCATGGATGTGGTTATGTTTGTGAATGTTTAAAAAATATAAATATGAAAGTCGTGATATCGCTGGACAATTACAATAACTTTCCTCCATTATAATTTCTCTATGAGAACTATAGTCTGATATAACCATTTTCCCTCTAACGTAACCTATCAACAATACTATTTCCATGATTTTATCTACTGTTTATGTCTCTTTGTTACCTATTGAATTATACTGCCTCTTTTACTTCCACATGCATCTCTTATATCATCATGTATCCGCATACATTTACTGCATCCACTATTATTAATCATTCAAGAATTGATCTTCCTATGTCACGTTCTGCTATCTTGTTTATTTTTTGGGCCAACTTCTATTAATCTACCACCAATCCCCTTACACAATTCCAATTAGAAATAAATAAAATTTATATGCCAGAGTCTATGCTCCTACCTACATCCTCTTTCCCAAATCCATCCATGATCTATCCATATATGAATATGGACACAATAATTAGAATTTCGATTCCTATAAAAATAAATATCACCACACTAGATATTAATAGGATGGATTTATTTTAATGCCGGATGATGATAATGACATCATGTCAAGGGCACATAATAGAGTTTGAATAGTCCAAGTTCAGTTTGTGGTTGGATTTTTTATCTATCATCAGAAAATAAGGCAATAGAAAGGATTGGTTTTAATTATTCAATGATGGCAGGACCAATCTAAACCAATGAATGATAAAACCAAAACCATAAATGGAATATAATGAGATTTTGGATCCAAATTATAGTGTTTATAAAAAATAATGTCTATTTAAAAAATAAAATTCTCGAACCTTGAGTAGTTGTTTTAATAACCTATTATGCAGACATATTGTGTGCATAAAAATTATCATAAATAAATTAATATAGTTTGACATAGTCATAAAATACATATGTTCTCAGTCTATATGAGGACTATGCATGAGTTCCATACCTATGGAATCACATTTCTATTTTTAATGGATCCATGCATGTGATAAAATCTAAATAATTGTCAATATAATTTTCAAATCTGTAATTATATGAATATGGAATAATTAAAATGATTGTAGTCAATATTCACATTCTGATTTCATGTTCACTATATTAATATTCCCATTAAAATTTTCTTATTGAGATGTTACATGATTCCTTGTGATGATGGATATACATATTTTGATTCATAGTTCATCAGTATTTCGGATATGTAAAATACATTGGAATCTAAATAGGTCTGTTTGGATTATTAACACTGTTTTAATGTAAATTCATAGAGACTTTATGAACATTTTTTATTGTCCATGGATGAATTAAGACATTTCTATGAGGATTGTGTTAGACTTGGTCGGATAGTATAATATTAATGTACAATATTTATAGATCTTAAATCCAATTAAATTTACCCTATTTTATATTTATATGTTATCTACTCCTCAAATATTCTTTTCACCATTAAAAATGTGTTAGATATTTGGATGAATCTAGAAGGGAAGGTGAACTTTATCTGATGCTTTAGTCAATGACATTTCAATGAAGACAATGTTTTTTTACTATTAATTGATTAAAATATTTTCTTATAGATACAATGTTAAAATAAATTATGTCTAAATTGATTTTATAATATAACTTATTTCTTCAATTATGGATCCATCATCTCCACCTTCTTTGTTTAATATCATATTGGTTATATATATTTTACGATATTTTTTATTATCATTTGGATTACTAGTAATTGCATATGTTTTAATTGTTATACATAGAATACAGGAGATTCAAATCACTTTAATATGAATTACAAAAGGTAATTGATGGTTAATATCAATATATTAGAAAAATTTGTGGGAGGGTACACTAATTAAATTTAATTATTAGTGTGATCACATATTTATCATTCAATCAAGGATGAAGAGGGGAAGTGATTGAGTAATAGCTTATTTATCAATTAAAGAAGAAGAGGGATCCAATTTTAAATAAAATTATATAATTAAATTTGGAAATTTATAATCAACCTGATCATTTATCTCTCAGTCATATTTTAATATCATTTTTTACTTTTTCAACAGTCCAAAAAATAAAACAACACTATTTTTTATCAATACATGTAAAATAGAATTTTAGGACTTCAACGTGGAGAAAATATAGCTTCCCATGACTAAAACTTTTCATATGAGACTAATTAAAATTTTAAAAATCCAATGATATGTGGGAATTAGTATCAATATTTTTATAATCCATAATAATCAATGAAATATATTGATAGAGATGGAATAAATATTTTTAAAAATATCAATATTTTACATCAAACCATTATGAAAAATATATTTCACATTTGATAAATTTTTTAATAATAATACTCATAACATTGATACAATATTATTAATTTAAAAAAATGGGGAAAATTATCAATGAATATTAAATGAAAATAATGTATGAGAATGTATATGATTTAGTAAACATCAAAAAAATAATTTTTCTTTGACACTTTCGTAATATAATCAAAAGTACCCCATTCAAGACATTAAAAAAAATTTATATTTATAAATAATAAAAATAAATTCACAAATAGTTTAAAATAAATTTATTTTTTTATATAATATAACATTATTAAATCCATTTTATGAAACATGAATGATGTAGATAATGTTCATTGGCCAAAGAGGCAGTATGGTTATCTTATCCAACAAAAATTTTTATCGACTATGTTATGTATAAAATAATGAAAAATCATAGGAATACATATATAAAAAATATAAAAATAGTGTAAAGAAATATATATTTATTTTTAAAGAAAATGATCTTCTGATTTACTACAAATGAATATTTCATTATAATCAATTCAGCGAAAACTGTTACTTTTTAATAACTATTTACTAAAGAAATCTACCTGACTAGAAAAATAATATTATCTTAAATGATAAATGTATCATTATTCAATAAATTATTAAAAATAATTTTTATTCATAATTCATATTTTACGGTCCAATTATTGTAACACCTTGAAATTATTAAATAATAACATTTTATTCAATAGTGTATGTGACAGACAAAACTCAGAAGAGACAGGAACATAATGACCCAAGACATTATAATTTTTTAAATATATTAAATGTATTAAATATATTAAATATATTTGATATCTTGAAATGAAAGAATCCCAGATATTATATTGTGTTTCATGAAACAATGAGTTTATTTGAAATCTTCTGATAAACGTAAGGCAATGGTTTACCAACAAATAAAAATAATATTTATATTATTACTTAATATGTATATTATAAAATTATTTTTCGAATAATAGGAATTAATACGGTTAAATAAAATATTATTATATAGTTTTTACACATGATATCTTAATTTTTTTAATTTATAGTAAAATAAGAATCATTAAAAGAAAAAATTAATTGTTTCAAGGAAAATAATTTTTTTTATAAATGAAAGAATAATCACGTTTTCACTCATAATATAATACTATTTTTACCTCATTTAGAACAATGATTAAAAGTAATTAAATTAATATTTGAAATTGTAAGATCAAAATTTTTTTCCTGTTAATTTTTTAAAATATTTTGAAATTTTTTATTTTTCATAGAATAATGAAAAATAATGAATCTTAACTAACAAATTACTTTTATTTTAATTTAATTTTAATGATAATATATATATATATTTAATGTAAAATTATTCAAATTATATATTAATTATTTCAATATAGGTAATTGGAACCAATTGAATGTCTAATATTTATATTAAAACATAATAAATTATTTAATATATTTACTTTAAGATCCCCCATTCACCTATGGCCTATGAGATTAATTTTAATTTATGATTTACCAATTATCTAAATTTACTAAAAAAGTTGATTAAAAAATTTAAATTTTTAAATTTTATATTTTATAACAATCCGTATAGAATTTTTAATAATAATGATTAGTAAAAACTATTAAAATTAATTACAGTAAATAATGTAAAAACGAGTAAACATTGTGGCCAATCAAATAATATTAGTTTTAAAAATGACCAAAATCTAATCAAAATACCATGGTATGAAATTATTTGGAATTTATATCCTATAGGATCAATAATTATCTATTATTTGGATGTCTACATATGATATTTTTTTTATAATTTATAATTTCAAAATAATGACAATTGTTCCACTCACCCAACAAATAAAAGGTCACCCACTATCCACTATTTGTAAAACCTTTTAAAATCATTTAATTAATTGATACATTAAAATATCACCTCACAAATTCCATCCAATCTTCAAATTATTCTTATTCCATGCATAAATATTACAATTAAATTCGTTAGTACAATGATAAATGATATAAACAATGAAATATTAATGTTCATCAAGTAGCGTATTTTTTTAAATCATTCTCTACATCTTTAACTTTTATAAAAACATGATGGTAGTATAATTTCAGTATAATCAACATTAATGTATATTTTTCATTATTTAATTAACTAATACCATATCTTCATCCATTAAATGGTTTACGAAATCATCCTTGGGGTGTATGGTGGACTAGCACTTCATAATCAAATGTAGTTCATTTTTCTATTTTACCAACTCGAGGTTGGGAATTATGATTGATTTAAAATATATATTTGATATTTATTAATATTAACCAATATGGATTCACTATATTACATATATCATTTACCATTCTTTTTATAGGAGACATGATAATGATGCTTGTGTTAACATCAGACTACCACCTCGAGAAGCGGTGTGATACGTCTTCTAGAAACATTTCACGTGAATGGTGATAAAGGTAACTTTTATGATTAAAATTTATATACATGAAATATGTATTATATTATATAAATATTTTTTATTCTATTAATTTAATATATATCATTTTATTTTATATATTTTCTTTCTGAAAATGATGATGACATCATTCGTATACATTTGGACTACCGCCCTTATAAAATTATATGACTCTATTTTCATCAAAAAAACCACATGAACGATATAAATATGTATAATTTTTTTTAAATATTATATAATTATAATTATTATATATTTAAATATTACATTATTATTTCCCATTATAATTATTTTTAATTATTTTATTGATCATGCATACCCACAACCACCCTTCTTCCTGATCCAAATACAATTCAATTTTCATGAACATTATTCAATATTGGTTGAAAAATAATTATTGATTTTAAAAAATTGAATTTTTTTCATGATTATTATAGTATATATTTCCAAACTATATATTATACACACAAATAACAATATTCACGAAAAATCATGCATGATAAAATAAGGCGAAGAACACAAAAAACAATAAAAATAATGAATGTTTATTACAAAACAGAGGATAATATATTCTTAAAGTTTCATAAACGTTATTATATATATTAAAAAAAATATTAGCTATTAATTTAATAACATTTATAGCATCACTATGTTGGATTCTAAATAATTTTTAATCAAAAGATATCATGTGGTGACTGTTTTTCATAACACATTTTGTTATGCGAGGCATACTCAATATTCACCACTGAATTATTTTTTATTATCTATACACTTCTATTTTTGTATTATATATAATGAATTAACTTTTATTAATTATATATAATGTTATATTTTATTTTATTTCTTTTTTTGTTCTAATGATTTAAAATTTACTATATTTGTATTAAATATAATCACAATCTCCTCGTTATTCAAAACAGTTTTTGTTTACATATCACTTAGGAAAATTATTTGATATATATATACATATAGATATATTAAAATCAATTTTTTTATTTCCAAATAGTTATTCAGGATATTTTGAAGTAATTGTAGAATTTACCCACTATTTTCTTCTTAAATAGATGTCAAAATATATTTATGAAAATCCAATATCATTTGTCTATTTAATTAGATATATATTTCTAGAAACGAACATGTTTTCAGAAAATGTTATAAAAATGATTTTTCATATTCAAAATAATTTAATTATTATATTTTTACCCATTTTATTTTTACAAAATAAAAATTAATGGAATATTATTTTTACAGATATAGGAACATCTCTACCATTTTTACAGTGACTGAATACAAGTTTATTTATCTTGAATAGAATATACCAATTTTAATAGATGTAAATAACATCATGTAACACCCCATATGATAAATGGTATAATTAATAATAGATAAGACTCATTTCAACAAGGTGCACTTTTCATTTCTAGAGAAAACTTGTTAATAATTCTACAATTTTGTATGCCTAGTTTGGAGTAGAGATTAACATGGGAAACCAATGGGAAAATTTCTATGGTGTGTGCGTGAGGAAAAATAATACGTAGAGGAACATTTTTGGGCCTATGAGGATAGTCATTAGTCATATGACACATTCGGGAACACAGGTGGGCACAAGGGAGGGGGCCAAGTGTCAGTGGGGAAATAGGTCGTACCTTGAGGGCCAGGACACGACAACCACGTTAGGGTGGAGGTATGTACTATTAGAGGGGGCCAGTTGTTATATTATGTATCATAGTAAGAACCCAACCACATGTGTGGTGGCCCTACATCGATTGATGTGTTGGGTCTAAAGAGATGATATTGTTATCTAAAGGGGTGGGGGTTATTGTAACACCATATATGACAAAGGGTTTAATAGATAAATGTTACAACACATGTCAATAGAGAATAAAAATTCATTTTGGGAGCATACCAGATTATAAATCCTTAGTTAATCCTGCATGGAAAAGAGTAGTTATAGGGATGTGCGGCCTTTTGAAAATTTTACCTTGGACTTTATGAGTGTAGAGAAAGTATACAACAAAATACATGTGTTGGTATGTGGGGACATTCATTTGATAGAATACATGTTCAGGCGTGTTGTTGGGCCCTTGTGATGTGACTATGTGTCTACAGGGAAATTGGTGGTACCTAGGAGGCAACGACATGAAGAACATGTTAAGGCATGCGTATATGCTATGAAAGGGGAAATTTTGTTACACATAATTTATTTGATGTGTGTAATGGATTCATAAACAATTAATTATATATAATATTTTTCTCTTCTGTTTTCAAAGTACATATTTTTTTTATACATTTTTTCAATGAAAATTATTTTCAAAATGTTATATTTATTACAACTTAATTTTAAAAATTATTGGGATAATTTCTTAAATAATATTTTTAATGTAATTTTATATCATCTAAATTACTATATCAAAATAAAAATTTAATAATATGTAAATCGGTATATTTTGTAATGATATAATCCTTACTATTTCATAATATTGTTTATGATCAGTTTGACATGGTATATACTATTTTTAAACCATTAAAATTACTTTGGATAGTCGATGGTTATCATTATTGATTGGGAAAGGTATTGAAATTTATTAGGGTAGTTTAAATATAAATTTTTATATTGATTATGATTCTCCTCATTCATTTGTTGTATTCATTGGACAATGTATTTGATTAGTGGGGCACAATATAGAGAGCCCCTTGATGAATATGATTGATTCACGAGAAATACAATATATGGTTTTGGATGTGTCCTTACACATTATTTATATGTCTTTGAAAGAAGACTTGATACTGATAGGTGTCTAGAAATGTAGCCTTACTAGTATTAGATCTATTGGAAGGAATATAAAATGGTATGTTTTAGATAACCATCAATATGAATTTCGTTAATATTTATTTACTTATTGGTATTTCATCTGATTATTTAATTAGTTCTACATTAATGGGTATTTTTTATGGTCATTTGTTAAATTATATGTAATTGTATTCCAACTATTTAATCCTTCTATATTACACTCATGTAATCAATTTAATGAAACATGTTTTATATTAGCATTAATGCTTTTATTATTCTTTATTTATTATTATATTTTTATGTACAGGTACCTTAAAGATCATCTAATCCCAAAAATCTATTTTTTTATTTCCACTATATAATATAAATTATTTTGGGATTGATATCCATGAATAAAGGAAAAAATGGAATTATCAATGAAAATATTTTATATACTTTATGTTTTAAAATATGTGTTAAATGTTAAAAATGTATCTAGTAAAAAATTTGTTCATGACTATTTATTCATTTGAGATGTGATTATTTTTATTCTATACCAACGTAATAAAAGATGCACCAGATATTGGATACATGTATCGGGGTCGTTATAGTTGGTTTTAATGTATTTTTAGTAGAAACATTGGGAATTATATAGTAGAAAACATATATTAAAACACAAAACCCTATGATAGTCATTAAAAATATTTATATAAGAAAATTATAATGTTGTGGCAATGTAGACATTTTGTGACCTTTCTGTAAAATACATCCCAACATGGACACTTTTTTTGGTTGTTGTTCTAGGATGGGGCTTCTTGGTAGAAATAACTATGAAAAAAGAGCATCGAGCATGACTTTAGTGTAACATAATACCCAATAACTATAATTAAATCACACAAGGATTAACACACATATGAGATATTTTTAAGATAATTTAAATATTCATTAAAAACTAGTATGATCAATTTGAATAAATATATCCTAAATTAAACAATGTCAATGATACCTACATGTAATGATTTAAATTTCTTTAAGTATTCAACTTGTATTATGATTATACATTCTGTATAGAAATTTTATGATATAAAATATTTTTATTCATTATGTTGTAATATAAACTAGAAGAAGTAAATTGACCCTCACAAATGAACATGATCCAATGATTAAGAATGATCATATTTTTTATGACCTAAATCTAATATATCTAAGGGAAAAAGTATGCCAAACATTCATATAATATGAGGAAATAGTATAAAGAGATAATATGGAAATTTAAATATTATATATAGAAAATTTATTATATGGAAATAATGAGTAGAAGATGATCATAGAGAAAAATAAGGTCAAATTGAATAAGATATAGAAATATTTTTTAACTTGTGATAAATATAGGAGTACACAATATAGTACATGATTAAAATGAAAAGTAACTGGATTCATGTTTGGAGAGAATGGATTCCAAGCACATGATTTCCAGGGTAGAAAAAATATTTCTAATGGTCAATGATTCAATTTTTAATAAAGGAGGTCTCTGATGAAAAAAATCCCCATCATCAAAAGAATATACCATAAAAAATGATAATGAATCATGGTTAAGATTATGAGATTTATATTGAAGAAGAGAAATGAATATTTTTATCATGTATGGATCAAATATTAATTTAATATCTGTATTGTATCAATGAAATTTTTGTTATAAAAATATGAAATTTATAAGGATTATACATCAAAAATTTTCCCCCAAATCAAACAGTAAGAAAACTAAAAAATATCCATAGTTTGTAAATATTTATATAGAACCTAAATATATGGTAATAAGAATAGTCCATGAATTATTATTTTCTAGATCTAATAGGCGTGTCTATAAAAAAATCTTGTATAAATGTTTTGTAACTATTTATTTTAGTCTATTTACACAGTTTATTGTATGGTATAGCCCAATTTTCAAGGATTAAGTAGTTGAAATGTCCACACATCCACATTTACAGGCAATCAAATAACCTCATTCATGAAGTGTTATAACCACATCTGATAATCTCGGAAAAAACCTCTATGATATAGACTTATATAAACTATTTTAAATCATGGTTGTAAGAAAATTTCCACTATTAAACCATTGATTTAGGCCCACTCCCATGATTAATAATCTATTATATAACCTCTATATTTATGAAAAAAACACCACGTTGAATCCTTCTGACAAATGTATCGACACTAGTTGGTTCTATAAAAATTTATATGAAATTTACTATATGAGTGGTCCCAAATAAATATTATATTACATAAAAAATATTTCCACACCTAGAAAAAAAATGAGATTCCAACCAATGTAATTTTGTCTACATGAGAAACCATCACTCACATGAATAAGTAACCTATTGGAAAATTCATTCTTGTTACTCTATAATGATACCATGTTAGTCTAAAAATTGAGAACAACCAATATAGAATCTATATTTATCTCCAAACCATGATGTGACCATTCAGAATATTTGATATTGTATATATTTTAATCCTTTTTTTCATCCTATATACATATTATTTTATTTCGTACATCATGTCCGCATATCCTTTATATAATTTTTAGAATAAAAAATAGTTACATGATAAATTTTATATGAACCAACACATGAATAATATTCTTATTTCTAAACTACCAATTCATTATAGTTTCATTAATTTACCAAAAATAACATTCATCATTATAAAAAATAATGTCACAATATAAAAAAATAAATTCACAAATAGATACTCAAAACTACATGACACAACCTTGAAGGTTATCCTACATGACTAATTTTATTTTTTCACCTTAATTGGTAAATGTTCTTCATTCTATATAATAACATTGAAAATGAAAATAGTATTGGACTGATGATCCTCACACTTGCAAGTCACACAATCTATCTTATAAGTAATCACATAGATTTTATTCTCTAAATCATAAAATGATATTTGGATGGTTATTATACAATGATTATTTTCTCATCATAAATCACATTATCCATTAATAATCCTTAGATAAATAAATTTAAATTCTAAAGACCACACACACACACCCTAATTTATAGAAACTATACATAATAAAAATCGCATTCATCTAAATACGTGCACGGATCTTCCCAATTTAAAACAGCATCACTATAGTGCCTTACCATATGATTTGAATAATTGGAAATCAATATGATAAAAAAATGGAAAAAATATTAGGCTTTGAAATATGTACCATTGATTATTCAGAAATCATTGCTCATATTTTAGAAAATAATTGTTCATAAAAATTTATAATTAGATACAACTTGTATAAAAATATTACGATAAGAATAAGGATATAATGAATTATTCTATGTATGTTATCATTGTGTCAATTATAGGTGATTAATGATTCGTTAGTCAATATAGTATATTTTTTAAAAAATATTTTGAATGATATGTATAGATGGTATATTTTTTAATAGTATATGACAAGTTTACTAATTGTTCATATACTAAACATTATATTTTTATGAATACATTTATAGATTAAAGATTAGAATAAATATCCATACCACCAAGGACCTCGTCAAGGTAAGAAAATACTACTCCCCAAGTGTAGAAACAATGACTAACAGACTCTCTAATAACACCCAACCATGTATAAATGGTTTGGAGTCTCAAGAGGAGACATATATTAAATGATTTTTTAAAATGGGGAAATAATTAATGTGAATCAAAAATAAGATCCATATTTTGGATTTGGCCATAGATATATCAACAAGATGTGGGTAGGATATTTGAATTTTAAATAAACCAGATTGTGTTTATCATATTTTATAGATAATAAACCAAGTAAAACATCACAAATAATTTTACCGACCCTTGGAAATGGATTAGTGAAATTCATATAGTAAGAAGATCATGAGATGATTATTTTTGGTGGAAAACACATTGAAATTCTCTATCATAGGTTATTATTCATTGAAGAGGAATATTAGTTAATGATAATTTTATTTAATCTTTTATAAAAAACTGATCATAAATAATTAAATAATAATATTTGAGTTGGAATTCAATTATTAAAATGACAATATTTAATTTAAACATAGTAATGGTTAAAATATACAATAAAAAAGTAACATTTGTTGGAATGAAGTGTAAATATAATTAATGGGATGTAATATATTAGAATATTAGTCATATACATCAATGGATTTTAGAAAAGGGAAGCAATTTATATTAATTTACAAATTAGAAAATATTTATTTATCACAAACTAAACTAGTATCTAATAAATGAAACACATATAAGTAATTTAAATAAATTAGTATTTCCCAATTAGTCCGAAATTCACATATAAACAAATAATAATTCCATGAGAATGCGAATGATCATCTAACGCAAATAGAAAAAAGATTACTCTTATAATATTAGAAATGTATTTTACTAAGGATGGTGTTTACACATGTTGGTGTTGTTAACGAAAACTTGTGAATGTCTATTGAGGGTATATAAGGATTAATAGGGGTTACACAAGGGACAAACTGATGAAAAATATGGTTTGGATGGAGGAAGTATGAGTTTCAACACATAATATGAATATAGAAATGACTTGTTCTAGAAAAAAAATAATTAAAGTGTTTTTAATCCTCTAAATTTGATTTCATATATCCTATATGCAATAAAAAATATGTGTTTTTTGTAAAAAAATATAATATTTTATGTTATCATGGTTTATTCTCCAACAAAAAACCATTTAATTTTGATTCCTAACTATGGAGGGTTATCTGGTACATTATCATATAATATATTTGATATAAACAAATTGAGAGAAAATAAATATTGTTTTTTATATGGAATTATAATTTATGGAAATACATGCCATATTATTCTAGACATCTAACATATATTTTATAAGGTTAGAGTATGTGAGAGTATGCGTTTTCTCATTTTTTGATGGGTTTGACACGAACTGAAGGATTGTTCATCTGAGTAAGTAGGTTATAATTACTACGATTTATGTGTTATTATTCTAGAGAGTCTTATCTATTTTTCTGACATAGAATCATTATATTGATTTCAGATGTGTTCATTTGGATGGTATTTGCAACTGTTGAGTGTACAAATTATATAACAATAATCACTAATTTCATGGTGTATTGTAGTGAGATGTGGATTATCATATACATTCATTGGTGTTATGTATCCAATTATTAACCAAGGAATGGTTGGACTAATATTCAATTGGGTGTGAGTATCACTTCAATAGTTTTATAAGTGGTCCCTACATGCATTTTTAAGGGAAATATGATTTTAACATTGTTTTTAGTAGGAAAGGGATTACTAATGAATGTGGGTGATTAACCTTGACACCCCTTTCTATTTTGGTTTTGGATGTTTTTATTCGGGGGATTCATATCATGTGGGTTTTGATAAATTTTGGATATTGATGGAGACCAATTTAATGGATGAGATACTAGTCGTTCTTCATGAATATGTTCTTGATGAGGTTGAGAGGTGTCCATATCAAATGCAGGAGACATAAAAATTTTGTTTAGAACCATGGAATGATAAATGTATTATTAATAGATAATAGAAATTCCTTATTGTTAAAAGATTGTGGATCAAGATGAGAAATGAAAATATGATGGAGGAACCCATCGGTTGTTGTCATAAGGTGGCGATGTAAGGAATTATTAATTTGTAGATCACACTATAAAATATTTACACAGGTGATAATTTTTTATGGTTTTTAGAAAATATTGGGAGTTATGTGATATGAATACTACCCCATAAATTATTAGGGTTTTTTTAATTACTGATTTTTTTGAGAGACTGTCTCACATATGAAAAATATAACACACATAGATCTGGCTATGGGAAGATGAGATTCATTTTTGTTCTGTGTGCTATGTATGTGGAATCTGTTAGATATGAGACAATATTAGGGTGGAAAGCTATATCTAAATTCTATAAATATTAATTTTGGGAGACTAGGTCTTTCATAATTTTTTTCTCATTGATTACATTTAAACATGGAAGATAGAGAGCAGACATGTGTTATAAGAATAATACCATTAATGACACCATGATTTTAGATAAAAATAGTTTGTTGGAACCAAGAGTGACATTGATTTAAAAAAAAAATATAAGAGTGATGTTATCCATTTGGTTGTGATGTTTTTAAATTTGGAATTCCTAGATACCATATAAATTACATAATTATTTTTGATTTGTTGGAAAGAAACAATGTCAAGACTTTTGGGTTGGAACCGTTGTGATTAATAATCTTATTTTTAGTTTGATAAAAACATGACCATGAACTAAGAAAACATTTGACATCGGTTGAGAATCATATTTGACTAACTATGATTGATTCTTGGGGATACATGAAAAGAATAATCATTAATGTGAGAAAATATGTTTAGAGGATTTAATGACCACTACTACTGCATTTCAGAAAAAGAAACATAAGATTTTTTTTGTTTTGTAGATGGAGATGATATTGGAATTATTAATTGACCAATCTCTTTTGGACCTAGTATTTTTTTATATGTGTTGAAATATGTTTTAAATTTTGGTTTGAGTGGTATCCATGGATTTGGATATTAAGTTCATATATTCCTAAGCCTTTAGCCATATTTTTTGATGGGATCATTTTGCTATATAGTGTTTCTAATACATAAAATTATTCCCAGATTTAATAAAAGAAATTATCCTATATTACACATAACTTAAAACATCTAAAACACATTCATACTCTATGTCATTAGAAATAATGAATTTATATAATGGCTCACCAACTATTATCTACACCATAATGTAACCCTTCAATATCTTTTTGAGGTATCCTAAAGATCTACAACAATCCATAAATCTATTTATTTGATGTACTCATATAAACCATGTCCTCATTCAATTATTTATATATTAGTATTTACATCAGTAAAATACTTTTATTGATTTTATTAGTTCCTTGTCATATCTTTGATTCCACTATCTATATAATTCATTATAGTTGTTCCTCATTGTAAATGTTATTGCATAATTAAATCTCATACAAATTTATTAGAATCCAAATTTAAAATATTATATTTAAATTAAAAATAATAAAGAGAAAAACATATTTTTTTGTCACATACCATTTCGACGAGGGTTGATTATAAATAAATATGAATCAATGAAAATAATTTTCCCATATAACATATCATTTTTAACTAACATTAATAAATTCATTAAGTGTATATCTATAACGAATAAGATCACCAACTATTTCTTAATTTTCTGTATGTATGAACACTTAAAATTTATATCACAATATTTGAAAGTGATATAATAATAGTAAATTGAAATATAAAATATATTGATTTACATATTTTAAGAAAATTAATTAAAAATTAGCATACAATTACAATTTTGGTATATTGATTATATTAAAATCAAATCTAAATCATAGAAACAAATCAACTGACAATGTGAAACCAATTGAACTTCATTTTAATCCACCATTCTCTATGAAACTCTCAATTGACATCCATAATTCCCAAACAATAACTCATTTGTATCTTGATGAACAATTATAATATAAAAAGGTATTCACAAAGTGGGATTCATAATCTCAAAATACTATCACATATCTGGACCTCTATTCATGGAATTTATATTATATTTCCTCTCCAACTCGAATATATTCCAGTGAATATATTTTTTTCATTGTAAAATATTTTAAGATCCATTTTAAAATTACTTTAATGTGAGTGTAAAATTTACATAAGGATGTTTCATGTTAAAATGATAATATAGTGTTGACCAATGTAAAGATGAATCTAATCATTATTAAATGAAAATTATAGTGATGAAGATAATGTCATGAAAATGTAATGTGGGTATAGAAAATAAAATTTACATGTTAAAAATCATTAATCAATAAAAATCATTATTTTATTACTATAAAAAATAATATACATTATAAGTATTGTACAATTATAAAAAATGTGAATTATTATTATAACAGTTATCATTACAACTAATAGTATATGGTGATCACAATAAATTCAAAATAGGATATATATAAATATATAATTATATATATTGAAATATGAGCAATATAATGACTCCTCTTTTGATACAATTGAAAGATACAAATAGATTTAATGAAATCCAATTCCCTTATTTTAATTTAAAAAATAAATAATAATTCTTTATTTTTTAATGATAAAAGAGGTGTTGAATCAATCCAGGGAGGATGCAAAGTTCTAGTTGAGTTTGTAGTGCAAAATCATTACTATAAATAGTTGATGAATTGGATTTAATAATATTAGATGATAAACCAACATTACTATTTATCAAATTAACGGAACATTGATAATAAATAATAATAATATGTTATGTTAATGACATAATCAGCTTTATATAGATAAAATATTCTTCATTTGATTACATGGGGTGATTTTTTTCTATAAAAATTCTAAAATTTTCCAAATATTATAGAAAAAAATCATTGTTATATTTACATTTAAGATTTTTTAAAAAACAATACTACATTTAACATCATCATTACTAGTAATAATAATATAAAAATACTGACGAATTATTTGACGACGACATTAATAAAAATTATTGTAATAATAATATGATAAAAAATGATAAACGATATAGGATTCCAATTTCTCTATTTATGTTAGAATAAATTATTAATATCCTCTTTGAATTTTTTGTTTTATAGAATGAAATGGTAAATTAGTTGAAGATGTATATGACCTTGTAATGTTGGTGGACAATTAAACAAAAAATTTATTATGAATATAGAAAATTAAAGTTAAAAAACATTAATTAATAGTAAGAAAATATAAATACAAGTATAATATTATTCATAACTTTCCATCATTTATTCATGCTTTTTTATTTGATGGAAACTATTTCATTATTTAAATCATATGATATTATATCATATAATAGTTTTATTCTTATTAATGAAAATAATATTAATTAGTAACTAATTTAAAATTTTATATATTAATGTTGAACATCATATTAGAGAGATACTATAATTAAATATAGATATTATTAATTAGATATAATAATGTTATCAACATATAGTGGAAAAATTGTGTGAAAAAATCATCTATGTGATGAAATGAAATCCCGGAACACATAGAAAGAAAACACATCAATAATCAATAGAAATCAGTTTAAAAGATATGTTTAGTTCAAAAATATTAAAATATTCGCATAACCATGGAATTAATGTCCTTAACATAAGAATAATATAGAGTATTTAAAAAAATTGAATCTATAAAATGAAATCCGTATAAAAATATAAAAAATGATTATCTGAGAATGATTTATCTGTTATAGATATAATGTTTTAATTTTTTATATTTATAAAAAGGTGATTATAATATATTTTAAAATTTCATAAAAATTATTATGTATAAATCATATTAAAATTGAACACATACCTTTTATTATAGGATCAAACAGATTTATGACAAGGATATAAATCGAAAAACTCATAAGGAAATTTGATGAGTATGAAAAAACACCCATGATCGTGAAAAAAGTCACTAATATGGAATGAAATAATATTATAATAACATATAAAAATTTAATTATAATAATTCTTGTCAATGATAGAAACAATATATGAATAATTTAGAATAAAAATACTTATGATGTAAAAATACCAATATACATAAATTTTTATATGAATAATTATTTACATATTATGCTTCATGATGAATAATTACCGATCCAAGTAATCTTTTTGTGAACCCATTAATAACATAAAAAATATATTTATATCTAAATTTGGAATATAAAAATATTAATGGAATCATTAATAACTATGTTTATTGGGAGTGAATTATAATGTTTAAAAAAACGGATATAGAACCCCAAAAATAATTTATTCATTTTCTAAAATGAATTTTCTCAATATATTGCACTCAATATATATCCCAGAAACTTATGATTCCAACCTTATACCCTTTTATATGTAGGGTTATAACCCGAATATATTGTAAAATAACTCAATATCTTATTTAGGGATTATTTAATTGTTTAAAAATTATTGAATAAAAATATAAAATCAAGAGTGATTATACTCTAACTCCAAAATTAATATAATAAATTTTAAAATAAAATTAGGGATCATTTAAAAATAAAATAGTTATAGTAAATAAAAAACACACACCTTATAGTGTAAAATAATATAAACAGATATGATTTAACTAGTGAAGGATCGAAACAATTAAATGTTGCTTTATAAATTAGTTATTATTTTCAGAAAAAAAAGATATATAATAGTTTTGATACATTGAGGAAACATGGAATGATGTAACATTTAACATTTCCCATGTGTGGTGAATATAATTGGCCCTAGGTCATCACTGAGTAGCTTCAATGACTATCTCTAAATTATCAATATTGATTGGTTTAATAGAAATATAATAAAGAAGAACCACCAATGAATAATCAAAGTTTAAATAATAACTTTTATCACTATGTGAATGATTCCTAGATTCTATGATCTCCCCTTTAGCTTAGGGAAGATTCATAAACATATATATTTTCATATATAACACAAATATCATATTATGATACATCTATGAATTTGTTTAATATACCTAAATCCATAACAAAATAAAATTTTATTGACATATAAACCATTGATCTATATTAATATATAATCTAATTCATCATATAAACAATATTCCTATAAATATATATATAAACTTATAAAGTAAATGAAAAAATTAATTCTTATATAAACTATTTATAAATTATAAACTAATAATGTTAATAAAATAATATTTGAACATTATTTTTATGTATATATTTCTGTTTAATTGTTTACTAAAATTAAATATAAACTATAAAGAAATTTATAATAAAATATTTTAAAAATATTACTATATATGATTAAAAAATTTAAAAAATTAGCATCTGAACCCATATTTCCAAGAACAAATTTAAAATAGAATCACTAAAATATCATTAACCAAATAGAGAAAATGTTAAAGGAATATCATTGGATGAGTTTTTAATATAAAAGTAAATTATTGATGAAATAACTTATTAAATACTATTAGGTACGTTGATGACATTCACATAGTACTTGAGTTTTTAATCAGAATCATGAAAAAGAAGAATCACGCTATAAGGAATAGAAAATTATTACAAAATTGAATATAATGTTATATTATTGGGATAGGTGGATGGAATATACAAATAAAATAATGGGAATCATGAAATAATAAAACATCACACTTGAAACATCCATTACAAAGAAAACATTCTAAAAGAATCCAGAATTATCATATCATAGACAACCATATTTTTTTAACTAGTTGGAAAGAATCAATTGAATTATTTTTTTTGTTTCTATAAATGTTTCATCCAATGTGGTACATAAAAAATACAATGGAAGATGAAATAAGTAGTTTTTTAAATAATATAAATTTATGTTAAAATGATATCTATTATAAAAAATTCAAATTAATCGTTACACTGTGACAATATCTTCTGCAAGTGAATATAAAAATTTATGACTCTAGAGTGACCTTTGTCTGGTTTATAGGAAAATAGAATTTCAAAAATAACCATAACACATATATTATTATTTATGATAAATGATTATATCACAATACTTATGTAGTTATAAATATATGAATAAAATAAATAAAATAAAAATTATATAGTGGTTTTAAGAATGATATTGTTATATATTTAAAAAATAATCCCTAATAACTATTCATGAATTAAAAAAGTTCATTATTCACAAAAAAAATAATTTTATAAATTTTTAATTATTTTTCACAAGTTCATTTATACTAGTAAATGGAAAAAATTTAAAAATTAATAATTCATGATATTAGAGAATTTAAAATATCATACCATTGAAAATAAATAATATAATATAGCTTAGTTTAAAATAACTATTTTAAAAATACATTTAAATCTATCAAAAAATAAATGAAATATTTCATTTAATAAAGAATATATTATTTATGTACAATTTTAATAAAATTTTATGACATTAAAAAATTAATTATTCTTAATGGAAATTATTTATGCACTTAAAAAATATTTAATTTCATATTGACTAAACAAATTTAAATTTTTTTACACAGTTATCACATTTGGTAATACATTTAAAATGTTAATATTTTTTATTATTTGGTAAAATATTACTAATTTAGATATAGAATGGGATTTCATCAATGAAAGACACTTCTAAAAAAATACAATAACTGATAATTTAAATAAATAGTTTTCATTATGTTTTATAAAATAATATTTGATGAGATAAAATTCATGAAGTAGTTCCTAGAATCCTTATTGTACCAATAACCCCACATGTAATATCATTACTATACCAAATTGGTAATTACCATATTGTATAAGATATTTCATAACATGATTTTCAGTCACAACTATAAACATGCATAAATATTACCATGGAAGAATATTAAATATAACTACTCATGTGTTTTATATAGTGTATGAATATTTACATTTTATGAAAATTATAACTAAGAAAAAAATGTCTTAAGGTATCCAAATAAATTACAAATTCTATGAGAAAAACATGATATTTTATGTGCATGAAAAAATACAGTTTAATAAAAAACATCATAAATATTATAGAATAATATAAAACAATTTATTTTTAATAATTATAGCATCCCAAACCTTTTTCACATATTATTATAAGATTTTATTAATTATTAACTATAAAATACCAAAAAATATCCTAAATAATAATGTATTTGGAATATTTGTTACATAATTTGAGAACATGAAACCAATATTAAAAAATATTTTATTTAATCTTTATTACTAACTCATAACATCCATTGAGATATTATATTGTCTTAGGATATCATTGGGAATACATGAAAAAAATCAATTGAGTTCAAAATCCTTGTAATGGAAAAATCTTAAGAATAAAACAAATCACATGAGTTATAACGAAGAACAGTTCATTGGAAAACAAATTAATGTGAATAAACAAAAGGAATAATAACATGTCCAAAATGGGAACTTATAATCATTGAGACATTGAAATGTTGAAGGAATAAATAACATGACATAAATTCGAGTCAAGGTTAACTGGAACTAGTATATAACATGGTGTAAAAAGTCCCATAAAGGAACAAGGTTCAATATCAATCACATCTAGAAGTCTAATGAGTGTAAAAATTACCCAATTCATTGAATAAATATATGGGTTCACCCATCATAAAATCATCTTGTATCTGTGTTCCACAAGAATAATCAAGCATAAGGGTTACCCATGTAAGGAATTGTTTATCATTTTCATGTAATAAATTATAAAAAATGAAATATAATAATTTTTTACAATAAATAATAGATTCAAATCGTTAATAGACAATTATAATGAGAAATAAGAATTTATCAAGGAAATTGATGACAAAATGAAGTGAAAAAACAAAAAAAAGTGTTTTTAAGAGACATTAGAAATGAAAATTTAGTACAATTTGAGGAAACATTAATAATAATTTAGTAAAAAAATTAATATTTTTCTTCAAAAAATTATAAATTATCCATTCAATTTTTTCTTAAAAAATTAATGATTTAAAAAAACCATGGTGGATTAAAACATATTATGTATTGTGCATAAAAATTGCTGAGAAATGAGGTTGTTCCCCTTAATCAGGATTTCTTATTGGGATTATTTGAGATTTGAACCATTTTAAAACATGTAATTACTAACTAAATAAGGATATAATGATCTAAATAAATATTTTTGGAGCATAAATTTATATTTTAGAATAATGATAAAAATATAATAAGAGTTACATTGGGGTAAAGTGAAATAAAGCATGACCTGAAGGAAAAATTGGTGGTTTTGATAGAATGCCTTATCAAATATTTGAAATGGTTCTAAACATGATCATATTTACCTAGATAATCATTAAAAATTAATTAAATAAATAATTCCAAAAAATTTATACATATATTTTATTTATTATAATTTTATTAAGATATTTTATGGACTTTTTATGGGATATATGTCTCAATTTCAACAATTGGGGGAATTGTTCTTCTTGGTTTTAATGATCAGATTACATGTTTATATATATATAAATTCATTTAAAAAAGAATTATTTTCTAATTTTGAAGTTATATTTTATTAATTAAATTTTATAATATTACATTTTTTCCTAATTTATTTGGTTATTTGGGGTGACATGAGTAATTATAAAGTTTGTTTGTGAAAATTGTTTAGAGTATTTTGGCAGTATTTCGATCATCAAAATATTGTTCATGTTTATTATATAATATTAGGTTTTTATAATTGTTCCATTTCATTATATAGGATGCGATAAATTTATAATTAAAATTTTCAATATAATAAATAGTTTTACTACAAGTCATGAAGGAGGAAATATAAATTTAAAACATTATCATCCTTGAATGTGATAAATTAATACATCATAGATGATGTTAAAATTTTAGTAAAGAAGTGGAGGGGAAGTGTAATTATAATGAATTATTCTATTAAAAAGATAAAATTCTATTATATATAATATATTATTGTCTGAATTTGACTTGGACAAGGAAAGGTGAGGAGAAAAATAAAAATATTTAAAAGTATAATAAAATTAAAATAAATTAAATGTGGATTTTACCTCATGAATTTATTATCCTTCTGAACCACCATAGAGAAAGGGGTTTCTAATTTTTTGAGACTAAGGGAGGCTTTATATGTGGGAGAGACATTAGAAGAGTAGTGGAAAAAAGTGTAAAAGGATAAAATCTAGTAAGGTGTGAGGAGAGGAGGTGTTGAGGGGAGGTGATTGTATTGAAAGAGAGGGGTGTTTTCACATTATTCTATAAATTAGATTATTAGTTTTCCTAACTACTATGAATTTATTTAAAATTATAACTAAACCTTATTAAATAATAAAGTACAATTAAATATTATGGGCATACATCATCCATAGATCATCTTTAAAATAAAAATTCATGTATTTTCTGAAGACAATAAATTACTGAATTTTAATAATTACAAAAAATTCACCTAATCCATTTTTAGAAGTTTTTAAGTAAAAAATAACATCATTATTATGATAATATTTTTCAAAATATGAGAAATATTTTATATTTTTAAAATCATTGTTTACTCATAATATACAAATTTTAAAATTATAATGGATTTCCTAACACTTTGAAAAATCAATAATCGTATCATGAAATTATCTTATAATTATATTTAAATAAAATATTAATTTAGAAATAAATTTTATGCAATTGAATTTTAATATATCATTATATTAATAATGAAATTGGAATTAAAAATATTTTACTAATGATAAAAAACATGCTTAAGTTATTATTTTTAAAATATTTATTTTCTTATACCCTGATATAATCATATCATATTTATATATATAAGATACCCACATTTTATCTTCACATTGACATGTGAGGTTACTATTATATTGGATGATTTACTATTCATAAGTGACATATTACTATTTGAATTGTCAACTTACTACTCCATGGGTATAGGTTCCTTAAAATCTATAATACCCTCTTATTACATTAATTATTCAATTATAATGTTTTTATTGTGTTCTATATGTGATTTTATCTACTATATACTACATGGAATAATTATAAGATTGTAATTTCTATTAATATAATTTTGCATCTTTATATTCTTCCCACTTATGAAATTTCACCACATAATATTATATTACAAACTATGGGGAAAAAACTTAGGGTACTACTCCTTCATTACTTCCATTAGATCCAATGTTTTCTCTTCGTAGTTATGGCCCACCATAGTACATTGATCAGTAGAGTTGTTTTGTTGAATAGAACATTATCTCTATGATATGAGGACCTCATGGGTTTCTCCACATACGAGAGATCATACTCCAATTGTACCATCTATTAATTCTATACATGTTAGGGATATATTAAATATATCTTACACATGAGGCATTGTTGGTGGATGTTCTAGTAGATTGTCCTTAACTCTAACAAAATTATGAATCTTGAATGAGATGATGTACCTTGTAATTATCTTACCATTATTAGCAAATATCATGATTTTTTTTGATGGATATATGTAGAAAAATACCATGTCTCAAAACCTGAACTAAATGTATCGTCGATGATTGTCTACATAGATCTTCTATCTATATTTTACTACCATAATGTGCTAATGAATTATTTTCAACTTCTTCAAATTTTATTTAACCAATTCATCTCTTAGAATCATACATTTACTAACTTCATACCATCATGTTGGTGTTCTGCATCATTTCCCAAAAAAGGATTCATATAGAGTCATTTGGTGCTCGGGATGATACAACTATTTTAGGAGAACTCAACGAGAGGTAGATTTGTTTTCTCATACTCCATTGATGTTCATAGAATATTCTCTGAAAATTTATTCTAGTTTCTAAATTTTCTATCATGATTAACCATTTTATTAGTAATGATAATCTTTACCAAATTTTAGCATAATTTCCATAGTATAATTATATTTTTCCGAACATGGAGGAAAATCCTAGATCTTGATCAGATATGATCAATTATAATACTCCTGGAATACATACAACTTAACTTATATATATCTATGCATGTTGATCTAGTGGTAATTCCACTATAATTGTGATAAAGTGAGTCGTCTTTGTGAGATGATCCATAAAAACTAATATAGAATAGTTTTATCTAGATGTCTTCAGGTGTTTGGTTACAAATTACATAGCATTTTTTTTCTAATTTCCAAGAGTGTATGTGTAATGGTTGAATCAACCCTTTACAATTTTTTCCTTTCATACCTCAAATTATATCATACCATGAAATTTGATGCATATTTTTCAATCATCTTCTTTATATTATCCCACCAATTGTTTTCCTTATGATCTCGATACATCTATGTGATCCATATGTCAATAGAGTTTCTTGAGATATCTACATCATTTAAAAGATCATTATAATCTTTTTATTGTATGGTACACATTGAAATGACTCAAACATCATGACTTTTACCTCATCCTTATTTAATTATATGGATTTCACATTTTTGAGAGCTTCTACATTTTTCTGAATTTCCACATTATTTGTTTGAGCATCATTTCTTTTCTCTATATGCAATGTTTGGGAAATAAATTGATAAAAGAATCCTGATATTACTTTTATAATGATTTCGTTGACAATCCTTTTATGTCTTATGATGATGGGATCCTTTTCAATACTCATCGTTGATATAGATGCATGATCCTTTCTGGTTAGAGCTTTCGTATTCCTATTTTTATTAACAGGGTTAATGTGGATTGAGAAGTCATGATCCTTAAGGGTATCTAACCATATTTTATAGACAATTTGAAGGTTCTCCATTGTGAATATATAAAATTGGATTTTCTGATTAATATATATCTCACACCACTCCCCATAGAGATGATGATACCATATTTTAAATAAAAATATAATTTACACCAACTCAATAACATTTATTGGATAGTTTTTATAATTAATTATAAAAATAAATCTAGTTTAGGATATTACATTATCCTTTTCATTAATTAATATCCAAATATATTATTTTAATCATTAATATATCTCACTAAAATTTTCCCACTTTTATGTAGTGTGAGCATTGGGGCAACAATAAACCTCTTTTTCAACTCTTTGAAGTTGTCTTCACATTCATTGGTCTGGAAAAACATCATTCACTTTCAATTCAACATGGTTATTTTGCTTGTCAATAATGAAAAGTATATCCCAGATCATTTATAATACCAAGATAATCTAATGAATCTTCATATCTCTATTACAAATTTTTGGGATGGTCCACTCTTTTATATAAATTGACTTGAAAGGGTCCACATATATCCCTCTACTAATTATTAAAATCACATAAAATGATACAAACTCGATCCATAAATTATATTTTATGTTCATTCCATAAATATTATATTTTTACAATGTCATCATCATAGTACTCAAAGTCACCTAATACACCTTGTTGATCGTGGTGTATATCAAAATATCATCAACAATGAAAACCAAAAAGTGGTAAAGGTAATCTATAAGGACTATTTTCATTAAATTCATGAAAATTAAAATGTAATTAGTGTGTATAAAGGACATAAATATGAACTCATAGAGTCTATGCCTCATTATAAATGATATATTGGGAATATTTTTCCTCCCCAACCTCAAATGGTCAACTCCTGATAGAAGATCTAACATATGGAATTAATTATCATGACATAGTTAATATAATTAGTTATTTAACCGTAGAAGTGTATAATTTTTATTTATAATTATATTTTAAGCTCATGATAATAAATACATAGGTTTGTTGATCCAACCTTCTTTCTATCAAAAAAGACTAGCACACCCTATGAAGAATCACTAGTCCATATAAAACCCTTGTCTAGATCTACTACAATAGATTTTTAATCTTAAAACACAATAGTTTCTATTCTATAAGGTGTCATTTATATAGGAAAATATCTAAGAATAATTTCAATTGGGAATTTATCTTCTCATATACGAGGGATAAAAATAAATTATTAATGGAATAAGTCATTTTAATCCCTTTCGGTGGGAATGTGTTCGAGCGCGATACACTGCATTGTCTCATTCATTTGATATAGATATTTTTCCTCTTAAGAAAATAATATACACAATTGAGATGATTATTCTATTGGATATTTTTACTTCTCCTTACACTTTTATAGAATTGGAGGAAACCTCAAGAAGTGAATAGTGATCTCCCATCCAAATCAATTGATGGTGTATTTGTATAATGATAGCTGATCCATGACCAATATAGAATAATACTTCACCAAAGTATGTAATAGAAGATTTTTTGGGAGGTTCAATCCCCAAATATTAACTAAGGATGAGTTAAATAATTTTAATGCAATAATTTTCCCATGTCATGTTACTAAATAGAAATCATTCTCCATATTTTTATGTGGTGTTTTAAAATTCTATTAGACCTGAAGGATATGAAAAATGTGTAGAAATAGAACCAAATAGTCTGTTATATATTCTTGAATGAAAAACTAGCGTACCTGGAACCACATCATTTTCAGTCTCCACCTCATTAGTATTGATAGAAAATTCAATTCCTTGCTTTCTTAGAATATTTTATTGTTGAATATCTACAATAACCCTCACTTTAATGCAATGTGATTCATAATTCAAATTGTCCTTGTATTTGAAACATTTCACTATTGATGAGTGTTGATTGGAATATTATATTATTATTCAAAATTAGTTGGATTCTTCATATTCTATTTGCATTTATTATCCATATGACCATATCTTATATATTTTAAGTATCTGAATGAAACCTTTTTGAAATTTATAAGATGATTATCCACACATGTTTTGTATGTTCGTGTTGGGTCTTCATTATATTATGGGATTTATATATTGATCAACCTGTATTAAACTCCATTTTTCTATTCTGTTATACAATCCCATGATACAACTGACATTATTCATCTTATATTTCTATATAAAGGGAATAATATAAAATATCATCATAATGGTCAAATTCTAAAATCACTAATGTTTTTTAGAGACTCGGATGTAGTCTTCTAAATATGTGATCCAAATTTCTTTTGACATTAATGAAAAATATTGGGGCATATCGTGAAATACTTATGAAAATTCATCGTAAGCTCCAATATACGTGTTTTCCTTTTTCATCAGTCCAAGGATCACCCTTTCAATCTTATGATGGAGTGTTTGCGAAAAATATTTATCAAAAATATTATTAAGAAGTCAACCTAACAAATGGAATTAATGAAATTATTTTAAATTGTTTTCATGATCAATGTAGACCATATATTATCTTCCCCAAGAAATCCATATACATCTAGACGAATATTTTCTTCTTCTATGCACAGGAGGACAAATAATATACTCTCAATGATGTTTATTTGTTTTTTGTGAGAAGGGGATCAAAATTTCCACTAAACATAAGAGGTATATTCCACATAATGGATTCGATCAAATGTTCTATTTCATTGGATAAGAAGGGTTTACCACACTATTCATGTTATTATTCATAACATGAACCAGTTGAGAATGTACTATTATAAACTTTTATGAACCTATTCAAATCATATTTTTTAAATTATTATATAAATCATCTCTTGGCGTATCACATTGATTTTTAGATCAAGTAATTATTTTTAACCATTAAATAAGAATAATAATGTACAAATAGTGGACATGAATACCTATTTAATTAGAATTAAAAGATAAAATTAAACATATAAAGATAAACATATAACTGAATCATATATCATAACTTGTGACACATGATATTTGAATCTAGGTTTCCCATTGTGATAGAATTATACATACTGTCCTAACTAATGTTTTCTTGTATTAATTTCCAAATAAATAGATATATTTATAATACCCACTATACTGTTTGTAGGCATTATAAGAAAAATTAAGCATCATATACTACAGAGGATGATAAATTCTAATTTCATTATAAAATTAGGCAGTTAATTTGAAAAAATGAACCCAAAGTAAAAATAAATTTTATTTAATCTCTATAATGGGATCCTAAATTCCATTTATCTATAACATCTTCATAATATTAAATGGATAATGCGTGATTAATAAAGAAGAGATGAAAAGGATAGTATGGGGAAAAGGAATAGGAATAAATCGATGAACTTGAGTTACAAAGAATAACATGATGTTATTAATAGAACGTAAAAAAAAGAAATAATGACATGTATAACATTAGATAATATAATCAAGGAATCATAGAAATACAACAAAAACATATAACATTATATAAAAATGAGTCATGGATAACTTCCATGTCTATATCATATGGTGGATGAATTCCCAAAAAGGAATCAGGTTCACTCTTTACCCAAAAATGATTTCAAATGATAATAATAATTTACCAATATATTGGGGCACTATGTGTATGTACCCATCTTAACATGTTAATTCATATGTTCTCCAAGTGATGAATAAAACATAATATTTACCCATGGAATAAATTTCATATCATAACGATGTCATAAGGAATTAAAAATGGAATATAATAATTGTCCCCATGAAATAATGGATTTAAATTATACATGGAAACTAATTTTGAGAAATAGTCATATTTCATGATAAATGATTTAAATACTTATTGAAAACACAAATTAATAATATTTAAGAGGCATTGGAAATGAAACATTTTAGTGTGGTTTAAGGAAAATATAAAAAATAATTTTAAGTAAAAAAAGTAATATGTGGTTTAATTAGATAATATATCAACCAATATATTTTTTTCATTATAAAATTAGTTATTTTATAAAAATAATTTTGGATAGAAATTGATAATATTTTGCGATTAAAATGTTTGAGAAATCAAGATATTTCAATTAATTAGGGTTTCTTATCCAGAATATATGAGAAGAGAACATTTTTATAAGAATCTATTTACCAAAAAAAGAAAGATGTATGGATCCATATGCATGATTTTGGATCATATAAACTGAGTTTATAAAAATAATATAAAAAAATAGTTACATTGGGGTAATGGTAGAGAAAGTGTCACCTAAATGAAAAATTGTTATTCATAATAAATCTATAAAATTATGTGTTAAATAGTTCTTCATAAGATTTTAATGTCCATCATAATCTTATTAAATCCATTTAAAAAGTAATTAAGTAAATATAATACATGCATTAGATTTATTATAATTTTTTATGTTCATTTATATCCATTTATTGGTTTTGAGATTCGATTTCATCATTCGGGAGCATTGGATTAATTAGTAATCATGATCAAATTAATTTAAAAAATGTACAGAAAATCATGTAATATGATACTGGTTATCTAGAATTGAATTTATATGTTATTAATGACAATGAGGATTATAATATGGTTTTATTAGTAAATAGGTTTTTTGGGAGAGTATAAATCATTATATAAGATGATAGTGTCAAATGATTAGAACATTTAAGCAGTTTTCAATCATCAAATACTAGTTTTGATTTATTAATTAATATTATGAATATATAATAGTTTAAAAACACTAAATAGGAAATAATACATGAATTATATCATTGTTTACCCAAAAAAATTGTTTTATGAACACTTTTGAAGTAGGTAAGAGAACTAAATAACTCTATCAGCCTTGAAATCGAATAATTAACACATTATGAAAAAAAATTCTATTTTAGTAAAATGAATTAGAGAATATAAATTCTGTTTAATTATTCAATTAAAATTTTTAATTTCTTTTATATATAATAAAACCATGTTTTGATGCCACATGGAATTAATTTATTTATTTATGAAAAATCATGTATTTGAGAAAAAACTAAACTAATCACCATAACTGTTTTTCGACATATATAATTTTTAAAATCCAAAAATTTTTCTGAAAAAAATTTCTAAATATTACATAATTATTTTTTAATTAAAATCACTATATACTCAATAAATTCTTATTTTCAAATCACTACTGATTATATAACACTTTGAAAATTTAATTAAGGTATATCAAAATTATCTTATAATAATAAGAAATCTAAATATTAATTTGTTAAAAAATATTGTGAAATACTGATGTCAATAAAATAATTATATGAATTAAAAAGTTTAAATTAATATTTATGACTTAAATAAATTGAAATCAACTAATTTATCATTTTTACTAAATTTATTAACACATACCTATGTATAAATATAAAATATTTTCATTTATATAGTAGAAATAATTTATTTATAATTATAACGGTGAGTCTAATATTCTATTTCCCATTTTACATTTCATAATGTTTATATTACTATTCCAAAGGTCAAGTTACTATTCCAATAGTATAGTTTCTTAACGTATAGAAATAACTATTCTTCCATCAATTAATTATTTTTAATGTTTTATTTATTTTCACATTGTTATTTTATGTTATTTATACTACATGGAAAAATATTAAAAATATAATTTCAACTGATATAATTCCAATTTATTAAAAAGTATTGGGAACCAAATCCATTTATGTTGATAAAATTCAATAAAAGGGAAGGAAAATGGTATTTGGAATGAGGATTGAGGATTTATAAACGGTAACCTGAAAATTTTGTTGAAAAATCATATGAATTGTAGGATCAATAGGGTATACATTTTATTGAATGAAAAGTATTTGTGGTAGGGTCTCCGCATTTGAGGAGAATGATCAAGGTTGGCCGCATCGATGGAGGAAGATATACAATGGTGGGGTGGTCATATTAGAGCTGTGTTAGAGCTATGTTAGAGCCCCATCAATGTGGGAATATCCCTTGGAGGTCGGATTCCTATTTCAGAGTTACAATATTTGAGGTGGTGGGGTGGCTGCATCAGAGAATGTTTATAGAACCCTCATCAGGTATGTGTCTTAGACACATTAGAGTAGGAGTATGGGGATCTTGTTCGAGGATGGGTAGCCACGTCAGAGGAGGATGGTAGGTAGTTGGGTGGACATGTCGAGGGAGGATTCACTCAAGGTTTGTAGGAGGATTAATATCTCAATAGTAATGGGGGGAAGAGTATTTCGAGGATATGGTAGAAATGGGGGTGTGGGTTGGGCTACTAATACTAGTAATATAATAAATGTGGTTATAATACACTAATATACCCCATCCCAATTGAGCATGGCTATAGGCATGTTTCTATAGTGAGAAATTCAATTGGATTGATTTTTATGTGTATGTTTCGTGGTATCAATGAACAAGAAAAATGAATCAGTGGAAGGATGACCATCATGAAAAAAACATGATTAAGGACCCTTAATATATACATGATGTTGAGAAAGTTATGTTGGGAAAAAGAGATGATTTATATGGATAAGGTTAATTGTATAACATTGCCTACATTGGAATTGATTAATGATTGGTTCATAATGTGGTTTATGATATCGATTATGGAGTTTAATTTTTTTTTTATTTTAGCAATATATACTATAATCTGTTTTGAATTTTATAAAAAAGAAAATATACATGTTTTAATTATGGTTTCATATTAATTCAGGTTTTTAACATTTTTCATGATATTACATGATAAAGGTATTGACATGTTTATATGTAACTATTAAGAGATAAATATTATATTATATGGATCAAAGAAATGTTTGAAATCGAGTATCCTCCTCTATAAAGTCATTGATCATAATATTTTGTAGTGGTCATAAGGCTAACAAATTATGAATTTGTTTATGTAGAACATTGGATGAGGCTTTAGAGATTAATTTGTTGTATTACATAATGTGTTCCACCCAAAGTGGTTTTTGATAATAGTTATAGACGTAATAAAAGACATGTCACTCTTTTTTAGACCATACTATTCATTGAAAATTAAATTTTGTTATTCATGAATTAAAAAATCCTTTTAGGATCTTCATTATTTTTGGAGTAAGTGGTGAATTGGGTACTTCATAAATCATAATGAACGAATTAAATTTAACTTATGAAATGGAAAAAAATCTGGTATGTATATTTACATATATACATAAATGGTAATATAATTATTCAATATTGAAAAATAGATCTTGAAATAAAACTTATATCATATTACCCTGAAATATGATGAATCAAAATGATGTTTTAAATAATAATAAATAAATGGTTTCAATGACCTTAAAATTACATTGATAATTATCATTATTGTTGTCAATAAGCTCAATTACCATATATAGTTGTTTACAAATTTCTTCTATATCTAAATCCTCCTATTAATGAAATGATCTTATAATAAGAAACCTTGAAATGCGTTTTTTCATTTGATCTTCGTACATCCATGTCTCTATTATTGAAATTATATTTAATTACCCCTTTTAGGATTTTGGTTTCTCAATAAAAAAATTTTAAAATATCAAAAAATTTATTAACATGATCAACATTAAATTGTGATGATTAAATTTATTTAAGGATGAATGAATGTGAAAAACTAAAATGTGAAAACACAAATATTATATTCGATAGTATATTTGATAGAAAATATTGAAAGGAAACATAACATCGACAGATATTATTAAATATTAATAATTATAAAGGAATTAAATTATTTTTATGTCTTCAAATGCATAGGACACTAATTTTTTCTTATAATAAATGAAACCAATAGATTCATCGAAATCTTGTGTTACACTCAAGGTTGAGTTTTACCAATCAAAATAATACTATTAATATTATTATATATTAAAACAAATTTCCCCTATAATTTTTAATGGAGGGATTGAGTAGGTTTAAATAAAATATGAAAATTTATAGTTACACATTTTGATTTCTTATCTTATGATTAATTAAAATATAATTATAATTTAAAAAGAAGAATTAATCTTTAGGGAATATGTACTTTATTTTATTATGATTGAATATCTCTTTGAGAATATTATTTAAAACATTGAATTAGAAATTTTAGAAATTTTTTATGAAATAATAATCTTAATTTTGTAAATAATAATTTATAATTATATTTGGTTAAATTTTTCAAATTGAACTTATATATTTCAGTTTTATAAATATTGAATGATATTGAATGTTAATTTAAATCTTTCTTTTGGATTAAATAATTTTTATTAAAAAAAATATGAATGCTTTTTTTGTAAAATTAGTACAATAATATATAAATTAATCTAAATAATGTAGTTGGAAATCAATTTCATATTAAATTTATATATACATGTACTATTAAATATTTTAACACTATCACTTTACAAACCAATGATCACATCACATATGTGGGAATCATGTTAGATTATTCTTAAAAAATTACATGAATTATATTTGGAAAAATGAATTTCATATTTCGAATGAAATTTTGTGATGATTTATAATATGGGGAAAAAATAAATTTTCATCATAATTATTAGTGAAAAAATTTAAAATTAATTACATCTATTTAAGTAAAAAACAATACTACCCAATAGTTAAACACATAATTTTTTTAAAAAAATAACCAAAAATATCAGAATCCCCTTGAATGGTCATTTTTAAGAAAAAATGATTTCTTATATCTATAGTAGATAATTATTTAGTCCTGGTTATATGATAACAATTTTGGTGGAATTCACTATTTATAAAAATTACAAGTGTCCCTTATATCCAACTTATAAAAGACATCCTCGTCTCATCCCTTCTACATACATTCAAACCTCTTAGGTTCATCGTAGACCATCAAAATAACATACCAAATAATATCTAAATTCCATGCTCTCATAATAGAATCCTAATCTTAGGTATAAAAATATACTATTATGGCTTATGTACCGACCTATGTAAGGTACCTGAAGAAAAGGCAATGCTCCTAAATGAGAATCTTTACTTTACATTATTCTCCACATCCATAATATTTTTATTATACAGTGATTTTATAAGAAATTAATTATCCTCCATATACAAGGATAATTCAATAATTATTTATGTACATGAAACCATATAACCTCCCATAAAATGGTTAATGATGTCACCATTCATGTGAATGGCAGAATAACACCTCAAGAACCATTTATATTAATTTTCCCATTTCCACCTATCATGGTTTTGTATCATGATAGATATAAACTAAATATATTTTCTTTATAATATATATATATATATATATTAATATTCATTAATTATATCAAGGATATCATTTTTAATATCAATTCTATGGGAGACAGAATAATGATGTTAATGTGTTTGGGCGACAACAGCCCTACGAGGAGTTTTTATTCATCATTCAATAATTTTTCGAATGGAATGTGAAAAAGTTAATTTTAATGATAATATGTGACATAAATGAAATAATTAAAATATTAATGAACTATTAATTATTATATAAATAAAAAAATATTTCATTTTTTTCTAATATTTTGACTCATGTAATGATGAAAACACCATTTACATATGTGTGGACAACAACCTTCACGATGTGATGTGTCTCTATTTTACTCAACACACCACATGGAGTAAATATATAGCTATAAAAAATGATATATATATATATATGATATTAATATAATCATTAAGATTGAAAATGTTACATTCCTTCTATCTATATTAATCATTATAGAATGGAAACATTACTCACGTCTGCGTACGACCTATATTCTCTATGATCATAACATACATCATCTTTCGTAAACATACTTAATTAATGGTTGGAAAATAGTATTTTTTTTAAATAATAATTATTTGATGATTATCATTACAGATATGATAGAAGTATATAATTTACCTGTGAATCATAACCTTCATAATAAGGAATGCATGCGAAAACAAGATAATTAACACATGAAAGAACCAAAATATTGAGAGATTATAATGAAATGGATGATAATATAATATAAATGTTTCATATATGATATTATAATTATTAATATATTTTTATATAATAATTTAATAACATTTTTGAACCATTTTGTAGGATTTTAAAGCACGTTCAACCAAAATGGGTCACAAGGTAAGGGTTACTCATCATACATTTAAATTTATGTAACATATTCCTTATTCACTAATTCATAATTTTTTTTGGTGTATATAAATCAATTTTTTTGATATATCATGAATTGGTATTACTTCATGATATTTGATTTTTATGATATGTTATTTATTTCATGGTTCTCACAAGACAATGTTTCATATGTGGTAAGATTTTAATTCAGAATATATTCATTATTTGAGATGATTTATGTTAACATATCCCTTTGGGTAATAATTTGATATATCCATTTTAAAATAAATATATTATTCTCCTTTGGTTAGTCTTCAAAATTTTAATTAATATTTTTCTTTTTTATTTGGTTAGTATCAGAGTCAATTAATGTATATGATGTTAATGATATATTAAGAAAAATGATTTTGCATAACCATTATTTATTTGACTCCTATCAAAAACTCCTAATTTTCTCATTATCACATCCATTTCATTCATGTTCAGTGTTGACATGATTTTTTCAGGTTATATCCATTGTATAAAAGTATAATGCAATGTGTGAGTAATAATAAAAACAATGAGAATGTTTTATAATCATTTAGGCTATATATAAAACCTAAAACCTTATTGTCAATATAAAACACCATTAGTTTATACCATATTAGTTATTTTCATAATCTATTAAAATATTTACTAATGGATTTTCATGAAAATAGAAATTATCATAAGAATATCCCCTAGTAGTGTCAAACAAGGTCTATGATAAGGGCAATAATCTTGTAATAGGTTCGGCTCGAGCTAATACCGACATACCATTTTAATTTTTATTACCAATAGATACATATTAAACAGAATTATTTCAACTTATATTATCAAGATAGAGGTGTTTTTATAGTATTAACCAAACAATATCTACCTTACCAAAGCATTAGGATGTTCTTATAATAATAATCCCAATGTATATTATATGGTTATCCCCATAATATATGTTTTCCTAAAAATAGTTCCCAATGATTATACTAAACCTTCACCAATATGAAATGTAACAACCTTGATCCCATAATCCCAAATTTTTTGTATGTTATATTTACATTTGCATAAAAAAATAGGGAAATGATATCTCAAAGGATATGATAGTTTTCTAGAATAGGTAAAAAAGCTACATATATGATTAACATAATAAAATTTAATCACCAATTACAACATTTTTTTTGAAAATAACATTATTCATTCTAGAATATACATCATATCAGTCATAATAAACATCATGTAATTCATGGGGAAAAAATAAAAAATAAGGGTGAACTAAACTGATTACAAAGGGTTAAATAGATCAGAAGTAATATTGATTTAGTGAGAATAATCAATATGGAAACATAAATTAATGAACACACATGTCACGTAGGCAATAAACATAGAAGGAAGTCAGCAAAAATATTGAATGGTAATTAAAAAACAATTCCATTTAATCAATAAGATAATAATGAATTATATCCATAGAATTTGTTATAGTGAAAAAAATAATGGATTATATTTAAAAATTTAAATGATAGTAATGATTAATTACCAAACATCATTTTTTCCAAGAACATGATTCCACTACCATCTAGATCTATCTTCTATATGGTATTAAGCATATTTGGTTAAAATGAAATAGTTGAGACCATAAAATAGATTCATCCCATGGTAATACTGATGCATCGATGTGATTTCATTAATAGGTCCCCAACATGTTTCCTGAATTTCCAAACACATAATCGTATATCAATTAACTGATTTAATTCATAAACAATTTTCTTTAACAAATATCCATATTGAGTAAAGTATAATGATTCTTTTATATTTTCAGAGATAATAAAATAACATTCAATGTAACAAGAATATGCAGTAATGGTATAAAATTTAGGTAGTAATCATATCTATGATAAATAAATTTGATATTTTTGGGAAATTTATTTTTTAGTGATCACAATAAATTCAATAACAGAATGTGATGTTTATGAAAAAAGATCTATTTAATGAAGTCAATTTCAATAATATCCTCCTTTAAAAAAATCATAAGACATTCATAAAAATAATAAGGATCATATAAATAATGTATAAACCAATTGGATTAAGAATATTATTTCTTTTTGTCGATGTGCTAAAAAATGATATTTGAATACAATTTTGTGGTATATAGACATCTAATTATGAAAATCATTATAAAATTATTTTTAATTTATATTATCTTATGAAAAAATTTTCCATAAAAATAATCTATAAAATTAAAGAATAAGCTTTTAGTATATGTTTATAGGTACTGTTGTTGTAAGAATAAATAGTCTTTTTGTTTTCATTATAAAAATGACAGGAATATTCCTTATTAAGAAAGATCTATAACGATTCCATTGAATACATTTTTGATAAAAACAATGGTAGAAAAACATATAATAATAAATGATTTTGAATGTGATAATGAAAAATATTTGAAAACATGTTTAGAATATATTTTTTTCTACGAAGATAGATTTCAGACAAAAGAGAGATATGATGTTTTCTTTTATTTAATAATTTTCTAAAAAAATAACTGTATTAAAGAGATGAAGAGTTGTACTGTAACAGGAAAATTATCATTAATATCTATAATATAATAGAAATTGAAGGGTTTATTAGGAATCATTAATTTAATTTATTTAAAGTGAAAATTAATAATAAAGAATCTCTATTAGATTGATAATTTGAAATAAACACTTTAAATGATAATAATATTTATGTGAGAAATAATTCATCAATCAATTATGTTTTTGAAATTGAAATAAACATAATAAATGCTTAAATATAAAAATATATAGAAACAATTGACTATAAAAATAATAATTGAATATAAACGCCAGTAAGAATGTGACTAAACCCAATGAAAAAGAATTAAGTTATGAAATTTATTACCATTTCATAACATTAAATTGAAATACCATTAGTCCATATAATTAATATTGGAAGTAAAACACAATTAAAAATGATTTATTAATTATATAAATTTTAAAATGTTATTTATATACACCATACAAATTTAAAAAGCTATATAAAATTACAATGAGACTAAATGAAATGAAATTGAGATGGAATCCCTTACCTTGTGCTTTCAATTATTTGAAAATTACTTAAACTATTGTAAAATGGTTTGAAACCGGTTACCAACAAAATATTGAAACATTTATATATTTATGATATCATATATTATATTTTTATTACATTATCTTAAATTTTCATTAATAATGATTCATTATTTTCATCGATTCTGTCATCAATTTACTTGTATTCCATATATGTTTTTTATAAACCTGGTTTTTATTTTTAAGGTACGGTTCCTTTTATTCTTTTTCCTTGAGTTTTTTTAGGAATCAATGGGAAACTAGATAACTACGAAATTTTTTTTATCATATGGGCTGATTCTGGTTTACACGCTGTCTAATTCTATGTACAAGCTGCATAATATGACCATGTAAGATGAGAATACATGGAGTGTTTTAATTTCGTCTTGAAAAGTGGAAAAAACCAATTACAGCATGTGTACTTATCAGTATATGTTGTGTAGTCATGACTACATGCCATGGAAAGTAAGGAGACCGAAGTCAACGACCAAATGAACAATAAAATGATATACACTTTGTGTATATGATCTTACATGATGTGTATTTGTGTTCATTTCTTAAAATGTGAATAAACTTATTTATTCTAAAGTTTGGACAGTGGGCTAGCCGTGTTAATGAACCAGCACTGAAGAAACAATAAACCTTATCCAAAATATTCATTTAGACTCCAATTCGATAAAGGTTAGTTGAGTCTGAACCGTATAAGTATGATGTCGATTAACCTTGCGACATTCTTTCCCATTCATGTTTTAGAAGTTGTTATTTAAGGTTAACTGTTTATTCTTGTTTTATAGATCTACGTTGTTCTAGCTCGAATTAGTGATCAAGGATAGATGAAGAGAGTTATAGTATAACAAGGTAGGTGGTATCATGCTAGTTGATTAATGTCAAGTTATTTATATGTCTCGTACTACGAGACCATATTTAGGGTTTTTCTTAATTTTGAAATTGACCCATGTTGATAACTAATGACATTAAATAAGAGAATAAATTTATTGAATCATGTTTACGCTTATTTGGATTGATTAAGGGCCACCCCATGTGTGGTTTTTCCCATAGATAACAATTTATTAGTCGTTTGGCCTAGGATGTCAATGGGATTACCTTTGTTTCCATTTTTAATGGTTATTTGATATCAAATTTGTTGATTAAATGTTTTCCAATAGATTATTTTGTTAAATATTTGTGATAGTTTAATTTACCTGGTCAACTTGTTATATAATTTTCCCACCTGAGTTATTAAATGTTAAGTTATGTCATAGATTAATTAGCATCTTTTTCCTGATAAATGAAATGTGTCCATGTGAGTTGATTATAGAAAATCATGTAATAGTTTAATTTACCTGTGTTTTTTACTATGAAGAAATTATTATACACTGGGATTCGCCCAAATACATGTTGAAATGTTGACACACTGGGCATGACCCTAATTTTAATATGGTGATTTGCTGATACACTGAGATTATACCTGATTTTAATATGCTAAAATTTTGATAGAACAGGCGTGTCCCTGATTTTAATATGCTAAAATGCATATACATAGGGATTTCCATAATTTTAATATGTTGAAATGTTGATCGTCGGGCTTGTCCCTCATTTTGATATGATGAAATGATTACACATCGGGATTTTCCTTGATTTTAATATGCTAAAAGGCTGATATATCGGGTTGGACTCTAATTTGAATAAGTTGAAATGCTTATACATCGGGCTTGTCCTAGAGACATATTTAAATGGAATGATTGATGATGCATCTGCCAAGCCAAAGCACAAGAATGGATTTTGTCTACACATCAATCTTTAGATATCCTGCTAAGGTATATGTTGGGTCTACATTATATAGGGAACTGATGGTCTTAGGTCGGATCTTGAGACATATATAATTTAGTGAATCTAAATTGATTTAATAACATTAAATTAATTTAAATGAATTCGATTACCTATAGGATTGTATACTTTTGAGTACCTTCTAGTTTAATGTATTTCAATATGGTATGATGTTGTTGCATATGATAGATTGGAACCAAGCATTGGTGGTTTCCTACTCAAATTAATTTCTCACCCCCTATTTGGGTCATTTTCTAGGACCCAAATAGACTATATTTCTATAGGGATCAGTAGGGGCTAGGCCACTTATACATGTAATTGATTACACTTAAGGGCAACAGAGAATTTTTCCAATCCAAGACTAATGGTTCTATTGAGATGCATCTTTTTTTATATAACATTATTTATTGTATTGTACTTGATTGTAGTGTATCATGTTTTCATTGTATTCTTAGAACAAGGAAAATGGATCATTCTTCTGATATGTTATGCCTTCTAGTTATCTTAACCTTGTATTCCTCAAATGATCACTTCAGCTGAATGTGGTCTATTGTATCATGAATTATCATTATTTAATCCACTATGTAACACTCTTTCATGGGGGCAATAGTTTCCTCACTATCGCATCCTAGGCCCTCGTTTCTAGTCGGGAACATATGGTGTTTTGCGAAATGTGCTTGAGGCCAAGTGGCCAACAAGGTACGTGGCACCAGTCAAGTGGCTTACAAACCTAGGATGTTAAAAAGTGGTATCATAGGGTCATTATTTTCAACTTTTTTTACTATTTTGTGAGGATATAAAGGATATAAAATTTGATAATTAGCTATTCCCAAGAGTATCTACCCCATGTATAGGGAAATTCCTAATTTCCTTGAATTTGATGGTGTTATAGGATTTTGAACAATTACATTCGATTTGGATTCACAGTTGGGGGATATACATGATTTATTCTATTACTATTGATTAAATTGAGGTTTTATTTTAGATTCAACCCGATGAGATGAGTGTGTTCCATCTCATGCATCATATCAGAAATTTTTAGAATCACATGCCATTCGTTGTGCCATGCCAACTTGGTTGAATTGGATATTTCATGTTGTTGTCATAAATCTCTTGATAGAGATGCATGTTTCTGTGATAGTACCTTGATAGATATGGCTGATGTTGTGATAGGTGTATTGTAATGTCTTATGTTTGGATTAAATGGATGCCAAACATTATTTTAGGATGTGGATGGTTCCTCTAGGACCAGAAGGTGGTGGAACATGGTCTATCTTTTTATAATTAGTTGTGTTATAATATGCTATGATATGGTGCCAAAATTATATTTTTTGGATCTATGGGCCCGAAAAGATAAAAATGTTTCATCCTATTGGTTTTATTTTATACAGAACATGGGTTTTCTAGGAAATTTTGTGTTTTTTTCTTTAAAATTCCAATATACACGTCATGTAGTTTAGACTAACACCCCGTGTGTTCAATCTGTTCGGGGGAACATGACGCCCCAAATTTTATGATGAAAACACAGTGTACAATGTGTACAAGCCATATATTATCTGACCATGTAACGAGACATGAGAGGAGAAAAACAAGATAGTGAGTTTTGATCGGCATAGGTTGTGTATCCTTTCTACACGCCATGTAGCCTACCATGGTAGAACCCATGTGGACCTAGGTGTGTAGGAACACATGTCCAAGAGGATAGATCTATTAAAATGCCATGTACTTTTGGAACACACCATGTAATTGGGGTGATAGACTCTAGGAATGTAGTAGAACACAACCAAATAATATAATAATAGTACACACATTGTATTATTTCTACATAACATGTTTTCCATTTTCCCCAAACATTGAGGGTCTTCTCCTATTTTTTCACACATGAACATAAAACCTATATGATTAGTTTGAACTAAGGAATGTTCTTTACCTTGTAGTGTTATGTCATAGCGAAGACCATGTGAAGTATGCTAAGAGAGTTGTGATGATCATACTTTAGACTTAGTAAGCATTGGGATACTAATGTATCCTCCAATTATGCTAGCTATGGAACCAGTAGTAATGCAAGATGTAGGAGAAAATTCACAGTTCCATGAAGTCATTGTGAGGTTCATGATGACCGTTCAAGGATCAACATAGGCTTCCACGTCAATGGAAGCACAAACATGTATATTTCAGCAGCAGCTTTCGCCTACATTAAAAGGGGATGGTTGACCACATAGTGTGGAATCATGGTTGGAATCATCGTTGACAATCTTCGAGCATCGTGTGTTAGGAGGAATAACATCCCTGATTTTGATTTTAGATCTGGATGATCAAGGAACTTGTTTGATGGATTATCCTCAAGTGGTTGATCATTTTAGGGATGTTTTACCAGATGAATTCTTAGGCCTACTTCGAGTCAGATTGGTAGAGTTCACCATCGAGGTGGTGCCAATAGCTACAACTATATCCATTCCACTTTATAGGATGGCTACAAAGGAGTTTCAAGAGTGCCAGATGAAATTGGAAGATCTAAAAGATAAGTGTTTTATCCGGCCCATTACTTCTATATGGGGTTTACCACTCCTTTTCTAAAAAAAGGTGGACGGAACCCTTAGATTATGCATCAACTATCAGAAACATAACCATTTGACTGTTTAAAGATGATATACATTGCCACAGACAGATGACATGTTTTACCATCATCAAGGAGCTCGAGTGTTCTCAAATATTGACTTAGGGTTAGTATATCATGAGGTATGCGTTCAATATATAGACATACCCCATATATCCATTTATAGTAGGAATGGAATATATGAGTTCTTGGTTATATCTTTTGGTCTCAAGAAACTGAAACAAGTTTTCATGGTGGTGACGCTCCAAGTGTTCTATCCTTACCTAAATTCGTTTATTGTGGGTTTCATGGATGATATCATGGTGTATTCACTTAATCGACACAATCATGACGAACACCTTGAGATTATCTTGAATACCCAGAGATTTCTTCAATTATATGCTATACTCAGTAAATCCAACTTTTGGATGGATCATATTCACTTTCTTGGTCACGTCTTCTTAGAGACTTGAGTATTAGTGGATCTAGAGAAGGTAAGTGCAATAGTGAGCTGCGATCAGCCCAAGAACAGTTTTTAGGTACATAGCTTCTTATGGCTAGCTGGTTACTACTTGCATTATATATTGTACATCTCATGCGTAGAATCACCAAGTATAGTATTGACTAAGAATGGTGTGATGTTTGAGTGGAATGATTGTTGTGATGTAGTATTTCAGGATTCGATGTGATGTTTGAGTTCAGCACTGATACTAATAATCCCAGATCATGGAAAGAGTTACACTTTGTACTATGATTCATTAGGTATTAAGGCGGGAGCATTTCATATCTAGGGGATCGTGTTTATGAATAACAGTCATGGAATTTGATGCCACATGAGTGGTATTACACGATTCATGATTTTGAGTTAGCTACTGTTGTTCATGCATTGTACTGTTGGAGAAATTATTTATTATGGGAGAATTTTGGGGATTATATGGACAAAAAAGTCTCAAATACATCCTTAGTCAGTGTGATTAGAATCTGTGACAATGATGGTGGGTGGAATACCTTCATTCAATCTATTTTGAGTTTTCTTATATGCTAATAAAAAGCAATATACTGGCTGACACAGTGAGTTTGAGGAATCAGATACATGAAGTGAAGGAAGCCAGTGGGAGCGACTGCTTATGTATTTATTCTCCAATATTCAATTATAGTTGAATGAAAACGAATGATAGACTTATTATTTATCTTTGGATATTACCTCTACCCAATTGGAAAGAGTGACAATAAGGCAAATATCAGATTGTGAAGGCCTAGTTATATGGGACAATGTGGCATGAGAGGACCCTCCTCCTGGATAGATGATAATAGATGACGAGGTTTTCCATATCCACGTATATGTGTGGGTTTCATGGACAATACGTGATTAGATGATGTACGAGTTTCATTCTTTATCATGGGTAGTGTATCCTAGAGTCACCATGATGTATCGTGACTTCCTTTCTTGGTACAGGTGGTTGAGTATAAAGTGATAAGTAGCTGGTTTTTTATGAGATATTCCCCCTGTCAGCAGGTGAAGGAATAACATCATCGGCTGGCTTGGATTTCATAGTATCTACCTATTCATGAGTTGAAATGGGGTGGCCTCTAGATGGATTTACTGATGGGGTTACCGAGGTAACCTCAAGTTAATTATGTTTTTTGGGTCATAGTTGATAGGATTATGAAGTTCGATCACTTCTTGATGATCATGGTGACCTTTGGTTTTGATGAGCTCAGAAATATATCTATCTGAGAGGTGGTACGACTTCATGGGGTCCCTCATTCTATAGTCTCTTATAGGGACCCCCTCTTTACATCTCCTTTCCTATAGAGTTTTCATAGGGAGGTGGGTACACAGGCGCTTCTGAACACATCATTCCACCCTCAGTACTATGGCTAGTCAGAGCATACGATAAAGGTTCGAGAGGACATGTTGTGTGCATTTGTCATAGAATTTGGGGATCATGGTAGAAGCATATACCCCTGGTTGAGTTTTCCTATAATAATAGCATCTAGAATATCACTAAGATGGCACCAAATGAGGCTTTGTACGGGAGGCAATGTAGATCACCCCTATGATGGATGTAGGAAAGAGAGGCAACAATGCTGCCACCTCATCTTGTAAAGGAAACTACTGATCAAGTCCACATGATTCACAAGCAGATGGATACATTCTATTATGGTCAAAAATCATATGATGAAAACATTAGATGAACTTTAGAGTTTGAGGTCTGGTATTGAGTTTTCATATATGTCGCACCGAGGTTGGGATACAAGAGGATAAAGGGAAATGGTAAATAATCACTGAGATGTGACAGACCGTTTGAGATTCTAGAGATAGTTATGTCTGTTTCTTATCAGTTACAGTTACCTCATAGGTACTAATCCATTCACAACATCTTCCAAGTATCTCATCTACACCACTATCACATAGACTCATCTCACGTTTTTTGGACAATTGAGGTTGATCATAGGTATGATGATTTATTTGAGGATCATCATATTCCTATAACTGAAAGGATCTTGAATGTTCTCAAAGTCCAGTCTATTCCTCTCATATGGGTGATGTGGAAACATTTCCAAGTATAGGACTAACATAGTAGAGGAAGGCTGATGTTTGTGCTTAGTGGAGAGATTTATTATTAGAAATTCCTTCACCACCCTTTGAAAAGAAATTTAGTGAAAATTTCACTCAAAGTGATGTTTGTACGAACTCGGTCCTTCTTTTTATGTTACGGTTCCTTTTACACTTTTTTCATGAGTAGTTTTTGAGAAAACAATGGAAAAATAGACATGTAATAGAATTATACTGTCACATGGGATGAGTCATTGTTACACACAGTTTAATTCTATGTTCATTCCCTGTAGCTTAGCCAAGTTTGAAGGGAATACAAGGCGTGTGGGAATGTCATCCTAAAAAAGCGAAACAAACAATCTAAAAACCATGTACTTATCAATACACATTGTGTAGTTATGTCGACAGGCCATGTAATGTAAGGAAGCAAAATTCAGCTACCACTTAAACAGTAAAATGATATACACAGCATGTATATGGACTTACATGTCATGTATTTTTTTCCACTTAAAATAGAAAGTTGACTCTCCATTCAATAGTTTGGACATTAGGATCTTTGGGTTGAAGGAAAATCACCACAAAAATTCAACCTCATCCCAAATAATTGTTTGGACTCTGATTAGATCACATTCAGTTGAGTTTGAACTGTATAGGTATGCTCTCGATTGCCCTTGTTTTTTATTTCACAATTAATTTTTAGATGTTTTTATTTAATGTCTACTTTTTATTATTATTTTATAAATCTACATAGTTATTTCTATAATTAGAGCATGAGGGTGGATGAGGTGAGTCATAAATTGATGAGGTAGGTGGTTTCATGCAATTTTTTTATGTAATGGTGGTTATATGTGTCGTTGTGCCCCACACACTTGTTTAGGGTGTTAATTAATTGATAATTTGACCCATATTAATTCTTAATGACATTAATAAATTTAATAAATTAATTGAAGAATGTTTATGATTGTTTTGTTTGAATAAAGGCCACCCCATAGGTGGGCTTTTTCTCAGATGAACATTGTTTAGCTGTTTTTCCAAGGATGCTGATAGGGTTTCCTTTATTTTCCATTTAAATGGTTATTTAAAATGAAATTGGTTGATTATATCATTACCATGAAATTATGTTGTTAAATATTTGGCATTGTTTATTTAAAATTTGTGTCCTCTTATATAATTTTTCCCATGTATGTTATTAAAATTTATTACATGCCATATTTTAATTAGCATGTGTTGATATATAAATGTAATGTTCCCATGTGTGTTGATTATTAAAATACCATGTAATAGTTTACTTTTCATGAGTTGATTACAATACTAAAATTCTTATACACCGAGATTGGCCAAGATACATGATGAAAATTTGATACATTGGGCTTGTCCTATATTTTAATATAATGAAATGATGATTCATCGATCATGTATATGATTTTAATATTCAATAAATTTGATGCACTAGGATAGTCCATGATTTTATTATGATGAATGTTTTATACACCGGTCATGTCCAAGATTTTGATATGATTAAATAAAGATACACCGACCTTTTCCTGGATTTTAATATGCAAAAATACTTATACACCAATATTGTCCCTTATTTTAATATGTAGAAATGATGATACATCAGGCATGTCCCTGATTTGAATATGCTGAAATGCTTATACATTGCGCTTATCCCAAATACATTTTGAAATTTGATGACTGATGACACGTCTTCCAATCAAAATCACATTCTTGAATTTGGTCTAATTTTTTTTGTTTAGATATACAACTATTTTATATATTGATTTTACATTTTATATGGTACGTAAGGGCTTTGGATAGATCCAAGGACCTATATAATTCAATTAATTTGAATTTATGGACGAATATTAAATGAATGTAAATGAATGCGAGTATGTAGTATTTTTTACTTTTGAGTACCTGCAAGTTTACTGAATTTCACTATTGTACACTGCTGTGGCATATACTTAGTGATATATTGGAACATACCTTTACTAGTTTCCAACTAGTATTTATTTGTCACATCCTTTTTGGGTCATGTTTTTTTTACAAAATAAACTATATTTTTTAAGGGATTGATAGGGTAAAGTATCCAGATACAGTTACATGATTTCATCTTATAAACATAAAATAATGTGACCAAGATAATGATTGTGATGCTATAGAGTTTCACCTTATTTTACAGCACATTGGTATTGCATTGTACATGATTGTAGTGTATCCTATTTTCACTATTTTCTTATATCATTTAACATGATACATTATTTTGATATATTATGACTTCTACATATCTTTACCTTGCAGTCTTCCACTGTTCAGTTTAATTGGATACTGTTTAATGCTTCATCTATTATCATTAATTAATCTGATGTGTAACGATATTCAAAAGTGGGATTAGTTTCTCTACTATCACACCCTTGTCCCTCACTGGTAGTCTTCTTCCTCTGTCATTTTTTGAAATGCTCTTGAAGAAATGTGGAAAATTCGGTACAGGGCACCAATCGAGTGGCTTTTGGACCTAGGATGTGATATTTTTGATTTTTTATTTTTTCATCTTCCGTAGAAAATATTATGATTATGAAAATAATGTATAATAATTTTTAAATAAAAAATAAATATACATTATTCATGTATTTATAATTATCCATAAAAAATGTTTGTGGGAAATAAAATAAATTGTCTAAGGAGATGGAAGACCAAAAGTACTCATGAATATTGTTCCAATTTTATCATCCTTTTAATATAATTGAAATTTAAGTGATTTTTATTTTTATATTTGTAGTGTATTATAATATTAGGTTATATGTAACATGTGTTTATTAAAATCACAATCAATACATTCATTTTAATATGTGTTTTGTCACATTTCTTAGAAAGGCGATATTCTTTCATTCACACGAATGACATTATCATATTCCCAAAAAATATAAAGCATAAATGTATATGTTATATAAAATATTAATAAAAGTAATGACATTATAAATATAATATATATCACATATAAACTATAAATCCATGAGTATTACTAACCTTTAATGGAGGTAATGGAATAATGAAAAAGATCAGTTCATGAGATGTATCCTTTATACAAATAGACGATGATTTCATATCACATTTTATGGATTAGTGTGATGTCTTAGGTCTTATAATTATCATAGAATTATCTCACTAATATATATATAATTTAAGGTGGAGGAAATAGAAATTAAATGAAAATGATTTTAGAAGATCATTACAGATTGTCATGGTGTCCTTTATAGGTTTTCACTATTGAATTTTTATGTTTGATTTATGAATAATATAATTCCTCTAGAATTACTCGATGGAAATTTGGGAGAGATTGTGGTCATTATTGAAAAAATATGGCTCTTGAGGATTGAAGAATGTGAAGAAGGGGAGTAATTTTATAATCAGAGTGACTGAAAAACATGTTAATTTTTTTAAAATGGAATTCCAATCTTGTTTAATAAATATCATGTGGATCCAATAATTCACCAAACATACTAATATATGGCAGTAGTTATATAATATTCCCAAATAATGGTTTTATAAAAATTTCAACAACTTTTTTCTCATTATGATTAATGTTTAGCCTCATGGTAAAATCAATTTTATAATCATTGTAATTAATTACAACTGATTTCAATAATCTCTTTCACCCAAAATAAATTTGAAAATATTTAACATTATAAATTATTTTTATTAAAAATATAGAATTCATTATTCCATATTAAATTAATATATTTGAATAAAAGTGATTTAAAATTTACATCATATAAGAGATTAGAGAGAGGGTTATTAATCTAAAAATGTTAAAATTATTATTAAAAATTTATGTAAAATAAAATATAAAAATAATCATGATGACACAAATTTGATGAATTGGACTATATTTTATATATATTATTTTAAAAAAAATCAAAATATAAATTATAATAATATATTTTTTAAATGGAATTTACTTTTTCAAATAAAATTAAGTATTTTCCATATTCATAAAAAATGAATTCTCTTTGAAAAAATTTAAAACATCACACTAAGATAATATTGATATACAATTTATTAAATTATTATCATTTTTTAAATAACATTAATAAATTCATCAAAATATAATATTAAAAAAGGATCCCCATTAAGAGGTGGAAAACTACTTTTATAAAAATATTTCTTTTAATCATAAAATTTAATTAAAATTTATGTTTTGACTATCAAATATATTGGATAAATGTAATATAATAATTTTTATAATATAATATATAAATATAATTAATATCCTGTAATAATATTAGTTATGTTAAATTTTTATGATAAAATTAATTTGTCACATAACAACTGTTATTTTAGAAAAACATTTCTATTATATTAAATTGGTTCTTATATTCATTTCTAAATAACTGGTAAAAAAATATTTAAACCGTATACTTTTATTAGTTAGGATGTCGTAATAATAAAAGAAAATATAATTCGTAGTATATTATTGGAAATTTGAAAATAATTTTATTATTATTTGGTAAAACATTGTCCTTATATTATCACATGCTATTGAAATAGTTTTTGTTTCCATTAACATAAACTAACTCAGTTTTGTTTTCATTGAGATATATATCATAGATTGAATTTAATTAAAATAGTAATTATATTTCAATGTCTCATAATTTATTTTTACTTTATATTGTTGGTGTTTTGCGTGTTACCATATTTTTAGTAAAATATAAGTCTTTTAATATATCAGGGGTTTCATTTTCAAAAAGTTCTGGTATTAGACGTTTTGGGGTTTATTTAGATTATTTTGGTAAATAATCAGGTACAACATGATAGTGGTTTTTCCCATATGGTGTTGGGTCCATAATGAAGATCCACTATGTTTTTTTGGATTATGTTTCGATGATACAACCATAATCAGTTAGTAGGTTACCACTTATGCCTCATTATATAAAATAATAAATTAATTATTAACATATATAAATTATTATTTTTATTAAAAAAATTTATAACATATCTATGGTGATGTTATTTGATTGTATGGGTTGTGGATGATCTTCGTAGGCATGGTGGTAGATACATGATACTTTTAAAATTGAAAATGTTATTGTAGATGGAATGTGGACCACAAATCTATACATATGATATTATACATTTTTTTCATGAGGTATGGATTTGTAGATATTCTATGATGGTAGAAATGAAGTGAAATGTATTTATAAATTTAAATTATAATAAAATTACTAATATAAGGGTAATTTCCAATTTTAATGGAAATTCCATGAATATGATACACAATTTTCCAATGGATTGATGATCTTTGGAACATTCTAGTTTTCCATAGCCACTAGTGGTAATGTATTTAACTATCAGGATATTCCTTATGATGTCAGATCCTCATAAGGCATACCCTTGACGTTGAATTATTTATGGGCATTAGTGGTTGTTACTGTGGGATCCCTTATGGCCTCCTTGTTGTGGATGGTGTTGATATTGGATAAATTTCATTGAGTTTTTTCATGACATATTTTATATATGGTTTGGTTATATAGGCTAGTGAGATGGTCATGTGGTTTTCAGTATCCACAAATATTTGGGGACCATGATGAGTAGACCACGGTGAAATGAACTGATTCATTATGTGTTTATGTTGAACTTGAGTGTATTTCATCATGATTTAGATTTCACCACAAAATTCATGTATTTAGACCTGAGAGGTGAGTTGTGATTGAGGGAACCTAATGATGTTTTAGTATGTGAAGAGATCAAGGGTAACCACAAAAGTTCCTCAGTTATGTTTTGACCATGATGAGAGTTTCTCCTCTTTTGATGTGTAGATCATAGATAGTATTTTCCCTAGGGTTCTTAATTTTTATTATTTGTTATATATTATATTTTTTTAATTCAAATGTCTATTATGGATTAATTATAATGTATGTAAAATTTTCTTTTTGTGGTATGTGATTCCTGCTTTAGGAAACATCTTTTAGAAATATCTGTATAACTATTTGTAGAGATAACTACCCTAGTGTAGGCCTCTGAAAATATGGTGTTGTTTTCCAATAGATTGAACTAATGTGTAGAAGCCATTGATACATATTATCTTATTAATTGATTGAGAAACTAATATACCAAAGGTTTCTATTACCTATTATCTCGACTAAGGATACATAGCTCTATTGTATATAAGAATTATAGTAAATGATATGCACTTAGAGACACACTGACTCTGGAAATATCATAAATGATCGATCTGGTTCTCAATACTAATGATTGACAATGGTATAAAATCTAGAACATTGGGTCGAATAATCTTGTGATGCGCTTAGTGGAATTAATACACAAAACAAACCAGATAATGTTGATTTTTTTATAGTTTTTTTCCCAATCAAGTCACATGTAGATGTTATGATAGATTTTTATTATAATATAAGAAAATTAGTGGATCCTTTTTTAATTTCATACTCAAACCATACCCAATAAACAATTTTACACAGGTATATGAGAAACTATTACATTGATGATGTAATAAATGGTCACGATGAGACACAAAATTAGGTTGGACAAGGTCGTGTGGTAATGATCAGGAAATTACATATATAATGGAACGAGGTCCAAAATAAATATATTATTGGAGACATTAACTTTAATTATATTTATCATGTTATTTATATTTGTGATCATCCATGTTTTGGTGTTTCATTATTTCTTTTTTGAATAAGAATCTTAGGCTCGTATATAGAATTTCATTATAACATATCTTACACTAAGTACAAATTATACTGAAATTATTCATTATATGTGTAATATTTGGTTATTTTGGATGTTATTTCATTCTATAATATTAGTGGATTAACATCTCCATGGAACCTAATTGGGCCATTTTTTACTAGTTACCGGCCACTGGTGTTTAGGGAGGTGCACCTGATGTCATATGGTGCGACTGGTCTAGCTACTATTTATATTAATCTATTACGTAATGTCATAAATTCCATGTACATCATGTCAACGGTTATAAAATGGAAACTATTCCATTAAAAATACATGAACTTTTGATATTAGCATGATTGACCATTGAAGCTGTTAATGTATATATCATTAGGAAGGGGACTTCCAAAAATGACCACCATGATAATTAAAGCATAAAAATCCAATACATGATGATATAGAATATTATCATCTAAATATATTTCATTTATTAAATATTTGAGCTGGGAAATGTCTCATTAAGATGATGGTTCCAATGTTTTGAAAAAGAAGCTCTGATTTACATTGAATGATATTCCCTGAACATAAAATATTATGAATGTAAACTATCATGAAATGATCAAAGAAAACACAAAATATAGAGTTCATGAGTTTACAAAAAATTGCATGGAAATTCATAATATTGTCCAACATATGTAGAAACTCAATGTTGCAATTGAAACATTTGAATGGATTGTTTTTTATATCATACTATTTCAATATAATTTTATAATAACCAAAATAAATATCAATATATAAAAACCATCGAATCCATTGAACTAATTATGGAATAATCTCACAACAAAATACTTATATAGTTCATGACTATCAATTTTTTCAAACACAATTATTTTACACCCAATCTTAAACACACATCGACATTTTTTTCGTATAGATGAAAAAGGTCCCACATTGTCACAATGGGACCATTGAAACCATTTTGTATAAAATTAATTATATAATTTTTCCAATGCAATAATATTTGTAGTTTCATACCACATTTATTTATTGAAATAATATAGAGACAATGGTATAAATCTTTCTTGAACTCAATATCAAAAAAAAAGGTGATAGTTACATAACCACTTTTGAAAATTTATTTAGAAACACCTCAATAATAATATGAAAAAACACTTCTTAAAGTGATCCGAATAACAAATATATACCTTATGGATAAGATGAAAGGGAAATCCAACAAACATGACACATATGATTGAACTTTTTAGAAACAAATAGATCTAAATTTCCTTCCACATAATGGTACATGAATATATTATTTACAAAATTTATAACCATACACATATTTTTTAACAGATGCATGCCTCCAATTGAATCAAATGGTGGTATATTATAACAATTTTTTACTAGAGGTGATTAATGAACCCCCATAAGCAACTAATAACCCCATAAGACATCAGATAAAAATATTATTTTCAACTATGTTGCATAGTAAAAACCAAGGAACTCAAATAATATTGACATTGAAATCCAAATAACTATTCAAGGTGGGAAAAATAAATAAATATAATACTAAAACATAAAATTTTTTAAATAGATATAATAATATAAATAATTAGTATATTGGTTGATCTCTATCCCTCTAAAATCAGGAACCTCCAAGTTATAAATCGTACCAAACAACATCTGTCTACCTCACTTATCCTTATAATTAATAACTCTATAGCTGTACTCCAAAAAATGTCACTGAGTGAGATAGACGACTTCATGTTGATCTACACAATATTTTTCTCATCTAAACAAGAAAAAATGGTGATGAACCTACTTATAATAAATCCCAAGTGGTACCTATTTGTGTTTCTAAACTAGATCTTTGCCACCAATTCCATGTGCACCATCAAGAATTTTTGGGACCTAGAACTAATGATTTTCATTATATCCTTGGTATAATAACATTGTAAATAATATACTATTAGATTAATTTTATCTAACATTTCATTTGAAATTTAAATATTTCTATTACTAATATCCCATTAATTGAAGCCTTGAATACATACACATTGGTGTTTATATATATATTTAAATTCTTCTAACAATGTTTTAAATAATTCAGTCATAAGATGATCTAATCCATGTAGACATCATCTCATTCATTGATAACGTTTTAGATTTTCATCACAAGAATGTAATTTAATTGGGGTTAATGGGTAGATAATAGGATGATGGAGTGGCTCTATAAAACAATACACTTTAGAATCATTATATGTGAAATGATCAGGGTAAAATAGCAGGGTATTATGAATTGAATCCAGATATGTTACATTCTAATGATCCTTAATTAAAGGAAGAGAAACCCATAATACATTTTAAATTATAATTTAATTTAATAGAATCCACTAAAAATCATTTAAACCTCATATTAAAATACTAACTCCCTCAACCTATTTAAAATAAAACCCATTGATAACACAAAACACCTATCAACTAATAAATAACCCAAAATATCTAGTGCTTCTTCTTATCATAGACCATACTAAATATATTTTTTTCTCAAATAACAAATAATCTACTGTAGCATTACCAATATGAGATAAATAACCCTTTTAATAATTATTTTGGAGTTATATAATGTTTTAGTTATTATTCATGAGAGTGTATAAGGTTTTAATGTGTTATAGAAATTTTTTATATGTGCATAAATTTATCATGGTTAGTGGTATATAATAGATAATTTCTATAAAACCATTTAAACAATTTTTTTGTTTCTATGACAGCTCATGTATGGAATTTTTTTAAAAATAGTGTGAATCATTATTATGAGAATGGGTATTGGTGACAGTGGAATCAAAATTTTTATCATACACATTATCAGACCATGTGTCCTAAACTTGATCCTTATACTCAATGTGCTTGAAATAATAACATGACTATGTTTGTATTCTAAAAATCATTTTATCCAATTTGCCTATTTTGATCTCATAATATTTCTTCTTTTAAGAGTTATTGGGAATTTTTAATTATCTGAATACATATTTTAATGGAACTATGTTACTTCTATATACAGGTTAAATGTTATTTCTGAATTTTTAATCTAAATTGCAAAATCATCTCAATTTCCATCAAAATACAGAAGACATGTAATAAATTATTGAATGATATATAAACATGGATTTATTTTTATATGGTAGTTTTTGAGTCAATTTAACTACATGAATATTAAACCTGACTTTGGTGGTTTCAATATTCTTTTATCCATAAGTCATAGAAAGGTTATTGTGTTACATTTCTTCTCTAATTATTATAAACCTTGTAGGAATTGATATTTAAATTAATTTATTCAATGTTCTAAGTAAACTCATTATTATTTATACATTGAAGCTATTTTATTTATATATTGTAATTAATTGATTTGAATTGAATTTTAGAATTATTTTTTTATTGGATTAAATTTTTTAATTAGTGATGGTATATTACATGTGTTTGATTTGATGGATTAAAAAAATATTGATATAATAAATGAAATATTTGAGAGTATATAATTAATAGGTGGTGTGTGATCCTGAAAACATTGTAAATTTTCATACCCCATTGGAATGGATTATTTTGTTAGACTGGTGGCACTAAGTGAATTGTTACTTAGTGAAGACATAGTGGTTCTTTCAGAAACCAATAATGATTTTGAGACTCTTAACTAACATGTATGCATTTGTGACTAGAGAATATGGAATGGTTATTCGATGTGGAATTAAATAATTAAATGTTTCTTCTTTGAATTAAAACTTCTTTATGAGGTTAATATTCATTGATGTACCTATCTTTACGTAAAATTATTTCTTTATCTGGTATCTAATGCAATCATGTCATGGAGGCATGAGTTGGGAAGGATCTAAGGGAAATCCTACTAGCTATGATTACTCACCCCTTCAATATTCACATTGGTGACTATTAATATTTTATTGTATTTGAATACAGTAAATTAGTTTCCTTTTATTTCATTCACGTATCATCATGATTATACATTCAACATATGATGGATAAAACATTTAGTACTTGTATATAGTGGGTGTTGTGATGCCACTTCAGTGTCTCTACACTGTGGCATCCTTCATTTTTTCTTCCACGCTATAAATTTTTTATTTTAAAATAATTTATTTTCCACGTTAGGATTACCATTATATTTATTCTTAATACATTATTTATCATATATATAATTTTGGATGTATTTATTTTTTTCATAGTATTTTATAGTAGGATAAAAATAAAACATCCCTCAACATTATAGTAAGCCCCTACAATTTTTTTCTTTCCATATGTGTCTTGGGGAATCACTATATATTAGTACAACCTCACACCAAGCCTAATCCATGGAATTGTCTTTGGATTTAAATAATAATAATATTTTTTTCATAAAATTTGGATTGTAGCTATTATATATAAAATTTGGAAACATTAACTGACCGCCATTATTAGTCAGTGATGAATTCATTAGGCTTAACATCAATTTAAATGGGTGTATTGTATATAAAAGAATTTGAAATTTGAAATCTCATTTTTTTATCTTATCATCCTTGGTATTTATAATTAGTCTATCAAATCAATCATTTCTAATGAGTCTTCAAAATATTATGTCATTCCTCACATTATTTTTAATGATTATTCTAAATGGGTTATAAATATTTTTATTTTTTGGTGATTTTGAATATTCTTGAATATTCGTTTGCTAATGATTGATAAATATGTTATGCATTTTTTGTCTTTATAAAGATGGATCATTTTGGAAGACATAGAAACCTATGAGAGGAACCACATATAATGTGGTTCGTCTTAAAAGAAATGTGACCCAAAAAGATGTTTAGAATCTTCTAAATATTTTCAATTTGGTGGTAATAAAAGTTATTATGGTGAATCATCCTAAGAATACAATGATATATAATTTCCGATATGGAATCCATTAATTATTTAGAAATATTTATAATCTAAAATTTCTTAATATATTCTTAATATAAATAAATCATCATATATTTCATTTGAACCTCATTTAATATATAGGTATACTCAGTAGTCTACATGTGGGTGGTTCTTGAACAATAATGGTTGAACTATTATATTTTCCTAGTATCAAACAAGGACTTATATAATCATATTATGTTATATATTCAATAAAAAAAATTCTAACCATATACCTTGTTGATATTTAGAATGAATGATTTAATTATATATTACAAAAAATCTATTAATGATGGCCTATGAAATAATAATTTTTACAATAGTTAGTTTATGTAATGAATTGTATGATAGTTCATATACAAAGAGAAACATATTTTAGTGAATTAAATGAATTTAAATTTCATCTACCATAGCTATTCCCAATAAAAAAATTGTATGGATTTGTTTAATAGAATGAAAAAGAAAGAAAACTGTATGACTAAGAATTGAACAAGAGGGATTACATACTAATATAAAAGAACATTTTGGAAGTATAATGCAATGAATAATATTAGTTAGAACATGCAATTTTATTTTGGTTTAAAATTTATTATATAAATGATTGTCTCTTTAAATTTTCCACCACACCCTAATAGATTTTTTTTTCAATTATGCTTATTTATAAAATAATATGAAAAATTGTATGACACCACTTAATTATTATAATAAATTTAAATATATTATAAGTTTAAATTTTATTTATATAAACATAGAAATATAGATATGGATATACATGTCATTTATCTCAAAAATTTTATGCTTTGAAAGATTGATCACATAATTATAATACTTTTCTATAGAATAATGTGAGGAACAATTATTCCTAGACCACCCTAACTCATCCAATAAATAATGAAACATTGAAAAAACACGGAATAAAGATGATAAATCAAGCTTATTTATGGTTTTATAATGATATTAACATACGATAAATTACATATTTCAACTATAATAGAATCCATTATTTTTAATATAATTTTAATAGATGCTATATTTTCACATTTTCATCCAACTATTTTAAATCTTTTTTTTATTAATCAAATTTGGTTATATATAATGATAAGTTCATATATGTGGAATATACACACACATCATTGGAAGAAACTGTTTAGAGGATTTAAATTTGTATATTTATGTAAAACAACATGTGGAATGCAATTTTATTTGGAAATTTTACTTTTAAAAAGGTATACCTTTGACATAATTCATAGAATGAATTTTTTATTATCATTGAAGGATAAAAAAAATTTAGGCTTGAATATTAATGATTTCACATATTGATGATATGGTGAATCTATTTAATTAAATATTGGATGGTATTTCCTGGAATAAATGACCATTATCATGTATAGATGGAACTATTTTATATCAATTCATATATTTTAATTTGAGGACAACTGTTGTAATTTTAATAAGAAAATTTTCAAACATATTGGATTAGTATCACAGTGTTATATTTTCTAAAAATACTGGTATTTAAATTAAAAAAATGTAAATTTTTTATTTTTTATTCTCATAGTGACATATCTGATTTAATTTCCAAATTATATAATCATAACAACATAATTAATGAAACAAAAATTTCGATTTGGGGATTTGGAATGTTATGGTATGATTTGACCAGGAACCTCGAATTGGGCTAGAATAGTTCATTTTTTCTCATGAAGAAAGATGGGTTTTTATGAATCTATGATTGTTATCTTAAAATTAATGATAAAAATAAGATAATAGATATCCACTCAAATTAATTGATGATATTTTTAACCAATATAAATGATTCAAGGGTTTCGTATAATTTATATATCATTTAATTTTCAATACCTCTATGATGGGATAAAATATATTCAAAAATAATATTTTATAATCCATTAATGTCAGTATGAATATCTAGTCCTTACATTTATGGTCAATAATTTTATTGTGGGTTTCATTGAATTAATTATTCATGTCATGTATAGGAAAACACACACATTGATTATGGAATTTGAGCACAAAATTATTATTTTTCATCAAAATAAAAAATACTATCAAGAATATTAAGAGAAAATGTTTATTATCTTTCTAAAAAACTAGTTATATATTGAATTAACATAATGTTGTTTGTAGTTAAAATTTTATTTTTTCTATGGTTATTAAATTTCAATGAAATAAATATCCATATTTCATAAAATGAGATAATTTTCCATATTGTGGGATCTTATAATGAATTCCTCTTAAATTCAAAATTTTCATCACATGGAAGGTTATCATAATATCTTATTTTATAATTCCAACATTTTTCATATCCCATCATAGTTATATATATAATGTGTATATTATTACAATTGAGTGATGGCTATTTGAAATCCCTTTCGGTAGATTTGGAAATGACAACATTGAAAAAGATTCATGTATTTCTAGTATCTGGGAACATATATGTGGTTTTTTAGGAATTATATATATTGGGATGGATTTGATATTGACAAAAAACTTCATGTAATAGAATACGTATCATTCATATTTTGAGGTCATCAAATTATCTGACTACAGAAATAGAATTTGTTCTGATGGTTTATTTATTGAAACTTTATTGTCAATTTAACAATAGATATATTTTCACCAAGTTCAATGACCCTTAAGGAATGAAACTCATATTAAAGAAAATGTATTTAAAAATGATACAAAGATAATGTATGACATATATACATGTGTCAGATATTGAAATTATTTACACTCCCTAAAATGAAAATCTGATGGATGTTTCTTTTAGTATAATATTCTTTTACTAATTTCAAATAGAATCTAAATTTTAGTGAAATATTAAGTATGAATAAATATATTTTTATAGATATCATTGAGAAGAATAAATTCATAATATTATAGCTATTTATAGTTATATTTTAGTTCTATTAACATGTTAAAAATGTATAAGGATTAGATCATGTTTCCCTACCATTAAGTGAAAAAGTTAGTGGTGTGTTTGGGGGGTAATCGAAGGAAGGAAAAATGTTATGATATCCATGGTTCATTTTAATGGTCATATAGATGATCAAAAATAATTTCATTAACAATTTTTTTTATTTATATCCACATAAAATATATTATTTTCCATGAATAAAAATGATATACAGGTGAATAAAGTATAATTTTTTTGTGTTATGGTATGAAAATAAATGTGGATAATTATGTTTTCAAATTTCAAAGATATTAGTAGTACAAGGATAAGAATCATTGTACTCATGGATTATAGAAACATATAACTATATCCATCTATAAATTGGTGTAGTATTTAATGGAGTTTGTCATCAGTTTACTGCGAACTATTTAGATATATGATTCAAAAAGGATGTTTATGGGCCAACCCACATGGTAATACCAATTAAGTATGACCTGTGAATATAATGTGGTAGCTGAAAAGAAAACAGCCTATAGTAAATTAGTGTTAATATTTCATGGAATGATAGATTTTATCATTTCCAATGAAGAACCTTATATTACATGTCATATTTAATAATTATTTCAAAATGATTTGGGAATCAAATTCACAATGATCATAATATATCATCCACAAAATCATGTGTTTCTAGAATTAATTATTTAAAACCTAGTACAAAATTTCATAAAATGTGTTACAGACATTTCAATCTTTATGAAGGATTATTTTCCATTATTGTATTTTTCATTCACAAATATTTCGTTGTATTCAATCTAGATGTACTTACTGATGAATTTTATATCTGAAATTCAATATTCCATGTTTTTTAGGTCGATAGTAGAGAAACATAAATTTCTGGACCTTTCAACATTCATTAGATGGATGATAATATTTAAATGATTAATAAATAGATATTTTTGAGACAAATCCAATATATATCTTATATGAAAATTCATCATCACACTTTATCCATTGATGTGTGAGGTCATGTTCTCAGTAATATCTCCTAATTACTAGGAAATTAAGTATGGGTTAAACATTTATTGTTGACTCCATTATATGGTAAACTATTTCATCAATTTGAATAAATTTGAGAGATTTTATTGTATTTTTATTTAAATGAATTTATTTGTTTTGATCATAATATATTTATTTTATAATAATTGAGGAAGTAATAGCGAGATTCTATCCATGTGATTCAATGGGATCATATTGATATGGAACCAAAGGAAATGTTTATTCAAGATCCATATAATATATTTGGAAGAAAACATTACATATTACCTGTAAAAAGATATAAATTAGTTTTAGGGCTATTTAGAAAACGTGAAATTAAAGATGTTGCATATGAATGTAAGATATAGATGTTAGAGTAATGGAATCAAAATTTACAATTCTCCAATAATAAATATATATGATGGTATATAATGATTAATGGTTGTTAGAATATAAGTCCACTAATATGAGGTAAGCCACCCTTATATTATTTTTTTTTCGTATGTAATATTGGTGTTTATTTTCATGATTTAATGCATGGATTTATTATTCATAAGGGTTTAGAGCCTATATGATTTGGGAAAAATTAGAGGAAAACTGCAGATATTCTATAAAAAACCATAAATGGTCATATTTAAGTTTCATGAAAGGTTCACACTTTTTACAAATATTATATATTCCAAGAGATATTGTAATAATTGAAAAAATATAGTTAGGGTTGGATCTGTTTTTTTCAAACCATGTTAAAAAACAAATATATATGGTGTTTAGATATAAGGGTATGTTAATGGTCACCTGAAAGTTTCACTATCCTTGTGATAGAACTATATTATGATTTTTTAATGAACCAAAAAATAGATGAAAACATTTTTATGATCATTGAATGTATAATTTTTCTCCTCTCTCCTCAGGATATGAATCTCTTATAAGATTCTAATCATTTTTAGTTATTCACATTAATAAGAATATTTGGACATATTTATGTGACTTGGATCCCTAGAATCATTGTTTAGTGTCCGTTTTTATCCCTCTCTATATATATAATCAATTTAATATGTATATATAATGTTATATTTGATATTTTATGGGTAGTTATATTATCTATGATATGTTTTAGATGGGATCTTGATTTAATCCATTTAAATAAATGAATATCAAGATTTGATATAGAGGATTATATATGGAGTTCATAAATTTTATCCCATACTGTGAGGTAAGAGGGTGATATTTATTTTATACAAGTTTTATGATCAGAAATCACATATATATAAATAATTATTACTGATTTTAATAATAATTCCATGATGATTTCTCATTCTAAATCCTACATGTGATAAATCAGAATTCTGGGATTTGAATTGGTTTTTGAAAATCAATCTTATTCAATCATATAAATTGTGAATTGTATGTATTTCACTGAACACATTTTATTTAATTATATAAAAACAATTGTTGATTTCAAAAATGATTTTATAGGACAAATTTTTCAGGGATGGGTGGTGTGAGAATTATTTCATTGGATATCTCCTGAACAATACATATATAGAGAACCTGGATTTTTTTCAATAGAAATTATATAATTTTATTTAGAATATTCATTACAATACATAGACCTATATACAATGACCATATATGATTAGTGAATTTGGAAACATAGAAACATAAAACCTAGTCCAAAATTTAAAAATAATACCTCCAAATAAATTAAACATGACTTTTACACTTTATATAGATATTATTCAAAATAAATATCTTCCAAATCTAGGTAATTAAAACAATGAATGGGTTTGATTAGATTATAGTTAATTTTAAACAATTTATATATTTTTAAAAAACATGATCATATGTGTATGAGAATAGAATAATATAATTTTCAAATAATACCCTCTATATCAAAGATCATAATGTTTAACCATTAAATAATCATTGTATGTCCCAAAGGCAAGAATTATAACGAAATCCAATAACATAAGACATAAGTGAATAAAATTGGGATAATACACGGAATATATAGACTAAACATAGGAATAAAAAATAATTTCATATTAGTCGAGGCATGGCTCCAAGACCATAATATTAGAAAAAGTTATTTTCTATGCTGGGTTTACAACCTATTCCTTTAATGAATTACTGAACCAAATTTACTTCCCAGTCTATCTATGTATTACTTAATAGTGTTCACATCCCATTAGATCCCCATATTACAAAATTTATTTCACATTCTATTAAAATCATTTATATATTAAGAGATATATTAATATTTACCCTTTGTGTTAAAGGGAGTTAATAGTCCCACCCATTACGAAATGAAATTGTATATGGGTTTGCCAAAAGAATTTGAAAATTCATCATATCATAAAACAAGAAATAAATTGGCATAATATATTTCATTATATCAAATACCATGGAGGAAATGTGTTTCATAATCATAGAATAACCCTAATAATAAGTGGTTTTAATAAGCATATACCCAGTGGAACAAAAATCAATTTCGTAAATATCATACAAAAAAAGACCATTTAGATAAAGATAAAGAATGGTACCCATGGATCATAACCTTATTAATGCATGATCAACATCAAAATTTGTAAAAATATATGGAAAATAATTTTTATGTAACATTTTAAACAATTTTTTGTGGAATATATCTATTTTATTTGAAACAGACTATTTAATTCATTAATCTTCTTGAAAAGAAAATTTGTTGACGACTATTTTAAATGAAAATAATTTCAACAATCCGATAAATATTATTTTATCTATAAATAATCATTTATAAAAGAAAATTAATCTTCAAATAAATCATTTTTATGATAGTTAGTAAATCCAAAAAAAATCTGTATATGTTAAAGAATCATTAATTTACTTCTATAAAAATATTAGAAAAGTTCCTTGATCAGAAAATGACAAGATGATTTATTATTAAAAATTAATTTAAGAAAAATATAAAGTGAATAAAATAATTTATATCAATTTTTTTGAAAATTATAAAATATTTTTTAAAATATTTTTTAGGGACTTTTTATTTGGTGGAAAATAAAAATCAGGCTGATGATAGAAATAATGGCAGATTTTTTTAAAAAAAATTCATTTCTATATTAAGTGAAAAAGACTGGGAAAATGGAACCATTATTTTATGATATTAAAAATCCAAACATTAGAAAAAAAATCATTATAAATCATTATTTAAGGATCATAATCATTCATCAATGGATGTACAACCATAAATAATCTTGATAAATGATGATATTTTAGCATTAAACTCTTACAACATGGTAACTCTGAATCATAAATCCCATGAATGAAAAAATTTAAATGAAACCTAAAATGTCAATATTATGAACATATTCAAGATATTACACATCAATGGGATTTAATATAAACACAAAAAAATTATATATGCGGAAAATAGAACAAACGACTCAAAGGAGTCATGAGAAAAAAATACATTACAATTTGTATGCCATTAGAATTATAATACCAAGGAAATAATGACATCGTTTGTAAACATAATTATAATGTGATTAGGTATATTAATTATATATGATTAAATAATCCAGTATATACACCACATTATAGAAATAGGTGATGAATATTGAATTAGTCACTCTGAAAAAAACATAGACTATAAATTCACTCACCTTAGGATAGGATTTCCATCATTATCATTAACAAAAATAATTAAAATATTATAATTAAATTAAAAATAACTATATAAATTTATATCATATGATATATGATTTTATTATGATGGTATATTATATTTTTTGTCGCAATTCATTGTTATAGTTATGTTTCAGGTAATAACAACTTTGTTTTTTATATTAGTTATAATTTGTTGTATTTGTGTTCATCTTACCTTGATCTTTATTTTATAATTTATTATAATGATAAAAATGATATATATATATTTATTATGTGTTTATTAATAGTTATTCATAAATATTTGTGGTAGAAAATAAAATTCATTGATCATGGAGATTGTAGGAAATACATACACTTGAACACTATTTATATTTTTCTTCATATTGAATGAGAAAAATTTATATGATATATAATTATTAAAAAATATTTTTAATTAGATATATATAACATATTATTTTTAATTACATCATAAACACATTCCATTTAAATCATTAATGAATCATATATCTGAAATTAGTGGTATCTCGCTATACACATAGGTGACATTATAATATTATGAAAAATGGAATGAATAATGTTATATGGGATATAAAAATTAAATAATAAAAAATATATTAAAATAACAAATATATTATATTATATTAATGTAATTAATAATTTTCAGCCATTATAGGTGGTAATTAAAAAAAGAACCACATCTGTTTGTGAAGCTGTCATCATTTTTTAGATTAATGATGATTTCATAACCCATTTGATATAATTATATGTTTTTGTACATCATAAACATTTCATGAAGACATATAAATATGTTTATGATATTTATTATTTAATATATTATTAAAATACAATGAATCTATGTTTTCTGTGAATGAAAAAATAAAGAAGTTCATTTATAAACATATACTATACATAGGGTCACTCTTTTTTCTAATCAACAAATTACATCATTGGTTGACTTTATTATCAATAAAAGGATTATAGGATGAGGAGAAGTAATATTATATATTATATTCGTATTTATTGGCTAAACAATTTTTTTATTGACTGAATATTGGGGTTGTTGTGTTGGCCTTTTATAGGTGGCTGAAAAGACATAATTTGTATTTTTAAAAAGAATATTTGATTTTTTGTCATTTCTAAATAACAAAATGATTAAATAAATAACCTTATTCAATCCATGAATAGGTATTGTAAAATTATTACTATTCTATGGATTTCTTACATGTTTCAATGTCATTTTCCACTTATGTATACTATTTTGCCTTTGGTAAACCCGTTTTCTCTTAATCAATGTGATTAATTTTAAATGTTTTCATTATTAATATTGACAAAAAATAATTATAAACATATTATAAATTATAATTTTTTTATAAATATATAACCCATTTGGACATATTTAAAATTTATAGGTTGCATAAATTAATTTAAAATTTAGTCATGCAGATGGGACGATACAACATGTATTAAATGAGAAAATGATCAATAGATCAAAATTTTTTTATCCCCAATTTCTGTGGGAAATTGATTAAAATGACCTAAATATGATATATATATATATGGAATAAATAATTTTTTAAACATAGTAAAATATAATTTTTCAATATTTTAAAATTTGATGAAAAATCATTTTTCAATTTAAATTCAATATTTTTCACTATTAATTTACAAATGAAATATATGAAAAAAATTGTCATAATTCACCCAAAGTTAATCATTAAATTATGAACTAAAAAACTATGTTAATCTTATTAAATTAATATTATAATTTTTTAAAAAAATTAATTAATCATCATTCACATAATGACTCAAAATGTAGTTATTTTGGGAAAATTATTTTTTAAAATCATATTAGGTCTTTACCGATAATTATTTATTTTATTTTAAATATTATTAATTAATATAATGAAAATTATTTAAAAATTATTTATTTCTATTCAATGTAATATGTTAAATATATCAGATATAATTGTCATTTTAAAATAACTATAATATAACACTTTTTTGGAAAAACTCAAAGTTACAAGGTAAAGATGTCTTCATTGAAGCGTAAAACTAACTTGGGGTAGTATATAATGAAATTTATAGTTTTTTTATCATCTAATTAAATATATAAAAATTTTAATTTATTCAGAAATGATTTTTATAATAAATTAAGGTGTAGCATTTTATGACCCTAAAAAAGAATTTGGCCCTCGAAATTCATCACCCTGGTATAAATTGTTCTATAAAATTATATCGTTATCTTCCCACATAGATACAATAATAAAATGGTTTACCCACAAAGAATTGACATTATGTGTGACATTTGTTAATGAATTTTTTTGTAAAATCTGTATTTTTAACTGGTTGTTCCCCATTAGACATTTATTTCTCCAATAGTATGACTTTTGAATTCATTACATTTGAATAGTCTACTGTATACTTAATCCAACGAGATATATATAATGTATAATGGAATGAATATAGATTTGGTAAAAGTTCCATGATACATTACCTCATGTTGATACAACTAGGAATCTCAAAAGGACTGATATTCTAAGGGACAAATATCCATTTATTCAAAAATATCATAACATTCTTCTGTAGATAAATTCAAATAATCAACTAGTCACAAAATTAAATTTATAGATCATGTCAATGATTTTGACCATAGAATTGATGTCAACATTACATTTCCTTGAATATATTGTGAATTAAATTAACTTCCTCTTCCATTTGTTGAGTTATCTTAAGTCCCAACTATATTATTTCTCTAACATAATTTAAGCATATTTGATATCTATATTTACTCCCATATTATTTTTAATAATGATCCATATGATTTTATGATTAAATGATATTTTTGTATGAAAAATAAAATAGGGGACTCTGTTGATTCCAACATCATTTAAAATCTACATAAATAATGAAACATATTCTATTGGGTTTGAATTGTTCATTCAGATAGGTCATCCATCCGAGGATGATAAGAAGTCATGAAACAATGTTTCGTATCAAGGTCTTTCTGAATACTTATCAAAGACATTCTTCTAATTATCAAATCTTGATCATATATAATTAAATGTGGTATTACATGAAACCTTACCTCTTCTATAATTTATATCCTTGCAATCTGATCCAATGAAAACCCATCTCTAGCAGTCATGATTTTTTCTTACTTATTAAATAAATAAACTATCATCGATATATATTTGTTTTATTTAGACCTTTTTTGAATTCAAAATAATAAATAAATAATTTTTACAATTTTCTTATGTATTCATTAATGTATGTAAAATCCCCTTATTATTTTTTCTTTTACCATTAAATAGATGACATAACAATCACCTAGATACAAAATTTTCATATCCCATTTCATTTCATCTCATAAAAAATTTTAATTCAAATCTTTATACATCATAGTACTGCTAGGAATAATAGATGATAATGAACTAGGATCATCTTTTGACAACTCCTTCATCACATCTGGTATGGAAGGGATATATACCATGTTCAAGAACCATATAATTCTATCATGATTAAGGTTAAACCCATGAAAATTTATAACATTATTTTCTAGACATACAAATTCCTTCTTCAACTTTTTTATATTAACATGGACAGATAGTTGAACATTCCTCTGTAGAAGATATCATTTGATTCCATAATTATTTTTAAATATTTCCATAACAAATCATGAATAATTATATCCTTTATGATACTCATCATGGATCCTCTAGAATGATGTTTTAGACACACATCATCAACTTCCTTGTTAGCTTTCATATGGTTGTAATGTATTGTGGAGTCATAATCATTTATCATCTCTAACCATCATCCCTAACTAATGTTCAATTCCATCTCTGTGAATATATGCTACAATATTTTATGATATTTATATATATCACACTTCTACCAAAAAATAGAAATTCTATATTATTTAAATTAAAACATTTCCATTCAAAACTACAATTCTGGAGTTTGGTAATATTTCTCTTGAATATTCACTTATACTAAGGCATAAATTGGAACTATTTTATTATTCATGAAAAAATATCCAATTTGTTTATATGAATATCAATATAAAACAATAAATTGTACACTATACTATAATTTATTGACATGAATTCATAATAACCTTTCTTTAGTTACATGAAATTATCCTCACATTCATCTGACCAAGGAATGTGTGTTCCTTCCATGTTAACATTGTCCGAGAATTAGGTAATCATGAATAATTATCCATTAACCATATATAATATTTGGCTAAAGCAAGAAAACTATTCATCGATGTCATCATGGTTTTCTAGGTCAACATTCAATAGAATATGTCTTTGATGGATCTGCTAATATATGGTCTCTTGTGAAAACATGGCCCAAAAAAGATATACATTTCATCAAAAATTCAAAATTTTTAAATTTTCATATATTTTATTCTTTTATAGGGTCTTTATTATGATAATAATGAGCTATTAAAGATCATCCATACACATATAATATTTTATAATATCATCTGTAAATACTATAAAAAGATATCAAGGTAGTCACTGAAGGATCTATTCATTAAATACAGGAATATAATAGTGGAATTAGTAATAATTTAAGTCATAAAAATATATTCCTTGTTTCTATACCTTATATATAATTATGTCATTAGAATATCATCCTTTATAACCCTGAATTTACGATATACCAAATAATGATATATCTTTTAAATTTTTTGATCTTCTTGTAGTTGATAACAAAAGACATCAATACACGGATGATAATTGATGATGATATTGTTCATCTCATGATAATAAGTGATGACTAAAATTTATCTATAATTATTTTAAAAAAATTACATGGTCAACCCAAGGTCACACAGATGGATGAATGATTCCATTTTCATGTTTTTTTATGGAGTTTCTTGTTCAATTCATGTAGCTCCATCAGGTCCATTCTATAGGGAGTATTCAAAATTAGTTCGATAAAAGGTATGGATTCTAAAAAAAACTACAAATCATTTTTTGGTTGAGGAAAAGGAAACTATTATCTAAATTCATAAACAACATACTTCAACATAGGCTTATTTTCGATGTTGAGTTTTTCCCCAACCATTTGAGATATACATCACTTCTATATGAGAATTAACATCAATGAAATGGATGTACTATCAAAATGTATTTTTATAAATATAGTCACATTAATAGATGACCATATGTTTGTTTGGAATATATAGTGTGACATACCTTACGAGATAACTAATGTTTTATTTATGTAAATAAATCTAATACATGCCTACAATGACATCAAATTCAACCAGAGGAATAATGACATGGTTTTTAGGATGTAAATTTCCTCCAAATTCATCTAGAGGGTAATCATAGACATCATATAAAATCAGCATATAGTTAGGGGTTTTCACTACTAATTCTATATCTAATCATATTAGTGGAATGGTGACACCCTAAAAATAATATTGTTTTACAAATGAATTGTATTATCCGATGGAATATATGAAAATTTTAGTTATATAGTGGATATTACATGTACCATTAACCATGATTACAATACCCCATGCATGCGCTTAAAAAACCAGTGCATAAATGATATGTATTGTTTTATTAAAGTTAATAAAAAATACACAACATTTATCTCTAAATAAAAAAATTTACCATTCTATTTTTTGGAGGATTAGATAAACCATACAACATAACCAAATTTTACACAAAAATATTTAAATAAAATAAAAGACTTAGTGTGTGTTAACTCTTTAATCAAAGTGAACTGTAACACCTGAGCGTTATTATGAAATATTTTATTTAAATAATTTTTATTCTTTATTTTCCTCCATTGAACTCAATAGTGAGTTTAAAAAAACCTCAAGATTAAATTATTATCAAATTACATTTATATCCTAGATGTTAGGTTATTAGAAATAATTATAACTAACTTATGAGAATTCATTATGAATTCATTGTCTCTAAATTATTTATAAAAAATATTAATCAATTAATCAATTTTTATTTTTGGATGATTTACTTTTGGTAATAATGCTAATGAGATATATATGAGTTATATACTGAATAAAATATTTTTAATATTCATCCAATAGATATTTTTTTCATGGGGTATGAATAAAACCCAATTTGTTGTATAAAACCCTATTTTTAAAGGTTAATTTTACACCTTTGATTAGAGTCCCAATTTTAAATTTAGATTTTGACACATCAATAATTTTTATCTGACAACACAAAAATTTTATTTTATCTGGGAGATAAAAATATACTTCGAATAAATTTATGATATATTTCTTATAACTTTCATGTTTTGATGAATAATAAAAATTCACTAAATATTATTTAATTATTTTTTTCAACGGGATAATTTATATAGTAAAATTATCATATAAAATATTTTCAAACTATAAATAGAATATATTTTTGTCAATAAATTTAATTTAATTCATTATCATTAATTTTACATTGAATTGATAGTAAAAACCATTTCAGTTTTTTGCAATGTTTAAACTTCTAAGACTCGTCTTGTCATTTCAAGAACCAGATTAATTTAAATTTAATTTTTGGAACTTCAATTTTTAAAATTATTAAAATTTGATTCCATATTTTTAAATTAGTAGGCCCATATTATGTATGTATTTATTATACATTTATTTTTGGGCATTATGAATAGTTACTTTGGTAATTATTTTTATTACCACGGGTAAAGGTAAATCGTGTAATTAATGGTAAAAATAATTTTAATAAATTACTTTTAAACCTATAAAATCCAATTGGAAGACTAAATTAGACTATAATTAACTATATTTATAAATTAAATCACTATATGGCTACTTACCAATGAATATGACATGAATTTAACAAAAACTAAAGACTGTGACAAAATGTCACAATCTCATTTTATATAATTATATTAATTTTAATATATGTACAACTAGGATATAATATCAACAACAGATATTATATAGATTTATAAAATAATTACCTATGTAATAGGATTTTATTTATAATTTTTAGAGATTAAATAATTACGTTTTATGATGACATAATTGAGATTTAATAATTATTTAATTAATATAAATACAAAATAAATGTATTTAAAAATGTTAAAATAAATAACATAGTAACTAATAAATGTTTTACATTGATTTTATAAGTGAATATGATATTGTTGGAGTGTATTTAATAATTTTGGTTTGAATATTTCTCTATTATGGATTTTTTTAAATCAAATAAATGAATAGTTTAAAAAGTCACATCATAAATATTGTAGGAAAATAAAATATTATTAAATTATTTAAAAATAATAAAAATATATATAATTTACCATGTTATAATTATAATGTTTAAAATGTCATAAAATATCCATTTATGTTGAATTAACACCATATAAGTAAATACTTGTAACCATTAAATATTTAGTATTTTATTTCCACTATTAAAATTAAATAGACTAACTAAGTTGTTAAATAAAATGATAATTCATAAATTGAAAAAAAACACACGTATAAAATTTAATTTATGATTATATTACAAAACTATATAATCTCATCTCCAAAATTGGGAAATTTTGGAAAATTATATTATGTGTTTTATTTTTTATAAATTAATATTTTTGAGCATTCCAAAAGTGCCCATTGTCTCAATAATAAAAGGGCACCTCCTCCCTCACCTCTTATCGTTATTTTGAAATTTCTAGCTCACCAAAACACTTCTATTTTTTATTTATAAAATTATCTTTTTTCATTGTAGATGTTCTGGTATTCTTTAATGTGCAACTCTAGTTCAAAAAGATGAAATTTAAACGAGGCATGTTGAGGACGAGGTAATCTCAACTACCAATTATTTAAAATTTCATTATTATTATACATACTCTTCATTAGTAGTTTAATTATGACGTAATAAAATCAGTAATGCTAATATATTGATATTTTATTATAATGATTAAACAACCTTATTTCACCTTCTATCCAACCTACAAAAAACTAAATCACTACTAATGTGTATGTAAGACTTACCATCTCCACACCGTGGTGTAATCTGTTTTTCACCACCAACATACTTGGATGGGTATAATGGTCAAAATAATTACTATATAGATCTATTATTAAAATATACTAATTTTGAGAATTTATAAACCAACCATTTAAAAAACAGTCAACAATAATGGGAAAGATAGTGTCGCCCGTGCATATGTATGAATTACTGTCTCCATAGTGCGATGTGATTAATTATACAAAATCTTAAATAATGAATGATTATACAAATGAATTTTATGAATACATATGATATCTATTATACTAATACCATGATTTAAATGATATAACTATATCCTGAAAGATGGATTAGCACTTATTTGACAAAACATGCATAAGAACAATAACAAGTGACAGTGAAATGATACTAACAAATAGACGAACATATCATCATAAATGTAAACATTAAAATGATTATTAATCTGGAATATATATATATCATTATTTAAATAATTTTACAGTAGTATCAGATATATACAATGGATATCAAAACCTAAGGTAAGGTATAACTTTTCAAATCACATTAATTTTTATGTAAGATTGTTTATTTTTAAGTATTTAATGGGGTATATTAATCATCTACATCCATGTTTCCTAAATATGTATCTAAAAAATTCATTGTATCTTTTTATAATTTTTTAATTTCAATTTTACACATTGGTTTTTTTACTAAATGGTATGAATGTAATCTTTCATCATTTTCATTATGAGGTACTCTTTGACTATTATGGAAAATATATGATAGGAATGTTTTTTAACATGTACGGTATGAAATTTTTTTTATGCTTTCATAATTCATTATTTCCTTGATTATTCCACTAAAATTTAACAATGTTATTTTTATATAAAATAATTTCTTCTAAAATTGTATTCCATTTTTTATAAAAAAAAAATAAGAAGAAATGATATTTTCCTCGGGAATTAATGTCAAGTGTTTTCTAAAAATTATTTTCATTCTAAGATGAATGTAATTAAATAGGGTTATATTTCTATCCCTGTTATTACTATGAATTTATTGTTTTTATGATGTAATGATATTGGTTCAATCCATTTGTTCTATATCAATTATGATTGAATGGTGTATAATAATGCCATTTTATCTCATGGATTATGTTGTGGTGAATGTTTTTATGTTTTTGTGGAGTACATAATAATCATTTCATAATTTTATTTTTGGGACTTATATCTCCCTCCAATGTATTGGGTAATGATTTATATCTCATAGGATAGACATGACTAGAATGTCAAGTAAATCTGGTTTAGAAAAACAAGGTAGGAATGGGGACTTAACTCAGTTCTATAATAGTGTTTTTCCACTATGATGGTCTTATAAATGATCCTTGGATAATATAAATTTATATTCTATTCTTATATATATATGGCACAAAAATATCATGTTTTATGTTATTTTAATTACATTTAACTTCTATAATTTTTCCCATAACATGATATTATATAATTTTATATTCATGATAAGATTGTCAAATGTTATATTCTTATGAATATGATATAATTGTTATTTATTATTTTTAAACATACTAATATATTGATCTCTACCTCTTTTATGTTTCGTTTCCACATGTCATGAATAAGGGAAATAAGTATGATACGCCAAAAGGCTTCTAGTTATGATGAAATAAATTAGATACAATGAAGATGATTTATTAACAACTTGATAAGGTTCCCCTGTTAATGAGGACACTATACCTATACAGCACATTCATGGATCTTGTTATATGTACTAATTAATATAAATAAATTCTAATGTAACGTCAATGTATGTAATGTATGGGTTGTTATAGTGGGTATCATAGAAAAGGAATAGTTAAAATTTAGAAACTGGGATGGGAAAGCATTGGTAAGAACCCTAAGGATATATCTAAGTATATGATACAATCATAGTGGCTTAAAAATGACCATGAATAACCTAGGATAAAACCTAAACTGTCTTAAATTGATATTTTATTCTTGATTATGTGGTTTCACTTTAATGACTACTATTGGTTAATCCATGCTTCCTGGTTTTATTCTATGGATGGAACACGACGGAACCATGCTAATGATGAATGTGATAGAAAATTTAATTATTTTCCCCATGAGAAAAAAAGTGTTATGGTAGGTGGAATGATTAATCTTGTAACTAAACTAAAAAAAATTTCTCAAGAAATGAATGATACCTTACATACAAACGAGAAAAGGATGCAGAAAACTTTTGTGGAATCCTTTATGAAGAATTAGCCACCATTAGTCAATGGGTCTTATGACCTATTAGTGGTTGAGAAATGCATCAATAAAACTGATAAGTTATTTTTAGTTGTACAATATTTGGAATATTATAAATTTCTATTAACATTATATCATTTAGAAGTTGAAGCTAATAAATGGTGAAATCATATGTAGAATATGAGACAAAGTGATGAAATTTAGTCCATATAATGAGATGAGTTCAATAATTTATTTTTCAATAAGTACATTCCTCACATTCATTGAAGAAAATCAAGAATTAGTTCCTTTAAATTAATAAAAAGGATGATGAATATATTTGTACCTACTATAAAAATTTTAAAACACTTAAAAGTTATGATTCTAGAATTATTATCCGACCCAAAAATAAAATTCATCCATTCTATAGTGGATTAAAAAAATACTCTTAAGATAATTATCTATAAGGGACGTCAATAGCAACAAGTAAATTTTTCGATATGCCTTCAATGTTTATATGGATATTAAAGTAACCCACCAGTCATATTTTTTTGATAAGAAGTGAAAATGGAATTAAATAGAAAATATAAATACCACACTGAAGAGATGATGAAGTTTTCCTTATGCCCAAAGTGAGGAATGAAACATTGAGGGAATTTTCTTAAAGGTACTATAAAATGTTTTATGTATGGTAAATAAGGACATCAAGGAATTGAATGTTGAAGTGTTTGGAAAATATGTCTAATGATGTGAAGAAAGAAAAGGCTACATTGAATGCACCTCCTGAACATCAATGGTACAAGTGTAATAAAATGAGTCATTATTCCAATTAAGGACCTAATCCAAGGGTTATTGATTATTAACAATGTCAACAAACTCATAGGGCCAAAGACAAAGGGAAGTCATATGCAATCACTATCAGCGATGTGGAATATGATAAAAAAGTTGTGAAAGGTACACATACCATCAACACTAATGTATAAATTGATTTATTTTAATCCATATGAACCCACTATTTTATTTTGGAATAATTTTCTATGGTTATCAATTTATTACCTCACCAATTATATGTTTATTTAGTTTTGAAAACTCCAAATGGCATAACAGTTTCTTTAAATATTTATAATTTTTCTCAGGTTTAAGTTTAGAAGAAAGTTATTCCTACAAAACATGTGATCGTTCCTATAGTGTAATTTGATGTGATTCATGGAATAGATTGGATTTCTCTATTTCTATATCATATCAATTTACATGGAAGGGAAGCCACATTTCATATTCCAGATCAATGTATGTTCATTTATCAATGAAATGATGAATATAACCTTCCAGTAGAAATTCCTTCCATCTTATTGTACATGATTCCAAATAATTATGGTTTTTATAAAAAATTGTTGTATAGAATCTCATGAATGATTACACTATCATTGTATGAATGTTTGATGATGTCTTTCTAGAGGAATTTCTTGTTCTTCCACTAATTCATGAAGTTATTTTTTCAATAGGAATCATAGAGGGTGTTATGCCAATTTCATATACACGTTATAGAATGACCCCAATTTAGTTGTATGAATTTAAGAATAAACTCAAAGATAATCTTGAAAATGTATTCTTTTTACCTAGTGTGTCACCTTGGTGAGAAACTATTCTATTTATTACAAAGAATGAAGGATCAATGATACATTGCATTGATTATTGACAACATGACAAGATCATTATCAAGATCAAATATCCTCTTCCATGCATTGATGACTTATTTGACCAACTATGTGGAGGTCAATAATTTTCGAAGTTTGATATTTGTTCAGGATATCATTAACTTAGGGTAAAAAAAGCAGGATATACCAAAGATGAAATTCTTTATAAGGTATGTACACTATGAATTTATAGTGATGCCTTTTGGTATTACTAATTCCCCTACTATATTCATGGAGCCATTGAATAAGGTCTTTAGATACTATGTTGAACAATTTGTTATATTATTTATTAAATGTATTCTTGTATATTCAATGAGAAAGCACTAACATGAAGATCATTTGATAATTTTACAGAAGACACCTAGAACAGAGAAGCATTATTCCAAATTTACCAGGTGTGAATTATTGATTTAGAGATTTTCATTATTGGGTCACATAATTTCATGAGAGGAGATATCATTGGATCTAGTAAAAAACTAGGTTATTAATAGAAGGTTCATAACAACAACAGTAACTAAGATCCAAAGTTTTCTTGTTTTGGATCGATATTATAAATGATTTATAAAATAATTTTCAGGATATTATAATCCCCTAACCTATTTGAATTGGAAAGTTTTTATGTTCGACTGGACAAAGGAATGTGAAGGGAATTTTAAAGGGACAAAAAGAAAGTTATCCAATGCACCTGTTCTCACACTTACTTATAGTGGAGATATTTTTTTAATCTAAAATGATTCATCCAAAAATGGGATGTGATGTTTTCTCATGAAAAATCATATGGTGATAGATTATGTGTCATATCAGTTGAAAATTCATAAGAAAAATTACCCAAATCAGGACTTGGAGAAAGGTGTAGTACTCTTTTTTTAAAGATATGGTTGAATTATATCTATGTTTAAAGGCATGATATTTATTCTGTTCCTAAATGTATAACATATACATTCACACAAATAGAGGAAAATATGCACCAAGAATGTTGGTTGTGTTGATTAATGATTATGAAGACTCAATACATTACCACCCAAGGAAAGTGAACAAGGTGGCAGATGCTTTGAGTCCAAATGTCCTTGCTAGATTATCTATGATTAAGATCATAAAAGATACAATATTTATAGATTTTCAATGGATGGATGAATAAATATTAATGATTGGGTAGAAATATTATCTTTCTAAAATGAATGTTTCACTATATATACTAGTGTAGATAAAAAATGATTAGAAAGAAGTTGTAAAGTTACAAAAGAAGGTGAAAATTGTTCATGAATTCAATATTGATTATGATGAAATAAAAACTTTTAGTAATTGAGTTTGTATTCCTCCTATACATTAATTAGAGAAGGATCTATTAGATGAGGCTCATAGTATTTCATTCTCTATTATCCCTGGATGGAAAATGATGTACATCGACCTCAAGGAGTACTTCTGGTGGGATGGCATAAAAAAGATATGTCGCTGAATATTGTTGTACCTCTCGTACCCCTCGTGGTTTTATTTTCATGATAACAATCACTCTCTTATTTATATAATATTGTTTTAAGTGTTTTTGGATGATAGACATGATTACAGGTGGCCAAGGAATTGGGCCAAGAAAGCAAGAAGGCAAAATGGACTGAAAATCAGTCCACCGGCCAACCGATGGAGGCCTGGACAGAAGGCATCCCTCTGTCCAGACCACCGGCCAACCGGTGTCCCACCACCGGCCAGCCGGTGGCATCTTTTAAATAGTGTTTGCTACTGCCTTCTCACCGGCCAACCGGTGGCCTCAGCACCGGCCAGCCGGTGGCACCCAGCCAGAACATTGTTTGCTACTGCCTCAGCACCGGCCAACCGGTAGCCTCCTCACCGGCCAGCCGGTGGTGCCTGAGCCCGAGCCATCTTCCATTTTGCAAGCACCGGCCAACCGGTGGCTATGCACCGGTCAGCCGGTGGAGCCAGTCAAACTAGCTGTTGGGCCTTTGACCAGACCTGTCCACTTGCCTCCCAACGGCTTCGAAGGCCTCTCCAACGGCTCCGAAGACTCCCAACGGCCATTTTAGTGTTCCCCCTCTATAAATAAAGGACTAGGAATCCCCGGAACAAAGTCGGAACCATATCCAAGCCACGGAAGCTCACGGGACACATTTTGATCATTTGGCGAACCTCCGGCGGATTCCTTCAAGGAACCTCAACTTGCTCCAACACACTTCCACATCCAAGGAGCACCACCAAAGAAGCTTGGGAGCTCCCTTCATCAACTCCAATCAATCATTTGGCGCCCAAGGCTTCCTCTATTACGGTTCTTCATTGTTTTATTTATTTTGAGCATCAATTTGGGTTTGTGCCTACAAACCCCCCACTTCTTTCATCTCTCTTTCTTTGGGTTCTCACACCACCTTCAAGGTGTGAAGAGGTTAGTCAAGCCTTTCCTTTTAAAAGTCTTGAGACATATGTGATCTAGCCTTCACCTGTAAGAAGGATAGTGGGTTCTTACTCAACCATTAAAAGTAAGTGGGTTCTTGCTCAACCATCAAAATCAAGCTGTAATAGGTTCTAGACTAACCTGAAAAGTCTAGTGGGTTTCTTGCTAAAACCATTAAAAAACAAGCGGTATTAAATTTCTCAACGGTTGTGTTGGGAGCGGAGACATAGGCTTGAGTTTAAGCCGAACTCCGTTATCAATTGTGTGTCTTGCCTCTTTTATTTCCGCTGCACTTTTATCTTTGATTTTAAATTGTTAAATTTTTTTAAAAGGCAATTCCCCCCCCCCCCCCTCTTGCCATCACTTCCTTTCTTTCTCCGCCCAACAATTGGTATCAGAGTCAAAATTTGAGTAATACCTTCACCGGTTTCAAATTTAAGATCCATTGTGATGGCTTCCACTTCTTTCGCCCCCGAAGGCTATTCATTGGGTCGTGCTCCATTCTTTGATGGAACTGACTATACATATTGGAAAACCCGCATGACCGCTTTTCTTAGAAGCATTGGATATCCTATTTACAAAATTTTCATGCATGGTTACAACCTCTCATCTCCCGATGAATCCAAATGGACCCAATCCGATATTAAAAATTTCAAGCTTGATGGCAAAGCCATGAACGCTCTTCATTGCGGCCTTGATCGTAATGAATTCAATCGAGTTTCCACATGCACCTCTTCACATGAAATCTAGAAACTATTGGAGGTTACCCATGAGGGGACCAACAAAGTCAAGGATACTCGATTGGATATGTATCGTCAGGATTTTGAGTCTTTTACCATGCATCCATCTGAAAATATTACTGAAATGTTTACACGTTTTACTGATGTTTGCAATGGGATAAAGTCCCTTGGTGATGATGTGTCTGCAGAAACGATGGTCAAAAATATCCTTTTGATCCTACCAAGCACATGGGCACCAAAAGTCACGGCAATCCAAGAAGCGAAAGACATCAAGAATATGCCGGTCGAAGAGCTCATCGGATCCCTAATGACCTACGAGATCACCATGAGGAGGCAAGCTGAAAAGGAAGGCAAACCGATCAAAACACCAAAGAACATCGCCTTCAACGTTCAACAAGAAGAAAGCTCCTCCTCCTCATCGTCTTCCTCTTCAAGCGGCGATTCCGAAATGGAGAATCTTGCCCGCAAAATGCACAAGTTCATGAAGAAGCACAAGAAGAAGAAATCCCGCAAGGCTCGAAAGGAAAGACACGACGAAAAATCCGAGCCCAAGGTAACATGTTATGGGTGTGGCGAGAAAGGCCATTACAAGCCCGATTGCCCACTCAACAAGAAAAAGGCCAAGCAAAAGGAAAAGAAGAAGGCATTCAAGGCCACATGGAGTGATAGCTCCACATCCTCCTCCACCTCCTCATGCAACAACAGTAACAAATGCCTAATGGCATTTCATGAGGTAACATCTTCCGACTCCTCATCCTCTAGTTCTTCAAATTCTTTCAATCATCTATATTATGAGGATCTCCAATTTACAAGAGATCAATTGGAGGAAGGTTTTCACGAACTTTCTTCCAAATTTGTTTCTTTAAAAAAGAATTTCAAAAAACTTTCTTCCGAAAAAGGACAACTTCTCAAAGAAAAGGAGGAGTTGTCCCTCAAGGTCCAAAACCATCCCGATGTTGATTCCATGGAATCAACAATCAAGGACTTAATGGAATCCCTAGCCAAGTTCACCCAAGGGGAACAAAATTTGACCAAACTCCTAGGTTCACAACGCATATCTAGAACCACCGAAGGGCTCGGCTATTCCAAGCAATCTTCCTTTTCCCATGCACCTACTATTTTTGTAAGGGGGAGCTCACAATTTAAATTTTTCAATTATTGCAAAAAACCCGGGCACTTAATTTATGAGTGCAATTGCAAAAATGACCGGTATGGTAGGCCCAAAACCATTTCCCTTAGTGATGAATTTTATAGGAGAAGACCCGCCACTAGACAAGTATGGATTGACAAATCCCTTTTAGCGAGTCTCTCCGGGCCAAAATTTGTTTCGGTTTCAAAAACCTCTCCCCGGTGATTTATTGTTTTTATTTAGGGGGAGTTAGGATCTTTAAGCCTTTTTGATTTCAATTTCAAAATTCTCATTTCAAATTTTTGATTCAAAAATTTCAATTAAACACTTTCAATTCAAAACTTTCATTTCAAAATTCTCATTTCAATTTTTGATTCAAAACTTTCAATTCAAATTTTTTTTATTCAAAACTTTCAATTCAAATTTTTCGATTCAAAACTTTCAATTCAAATTTCAAAAATTTAAATTGTTTTAAAAACTCTATCTTGTTTTTCAAATTATTTCCCTCAATCAAGTTTTATGCCCCGTGCTATTTTGATAATCACAAATGGGGAGAAATTCTTGGTTGATTGGGGGAGAAATCTTTCTCTCATGATTTCAATCTTTTACATTGTTTGTTTCAGTGATTGTGATCATCAAAATAGGGGGAGATTGTTGTACATCTCGTACCCCTCGTGGTTTTATTTTCATGATCACAATCACTCTCTTATTTATCTAATATTGTTTTAAGTGTTTTTGGATGATAGGCATGATTACAGGTGGCCAAGGAATTGGGCCAAGAAAGCAAGAAGGCAAAGTGGACTGAAAATCAGTCCACCGACCAACCGATGGAAGACCACCGGCCAGCCGATGGAGGCCTGGACAGAAGGCATCCCTCTGTCCAGACCACCGGCCAACCGGTGTCCCACCACCGGCCAGCCGGTGGCACCCAGCCAGAACAGTGTTTGCTACTGCCTCAGCACCGGCCAACCGGTGGCCTCCTCACCGGCCAGCCGGTGGTGCCTGAGCCCGTGCCCTCTTCCATTTTGCAAGCACCGGCCAACCGGTGGCTATGCACGGGTCAGCCGGTGGAGCCAGTCAAACTAGCCATTGGGCATTTGACCAGACCTGTCCACTTGCCTCCCAACGGCTCCGAAGGCCTCTCCAACGGCTCCGAAGACTCCCAACGACCATTTGAGGGTTCCCCCTCTATAAATAAAGGACTAGGAAGCCCCGTAACAAATTCGGAACCATATCCAAGCCACAGAAGCTCACGGGACACATTTTTATCATTTGGCGAACCTCCGGCGTATTCTTTCAAGGAACCTCAACTTGCTCCAACACACTTCCACATCCAAGGAGCACCACCAAAGAAGCTTGGGAGCGCCCTTCATCAACTCCAATCAATCCTTTGGCGCCCAAGGCTTCCTCCATTACAGTTCTTCATTGTTTTATTTATTTTGAGCATCAATTTGGGTTTGTGCCTACAAACCCCCCACTTCTTTCATCTCTCTTTCTTTGGGTTCTCACACCACCTTCAAGGTGTGAAGAGGTTAGTCAAGCCTTTCCTTTTAAAAGGCTTGAGACATAGGTGAGCTAGCCTTCACCTGTAAGAAGGCTAGTGGGTTCTTACTCAACCATTAAAAGTAAGTGGGTTCTTGCTCAACCATCAAAAGCAAGCTGTAATAGGTTCTAGACTAACCTGAAAAGTCTAGTGGGTTTATTTCTAAAACCATTAAAAAGTAAGCGGTAGTAAATCTCTCAACCGTTGTGTTGGGAGCGGAGATGTAGGCTTGGGTTTAATCCGAACTCCGTTATCAATTGTGTGTCTTGCCTCTTTTATTTCCGCTGCACTTTTAACTTTGATTTTAAATTGTTAATTTTTTTTAAAAGGCAATTCACCCCCCCTCTTGCCATCACTTCCTTTCTTTCTCCGCCCAACAAATATTTCCCTTGATGCTTGGTTTTTTAGAATGTTAATGATTGGAGACATATGTCTAAGGGTATGTTAGAACCATTACTAATACCTGAATAAAAATGTTAAAATATCAATATAGACTTAGTCATCGGACATCCAAAAACATCCCAAGGAAATAATGTTATCTGGGATATACATGATTTCCTTACAAAGATAGAACAATTCCTTACTATTAGAGAGGATTTGTCTCATGATCAGCTTTCCAGGATATATGTAATGTACGTGGTAAGATTTTGTGGATTACAACTTTTCATTATATTCGATCAAGATCTGAGGTTTACCGTGATGTTTTGGAAAATTCTTAACCATGCTCTGGATACTGAGTTGAGTTTCATTCTCATTATCATCCCCAGACAAATGATCAGTCTGAGAGGAAAATTCAAACTCTAGAAGTCATATTGATATCTTTCTCTATGGATATCAATGGTGGTTTGCATCAACACCTAACAATAGTGAAATTTTCAAACAATAATATTTTCAACCCAATATTCATATGCATCCTTACAAATATTTATATTTAAAGAAGTGTATAATTCCAAGTTGTTGGTATGCTGTTGTGGAATGAATACAATTAGGACATGATCATGTGGATGAAATAGAATAAAATGTCTGATCTATTAAAAAACACATAAGATTATCTCACAATCGAAAAAAATGATATGCTCTCAACCGAAGATAATACATATTGTATTATGTGGGAGATAATATATTCTTATGAATATATCGCTGGAATAGATTAATGGGATTTTGATATAAGGGTATGTTGAGCCCAATGTATATCATTTCATTTGAAATTTTGGATCATGTTGGGATGATAGATTACCGATTGGTGCTTCCACCGAATATCTCTCAAGTTCATGATGAATTTTATGTATCTCTTATGATAAATTATATACCCAATACTTAAAATGTACTATGATCAGAAGTCATACTGCTAGAGAAAGATCATTCTTATGCAGAACAACTAATAGAGATTCTAGATCATAGCCAAAAAAATCAGAATAACTAGAACACTCTCTTGGTTAATAATTTATGGAGCAACCAAAAATTTGAATAAGCTACATGGGAACATGAGGATATTATGGTGATATGTCCTTTTTATAAAATTATTGTTCTATCCTATTCATTAGGTTAACAGGAATAATTATAACTATCTTATGAAAATGCATTATGATTTCATTGTCTATCATTTATTAATGAATAATATAAATCAATTTGATATTTTTATTTTTGAGTGAATTACATTTCGTATTGAAATTAATGAGATATATATGTGTTATAAACATAACAAAATATTTTTATATACATCCATTGTATATTGTAGTCAGAGGGTTTGAGTAAAACCCTATTTGATGTAAAAAAACAAAAAAAATTAAATGTTAATTCTTCACCTTTGAATGGAGAAACAACTTTAAATTAAAATTTTGACACATTATAAATTATTATATGAAAAAATATTTTTTTGATGTAGGGTATAAAATTATGTTTTTTTTCCTGATAACACTCATTTTTTGATGAACAGTAATAATAAAATAAATTTTATTTGAAAGCAACATTTTTATTGTGATAATTTATATTGATAAATTATAATATTGAATTTTTTAAAGTATAAATTGAATATATTTTTATCATTTGTTATAATTTATGACATTATGATTATTTATACGTTGAATTCAACCACAAAAAAGACATTTCAATCTTTTATAATGATTTAACTTCTAAAACCTGTTTTCTCATTTCAATAGCAAGAGTAATTTTAAATTAATTAATCCATATTATTTTTTATGAATTTTTATTTTTTCTATAATTGGAATAATTAGTTCCATATTATGTTGATATGATACTTTTATATTTTTCATTATAAATAATAACTTTGATAATTGTTTTTATTAAAATGTTTTAATGTCAATCATTAAATTAAGGGTAAAAAAATATTATAAATTTACCGTAAGACCTGTTAATATCCAATTGGATGAATAATTTAATTATTATCATTTATTGTTCAAAATTTCATCATTTTATGGCCACATACAATTGAATATGTCAAGAATTCAATAAAAACAAATGAATGTGACAAAATGTCACAATCTCAATATATATAAATGTATTAATTTTACTATATCAATTTATATGACATAATATCTACTATAGATAGTCTCTTAAAAGGTAAAATAATTACATACATCATAGTAAATAATTTATTTTTTTAGATATTAAATAATTCCCATTAATGATGACACAATAGTGGTGTAAAAATTATTTTTTAATAGATATGTCAAATAAACGGTTATAAAAATATTAAAATAAATATCATATCATCCAATTAATGTTATAAATAAATTTTCATGGTGACTATGACATTTAGTAGTGTATTTAAGTTTTTTTAATTTATCACCTGTGTGGAATTTTTTTTGTCAAATAAATGAATAGTGTCAAAATTGAGACTATGAATATTTTATGAAAAAAACATTTAATTAAATTATTTCAATATAATAAAAATATTTAAAAATTATTAATACATAATTATAAGTTCAAAAATGATATTATATTTTCATTTATAGCCAGTTAACACCATATAACTTAATATGTATAACAATTAAATACTAGGATTTGATTTTACAGAATTTAAATAAAATAGAATAACTAAGTGTTTGTTAAAATTATAATAGTTAATTTGAAATGAAAACTTTCATTAATTTATTATAAGATGAGATTAAAACACAATATAATCTCACATTCAATATTTTTATGTTTTTGAAAATTTTATGTGGGGTTTTATTTTATTAAAAATTAATATTTTTGAGGATTCCAAAAGAGCCCTTCACATAAGTTATAAAAGGGAACCTCCTCCCTCACCTATTCATATAATTTTATCCTTAAAGTTTGATGACCCCCTGCCATTTTACCTTTTCAAATTCATTGTTATCATTCTATTTGTGCATTTCTTCTTAAAAAACAAAATCTAGTTTCCTAAGAGAAAATTTAATCGAGGCACGTTGAGGAAGATGTAATATCTTCTACTGATTATTTAAAATATAATTCTACTTCTAATTCCTCCTTATTAGTTGTCTCATTATAATGAAATATATTGAGTATCAATAATTTACAAATATGTTATTATAAATATGAAACAACCCTATTTCACCATCTATCCAGCCTACGAAAAGAAAAATCACTGCATGTGCGTACGTACAGCTTACCATCTCCATGTTGAGTTGCAATCTGATTTTCAACACCACTTAACATGGATGGGTATAGTTGTGGAAATAATAACTATATATGGTTATTATTACATGATACTAATTCTAAGATACTATAACCTCATCCACTTTAATACAATTTAACAATTATGGTAAAGATATAATCGCTCATGTGTATTTATAGCTTACCGTCTCCACAATGCAATGTGATTTGTTCTATATAGTCATCATTAAAGCATGATTATATAAATTAACTAAATTAATATATATTATATATAATATTATTATACCATTATGATTTTTTTTACAAAAACATAGAAATATGAATAATAACATGTCTGACAAAGCATGAATAAGAATATAAAGCGGTTAATTCAAGAATAACGAGAAACAATGAAATGTTACTAACAGATTGACGAAAATAAGATCATTAATGTTAAAATAAAAATTATTTTGATTCTGGAATAAATTAGTATAATTTTTTAAATCATTATATAGGATGTTCATATATATTCTAAGTATATCATACTTAGGGTAAGAGATATGTTTTCAAATATTTTTTTATTGTAGATTGTTTATTTTTATGTATTTATTGGGTTATAATTATCATCCACAGCCATGTTTCATAAGTAATTATTTAAAATTATTCTATATATCATTTTATAAATATTTAAAGTCAATTTTACCAATTTTTACTTTTTTACTAAATATTACGATTGGAATCTGTCATCATTTTTGGTACGACTTACATTTGTCTTTTTTGGAAAAAGTAAGAGAAGAATGTTTTTTAAATGTACATCATGAATTTATTTTTATGCTTTAATGTTTCTTTATTTCCTTGGATATTATATTAGAATATTAGAAGATTATTTTCTAAATATATGATATGTTCTAAAATTCTATGTCATTATGATGGAAATATTTTTTTACGAATTAGGGATATTTTCCTCAAGATTTAAGTTCATGTGATTTTTCAAAATTATTTTCCATCTAAGGTGACACTCTTTAAATAGGATAATATTTATATCACTATTATTACTATGAAATTATTGTTCTTTTTATGTAATTTTATTTTTCATATCTATTTTTTATTATAAATTATGATGGAACGATGATTAAAAAAATGATTTTATTTTATGGACTATGCTATTGTTAATGTTTTTATGTTTTTTTGGAACACATATTAATTTTTTAGTTATGATATGGATGGGACCTATATATCCCTCCAATGCATTGGGTAACTATTGATATCTTATGGGATAGACAAGACGAGAATGATAAGAAAATATGGTTCAGTAACATAGGAATGAAATGAGTAGTTAACTCTGTTCAATAATGGAATTTGACCACTATGATGGTCTTGGAAACGAAACTTGACTAATATGAAATGATTTCATTTGCTTATCTGTGTTTTCCACAAAAATTTCATGTTCTGTGTTATTGGGATTTCATTCCACTTTTATGAGTTATCATATGAAATGATATTTTGACATTTTATATACAGGATAATATTTTCAAATGTTAGGTTCTTATAAATATGATATGATTGATATATACTTTTTTTACCCATACAATGAATTTTATCTCACCTTTTAATATGTTTCTTTTCCACAGGCCATGGATAAGGTTATTAATAATGATACGCTAAAATAATTATAGTTATGCAGAAATAAATAAGAGACAATGTAGATGTTTTATGAACTATTTTTTTTTTATGATTCCCAGTTTCTAAAGACACAATACATATACAACCCTTTCATGTTTTTGTTATATGTTGTAATGAATATAAATCAATTTTTAAGAAATAACAATGTATGGAAAGTATGTTTCGTTATACAAATTCCATCTGAAACTCTACTAAACATATAGAAAAATAATATCAAACTAGGGGTGATTATTAAATATACCCTATAAGTGGATTTTAAAATATCACTGTAAATGAAAAATTTTAAAATATTTTATTTTCTAAAATAATTTGTAGAAGGGAGTTTTCAAAAAAAATTGAATAATAATTATAATTATCATATAATTTTGAAAAATATAATTTTCCCAAATACTAAAATTTATTATAAATCTACTTTTTTAGATATATATGAAATTTGGAAAATCAAATTCATTAATTCCTAATGTTATTGTTTATTCACTTGAACACTTATAAACATTAATACTCAAAGTCACCTTAGATCATAACACGGATTCATGGTTCACTCATGAGACATGGTGGACATAGTCTCATTATGGTTTATGTTCAATAACAAGTCCTTTAATGTTCTTAGGATAAACATCAGGTGTACAATAATGTGATCATAATATACCTCTCACCCACCATACAAAAGAGCTCGTGAGATTAACACATTTAATAATTCATTAGGGAGATCTATTGGTGCACCAATCGTAATTAGATTAATGTATAATAATGTTTCAATATTCAGTCGACATACCCTCTCTTCAAAATATCCATGTTTGATTTATTAGTATTAAAAAAATTATAACATGATTTTCTTTCATATGGTTCAGCTTATTTAAATTTTTAAGCATTAATGTGAATTTCATAAAAAGAAATTAATTGGATAAACATGTGTCATGACTGAAATAAATTTTCATGTAATCATACATATATATGTATATAATGGTTGTACATAATAGATATATATATATATATATATTCATTTTTATACATAAATTTTAATAAAACATGATTTTAATACTCACATGCGTGTATATTGATGTTAATAATAACACTTTTTTTACATATAATATTATAAAAACATAGATAAACATATAAACATCAATAGTAATATTTTTATATATATGTCCTAAATAATATTATTTCATATAGAAATATATAAAACATAAATAGATGATTTTCAAAAAAACATTGATAAATAATCCTATTACACAAAATGATATGTTTAGATATGATTTTAAATCCTAAAATAAAATGAAAAATAATACATATATGTACACATAAATATAAATAAATATATATATATTTTCACATATATATATATAAATTTACAAATCATTCGTAGGTTGATAAATTTAAATTATAGTAAACCCCTTAGAATTGAATAATAAATCTCTTATGTTACAAATATCGGAATGACCATTACTATATGAAAATGTGAAATACTTAATATAAATATATCATGGTGACATTCTTGATATTCTATGGGAAGATTTTTAAAAATATGGAAATAAAATTTAAAACACTACATTAATCATTTCAACCTCATATACATATATACCTATATTTATAATCTTTATTTAAATTCCAAATTAATTAACATGTTTCCCATATATATACCAAGAAATTTATAATTTAAATAAAATCATATGCAAATAATATTTGATAAAAATATTTTAAAATGAAAATATCCCTTGGAATAATTAATATGAAATCAAATTAAAACATAGGCTTTGTAATATATACATATATAAGAGGATTTTTTTTTTGTAATTATATGTTTAATTAGTAATCTTGGAAAATAATTATTGTCTTAATGAAAAATGCCATTATAAAAAATTAAAATAAATTTAATCAAAATTTTGTAAAAATTATTATTCAACATTACAATTTTAGTTCTAAAAATTCTTATACATAGTTGGACAGATATAAAAATATAAGTATATATACATGCATACTTATATAAACATTGATTGATAAAATTTAATGAACCGCTTATTTAAAAATCCTCAAAACATAATTTCGATAAACATATTCATAAATCATAAATTTTAAATTGAATAGTAAAATTATGGGAAATCTCTGACGATGATGATAATATAAGTATGAATTACTTACTTTTTGTTTTTTACCATAATTCCATAGTGAGACACTAATTTTAAAAATTAAAATATAATCATTTTATAAAATTTAAAATTTATATAAATTAGAACATAATTTCTCTTAAATACATATCCATACCGAATTTGAAAACAAAGATAAGATCATGTACTACTTCATAAACAATCACAGTCTAGTGGGACTAAGAACGATATTCATTGTTGTAATTTTAACACTAAAATAAGGCCTTTATATCCATTATCACTACATTGTGTATTGTGAAAACAACATTGAATTCCAAGGAAGCTGAGGTTATAGATTCAGAAATAAAGTATAAGAAAAATACAGTATATAATTGTAAAATATAATAATCAGAATGATGTCAGCTCATAAACAATGGTTGAAATAATTTAAATCAACTAGATAATGAAATAATATTAGATGATGAATAAATATTGATAAATCTATTCAACTTATCGAAGGCCATAGAAGTTAATATAATGATTAGGAATATGATTTTTTCAATAGTAGTTAAGAAACATGATAAAAAATTATGATTGGATGTTATATACATACCATTAGATTAAAAGGAGAAATAATAGTTTAAAAATGTCACAAACACGACATCAAAAATCAATCAAAATATCGATAGTTGAAACTATGGTGATTTAAACAAAAAAATACTTAAAATGAAAATATATGTGAAATGATTCTACAAATCGGTTCGACATCATGAATGAAAAGAAAAATTCTACATACATTGATTATAGAAATCCAAATTTGAATCCCTAACCTTGCTCGAGACCCATTAATGATGCAAAAATCAAGATCTCAGTAAACCCTAACCCCATAGGAACTCCATCAATAAATTATTTTACCCCCATTTGTTCTCTGTGTGACGATGATGGACCATATCCTTGAATACCCATATATCACAATCTGAACACCCTAAATTCCTGCCTTTTCACGGCCTCTTGAGGTCATCAGCTCGACCTTGGCACCACCTAGTTGTGTGGCACTGTGTGACACGAGATAATAAATTTATATATATATTTAAAATAAAAATTTATAAAGCCAAATTAACTATACTAATATAATATTTCTGCTATTCATTTTGTCAGAATAAATCATAGCTATCATATATTAAAATATGAATATTAATAGTAAATATATTCAAAATATATTTATGTATTTATCACTTTAATTATAATAGGTAATTCATGTATTATTCCAATTCACGCAAAATATAACCTTTTGATAAAAATAAACTTTTTATTTCAAATTATATTATATGTCTTTTAAAAAAATCAAATACAAATATTCATCTTAAAATATTATTTTACAATAAATAATATTTTTAAATATAATTTACTTTTAGAAAATTAATTTAAATTTTGAAAACTAAAATAATAATATTTAATTAAAACCCATAGTTTTGAATGAAAATTAGCTAAGAATATTATTATTTTCTCTAATAAACGCAATTATTAAAATATTTTCAATAATATTTTTTTTTAATTTCTCGAATATTACATTATTCTCCATAAAATAAAATTAATTCAATCAATTAATATTTCACACAAAAAATGAAACCAATTTTTTTTCAAAATTAAGAAACATAAATAATACCAATCCTTTAGAATTTACAACATCAAATATCTAAAATTTTCTAGATTTTTTCATTGATAACAACTATAATGCCCTGAGACCATGCTTCCAGACTCAGTTCTAAAAATTCTGTGTATTTTTTTTTATAAAAGATACTAATAAAATAATAACATTTATTAAAAAATCAACTTTTTTATGTTCGATGTTTTCGGTGATTAGAAATACCATTAAACACAAAAAAACAACATAGTACAAAATTAAAATTAATAATATACTTTTCATGTAATAACTCTTTAATTGAAGCCTATAGAATAAAAAATTCTACTATACATTAATAAAAATAATTTAAAACAAAGGATAAGAATTAAAAATTATCATTATGATGTTTTGAAAATATCAATGAAAAATAATATATTTAAAATATATCATTTTTTAAAAATTCATAGAAGTTATTTTTTAAATCACTAAAAAATAATAATAATTCTCATATAAATTTGAAAACCATAATTTTCAAAAATAATAACATTTTAAATCAATTCATTTTTTCTATATATATAACATTGGGAAAATTAACTTCATTAATTCGTTAAATTATAGTGATTTCACTTACAAAATAATAAGAAGTATTTCAAAAAGGGTCCTTGAATCATAACATGGATTCTTAATTTACTCCAAAGGCATTGTGTACATAGCCCCAAGTCGGATAACAGTCAGACACTAATCCCATAATGTGTATAGTTTAAACCTCCCACACACCATAATATTCTTGGGATAATCCTTACACAAACAACACAAAAAATCTAATGAGATTAGCACATTACCTAATGCATTGGGGAGTTATCTGGGAACACCCATTTAAGTTGGAAAAAAGTCTTATATGGGTTTTTAGTTCAATCAATATTTCATAATGTCATAATATCCAGGTCCAATACTTTGGAATTAAAAATATTATAAATTTCGTGTTTCATCATAAGGTCCATCTTCGTTAAATTTTTCAGGTTCAATGTTCATTTCATAAAAAGTAATTTCATTACTAATAAAATGTTAGCAAAATAATATTTTGGCATTTAATCATACATACATATGTATATAAAATTTTTAAATAAAACGTACATAAAAATAATTATCTATTTATATATATTGTTATAAAATGTATTTTTCATAGACACATTCATATAGATTGATGTTAAAAATAATAATACTTTTACATAAAATTAAATATACACAAACATACATATATATACATCAAGATTAATGTATATATATATATGATCATGTGAAAAATATGACAGTTTCATATGGAATTATATTAATGAATAATGAAACAATTTTAAAAACCCCTTTGATAGAAAATCCTTTTAAATAAAATTAAAAGGTTAAAAAATCTTTTAAATCCTTTAAAAATGAAAATATGTACCTATATATATATATTCATAAATATAAATACACACACACACACCCACATATATATGTATAGAAATCAAACTTTCTTTGATAAATTGAAATTAAAGACAATCCCGTAACATAAAATTATAAGTCTATTATGTTATAAAATTTTTAATGCACTTAATATATGAAAATGAGAGGTCCATAATATTAATACAACATGGTGACATTCTAAATTATATATGCTCACTTTTTTTAAAAATATTACAATATAATTATTATCATGGAATTAAGAATTTAATCGTTATATAGATATATTATATATATCTATATCACCAAGAATTTAAACTATAAATAAAATAACTTATTTCCCATATATATATAACACGAAATTTATAATATACATGATAACATATTAAAATTATATTTAATATATAATTTGATTAATATGAATATCTATTGGATGATTTCAGATGAAATCATGTTAAAACATAATCATTGTAAAATACATATACATAAGATAAATTATGGTTTTTGAATCATACATAGATTTAATAATCCTTAAATATAAATAGAGTTTAAATATAACATCCCTTTATTTGAAATTAAATTAAATTTAAGCAAAATATCAAAAAATAAAAATATTTCACCATAACATTACCAGTTATTAAAATACTAATACATATTTAGATAGATATACAAATATAATTGTATATAAACATTATTTGATAAAAATAAAACAACCCATTCATTAAAAATTCTAAAAAAATAATTTAGATCAACATAATAATAAGACAAATTTTAAATTGAAGACTATTATTAAAGGCAATATCCTACGACCATGAAAACATAAGTATAAATTCAATAAATTGTGTTTTAATATCATAATTTCACAAAGAGACAGAAATTATAAAAAGGTAAATATAATCATTGCATCATATTTAAAATGTCTTTAAATAAAGAAATAATTTTTGTTAAATATATATCGTTACTTGATTTTCAATCCAAGTGAAGATCATTTGTTGCTTTAGACACATGCGTAGTCTAGTGGGACAAAAAACTGACACTACCATTCTTAATTTGGAAACTGAAATAAGGCCATTACTTCCATTATCTATATTTTGTGTACTTAAATATTCACATATCTTTAAAATAATGCATAGGCTATCGATGTAAAAAACGAGGATTGCAATATAGAATGTATAATTCCAAAATTGAATCATCTGAATGAATCAATCTTAAAAACAATGACAATTATAATTTAAACCCACTCGATAAAGAGTGAAAATCAAATGATGGATGTCAATTGAAATTAACAACCCACTTATCAGTGACCAACGATGTGAAAATAATTATTGGGGTATTATAATGAACTAAAACAAATATCAAACATGATAAAAAATGTTGTCATGATGATATAAAAAAAACATTATATAGGAAAGAGTAGAAAATTGTGGCAAAAGGACCCAAACATAATGAGAAAATAAATCAACATATGGACAACTGAAATCACCAAGATTGAAAAAAATACCTCCACTATTAAATAAACAATGAAAATATTTTTCAATGATGGTCGACACCTAGTTGGAAAATCATGCACCTACCAACAATGATTGAAGAAATATGATACAGAATACCTAACTGTGCTGAAGACCCATTGATGACACATGAATTTGGATCTCAGTCAAACATAATCTTCTCAGAACTCCATTGATAAATTTTTTTTCCCTCATCTGAGCTTGTTTTCATAGAATTGGACCTTTTCCTTAATACCCATTATTACATGATCTTAACGCCCACGATTCTCGAAATTTCATGAAATTATAAGGAACTCAACACTACATTAGATCCCACTTGTAGGGTGGCACAACACATCATAGGAGACCCCATTTCTGAAACTCTTCCCTCAAACAAGATCACCAAACCTAAATCCTAACTTTTTCATTTTTTGAATAAGGTAGTATAATTTTTTGATCACATTTTTAAATTAATAAATTTAAATAATTCAAGTATAAAATATTATTATAATATTTCGATGGTATGATCCTTATTATGAGTTTTATAAAAACATATTTTTAGAAATAATTTTATAATAATTTATAGTTTAATATATATATATATATATATTATTTTTGAGAATTAAAATTTTTTAAACCAATTTACTGATATAGGTAAAATAAATTAATTATTCTTATTTTTAAATTAAATCTAAGATAGATTATATAAAAATATGAATGATAACATTGAATATATTCGTATGATTATTTTGTATTTTCCAAAATAATTATAGTAGCCGATTAGTATATTGTTTTTATTCATTAAAAATTTAATATTTTTATAAAAATGAATTTGGTATTTTGAATAAATTTATTAGTTTTTTTAAAATTAATCAAATACATATATTATTATTAAATTATTATTTTATAAAAAATAATATTTAAATATAGAATTTTTTTTGAACATTAATTTAAAATTTAAAAACTCTTATAGTATCTACAATATTTTAAAATCATCATTTGGAATGAATATCAGATTAAAATATTATTAGATAAATTAATAAATAATTTTTAATAAAAAAAATTATTAAAAATATAGTTTTAGAAAATTTAGGTTTTACAATGATGGTATGACACCCCTAATCAAAATTCTTGATTTTATGAGATTTTCATTTTTCCCTCATCTTGAGAGGTCATCGATGTCGTTCATTGTCATTAGACCTCAGATTTGGGAACTGGTTGGGATAATTCCCATTTTCATTCCACTTGATGCACTGAAGTACAGTTTTTGCATTCTAAGTAGCTTTATCATTATTTTTATATGTATCCAAATTCTTCCCCTCATTTTGAAAATCAATTTCCGAATGACCTACATAACCAAAATTTAAAATTCTATATTCCACCTATGTAAACATCCTCCATACTTCTTCCCACACCATGATCAAAATGAAAACTCATGTTCTTATCTCTATGGTTTTTATATTTTCATTTTAACACCATATTCCATTTCTGTTCAAAAACATATGACTGATATATTAACCCAACATCCATTTCCTCCTAGAATCTAATATAAATATATCCAAGTACCTACTAGTTTTACTAATAGCCAATTCCCTTCGAATAATTTTTATTAAGACACCGAATAATTTATCAACCATACATTATGTATGGATAATAACACATAAATCATATCATGAATGTGTTGAAAAAATGGCATCGTAAGTAGCTATTGACTCATCATCCATTCTCTTTAACATAAGGAACTAATTTTGCAACTTCATACAATTAACAGAATAAAATTAATTAATGAACAATAAGTTATTTCAATCATCCTAATACATGGATTCAATTTAATTTATTTCATTATATTCTTTATAAGAGTTCACTATTGATCAAATTAACAATTTAAACTCTATATATCCAAATCGACATTTTCATTTTCTGGAATTTTGAGTATGAAAAATATCATATCAATGGTTTTAATCAACTTTTTACAAACTAGTGGGTCAAAAATAAGGGAATAAACATTATATATTACATATTCTTATGAATTTTTACTTATAATGATTTTTTTCATTCCCAGTGATATTTTAGAATTACAGTTTTATTAATTTATAAAAAATCATTAAATATAAACATATAAATTATAAGTTTAAACTTTTATATAATTTCAATTTTCTGCGTGAAATAAATGTTCTAAAAACATGATTTATTTTTTTGATAAATCCTTATAGTTTTCAATATGACACCATCTATGTTCTTACTCTCTTTTAAACAGTATCAAAAAAATTTAAATCATGGGATGTGAAAAAAATGCATTTAGAGGAAACTACAGAAATAATGATAAATTAATCCTTAAATAAATAGAAAAACATAAATTTTATTTAAAAATTTTATATGTTTCACCAATAAAACATATTTTCTATATATTACTATATGATATCATAAGTTTCTTATAAAATATGTTTCATGAATTAATCATAAAAGTAACATTTTTTCATCAAATTTATATTAATATTACATAAAATATAGATCTCATGGGTATTGATACTCTTATGTCTAAAGAGAAAGTATCCAATATAATAAATATTAAAATACAAAATAAATTATATTTTTAAAATATCATTGGATAAAACTAATAGGTTAACTCCATTCCATTACCCAAAGTATTAGAGAGTTATAATGGGAACAGATACCCTAAATATTTCATAGAACCACCCATCCTTGAAAAAAATACCATCCACAATACCATCATCATAACAGATTAATCTTTATTAAAATATACATTCTTGAGGATGATATCTTTTCCATTTTGAAATATCTTTTAATAATTACAACATCCCACATAATTAAATTATAAAATTTAATATGAATATAAAATAGTAAACATGTAATAGATGATTAAAAATAATAATGTATCATGAAATGGGGATGTAATGAGAACCATGGGTGAGACATTGGAGAATCTATGCCCTCATTGGCTGAGTAATGCAACAAAAAATAAACAAATAACAATAACTGAAGTATTAATAACATGCCAGAAGTAAACATCAGAAGTAATAAACAACTATAGCACACTTATATAAATGATTCATGACCCATACGTCTATGAATGTATCCAGAAAAGTCACAATACTGAAATATAGTACAAACCCAAAGTACAAGGAAAATAAATAAACAACACTGGCATCACGAGCCTTAGTTTGGTACCATTCTCTGCATCTCCACAATAATCAAGTAACTGATGTAGAAGGGAACATTCACTTATCTATACCTACAATAATATAATCTATTTGGGCCCAAAATAATGATCCAAATAGTGTTTGAGAAGAATCCTAGTAGTAAATCACCGAATGATTTGTGCCAAATAGTCAGTGAATATATATGGCTGGAATAATGTTCAATAAAGCAATAAACAAAGATGCTGACAAAAGTAAACAATCCTAAAATTTTGATTATATATATTTTCATTTATTATTTATGCATCCAATAATCTTATGTAAACATATGGGAGGTAATAATGGCCTAAACCCTCAAGTCCAATTAATAAAACACAAGAAACGATCTGGTAAGTACTCACAGTCTAACCCGTCTTGTTCATCTTTAGAAAAGGCACTCTGAGGAAGAACTCATCTTTGATTACCCATGTGGTCTCATATCAGTACCATTAGACACTCTAGGGAAGAACTTAACATCAAATTCCCCATGTGGTCTCATAATAAGGAATGACAAACACTCTATTCGATCACTTACATCCAACCCCCCAGTGATATATCAATGTTAAGTATACAAACACTCTGGAGAATCCCTCAATGTCCATTCTCCCTATAGTCTACTACAGCAGGTTCCCATAGCACTTTGTAAAAAATCATTCACAAATGTTATATGGTAGCCAATGTAAACCTCAAGGTATTATTGGCTAAATATACTTTATCATATAACAACTAGTCAAATATAATCACTCCATACTAACAATACTAGGAATGGAAGACAAAACAGCTTAATTCGATTAGCTAGACAAAACTCTCAAAATCATGAAAAACATGTAAAAACATCCATAATATGGTAAAATAGCCCTATTTACAAACATTAATCCAATAATCAAGCACACATGGAAGATCATGAATTAATAGGGATAAAACCATGACCACGCAATACCACGAACAAGGGTATTTGGAACATTTAAACATATAAATCCTTGACTAACTACAGAAAGGAACAAACCACCTATGTTATCATTGTATGATCAATATATGAGATCATCATGCCGTGAATTGCCTTATAGTGCTGTATATCTGAAAACCCACTTAAAACCTTCATTAGTAGATATCTCACAAAAGAGGAGAATTTAGGAATTCGAGTTCTAGAAGAAGAAAGATATTACTGTAGTGATTCCACCATACTCTATGGTGGATGATTTGAAGAACATAAGGTGAGTTTGGGTCTTCAAGATTAATTTATGGCCACGTACACTCCTGGATGATATTGACGTAGAAGAAGGGTGTTCTGCCGATTTAATGTGACCTTGGTTCATTTAATGGAAAACAAGTAAGTACACAATGTGTCTTTAAAAACCACAAGACATGTTTTCACATTTACCGAGCTCTAATTTAGGTGGTCTCTTGGTCTCCACTCACTACTATGTATTTGATTTTTACATGGGTAGAACATGACAACTCTCGAAAACCGATTACAGGGAGTGTACTTATAAGTACACGACGTGTACACCTAAAATGTCAAGGAACATTTATTTTTATTTAAAACACCAGAAAACAAGATTCATTCCTAAAAATAATAGTCATGTTTTTAAAAAATTCTCCCCATAAAGCAATTAGCCCCCAAATTTCCCTAGCTTGGAGGCATAGATGGAGAATCCACGAAGAGATCCGGCCACTACAATAGTACATTGACCTCACTCTCCCAAGTCTCATACTTGACTCACCAATGCTTCCACATCACTCACACAAGAGGAATAGTCCAGCCATAGAGAACCATCACACTATGATTAACAATCAATATAGGATGATTCTTGAATGATGCAACCACCTTTAGCTCAACCTCTTTGGGTTGAAAGACATGATATAGGTCTGAGAAGTAACACCACAGCTGAGAAATTTGAAAGACTTGATGCATGTCTTGATAACTCTAAGGTAACTGCAACTGATAGGGAACCGGCCCGAACCATTCAAAAACATCTTATGGTCCAACGTACCTTTGCAAAAGCTTACCCAGTCTATTAATCCTCATGTGTCCCAACATCGGTATGATGCGCATGAAATCCTGATCACTAACATCAAACTCCAGGGGTCATCTCCGTCGATCATCATAAGACTTCTGTCATGATTGTATAGTATGCATCATCTTCAGAATCAACTCTATTTGATATGTGGTCTTTTGGAAAAGATGTGGTCCCAGTATAGCTTCCACTCCTGCCTCCATCCAACATAGGGGTGATCGGCACGTCCTACCATACCAAGCCTTATAAGGTTCCATTTGAATTGTTTCTTGAAAAATATTATTGTTGGAAAAATCCAGAAGAGGTATGTGCTTCTCCCAAGAACCTCGAAAATACAAGATGCATGCTCAAAGCATGTTCTCAAGCACCTAAATCACACACTTGTATTGTCCATCTATCTGAGGATGGTAAGTTATACTCAAATGTACCTTGGTACCCAATTCCCTATGATGTCCCTACCAGACTCGAGAAATAAAACATGAATCCCTGTCTAAATCAATGAGGTGTGTAACCCCATATAGATGTGCAGTATATCGAATGGACTATATTCCTTGATCATCAACACTAAAGGTCACCTTGATTGGAAAAAGGGTCCAACCTTCATGAGTATCTCAATGACAACCCATATTAGTCGTTGATGTTCGGTATTCACCTATTGACTTTTGGAACACCTAATGAATAACCCTAGAACATCTCTCTTCATAAGTGGCCACCATTACTGACAGTCCAGAATATAATACATCATGGTAGTACTAGGATAAACATACCAAATTGGATAATGAAACCCCGACATCACCTCCTCACACATGTCTACTAACAACCACACACTCCAATGAAATTGCAAGATCTCATCCTCGCCTATGGTCCCTCAAAGAATTGGGTCCTCCCATGAAACACTCTCTAGTAGGACTAGTACTTCTTGATCTGATATCCGACTCATTCAAACTAGATCAAGTAGATAAGGGGTAATACCCATAGAAGAAATAAACTTCTGGCCCTGTATGTTGTACACCTCTAAATGCTTCATAGAGAACATAGCCTTAAGCTACCACTCACACTTTTCCTGATGAACTGCATGTATCTGAGTCCTCCTACTCAACACATCAGCTACTGCATTGAATTTTAATGATGTTTTGGCAAGATTGCCGTCAAAGGACTGAAGGTACAAATCCCACCATCACTATCTAATATTCAGATCACACTGATTGAAGATATACTTGAAAAATTTGTGGTTAGTGAAAACCATAAACTGATTTCACAACATGTAATGTAAAGACCCATAAAAATCAAGGGAAATTTTTTCTTAATTTTCTTTAAAATTTTACAAGAACGCAGTTTCAGACGACACCTGATTCCGAGACCCGGTGTGCCCGGAACATCTATATAAAGATTAGATCTGGTACTTTTAGTGAACGAACGAGTGGGAATTTCTAACTTTTGAATCGGTGCCTGGAATCGAATTCTGAGGACACCGATGGAACCGCAACGCCGGTAATTGCTTAGGAACTCCTGTTCCGGATTTGCATTTTCACGAGTGTTGATGATAAAAATTGTGGAAGTTTATTTTATAATTACTCTACAATTTTTATTATTTTTACTCTAAGTGTTTAGTTCTTGATGGAAGTTGGGTAACCACCCAACCTCCCTTGAGACGTTATGAGGGTGGTGAGGCCTAGAAGAACCCCACCCTTTCATATCCTCTAAACCCCCTCAACTCCAACTTAAATGTTGATAACATAAGTTTATTAAACTTATGTTTTTAATGTGGTGAGTTAAATGTAAGTTTATGAAATTTAAACTCTTGAATTTCAAAAGATTTTTTGTGTTAATAAAATATGTTTAGAACTTATTTTATTTGGGTTGGTGTTTAGTTGTTTGAGAGCTTTTGGAGAGAAAAGCTAAGGAAGCCTTGAGTTCTTCTTTCCCTTTGATGAAGAACGCGAAGAACGAACGATCTCCGTCATGGAGCACCGAGCCCTCATAGACCGTCTTCCGCGACACCGACCCATGACACGACGTCTCCTTCCACGACGTTATTCTTCTGCGTCATCTCTTCCGCGACGGTTTCCCGCGACGAAATCCCCGTCAACGTCTTTGAATCCTCGCTTCGCGACATCAACGTTAGTTTTCCGTGACGCCCGGCCTCTGTGACGCTCATTTTCCGCAACTCGTTGACGTGCACCATTCTTGAAACCGAGTTAGGGGTTTTATTTATTTATTTTGTTCGTGAATACCAACTTGACGATCTTCGTGGATTAAAACCATTTGTTATTGAATAACGTGAGGGGGTCGAACCGCACAAACACGACCGACCCTGCTCCTTTTTCATGATTGTTTCCTTTGTGGTTTCGTACGGGAAGGCGTGGTGCCGTCGCACCATGCGAAATCAAGCGAAAGGAAAATGCGCGGCGCCATCGTGCCACGCCGTGGAAAGAAGACCAAGGACACGATTCGGTCACGCCGCGCCGCGAATTAATCCAACGACGTGACGCCATCGCGTCGCGTTAGAGACACCGGAAAATACAGCAGCCGGTTCCGAGGTCGCGGCGGAGGGGCGCAGCGTCGTCGGTCCGTGCCGGACGACAAGGTCCATGGCCAGTTCCAGGATGCGGTGGAGCAAGGTTACCGGCGGCCGGACTGGGCCGCCGGCGTCGGAGCTGGAAGGGGACCGGCCATCACCGGTCCCATTGAGGAGGAACTGGCCGGCCAGGTTAGGCCGGCCTAACAGGGAGGAGCCGGGGGAATTAATTCCCCAGGCTGGACTCAAAGCGGCCCCAATTAAGGGGCCTCAGTTAAATGAAGTGGGAGGGGCAGCCCCCCCCCCCCCCCCCGTGCGAGTCGACAAAACGGCTCGACCATTTTGGCCAAGCAACGACCAGCGCGCCAGTGCGCGGGTCGCCGGGCGGGGCCTCCAGGCCGCACCGCGCCGGGCCGGGCCGACCCGGACCCAGGGCGGGTCACCCGTTTCGGGCTTACCCAGGGGGTCTCGAGCCAGGTCGGTCCGGGCCCGAAACCCCCGTTTTCGGACCGTTTGGGTTCAATTTCCCATAACTCGGCTACGGACCTCTGATAGACGCGCCATCAGCAGAGACATGATCCTTAGAATGAGACAGTCATTTTGGTATATCTCTCTCAAGGTTTCAGAATACTTTGAGTTCGGCTGGGGTGGTTCTTACACGAAACCAACCGGGCCCACATAGCGGAAACGCTCATATCTTGGGCTACGGACGTCCGATTGACGTGCCGTCGACTTTGTTGGTTTCCTCTTAGTCAGAAGGATCTTTTGTCTTACTCCACCTGAGGTTTGGACATAGGTGGAGTACAATCAGGTTGGTTTTTCCTTAAAATCCAACCGAGCCCCTCGGACGAAAAAGCCAATAACTCTCAGACCGAGAGCCTGATTGATGCACCTTCTGCGACGTTGAGTTCATGTTGACGATACGGAACATTTGGATACCTCAACTCTAGACTATGTGTCAGTGGATGTATCAGCCTCTCGGCTCGTGGAGCGGACTCTCCCGTACGAACTTGCCGTGTGCGGGAACCCTAGTGCTGGCTGCGACTACAACTGCTACTGCGATGAAGACTATCGTACTGGAATCCTATGTGGGATCGACGATGAAGACTATCGTACTGGAATCCTATGTGGGTTCGACGATGAAGACGATCGTACTAGAATCCTATGTGGGTGCGATGATGAAGACTATCGTACTGGAATCCTATGTGGGTCTGACGATGAAGACTATTGTACTAGAATCCTATGTGGGTTCGACGATGAAGACTATCGTACTGGAATCCTATGTGGGTTCGACGATGAAGAATATCGTACTGGAATTCTATGTGGGTTCGACGATGAAGACTTTCGTACCAAAATCCTATGTGGGTTCGACGATGAAAACTGTCGTACTGGAATCCTATGTGGGTTCGACGATGAAGACTCTCGTACTGGAATCCTATGTGGGTTCGACGATGAAGATATTTGTTCCGGAATCCACTATGGGTTCGACGACGATGACTATAGTGATTGTATCCTATGTGGCTCCTAGAAGATGAATCAGTGATTACATCAGATCATCTCTCTTACTTTATGAAGAAGTATACCTGTGTGAGATGAAACCCCATTTTGCTTTCCTTTGTGGTTTGTGTTGTGCTATTCTGTGTGGATCTATGTTTTTCTTTCCTTTGTGGATTGTGTTGTGCTATCCTGTGTGGATTTGCATTTTGCTTTATTATGTGGACTAGTTTTTACTTGAGCTCAGATGTTTGAGTCGAGTGAGAATTGATGACTTAGGTATATGTATGGGCATATACCTAACCAGTGTCTATTGTTACTTTGTGATTGTATATTTCCTTTTTGGTTTATCCTTTTTGGATTTTGGGAGACCTTCGGGGGTATCGGGGTCCCTACTGAGTAACTTATACTCACCCCTGCACGGGATATGCCCGCACTACGTTCCTTTGATTGCAGACAACGGACAAAATTGATCGTGGTTGAGGCTTGCAGAGCAGGACGGTACCTGGAGGTGGACCACTGGGCAGGACGTACTCGGAGTGGACGGCGGGACCCGAGGAGTAGTGGAGTTATCTATACCCACCCTTCAGGTGGGATTTCCAGTGGACAGCTTAGCGTGGCGGTTTTTACTTTTCAGTTGCTGTTTTCCCTTCAGAGTTGTACTTTACTTTCAGTTTGGGTTTGTATACTGTCCCACTTACTTTCCGCACTTACAGTTGTACTCTGTTTTTACTTAGTGTTTACTTTTTCCGCTTGCTTACTCTGTGGTTCTTGTTTACTTTATAAAGGAAATGCCTTACCTTTTAACCTGGATTTACGCCTTGGTGCTAGTCGCCAACCCCTGGCCTATGGAAGGCGGGCTTGGGGTAGTCACGGAACGGGCCCTGATGACCGGTCGTGACAAATTGGTATCAATGGAGTTCGGTTCTACCGCAAACTCTGATATTTCTTCTATGTGAAGCTATAGTGTTAAGCGTATTGGGTGTGGTTATCAGTCCAGGGAGTCCAGTGTTGGTGAGGCGGAAAACGTATCCGTACACCAGGACCCTGACTTCTGATTTCCGACGTAATGCATGAAAACATTGATTGCATGTGTGTTCCAAGTTTTCTTTGTGATTACTTTGTATCAGATCACCAGGTATACTGTTCTGACCGTGGCACACCTGTTTCCTTTTCAGGATGGCCCCACGACGGCAGCCAACTAGGGTTCCGAGCGTTGTGCGTGGCGAGTGCCGACCGAGGGACGAGGACTCGGTACAGGGCCCTTTGACAGCTAAGGGACTGGCGGTACCTATACCTGCCGAGCCACCGATGCCACCAGCCCCAGCTGCTGACGATGCACGTCGCCTTAGTGCACTGCATGAGTTCCAGCGCCAGTGACTGCCCAGGTTCCGCGGGGAGATGGACCCTCAGGCAGCTGAGGACTGGCTGGAGGCGGTTGTACGAGTTTTTAGGTTAGTGAGGACACCATCAGACCTCATGGTGATCCTCGTAGCGAGCCTCATGCACGCGGCATCAGGCAGATGGTGGAGCTTGATGCTCCAGGTGCACGATTAGGCATCTCTCCTCTAGACTGACATTGAGAGCATATTCGGCTCGAAGTTCATCCCAACCACCCTCCGTGCGGTGTTCATCCAGGTGCTACTACTGCTGCCACAGGGTAGCAAGACGGTTGCCGAGTACTCGGAGAGATTTATTGATCTCTCGTGCTAATCCACCGATATGGTACGCGATCCGTTCTTCCGGGCCCGGACCTTCGAGCAGGGACTGGGCCGTGAGATCAGGGCCTTGTTGATCTCCCTCAAAATTCCGACGCAGGCAGAGGTGTTGGAGAGAGCCCTTTTAGTGGAGAGTTTCCTCGCCGAGCAGGCACCAGCGGCATGACCCTCCGCAGGACGACCCATAGCGTAGTCTTCTGTAGCTGGCAGTCGACAGGTGACGCAGAGGTCCAAGTAGACCAGGCCTTCGGATGGGCAATCTCAGGGTGATGGTTCAGTTGTGCGAGGCACACGAAGGAGAGCCAGCTACTCGAGGAGTAGGAAATGCTACGCATGCGGTAGGCAAGGTCACATGGCTCGAGATTGCCCGACTCGTCCTGGTGATGAACAGCAGGCGGTAGAGGGACCTCCCAGGCAAAGGTTCGACCATGACGGTTCGCAGGGAAGAGGTGGGCGAGGCAGAGGAGCTGGCTGAGCAGCGGGTGGTGGACGACGCTTTGAGGCCTTACCACCACCACCACCAGGGAGACCACCCCGACCGCAGGGAACAGGTGGACATGGGAGACCTCAGTTTCAGGCAGCTGAGGCCTTCGATCATGGAGCTCTTGGAGCAGATGGACAGGAGCGGAACTAGTGGATACTTCTTTTGTACTTCTAGTTACTTGTTGCTGTTGTGTAGTGTCTTTGTATTATGAGCTGCAATAATAAAAGACGCATACCATTGTGATGTTTTCATTCCTTTCCTCTTTTGTGTTGTTACTAAGAGATTCCAGTTTAGACTATAGACTTTACCCTCACTTGTGAGAGATCTACTGGAGGAGACCCAGTTACCACACACTGATGCCGATAGTGTAACACAACCCTTGGAGGTGAGAGTAACGGTTGGATCTCTTGGTAGTAGTGTCGAGGACTTACGACGTCATCCTTGGTATGGATTAGTACCATCCATGTCGGGATTGACTATATTAGGCGAAGAACATGGTTCATCCAGGGGATGAGACCGGATTTCTCTTGTTGGCAAAGAAGAAATCTCAGCAGCTCTTGTAGGACCAGAAAGGTCCAAGTCATCCATGAGCGGATGAGGAAAGCTCAAAGCCGGCAAAAGTCATATGCTGAAAGGAGGTGGAGGCCACTAGAGTTTGAGGATGGCCACCACGTCTTCTTGCGTGTCTCACCTCGACGTGGATTACGGAGATTTGGCCAAGGCGGCAAGTTGTCTCCACGCTTCATCGGACCATTCCAGGTCCTCAGAAGGTTTGGCGAGGTGGCTTATCGCCTGGCTCTACCACCTCAGTTGCACCGGGTGCACGACGTCTTCCACGTATCTCAGCTGAGGAGATACGTGCATGACCCGACGCACATCACTGACCATGGGGAGCTAGACATTGATGATGGGGAAACTTTTGCGGAGGTCCCGGTGGAGATCAAGGATCAATATGAGCGGGTCCTACGTGGACGGTCGATTCCTCTAGTGCGCATCAGATGGCATCACAGGATCCTCCAGGAGAGAACTTGGGAGTGGGAGGCTCAGATGCGTGCTCAGTACCCTCATTTGTTTCCCTAACTTATGATGTATCTTTACGGGGACGTAAAGCCCTGAGGTACGAGTAATGTAAAGACCCGTAAAATTCAAGGGAAATTTTTTCTTAATTTTCTTTAGAATTTTACAAGAATGCAGTTTCAGACGGCACCTGATTCCGAGGCCCGGTGTGCCCGGAATTTCTATTCGAAGTTTAGCTCAGGTACGTTTAGTGAACGAACGAGTGGGAATTTCTAACTTTTGAAACGGTGCCCGGAAGACACCGATGGAACCGCAACACCGGTAATTGATTAGGAACTCCTGTTCCGGAGTTCCATTTTCACGAGTGTTGATGATAAAAATTGTAGAAGATTATTTTATAATTACTCTACAATTTTTATTATTTTTACTCTAAGTTTTTATTTCTTGATGGAAGTTGGGTATCCACCCAACCTCCCTTGGGAGGTTATGAGGGTGGTGGGGCCCACACGAACCCCACCCCTTCATATCCTCTAATCCCCCTCAACTCCCACTTAAATGTTGATAACATAAGTTTATTAATCTTATGGTTTTAATGTGGTGAGTTAAATGTAAGTTTATGAAATTCAAACTCTTGAATTTCAAAAGCATTGTTGTGTTAATAAAATAAGTTTAGAACTTATTTTTTTTTGGGTTGGTGTTTAGTTTTTTGAGAGATTTTGGAGAAAAAAGCTAAGTAAGCCTTGAGTTCTTCTTTCCCTTTAACGAAGAACGCGAAGAACGAACAATCTCCGACGTGGAGCACCGAGCCCTCAGAGACCGTCTTCCGCGACATCGATCCGCGACATGACGTCTCCTTCCACGACGTTCTTCTTCCACGTCGTCTCTTCCACGACGGTTTCCCATGACGAAATCTCCGTCAACGTCTTTGAATCCTCGCTTCGCGACGTCGATGTTCGTTTTCTGCGACGCCCGACCTCTGCGACGCTCATTTTCTGCAACTCGTTGACGTGCACCGTTCTTGAAACCAAGGTAGGGGTTTTATTTATTTATTTTGTTCGTGAATACCAACTTGACGATCTTCGTGGATTAAAACCATTTGTTATCGAATAACGTGAGGGGTCCAGACCGCACCAACACGGCCGACCCTCCTCCTTTCTCATGATTGTTTCCTTTGTGGTTTGGTACGGGAAGGCGTGGTGCCGTCGCACCACGCGGAATCAAGCGAAAGGAAAATGCGCGGCGCTGTTGCTCCGCACCGTGGAAAGAAGACCAAGGACGCGACGCCGTCGTGCCGCGCCGCGAATTAATCCAAGGGCGCGACACCATCGAAACATGTCAGAGACACCTGAAAATACCGTGGCCGATTCCGGGGCCGCGGGGGAGGGGCGCGGCGTCGTCGGGCCGCGCCGGACGACAAGGGCCGCGACCGGTTCCGGGCCGCGGTGGAGCAAGGTGACCGGCTGCCGGACCGGGCCGCCGACGTCAGAGATGGAAGGGGACTGGCCATCGCCAGTTCTGTTGAGGAGGAACCGGCCGGCCATGTCGGGCCGGCCGGACAGGGAGGAGCTGGGGGAATTAATTCCCCTGGCCGGACTTCAAAGTGGCCCCAATTAAGGGGTCGCAGTTACATGAAACGGGTGGGGCAGCGCCCCCCCATGCGAGCCGACAAAACGGCTCGGCCGTTTTGGCCGAGCACCGACCAGCGCGCCAGCGCGCGGGTCGCCGGGCCGGGCCACGCCGGGCCGGGCCGACCCGGACCCGAGGCGGGTCGACCCGGTTCGGGCTGACCCAGGGGGTCTCGGGCCAGGTCGGTCCGGTCCCGAAACCCTAGTTTTCGGACCATTTGGGTTCAATTGCCCATAACTCGGGCTACAGAACTTTGATCAATGCATCGTCAGTGGAAACACGATCCTTAGAACGAGACGGTCGTTTCAGTATATCGCACTCAAGGTTTCAGAATACTATGAGTTCGGCCGGGTTGGTTCGTACACGAAACCAACCGGGCCCACGGAGCGGAAACAGTCATATCATGGGCTACGGACGTCCGATTGACGTGCCGTCGACTTTGTTGGTTTCCTCTTAGTGAGACCGAACTTTTGGATTATTCTGCCAGAGGTTTGGACGTAGGTGGAGTATGGTCGGGTTGGTTTTTCCTTAAAAAGCAACCGGGCCCCTGGAATGAAAAAACCAATAACTCTCAGACCGGGCATCCGATTGACGCGCCGTTTGCGACGTTGAGTTCCTGTTGACGATACGGAACTTTTGGATACATCAACTCTGGACTATGTGTCAGTTAATGTTTCAGCCTCTCGGCTCGTGGAGCAGACCCTCCCGTATGAGCTTGCCGTGTGCGGGAACCCTAGTGCTGGCTGCGACTGCAACTGCTACTGCGATGAAGACTATCGTACTGGAATCCTATGTGGGTTCGACGATGAAGACTATCGTACTGGAATACTATGTGGGTTCGACGATGTAGACTATCGTACTGTAATCCTATGTGGGTTCGACGATGAAGACTATCGTACTGGAATCCTATGTGGGTTCGACGATGAAGACTATCGTACTGGAATCCTATGTGGGTTCGATGATGAAGACTATCGTACTGGAATCCTATGTGGGTTCGACGATGAAGACTATCGTACTGGAATCCTATGTCGGTTCGACGATAAATACTATCGTTCTGGAATCCTATGTGGGTTCGATGATGAAGACTATCGTACTGGAATCCTATGTGGGTTCGACGATGAAGACTGTCGTACTGGAATCCTATGTGGGTTCGGCGATGAAGAATGTCGTACTCGAATCCTATGTGGGTTCGATGATGAAGATATTTGTTCCGGAATCCTCTGTGGGTTCGACGACGATGACTACAGTTCTTGTATCCTATGTGGGTCCTAGAAGATGAATCAGTGATTACATCTGATCATCTCTCTTACATTACGAAGAAGTATACCTGTGTGAGCTGAAACCCCTTTTTGCTTTCCTTTGTGGATTGTGTTGTGCTATCCTGTGTGGATTTACGTTTGGATTTCTTGTGTGGATTGTGTTGTGCTATCCTGTGTGGATTTAAGTTTTGCTTTCTTGTGTGGACTGGGTTGTACTTGAGCTCAGATGTTGGAGCCGAGAAAGAATTGATGACTTAGGTATATGTATGGGCATATACCTATGCAGTGTCTGTTGTTACTTTGTGATTGTATCATTCCATTGTGGTTTATCCTTTATGGATTTTGGGAGACCTTTGGGGGTCTCAGGGTCCCACCTGAGTAGCTTGTACTCACCCCTGCACGGGCTATGCCCACACTACATTGTGTTGGTTTCAGAAGACAGACATCGTTGATCGTGGTTGAGGCTTGCAGAGCAGGACAGTACCTAGAGGTAGACCACTAGGCGGGACATACTCAGAGCGGACGGCGGGACCCGAGGAGCAGTGGGGCAATCTGTACCCACCCTTTAGGTGGGATTCCCAATGGACAGCTTGGCGTGGTGGTTTTTACTTTTCAGTTGCTGTTTTCCCTTCCGAGTTGTACTTTACTTTCAGTTTGGGTTTGTATACTGACCCACTTACTTTCCAAACTTACAGTTGTACTTTGTTTTTACTTAGTGTTTACTTTTTCCTCTTTCTTACTTTGTGATGCTTGTTTACTTTACCAAGGCAATGCCTTCCCTTTTTACTGGGATTTACGCCTTAGTGCTAGTCGCCAGCCTCTGGCCTCTGGAAGGCGGGCTTGGGGTAGTCACGGCACGGGCCCCGAGGATGGGTCGTGACATGTAATGTCTCCAACAGCGTAAGGCATGAACAAAAATAGAAAACTCGAGAATTTGTGTGGGGTAATTACTCTAATGTGGTCTCAACTACAGAGACCCTTACACAATGAATCATCCCCCCTTGTGTGAACCCAAATCCCAACCTGATACCTGATGCATCACATTAGGATGTATATCACTTGCCTAACTCTAGAAATACTAGTATTAGTTTTGATGTCAACTTCCAGTTCAGCTCTTGAAAGACTCACTCACAAGAGTGTGACCGCAAGTACATTACACACTTCTTAGTCAGGAACATCAATGGTGATTCTAGGCATGAAATGTCCAGTATGGAATTCCTGTATTATCCAGGAAACCCTAGAAAACATTACACCCAAATAATGTTCTTCAACTGCTCTGAGTAAATGACTACTCTCACTTTCTCTATGTGTATTGATACGCCTATATCTAAGATAACATGATCTAAGAAGTGAATTTGGTCCATCAAAAAGCATATTTTTGAGAGCTTAGCATATAACTGATGCTCTCTCAGTGTACTCAAAATGATCTCAATAAATGTGGCATGGTGGTGTTGAGTGTTAGAGTACACCAAGATATCATCCTCGAAGACATCACCAAAAGAATACTTGTACAGATGGAACACTCAGTTTATCAGATCCATTGAAGCCTCAAGCACATTCGTGAGACCGAATGACATGTCCACATACTTGTATAGACTATTCCTAATCTGAAATGTTGTAAGTGGTATATCTGGGGGTCTAACTTGAAAATGATTATAAGTGGTTATCAAGTCAATCTTAGAATACAACTGAGATCCTCATAGATGATCAATGTGATCCTCAATCATTATCAAGGGATATAGGTTCTTAACCATCAACTGGTTAAACATCTGATAATCCACATAGTGTCTAAGGGTACCATCCACCTTCATCGCAAACAGAACAACTTAACCACAAGGAGTAGTACTGAGTTGGATGAAACCCTTTGCATGAAACTCCACCAACTTCTTCTGTAGCTCTAATAAATCTATTGTGTCCATCCTATAAAAATAAATTTACACTAGTGATACTCCTAGAATGAGATCATTAAATAAGTCTACCTCTCTCATTAGAGTAAAACATAAATAGTCTTCTGGAAAGGCATCTATGAATAGATCCACTACTAGAGGAAAGTCCAACTGTGAAGTTCCCTAGTCGTCCAAATATAGACTAAAAATATGATATGTAACCCCTCTTAATCCATGATGATTGGGTCATTCTTTGCTCATATGGATATCCCATTCTCCCTTATGTAAGAAAAAAAAACCCTATCGTGATGTAAAAATCACAACACAATGATAGTTTTCGACAACATATTGATAGGGAACCAACCAGTCCATCCCATGAATGAAATCATATCTTGTCATCTCTAGAAAATTGAGGTCCCATAAGTAGTGACACCCACTAACCTCAAGCAGGAACTTTTTTCAGTAACCTACACTACTTGTTTTTCTCCCCAATGGAGTGTTCAGTGTCAATTAATCAGAAGATGTAAAGATACATATCCTAAGTATCTCTATAATAGCAACAAATATGAATCTATGGGATGTCTTATACCAAAAAGTAGTGAACCAAAAACGGAGGCAACTCGGATCATACTTCGCACTATAGAGGGTTCAAGATCCTGCTCATGTTGGGTTTGCTCCACCATAAAACCATAGCCTCTACCACAACCCTATGACCGTACTTGACCTCCTTGAGCTAATCCACCTTGTTGTCGCAGAATGCATGCAAACTGGATACAGATTTCGCGACTTCCACCTTGGCCGGAATGGAAAAAAGCTCTATAGTTCCCAAACTGATAAGAAACTGGTGGTGCTACTCCTCACCAAGGATTCAAAGAAGGAACCCTTATCACCAACTACTAGTGATAAAAATGAGTGAAACGCTGAAGATGGCCCGTATTGACACATGATCCTCACTAGACAAGGTATTTAAGGAAATGTGGCATCATATTCCCACTCTTCTCACACTAGTAGCACACCACCTGGCCACCATAAGAATTATCCGGCATTCTTCGGTCCCAACGCGTTGAGTCACTACTACACTTTATACTCTCACTAAAAGGGGTACCAACACAAAATGTCGAACCTCCCTAGCTCACGGCTCTATAATCCCTTATATTTTACAATGTGATCAGTGTGTGGTGGATTATAGAGGTGATGGATGTAAACCTAAATATATTCACATGAGATCAGATATCATGTCTGAGACCATCCTCAAACTTCCTCACCATAAATAAATAATCAACTCCTGGGATGGGCTTGAAGTACTGAAGCTCATTGAAAATAGAAGAGTCCAACATTACTAAGAGATTTCCCTACTCCAGACTCAAGAATTCTTGGACTCGATCGGCCCTGAAATTCTACGAGTAGAAGTTTTCATAGAAGGAACATAGGAACTGGTCCCACGCCAGGACCTGCTATAGTCCCACCTATGAGATCACATCCCACCATCTCTTTGCGGAGTCCATAATAATATATGTATTGATCTTAACCCTCCTCTCTGGAGGCATCTTCATGTGATCGAAGATAGAAAGTATGGATTCTAACCAAGACTCTCAAGCCTGATGTCCCCTTCCCCTATGATGAAGGGAGTATACTGTTGTTTAAAATCAAGCATCAGTTCTGGAATTTATGGTGCATGATGTGGTTATCCCTAAAAGGTCTTCATGAACCTCATAAATCCATCTCATAACTGTGCATCAAATCGTCTGTCCAGAATGATGGCTGGTGCCAAGACTGGCACTACTAGAGGATCTGTTAGTTGTCCCTAATCAGCCATGTCTGGAATCTGATCACTGCCCTGAAACTGGCGTACAATGGGAGAAAATCTTTTTGGCATGACTCTACAAGGTCAATCTTACACCTTGGTTCAAGATTATAAATTACTAAAACAAAGAAGTTTAGGAGGGGAACAAGATAAAGAAAGCATTCACGATTTTCAAAATAGGGACAAACATCGTGTATATCCACTACATAGTGTGATCCCTTATTCCTTCCCAAGGGATTGTACTCATGCAGAAACCGGTTGTGTAACAGACTATATAAAATACGTGTTTCTCAAAGACATGGAGTGTAATTAATTCTTTTTCCCCTACACAAGTTCTTTTATATGACAGGCCAACACGATTCCCCTTGAACATGACTACATGGTGTTTTCATGCCAAACACTATGTGTACTAGAAGGATTTCACCGACCCGTGTATGTTAGTCACATGGTTGATACATGGGATACACTACACGATGTTCTTAATCTTGATACGACATGTATAACCAAAGATTCATCCATCTATGTCGATAGTCACATGGGTTGGACACACTGTCTATACAACAAAATATATACGTTCAGTACAGTGTGTGTGCTTCCAATGATTTACCAACCCTGTGTCTCTACCCATATAGCCAGTGAAATTGTTAGAGACTACACGTTCTGTACATACAGTACACGGCGTGTACATAAGAAAAAAATTTCCTTCTTAAATCGAAGGATACATGGTGTGTATTCATTATTAAACATCGTTAATTCTGAGTTTTTTCGGAGTTTAAGCCATTAAAACTACTCCATAACCCAACAAACATTGAAACAAACATTACATTTCAATATTGTTATCTATAAGGACCCATACTCCCCAAGAACAGAATATTGCCATCTTCTACATGCTATATACAATCATAACAACGCAATTATCCACCAAATTAAGATCCATGAGGGCCCATAACACCTCGAGAACCAAATTTTGGTTTTCATTCAAAATAAATCATGCATATTAGAAACACCATATCAAAAATCAAGTATTCTATCAATGCATCAAATCACATCATCATACATATATATCACAACATCTATTATAACAACATGAAATTAGTAATGCACCCTAAATGGCATGGCATGAATGAATGACATTTGATCTCTAGAAAGTGCCTTTAGGAGGCATGGGATGGAATACCCTCATCGCATTGGGTTGGAAAATAAATTTAACCTCATTATTAAATATGTCAATAGAACAAACATGTGTATCACCCCAGATGACGAAATCAAATGAACTGTAATAATTGCAAAACCAGAAAAAAATACTTGCGATAAATGAGGTAGATTATCTTTTCCCAATACACAGGTTATAAAATCTGGGGAAAACTCATTATTAGTTACCTATTTCATCATATCCTTGTATATGGGCTCCAAATAGTAAGTAAAGAATAAAAGAAACCTCCTCTAACACCACTTTGTAACGTCCCAGTTCCATAATCTTCCAAGGGGTGCCTATACCTAGTTGGAAACATGGCCTCAATCAAATTTCTCCAAATGCCAAATCATGTTAAGTAGCAGCGATTGTCTTTGGTGTGATAGTTGGGAAACTACGCCCTAAATGGTAGAGTGACTCAACCGAAATTAAACAGATAACAATAGAGGAACATTAATAAAATGGAAGAAGTTAACAACAGAAGTAATAAACCATTGAAGAATGCATATATAAATGACGCATGATACATATATATAGGAAATCATCCAAAGAAATAACATCTCTTGAATATAGTACTAAACTAATGTACACGGAAAAAATAAACTCTAGAAGCATAACAAGTATTAGCTCCGTCACATGCTCTCTAGTTCCACAAAAATCAAGTACCAGGTTTAGAAGAGAGATTTCAATTATCTATACATGAAACAATATAATCAGTTTAGTCCCAAAATCTTGACTCAAACAGGGTCTGAGACGATTCCCAGTAGGAAACCATCCAAACATCTGTTCATAACAGTCAGTGAATATATATGGAAGGTAATATGTAAAATGAAAAAATAAAAAAATTAAGTACTCAAAAGTAATCAGTCATATAGTTTCAATTATATACATTTTCATTTATTAGTTAAGCACCCAATAATCATAAGTAAGCCTCTTGGAAGTACTCATAACCTAACCCCTCCGGTCTAATCAATCAGACACCAGCAACCCTTTTGGACGTACACACAGTCTAACCTCTCTAGTTTTGCTTTATCAATGACACTTTGAGGAAGATCATGCCATCAATTCCTCCATGTGTTCTCATATATTTAACTTTAGATACTCTGGGGAAGCACTAAACATCCAATTCCCCTCATGTTCTCATAAAGAGAAACCACAGACACTCTAAGGGACCACTTGTGTCATCCCCTCTATGTTCTCACAACGTAATGTAAACAAATACTCTAGATAAGCCCTCAACATCCATTCTATCTATGGTCTACTACACCATGTTCCCACAACCTTGGGTAAACAATATTGCACCCATAGAATATGGAATCCAATGTAAACCTTATGAAATACTTGGCTAGACATTCTACAACATATCAGAACATGTTAAATAAAATCACTCCATCCTTACAATACTAAGCTTGGAAAACAAAATATCCTAAAAGGAAAAGCTTGAACAAATGGTCCAAATCCTGGAAAACATGGGCCACACATCCATAGCATGGTAAAATAACCCTATATATAGGAATAAATCCAAAACTCAAGCATACAAGGAATAACATGCAATAACAGGGCTAAAAATAATGACAACGCAATTCCCTGAACAGGGGTATTGGTCATGTTTGCACATATATTTCAATTAATAACTATGGAAAGGCACAAACCACCTACCTCTGCATTGTACGATCGATATACATGAACCCCAGGACATGAATCTCCCAATAATGTTGTAGATCATCAAAAATACTAAAAACGTTCAACCTAGTATATCTCAAGAATGATGGAAAATCAGGAAATAAGGGTCTAAAAGAAGGAAGATATTACAGGGGTGATTCTAACACAATTGATAGTGGTCGATTCTGATAATTAATGGAGAGTTGGGGGATCAGATAAGAATCGCAATCCATATAAACTTATAGATGAGACATACCTAGAAGAAGGGTGTCCTTTCTATTAGATGTAACCCCAATACGTTTAATAGAAAATAAAACACAAGCCATGTATTTTAAAATCAAATGTTGTGTACTGGCCATTACCAAGTGATGATTTAGTTATTCTCCAGGTCGCCCCACATGACCATGTGTTCGATCGTTACACAGCTAGCACACGACTACCCACGACAATTGAGTACACGACATGTTCTTATAAGTACATGATGTGTACTCCGGAAATTTCTTGAAACTCCACTTCTTCTACAAAACACAAGAAAATAATATTCATACATGAAAATAAAATGTAGATTCTTATAGATATTGACACTAAATATAACAAATCAACTAAATTATAATCATGTTGATGATAGGATTTATATACGCATGAGTAATGTTTTAATTTCTCAGTGGTCATTATGGAAAGAATAATAGTATTAATTTTCTATTAAATAATCATAAAAAATCACATTTAGCATATTTATTTTTTTAATATACATATTTATATAATTCAAGTGATGTGATGATGAAAAACAAATCACATAACTTCATTGAACTGATAATTCACACCTACCCCAGAATATTGTTATCATTTTTCTTGAATGTAAAGGTAAAAATATAAGTGATATATTATAATCCCAAAATGATAAATAAGTGTTAAATATTTTATATGATAATTAATTCCACCATTATTACCATTATAGGTAACTAGTGATGGATGATGATTTACATCAGTTCCTGAGGTGATAATTATTCATACACATTAATAATGAATTATTTCCTTATTAGATGAAAAATGAGATGGATATGGGTCATTTAAATAACATAATATCATCTCCAAATGTGGAGTATAAAATAGTTATTATTTTATCATTATTGAAAATGTTTTTAGGGAGTGACAAGTATAATTAAAATAGAAATACTGGATTAAAAACTATACCATTTTTGTGATTTTTTTTGATTAAGACATTAACACCTATAAAGTGTATTTTATGAAAAATATCATTTCAATATAATGTCTCGTGGTATTCAATAATGATATTCGGTATAATAATGGCCTATCCAAAAGGGTTTTGATGGGTCATGAGATGAGAAAAAACTTATTTATTTTATAGAATATGGGAGGGGCACTCTTTGAATTTCTCAATATATTACATTAATATATATTAATTTTAAATTCGAAATCAACCCAAACATATTATTATATAAAATATTTTTTTAATATTATAATAAATATATATATATATATTTGTTTTGACTAAATTATGACACTTAAGTTTTTGTTTTAAACATTATTTATCACCTTTAACATATACCATTGTATCATGTTTATTTACTAATAAAGGGTTACTATAGTTAATTTAAACTGAAACACACCCAAAAATAGACCGTGGATGACTATTTGTACCATATCCCAATAATATATCAAAATTTAATATTTGTAAAAAATTTATACCAGATTAAAAAATTTTATTTGAAAAATATCAATAATGTTAAATTTTAGAATATTCATTACATTGACTATAAAGAAATATAATACATGATAACATATAAAAAATATCACAATATATACCAAATATGTAAATTTAATATATATAATTTTTTCCATATTAATTATATCATATTTTAACGTTTTTAATGTTTTTCATAACATGGTGTTGATATTATTGTTAATAATATAATTTCTACTTCAGCATTGTGTGAGTATTTGAGGTAAAAATTTAATCATTAAAAAATAGAAATAAATTTTCATTATTATTTTATATATATTGTATTTTTATTTAATTATTATAATTAGTTATATATTCAAAATAATAATATATTAATGATTTTATAGTTATTGAATACATTAAAATGATATGTTTGTCATTTTTTAAATTAAAATATTATAAATGTCATAATCTCATCCACGTCGTCCCAATGTTCATAAATATATTTACATAATAATTAAAATATTATTAATATTGAAATAGACACTTATATTCTTTCAAAACATACATTTTCCACATTTGGATAAATAAGATATATTTAAGAGAAAGAATGTTTCATTTGGTAGCATTCAATGACATAAATAATATATTTTCATAATTTTAATATAAATAATCACATTAAAAAATAAATCTCAATAAATACATTTAAATTATTATATTTAATTAATCCAATAAATATTTTGAAGGTGTCATGGTGATTTTATAGTCCTAATTTTATTTTTATCCAAAATTACAGAATTTACCATTTACGAGGGTATAAAATACATATGTTACTATTGATAATAGAAAAAATAAAGGAGAAATAGTAATAAAATTTGGACCAAATGAATCAAAAAATAAAATCCATTTCAAAAAATTTCAACCCTAGAATTGCATGAAATTAATATAAATTTAATCTCAAAAAATTCTATAAATAAATGTTTTTTGGAAAAAATCATTCTTAAAATATAAAATCTTTTTATAATGAGGTCAAGTATAAAGTACATTAAAAATTTAATTGGATTATTTTAAATTTAAAGTTACTTATAAAAATATATAAAAACTTTAGTACAATATTTTACCAGGAAAAAAACTGGATAAATATAATTTGGTATTAAATTCAGTATTTTTCACTCTTAATTAGAAAAAATATTACAAAAAAATATAAAACAATTAACATATGAAAATTTTGATATGTTTATTTTGGAACCGAAATTCATTTTTACAAATAAATTATCAGAAATCACCGTAAAATAATTATATTGTTTGCACAAAAAAGTCAATTTTGAAGAAAATGTTATTTTGGAAGAAAATTTATTATTTTCAAAAAAAATTATAAATTTTAAAAGAAATAATTAACATATAATTTGGTAAGAAAATAAAATATTTCATAATTCCATTAATATTATGCATTCCCCCAATTTAACATCTATGTTATATAAGTCACATAAGAATGATAAGATTCTATTTATCATTTAAGCATGTTGATACTTATCTTGTACTCTATCAAATATATAATTTCATTTTAAAAATATTAATATGTCTCATTCTCTCTACAACACATTTGAGAAATTATTTCCTTACTACTATGAATTTATTTTAAATAAATAATCATATACTATTCAGAAATCATTTATTGAAATCCCACATCATAAAATGAATAATAAAACATACACATAAAAAGAGTGAAAGGGAAGTATGATAATGAACTAGTTTTCCATATACGCAGAAATGGTCATGGAAAGTAAAAAATAACCCTAAACAAGTTATAAGGAGTGATATAGTACATTGTTATTGGAATGATGACCACCACAAGACCAAAAATTTAGATTGTCTTAAAAGGTCACTGGTAAAAGTAAAAAATATAACATTTTTTTTCAAAAAACATTTCCTAAAGTTATGTAAATGCTTTAAATTGTAATATTGAACTCAATTAAGCATAATTTCATGAAATGTAATGTTTCATCCATTAATCAATTTCTCCCACAAACACAACTATTTCTCCAAATGACGAGTATATAAGTTTAATTATCATAAATAAATCATTAGAATCTACTTATACAGATCCCTAAATCAACATAATTATAACTATAAATTCTTCCTACATTTATAAATTAGAAAAACACGAATTTTATTATAAAATATAAGATGATTCCCCAAATAAATAATCATTTATGTGATGAAAGTTAACCATAATAATTAAAAATAAACAGTAATACCCATAGTAAAACTTATATTATTAAAAAAAATACCCTCAAAATTCATCCAATATAGTATATACTTTGATTAAATATAAAAAATTACAAATATTTGATCAAATTGATTTCTAGGTTAAATTTTTAAATTTTTTTCTAAAGAAAATTAATAACATATAATGTATCGTACAAAAAATGTATCAGACTAAATCACAAAATCTCCATGCATACTAACCATTTAAATATTAAACATCAGTTACCCTAAAATCATATCATCCACAAAAGGATAAGGATAACATTATTTCTCAAATAAAATTCCGCAATATTCTATTTATCGTAATCATATTGTGTTTCTAAAATATAGAACATCTTCCAAAATTAAATTATTCACTTAATAAAAATATTATTTTCCATTTATAATAATTTCTATTAGATATATTATTTAAAATTTAATTATTCTTAACACATAAATTAATTAAACCAAAAATAAAGTCTCATTCTTACCCAGACTACTTGTAATTCTGTGGTTGGTGATGCACCCTTTTCACCCTTCAGTTTGGTGTTCAATTCCCAAAACCATTCTGAATGTTACGATTTTTCACCCATCATGTTGGTTTTCCTTTTCCCAAACTATATTATTATAATACATGAAAAATTACTAATATTTTAGAAAAAATCCTAAAAAACATAATATATATTGACCTAGATGTATTCTCATTCCATTCAATATGATTTCCAAAATTTGATAACCCATAATTACATCATAAATGTATTTCTCTTAAAAATATCGATGATATCCTTAAAATTTCATAAATTTACGTCTTAAAAGAGTTTATATGTCACTGAAAATTTAATCTACCTAAAAATTAAAAACCCATTATGATATCCATAACTCTCAAGAAAAAAATTATAATCTTTAAATTTACATAAATTTGGATCTGATACCATTTATAACGAAAATATCATTAAATATGGCATATTCTAGTAACATTTGATAAAAATAAATTTTTTACATTCAAAAAAATAAATGTTTTTTAGACTTTTAATGAATATAGAAAAAAAAATTTAAAACAATAAATTATAAGTGGAACAATCTATAGAGTATCCATTTTATCTATTAAATAATATTTGATAAAATATATAATGATTTATTTTGATTATTAATCATCACAATTTTCTTCATGACATCATCCTTTTTCTTAATCACTAATAATCCTTGTGAATAAAATATAAAAATATTTATGGACTCAAAATTATCATTAATAGACATAGGAAATATATAATGAAACCATTTAGTTAGGTATACAAATGCACAACATAATGTTTTTTTATAAATTTGAAATTTCATACATAAAACATAACCCCTATAGCTTACCATGTGAAATAATAATATTCTTATAAAATATATTGAATGATTAAATATGAAATATAACTTGTGGAATCATTTTAATATCACACTTACATATTATGTAGCTCTCAGGGATAAAAATATATTAACAATCATATATAATTTTGGAATAATGACAACATTATAGTAAAAAAGATATTAGGGGAATCATAATTAGTAAACTCCATCCCATAACCCCATTCATTTAAGAGATATAACGGGATAACCCACCATAGGTTTATCATGGAACCAGATATCCGCAAAACAAATTCTAAGGAAACTTAACATAAGTATAATCGATAATAATTTTAGAAAACAATCATTCTTATGGAATCCAATCTGTCAATTATAATGATATTTCATTTTCATAATTCAATTAACTATTAAATGAAAAAAATTATTTGGAAATAAAATTAAAAATATGTAAATAAGGAATAAAAATATCAATGCATCATTATATTGGTAAAATCCATACATTCCATATAAGTTAAAATACATTCCTTTTATCTTTTGTAAAAATACATTAATGGGTATCATTAAAACATTATTTTTAAAATACATTTTTTTACATAAAACCCTAAATATTTTAAATTAAAAAAATTGATAGAAATAATAAAATTTTGATATAATGTTATTCATGACAATATAAATATATTCATAAAACCCTTTTTAATACATTTTCAAGAAATAAAATGATTGAGAAGAAAAATATATCTAAAACATTTAAAATGATTTTTTAGTTAATGTGTCTCGTAACTAGTGTCTGACATGTGAAATACATTATTTATCATCCAAAATAATGAACTAAATTTTATTATTTATTTTCATGATATCATTTTTCATATTTATTATTCATTTTCTACCACTTCATTCCATGTTAAAAAAATTACTAAATCATATAATTTTACATCGAACATTTTGATGTTATTAAGAACATCATCCCAAAATTATTGTGGAATGTTCTATATTGTTAAAGTGTTACTTATTACATCATTTCATAAATAATACTTTTGATATAATTTTTTCTTTTTGAAATATAATATAATTTTAAATAACCAATTATATATTAATATGGAACTAAACTATAATCATGGAGATGGTAGTCCATATATAAGAATGAGTGAAATTTTAAAATATAAATGATCCTCACAAAATTGAGGGGTGTATTAATATATATATATTTATAATTAATTATCATTATTAAATAAATAAGATATTACTTATTTAAATATTCTTATATATCATTCATTTGATGTGGTGATGAAAAAAATAACATCACTTTTGTGGAGGTGATACTTCATACAAATGCACGGAGGACATTATAATATTTTTATGAGTGGAATTAAAAATATGTAAATGATATATCCAATTTAATAATTATAAATATATTATTAGTTCATATATAAATTTTAATTCTATCATTATATCTAGTTTTCATAAATATTAATTGAAAATGAATTACAACGGTTTTTGTGGTGATAGCCTATCGTACACACGAATGATGAATTCTTTTCTTATATGATTATATTAGATATGCATACAAGTAATGAGACTAACATAATAACATTTAAAAATATCTATGATAATATATTTATTAGTTTTTTAATGAATTAAGATGATTTTGAAGAACTGGAAGAAGAAATAAAACATTTACAATAGATTAAAATGTCAACATAATATTTGGACAATCTCCATTAACTAACACCTAGCACCTCCATTGTGAGTGTTCTACCAAAAAATAGGGAATCTAGAATGTGTGGATAGATTATAGTATGTTGTTTTGGAGGATAATTTTGCATTCAAAATGGATTTTTATTGTGAGTAAATTTTAAGAATATGTTTCATTTTATTGAGAGTTTATAATTAATTTTTAAATTTTTCAAACTACTAAATTATTATAAATAAATTTTATTTTCAAAATAAGTAAAAACATATTATTTTAGAATATAATAATATTGGGTAAATATTACCTCATCCAATAAAATTTATATTTTTTTACTGAATTTAAACCCTTATCTTTTGGTCCTAACCCTTATATATCTCCTCCAACCAATACAAATAAAACATGAATATTTATAATGTATTGTTTAATATATTTACAAAAATGATAAATTTACATAGAAATTTATAATCATAAACATTTTTAAACTTTTTCAAATAATTTTTTTAAATAAATTTATTTTTTGATTTTTATATCATTCAATAAAATTTTATTAATTTGAAAATATCATTAATGTAAATTTTGACATAGTTGATTACATTGATCATTCATAATATCAATAAAAAAGATAAATTTGAACCAAATATTTTAATGTGTCCCTAAAATATGAAATAAATAAAAAAATTAATTAATAACATTAATTATTTAAACTTATTTTTATTATATATTTTTCATATTATTTATTTATTATATACATTAATAAAATAATTACTTCCCCACCATTGTGTAAGAATATAAGGAAATTATTATTTCACTAAAAATAGAAGATAGATTTTCCTGCTGAAGAAAAACCCTTTATAATTCATATGAATATTTCTATTCAAATATGTCTTATGAATACCCCTACATAAAAAATTTTATAGTTATTTAAATCATGAGAACGTCATCCTTGACTTCCTAAAATAAAATATTATAAATATCACAAATCCTATCTATGTTCCTCAAAAATTCAAAAAAAAAATTATATAATGAATATAAGTTAATTATGTTAAAAAGAGATACTTATATTAATAATGTAAAGACCCAGAAATTTCAAGGAAATTTTTATTTTCATAATTTATTGTAATTTTACATGTCTGGGGCTTCTGATGGCACTTGATTCTAAGGCCCGGTGTGCCCGGAATAAATTGCGGATGTTTTGTTCAGGTATGTTTATTAAACATGTGTACGAGTTTTTATATCTTTAGAACCGATGCTCAGAATTGAAATTCGAGGGCATCGATGAACTCCCAACACCGGTAATTGCTTTAGGGGACCTTTACCGCTGTTGTTTTTATGCGGGTTGAGAGTTAAAAATTGAGGGTTAATTAAAAAGTTAAATTGAACTATTTAGAAGAATTTTATTTATCTATGGTTGTTATTTCCTCCCATGTGAAAGTTATTGGTGGGGCCCACACCCACATAACTTCCCATTTGTGGATAATTGTGAGGTGGGGCCCACATGATCCCCAACCTTTCATCTCCCCATAAACTCCCTTAAACGCCCTATTAATTCCCCTTCTTTTTTATGACAACCCCCCTTTTTGAATGATAACTCTTCGTCTCCCTCTCTCCCTTTTTATATTTTCCAACACATGTTAATTAATGAATTCAAACTCTTCAATTAAATAATTAAAGGGTTTTGAATTTTGAATTACATGGGTGAATAAAAATAAAATCCTTAGCTATTATTTTATACTTTGGGGGAATTCGTTGTGTTGAGAGGTTTCGGGAGTGCTCTTGAGTTTTTGAAGAACACAGACCCTCCGATGAAGAACGACCTTCTCCTTCGACGACGAATGCTCTGCGATTCGAAGAACGCGAAATCACGAACGACGCTTCTTCTTCGGGTGCACTCCAACGTCGACGGAATCGACAACAATCTTCTGCGATGCTCGACTACCGCGAATCGTTTCTAACGTAGGGGTTTGTTTTGATTTGAGCAACAATGATTCTTCCATCCATGCTTGTTTCTCTTGACCTGCTTACTACTAAACTAACGTGGAAGGACCGGGCCAAATGAACATGTCCTGATCGCTTCACCGTTTTTGTGAATGTTTAGCGTGTTCTTCATGTTCTTCATGGGTGACAAAAACCGGATCATTGCGAGTTCATTGTGCGACACAACGATCCCAAATTGAAGACCCAACATCAAGATGTCCTAGCGGAGGTACGACGACGATAGAGGGCAACAGATCAAACCGAAATGGGAAGGACCGTCCCTCGACCGTTCTTCGAGCAGGTGAATCAAATCATGTTTTCAGGGCCGATCAGAGGCCCAAAAACACCAGAGACAATTACAGGACATCGGGGTGACCTAGTGTCTTGAGTTTTGTGATGAATGGACCGTCAAAATGAAGATTTGGACATCACGGGAGGCGAGCTGTCCGGAGGCGTCACTTCTGGAAAATTCTAGAATACACGGCCTATACCTTTGACGAACACGCCGTGTAGTGTGGGTGTACTACAGCTAGAGTTTCAGATTTAGACAAGTAACACACATTATGTAAACCCTGTCACACAGCCTGTATTCTTTTTGCAGAATGGTAGAAGCACCTTCGCGAGACATGGCGTGTATTCTGGGAAATACAAGGACACATGCAGCATTACATGACCAAGAGGCACGACCTGTATTCTCTTCACAGAAGTGAAGAAGATGCTTCACGGGACTCGATGTGTATCCCGAGAATACATGGACATGGGGTGGAGTACACGGGCATGTACTCCACCACACGGTCAGGCATGGACACTGGCACAGATTACCCCGTGTACCAGTTACACGGTTTGGCGAACACGGGTTGAGGCCATGTACGGGTAAATGGCCAACATACTTGGAGCCGACCCAGTTGCATAGACACGACATGTAACCACACCACATGCAGTGTACTTACTTCATACATGACCAGCTTTTCGACATGGGCTGTTGGACACGGGAAATACCGGAGAACTGACTACACGACGTGTACCGTATAACTACACGCAGTGTACTTTTTAGTAAAATGCTTTGTCATCTCGTACACAGTATCTTGGATACATTTTGTTTGGATTATCCCCCTTGGCTTGAAGAGAGAACCCTCCCGGAATCGAGCGTTCTGTGTGCGGGAACCCTAGTGATGGCTGCAACGACAATGACTACCATACTGGAATCCTTTGTGGGTTCGGCGATGATGACTACCGTACTACAAATCCTCTGTCGGTTCGACGACACTGACTGTTATTCTTGTATCATATGTGTGTCTGAAATATTGTCATCTGTTCTAGTATCCTACGTGGGTCCGACAGAGTAGCTGGTCTAGTACCCTACGTGGGTCCGACAGATTAGCTTGACTAGTATCCTATGTGGGTCTGACAGCTTAGATGAATCAGTGACTACATCTGATCATCTCTGTCACTATACGAATGATGTATACCTGTGTGAGCTAAGTCTTGTCATTCAACTATTACCATCGGTGTGATTGACTTCTTTCCTCTATTGACCAGGTTGTTCTTGGGCTCGGGAGTTCGATTCGAACTAGGATTGATGACTTAGGTATATGTGTGGGCATATATCTAAGTAGAGTTGGTTGATACATCGTGATTGTATCTTTCCTTTATGGTTTATCCTTCGTGGATTCTTGGAGACCTTTGAAGGTCTCAGGGTCCCTACTGAGTATCGTTATACTCATCCCTGCACATGAAATTCCCACACTACATTATGTTGGATGCAGACGATGGACATCACTGATTGTGGTTGAGGCTTGTAGAGCTGGACTATACCCGGAGGTGGACCACATGGCGGGATGTACACGGAGTGGACGGACGTACCCAAGGTACCGAGGGGAATATCTGTACTCACTCTTCAAGTGAATTCCCGGAGGACGACTTAGTGGTTGCTTCTGTACATTGTTGTTGTTGTACTAGTCTTTCAGTTGTTCTGTACTTTCAGTTGGGTTTGTATACTGGCCCATTTACTATCAGCACATAGTTTTTGTACACAGATTACTTAGTGCTTACTTGTGTTGTGTACTCTATTGTGCTTTTTTACTAACATAAAGGCAATACCTTCCCTTTGGTCAGGATTTACGCCTTGGTGGTAGTCTCTATCCCCTGGCCAATGGAAGGCGGGCTTAGTGAAGTCACAGCACGGGCACCGAGGACAGGTCGTGACAAATTGGTATTAGAGGAGTCGGTTATACCGCAAAACTCAAAACTATGATCAATATTTTCTGTGAACCAACAATGTTAAGTGTATTGAGTGTTCTTTCCAGTCCAGGGAGTCTAATGTTGCTGCGGCGACCGATGTATCCATGCACAAGGACCCTGACCCCTGATTTCTGACTAAGTGCACGAAATCACTTATTGCATGTGTGTTTCAACAGGTTTATTTGTGATTAATTTGTGTCAACTCACCATGTATATTGTTTTGACCATGGCACACCTGTTTCTTTTCTGGATGGCCCCATGAAGGCAGTCTGCTAGGGTTCTGAGTAACGTGCGACATGGAAACCCACTTAGCGACGAGGCCTCGGTGTAGGGCCCCTTCACAGTGGACGCACCAGCGGTACCACTAATTGCTGGACCACCGATACCACCATCCCCAACAGCGGAGAGTGCACACCTCCTGAGTGCGTTTCACAAGTTCCAGCGAGGGATGCCTCGCAGGTTCAATGGAGAGATGGCCCCTCAGGTAGTTGAGGATTGGCTGGAGGCTATCGTCAATGTCTTCAGATTGGAAGAGACACCAACTGAACTTATGGTGATCCTTTCCACGAGTATACTGCAAGCCGAAGTAGGTACATGGTGGATCTTGATGCTCGAGGTGCACGACCAGACATCTCTACTTTAGACAGACTTCGAGAGTATCTCGTTCTCGGAGTTTGTTCCAGCCACCCTCTGTGCAGTGCCAATCCTGGACTTAATTCATCTGCGGCAGGGAAGCATGACAGTAGCTCAGTACTCAGTGAGGTTTTCTGACCTCTCACGCTACTCCATGGACATGGTATGAGACCCATTCTTCCGGGCTCGAACATTTGAGCAGGTACTGAGACACGAGATCTGGGATTCGATGGTCTTCCCCAGCATCCCGACACATATGAGAGTACGGGAGCGAGCCCTTCTTTTGGAGAGCTTCCTCACTGAGCCGACACCAGCAGCGAGATCTACAATAGTGCGACACGTAGGAGAGTCTTATGCAGCCAGCAGTTTACAGATGTCATAGAGCTCCAAGAGGACCAGGCCATCAGGAGAGTGATCTCATGATTCAGGTTCTGTTGTGCAGGGAACATGAAGAAAATATAGTTATACAAGGAGCAGGATGTGCCATATATGCGGCGGACAGGGTCATGTGGCTAGAGACCGCCCAACCCACCATGCAGATGAGCAGCAGATAGTAAAGGGACCTCCCATGAAGAGGTAGAGGTTCAACCTTGATGGTCCACAGGGAGAAGGCAGATGAGGCAGAGGAGCTGGACGAGCAGTGGGTGGTGGACGGCCTTTTGAGGCTCTACCACCACAACCACCAGGAGGTCCACCCTGACCACAGGGAGTTGGCAGACATAGACAGGCTCATCTCCAGGTAGTAGAGGCTTACGAACACTGAACACCTGAGATGATTCGAGGCACTATATGTGCCTATTCCACCCTTACTGTAGTACTAATAGACACAGGTGTGAGTCATTATTTTATTGTTGATGCCCTTGTTCGGAGCTCAGAGGTTCTGATAGGGTCGTTGGCTCGATCCCTATGGCTATGGACTACTTCAAGAGCGGAATCAATGATTATGCACTAATGTCGGCAGTGTGTGGTTGCTCTAGGAGTAGAGATCTTCGGATGTGATCTTCTTGTAGTGGCGTCGAGGCCTTACGACATCATCATGGGTATGGACTAGTTGTCTGTAGTCCATGCTCAGATCGACTACATTAGGTGCAAAGTGTGGTGCATCTGCACTGATGGGAGCAGGTTCACATTCACTAGTGAGAGGGGAGCCTTAGGATCGCAGGATGGAATTACATATAAGAGAGGGCAGCCGATCACACATCAGTATGATAGTCTCATCCTCTGATAAGTTGATGTGCGGATTCTGATTTTTCCTGTTGTGCTGGATTTGTATGCAGACATTTTTCTTGATGACGTTCCATGAATACCTCCTCTTAGAGAGGTAGAATTATATATATACTTATACGCCGGGACAACAATGATCACTACTATAGCATATCAGATGGCTCCCACTGAGCTTCGTGAGTTATGGTTATAGCTAGAGGACTTTCAGGAGAGGGATTCATCAGACCCAGTGTTTCACCCTGGGCTTCTCTAATTTTTTTTGCCAAGAAGGTAGATGGGAGATTACAACTGTGTGCCGACTACCATCGCCTGAATCTGGTGACTGTGAAGAACAAGTACCCACTCCTGAGGATTGAATAACTCTTTGATCAGCTCAAGGGAGCATGGTGGTTCTCGAAGATAGACCTCTGGTCAGGCTATCACCAGCTCAGAGTTCGAGATGAGGATGTGTAGAAGATGGCCTTCAGGTGTCGGTATGGCCCCTACGAGTTATTTGTTATGCCCTTCGGCGTAACCAAAGATCCATCAGTGTTCATGAGTCTCATGAACAGGATCATCCAGGATTATCTCAATCATTCTTTTGTAGTCTTCATCAATGACATACTGATATACTCGACTACTGAGTAGGAGCACGCCTACCTCTTACGGGTTGTACTAGATACACTCCGAGAGCACCAATATTATGGAAAACTCTCCAAGTGCCAGTTATAGATACGATAGGTACACTTCTTGGGACATGTCATCTCGAATGTGGGATTTGTAGTGGATCCTGCTAAGATCGAGGAAATAATTTCTTGGGAGCCACCCAGGAGTGTGACGGAGGTACGAAGATTCCTAGGTCTGTCTGGGTACAATCAGAGATTTGTTCCTGACTTCTCCAGAGTTGCAAAAACTCTTTCAGCCTTGACGAAGAATGGGAATCCCTTCATGTGGTCAGATAGATGTCATCAGAGCTTTCAGGAGATGAGGCAGAGGTTAACCAGTGCTCCCATCTTACGGTTGCCAGAGGAGGGCGTTGGGTACGTTGTTTACTTAGATGCATCAGGGACCAGGCTTGGGTGTGTCCTGATGCATGTGAGAGAAGTGATCAGATATGGTTCATGGCAGTTGAGACAACATGATAAGAACTATGCTATCCATGACCAAGATTTAACAGCAGTGGCCATCGCCTTGAAGATGTGGCGACACTATCTAATGCGAGAGTTCTTTACAGTCTACTCTGACCACCAGAGTCTCAGGTACATCTTCTCACAGAAGGACATGATCCTGAGATAGCGGCGATGGATCGATTTCTTCCAGGACTATGACTTTGAGATAGTCTACACTCTTGGGAAGGAGAATGTTGTAGTTGATTCTATCTGAAGGAGGTTTGGCATTCAGCTACTTGGAGAGGTGATGGAGCAGCTAGAAGCGTTGTAGATATCCTTTTTGGATAGAGATAGAGCAGCCTTTCTATAGTATCTCACAGTCACTCCTCCACGCCTTCAGCAAGTCATAAAGGCACAGCGTGGAGACGCTTAATGTGAGACATGACGTGCTTAGATATCCTCAGGGAAGGCACCTGATGGATTTTCTGTAGGAGGGGAGCATGTCATCCTCTTCACGGGATGTACTATGTACCTGTTTCACTACAGGAGGAGTTGCTGAGGGAGTTCCACACTTTCCCTCTATAAGTACATCCAGGAGTGGCGAATATGTAACAAGACCTTAGACGACAGTGATGGTGGCTGAGTATGAAGAAGTTTGTAGTATAATTTGTTTCACGATGCCTCATTTGTCAGCAAGTGAAGGCAGAGCACCAGGTACCAGCAGGCTTGGTACAACCCTTAGATAACCCGAAGTGGAAATGGGATGGGATATCTATGGATTTCGTAATGGGTCATCCATGTACATCCAGAGGGAACAAATCTATCTATGTGATAATTGACAGACTCACCAATTCGGCCCACTTCCTACCGATGAGAGAGAAGGGCTCAGTTGAGAGCATAGTATGCCTTTACATTCAAGAAATAGTACAGCTTCACGGTGTTCCATCGACTATCATTTCTGATTGAGATGCTCATTTCACTTCCTGGTTATGGAAGGGGTTACAGGAGGCTTTTGGGACGTAGCTACGTCTGAGCACCGCCTTCCATCCTCAGACGGACGGAAAAACTGAGAGAACCATATAGATACTCGAGGACATGATTTGGGAATGTGTCCTTCACTTTCGTCACAATTGGGAGGACCTCTTACCCTTGGTGGAGTTTGGGTACAACAATAGTTACCACTACACCATCAGGATGGAACCATACAAGGAACTGTAAGACCGACCATGAAGATCACCTCTGTACTGGACTGACCATGGGGAGTAAGAACTTTTAGGACCAGAGATGGTTTAGGATATGATGTTGAAGGTGCAGATCATCTAGGAGTAGATGAAGACTGTACAAATCATAAAAAAGTCGTATGCTGATAGGAGGCGGAGACCACTGGAGTTCGAGGATGGTGACCACATTTTCTTACGGGTCTCACCTTGATGAGGTCTACAGAGATTTGTTTGGTGTGACAAGATATCTCCAGGTTTCATCGGACCATTCCAGGTTCTCATCAGATTAGGTTAGGTGGCTTACTGCCTGGCCCTTCCACCTCAGTTGCACCGGGTGCATGACATCTTCCACGTATATCAGCTGAGGTGATACGTGCACGACCCGACCCACATCATCATTCACGGGGAGGCAGACATCGATGATGGGGAGACATTTGTGGAGGTCCCAGTGGAGATTGAGGATCGACAGGATTGGGTCCTATGTGGATGGCCGATTCTTCTGGAGCGCGTTCACTGGCAGCACGGGAACTTCCAGGAGAGCACTTTGGAGTGGGTTGCACATATGTTGGCTCAGTATCCCCATTTGTTTTACTAGTGTGTGTTGTAGCTCTACAGGGACATAAATCCCTGAGGTGGGAGTAATGTAAATACCCAGAATTTTCAAGGTAATTTTTCTTTGTAATTCTTTTGAATTTTAAGAGTCTTTGGCTTTTGACAGAACTTGATTCTGAGGCCCGGTGTGCTCGAAATCAATTCCTAAAGTTTTCTTCGGGTATGTTCAGTAAACATACATACGTGTTTTTATATCTTTTGAATCAGTGATTGGAATTTAAATCTGAGGGCACCGATGAACTCACAGTGCCAGTAATTTCTTAAGGAGACCATTTACCGCAGTTGCGTTTTATGCGGGATGAAAGTTAAATATTGGGGTTTAATTAAAAAGTTAAATAATATTCTTTAGAACATTTTTATTTATCTATGGTGGTTATTTCCTCTCATGGAGAAAGTTATTGGAGGGGTACACACCCACATAGCTTCCCATGTGTGGATAATTGTGAGGTGGGGCCCACATGAGCCCCAACCATTCATCTCCCTATAACCTCCCATAAACCCACAATTAATTCCCCTTATTTTTTATGACAAATCCCCCTTATTGAATGAGTTCTCTTACACTCCCTTTATCCCTTTTTATATTTTCCAACACATGTTAATTAATGAATTCAAACTCTTCAATTAATTAATTATAGAGTTTTAATTTTGAATTACATGGGTGAATAAAAATAATACCCTTAGCTATTATTTTTACTTTTGGGGTATTTGTTGTGTGGAGAGGATTTGGGAGAGCTCTTGAGTTCTTGAAGAACACCGACCCTTGGACTAAGAACAACCTTCCCCTTCAACAAAGAATGCTCTATGATTAGAAGAATGCGAAGTCACCAACGATGCTTCTTCTTTGGGTGCACTCTGACGTCGATAGAATCGTCACCGTTCTTCTATGACGCTAGACTACCTCAATGCTTTTCCAAGGTAGGGGTGTGTTTTGATTTGTGCAATGCTGATTCTTCCTTCCAAGTTTGTTTCTATTGACTCGCTTGCTACCAATCTAATGTGGAAGGACCAGGCCAAATGAACATGTCCCGATCCCGTCGTAGTTTTTGTGAATGTTTGGTGTGCTCTTCATGTTCTTCATGGGTGACAAGCACTAGATAGTTGCAAGTTCATTGTGTGATGCAACGATCCCAAATTGAAGACCCAACATCACGATGTCCTAGCGGAGGTGCGACGATGATAGCGGGTGAGAGATCAAACTGGAATGTGAAGGACCATCCCTCGACCATTCTTGGAGTGTGTGAATCAAATCAGGTTTTCAGAGCCGATCGGAGGCCCGATAACGTAGGAGATGATAATGGGACATCAGGGAGACCTAGTGTCTGATATTTCGTGGAAAACTGACCATCAGAACAAAGATTTTGACATCACGGGAGGCGCACTGCCTGGAGGAGTTGCTTCTAGAAAATTCTAGAATACACAACATGTACCTCTGATGAAAAAGTCGTGTAATGTGGGTGTACCGCGGCTTGAGTTTCAGATTTATACATGTAACACATGGCATGTGACCCTAGTCACATGGCATGTATTCTCTATGCAGAATGGCAGAAGCAGCTTCCCAAGACCTGGCATGTATTCTGTGAAATACATGGACACGAGCGGCAATACATGTCCTAGAGGCACGACATGTATTCTCTTCCCATAAGGGAAGAAGTGTCTTCATGGGACTCAGCATGTATCCCAGGAATACACAGACACAGGGTGGAGTACACAGACATGTCCTCCACAAGACATCCAGGAATGGACATTGGAACGAGCTTCCCCGTGTACCAGTTACATGGTTTGGCGAACACAGGATGAGGCCATGTATGAGTAAATGTCCAGCATACACGGAGCCGAACCAGTTGCATAGACACGGCGGGTAACCATACCACATGTCGTGTACTTACTTCCTACATGACCAGCCTTTCGACATGGGCCGTTGGACATGAGAAATACCTGAGAACTGACTACACGGAGTGTACTGTATACCTACACGTCGTTTAATTTTTTGTAAATGGCTTGGTCATCATGTACTCAGAATCTGGGATATGTTTTATTTGTATTATCCCCCATGGCTTGAGGAGAAAACCCTCCCAGAATCAAGCGTGCTATTTGCGGGAACACCAGAGCTGGTTGCGACTGCAATGACTATAATACTGGAATCCTCGGTGGGTTCGTCGACGATGAATACAGTACTGGAAATCCTCCGTGGGTTCGACGACAGTGACTATTATTCTTGTATCCTATGTGGGTATGACAGTTTGACTTCTGTTTTAGGACCCTATGTGGGTCCGACAAAGATTCTGGTCTAGTATCCTATGTGGGTCCGAGAGCTTAGCTGGACTAGTATCCTATGTGGGTCCAATAGCTTAGATGAATCAATGACTACATCTGATCATCTCTATCAATATACTAAAGATGTATATCTTTGTGAGCTGAGTCTTGAAATTCAATCATTACCATCAGTGTGATTGAATACTTTCATTTGTGGATCGGGTTGTGCTTGGGCTCAGGAGTTGGAGCCAAACAAAGATTGATGACATAGGTATATTTATGGGCATATACAAATGTAGAGTTGGTTGATACTTCGTGATTGTATATTTCCTTTGTGGTATATCCTTCATGGATTCTGGGAGACCATCAGGGGTCTCCAGGTCCCTACTGAGTATCTTTATACTCACCCCTACACGGGAAACGACCGCACTATGTTGTATTGGTTGCAGGCGATGGACATCACTGATCGTGGTTGAGGCTTATGGAGCTGGACGGTACCCAGAGGTGGACCACTTGGCGGGACATACACGGAGCAGACGGACGGACCTGAGGTACCGGGGAGACTATCTCTACTCACTCTTCATGTCCGATTCCCAGGGGATGACTCAATGGTGGCTAATTTACTTTACTGTTGTTGTACTAGTCTTTCAGTTGTTCTGTACTTTCAGATGGGTTTGTACACTAGCCCATTTAGTAGCGGCACTTACTTTTTGTACATAGATTACTTAGTTCTTACTTGCTTTGTGTACTCTATTGTTCTTGATTATGATCATAAAGTCAATGACTTCTCTTTCTGTCAGGATTTACACCTTTGTGCTAATCACCATCCCCTGGCCAATGAAAGGCGGTTTTGGGGTAGTCGCGACACATGACTCGAGGAGGGGTCATGAGAAATTAATAACCTATTTTTCCCCTTGGGTAAATATAATACATATTTATGACAATAAATGTTACATTTTGTGACTTTCCTTGATTTAAAAAATATATAAGACGTTTAATTGGAATCATTTTCAATATAGACCTAAATATCCATCCACATGTGATAAGGATCCATATAAAGGTTTTTGATAAATTTTTTGAAAGTGTCTGTAGGTTTATATAGATGTTATCGTTTTCAGTTTATCTTATATTTTCAAATTTTCCATTAACTGTAGTAATAGAAATTACTAAAAGAACTATTTATATTTGAAAAACTGAAAAAGGGAAATAAAAATGTAATTTCGATGTCCAATATAATAATATTAAATATATTTTTAGAAATTAATAATATATATTTTAAAAAATTCTATTTTAAATTTATATTAGAAAAAATTAAATGAGAAACTGTCTGTCAGAAAATGATTTATTTAAACATAAGTTTTTCTATATTAAATTCATGTATAAAATCATTTTAAAGAAATTGATAATTTTATATAAATATTAAATATGAAAAATTTAAAACTAATTGTTAAAATATATTTACCTTTATAATAATTTTAAAAATATAATTTAGTATAAAATTCATCTTTTTTCACTATTCATTGAAAAATCAATCTTTCAAGACAATTAAAAAAAATTTATAATAAGAAAATTTTAGTATGATTATTTTAAAAAAATAATTTCATTAAAAAATTTATAATATAACTACAAAAAAAATATTTTCTTTGTACATAGTAAATGTAAAAAGTTTATTTTTTAAGAAATTATTTTTTAAATAAAAAATGGACATTTCTAAAAAACTAGAACATATTTCAAATTAATTAATTCATATATAAATGTGGATGAATAATATATATATTTTTTCATTAAAAACAGAGAACCGACTCATTTAATGTATAGTTTATAATAGTCACATTTATATAATAACCTTCTAATGCATGTTTATTCTCATGGTTACATATCAGTCATGCTATCAATTGTCAAATTTAAATTTAAAAATAATTAGATTTTTTGAAAAAAAATCAAAATAAATATGGTCATTTCCTCCGGAAATACTCAAAAAAATTATCCATTAATTTGTAAGTCTGTCATTATTCATTTGTTGCAAATGTAGGGTGAGTTTAGTAACCATATATTCCATTCCAACTCAGATTACGTTTTTCTTTTTAGGAGGAAAATCGTTTAATTTTCTATCACACTAAATATTAATGAAATTCCTTTTTGGTTCAATTCATTTAGTAATGTTAAATTTATAGTGCAAAAACTTTTAAAATAGTGGTGAACCACATAATCAATGAAATCATATCATGGAATTATAAATTACGAAACAATATTTAAACTATGAAATCTAATGTTTATCCTAGATTATGAATAGTTATATTTTATTTAAATCCATCATGATGGATCCTAATGAGTATGATAATTTACAATGAATATCCCTTATTTTTTTGAAACTATGTTTATCGTAAAAACCATCTTCATGATCCATTTCTGAGAATAGTATATCAAAATAGAGTTTTGGGGGTTGTCACACCAATGTTCATATATGATTGAGAGACATCCACTTGTAGTGTCTATAAAGGGATTTATTTTTATGAAACAATCACAATATACTTTATAAAAATTTTGGGCAATTTTCCACCATGTTGATTATTAATTATAATTTTCATTAGACAAGTACATATGGATCTCACTATAGTCTTTTAGTCCTGGGATACAAATATTACCTAATTATTTTCTTTGATACCAAATATTGTGACTCATCCATTACATACATAAAAATTACATCATTTTTTTTGGAATTTTAATTACATTACACAAATTCAGGACCAAAGGATGTATTATTTTAATGTATTTGAAAACATTCAAAGACAAAAAAAGGTCCATAGTTGACCTAAATTATCACCCACTATATTTTACATTACTCGGTCCCTTCCTGAACACATAAAACATAATATATATCTTCATAACTTGTTTAATGGAAATATAATATTTTGTTATATGAGATTATCGGTAAGTCTAAACAAGGGAAATATATTGGGAATACAATTTTAATAATGTCATGAGAACATGTGCATGAGAAATGAAAAAGAATATCAAACATATAAAATATAATAATCTTGGATCAGGTCATAAATGTTAGCATTTCATAAGTCATTAATCGTATGAAAATCAAAAAATAAGATCCTTTTGATCATAGAAGTACAATGAGATGTTGAATTTTTTGTAAACATATAATAATGAAAAAACATTTTATATTAGAAAATCTCACTGATAATACCATCATTTTAGAAAAATACCTTTACTGAACCGAGTTCACAAACCATTCATGTAATGTATTTCTTAAGTGAGTTAATATCCCATTCTATAACTTTTAAACTGAACTATGTTAACTTCCCATCCTATCTATGTATTACTCCACTAAGTTAAATTCTTGATCCATTTATTCTTTTCTCATGTGGTATATTAATCCTTACAATGTTTGTGGGTGGTAGATATTAGTCACCACCATTATATAATTTATTCATATATTTGGGTTTCACAAGATTTTAATCATTCATAATATCATAACACAATAATCCAAATATATTTCAATAAAATTTCATTATATAATGAAACATTTTTAGATGATGTGTTTTATAAATTTTTTTTAATCAATGAAATTAAGTCTGTCTCATGAGAGTATAACTGGTGGAAGAGAAATAATTTTCATAAAAATAATTCCTTCAAAATATAAACCACTCTGAGATAGAATATTAATGGTACCCTAGTATCATATCCCCAGTAAAAAGGGAGTAACAAAAATATATTTTATAATACATGAAAAATAATACTCAATGACCATTTAAAACATTTCATTAGGAATATATCCATTTCCCCATGAAAAATGGATTTTCATTCAGATAACATATCGAAATCAAGTTCTTTTAGAATCCAATTTAATAAAAATGTATTTAAAAAATATTTGGAATTTTTTAATAAATATACTTTTAAAATTTAAATTGATGCTTGAAATTAATGATGATTTAGACATCAGGTAAACCGGTATATGAAATTTTTGTTAAAAAATCATTGCCTTTGAACAATAAAAACTAAAAATTAAAGACATGGCGATGATTAATAAGCAATAATAATATTATATTGAAGTCATTTCAAAACCAAAATGTGGGTAAAAATATCTTTAATAAATAATTTTTATATTTTAAATGAAGTATTGAAATTTTTTTCAAAATCATAACTTTTTTAGGGAAAATAGATACCTGGACGAATAGAGAAATAATGTAAATTTTAATTATTAAAATTAATTAAATTTTCTAAGAATGAGTAGAAAAATGTTTCCATTATATAGAGATATGATGAATTACCATATGGTGGGAGATGTAATGAGATCTCTTTAGAGCAAGATATTATGATTTAAACAATGAAACCATAATAAAAAATTGTAAAATAAATGATGAGATTATATTAATAAAATTCTACATATTTTGGTGAAATTGAATCCTAAACCCTCAAAAGGGACAAAAATAACACGAACCATAAAAGTATATTATGATTAAAAATATCATGATATCACTTTTTAATGGATATGTAAATACACATCAGAATAAATATATATGGGAAAAACATAACATATGTCTAAAAGAATTATAATTGATACCAAATTATATTACCACTTGAGTAACATTTGAATTGTAGTTCTTAGGAATGAATAACATGAATAGAATCATTTATTTTAATTAAATGTGATATATTCATGGTATATCATGTCATATTTTAGTGTATACACAACACAATGTAAATGAGTTTTAAATATTGAATAATACTATAGGAAATAAAATTGAGTCTTGAAAAACTCTTACCTTAAGTGTCGAATTCTACTATTCTCATTCAAACATCATGTGTAATAAAGAATATTTAATTAAAATTATATCATACTACTATATTAATAATATCATATAATATATGACATTATAATAAATTTTTATTACCCGTTTATAAAAAATTCATTGTTAATGTTACATTATGGGTAATAACTATGTTTTGGTCATATAAAATTTAAATATTCATATTTTTGGTCCCAATACATTGTTTATGATTTCATTTTATCCAAAATTGATATACAAGATTAAAATATCATATATATTTAGTATATTTTTATTTTTATGGACTCATAAAATTTAGAGGAAGAAAATAAAAATCTCTATTAATGGAGATTGTAGGTCGTATGTAAGCATGGACATTATTTATATTTTGTTGTTTTCATAAACCAAACAAATATATTAGAGATATTTTCATTACATAATTATTTTAATTTAATATATATCACATATATTTATTAAAACCATCCTTAATGCATTAAATTTAAATCATGAATAAGTCACATCGCTTCGTGTGGTGGTAGGCATCCATACACGTGAATAGAATTATTATATTCCCCAAAAATGGAAGGAATAATGACTTCTATAAAAGTAAAATTATTGAACAATAATAACATCATAAAAAAGTTAATTATTAAATATAAAAAACTTATCCATTATTATTCACAACAATTCCAGGTGGTAAATGAAAAACGAATGACATCAGGACTTGTGGCTTTAGTTCGACAAACACATAAAAGATGATTTTCTAAACCATATAATGGAATATTGTGTTGTTTTAGGTCAGAACCATATAAATATTAAAAATCATTATATTTATTGTAATTATGAAGAGAGGGAATAGAATCGTGGCCCTAATAATTGTGGTAGAGGACAAACATCATATTTTTTCGAAGATAGTTAGGTGTACCCAAGTATTTACATAAAAAGGATTCAATAATGAACCAAATTAGATCCTTGAATGGTAATGGTATATATATTGAATGAAAATGGGTCCTTATAAATTTTTAGTTAATTTTACAACTTAACATTATAAAATATTCCTTTGGTAGGATCATTTTTCTATTAATCATTGTGATTGATTTAATATATTCAACAATCATTTTTCACAATAATTATGTTAACTATATTAGGCCTTATTAGTTATTCTGATTCAAAATATGGATATGATTTTTCAATTTTCATTTTTTATAATTTTTATAAATTAATTTATATTTTTATCCTATAGAAAGGATGAGGGAACAAATTGTTTCATAGAAAATGTCTAAATGTTTTATATTTATTTTTAATGAATATTCTATGTGAAATTGATTAAAATTACATATATTTTATTAATATATATATTTTTTAAAATTTTATACTTTAAAACTAAATTAATATATAATTTCAAAATCTATATAAATTTGATGAAAATCCTATATTTTCACTATTCATCACAAATTAAAATATTATATAAAAATACAAAAAAAACACCCTAAAATAATTTTGAAATTTTAAATTAAAAAATGATGATTATTTTTTCAAATCAAAATTATAAATGTGTGAAAAATTTATTTTCACAATGTTCATAGAGGGATATAAAAAGAAGTTCTTTTGAGTTTGTAGTATTCTTATTATATACAATGACGTACAATGATTATGTAATTTATTATCAACAAATTAAATTTATATTATCATCTATATTTGAAAGTTATTTATCAATATTAATTATACAATTATTAATGCGTAGGTTATAACGGTCACATTTAAACAACTATAATATATCATTGTATTGTTAAAAATCAGTGTCTCATGCTAGGATATTGTTGCATGTTGTGAAATATTAACATAGGCTAATATATAAAATAGTCTTAAATCGTTGTATCATGAATAAAAATCCATAAAATAAATTTAATTTATTTCAAAAAAATCCCTTAAAGTGATGGTATTACATTGGACTTGGTGTTATGTGATAGACAAGATTCAATATGGGGATGTTCACCTCATGACAATATGGGGGATCAAGTTGTTTCCAGTAATGATAATGGAATATTCACTGATAATTCATGTGTTTGTAAAAGGATTTTTTATGTGTATATTAGGATTATCTAAAAAATGAATACATTTAAAATTAATTTGTTGTTTTTATATTTGTAATCTACATTGAAGTTGGTGTGTTTGTTTTAAATCATATTTTTATCGATAATGTAATGAAATATTTTCATATTTTAATGCATTGAAATGTATATTTGGGAAATCCTAGTAGTTTTGATTATTCACTTATAATATATCAACTTTTTTGTCCATGTTCATGATTTTATTAATGACATAGTTAAAAAAAAGAATTTTATTTTACTAGTAGAGCATCATGATTATACATTCATTGGACTATGATTTGTTATTAGATTTCCCTTATATTGTTTGTGTCTGATTCCATATACAATATTATACATTGGGTACTCCTAAATTTATTTTATGTTTTCATGTTCAATTTTTTTCTACAATGATATTATTATATTGTTGTAATATGATTAAGAGTCTTTATCTATACATCATTTATAATATATTATGGTCCTGTTGTATTTATATTGTCTTATATGGTAAATTTTTAAATAGTAAATATATCCCCCTAATGATTACTAAATCTATGGAATTTACATCCATTAATTGGTGTCATATAGATGTTACCAAATCTAAAAGGAACACCTGATTTATCCCAAAACAATTTATTCAATGTGGCTATTACTATTATATCCATATTAGATGTAACAACATCATACATTTGTATGATCTAATGTTGAAAATTATATATTTAGTTCCCCATAAATAGTCTTTATCAATTAGGATAACACTCATATGGTCAGATAGGTAGACATTTTTAACCTCACCAATCTGAAACACACATAAGAAAACCACTATATATTTTTTATATTGAAAAATGTTCTATTTCATAGTTTGAGAAAATTAATATAATTTAAAATAAATTATTTATAATCTTTTAAAAGTACCTAAAACCACATCAATTCAAATCCTTTTGAAATCATGAATTCTGGATTCCCTACACTTAGTATATACCTTACCAGAATCATATGATAACATTTCAGGGTCAATATAGGTTCCTTTCATAGAATCACATGGAGAACTAATATACTATTTAAAAAATATTATACCATGAAACATTATATAATTTTTAATTTATGTCTCTTCCAAAAAAAATATCCATTACTAAATAGTTTCCAACCCTAGTCTTCATAAGAAATCACATCTATAGCTCTGATCCCACTCCAACATGACCTTCTCCCACTAGGAAAACATCCTAGGAAAATAATAGCGACTATTGAGGCCACTTAACCACACCTACATTATTTCGTATGTTCATGATAAACAAAATAAATTATATGAAATAAATTGAATTCAAGGGGCTCTTAATTCTAATGAAAAAGTCATATCTATATAATTTAATTCAAAACATAATGAAAATTGAATATTAACAACATTCATGACAATGATTTCAAAAATGGAATTAAAAAAACTCATATTGCAACAACACTAACATTAACTCCCATCCTTAATATAGAAAATTAAATTTTTTAACAAACTACCTTTAGGAAACATAAAATATGTTATGTGTGTTAATATATAGGGGTGAGCATACAAGTTTACTATATAGGATCCTCGAAATAAAAACTCTTCAAAATGATGAAAAATCATACAAATACCTTAGTGAAGAAATATTGAAACTAAATACGATATATATAAGTACTTCTATCCCCTACCTCACCATGGATATCTCAACCAGTATTATATACAATTATAATAATCTATGTATCAAAGAATATTGTTCTAAATTTACCACAATCAACTTCCCCACTGATCTAGATTCTATCACACCCCAAAATTATACACCATATTACATAACTACTATATAATATAGTATAAAAATATTAATATATTAATATTTCACTACTATATAAAATCAACATATAAACTAAACATCAGATCCTCAGCACACTTGGGTAACTTTATCAACAATGATAACATACCCATTCCATCCTCCTACAATATATGAATACCACAATATTACCATACTCAAACCACAAAAATAGGTCTTTAATTAATATATTTATCATAATAAAAAAATATTTTATTCAAAATTTAATTATCTATTTGTACCAATCATATCAAGTGCTACGTCAGAAGGGGTTAGGTGAAGAAGGAGAATTCATCCTTATATTTCCTTTATAACAAATATTTTTTAGAAAAATCACGGAACATAATACTTCATATGGATATCTTTTACATCACATGAATCATGTTATGGTTTATAAATAATTATTTATAATATAACAGATTAATAAATTAAACCCATTACTAGTGTGTCACTTCACACTAACCTATAATAATAACCTATATGAGAGAATTCACCATCACCATATCTAAAAAATGACTACTACCATTACCACGATAAATCAATCCCCACATGACCATAAAAAATAATTATCACATCATTATTTATATTTTATTTAAATATATATGGTTAATTATATAGGTGACCAAACCATCCATGAAAAATTAATTTATATATATTTAATATCAAACCAAATGTTAACAACTTTATGAATTACACCATTTATTAAAAATTTGTTTAATTTTTCACTCACAATATATTTCACCTATTTGACTTAATAATCTATTCTTCTTATAATGAATCTATCATTTAATATCCAACCATTTATCAATCTCAATTCTGTCAACATAAATATTTCATTCATTTACAAATACATCTCTATCTACATAGAGTACACATTTACCCAAAAAACTAAAACATCACCATAATTACTTCCCCAAAACAAAATATAATATTCACTATAATAACTTAAAACAATATTGTTTCTCTGATATATTCTATTTTATTACTATTACTATAACACAACTACCCACACACCACTGCCATGAATAAACAACAACTTTTAATTAAAAGAATCCAAAATATCCATGAAATTATCATATACATTCAAATAGAAAGAACACATATGAAAATATATATAATACTAATAATAATGTAAATTTTCATTAGTAAAATCCTCCTAATTAAATATTTTTTACTATAGAATAATGAAAATTTTAAATAAACACACCTTAAATTATATATTGTTTCACAACTAAATCATTGATAATATTATGTTGTTAGAACATTATAAATAGTACTTTTATCATATCAATATTAAAATGTTATCATTAAAATCAATAAGCATAAATCACTTAGGAATAACATATATAAATAATAAATATATAATAATTATCCTTGAACATCATGAATGAAATTCGAATTAACAAATTCACCAAAATATAATTTATTTAATAAAATATTTTTGAATGTTAATGCATAAAATTAATACAATGAATAAAAATCATGAATTAACTATAAATTGGACATAACTAAGGATATAGATGTTACAGATACCCTACCTCAACTGATTCTTCTATAATTACCTACCAAAAATGACAAAGAAGGACTAGCTGAAAGAACATAAAAGAAGTATACATAACATCCAATAACATATTAGTTCTAATAACTAATAATTTATTTATACTAATATAACCAATTATTTGAAACTTCCACAACTTCTACCAACATGAAAATTTACCACAAAATATAAGTAGGAGAAAGATATCACCTTAGATCCAATTGATTTATCTATCAGGTCCAAAGAAGAAAAATATATTTACGTATAACGATATATAATATTTAAAATCTAAAAATCAAAGATGTGATATAGGTAAATAAAATTGTAATTCAAACATTTTAATTGTGGAATTAATTACCATTTTGAAAATGCCTAGATTCTTGGGAGGAAATTGGTTATCACACTACAATGAAAATCATTAAAAAAAATATATGGTTAGTTTCATATGTAAACCATATATTAGTGAGATATTAATTTTTTTTAAAATTAAAATTGATATATTCTAATAAAAAAATACCAGGTTGAAACACAGAAATATCTATGAATCATAACATGATCTACATCCTCTTGCATTAAACTTAATAATCCTTATACGATAAATTAATTAAATCTAAAGAACATTAGTATATCAAACCATAAATAAAATAACAAATGAAATTTAAAAAATATTCCACTATAAAGAAATAATAAGGGTCTAATGATAATATTCCATTATGAATGTTTAAATTATGGATCATTTAAATTAAATCCTATAGTTATCACAACAAAACTTATTCAAGTATGAAAAACATGAAATTGTACCTGACAACCATATAATGTCTTAGCATCCATAGTGTATGTTCTCACACCCAAAATAATATCAATAGATATAATATAACATTTATTTAAGAATTCATGTTATATTGATTAGTATAAAAAACATAATTCCAAAAAACCTATTCACACACAACCAAAGTACAACATTTCGATATAGAAACATAAATATCACTAGGCTCAACCAAAATAATGATAAACATTCTTAATTGTTCAAAATAATGTATCATGGATTGGAAAAAGTATATATAAAAATATATCTTCTATGTTTTACTATCCAAACACATACTCATGTGTACACACTCTGATGCATTACCCTGATTAAAATATCACCCCTATCTACTACTTCATTCTACTAACCATAACCTAACAACTCCAATGACAACCAAAAAACATTAATGGTATAATAATTCTTAAATCACTAATATATATTTCATTGTATGTGATATTTCCCATTAAATGAATGGAAATATATTAGAAAAGGGATATTCTCCAATAATTAATGAGTTATCCAATAATTAATGAGTTATCTCTACCAAATCGACCTAGATGAATCTCTAACATCATTTTTAGTGGTATATGGATTGATGAAACAATAATTTATAGAACGTGGGGATAAAATGAATATCTAGAAATGTTAATATTGATGGTTGAATGTGAAAAACATTTATGAATAGGCGGTGGGAAATTTCATGATGCTAGGACATGGTTGTAACAATAATGGGAATAGATATATGTATGGATGAATCATTAGTCCCATATGTAATTATATCATCATTCATTAGAGATGGTAGTGTCCTTCAATGTTGAAATTATTGGTTTGAATTGTGATATTAAGTGATTTATGAGTGACGATTTTAAGTCTTTAATACATTTTCACGCAGTATTCATATATTGTGTGTTTTTCTATAACTTATCTATTAGTTAATTTTTTTCCATTTATTATAAATCTTTATCATGGTATATAGATTTATTAAACATACCATATTTATGAAATTGGTTCACCAACTATTAATTTATAATGTAATTCATGGATACCCAATTTCAATAAACAACATGTACGTGGTAATGAAACTCCATATAAAATAAATCACACAGTGGTTGTAGGTGAACTGGCCTATATAAACATGAAGTCTCACCTAATAAAATCATTTATTTGTTGTGTATATCAAAATGAAATGATTATAGTGAAATAATAAATTCAAATCTGAACTTTGAAGAAACTCGTTTTTTATAATATAATGTTCATTTCATTTTTAAGCCTAAAATTTCCTTAATCCTAGGTCTGATAATTGGATGAATTAATATATTATTCAAATTAATTTTCCATGTTGAACAGGATAATTAAATTCATTTGTGTTGGTATATAAGTAATATTCTATAAGTAATTATGTTTTCTCATAAGTGTCTATAATATGTGTTAGTAGAGACATATTAAGTGGATACATTGTTGTTTCTCCTTGAATACACACTCATTAGAATATTGTGTCCTCCATTATAAGAAACTAACCTGGAATATGAAAAATATTAGAAATAAATATTGGTCCAAATATTCTTGAGTTTCTATCCTGACACCCGTAGGCCTATAAAAATATCATTGGTATCAAATATACTCTATTGGGGATAATTTTCCTGAGACATAAATAAAAATTATGTAATATTCAAAATTTCTGTTCATAACCACAAAAAAAATATTTTTATACTTCCATGCACATGAAATAAATTTAATTAATAATATTAATACTCAAATTGGAAATATTCATGAAACCATAAATCCAATAAAAAAGGCTAAATTATAAATATCCCAAACAAATTCACATTTAAAATTTGTCAAACAAAAAACAACATCATTAACCAATGTGTGAAATAAAAAAATGGAATGATATATTGGGAGAATAAAATAATAATAATAATAATAAAAACATCAGTAACCAATCTTTATGAATAAAGTGAATCACTATAACTTATTTCCACTAACATTGATGAACAAAGACTAATCATAACCTATAGTAAACCTAAAATTATATTCCTATGAAAATATATCAAATATATATCATCAGAGAAACCCATGTATATCTAATAAAAATTTGATTCTATTTTTAGATTTATGTAAATTAATAAATATAATAATTTCTTTTTCTTCCAAAAACAGTCATAAATTACATTATAAAATCTTCTATATAATATAATGTGAAATAAAATTTCAAAAAACACTTTATAGAATGGGATAGAGCCCACTATTTATAGAAACTAATTTAACTAAAATCCTTAAGGATGGGTAACAATAATTTTTTTTGAATAAACTATAATCATTTTCTTTTCATTATGATTATTTATAAAAACAAAATAATAATAAAAACTATCAAAGGTAGAAAATAAAAAGAAATAAAATAGAAAAATTAGGATCTGACATATCAAAATACAAAATGTGTCCATGAAAAATAAAATTGTACCATTATGATAAATGATGTTTACATCGTACAATATCATGTGGTGTTGGAATTAACTAATAACATGTTAAAAATTGAGTGGGTTTCTTGCGTAGAAAAAATGTGTTTTTATGTTAATCTATATTGTATTAGTAAAATAGTTTACGTAATATTAATTTTCATGGACATAGTTTAAAATTACTATACTCTACCGTAACATACGCTTATGGTATTCCCATGAGGTGAACCATATAAGAATAAATTTATACATAGTTCACTAGCCATGGTGTAGTATTTTCAAATGTGACCCTTATCCCGAAAATAAACATATTAACATTAATTCACATTATATTTCTTTATTTTGGAGAATGATTATATTATATTAGAAACATATTCATAAAAAAATGATAAATTTCACCTAACCACACGACCCTTAGAAGAAATTAGTATTTTCAACTAAAATAAGGATCAGACAACACATAATGTATAATAATGGAAAATAGTCAAACCAATGAAGGAATATTGGGATCCTTTATATAATCACACCAAATAAGAATCCAATCCACTAAATTTCTAGACAGTGCTATGAAAAATCATCCAGAATATTCAACACAAATTACTTGCAGTTTCAATCCAACCACCATGACTTTCAATAGAAATTAATATTAAAAAATCTTTTATTGTGAATTTCACCATGTAATTAAATAATTCAAAAAAGAAAAAGTACTAACTATTTATAAAATATATATTTTTAGAAAATTATCATCTCATTTCTAAAATTAACACAATATTATTAATGATTCAACATGACAATATAATCATAATCTAGAGGTGCATATGTTATATGGAAACATGATTCATTAGGAAAACATGGACAATATACCTTCTTACATATATCAATAATAAATGGAATCCATGTTTATCAAAAAAAGAATAATTCATATTAATTTAAAAGATATTAATTTATGTACCAGATCATGGAATTAAGAAATTAATATTTATTTAATTGTTCAAATAAGTAGAAACCATCCATTAACATGTAATTTTTTAAAACCATTTTTTGTTAATAAATTCAACTAGTACCATATATAGTTAAAATTTAAAAAAGAGTCCAATTTAACAAAAAACCCCATTATAATACAACCCACACATAACCCTTGGCTACTAAGACCAAACATGGTAAATAATAATAATGAAAATGATATAGATGAAAAATCAATATGAAAAAATAGATAAAACCATGTGACAATGACATTAAACAAGGAAAAAACTATCCATATAATCAAAATGTAATGTTTTTAATGACATTTTATAGGTTCATTGGTGTCATAATTGTTTAGTAGATAGGAAAATAGGTTACCATATGAATAAAACCTAGAAGGTATATTAAGGTAAAGTCTATATTCCAACAAATATAGTAAGGATGTATAGTTTGTATGGTTTTTTTTGATACCGTATGTCAGTTCTGTAGATTGAATTGTCCAATCTAGGTCACAGTCCATGGTTTGGCCTTACTGTTTTGAAAAATACACACTAATCATGTGAAAAAGTTTTTCTGAGTTTCATGTACTGTCATACAATAACCCATATAAAATCTTCAAACACTACTACTTTCTTGTGAAAATAATCAATGTAATGGGAGACTCAAATGGTATATCATGGTTTTGACATGATAGATTAAATGTCAAGAAACAATCATCCATGAATAATTCAAACTATAAATATAATTCATAAAACATACAACATATTTCTCCTTTATTGTTCATTGAAAATAATTAATAGTAAGAAAATCAGGAAAAAAATATCAATCGAAATCATTTAGTATAATATGATATAATGTATAAATTTAAAATATAATTTAATGGTGATATGGGGGTTCAACAATTCACCCCACCATTCCACCATATACTAAATGAAATGACATTGTACAATATATTAAAAAGAGACCCCAAAATCACTACACCTCCATGAGAGAATTTATATGGATGGAGGAAAAGTTATATTATATATGTAATAAATAATAAAAACATTTCTTCATGAATTATCTCCGAAAATATATATTGAAATTCAATATTCATGTCAGAAAACATTACGAATGTTCAAAAACTACTCAATATGAATATCTGAGGAAATAAAGACACCACTTAATCCACCCATAATTTAAAAACGATCAAAAACAATTGAAATAATGGCAACCAATATTGAGATAATGTAGAAAAATAGAAATATAATAAATTGAATAAATTATTCAGTCAAATTTAACCAACCATTATGAGCCACGATGTAAACATCTCAAATTCAATAATGAGATCACGACATGAATAGATAATAAAAAAAACACTAAAACCAATGAACAACAGAGGATTTCAATACTAGATCACCCAAAACATAACTTTCAATTATATCTAGAAAACAAAAAATACAATATCATTCTTCCACTCAGAGAATATGGAAATACTATTGGGATAAGTGTGGGTATTATAAGACCTCACTTCTAGAACACCAACTTGTTGTGAATTCTAGAAAAAATAAAACAACAACCATGACATAATCTACCAATGGGGGACGATTAGTAAACATTACACTATCACCCAAAAAAGACATTCAATGTAAAACCAATTCGAAACAAAATGTCATCATAAAGTTATTTTGACATCAAATATACGAAGTTAGAACTAATATTATGGAATGACCATCATCAAATCAATCAATATTCCATTGTAAATACTTATGTAAATACATTATAAAGGTACATAAAATGTAATATATGCAAATAATATGAATTCTTTAAACTCAATATTATTAAACACAAAAATATACACTCATAATCTTTAGGAAATGAAGACACATGATATTCTATGTTCTTATTCCAATAAAATAATTTTAAAATTTATATAATTACAGAAATCCCTATTATGTATCATTCTAAAATGAAGAAGAATGTCTCTAATTGAGTCATTTTCCCATGGGAACACATTAAATTACATAGGCCATGAATTCATATAATTCATGTTTGGTAATTCAAATCATACTTCCCAAAAACACATCACCTGAAAAATATATTTGCATAATTTCATAAATTGATTAATTTTTAAAATAATTCATATTCATTCACTAATATCATATGGACAATATAAAACTAATTTTGAAAATGTAATGTAGATGGATCTATAATTCTTTCCACATTAACATATGATATATAATAAAACTTCTATATTAAAATTAGAAATCACACAAATCCTATCAAGAACGTATGAAAAGAAAATATTCAAATAACCTAATAATACAATAAAAATAATCAGCAAACATTAAAACCATGTACCCATATTTAGAAACGTTAGCAAATAAAATTTTACAATCGCATTAAAATCATCATCCCTTTTAAAACATTTGGTGACAACAAATTTTTAAAAAAATCCACCATTATATTTAATAAAATAATATTATATAAGATTTCAAAATAATCATAAAATAATAAACCATTCAAATAGGGGAATATGATTTCTATAAAACTCCATTTCAATGAATGGTATTTTTTTAAAAAAAAACTACTAAAAATTAGTGAAAACCATAACTTTTATGCCATGTTATTTTAAAATTGAAAACACCTTATTGATTATAAAAAGAATGATTTTATTTTTAATATTGAACACTCTAGAAAAACTCTATCCATGATTGCCAAAATTCCTCTCAAATAACCAATAAAAATATATTTTAAATGAAAAATATTCTATGGTTCTTAGAATAATGTAATCCATTTTATACTTATCAATTTAAAAAATTATTTATATTGAATAATTAAGATTGAAAACATTTTCCCTGAAAGAAAAATTTCACACAAAAAACAATCTCCAAAACAAACATAAAAGAGAGTAATATGATCATTTTAAAAAATAAAATCATTCCAATAATATCATAATATCAAATAACCCATAATGGGTAAGTTCAAATTATATCAAAATATTCCATTATCTAGGGATTTATATAATTAATCCAAATAGGATATATATCATTACATTACTTTGATGTATGGTTTAATGTTCTACTTGAATGTCATGTAAAAATTAATGACTATTTCTAATAGTTATATGGTCATTATAAAATAGTTTTTAGAACGTGAAAGGAAACATGATAGAATTGATCATATTCCTATTTCATCGCTATATTCCATGAACAACCCAAAATTAAAATCCTAAAATTCCAATTTTTATAATAGCTTCTAACTCAAACCTCAATACAATATGAATAACCATAGATCAAAAAAAATTTCTAACACCACTGGTTAAATCATATATTATCAGAAAATGTGGTTTTTATTAATGACCATGTGATCATGAACTTTTATTGAAATAATATTATAGAAAACATACTTTTGATTACATATTTATTATATCATTTTAATGATAAACAACATAAAACATTACACAACTAGGATTTAATGGTTTAATAGCATGGAAAATATAGAACCATATATAACCTTTACAACATAAAACATAAAAATTATTTTATTTCCTTCTTCTATAGATTCATATTTTCCATTTTCATATCATTACAATAAGTAGTAACTTGTGTATATAGAAAAAAATTGGTATGATAAAAATCCCAGTAATATAGTATTTTAGATCATGAAACAACATAAAATGGGGTGGGCATAATCAAAACAAAATCACCTTGAGAGGGATAATTAGATGAAGACATGTAATATGAAATTCATAGTAATGAAACATAATTTGATAGTGGTAAACCACCACACATATTTTTGGACAAAACTAGAATCACATTCATGCATGTTTCACATTACTCATGAGATAAATCACATTACCCAATGCATTGGAGTGGTATATAATTCTGGAAAACATGTCACATCATAACATTTCAATTATCATTCATTCCAAATATAACATATATAAATCATGAAAATAGAATAACCCATGGAATAAAATTGGTTTCATTTCATAAATCATGCATTCCAAAACATTGGGTTCCCAAATGAATGAGCAAATAACATTCTTAGTATAAGAATCATAAACTATGATTTAAGAAGAAACAATATTGAGAGGTGTGTTTTTTTTAAAAATAAGTGTTCTTTTGGAATTTTTTTTTCATAATCTCAATTATAAAACGTATATATCCTTGAAAAAGTAATATTATGATTATGAAATGATATTTACTGTATATCCTTATTTAAATTATTAATAAATGATATTTATGGAATATCCTTGAATTATGAGTATATGTTACTAATGAAAAATTAAAAGTGTTATAAAATACAATTTAAAATACTTTTAAACCATTTTATGGCCTTATTAACATCATTGAATATGTTTAGAGAAAATGAATGTGCATCACCCACGATGTTGGTAAATTGAACCATCATGGGCAACAATTTCATTTTTATGATAAAAATAGATATTGGGTGGGTTTTAATGTTGGATATTCCAATAAAATGGTATAATTTCAATATGTTAATTTTACTAGAGTTTTCATTTTATTTTTGGAAAAAGGAATGTGAGTAGAGAATAATAAAATATATTTAAATTAATAGGAATATTAAAAAAAGGGAGAGGATTTACCTCTTGAATTATCCTCTTAAGATTCTCCTCAAGAAACCTAGGATATGCCTTTTGATGTGAAAAATGCATCCTCTATGTGGGGGAAGAGATAGCTAAGTGTATTGGTTAGAATATATGAAAGTATAAAAGATTTAGAGGTGTGCGGAGAAGAGGGAGTGACAGGTGGTATTTACAGGGGAGGACGTGAGTGTTTTCTAAATATTTTAAAAATTATTTTATTATTTATATGATGATATGAAATACTAATGATTTTTTGGAATAAATAAAATAATTACTTCATATTATTTTGAACCAATTTTCACTTACATCATCCATGTATCAATCATTATTAAAATATATGGTTTATAGAATTTTTAGTAAATTATCGTATGTTACTAGTCACCAAAAATTCATGTATTTCATTAAATTAAAAAATATTCTCTGAAACCATATTTAAATGTTTATAATTTAATGAATAACAACATTTTTTAACTTAATATTATCGATTTCATTATTATAATTTATAAATAACATCATAATTTACTTGTAAAATACATATTTTCAAATGCTAACTGATTTTGTAACACATTGAATAATTAATGAAGTTCTCATAAAATTTTATTGATATAATAATAAATAAAAATATAAATTTATGAATACTTATTATGAAGTTAAATTTTCTTTATATATTATTAGATTAATCATATAATTATAATTAAATATTTATGAATTAAAAAAAGAAACCATTAATTAATAATATTTAAAATATTAAAAAACCTATAATAAGATATAATTATCTCATATTTTCACTTATAATATACCAAAACATTATTTAATCATAAATTGATGAGTCTACTATTCATTTTTCTGATTTACTAGTCATAATGGTTTTATTAGTATTTCTTATGGTCAAATAGTAATTTCATCATTATTTGTTCCTTACCTTCTAGATATACTTATTATATCATTAATTCAACATATATAATGTTGTTATTATGGTGTCTAATAGATTTATGTGATTAATAATATGTAACATTACTATAATACGTTAGAAATTCCTTTGATTATAATTTGGGTCATTACATTCTTCCATCCATTTAAAATTTTTCTCTCGAAATTTCGTTTCTCAAAGACAAGTGAGGTTGCTTTTTCTTAACAGCCTCATATGGTTCCCAACATTCATCTTCATACTTATGGTTCCTCCACACCTCTTTTACTATGTTGGTTTTCCAATTGAAAATAACATTTTCTCTCTAGTCCAAAATATTTATTGGCTTCTCCTCATAAGAGAGATCATCTTCTAGTTTTACCACCTCAATGTTCAACACATATGAGGGATCTGGTATATACTTCCTTGGGTGTGATACATTGAACACATCATTTACGTGATCCATTTTCGGTGGATGTTCAAATCGATATGAAATTACTCCAATGGAATCAATATTCTAAAATGGGCCAATGTACCTTTATCTTAGCTTCTATTTCATTTCAAACCGAATGACCCTATTCCTTTGTGATATTACAAGGAAGATTTTATCTCAAATTTTTAACACCAAGTCCTTTAAATGTTTGTTTTTGTAGCTCTTTTTTCTACTATGATCATATTTTCTACGTAGCGGTATGGGTTGAACCTTATCTTTCTTCTCTTTTACATGACCGGGTCCCACTATATTTAATTCACCAAAATCATCCTAATTGGTTGGAGTTCTCCATTGAATTCCATAGAATGCTTTTTATTGATTCATGTGAATACTAGAGTGAAAGATATTTTTTTTATTATAATTAAACCAAAGGTAAATTCTGATCTCATCCACCTATTAATTATAATGATCTAGCTCTTAATATATATTCGAGTGACTGAATATTCAATTATGATTGGGCATCAATTCAGGTGTGATAGGTAATGATGATAATAAATTTATTACTCATGTAATGTTGAAGACTCATCTCAAATTTATATGTAATCTCTAGATCACGATAAGAGACAATTGAAAGTGGAACTCCATGTAGTCTCATCACTTTCTTGTAATATCTGATAGTATGTTGATAAAGTGAATGATTTTCTTAACTAATGCTAATGTGGACACTTTTTTTGAGTTACTCCACCTCAATTCATATTACATTATTTCATTTAAATCTATTTGGAAATCTTGTGACATAGTGGATATTGAAAATCTACCATTTCCATATGGGTATAATAAATGGTTGTATCATCCCATTGGACTTTTTTTCTATAATTTAACTTGTTGGAATATTTACCATATTGTGAAAAATAATGAAATCTCTTTCGTCATGTTATCCAACCAGAAGTGTTCTTAGAGAACCTTGTATGTATTTGTATTTCGAGGATGGATATAGAAATTTGAGCTATGTACACCTTCCAAATAGATTATCCTTTATCGCATGTGATTTTGGCATAAAGAGCATCGTTACAAACTGAATAACACCATCATCATAAACATGGAAAAAATTTATCTACCATTACATTACTGATTTCTTTTTCTTTTGTAATTCCAGATCATCCCATTTCCCACATTAATGTTCTCTTGGATAGATGGTTATGAAATCATTTATTCAATTTATTACATATTTCTTTCTATTATGATTTCCAAATACATCCTTTTCATTTAAAAGAAGATATGGAATCTCATGATATTAAAAATGGATAGTGCGGCTGGTTATTTCTTACTTAGAGAATCTACATCCATGATCTCCTTTCATGGATGATTGTGAATAGATAAATTGTGTTAATGGATTATCTCTAACAAACATCATTAATAAATGTTGATCTTATTCTTTTTAAAAATATACATTAGACTATTTTGATCATTAGGTATGTTGCACTTCTCACCATAATGGAAGTCCCTATAGATTTTGAGGGAAATAATATTATCTTCTAGCTCCCGATCATGTGTTAGGTAGTTTTGATCATGGATCTTTGATTGCCGTGAGGCATATGATATCAAATTTTCATTTTTAATGAGTACATAGCCCATGGATTTTTTATAATAATCACTCTATAACAAAGAGAATTCTCCATATTTTAGTAATTTGAGTACAAGTTCTATGATCAACCTTCTTTTTATATCCCCGGCGCTTTACTCAGATTCTTTCATCGTGACATACATTTCCATATTCCCTGTGAACCTTTGTTGTGGTATTTACAATCATTAGAAATTTCTAAAAAAATGTTGATAGTACCCACATAATCCAAGAACACTATGGATTTCCATGACACCATAGGGACTTGTCCATTCTTCAATTGTTAGTTTTTTATGGGCCCACAAAAATTCCCTCACATATGATCACATGTGACCAAATTTATCAATTTCTAAATATAGAATACATCATCTTTTTACTAAATATTTTCAAAAAAATGATTATATATTCATTATGTTACATCGTTATCTTTACTTAGTTGAGAAATTCCTCAATAAAAAATACAAAAAAGAATTCTAGGAAATGTATAATTACTTTATTCAGGAAATCCATTATGATTGTTGGGGCATTATTCTTTCTGTAGGGAATCACTAGAAACTCAAAATTCCTATATATTATATGGAATAATTATTTTTAATATATTCATTCCTCAACTTTATATAATGATGCCTAGAATATATATCCACCATTGAGAAGTTTTTTTCTCCAGAAAATTGATCAAACAAGTAATAAAAACCATGAAGAGGACACTTGTTCTTTACTGTTATCCAATTGAGATATTAATAATCTAAACACAACCACGTTGGTCAAATATTCTTCTTGTGAAAGTGTATTAGTGCACCCCATTCAAATGTTCTAGTGTATACAAATCTATTGTCCAACTGTTTTTTCACCAACATCTTTAACACATCAGTTTCAATAGGTTCCTTGAAATATAGGATCTCTATAATAGGAGTGTCTTTAGGTATGATTTTTGTTGAGAAATCTACTACACTATCTGGGGATAGCCTTGGAATCCCATTAGTAAATACATAACTTTATTCCATCACAATAAAAATTTCCCCTAGGTTGATATATTTCTTTGAATCAAACATTTGAGAGAGGTATGATTAGTTCACAAGGAATTAACACCCACACCATTGATGGATTTTTCGATGGAGATTCAAGATCTTCCTTGAATTTATAGCATAGGATGGGATGGTTTATAATATGAAAATTTATTTTTTCATGATAGTTGACGTGTTTTCTATATAACTACATCAAATCCATTCCCAGTATATTATTGTATTCCACTACAAGAAGTATTATGATATTCTCTAGAAGAATCATCCCTCATACACCAATAAGAGAAGAGTCCAACACTATGGTTTCAATTATTTCACCACTATATGTTTTTATAGATATCAATAATTCAAGGTTTCTATGCTTTAATTGAATAGTTCTTCCAAAATCAGTCAATATAAAAGACTTATTAGAAACAAACCGATATAAGATATTTTACATTAATGATTAAATAAGAATTGTGCCTTGTACAACTTCATTTTCTTTCTGCCCTCGCATATTAGTAAAAGCATATTCCTTCCCCTGATCCATTGGATTTTGTAGCTGATGAATCTGATTACCCTAGAAGACTCGAGGGTTAGTGCAGTATATTGCATAGTGCCACTACTCCCTATAGTTGTAGAATTCGACCACAAATGGTTTTTTTCTTTCTCCACCACATTTTTCTTCTTCCACATGTCTTTATAAAATTCATTAGCAGGGTGTCCTTCTCTAGAACACTTGATTTATTTCCCTATCCCATTGAGGTAGTTACCATGCTTCCTCTTGAAGCATTTATGACATGTGGATGGTTGAGTAATCTTTCCACATTTCTCATGAGATCCTCTATGTTGAAAATTTATCATTTTTTCTTACCACCATATCTATGAGACCAATATCTAAACACTATATCTACATTGAGGTCACATTGGTCTAATTTTTCCTAACCCCCAATGTCTCATGTTTAAATATATTTTTGTAGTTTTGGTTTTACTACAATATAGAATTTATCAATTTTGAATGAATTTTTTAGAATAAAACATAATGTCTTCATAAAAAGGATTGTAAAATTATCTTCAATAGGCATAAAAGATTCACCATCCTTTTTCTTCAACTCTATGAATTTCCTCTCCATATTTTTTCAACGTGTTTAATGAAAATACATGTTATGAAATAGTATCTTAATGTATTCCCACTCTATCTATTCAATTTTACATCTTCTTGGTGTTCTTAATAAAATATCACAATTTTACAGCCTCTACATCTAGAAGTCAAACAATCAGAATTGATCCATTGTTCCTCAACTAGTGTATTAGATGATCTATTAAACATCAGTGGTTGTTTCTGTCAGAAAACTATATTATTATTTTCTCCCTCTTAGGTTACGAATGAAAATCCACATAATTTAGTATATTGTTCGTAACATGAGATAAAGAGGTATGAATTTCTATTAATTTGTTAAATCTACCTCCTAATGAATTGGGTATCTCATTTGGGTAATCTTTTTATGGTCCATCACATGAGTTCTGGTCCATGTTTTCCCTTGTTCACCCAATTTTCAAAAATATACAAGGTTTGAACCGAACATTATTAAACAGGTAAGGAAAAAAATAATATATTATATTGTGAATATAATACAAATAGAATATCATGTGGGATATCTATGTTTATATGTTTGAAAATCTAATCTTATTGAGTGTTCACTTATAAATAGTCTCATACTATGTGTTTTCATTAAAGTTCAATAATCATAATATCCAAATTAACAAAACCATCCACTAATACAAACTATAGAGATCCTTCTTTTTCATAAAGTACAATTTCACAATTTTAGTTATAAATAATATAAAAAAATACCACAATGAATATCGAGATGTTTAGTGTCTTGGGAAAACTGCGACCAAACATAACATTTACAACCTAAAACCTAAAAGATTGTTTATTTCATTATTATCTATATTCTAATTGTCCCTTATGTTTTCATTAGTATATATAGTCACTAATATATATATATATATATATATTATAAATGACTGCAAAAAAAAATATGAGTATTTGGATATATAATTCCATGAAATAATATGACTTGTGGTGAGAATAATCATAACAACATCATCATGAGAGGAAGAATTATATTAAGGCATGAAATGTGGAAATGCATAAAAATGAAAAATAACATCATAGTGGTCAACTACCAAATATATTTCTAAACAATGATATAATTATTTTCAAACATATATCTCATTCACAATGAGGGAAATCACATTTCCAAATCCATTGGAGGCCTATTTAATTCTGGATGCACCCATCACGTCATAAAGATTACATTACAATGCATGCCACATTGAACATGTATCAATATTGGACATAAAATCACCAATGTAAAGGAAGGTTTTTCGTGTCATAAATCATAAATTCACCAAATTTAGGATCCAAAATGAAATATGTAATAACAAAATTGTTATAAAAATCATCAACATTGAGTGAAAAACAATCAATCCTGAGAAGTGTCTTTTTTTAAGAATAGTTATTTAGAAAAATGTTTCTTGTCATAATCTCAATTAGAAAACTTGTATATCTCATAAAAGGTATAATAGTGTTTATGAAATGATATTTATGGAATATACATACTGATAATGTGGTGAAAGATGGAAAACTCAATGAAAGAGAGTTGGGTTTGAGAATTCACCTTACATTGTGTTCGAACACAATATTCACTAAAAATCCCAATATAATAACATTAGATTTATTAAATAACAATTAAAGAAGCATTTATACACAATATATATTCAATATGTTTTAATTAATTTATACTATGTTTCTTTTTTTGAATAATTTAATTTAATTTAATCAATCAGGAGTGTTCGTTTTCATAGTTTTCATAATCAGTTCATTTGAATACATGTATGGATGAACGATAAATTTCTTGAATTGTTGGATGAAAAAGACAAAATGGGTATTCTTTGCTGAGTGTTTCCCCCTCCCATCCTTCTCATTGGAATCCCCCAAGAGAAGGGATTCTCAAGATTAACGTGGATGCGTTTGTTCCAAAGGATGGGTTTTTTTCCCTCGACCTCCTTACCCGAAATCATTTGGGGAAAATCTCTGCTGCTAAATATGAACCACATCAGGCATTCTGGGAACCATAAGTTGCTGAAGCTACAGCCATCCTTGCTGGTTTTATTCTTTCTAGAGAATGTGGATGGGGTGATATCATCATTGAGTCTGACTATCTTACCGTAATTAATGATATTAATCAAAACGATAGAGGACTCCAGTCTTTTGGAATCATCATGAGGAGAATTCTCTCACTTCGCCAATGCTTCTCTTTATGAACCTTCTCCTTCTCCAAAAGGAAAGGTAACAATAAGGCCCATCATATGGCGGCCTCAGGACCATTAAATACTACACAACTTTGGTTGGACAATTTCCCTTCATGGATTTTCACATGTACTTCTGCTGACCTTTGTCATTAATTTTATATGCTCTTATTCAAAAAAAATAAGTATTATGTTGCATACCATGAGTATGATTCATTACATAAATGTTAATAATGATTATTTTAGGTTAATTTTTGTTATTATTCTACAAGATGGATCAAATTTTTTATTATTATTTAGTATTATGTGTCAATGTTATTTCTAGATCATAACAAGTGTTTTAAAATATAGTATACCATTTTTTTAAACCATTTAATCATAATATAAATAGGATTTATTCTGTTTAATAAAAATTAATGCGCATCACCATAATGTGAGTAACTTAATGTATCACTATAAAAGATATCATGTTTATGATAAAATAAAGGGAGGGAAGGGGGAATTTAATGTTTCATCTTACATTAACATTATATAATTGCAATATATGTATTGTACTATAGTTATCATGAAATTTGGATGAATGTAGTTGCGGAGAGAATAATAAAATAAATTTAAATTTAAATGTAATTAATGGATTACAAAAGAGGGTTTACTTCTTGAATTATCCTCTTGAGATCGTCAGCAAAGAACCTAGGGTTGGTATTTTAATGAAAACAAGAGATACAAGACTTGGGGTATTGTCTAGGGAATGGTATTGGGAAATTGTTTTTTCGTCTCTTGTATCTTGAGATGTGTGAGCATAAAAGGGTGTGAGGGATGTTATTTATATATATGAGAGGGGTGTTTTCATATTATTTTAATCATTAGATTATTATTTTTCTCCAGAAAATAAATAGTCAGGGTTCTTATGACTAAATACAATAATATGTTAATGTGATTTCGAACCAATGTTCAATGGCATCATCCAAGACTGGTGAAATACAAAAAAATCTACTTTTTTAGCACTTATTATAAATTATCATATTATACTATTGATAAGAAATTAACGTATTTCAAAAAAATCTAAAAAATTAAGAATAAACATTTTTTGATTTTTAATATTAATAATTTAAATCAATATTATGAAAATAATTTTATAAATATGAATTATTTATTTTTGATTAAAAATAACAATTTTCACTGAAAACAATGATTTTTGAATTATAAATAATTTTCTAAAACTTTTTAAAATTTTCTTATGGTCTCATAAAATTATATTAAAATCATAACATAAAAATATTATTTTCTGAAAATATTTTAAAATAAAATAATTTATTTTATATTTTTAAATTATTCATAATATTGTAAAAAAATATTTTTGTCTTATAAAAATGCCAAACCATAATTAATAATTGTTAAAACATTTACATACATATACTATGATATAATAAAAAATTTATTTCATTATAAGATTCCACAAATAATATTTAAACATTCATGGGTGATTTTACTTTTAATTTGCCTGGATTATTATTCATACGGTTCATATTACTATTCATAATTTAATGTTTCTAGTTCATTACTATTAGTTACTTAAAATATTGAAATACTACTTATTTCATTAATTTCTCATTTAGAAAGGTTTAATTATTTCCTCTAAGTGATTTAATTAGAGTTATACTATTTGACATTATGATAATACGGGGGAAATTCCATTGATGAATGTTTGGTTAAATGCTTTCACTCCCACATTTAAAATTTCACCATCAAAATTTTCAATCACATTAACATGTGTTGGTAATTGTCCTTCTCTGCCCCCATATGGTTCCTATGATGCTTGTTCACAATTTTGGTTCTTCCAAATCACTTTGACTATGTGAGTTTCCTTTTTAATACCAACCTTATTTCCTTGATCAATAATCTTTACTAGGTTCCCCTCAAAAGTGTGATCATATTTTAGTTGTACCATTTACGTGTTCTGTTCATGTGAGGGATATTGTATGTACTTATATAGGATTGATATGTGTAACACATCATGAATATGAGCTATATTTGGTGGATGTTCAAGTCGATATGTCACAGCTCATTTGCGATCAATGATCAAAAATGGTCAAATGTACCTTTTTCATATCATCCATTTCTTTCGAAACAACATTACCATTTTTTATATTGATATTGAAAGGTATAAATTATCCCAAATTTTTAACTCAAAGTCTCTTCGACTATTATCATCATAGATCCTTTTCTAACCTTAATCAGATTGGATATTTTATTGGATGGATAGAACCATTATATCATTTATTGCACATGATCAAGTCCAACTCATTTTATTTCCAAACATTTATCCCAATAGGTTTAATCTCTACATCGCATTCCATACAAAGCATCATATGGAACCATATAAAAACTCGAGTGGAAGATATTTTTGTTTGAGAACCCAACCAATGAGATATGATGGTCACATCCTCATTCGAATTCTAATGAACCTGATTACAGCATAACATGAACTTGTGAATAATACTTTCAGTTTACCCATCAATTTGAGGTGATTGGCCATAGTAAAATTAAATTCAGTACTCAAAGGATGTTGAACACTACTCATGAATTTATATGTGAACCATATATCATTCTCAGAGACAATTAAAAGTGGAATACATGCAATCTCACCACTTCCTTCACATATTTCATTGCATGTTTTTCTAGTGAGAGATCATCCAGAATAGAAATAAAGTGGGTAGTTTTTGTTATTTAGTCCATCACAACTTATATATAATTATTTATATTAGATTTATTAAGGGTAATTATTTCATATTATGTAGTAACATTCTCCCATTCCCAAATTGGTATAGGAAATGGTCACATAATCCATATGGCATTTTTCATGTTTTATTTAACATGCTGACATATCATGAAAAATGAGATATAATCCAAAATCTCCAACTTTATTTTATCCCATCAGACCTGTTCTTAGAGATCGTGGTATATATGAGTACTCAACATATGTATAAAGAATGTTTAGCTATGTGCACAGTCCAGTAGCTCATTCTTTATCCGATGCAATGAAGGTACATAGAGCCTCATTTGAAATTAAATCACACAATCCTCAGTGATATGTAACTCTTATAGCTTCCCATATATTTCTATATTCAACATCTTTTGTAACTCTAGATCACCCATTTATGCCTTTTTAATATTATTTTAGATATATTTTTTGGAAATCATATGGTCATGGCAGTATTTATTTCATGTCATTATGATTTTTAAATCCATCCATTACTTGTCCAGGAATATAGTGTCTCAGTCACTCAGAATTAAAGATTGAGAACCACATTATTTTCAACAAAGATCATCATCCACCTTTTTATCCATGTCCGGATGATAGTTAATAGAAAAATCCTTGTCTTTGATTATCATTAACCATCTCCTTTAATCCATGTTGAGCTCATTTTGTGTAAATATATACATTAGTAACATTTGATCGGTATATATTTCACACTTCATACCATATAGGTATAGCTTCCTGATTTTCAAGGAATCAATAGTAGCTTCTCGCTCTAAATCATGCATCAAGTATTTTTGCTTAGGTATCATCAACTTCCATGAGGAATATGCAATGGAATTATTAGTTTTCAGGAGTAGACAACCCAAACAATTCTTGGAAGAATCACAATAAATTGAAGAACATTCTCTACATTTTGGTAATATGAGTACAAGAACATGGATCATCCTTTTTTTATATCCTTGATACATTCCACAAATTCTTACTACTATACATACATTACATGTTTTCATATTAACATAGTAAGAAGGGTTAAAAATCATGTGACATTTCTCACAAAACATCTATACTATCCATGTAATGCAATGAAAAAATATACTTTTATGGAACTATAGGGTTTGGACTATTCTTTAATGGCCTATGCTTTTAAGGGACAATAGATATTCCCTCAAATGTGAATCGATGTATACAAAATTTAAATTTTCATTACATTGAAGAAAAATTTTCCACCCACATTTTTTTCAACACGAATAGTATATATTATTCATGATCCTCATTAATGTTTCACTAGATGATAATTTCATCAATAAAAAATACCAAATACTTGTCGAGGTAATGTTTAAATACACTATTAATCAAATCAATGATGATTGTATGGGAATTAGTATGTTTGAAGGGAATAACAAGAAAAAAATTCATATAACATGTATAGAAGGAAGTATTCTGAATATATCCCTTCTTCACCCTTAAGTGATGATATATAGAACATATATCCACCATTGGGAAGGAACAAGATCTAGTCATTAGATCTAACATGTTGTCAATCCATGGAATAGTATACATGATCTTTATGGTTATCTTTTTTAGTTCCCTATAGTCTCCATACAACAACATCGATCGATCTTTATTCTTGAAAAAGAGTACTAGAGCACGCCAAGTTAATGCATTGGGGAATATGCACCCATTGTCTATGTGATATTGCAGATACATATTTAACATCTAATGTTATATATGATACATCCTATATGTTAACTTTGAGATATGAATGGATCTATGTATGAATAAAATGGAGAACTCAACCTCGTGGTCAATGTATTTTTCAGGGAACTATTTTAGAAATACATCACTTTATTAACTCACAATTGGAATGTCCCCTAGGTTTATAAATATCATGGAATTAGACATTTGAGTGAGGTATGACTATTCACATTGAATCAACACCAACATTATTGATGTATTTTTCAATGGATATTCATGATCTTCCATGCAGTTATAGAGGAGGATGGAATGGATTATAATATGGAAAGATTTTTCATTTCTCAATAGTAGATGTGTGATATATATAAAGAGATCAAATTGATTCCCACTATAAAATTTAATTCCACTAAGGGATGTACTACATTATTTTCAGGAAGAATTTTCCCATATAAGAAAATAAGAGAATAGTTCCACACATGGGTTGCAATGACGGCACCACTATGTGTTTTTATTCATATCACTACTTCAATGAATTAGATATTTGATTAAAAAGTTCTATAAATCATACAAGATATATAATAATTCATAGAACAAGAGTCCAATAAGACATTATCATATTTTGAGTGAATTAGAATTGTAATATGTAGAACTTCATTTTATTGCTCCATGTTAGTAGTAGTGATGGCATAATCCTTACCTTTCCCTTTTTTTCTTTTGTGTATGATGACATTGATTACCCTAAAAGACATAAGGTTTAGTGTATTGTCTTTCAGAATGCCCTTTTTGCCTATTGTGGTAGCATTGGACCATTAGTGGCGCTCTCCATTCCTCTACAACTTTTTCCCGCTTCCTTATATGATTTCCACAATCATGATCATGGTCACCTTCTCCCCCACACAAGAATAATTTCTATATCCCTTTGATGTAGTTCACAAAATGTGTGTTCACATATTTTTAATATGTTGGTGGTTTGGTTTTCCTTCCAAATTTTTATGGATATCCTCGAGATTGAAAATCCATGTTTTTCTTCTTATTAGCACAGCCATCAAACTTTTCCCCATACTCCATATCCACCTTGATATCACATAAAAAAACATATTCTCAACCCCAAAATTATATAATTGTTGGATCATTTCAATTGTTTCAGTTTTTACGATTATATAATCTATAAATTTTTCATTAATTATTGATACAATCCTTAAAAATAATTTATAGGCATTTTGATGTTTTCATTATAAATCATGATAGATTCATCTTACTATTGCTTCAACACAATGAATTATATGTCTATATATTTTTGAAGATTTTTATAGAAATACATGTTAAGAAACAATATCTTAAAGTCTTTCCACTCTATCTTTCATAATTTTTCCCCCATCATGGTTTATTAAATCAATTTCCACTATTGATCGAACTATTCATCTACACAATAAATAGAAAATTCACCTTCTCCGTCTTACTATAGTGATGAACTGGAAAAATATTATCCATAGTGTTAACCCACTATTATTAAAATTGTGGATAAAAATATCCACTAAATGTTGGTGGTCGTTTCCACAAAAAACACTCAATAGCTAGTTTACCACTCTTAGGTGAAGGCAGAGGCCAAAAATTATTCAATTTATTGATCTTAAATTGAGATTGATCATTAAACATTTCCAAAAATTTAGGAACTCTACCTCCTAACTCATTCAGTATTTTTTTGGGCAATCATTGCATTTTCCTTCGCACAAGTTGTTTTCCATGTTTCTCCTGGTTCCAACCATTTTCAAAAATATGAATGGTTTGAAAAAAATGTAAGTAAAAGTATCACGAAAAAATAATATATTCCAATATGAAATTAAGTATATGAAATAAGTTTTAGGATATCTATGTTTAGAATATTCAAAAACAAATCTTCTTGGTGATCACTTATACATAGTCTCATAATTAGGGTCTTTACTAAGGATCTCTAATCCTAATTCCCAAATTTTCTAATGTGTCATCTAATAAAAACTATAGAGACCCTAAATTTTCATAAATTAATAATACATCATTTTAATGAAAAAAATATAATAAATACAAAATGAGGATCTAATGTTTTAGTGTCTCAGGAAAACTAGGAGCATATATAACTTTTATATCAAAATACATATTCATTTAATTAATTTTTTTTCTATAGCATCTCATTGTCCCTTATATTCTCCTTAGTACATGTAGTCACTTGAGGATTTAAATCAAAAATGTGTGACCTAAAATCCATGTAAGGGGATTGATGAGATCATGAAACAATATTACATGGGTGAGAATAATCATAACAACATAATCACGAGGGAAATCATTAAATAAAGACATGAAATGTAGAAATGAGTAAAAATGAAAGATCATATATAAGTTATAAACTAAATTACATAGTTATGAAAATAATATAGAATCATGTTCACTAATATTTCACATTCTTCATCCGATAAATCACATTCCAAAATGCATTTTAGTGCTGCACATATTTGGTCTCAGATGCCACATCATAAAATTTACATTATAATACATGTCGTGTATGTTATATATATCAATATTGGACATTAAATAACCCATGGAAAGAAATTGGTTTCCTTTTGAATAAAATATTTTTTCCCAAAATAAATATTGGAATACTAAACATGAGAAAATAATAATCAATAATGAGTGAAAAAAGAAACAATCTTGGGATGTCTGTTTTTTTAAGAAGAGTTATTTTTGAAAACATTGTGTTTGTCATAATAACAATTATTAGAAATGTAAATACCTTAAAATGAAATATTATGAGGATTATATGTTATTTATGGAATATCAGTACAAAAAATGGGGTGAAATAGGAATACCACTCTAAAAAATATTTGGGATTGAGAATTTACCTTACCTAATAGATGAATTCATTCCTAACATTAATATCATGCATAATAATATTTGGTTCCTTAATTTACTATTATAAATAATATTACAAATGAATGTAAATTATTATGTTTTTATTAGGTTATATAATTTTCCTTTGGATGAGTTATATATTTTTATTTTGTCATTTGGGAGTGTAAAATTCTATAGTTTTCATGATAGATTCATTTTTATACAATAATGGAGGTTCATTTAAAATGAAGATAGACATCAAAAACATATATTATAGTTTTTTAATTATCCTATAGATGAATTAATTATCTTACAATGTTTTTTATATATATAAAAAAGAGGATTCATTAGATAAAAGTAGTTGATGATCGTTTTAGGTAATAGCTGGTGGTTTTTCAAACACAAAGAATTTTTCTGTTTTATCATTTAGTCTTATGAGTATAAGTAATTTATGGATCATAAAATTCCATATGATATAAACATTACAAAATATTTTAAACAATATAACTTCATTTTTAATAATGTTGTATATGTTTATGTAAAATGAATGGGCATCACCTATGATGTTAGTAAATTGACACATCACATGTGACAAATTCATTTTTAAGTTAAAAAAGACAGAGGTAGGAGTTTATTGTGGGATATTATATTAACATTATATACTTTCATTATATGTTTTGTATTATATTTATTATTACATTTGTATGATACAAGGTTAGGAAATAATAATATAATAAATTTAACATTAATAGAAATTAAAATAAAATGATAGAAGATTTACCTCTTGCTTTCTCCTCTTAAGAAGTAACTCATAGATCTTACAAATAATATTTTGATGATACAAAGAGATAATGGATGTGGGCAAGGGTTTAAAAAAATAATTGGGCAGAATTTTGTCAAGGCTCAACAATTGAGTGTTTTTAGCATATTTTGGTGTGTTGGGAGGTATTTATAGTGGATGAGAGGGGGGTTTTCTAATAATTTTAAACATTTGTTTATTATTTTTCTCATGAAAAACAATTGTTCTGATTATTTTGACTAAATATAGTAATTAGTGCATTTGATTTCAGTCCAATGGTCTTATACATCATCCTTGACTAAAAAATTCATGTTATTACCATTTATCATAAATTATCATAATTTTATATTCACAAATAATTCATGTATCTCAAGAAAATTCCATAAATTAGCCATAACAATTTTTTTATTGGTAGAATTGAAAATTTTCTCCTTTTCATGAATTTTTTTTTAAATACGACTAATATCATTTTTATTTAAAATCATCATTTACATTGAAATTATTTATTTTAAAATAATAATTGTTTATACATTATTTTGAAAAATTAATTATGATCCCTTAAAATTAAATTAAATTAAATTAAAATAAAAATATTAATTGATGAATATTTTTTATGAATATAAATTTCCATTTTTATTAAGAATGTAATCTTAAAATTGTACATAAATATTTATGACTTAAAGAAAATACTAACACTATGTCAATAGCTTTTGAAATATATAATTACATATACTATGATATAATTATATAATATTTTCAATTATTAGATGCCAAAATATTATTTATAATTTCACAGGTGAGTGTACAATTCATTTGTCTAGTTTACTAGTCATAAGGGTCATATTACTATTCATAAGATCAAGTTACTATTTCATCAATATGGGTTCCTTAATTCAAGAAATATTTATTATTTCATTAATTACCCAATTTTTTATTTTTTATTTATGTGTCTATGTAATTTTCTGTGATTTATAAAATGTGAAATTACTATATGAAGGAAAACATTCAATTGCTAAATTTTATGGTTATTTCAAATACTATCGCTATATTAATAGTATCATCCACATTAGACTAGGGATAATTGTGAACAGTGTAGATTTTGAGTATTTTATTATCTGATAATGTGTATTGAAAATTATGTGATGATATAACCGCAACAGCACCTGTCATAAATGGAGTTTTATTTTTCATACTATAATCTAGTTCTTTTGGGATCTAAGTTCTAGAAATATGTTCATGGTGTGAAGGGGGTTAAATTTTTAGGTGTATATTTTTTTTATCTACATGGTTCTCACAGAGTTTATATAGGTGTTCATTGATAAACTTTATGTTTTTTTGGTTTGTATGTAGGCATATCATGAATGGAGCACAATTAAAAATCTATGATTCCTAACACAGTTAATAGTGTGGAAGGTGTCGAATTCTGACAAAAGCTACTGCACATTTTATACATGGTATGTCAAGCCATACAGGCTACGTGTGGGGTAGTTCTTTTTTTGGGAAATGTCTAATGTACATAGGGTGAATGGTTTGGTAAACCAGTTGTCCAAATGATGAAAGTTCCCCTGTCAAATATTTTGAGAAATTTCATGTATTCCCTCTCAGGATTCTTAACCAAAAATGTCTTCCCACTTCTCTCTATAGAGACTGTGACCCCAAAGGGAATCTCCCCAGGTTATTCATGACTCCACCCTCCACCCATGGTGTGAATTTATGGTTTCATCAAGTGTCAACAATTGACCATCCGGCTATGTCATATCATATATCCTCCCTCTTCAACATTCTATCATTTACTATATAGTTCTTATCTTATTATGGTTTATTAGATATATTATCATGTTTCCATTGATTAATGTTGGGGTTTTTTGGTTAAGGGTTCCTCCATATAGTGATTGGGTCTCTGAAACTTGGAAGTGTTGTTTCAGTTGTGTGTTACTGAAGCTCTTGTGGTTCAAGGTAGGTTTCCCTTTAACTTTTCGTTTGAATTAAAAAATTATTTATTTCATTATTTTATCACATTACATGAATATATAATATTGATATGTGATTCTCTGAATTATTTTTGGATTTGAAATAGGGTTATTTATTATTTTTTTCTGATAAATTGTATTGTATTGGATATATTGTGCATACGATGTGATTGAGAAAATCCCCAATTGGATTTTATGAGTGATTTGTTATATAGAAATCATGTTTGACATCATAAATGAATTCATGGTGTTTTAAATGATGATTTATATTACATGAATGGGTTCATAATGAGTTTTATATTTAATTCAAGCATATATATGATCTTCAATCATGTTTTGGCATGTGTTGATGCTTAGTGTCCTATTTTTCATTTCGATAAAAATGATATTGGATTTAAAAAGTTTTTTGAGTAATTTGGTAGAATTTGTTTCCATGAAGTTGTGAAATGGAAAAGTTTGTTATTCCTAATAGTGAGGAAATTTATTTAGTTCTTTAATGGATGGTGATTATGTGAAATGTTTTTGACGCCTATCTGGATCTTTTTAAAAATGGTGAAATTTTTTATTATGCAAACAATCATAATATTATTCTCTTCCCTTGATTATATGAATTATTGTAATTTCCTTGTTTGTAATCCTCATTACCCATTTACGTGTTTTAAATTAGTGATCCTTATTATGGAATCCATTTTGATCATTGAGTTTTAAGGAAATAGATGAATCCATGAGGAGAATGGAGTGATGTCTGTAATGTTAGCTATTCTATATGTGTATGTGATATGATGCGCTTTTGGAATTAGTTCCCTTATCCAATTTTTATATTATGACTTGGATCACATGAAATATTTATTTATTTTCTGTGAACAGTTGTTTTAGTAGTTAGATTACGCACTAGCTAGTGGCCCATAGTAGGGGATGTGTTGTTATTTTTCCTCTAGTATGGGGCCTCTCAGTCATGCCAGGGACGTTGAAATTGAGAATCTTGACATTATTATGCCATCAGGTATGTCATGCCATTAGAATGAGTCACATTTATTAGTGTGTTATATATTATTCATGAGATCCTGAGTTCCCCCCATATCTATGGGCACAAATTTACTTATGATGAATGATTTTCATACTTTGTTACTATTGTGTGCCTGTATACATTCCCTTATTATGTGATTATTGTAGTGATTATGGGTGTGGTTTATTTCATGGAACATTATGTGATGGATCACATGGGATTATAGAAATACATTTTAACATAAAATTATGATATAATCAATTATATTGTTTTGTAATTAAATCTTAAATATACACTAGAAAACATTAATGTTTCATTATTGGAAATGTACCTTATTATTGGTTTGGAAAAAGGTCAACAGACTGTGATTTATATGAAGTTGAAAATTCCCAAAAAAATCATGCACTATATATTTTATTTCAAACTTGAGTTTACTGTTTATTTTATTTTACATATGTGAATTGGGTATAGATTTTTTTTGGCATATTGACTGAGTGTTAACACTCACAACTATAGTTTCATCTTATTTATATCTTGTATTATAGGTCTTATATTATTATTGATTCTTTTGGATGTAATTTTTTCAATCTATTGGATAGTGACCCTTGGGTTCAAAAAGAGATATCTGGTTGTCTGGTTTCAGTTTGGGATGTATTGAATTATTTTTTTTGTATTTTTAATCTTTGTAAATTATGTTCACATGATTATTTATATATGTGGGGGATTCCATATTTATATTTCTATAGTTATTTATTTCTATTAATTAGGATAATTCAGTCACTTATCACTTTGTTAATTCTCGAAATTAGTTTCAAGAATGGGGTGATCGAGAATGCCCTTCAGGAAATGTTACAGATTTGATCAATTGACCGGTTATGGGCCGACCTAGGTTGTTTTGTTAAAAATTTGCATTTGTGCTTGTATAGTCATTATAGGACCTCGCTTTATAGAGTACCCATTGTTACTTGAGGATGTTAAGGTTGAAAGTGTTGGATTGTCAATATGTGATATGTAGGAACATAATGCTCTTAATGAACCCTTCCTTATTTTGATATTTATGTTTAAATGGGATGTCCAATTTTATTGGATATATTTGGTTCTTAAGTATTGATTAGTATTTGAAACATGAAATGTAAGTTGGTGTAATGGTATCTATGAGATTTCAAGGACATAAAAACCATATGAAGGACTTGATATGGTCTATGAATACTCTTTATGTTGAGGGTGTGTTTGGAATATAGATGCTAACCATGTGACTATGTCACCCATCAGAACCAGTTTTCACCTTATCAGTTTTTTTGATCATATTTTATTTTTTAAACTTTTTTAAAATTTATTTTGTGGAAATTGAGAAAACATGGTTTTAGTGGTAATGGTTATATTTTTGGAATGTGTAGAAATTATTCTCTGAATTAATCATGTAGATATAATTTAAAAAAATGAATGTTTTTAAAAATTACCAATTGGGATAAAATGGATATTATTTAATGAGATTGGATTTCAATAATAAAAATATGGGTTTTATGGAAAACAATATTTTAAAGTGAATGTTTTTTTGGAAACATATTTAAATGAATTTATTTGGGTCTTTAATCAAATAATTTAGATTAATGGATATTTTTTGAGTTGATGTGAAAAGTTTTGATTCAAAAAATTATATTTTTTGGATAGAAAGATAGGATATTTTATTTGTTAACATAATGAAATATATTGAAATATGGGTAATTGAAATGATGATTGACATTGTGGTTAGTGATCCATTAAATAGTATCTTGTTTTTTAATTTTGTTTAATGAATTATTTTGGGAAATAATAATGTTTTTCCTTTGGTGTATCCCATGGGAGCTCACATGCAAGTATATTGGAGGATAGTGGTTAGATGAATATGATGGACGTTAATTCCCAATAAATTCTTGGATTATGAGTGATCGAGATTGGCATTCTTGAGGTCCTCTCATTCGAATCCTCACGATACATTTACTTGTTTGGAATTGGAGATCACCGGTATGGAATCATTGGTTATATATGACTTTTAAGGAATGAGATGGATCCTAGAGTGATATTGGTGATGCATATTCTATTAGCCAATATATATATGTTTTTATGATTTTATGATCGATTGGAATCAATTTTTTACCGTCTTTATATATTTTGACCCAAAAAATATAGCATATTAATTGAATTATATTTCCCCTTTAATAAAATAAAAATAATACGGATATAAAATATTTTTTAAATTAATAATATATTAATATAAATTTAAAAGAAATTGTTGTATAGGAATAACATGAATTGTTAATATTTTTTAAAATAGTTATTTTATGATGAAAATAGTTTTTATTTTGTTATTTATGTTTTTCTTTAAAGGAATTATAATACCAAATAAATTTTTTTTCAAAAAAATAAATTTTATATTAATCCTTTCAGTACTCATTTAATAATTATTTTAGAGATTTGAATTAAATTATTTACAATTATGTGAATAGTACAAGTATTTTATTTAAAAAAGTGTATCTTTTGTTATATTATCATTATATAATTATGTCCTATAAAATTATAAAACCAAATACAATTTGAAATATTTATTTTAAAAAAATTGGTTAAAAATCAAAGTATTATTCTAAAATTATACAATCAATGATTTATATTTCATGAAAATAGTTATACTTTCCATCAAAATAAACAGAGGTTGTAAATTTATTTTAAATTAATATACAGTATTATTAAAAATTACTATTTTTTATTATTTCAATTTCATATGACATATATGAATGTCATATTAAAATATTTTATGTCATGAAAATTAATAAATGTAGATAATTTAATCTAATAAGATATTTTAATCACAAGTATAATGTTTTTCTAAAATAGTTTTTATGCTTTATATACATTAATGATAAAATAGATTTTTATTTCACATGTTATTTTCCTATAATATATATTTTATCATTTTATACAATATGAAAAAATTATTTAACAACACTTAATCTATTTAATAGAATTAAAATTAAATTTAGAATGAAAAAATTAGTTTCCTCGTTAAAAAAAGAGTATAAATTTTAATAATATAAGTGTGATGTTCATAAAAATGATTAAAAAATGTTAAATTTAATGGATGAGGAATTAATTTATTTATAATTCATATATAATGAAATATTATCTCTTAATAAATATTTAATTCATTTAAAATTTCTATTCCACTGCATATAATGGGGCATCTCAACAACCATTCATGACAACAATAAATAATATATTTCCTATAAAAAATATACCAATAATTATTATTATTGATTCATATTACCATTAAATTAAACTTATTTCATACATTCTTGACTTTAGACCACCATTTCATAACATTATTTTAATTCATTGAATGTATTTTTTATGTAGAGTACTCACTTATCCTAATTAAATTTAATTTCATTATTACATTCCAAAATATAATTTTACTATTCATATAATGTGAAATAATTTTTTATTTTATATGTAATTATTCTATTTTAAAAAATAATCACCACATTTACCCATTTTAATATATTATGATATAACATAATTCTTTTGTTCTCTCAGCTACTACTACCATGAAGTGAAGACTTTCCATTTCACCAATGCCTCTCATCACTGGTTATATGGATGAAATTCTTGAATTTAAAATAAATATATAATATAATGATGATTACAATGATTGAAAATATAATGCACCTGTATTCATTATAATTATATAATAAATATTAAATTTTAACATAGATTTGTGTAGACTACTTCCTCCATTAATTAATGTATCACATTTTTCATCTAGTTTCTTTCTAATTTTATATTCAATCAAGATATATGATTAAACAAATTAATTTTACCTATATAATATAATTATTAATCTTAAATTATGAAAATATTCGAAATGAATACACATTATAATAATAATCAAAATTTAATTATGTTATGCTCATATTTATATTAGTCGAACAATTTATATGTAAAATGGTATAAAATAATATCATGGATAAATATTAGATGTTGATTAATTTTAACATATTATATCAATATGAAAATACTTATTTCATTTTTTCTAAGATGTGAAGATTAAAATTATACAAAATAGTTATTATACTATCATTGTTCTGTCAAAATGTAATAAAACATTTTTTCCACCATTGTTGTCTACAATAACCATAAAATATGTTCCCATTGTATAGGATTGTGAAATAATATATAATAATAAAAATTAATTGGTTTTAACAATTTTTCATTTAATAATGAAATTAGGGAGAGTACTGAAGAAACATATTGAAATTATGAAACCTGTTAAAAAAGATCAGGAATACTCACATCCAATGTATATAGTATATAAATATATATATATATTTAAAATATTATTAATAAAGTTTTTTGTAATTAATAAGATATGAATATTTAAATAAAATATAACATTAATATATTTTATTTTCTATTATATGTTGTTATAGTGGATTTTGACTAATCATGAATTTCAGTTATGGTTTAAGCATACACAATTTTCTACCATGGAGTTCTATAAATTCAAAATGAAATATATTCATAAAATATTGATATATTCTTTCTAATGTATAATTTATATTTTATATATAATATCATTTTTTGTAATGTATAATTTATCCTTCAATCCAAATAATAAGATGACTCTTACTACAAGTATTATTTTATTGGTAAGGGTTTATTATTTAAAAATTTTACTCCTTGGGATATATTCGTATTATACAAAAACATTCATTTGGAATGGTTCTCCTTATTCAACATTAATATATATTATTATGATAAAAAATTATATAATGGTCTTTATTATTACACCTGAAATTATATCATTCAGGGAGTTTTTATTTTAATGTTTAAAATGAATTTCGAGTTATTAATCTATATTTTCAATTCCATGAGACAAGATTTATATTTCCATTCATAATTTCTTTTATTTTTTTAAAATTATCTACATAATTGAAATTTAACGAATATATCTAATATTTTATTAATATCTTGATATCCATGTAATGTTCTGTTTATTCATACATTAAAAATACCCTTACGGTTTTTAATCATCATTTTTTTTATCATTGTGATATGATTAATATTCATCAACCATTTCATTTTTTGGTCTATATATGTCATACCCCGTAATTCCATGTAATTGTTTTGCAATATATGACGGGATTATTTTGAAACCATGCTCTAAGATGGCACAAAATTCCCAGGCGCATAGTAGCATGCACGTATTTTTGAACCAGTTTTGATGTTCGTTAAATAATCATGTCAGTGGGTATTCTAAAATTTAAACAGGTTCTATATCAAAAATCATAGGGCACCATTGATCACAATGCATCAGGATTTTCAAAGAAAGGGCCTAATGTTGGACAGTACGAGCCAACAATGGAAGTTAGATTTATTCAGTAAATAAAATAAATAAGAAAAAAAATTATTTTAAAATCAGTATAACTAAAGAATGGTTAATTAGATTGGAAATATGATAGTAATTTTGAGCTTCAGAGGGTGTGTTTCCCTTCGGTGGAGCATAACATCGACTAGTTCTGGTTGAGTGTGAAAGATAATTTTCGGACATATTTTAAGATAAATTAAATTAAAATAAACATTATTATTTTGTTTTTATTTTTATGTTTCCAAATTTTTTCAATGAATGGGTTTTTTAACTCAACCCAACGGAAACGTTGTTTCATAAATGAAATAGTTCAATGGAACTAAAATGTAACGGTAATGGAAATGAGTTTCATCCATTAATGTTTTAATCAGTGGTTCATCATTGACATGTTCAAAAAAACACCCAGAATTTATGAAGGATATACCTTTAATAATGATGAACAATGATCACCAACAACAAGAGAAATATCAACCCTCTTTGATTGATCCAACCCTCGATGACAGATTGAGGACCTTCATAGACGGATATCCTGTAACAATGGATTGCACCAACGATCGAACTCCAATAATGTAGGGTTTATTTTCATTGATACGTGTTTCCCAATTATTTTATTCTAAACAAATAAAATTTTTCATCACACATAGATGTCGAGCCATGGGTCATTTATTCTTATGAGAGGGTTTTTTATCATAGAAATTAAATTGTGGTAATTTGTGGATAGAACCTTCATGTCTTGTTCCCTTGATTCAAATAGTTTAACAATGAAGAATCGACCGACTGAAAAAAGTCCATGTGTCCTTATTATTTTTGTTTTCTTGTGATTATCTAGACTACACATCCAAATCGGATGAAAGAAAACCTTGAGGCCATAACAGGGAAGACAACGACCCAAGAAGTCTGAGGGAACAACCAGTTTGAGAAACATTCAATCGGATATGACATGGTGGTCCATGGAATATATCGATGCATGCCATGATGACATGTAGGCTGGTGGATGTCAGAGAGAGATGATTCCACTCTGATGCATCAGAGTTGTGGCCCACAGTTTTAGACCATGACATGCACTGAAACGTGGTAAACAGGGGCTGCGTATGGGATACGGTGTGCCCAAACTCAGCCAGCCGTGTGGTGGCAGAAGAAGGATTCCTTAGGGGGTCTAGTTTGTGGGAGAGTCAGACTGCACAGCGTGTCGGACCCAGGGCCAAGCAAGCCAAACACATGACCCAATAGGCTAGACTGGATTCCGATCATGTTGGACCTAGGTGGCTTCAGTCGAATTGGGTCAGGTTGGTGGACCCGAAGCCGGGTCGGGTTGGGTCAGCTGACTGGGTCAGACCAGACCAAGACAAGACTGACCCCATTTTATAAATATAGTCATAAAATTAAAATTATATGTCTGATTGACGATTCATTTATGGGTTTGGAAACCTCGTGATGAGAAGTATCATTTGGCATATTCCGACGAGGATTTCATGGAAGTTTAAATTTGAAAAATTTATTGACGAGTGGATTATCATGGAATAAAGCACACTAAATTCGATAATATTAAGTCTAGAGGAGACCAGAAGACTATTGACGAGTCGTTCAATGTGTCCCTAATGTCATGGATGATATGAATGCCTAGGTGGACCATCTACATGTGGATCTGTGTGAACCAGCTACAAGTGCCTCTATGTTAACGAGCTATAAGAGACCCTCTATGGACTCGATATAAGTGTCTATATGTCAACATTCAATGATAGACAATGTAGAGAATAACTCTATGTGACTTTGGATACCCAAAGTGGGGACAGGCTCTGTGTGACACAGAAGATCCATGGTACTCAACTGAGATGAGTTCCTCAATAGTCCAAGGTGTTCATAATTATTACTCGTCTTGATTTCCATAAATTAGATAATAACATTGTTATCTTACTATTCATTTTGATCTTGTTGAATTTTCTACCTTCGTTTTGTGATCTTTTTGATTAAGAAGCATTTTCTTTTTGATCCTACTGCGTGAGATGCAATTTCATAATGATCATACCGCGTAATCTGGATTTTTTGTCGTATTATTGCATGAATTTCCATTGAAATGTGATCCTGCTGCGTGATCTGATTTTTCTTTTTGATCTTGCTGGGTGAGATACATTTTCTTTGCGATCTTTCTATGTGGTCTGCATTTGATTTATGACTTGGTTGTGTGGTCACTTCTCTGTGATCTAATTTTGTGGGGTTTCCTTGGGGTCTTTCCTTTTTGGTTTGGGGTCCCTGTTGAGTATCGTGTTACTCTCACCTATATGGGATTATATCATACATGTCATGTCCAATGTATGGGATTGACACATTGATAATGACCTAGGTGGACTAGGACCAAGTGGTGATATGTGAGACAAGACAGACGAGATGCACTTATACATCTACAGACAACTACCCTCCCCCTACTCATTAGATACAGGTTGAGTAGACAAAACATAGAGGTTGTACATTACTTTGTGGGTTTGGGCTTGTATTCTATCCCCTTTTACTTCTCATTTTTTACTGTACGTCAAGATGTTTTCTCAGTGATTGTTTTGGATTAGACAGTGTTTACCTTTCCACAATGTGAGTTATGTGCGTGTCTACCTGTCTAAAGTAAAATGCCTTCCCTTTTAGGGATAAACTTATTTTATTTTAGTAATTATCCCCTGGAATATACAACATTGGATTGGGTTAGTCAAAACATGGGATGTGGGGAATGGGTCATCACAAAGTGGTATCAATGGAATTTTGTTCTACCATAATAACTAAGAGTCTCTAAATTTTAATGGGGAAACAATGTTATGTGTTTCATGTTTGGATTTCAGTCTTGGGAGGCCAGTTTTGGTGTCGCGGCTATTGTATCCATACACTGGGACCCTGAATTAAGCTTTTGGACTCAGTACATGAATACTCTAGTTGAAAGCATATTTGAATGTTTTATCACGATCATTCTGAGACAGATTTTTCTCCATAGGTATAATATATTAATCATGATTTATCTTGATATATTTCTAGATTCCTCCATCTAAAGAGCCTTCCATGATTCTAGTGCGTGACCACATGGATGTTCCAAGGAATTTAGAGGCTTCGTTATAGTGACTGTTTCCTGTGGTTTAACCATTAGGAAGTGTCTCTGCTTTACCATCATCTGTTGGACATTAGTTACTACTACAGATATCGGTAGATGATCCATGTAAGATGTGTTCCATAATAAATTTTCAGTGATAGAGGCCCCTAAGGATTCAATGTGAGCTAGATTCACCAGATTTTGAGGACTAGATTGAGGTGGTGAATGAGAGTAATATTATACCACGACATCATTAGGTCTGATGTAAGTCCTAGATGTGAGCCTTCTATATTGCTCACCAATGAGATGGCAGGGATTAGATCACCTAATCATATGATATGGTGACTTTATCCTGGATAGAGCATGAGAAAATTTATCATAGAAGGGTATCTTCTCTTAAAATCTAAGGGATATGTGTTCCTATAAGCTTCTTTCATTTTGGAAGGATGAGATGTCAGTATCTGAGTATTCATAGAGGTGTAACTTCATGTCCAGTTAGTCGATGAATGTGATACGACGAGTGCTTTAGCATTTGGTCGCCCAAGAGAGTTTTGTTTAGGGACATTCAAGACAACACTATTCTTATTTTCATTTCTACTTATTCGATGGTTCTTGTGGGAACCTTTTTGGTTGAAAGGCTATTGGGCCTAGTAGACAGAACTAGTGGATGTTTGTAGTGGGAATGCAAGAATCCAATTTTATACTTAGAGACTTGAAAATGTGAGAAATTTCAGGAAGAGGACCCAAGATATGGGATCTACATCTCAAGTCTTATTGAGCAAGTATTATCACCCTAGAATGAAGTAATGATTTTTTAGTGATTATTAGGGACATCTTGATAGATATTTTCCAGCTCATCATACTTATAGAGAAATGGTGGATGTTCTATTGGAGAAGAGATAGTTTCATAAACAAATTAATCTACAGGTCGAAAGATCATTTATAAGAGATGGGTGAGCAGCATCAGGTGGTATACATTTTTTCATGTTATAACCCCCACTCCAATGTGGTTCACATGAGGTTCTAGAGAGTCAGGGGATTAGGAAATGAGGTACCTACATGAAGTCATCCATAAAAACATTGCAGTGGTTGTTTTGAGTTGCATTCCCTATAGTGGTGGATGTGTAAAAGGACTTCTTCCCAGATGATGTTCTAGAAATACCTCATCACATATAGGTAGACTTAAGCATTTATACGCACCTCAAGATGACACTGATATATACACATGCATATCGTATGGCTCCCACAGAGCTCAGGTAGATAAGGGTATAGTTGGGGGACATGCAGAGGAATGTTTTCTTAAGGCCCAACATTTCACCCTGGACAGCCCCGGTTTTGATTCGTGTAAAGTCATACGAATTATTGTGGTTTTACATGGACTTATAGTTCCAAAAATGGGTAACCATGGATTACATGTATCCATTACTTAGTATTGATGACCTCTTTGATCAGGTGAATGGAATGATATAGTTCTCGATGATAGACCTCATACTGTGTTATCACCATCTTCATTTATTATATGAGATCATTTTGAAGGAACCTTTATGATTTATTCATGTACTCTACAAGTACACATCGATTCTATTTGGAATGATGCAAAACCCAGCAGTGCTCATGGGATGTAGGAAAATGATTTTCCACTATATATAGTGACGTGTTTAGTGGTGTTCATTGATGAAATTTTAATGTGTTCCTTATCTGAGGAGGATCACACGATACACCAGATGATGGTTCTGGATAAAATCAAATATATCCATCATTACATTATTCTATTGAAGTGTGAGTTATTGATACCAGTGGTGCACTTCTTGGGACATATCTTCTCAGAATCAAGATTTTCAGTAGATCCCTCGATGATCGAGTGGTTCTTTCATGGGATCCACCCAAGAGAATTACCGAGTTATAGAGTTTCATTAGTTTGACTAGTTGATATTAAATATTAGTACTTGACATCTCTAGAATGGTATCACTCATGAAAGCATTGTTGAATTAATGAAAACCCATCATGGAGAAATAAATCCTTCTAGAAGAGATATCATCATCTAAGGGAGAGTGAGATGAGTTATCCTATATTGATGGTAAGAGAGGAGGGCACTGACAATGTTGTGTACAATAATCTATCAAGAAAAATGTTTAGTTCTATTGTAATACAAGGGAAAAAAGTGATTTATTATGGATCACAACAGTTGAGACTTTTTGAGAAGAACTATGATACTAATGACCCTGATTTACCAGAGGTAGTATTCGCACTGAATATTTGGTGATACTAGCTTATAGGTGAAAGATTCATCATCTAATCTTACCAAAATAGTCTCAAGTATATATTTTCTCATTTGTATCTGAATATGAGACAAATATTTTGTATATAGTTCCTCCAGGGCTACGAAATTGAGATATTCTATACTCTTAGGAATGTGAATGTGGTGGATGATGGTCTTAGTAGGATATTGAGTTCACTTCTACTAAATGTGGCCTCAAAGCAGTTAGCCTCACTATAGATAACCATTGTGGATAGAGATGATTAAGAATATATCTTGTTGATCATAGTGACCCTTAAAATCATATAGAACATCAATTAATAATAACGTGGAAATCACAACTTTGAGACTACATGTGCCTAGATGTCTACCGGGCATGCCCGCGATAGATATTCATATGATGGGAAGCACATAATCATTTTCAGATTATGCTCCATATTACTAGTGGTGTTGGGGTAAAATGTATTGAGGGAGTTCCATATGTCCTCTTTGGTAGTATATCTAGGTGTGGTGAATATGTACTAGGACATATGACATCAGTACTGGAGGTAGGGTTAGAATAAGGCAGTGGTAGAATTTGACTTGAGAAGCCTCACTTGTCAGCATGTGAAGGCTAAGGACTAGGTGCTAGGATGTTTGAAACAACCCATCATGGTACCATAGTGAATGTGCGATGGGATATCTATGGAATTTATGTTAGTATTACCATGTACCTCTAGGGGGAATGATACCATCTGAGTGATCTCATACCGACTCACCAAGTCAGACCACATCATACATATTCATGAAAAGGGTCTAGTAGAGAGATTGGGGCCCCTATACATGCATGTGGAATTTGGGACTCAATTATGGGTATTCACAATCAGTCACCCACAGATAGATGGTCATACAGACTAGACTATATAGGTGTTCAAATAGGAGGGGGGCACATATTCTATAAATTATCTCCTAAAAAGATGGATTTAGAAATTTCGTCAGGGAGAAAAATTATCTTCGAGGTTCCAGATACATTTCATGATACTGCTTCAAGTGAAAGAGGTTGTGTTCTTCTTGGATCTATAGCCTTATCCAGCGAGGGTGCGTGAATACATCCACGTATCCCATTTGATGTGGTACATGCACGACCCTTCTCACATCATTTACTAAGGAATACTAGAGATTGACGATGGGGTGAAATTATCAATGTTCCCGATTGAGATTATAGATCAACAGGAGATGATCCTTCATGAATAATAGATCTTTCTTGTGTGTGTTCATTGGTATTATGAAATTCTCCAGGAGGGATCATGGAAGAAGGTTTCTCATATTCATGTTCATTACCCCAATTTTATGGATTAGACATTTTATTGTCTTATGGGGACATAATTCGATAAATGGGGGGAGTAATACAACAACCTGTAATTCCATGTAATTTTTTTAAATTTAAATGGGATTATTTTGAAAATAGGCACTAAGATGAAATGAAAATAAAAGGCCTTGAGTTGTCAAAACATATCATTGAACTATTGTTGAGGTTCAATAAATAATAATGTGAGAGGAATTCTCTAAATAATAAACCAGTGAGCAGGTGTAAAATATGAGGCCACAATTGAACACAATGTATCGAGTTCTCCTTGAAAGGGAAGATGTTTGCCAGTGCACGCCAACAGTGGATGTTAGTTTTTGGATTTAAATAAAATAATTAAGTAATAATTATTTTATTTTCAAATCCTTTTAACTTGTAAACGATTACTCAAAATAGAAATATGATAGTACCGTTGTGCTAATGAGGGTTTGTTTTTCTTAGGCATAGCATAACCTCAACCGGTGCGGGTAAATGGTGAATGAATGTTTTTGGAAATTTAAAAAAAATTAAAATAAAATATTCCTGATTATTTAATTTTTATTTTGATCATTCGAAATTTTTTCAGTGAAATTAAATTGAAACTCAACTAAACTAAAAATTTGTTTGATAAATGATATGGTGTAATAGAAATGATACATAATGGTAACAGAAAAGTGTTTCCTCCATTAATATTTTAATTGGGGGTGTGTCTTTGACATGTTAGGAAAACCACTCTGAATCTATGATGAATCGTTGTTGATGAATGATGAAAAAAAGCACAAAAACCATGAGCACTCCCCCACCACATTGAGAGATCCCTCCCAATATTGCGGATTTAGGAACATTGTGGACGGATCTCTTTTATCAAGGGATTCACACTTTGATCAAATTCCTACAAGGTAGGTTTTCATCTAATTGATACATGATTCCTTGTTTTTTTACTCTAATCAAAGAACGTGAGTCAACAAACAGACATTCAATTCCATGTGTCTTCTATTGTTGGGGTGTGTTTTATCTCAGAGATAACTTCAGGTTTAATTGTGGATAGAACCTTAATTTCATTTCCCCATGATTTAAAAACTCTAACGTGTAGGAATCAGTGGGAAAATAACAAGACCTAGATTCCTCGATCCTAGGGTGTTTTTTTTGATATTAGTGACTACACCTCAGAATTAGTGAAAAGGAAACCATAATTATATAGTAGGGAAGAAGGTGAGGCCAAAAGACCTGGGGTGCATACAGTTCAAGAAACATACCAACGGAGCAGACCCAATGGTCCTTGGAAGATACCGCTCATGTGCCAGCCCCAACGGCTGCCACATGTGGGTGGTGGCATTCCATGAACACACACTGAGGTAGAAAAAATGGTAGGTTGGTTTATTTGGAGTGCGTAAGGGGTCACTTACACATCGTCTGCTGGATGGCAGTTATTGACAGATTTACTCAGTCGCATCAGAGGAATGACATGGGGTTTAGCTGGGACTCCATGTTGGATAGGGGGTGGCCGACATCAGCCGACTACGTGGCGGAAAAAGCTTGATGACCCTTGGAGTACATGATGTATGATATATTCTGGAGTAGTAGGTATGGTTAGATCTGGGTTGGGTCAGACCTGGGTTAGGACAGTGGACCCCAGGCCAAGTCGGGTCGGGTCATTCTGATCAGGACGGACCAGAACCAGACCCCAACGACCCATTTTTTAAAAATGGTGATAAATTTCAAACCGTACACCCAATTGACAAGACATTTTTTTCACAGGAATCCTTTGAAAAAAAAAATTTCTTTTGAAATTATCATATGAGAATTTAATAGTAGATGAAATTAGAAAATTTTCTTGAGGAGTGGATTCTCGGAGAATTAAGCGCACTACATGCAAGAATCTTGTAACTTGATGCGACTAGAAGAATTTTTAAAAATGGGTCTAAGTGACATTGTATGCCTAGATAACAAGAATCCCTATGTGGACTAGCTAAAATTGGATTTGTGTAAACTAGATGTATGTGGCTCTATCCAAACCAACATTGAGAAAACCCGTGTGGACCGGCAATAAGAAGCCTTATGTGGACCTGCTATGATGTCCTATGTGGGGAGAGACAATGTGTGACCCGATAGACCCATGGTAGGTAGCATATATGTGTGACCCAATAAGACCATATTACTCATCAGGGATGGGTACCTTTGTAGTATAAGGTGTTCAATTATATGATAGATAGTCATGCATTCTATATGATATATTATACAGGTGTGAGATGCCTTTGCTTTGTGATCTTGTTGTGTGGTCTTCCTTTTCAATATGATCATGCTACATGAGGTGCCTTTCCTTTTTGATCATGTTGCATGAGCTTCCATTAATTTGTGATCTTTCCACATGATATACCTTTCCTTTTTGACCATGTTGTGTAAGCTACATTTTCATTGAGATCTTGCTGTGTGAGATGACTTTGATTTGTGATATTTCTATGTGAGAACCCTTTTCATTGTGACCTTGTAGTGTGAGTTTCAATTTCATTGTGATATAGTTTTGAGTTCTTTATTTTTGGTTATTCCATTTTGGTTTCGTGTACCTACTGTGTATTGTGTTTCTCAACACTACACGGGCTTCATCCACACATGTCGTGTCTCGTGGAAGAGACTGATGCTTCGATGAGGACCTTGGCAGAACAGGATTGGGTGGTGCTCAGTGTGACTGGACAGACATGAAGCACTTATTTGGCTTCAAACGGCTACCCTCCACCTACCCTTCTGGTAGGTTTTATGAATACATACCTAGTTATTTTTACGTTCATTATTTGTTTTAGGTTTTTATTCTGGAACCTTTTCATTCATAGTAAGTATTGTACTTCTAGTAGTTGTCTCTGTGATAGTCGTGGTATACATATTGTTTACCTTTCTATATATTGAACTTTGTTCATTTGTACAGGGTTAAGGGAATATTCTATCGCATTCTAGGATAGAATATTCGGTGCTAGGCATCGGCACCTAGCCTATGGAATGAGTATTTGGGGTAGTTATGACATGATCCCTGAATGATAAGTCCTGACTATAGGTTAATTATGTAAAAACTTGTAAATAATATAATACTCTTTATTAGGGTATTGAACTCATTAAAATATATAATTTTTTTAATTCTAAATATTTATTAGATTTTTTTATTCTAAAACAACAAATTATATTTAATAGTGTATTTGACACGCACCACCGACTCTAATCAACACAAAAAACATATGTCCCTAATAACCTATACATTAAATTTTTGGGGTTTTACAGTGTTAAATAATTTAATGTGTATATATATTTCCCTCAAAATGTATGTTTTTTTGAAAAAATAATAGAAAATATTAAATCTATTTTATGTTATGTAATTTAAATCTTCAATAATATGTTTTCATCAAAATTGATTTATAATGGTTTTTCTGAGAAAATATTAAAATATATTTATTTAAATATTATAAATTGAGTATTATATGAAGGAAAGAAAATTCAATTAATCCTACCAACATTAATTTAGAGTAATTTTTTCAGTTTTTTGGAAAATATGTAGTGTACTTGGAGTAGTCTAAAATACTAATTTTTGAAAAAATGTTAATTATTTTCATAATATTAAGGAATTTAAAAGTATCATTTTGATTTATATATTACATGTAAAATAATTACTCAATTTATATATTAATTCGACATAATTTTATTTTATATTTGTTTATATTATATTTTTTATATGATTATTTTTGGGTTTGTAAACAACATTTTAATGAAAGCATAATGAATGTGAAAAAATTTTCTCCATTAAGTGAAATAAAAAACCAGTAATTTTTAACTATTTAAATTAAATTTATATTTTATATATACATGAATTTAGAATTCATATTGTTAAAATCGCCATTCCTATATTTTACATAAAATAGTAATTTTTTAAGTATATATTTCTTGAAAACCTGCTTTTTCATTGGTCTCTGTAACGACCCAAAGTATTTCAATAGAAAATTCCCTTCTTTTATCTATGTCATAAAAACACAAAATAATGAACTACTCTGTGATAAGTGACCTTTAAACATAATTTTGTCACCCCTATGGTTGGAATTTTAAAAATCTGACTTACACGGTTTTGTTCAAGATAGTTTTTGGAGTCTAATGAAACAAAAATAATTCTTGGTGAATAGTAACCTACGTCCACAAGCTTCTAGTCTCATCAAAAGACCATGCGTAGGCCCTTAAGGAGGTTGTTAAGAGGAGGATTCTAAAGGTAATTTCTCTCCCTCTTCTCCTTTAATTTCCTTTCAAGTTCAAGTTCCTTTCTTGATCTCTCTCTACCTATCATCATCCAAACTGTGTTGTAAGTCCAGTATTATACATATAATATAATCTTATGATTCTAATGGTATATTATATCACCCCACACCCTTTCCCTCTTCCTTTTATTTTATTAAAGAGCACGTTGTTCATGTGGTGATAATTTATCATCTTAAAAAACAACATGCTCTCTTCATCCATTTCTACCTTCAATATGGTCATGAAACCAATTTTATAGTTTAACCAGAATATTTTATATTTATTATGTTCTATTTTATGTTCTGGAAATAACCTATGGCCTTATTACTAAGTTAAATGTTAAAACAAGATCGTTGTGATCAAAAAACCACCCAAATTAACCCAAATAATCTTCATCTAATTCTAATCTAATGATTCATCCACATGGATCTAATATAACTCATTATAAAATAATTCAAGCTTCTGCAATATCATTAATAAAATGTAATATCAGTTCTGGATATTTACCCATGACCTACCAAAACATCAATTGAAGAATACAAGTGGACCGCTCAAGAAAACCATGAAAACGAACATCCCCAATCAATGTTTTTAAACTCTGTAAGTCATCCAAAGGAACATAATATTAAATAATGAAACCAGAATTAACCCTATTAATGTATAAAAAGTTCTATAATTTCTAATTAATGAATATAATGTCATTATACTGGACATTAAAGAGAAGGAGGCATTCGAGTACAAGGTAAGGGGAAATCTCGAACCCAATTTTCATCCTTCGGGTTCTCCCTCTTTCACTCCATTTTTGATATGGTTACTCTTCAAAGATCATTTGTTCATAATTTACATTACTTTTCTGGGATATATATGTTTTTAAATGGTATTTATGTCCATCAAAATGTTTTCCAAAAGAACTCTTCTTTCAAGATCTCACATTTTACCTCTCACTCAATGTTGATGGTACTTGTATCAAGTATGTTGTTCCCTCTTTATTTTGGGAACCCAAAGCTTATGAATAAGTTATTATGAGATGAAACCCATTAAATTAGATGGGTTATATATGTACATGTTTGATATGTGTTCTATGTGGCAAGCATGATAATGATAATGTTATGATGTGACGGATGCGCTTGGAATTATATTGCGCAATATGAATGTTTAAATGTGACGGGTGCGCCCGGAATTAAACAGAGCTCCAATACATTGGGTAATGTGATTAATATCATGAGTAAATGTGAAATTATATGTGAACATGATTCTAGCTTTGTTCGCAAGTATGTGTGGTAGTTAACCACTAAGACATGATGTTTCATTTTCATGCATTGCCACATTTCAAGTCTTTTAAATATTCTCCTCTCATGACCATGATCTTTTGCCTATGTTATGATTATGCTCACCCCAAGATGTATTGTTCTTATCCATCCTATTACTAGGCTTTTAGCTCACCCATTTTGATGTATATCCTCAGGTGGCTACATGTACTAAGTAGAGGACAAGTGCTACTAAGAATCTATAGAAGAAGAAATTAAATAAATGCTTATGGTTTATGTTGTATTTGATATGTATGGTCCTAGTTTTCCCAAGACCCTAATCCTCTGTATCCTCCATGTGTAATACTATTATGTTTTCTATCTTTGAAATGATGTAATAGTAATGTAAGAAAAGGCCAGGTCTCTATAGTTGGTATCAGAGGAATGGTTTAGTTAATTTGGGAATTAGTATTAGTAAACCCTAGAGAAAACCTACAACATGGGACTAAGTACAAATATGCACACAAGGATATTTACCTAGGGATCCCATATGTTATGTTTTTGGTGTAATTGTTTAAATGAATAAGTTATTCATGACTTTTTTACTTATGTTTTGTTCTAACCTTTTCTATTTTAGAAAATGGTGGGAACCAGAAGAGGCAATGAAAGAGAAGTACCCTCACCTGTTTGTGTAAAGTGAAATTTCGGGGGCGAAATTTCTTAAGGGGGGAAGAATGTAACGACCCAAAGAATTTCAATATAAATTTCCCTTCTTATATCTATGTCATAAAAACACAAAATAATGAACTACTATGTGATAAGTGACCTTTAAACAAAATTTTGTCACCCCTATGGTTGGAATTTTAATAATCCGACATACACAGTTGTGTTCAAGATAGTTTTTAGAGTATAATGAAACAAAAATAATTCTTGGTGAATAGTAACCTACCCTTATGAATAGAAGTATGACCCTTATAGTAAATACGAGTAACATTACCTATGAATAATAAAATAATATTTAAACATCATAGAAAGTGATAATTTGACCTTAGTAAACGTTTTTGGTATTTTATAAAGTCAAAATAATTAATTTTAATTAATTAATTAATTTAAAATAATATTTATTTCCCTGAAAAGTATTCATAAAGTACTGTATCAATGTCTAATTGTTTTTAGATAATTTTATAAGACCCTACGTAATTCATGAAAGAACAAAAAAATTAGTTTTAATGTTAAAAACAGTTTTTTAAGTAAATTATGATTTTAGTTAAACATTAAATTAATAACATTTAGAAAATTATTTATAAAAAATGGACATAATTTTTGGATTATACACATTGAAAAATGGTAGGGGTAAATTTTTCGGTTTATTCTGAAATACTTCAATTTTCGGGTGAATAGTAAATAATACAGTTTTTCACATAATAGGTATATACTAAATTGCATCATTAATGATGTAATGATGGCATAAACAATCTAGAACTTTAGTTTCTGCCAAAACATATTAAATTTTATAAATTGTTCCTTTATATACAATAAATACAATTCTCAAACCTAAAAAAAACTTTCCAAATCCTAAAGTCAAAAGGTGATTTCTAAAAGTGTCTTTTTCTCTTTCTTTCACTTTCTTTTTAATAAATTAATGAATTCGAATTATAAAGAAGAGTTAAAGACTAAAATGAATTATATTATATTGATATATGATTTCTTATGTCAAAAAAAACTATTACAAGTCTAACTTATGATATATTATTTTATTTAATATTTTATACCAAAAACATCTCCCTCCTCATGTATAAATAAGCCCTCCCCATCCTCTTGCCAAACCACACATCTCAAGCTTCATGAATTCTCTAAGATCTACCCAATCATCTCTCCTAGCCCCTTCGCCACGTCCAAGAGCTTCTGGTCTCATCAAAAGACCAAGCGTAGGCCTTTAAGGAGGTTCTTAAGAGGAGGATTCTAAAGGTAATTTCTCCCCCTCTTCTCCTTTAATTTCCATTCAAGTTCAAGTTCCTTTCTTGATCTCTCCCTACCTATCTTCATCCAAACATTGTTGTAACTCCGGTATTATACGTACACTGTAATCTTATGATTCTTATGGTATATTATATCACCCCACACCCTTTCCCTCTTCCTTTTATTTTATTAAAGAGAACGATGTTCATGTGGTGATAATTTATCATCTTCAAAAACAACATGCTCTCTTCTTCCGTTTCTACCTTCAATGTGGTCATGAAACCATTGTTATGGTTGAACCAGAATATTTTATATTTATTATGTTCTATTTTATGTTCTGGAAATAACCTATGGCTTTATTACTATGTTAAATGTTAAAACAAGATTGTTGTGATCCAAAAACCGCCCAAATTAACCCAAATAATCTTCATCTAATTATTATCTAATGATTCATCCCCATGGATCTAATATAACTCATTATAAAACCATTCAAGCTTATGTAATATCATTAATAAAATGTAATATCAGTTCTGGATATTTACCCATGACCTACCCAACCATTAATTTAAGAATACAAGTGGACCACTCAAGAAAACCATGAAAACGAACATCCCCAATCAATGTTTTTAATCTCTATAAGATATCCAAAGGAAAATAATATTAAATAATGAAACCAGAATGAACCCTATTAATTTATAAAAGGTTCTGTAAATTCTAATTAATGAATATAATGTCATTATACATGACATTAAAGAGAAGGAGGCATTCGAGTACAAGGTAAGGGGAAATCTCAAACCCAATTTTATTCCTTCAGGTTCTCCCTCTTTCCCTCCATTTTTGATATGGTAACTCCTCAAAGATCATTTGTTCATCATTTCATTTACTTTTCTGGGATATACATGTTTGTCACTGGTTTTTTTGTCCATAAAAATGTTTTCCAAATGAACTCTTCTTTCAAGATCTCACATTTTACCTCTCACTCAAGGTTGATGGTTCTTGTATCAAGTATGTTGTTCCCTCTTTATTTTGGGAACCCAAAGCTTATGAATAAGTTATTATGAGATGAAACCCATTACATTCCATGGGTTATATATGTACATTTTTGATATGTGTTCTATGTGGCAAGCATGATAATGATAATGTTATGATGTGACGGGTGAGCCCAGAATTATATAGCGCAATATGAATGTTTAAATGTGACGGGTGTACCCAGAATTATACATAGCTCCAATGCATTGGGTAAATTGAAGAATATCATGAGTAAATGTGAAATTATGTGTGAACATGATGCTAGCATTGTTCACAATTACGTGCGGTAGTTATCCCCTAAGACATGATCTTTCATTTTTATGCATTGCCACATTTCAAGTCTTTTACTTATGCTCCTCTCATGATCATGATCTTTTTCCTATGTTATGATTATGCTCGCCCCAGGATGTATTGTTCTTATCTATCCTCTTACTGGGATTTTAGCTCACCCCTTTTTATGTATATCCTCAGGTGGCTACATGTACTAAGTAGAGGAAAAGTGCTACTAAGAAGCTATAGAAGAAGAAATTAAATAAATGTTTATGGTTGATGTTGTATTTGTTATGTACGGTCCTAGTTTTCCCAAGACACTAAACCTCAGGATCCTCCATGTTTAATAATATTATGTTGTTTGTCTTTGAAATGATGTAATAGTAATGTAAGACAAGGCCGGGTCACTATATTTGGTATCAGAGGAATGGTTTAGTTAATTTGGGAATTAGGATTAGTGAACCCTAGAGAAAACCTACAACATGAGACTAAGAACAAATATGCACACAAGGATATTTACCTAGGGAAACCATATTTTATGTTTTTGGTATAATTGTTTAAATGAATATGTTATTCATGACTTTTTTACTTATGTTTTGTTCTAACCTTTTCTATTTTAGAAAATGGTGGGAACCAGAAGAGGCAATGAAAGAGATGTACCCTCACTTGTTTGTGTAAAGTGAAATTTCGGGGGCGAAATTTCTTAAGGGGGGAAGAATGTAACGACCCAAAGTATTTCAATAGAAAATTACCTTCTTATATCTATGTTATAAAAACAAAAAATAATGAACTACTATGTGATAAGTGACCTTTAAACATAATTTTGTCACCCCTATGGTTGGAATTTTAAAAATCTGACATACACGGTTGTGTTCAAGACAGTTTTTGGAGTCTAATGAAATAAAAATAATTCTTAGTCAATAGTAACCTACCCTTATGAATAGTAACCTAACCTTATGAATAGTAATATGAACCTTATAGTAAATAAGAGTAACATTACCTATGAATAATAAAATAATATTTAGACATCATAGAAAGTGATAATTTGACCTTAGTAAACGTTTTTGGTATTTTATAAAGTCAAAATAATTAATTTTAATTAATTAATTAATTTAAAAGAATATTTATTTCCCTGAAATGTACTAATAAAGTACTGTATCAATGTATAATAGTTTTTAGATAATTTTATAAGACCCTACGTAATTTATGAAAGAACTAAAAAATCAGTTTTAATGTTATAAACTGTTTTTAATGTAAATTATGATTTTAGTTAAACATTAAATTAATAATATTTATAAAATTATTTTTGAAAAATGGAAATCATTTTTGGATTCTACGCATCGAAAAATGGTAGGGGTAAATTTTTGGGTTTATTCGGAAATACTTCAATTTTCGGGTGAATAGTAAAAAATACAGTTTTTCGCATAATCGGTATATACTAATTTGCATCATTAATGATGTAATGATGACATAAACAATATAGAACTTTAGTTTATGCCAAAACATATTAAATTTCATTAATTGTTCGTTTATATACAATAAATCCAATTCTCAAACCTAAAATGAACTTTCCAAAGCCTAAAGTCAAAAGGTGATTTCTGAAAGTGTCTTTTTCTCTTTCTTTCACTTTCCTTTTAATAAATTAATGAATTCGAATTATAAAGAAGCGTTAAAGCCTAAAAAGAATTATATTATATTTATATTTGATTTAGGATGTCAAAAAACTACTATTACAAGTCTAAATTTTGATATATTATTTTATTTAATATTTTATACCCAAAACACCTCCCTCCTCGTGTATAAATAAGCCATCCCCCTCCTATTGCCAAACCACACCTCTAAAGCTTCAAGCATTGTCTAAGCTATACCCAATCATCTCTCCTATCCCCTTCCACACGTCCAAGAGCTTCTGGTCTCATCAAAAGACCAAGCGTAGGCCCTTAAGGAGGTTCTCAAGAGGAGGATTCTAAAGGTAATTTCTCTCCCTCTTCTCCGTTAATTTCCTTTCAAGTTCAAGTTCTTTTATTGATCTCTCCCTAACTATCTTCATCCAAACTATGTTGTAACTCCAGTATTATACATATACTGTAATATTATGATTCTAATGGTATATTATATCACCCCACACCCTTTCCCTCTTCCTTTTATTTTATTAAATAGAACGTTGTTCATGTGGTGATAATTTATCATCTTCAAAAACAACATGCTCTCTTCTTCCATTTCTACCTTCAATATGGTCATGAAACCATTTTTATGGTTGAACCAGAATATTTCATATGTATTATGTTCTATTTTATGTTATGGAAATAAACTATATCCTTATTACTAAGTTAAATGTTAAAACAAGATCGTTGTGATCCAAAAACCGCACAAATTAACCCAAATAATCATCATTTAATTCTTATCTAATGATTCGTCCACATGGATCTAATATAACTCATTATAAAATCATTCAAGATTTTTTAATATCATTAATAAAATTTAATATCAGTTCTGGATATTTACCCATGACCTTCCCAAAAATCAATTTAAGAATACAAGTGGACCGCTCAAGAAAACCATGAAAACGAACATCCCCAATCAATGTTTTTAAACTCTATAAGTCATACAAAGGAACATATTTTAAATAATGAAACCATAATGAACCCTATTAATGTATAAAAGGTTCTGGAATGTCTAATTAATGAATATAATGTCATTATACATGACATTAAAGAGAAGGAGGCATTCGAGTACAAGGTAAGGGGAAATCTCGAACCCAATTTTCTTCCTTTGGGTTCTCCCTCTTTCACTCAATTATTGATATGGTTACTTCTCAAAGATCATTTTTTCATCATTTCCTTTAATTTTCTGGGATATAAATGTTTTTTCACTAGTTTTTATGTCCATCAACATGTTTTCCAAAAGAACTCTTCTTTCAAGATCTCACATTTTACCTCTCACTCAATGTTGATGGTTCTTGTATCAAGTATGTTGTTCCCTCTTTAATTTGGGAACCCAAAGCTTATGAATAAGTTATTATGAGATGAAACCCATTACATTCCATGGGTTATTTATGTACATGTTTGATATGTGTTCTATGTGGCAAGAATGATAATGATAATGTTATGATGTGATTGGTGTGCCTGGAATTATATAGCGCAATATGAATGTTTAAATGTGACGGGTGCACCTAGAATTATACAAAGCTCCAATGCATTGGGTAAAGTGATGAATCTCATGAGTAAATGTGAAATGATGTGTGAACATGATACTATCTTTGTTCACAAGTATGTGTGGTAGTTAACCACTAAGACATGATGTTTCATTTTTATGAATTTCCACATTTCAAGTCTTTTACTTATGCTCCTCTCATGATCATGATCTTTTTCCTATGTTATGATTATGCTCACCCCATGATGTATTGTTCTTATCTATCTTCTTACTGGGATTTTAGCTCACCCCTTTTGATGTATATACTCAGGTTGCTACATGTACTAAGGAGAGGACAAGTGCTACTAAGAAGCTATAAAAGAAGAAATTAAATAAATGTTTATGGTTGATGTTGTATTTGTTATGTATGGTCCTAGTTTTCCCAAGACACTAAACCTCTGGATCCTCCATGTGTAATACTATTATGTTTTTTTATCTTTGATATGATGTAATAGTAATATAAGAAAAGGCCGGGTCTCTATAGTCCATCATGTTTTTTTATTAATATTTTTCAATTATGTTAATTTTATTTAGTAAAATATATTTCATATTTGGAATCAGAATAATTTATATTTTAAAATAATTTCAATTTAATTTTTAATCATAATGCACAGGGAAAACAATGAAAATTTACAAATGTGATTAATATAAGAAAAGATTAACTGAATTAGTCAAGGATGATAAGTTTTACAATTTTCATAAACCAATATAATATATAGTTTAGGGAATAATTATAATCTTTTAAATATCCAATTAAATGTAATGTTATATTTTGGATTATTTTTTCTTGATAAAAATTTGAGTACACAATTTCATTTCAAAAATTAAAACTGTACCACTCATATCAATAATAAAAAGCCACCCACTGTCATCTTAACTAGACACATTGAATCCACTTTCTCTGAAAAAATAAATACCTGAATACCTTACATAATTCCCTAATAATCAACTAGATACCATTGATTGAACATACATCTATACTATGATGGATTTTGGTTATAACCTCGGGAGGTTGACAGAAAAAGATGCATCCTCCTTAACTGAGTGTTTTTAATTCAAATGATCTTAAAACTACATAAATTCAACTAAAATATTTATTATATTATATATATAGTATCTCTGGTGTAGTAAAATGTTTTACTGTTAATTTGATAACCTATATTCGTTTCATATTCCATGAAATGTCATTCAAAATCATCAATAGTGTCTATGGTGCACTACTACCTCACGAACCGATGTCATTAATTTCAAATCATCGTCAATCATGGAATCTTAGAATGAAGTATTTAATTTATATATGTATATATATATATATGATATTTTAATAATTTTAATACTTCTTGAATAATAATATCTCATATACCTTCTTATATTCCATTTGAATAGGGGGTACGATAACATCCCTTTTATGTATGGTGGAGTACCTCCTTGTCAAACAATATTGTTAATTTTTCACTAACATGTTACATGGAAGGTAATACGGAAAAATATAATTAATAAATGTGATATAGAATATGTTACTGTGATATTTATTATATTTTTTTCATCCTGAAATAATAATACATCATTTCCATTCTTACACAAAAAATGAAAAATTCTTTTGTGCGCACATTTCAACTACAGCCTCAAAAAAGAGACAGGACTTATTATTTCATCAATAAATAAATGAATGATATATATTAAAATAATAAGATAAATAATAAGTTATTTTTTCAATTATTATCAATATAAAATGGTAAAATATTTTTTAATATATTTCCTTAATGACCGTTGAAAAAACAAAATGAGAATCATGTGTATGTATTGTCTCAATCATCATGACAGACATTCATTTTTCATGACCATATATTCTTTTTTAAATTATATTGAAAATATAAAAACTAAAATTATTTAATTATTAATATTTGATATATGATGACACTATTACCACTTTAACTATGGTCAACACCCTAAAATTATTTTGATATAACTAATGAAAATTTTATTAACACGTTATAAAGAAATAAATTATTTTTTATTTAAATATATAGTTAATATAAGAAAATATATTATTTATGTGTAATTTATTAGACATTTAGACAGTTTTTAAAAAATTAGAAAATTTATAAAAAGTTATTATATATGAGTTAAAGGACATACAATGAGTTCCTGGACTTGAGGTAAGGGTTATTGTCTCAACTTTCCTTCATTGTGGGAAATTTTAGTTCTACTTATATAATTTCATTTATTGGGATTATATTATAACACCCTATATTTTTATAAATTAATTTCGTTAGAAAATAATTAATTAATTTAATGGTCTGAATTTAAATCTAGAAAAACATAAGTTTTCTTTATATACAACATCATGTAAATATCATCGTATAGGAAAAACTATGATTATATTTATTTCTAAATGAAAATATTTATTTATTGTTTTTAATAAAAAAAAATTAGTTATTCAATAATTTTTTTACATAAAAGGAAAATTTTTACCACACTACAATAGTTGATTAATATTTTTATTTAATATGATTATTGTCACATAGAAATTGGAATGGAGTGTGTGAATAGAATAAAAGAAACTATATATATATTATTTAAACATATTTTTATAATGAATTATTTTTTAATAAATTATTTTGAAATTAATAGAAAGACTATTTGAAAATAATGAAATTACATTTATGAAAAAATGTATTTCTATACAAAGACACATTTTATCTCAAAAAATTTAAATTATTATTTTTTAAATATTTTAATTTAATAAATATATAAATATATATATATACATATTAATCATACTAATTAACATTCATATTATATGTTTTCTATATAATATATATGAATAAATACAAATTTACAGTAATTTTTTTTCGTACAAGGTAATTTTACTACCTTTTATTAGAAAACATAATTTAAAACTATTATAAACAAAATTTTCTGTTTATTTAAGAGAAATAAAATCTTTATTGAAATTCTAACAGAAAAATTATCTTATGATGATTTTTTTAATATCTCAAAAAAGTTTAATTTTTTGATTAATATTTATAATATTGAATATTAATTGAAAACTGCATTTTTTTCCATTTAATGCCTAGAAATAAATTATATTTTTTATTTGTAATAAAATATAATGTGTTCATAAATACATAAATTAATATAAATTGGGTCATTATAGACATTTTAAAATTAAAATTTTTTATATAATCATTACAAACATCAAAATATATTTGCTTTAAAAACTCACATTATTGACTCATCTTATATATTGATTTTGAGATGAATTTTGAAACATATATGAATACAATTTTGAAGAATACATCTTTTGAATATTAGTAATTTATAATTTCATATATTTAAACATTAATTTATTACAAAAATTATTTGTGAATGAAGTTAAAATAAATTAGGACGATTAAGATAGACCTAAGTTTTCCAATATAATAAACAGTAATCATAAATATAAAAATAACATAGAAATAATTAAAGACCATTTGTATAGAAATAATTCTATAATAAATAGTAATTTATATAATTTTATGAAATTTTTTATACTTTTATTTATTAATGTGGTTTAACCAATAAATCTTTATAAAAAAAATGAAAAGTGTGTCCTCTCCCTAGCTTAAAAAGGCCAGAATCTATCCCAATATCTTAACACCTATAATTTCAATTTTATTGGATGATTCCAATCAAAATAAATTCCTATATTTCATTCCCTCAACCAATTATATTTCTATTTGGTATAAATAAAACCATAAAAGTCGTTTTAAAAAAAACTAATAGTAGTCACTTGATGAAGGTGTAATGTTCACTAGCAACAAATTTTGTTTCATATCTTCCTTAATCCCATTATATTGTTTATATATATTTCATATATAATATTATCATAATATTAAATATGATAATATGTTTTTAGGTTATTATAATTAACTACTACATCACACCCTACTATCAAATGGGATACAAAATCACTACTCATGTGTACATTGAACTATCGCCTCAAGAACCGATGACGTTTTCTCTTCCTTTAGTATATTTGAATGTTGGGAATAATGATTAATTTTTATTTTATATCTGATATATATTATTTTAATTATTTTATTATTATTATTTAATTATTATATAATACATAACCTCAAGATATCTATTTTATGTAATTATGATATCTTCCTTGGTGTGTATGGTGGACTTCTATCTTGCAAAGTGATGTAATTCATTAAGCAATTACATGGATTGTATTAAAGATGTGTTTAATAGAAATATGTGATACATATGACGTAAAAAAGGCTCATAAATTATAATTATATGTCATTTACTTTCATTATTTCAATTTGAAATGAAAATAGATACAATGTTCAGGAATAAGTAAGGCTTATCGTCACCATGAATGGTTTATTTCAATTATAATCAACATATTTTTTTGAATACTATAATCAAAAATATAATGAACATATATTATTTTTATATCATTGTTAACCTTTTTTGGAAAATTTAATCCTTATTTATGCAAGATGAAAAAATATTACAAGTCAGAATGTATAAGAAAAAAATAGTTATTACAAAGAAATATTACTCCAACATTAAATTGTTAATAAATGCGGTATATAATGATAAAAGTAAATCATATATTGTATTATAGATATAAATATTGATAGATGATTTATTTATAATAATAATATATTTTTTATACAAGAGGTTTTATCATATACAACATGAGTCAATAATTATAGTAAGTGGATTTAAAGTCTCACTTTTATTACTCTGAGACATATGCCATATTCACCATTGGTTTCCTTTTCAGGGTGTATATATGTCCATATGACATGTTTGATAATAAATTTAATTTAATTTATTATTTTAATTTATTAAATAGATTTTATTTTTTAGGGTTCTAATTATTTATAGGTTTCATAAGTATTATGTGATTTTGTATCAATATTTACTTTTTTCAGACAACTTTTATATTGACCAACTATTTATTCTAATTAGATCATATGCATCCCATGTATGTAATTTATGATTAATCTATATAATTTTTTTAATTTTACACATCCATTTGAGGATCTATCTTTAAATAATATCTTGATCGAGGTGCCACATATCTATGATTCATGTTTGTTAATTACATTACTTCATGAATGCCTCACCGTATGTGAGAGGATTCCGACCAGTATATAGGGTCTATAATATTTCTTGGGGAGACTATAAACTCATTATCAAAGTATTAAATCAATATTAGAAATTAATCAATAATTAATAATTTACAAATATATATAACATGGGTAATACTAGTATCACATGATGAGAAAAACTATAATATAATATCTAATCCCCACAATTGATATCTCATTTAATATTTTTAATGTGTTAATTGAGAATCTATAAAAACAAAATTGACAACTCCCAAACATTTCCCGTTGCCATGTCTAGTTCCCTCATCCATTATCCATCCAAAATCATCCAGATACAATAGGTATGATTCCCCTATAATGTCCTGAAATCATGAAGCATATTCTAGAAATTATCAGTAAAATTAAGTTGGGTGAGATTAATTCTTATCAGGCCACAATCATCATTTCCTAAAATAATATTTAGTCAATAATATTGCATGATGTTATATAAATTATAAAGTATAATTGATAATGTTAACATTTTAAACATTAAACTAATATATCTTTTACCACATAAATCATTTTGTTTATGAAGAACATAGATCTAGAAATACCCATTTAATCCAGGGACATAGTGTGAATAATATAAAAAATACATAATAAAAATTCATTATGACACATGGCCTTTAGTTATATATTTAATAACATTTCATGTGTGGAATAAATTGAATCATAATCCAATTCCAATATTTTGGACATAGAATTCCATGGATATGAACCTATGTGTAACTTAAATTATTAGTTCGTTTCACACTACATGTGTATCTATCAATCACATGTGGGATTTTGAAGCATAATTTTGTTCCCCACACTCATTTATTAGATATATTAATTTAGGTCTATAACTACATGTTTATCATCCCAGGTTATTTTATGTATCGTTCTATGTCTCAAATAAAATTTATCAATAATTACATATATCACATATATCACATTTTAAATGATTAATAAAAATTAACTGACGTATAAACATTTCACATCATGGTATGACATTTCTATTACCAAAACAATTGTGGTTCAACAGTTTAATCACATAAAATAATATGAAAATTTCACCATTTAATCTATTTATAAAAATTTATTTACAAAACCAATTACCTATACATGGATAATCTAAGTTTCATTTTATTCCCGTTATAATTAAATTCAGTGTATCAATTTTTAACAAATTACACAATCCCATTTAAATAACAAATTCCAAAATCCCAATACACCACAAATTTTATAATCACACCATTATATTATTTAATTAATTAATTTATTAATTAAATTCAGGTTTTGGCCTACAAACATGGAAATTTCTACATTACAATTCCATACAATCAATTATAATCAATATTCTATGATTTTCAATTTTTACTACTAACCTCAAGATTGTTGGTGAGTGTTTCCCAAAAAAAAATTTCCAAATTGAAGTAGAATGTTAAATTTCATAATGAATACTAAGATATAGAACCCAAACCCATAACCAAGATCAAACCGAGAAAAAAACATCAAAATATTTATCATAAACCACTTCAATGAATAGTAATTAAATATTTCACTAAAAATATATTCTACATAGGGACAAATCAAATTAGAAATAAATAACATTTTGGAATAGGTATAGATCCTTCAATAAGATCATCAACTCATCATAACTGGATGTGGTAATTCCTTAAATTCCAACTATGATCTTCCAAATTCAAAGGAATCAGGTTGGGTTAGAAATGAGGAGATAAGTGATAATGATTGTGTTCATGACTGTTTTTTTAATTTTTTATGTGGAATTTTTTCATTCATGAGTTGTTTATTATAATGGGAGAACAATTTTCCAAAACCATGCACCTTACCTGTGTGCCACCACCATGTGGTGAATTGTTTCAACTAATAGGATTCATGATTTTACAATCCATGATCAAATAATGAAATACCCTGACATGAGCTCAATTGTAAATTCCTCAACTCTCTTAGGTCGAATCCCTAAAAATTTGTCATGAAACTCGTCCACGAATCTATATACATTGGGTGAAATGATATAATTAATTAAAACCCCACATCCCAATAAAATAATTGAAATTAGGGTGGTTTTATCCCCCATTTATTATAGAATCGGATCTTCAAAACACTCCTTGATATCCCACTCTCCATAGCGAACATACTTGTCACACTCAGGAGACATACAATTAACTCTCATATGATATATTTAACAAACCTGATCATTATTTCCAATTAATAGAATGTTTATTACATAATATAATAATTCATATAACTATAATTCTCTATAATTATTGTGTCTTTGGGAATTTGGTACATTACATAAATAATTAAAACATTAAAATATCAACATTTTTAAAAACACCTCATCATTCTCGCAATTAAAAATGCACGAGATAAAATGGGGGCATGAAAAAGAAAGGGGATATCTATAAACCCTCATAAGGGAATAAATGTGGAGTAACATTAATATAATTATATATGTTAGAAAGTACAAATATCCAAAAGGAAAATGAATCATAAAAACGAACAATAAGACATTATACCACATGATTATCATAATGGAAACATGGGGAATGTGAAAAAACCTAAAATGATACATCATAAACATAATTAAAGGACAAATACCAAGAGATAGGGATTTAAAATGTCACACAAAAGAATTAGGTTCACTCCCACCCCATCATGAAATCTCATGAGACTAAACAATACCTAATGTCTTGAATCCCAATATAATAATAGGTGCATCCATCACTTTTATTTCATTCTAATGAATATTTGTTCTACATAGATCATAAAAAATTGATTAATTAATCATAATATATTAAACAACAATTATGTAGTATGAAATAAACACTTTTATTCTCCTTTTAAAATAATTATATATTCAGAAAAGTTAACACCGTTGATCGGAAATGGGTTTTCTTTTAACAACACATTTGTTTTGTATTGAAAATTCATAGTGAAATTTATACAACAAAATAACATCACATAAAATTTCATAAACACTATAAATGGGAGGGAACAAGATCTTTAATCATTTGGATCTAAAATGTTTAGTAATACGACCCAATCACCAGAGTTAGAATTATAAAGAAATAATATATAAATAAGCTTGAATATTGATTATAATATGATGATCGTGTGTGAGACACCAAATTTTTGGGAGGATGTTCGTGAGAGATTGGGGGAACATTGTGAGGACTCTACGAAGTTGGAATAATGGATTGTACATGAAAAAAAATTTGTGGAGAGAAATGTGATAAATGGTGTTTTTATATTATAAGTGAGTTGTTATTTAAATATTATTTCTCAATCATTTGGTTTCGATTTTTTATAATAATATAACTTTAAAACACAAAAAATCCCATCGTTTTTATAATGATATCCTCCAAATGGGAGTAATTTAATTATTTTTTAATGGAAATCTCCAAACATAATAATATCATAACCATGATTATGTGGAAGTGATTCATACTATTAAAGAAATTGTTTTATAACTATGTTGTATATTAATGGTTCTCGAGGATTCCCAGTTTATTTAAATACCCTTAACATTATTTATTACTTATTTTTTGTGTCATTATTATATCTTAATGCACACAATTTAATTATACCCTATTTAATTTTAACCACAAATTTCAAATATCTCTAAAAATTATTAAAAATTAATGGTTGGATAAATTTATTGTACTAAATACAATAAAATTACATTTATATAAATTATTTTTTAAAAATTATAATATTTAAATTCAAAACATTATTCAATATTAATTGAGAAATTTGATATTTTATTATAATAATAGTTTTTAATCCCTTATTAAGACTACATTTTACCTCATAAAATTATATGATAATTTATATTAGATTAAAAATATGTAATAATAATAATGTATTAAATTTTTTAAAAAATATATCATTTAAATCATCAAAACAAATTCCTTAATTGAATTTCAATATTGACCATGAATTCTATTTGTGTTTTATTGTATCAAAATAATAATCTTTTATAAATTAATTACAATAGGATGAAAATATATTCATTGGTCAATCAAAAAATAATACACATTTTAATAATTCTAGGGTCCTGATACAAATACCATTAATATACATGAAAATTCCTTATGAGTAAGGTACACAATGGTGACTCATTCATGGGATTGTAAATCATATATTATTTTTGGTGTGATCTCGATAATCATGAACTTCTCTCATAAACAGTTTTCTCTCAGGATTATGTTGAAGGATCTCAAATTATGATTGGTGAAGTGAAAACCCATAGATATTATCTCCCTCAAAATCACTATTAAATGAGATTCATAGGGTTCAACCCTTTGGGTTGAGGACATCAACTCTTTTGTCTATATCAAAAGGATTTTTTAAATCCATATATTTATACTAATCATATGATCACTATAGGATGCCTATATAATAAAGGTTAATGATGTATAATGGTATTTTTAATCAATTTTTAATGTATAAAACCAATTATGTATATTTGTTTTCTGTAACCATATTTAATAATAATACATTTTGTAAAACGACAAGGGGACTTTTAATCATAATTGTTCGGTGAAGTTAAAATAACCCCCCTTCAAAAATTTCTCTCTCAATAATTTCATCTACCATAATAAAATAAATTAGGGTAACATTATTTCATCACGACCTCCACTTCACATATCGCTTCTTAAAACATGTGGTTTATCCTTAGAACATTGAAAAGGTTTATTGGATTATATCGCAGAACTTCATATCTATGATCCTTGATCATCACCTACCTCTCCCTATATGAGACATCATTCCCCAAAAATACCACATAAAAATTTATTACATGTTTGGGGTCTGATATGTCTTGATCATATAAATTTTTTTTGGTGTTCTATGCATCCTAAAAATTTCTCTATTCATTGTCCTGGAATGTTTACCAGGTGTAAATCATCTTGAATAACAATAAATTTTATTGTATTTATAAAATTATCCACCACAACCCATATAACCTTATTTCAACTTCGTGTATTCGGAAGAGTGGTGAAAATATCCACGGTGATGTTTTTCTATTTCCATGTTTCTATTGGAAGTGGATTGGTAATACCATTATATTTTTCCTTTCCACCTTCACTTAATGACAAATAAGACGTCTAAATTTCTATCCCACAATCACTTAAAAAATATTTTCCCACTAATGAATAGATATCGTAGTGTATTGAAAAAATATTATTTGACTAGTTCAGTACATATGATGAACAATGTAATCTCACTTGATGATCCGCTCAGTATGTTCACAAACACAATCCAATTCACCTTGAAGAATTAATTTTTTCTATTTATAATTTTATAATTAAATTTTAGATTTGTTTATTTAAATAACATTAAATTTACAAAATTAAACTACAATGTATTGTTGTAAACAATTATTTCTACATTGAAATGAATTTATTTTTGGTTATTTGTTGGGTTCAAATATTATATTCCATTATAATTTTTTTTGTTTGATAATCCAAACACGAAACATAATGTTTGAACTCCTATTATTTATTTGTTAATTGGGTAAATTGTTGTGTTTCTATGAAATATCAATTACACATGCTTATTTAATCATGGTTGTCGACACACAATCATCTAGGATGTACCATCTACCACAACCTGACTCTATCATTATAGATTTATCCATTTATTATCTCAACTACATCATTTGATAAAATGACCAATGGAGAGGTTAAAATTGAAAAAATAAAATACCAGTAGTATATTTGTTTTGTTTTCATTGAGGGTAGTAACCACATTGGGAAAATTCACCACAACCATTAATGATACTCAAATCTACCACTAGTATAATATAGACATTAATGAAAAATTCAATAACACAATGACCTCCCACATGCCATGTCATGGGGTCATTTCATCATTTCATATGGTTGGAGAAAACAATGGTGGCTATATTGATGATAACTAATAAATTATATAAAATAGACTAAAATATTAATAAATGTAAAAAATAATGAGGATGATGAAAATAAATTAAAAAAATAAATATAAAAAAATTTATACATGATAGGTAGATAGAAATTAAATTAAAATATAATAAGAATAAAAAATTAAATGAAATAATGAAAATAGAATGTAAAAATAAGATTGATGCTCCAATGGGAGTCATTAATTTATATAGTGCTAAAAAAATTTAAAAATTTATATATATCATTTAAAAAATTATTAAAAGTGTAGTATCTAGCAAGATAGATTATAAAACAATAGGGATAGAGAATATGTATTAAATTATTTTAAGAAACATAAAAATTGTAATAGTTAAATTCATTTGGAATGAGAAATAAATAACAAATGGAGGATTTGTCTTGTGAGATAAATGTATGGTACATCATATGTTTTTTGATTCTCAATGTCATGATATAGGGATTTAACTGATATTCATTTATTTAGTTGTGGTTTCATAAATAGGTTAATATGGATCCTTGGTATTGGTATCCCACCTTACTCTTCTTATTAGAGGATTTGAATTGTCATATAAGAAGTATTATCAAATAAATAGATGAATGGAATCCATGTTTTAACATATCTATCATAAAATGAAAAATGATCATTAATAAAATACACTTATTAATTGATGTAATTGATTAAAAAACTTCAAATTACACGAAATGGTAATGCAATTGAAAAATATAAGAAAAATCGAATATAATTAATGGATTATTGAAATAAAAAACATGAATAATTTAATTAAATAATCCCTTTTCACACAACCCCCTACAAATCACATCACTTCACATTGAAAGAATACTCATTCATACTGAGAGCGAGCATATTGGGTAACCATGAAAGAATGGCGGTGAAGAATTGGACTGAATCATGAATCCATGTTTGTGCGTCCTCTGTATGGTGTTACTTGGCCTTCGTTGATCCCATAATGTGTTATAAGGGCGATTGGAGGCCTCTGTTTATAGGTGTACATTTCCAAAACCCAAGGCCCATATTTCCTTTTTTTACGCCAACCCCTACAAGATGTGTACCTAGAGTACACGACATGTACCTCAGATCCCATTTTCCTCCAAAATTTTCCCTCTACAAAAAATATTTTATGATTTTTGACAATATTCTCATTATGTAAATGTTCTTGATGACATGTACTTGATGTTCAAATCATGTTGCATTTTTTTTAAATTTATATCATATATCTACCTTATATGAATGTTTCACGATGTGTAATTTTTTTACATAACATGTACGGAATTTTTTGTCAGTTTCTATCTCTACATCTATCTCAAAAATATGGTGTCAGGTCTCTATACATCCCTCACGTTGTGATGGGTCATTCGACTCATTTTTAACCATTTTTTTACTTTATAAAAAATACATCATATCCTACCATAAATCATAAAACAAGTTAATTTCTTCTAAAATTTTAAAGAGTGTAAATTTAAATAACAAATTGTACACATTAAACCACTCAAAGAAGTAAACATGATCTAGATGTATCAAATAGTAACAATATCAACAGAAACAACTACAATAATAAAAATTAAAAGAATAAAATTAAAATATGAAGAGGAAAAAAAATTTTATGGATGAAAATTGATAAAGATACATTAATTTTTATTAAGATGTGGAATTTTTATTACAACTGAAATTAAAATAAAACATAACAATATGAAATAAAATTAATGGATAAGAAGAAGGGGGGATAGAGAAGTTAACTAGACGAGCCTCCATGAGGAAATATGCCCATGTTGTTGGCTTCATGTTTAGAAATTGAGGAATATTCTCTGTATATAGTAAATGTGGAATAGGGTCAGCCTCCCTCCCCCTTTATGGATCCCCAAGAACATGGGGATCATTGTTATTAAACCAAACATTTAATAATGAAATTTATTATTGATATATTTAAATTTCATATAATGTAAAATGGTTATATAAAACATATAGAATTCTATTATTTTCCATTTTTTTATTTAATAATATAGTTATGATGTGTTACTGTTGACAATATAGCCATTGAATATTGATATCATGATTAGTATAAATATAAGGCATTAAAAAATTTAATTTACTCATATAATGGAATGTGATGTCTTCATCTAGTAGAATTTATCTATATAGAACCCATTTTCCAAAGCATGGAAAGAAGGTAGAATTATTGTGCTTCGATTTTGACCATGTCCAAGTCATGATTCATCATGGTAAGCTTGAACAGAACCGCCTACGGGAGAGGTGTATGTTAATCGAGATTACTACTCGATTGATGTTAGCCGAGCCACTCATATTGTCTATCAAAATCTAAAACCATGTCCTTAAGACATATTTTGGTTTTATTAGGGGTTATGTAACTACACCCTAGCACTATGATTATGTGCAATATTTTTTTAAAAAATAATAGACATTCTTTTTATTATTGTTACTTTGTTATTTCTTTTTAAGAAAAAAGTAGAATTTTTAGTTAATATTCAATTAAGAAATATATTTTGTTGAATTAATGGATTTTTTAATTAAATAAACTATTAATAAAATATGATTATTAATTACCTTAAATTAAATATAAATGATCATATAATTTTTTTATGAATACAATTGAAATTTTTATTATGGTTTGAAAAAAATTGTTTTGTCAAAGTCCACAAATTTTCAACAAATGACGGATTTTATTTTTAAAATATAAATTCACCTATTTATAATTTTTTTAGATAAAATTGAACTCATTTTTTGATCTAGGTCTTTGAAATTATCTTCCATGGATGTCTTCTTCATTTTTGAGACAGTCATATTTTTGTGTAAAAAATAAATACAGTTTAAATATATAATGTGTTTTATGACATTATAGTGAACCAATGGTGATGTAATAAAATAAAATTAAAGGGGTTTTCTGAAAATATATATTTACCTCTAAAATAATGTGTTTTTATAATAGTTTTATTGATTTTATGATTCTATAGTTGACCCTCCATGAGTTATAAAATAACTTGTCCTTTAAAAATGATTTCCTCGAGAGTGTGACTCACCTACACATTAGGAAGTCTAATATTTTAATAAGTTCATCCATTTTCCTTGTAAAATAATTTCTTCCACACCCCATTGGAAGAAACATAGAAAAACAGGGGCTAGTTTGTGGTTTTAAATATATAATTATGTAGATTCAAAAACCTAGGTTTATGAAATATTGACGAATTACACTCTCTTTTCCAATATAAACCCACCCAAACTCAAACTTCTCTTCACAAAAAACCCTTGTAGCCTATAACTTCTCTTTCATCCTCTCTATATAATCCTCTGATGGGAACCCCAACTCCCGCAATGCCTCTCTCAAACATCTCCCATGCCTTTGGGATCACACTTCCAAATAAGGGATCCACACTTTCCTTCCTTATTTATGTCCATGTTTCCTTATATTGTTATTCCCTTTCTATTTTAAATTAAAAATGTTTAGATATGATATCAAACTTCCCCTATACTATCATTCATATGTTTACATAATAAAATACACCTTTCTATCTCATTAATTCCTCATATTTACACCCATTACCATGCAAAAATTTCATAAAGGATTTCCCCATCCTAATTTACCTTCAAGCAATTATATTTTATTATTCATCTAAATTCCATTAAATATGATGGGATATTATGTTCAATTAACCCTTACTTTCCATTTCGTGTATAACTGATGAGAGTCCTTTTTCTCTCTTATCTACACATTTTATAATTATTATTTGACGTCGTTATGCTTCCGATGTTACGGTAACATATCCCCTACCAAATCCTTGTGTAAGTGAAAAACATACCCATTTCTCTATCAAGGGTATTCAACTTTATTCACATGTACTTATTGATTGAGGACTTGCATTTATTTATTCCACATCTATTATTGGTGGAATATATTATGATATATAATGAATCCATTTTGTATGATTTATTTCATACACTTAATAATGAAATGAAATTTGTAAGAAGGGTGTTCCCTAATAGCGCTTCAATGCATTGGGTAATCAAAATTATAAAGATAAGCCTTTTGAAATTAGGATTTAGCCGTAAAAATTAAAGTGAAATAAGGGTTTACAAATTCTAATTCACGTCAAATAATGGTTTACCCATTACCCACATGCAACAATCATTGGATCATGCTAATATAATGATTAATGTGGTTTCCATATCCCCATGTTATGAAAATCATGCTATATCATCCCTTTATGTTCATTTTTCTATTATGTTAAATTGATTTGCCTATTTATTTAATAAAATATTATTCTTCATGCTATTCCTAGTTTACACCCTTATCGGGCTTTTTAGCTCACCCATTTCTTATGTATGACCCCAGTTTATCCAATGCAATGAAATGTGCCAAAGAATGTTGTGGACATGTAAAAGAAGTATTCAATAAATATGTTGTTATTTGTGAAAAAATTAGTTGTGTAATTTTCATAATTTCAAAAGACACTTGATCTCTTTATCCTTATATTTGTCTTATGTAAAAGTTTATGTAATAAACCATGTTAATTTATGTAATAAAGAGAAGGGTTGTTATAGTTAGTATCAAAAGAAATGTTTAGTTTTTTTTGGGATTATGATTGGAAAACCCTTGTGAATGATTTAGGGATAAGACTAAGCATAATAAAAGCATCCAAAAATTTGTTTGAGTATATAGTATGTTCATTATCATGAAAATACATCCCTGTATGGATATAATCAAGTAGAGGCTGCACTGGCATAGATGTATCTAGGGGTAAAAAAACGGATTTCATATAGTCTCAAACATGAATGGGTGCACGAAAACAAGGCTTGATCCACTACTATTTAACAAACCTCCTAAGGGATTTTCTTTGGTAAATTCATAAGGCCATTATAAACCTTTTTTCGAGGGAATAAAAAAAGGCCCCAAAGAATATATGTTGGGAAATAGACCATGCATTACATATATTGACAGATGTAATTGGATTTTTATTAATGTTATCCGTTTTTGTAATTGGATTCCCCTTTATGTGTTACCCCTAACATTCCTTTTATTCGAGAAAATGGCCGGCAATAGGCGGGCTTGATCTAACAAATGATGCGAAGATCCCAGTGAATATTGTTCTAAAGATAATCACAATCTAATTTGAGTGGTAATCAAAATTTTTTCATGATACTCTCGATGTTAACTCATGTTTTGAATAGAATCATGGTACAAGATGAACATCCACCCCCTGAATGAACTAGTCACAATCAAGATCTTCTGCATACAATGGCCTCCTGATACTAATGGATCATTTGATCCCTCAATTACTGAACAATAGATGAAATCCATTGAAATGATATTCTTCATCCTTAAATTTTCCGAACAAGAGATGGTTCTTCTAGATACTTATATTACAGAGGATGAAATTGATAAATGGTGTACATTGATAAGGAAAATATGAAGCCTGAGGAAGAGATTGAGGTGTTGGAATGAAATGATTTTCGTAAAATATTTTTCGATAAAAATTTTCTGCACACCCTATGACATATGATGGAAAGGGAATTCCTTTCCCTTAAGTAAATATACAATGATCCCATTGGAGTATACGAGGAAAACATCACAAGGAATTCACGATACGCCTCTGGATTTGTTGTTACCACTAAATGAATGGTCGACCACTTCATTGGTGGGCTAAAATCTAGACTACAGTAATTCGTGGTGATACGTTACTTCAATAGCTATGTGGAAATTGTACAATGTTCCCTCAATGTCGAAATAAATATCATAGAATCTCAGGTGTATCATGGGTATAACATACAGAAGGTGGAGATTAATTCTGGTAGTTTTATGGATAAATCCAATAGTGCTATGAAATTCCAGCACCTCAATTTCCAATGGTGCGAAAATACAAACCTAGGAAATTTCTTAAAGGCATCAAGAAAATGCTTTAGTTGTGCATGAGAAGGGAACCTCGCCATTAAATTTCACCAAGAAAACCCCACTACTTTGACAGTGGACAAGAACACTCTGTTCAACCCTTAGCACATTGTTCATTCCAACAACTGCAAAAAACTAGGGCACTTTTCAAACATGGGCGCTATGCCATGGGGTTTTTAGGAAAACAACAACCTCCAAGGCTGCAAGGGAGACCATTTTCCATCACTTCATACAAAGAGAACCCCAAAAACAATGTGGTGACAAGTACTGTAGTTATTCTTTCATGAATAGATATCATACATTTTTATTCTAGTTCACTGCAAAATTGTATATCCTGAATGTTTAGTAGAACAATCCCAACACCACCACAAATCATGGAAGTTGAGATGTCGGTGAGAATAGAAAATGGGAAAATTATTATGTCCCTTGAATATAACCCCTCCCTTGTCATAATTTATGGATTGAAAATTCTAGAGAACCACTTCATAGTCCCTCTGGGGGAATTTGATGTGAATCATTATATGAATTTTTTCCCTATATAGATCCAATATAACTTCCAAGAGAGGGAAATCATTATACATATGGAGAATTGACCCCAGATTCTAAACAATTAAAAGGTGGATGATGAATCTTCATTAGCTCAATCATATCTTGTTTGGATATTACTTCCCTATGAGCATGGGTATCTTGATCAGTTTCTTGACTACAAGGAAGGAACCATACTTGATGAAATGCATGTTTTCAAGGAATACACTAATGTGTTTACTGAGGAATTTCTTAGTATTCATCTTAGAAGAGATTTTGAATTATTGATTGATCATATTCCTGGGGAATTTCCAATATCCATGACTACCTATTAAATTGATATTATAGAGCATGAGGACCTAAAAAACTCCATGGGAATATAAATAAAGGGTTTATTCACCCTAGTTCTTCACCATAGGGTGCACCGGTCATCTATGTCAAGAACAAAGATCATTCAATGTGTCTTTTCATTTATTATCACAAGTTTAACAAAATCATGATAATGAACGGCTATCATATGCCATGAATTCATTAAATATCCAATCAGCTACGTGGAGTATAATACATTTCCTAGGTGGATCTATAGTCAGTATATTACCATGTAAGGGTGAAGATGGAGGATATCACTAATACTGCTTTTAGTTCAACGATCATGAAATATGAATTCATAGTAATTCTTTTTGGACTCTCTAATTCTCTATAAATCTTCAAGGGAATTATGAATAGTGTCTTTAGAGATTACATTGACAAAATTTTGATAGTCATTATAGACAACATTTTAATATATTCCAAAACCATGAAGGGGAATGAAGATCATGTAAGAACAATACTATAGACCATGTGAAATGATAAGCTCTATTAAAAGTATAAAATGTGTGTTCTCTAGTTGAAGGGAGTCTCATATGTGGGACATATCATCTCATGTAATGGGATATATTTTGATCCCTCCAAGACAATTACAATCCATGGATGGTATAGGGTAGTGACAATGACATATATCCAAAACATCCTATGGTTAAAGAGATATTATAACCAATTTTTGAGAATATTATCATGATTCTAAAACACCCTTACCAAGATAACAGTAATGGGGTTCAAGTTTTCTTGGAGCGTTGAATTTTAAGAGAGCGTTATGGGTATAATAATGAGGCTTATTACATTGTTCGTGCTCACACTTCCTAAAAGTGGATTAATTTTTGTGGTATACATTGATGCTTCGATGAAGGGAATGGGCTATGTGTTGATGAAAAATGACAAATTAATTGCCTATGATTAATGTAAATTGAACCATTATGTGAAAAATTATCCAAAACATGATCTAGAGTTGGTTGCCGTAATATTCTATTAAAAACTGGTCATAATAACTCAATGGGGAGAAGTGTGAAATATATACAGATCACAAAATCCTTATGTATATATTCCCAAAGAAAGAGTTGAATATGAACCATTGAATAGTGATAGATATGATCAAATAATATGACTACACAATCCAATACAAATCTATGAAAGTGAACAAGGTGGTAGATGATCTATGTACAAAGAACCCCAAAAATCAATCATTGATGAGAATTGAAAAGGATACAATATTTTCAGATTTTAGGAACATGGATTTTGTAATAATATAGAAGAGAACATCATAAATACTTTCACAAATTATTTCCCAACCGTTTATTTTAGAAAGGATAATGGATTATCAAAATTATGATGTGGGAATTCAGAAGAAACTCAAAAATACCAGAAAAGGTAAGTACTCTGAGTTTATTTTTAATGATCATTAAATTTTGAGATTTCGTTCAAGAATATTTGATCTATTAAATCCGGTTTTAATGAATGAACCTTTTGATGATGCAAATAGTTTAAATTTCACAATTCACCTAAGAAATAGAATGATTAATCGAGATCCTTGAGAGAATTATCGGTTGGATAACACGATAAAGGAGACCACTGTGTATACATCAATGTTCCTGGTGTGTCATCATGTGAAGGATGAGAGGGAGAATTCTATCGGGATGGTGCAACCATTACCCATACCAACGTGGAAATAAGAGAACACCACCATGGAATTAGTCACAGGACATCCGAAGACATCCAAAGGAAACAATGCAATATGGGTTATTGTGGATCACCTTACAAAGACTAAACACTTCATTGCAATTCTAGAGGATTTTTTATTGGATATACTGGTACATATATAAATCATGGAAGTTGAAAGGCTACTTGGAGTACCGCTATCTATTGTATCAGATCAAGATCCATGATTCACCTTTATGTTCTCGAAGAGTCTCCAACACACTCTGAATACTAAGATAACTTTAATATAGCTTATCATCATTAAAATAATGTCCAAATTGTACAAACAATCTAGTACTTAAAGGCATGTTGATTTATTTCAATTGACCTCAAAGGAAGATGGTATCAATATATTCGTCTTATAAAGTTCTCATACTATAATAGTTTCCACTTAAGCATCCAAATAACTCCTTGTGAATCCCATTATTAGAAGAGGTGAAAAACCCGACATTTTGGGACGATGTTTGGAAGAAAGACTCATAGGTTCAGAAATTGTTGAAGAAATGTTGGAGATGGTATGGCCACCCAACATCACATTAAATATTCTTAGAAATGAAAACAGAGATATGCTAATAATTGTCATTGAGACCTAGAGTATAATGTTAGAGACATGCTGTAACACCCCGAGAAGTTATGAAAAATATTCATTTACTTAAATTGATGTGTTGTGTTGTATGCTAAACCAAAATTATCTTCTGATAAACTCAACACCGTACTATCTTATATTATATTCAAACACTATTTTTTTATTGTGATGCACACAAGAGCAACCTTCCTCAATAGCGGGTGTTGTACGCAATACTGAGTTTCCCTAAACAATAATATATTATAATAATATTATTATGAGACAACCATTATCAATAGTAGTAACTAAATTTTCAATTTTACGACATTATAATTCTTCTTACACATTTTATGGAACATGTTATGAGAACAAAATAAATATTTCAGGTAAAATAAGTATTTTTAAAAAAATACAGTTTTGCCGCATTTTAATGGTGCTCCCAAAATAAATTTAGTTTTTAACATTATAATAAGTTCAATTTGAAAAAATAAAATTCTTTTTCTAAATCAGGATATAAAAAAATTACTTTGGATAAATTTTTGATATTTTTCTGATAAGTTTCTTATTTTTATGAATAGTAAAAATATGCTAAATTTTAATTAAAAACAACATTTTTCATCAAGATAATTTCTATGGTGAAATTATAATATTTAACGGGTTTTATGTATAAATAGAATATATTTTTAACTTTTAATATAATTTATGTCATTATCATTAATTTTACACCAAATTCATAAGTAAAAACATTTCAATCTTTTGCAACGTTTTAACTTTTAAAACCCGTTTTCTCCACAGTGGGATTAATTTTTAATTAAATACTGCAACTATTGTGTTTTGAATTTGGAAAAATGGAATCCATATTTGGAATAAATAGGTCTAAATTATTTAAATAAGTTAATTTTTATTTTTACGAATTATGAATAGTAACTACGTTAAATTTTATTTACCATAGTTAAAGGTAAATTGGGTAATTAAGAATAAATATAATATTATAAAATTACCCTAAAACTTGAATAAATATAATTGGATGATTATATTATTCCCTAAATAAAACTTGGGTTGAAATGGAATCTAATGGAACCCACTTATATTTTATTAAGACTTTCTATTTATTTTATTTAAAGGAAAGTGAAATATGTCTCACTCGAACTGTAATAATTTGATTGTTTTTAATATAAGTTTATAAAAAATATAAATTCGATTGTAAATAATCATTTGAAATCTAAAATTTTTTTCTTTATCTTGGTAATTTATCTTTTATTTTTAAGAAATTTATAGTTATGTTAAAATCTTATACATTAATGATGTAGAAATTATTTTTTAATGAAAAAACAATAATATAGTTTTTATTAAAATATCAATACCTATCAAAAGAGACAGAAACTTGAAAAAAATTATTGGTCTAGTATATCTATACCCTAAGAATCCAAGGGTACATTTTTGGACCATATAAAGCCTTATAAAACCGATTAGGACATTTATATTATTTTATTTTAAATGATGTCGAAGATGTCACCTTCATAATTTAATAAATATAACAATTTAAATGTTGTGATTTTTAGATGATAAATTCCAGTAAAAATATTATTATAAAATTTATTATATTTATCTAATTAATAGGATTTTATTTTTTATTTTTATGCAACACATAAGTATATTAAATAATTATAAAAAAATGATGTAGTAATTATTTGTTTTAAGAAATATACCAAATAAATATTTTTTAAATTATTAAAATAAATTATATATGAACAAATTAATGTGCCCCATTAATTTTTTTGATGAATATTACATGTTAGTAATCTATTATATATTTTGGTTCGAACATATCTTTTGTGTGGTTTTTATTTAAATTCAAATAATGAATTGAGTCAAAATTGATACTATTGATATTTTATAAACATAAAATATTATTAAATTATTTAAAAATAAAAAAAATATTTAAAAACTACAAATTTAAAATTATATGGTCTAAAATATTGTAAATTATCAAATTATTAGAAATTTACAACATTTAAATATGTATTTATATTTAAAATTTAGAATTTTATTACAACAAATAAATTTAAATAGATTAAATAATGATAAATCAAGTTCATAAGGGTTACAATAAACTTAAAACATGTATATATTTTATTGGATGATGATATTAAAACCCTATATCATATCATAATTGAATTGAGTCAATTTTTTAGGTATTTTATTTGGGTTTCATTTTATTATTAATTAATATGTTTTAGGTTTCCTAAAGTGCCCCTCTCCTCTCCTATATAGGGGAACCTCATTTCCTCTCCCCTTCAATAAATTTTGAGCCTTAAATCATTTCCAAACCCTGAAAATTTAACTTGCCAACATATCAAGTAATATTATAGAGGTTATGGTCTTCTCAATAGACAAAATCTAGTATCTTAAGAGGAAGCTTAAAAGATGTGTGTCGAAGAAGGGGTAATATCTGCTACTAATTCTTTCAAGTTTCATTCTTCTTCAACATCATATTCATTAGTTATTTTATTATAAATTAATAACATCAATATCACTAATATACTGATATGTTATTATAAATATTAATGAACCCCATTTCAACTTTTATCCATCCTACAGAAAATGAGATCACCGTGTGTGTTTACTTACGTAATTCCCTCTCCACACCGTGGTTTAATCTGTTTTTCGACCACCACCATACATGGATGGGTATTGTAGTGTAAATAATAAGTATATATTGATATTATAACATCATATTGATTCTGAGATATTATATCATCCACTCCAATTCATTTCAATAATTATGGAAATGATATCATCGCTCGTGCGTACGTACGGATTATCGTCTCCACGACGCGATAAGATTCATTTTCCATGTTAACCATTCAAGAATGATTATAAAGTATATATAATGAATAATAATGTTATATATAACATAATAATGCTACTGGATTTATATATATATATATGTCATCTACTTACTTAGATTCAAGTCAATAAGTAAAAGAAAATAGCTTTCATGTGTACGTACGGTCTACCATCTCCATGAACGGTGTGTTTCATTTCAATTTTCTATCTATTATATATATATATATAATGAATATATATGATATATAAATCATGTTTCAAATTCTTTATGTAAGTAAATCATGATATAAGTAATAATAATATTATTAACAACAAGTCCAAACACGTAAAATAAAAATGATTTTACCGAAAATGCTGCTTTAACATGGAATTGAAAAAAGAAATGGTAGTATACTGTCATAAGTGAACCATATATGATTTCAAAAATATTATTATGGTTCTTTTACAAGTAAATAAATATGTTTTAACTCACTATACAGGAGTTTTGGACACGTACAAAATGAAATTGGACCTAAGGTAAGGGATAATTTTGCAAATCTCATTTTTATCCGAGATTGCTTATACATAAGTCTTTAGTAGGGTTATATTTTGTCTTCCATGTACATAAAAATGTTATTAATAAAGTTATTAATATAATTCCATGTATTATTAAAGTCATGTTTTCCCCTTTACGTCTTTTACTTTGTGTTATGGAATGAATCTTTCTTTTGATTACCATACATTGTACGTTTTGACATTTTTTTTAAAGTACGAGAAAATGTTTTTTTAACTTATATGGCGCGAATGGATTTTTACGGTTTCATAATGCCTAATTTACGTGAATATTCCTCTACAATATTTCAGGATTATTTTCAAAAAAATACTTTTCTTTTAAAATTGAAATGCATTTTGTGATAAGAAAATAATTTTAAATAAGAAAGGATATTTTCCTCAAGAATTTATTTCATGAGTTTTGTAAAAATTATTTTCCATATAAGATGACATTAATTTGTATGATTATGTTTCAAGTATAATTTAGCTATTATTTACATGGTTTGATTCTTTTTATAATGAAATGATATCAGTTTTTTTATATTTTTTACATTATAATGGATGATGTTAATGAAACCCATTTTATTCATTGGGTTATGATGAATGATTTATGATTATTTTGTGGCACAAGTAAGAATGATTTCATTATGATATGGGTGGGAAATATATATCCCTCTAATGCATTGGGTAAATATTTTTATCTCATGAGGTAGACATGGCTAGAATGGAAAATTCATCTGGTTCAGTGATACAGAACTGGAACGAAGAGTGAACTCGATTCAGTAAGGGACTATATCCACTAAGATGGTCATTAAAGCAATGCCCTGGCTACTATGGAAATTATATCAAGTGCATTATGGTTTTACATAGTTACTTGTTTTATTCCAATGCTATTTTATTTTGATTAATGTTCTTTTATGATCAATGCCTTATGTACTGCCATGATTTATTTCTCAAGATTTCGATGTTTAAACATTATGTTCATGTTTATTTTAAGTTATAATTTATATGATTTGTTTTATTTTCTCCATGAAAAATGTTACTGAGCATTTGAGCTGACCCATTATATGTTTTCTTTTCCCAATGATTCAATGAAATGTTTTAGGTAAGAAAACAAAAGGGGAAGAACATAATGGGAGTGGTTGAAGATCATTCACCATGATTAGAAAATTGTGTTCCGAGTTTCCAAAGACTCTAAACTATTATGGTCCTTGAGTGTTGGTTCTTCTTATGTATTAATCATTCCGCAAAATTAATGGAATGCCCATGTACGTCAAGATTGGTTCTCTACAGTTGGTATCAGAGGAATGGTTTCGTTATCCTTCGGAAATTAGGATGTGAAACCTTTAGTGAGATCCATATAAGATATTTCTATGGTATGCCTAGGGATATCCCTAAGGTTACGTATAAGTATATGTTATAGTCATATAATTAATGTAATGATCTTAGAATTTAACCAATGATGCTAGATATTTAATGGTAATCCCCCTTGATTTTGATTTTATCCTCTCACACTATTCTTTTTGGGTTTTAGAAAATGGTTTCAAACAGGAAGACTCGCGATAATGGAGGATATAATGGACAATGGAATGATATTCATCCTGAGCAAACAAATGAAATTGGATGTGGAAGTCCACATATCGATATTATGCCTAATAAGAAATATCATAATATGATCAATAATATCTTCATTCGTTTGATTCCCTGTCAGGAACCAACATAGGTTGACCCTGAACTGGTCACCCGAGTCGATCCGTGACAAGGCCCAAGTGGCGTTCACGATCCTCCTAGGCTGGCGACAAGCACCAATGGAATCAACAAAGTGACGATGGGAACGATTTCTCCAAATATAAATAAATAGAAGCAGTAGAATAAAAAAAGCATCCCAATAATAAATAAACTGAACAAATCAACTAAGAAAGAACTGAAAAGAAAAAAAAACTAACCAGACCTGAGGACCACTATACTCCAAGTGACCCCGCGGGTCCCTTTCCGATCACAAGACACAACATCTCCCACAGTGATCGAGATCAATCGGAAACCTGCACCTGTGACTAAAAACAAGAATTAAGTATAGGCGTGAGTATTAAAACCCAGTAGGTGTGCCTAAGTAATCTATTCCCAAATGCATTTCCTTTAAACAAAGAATCATCAACTTCAGGTTTTAACTATAATATATAAAATTAAAGATTTCTACATGATACTCAAAAGAAAAGTACAAGTCATTTCCCTTGTTCTTTTCCCAAAACCCAAATCAATATTTCATTGAGGCATTAACATTTTTCAAAGGGGATGTTATGTATACATTATCAATTTCCACAAAGAGGATTGAATACTTCCAATTGAAACCCATTTCTAGAAAACAAGTCAAAACTAATTTATCACTTTCCAAGGAAAATAGTATTCAAAAATGCACAAAATAAATCACAGAGTGTGGGAAATGTAGGTGTATATATAAGAATCATAATCACTACTCCAATCCAAAAAGTCCGAATAGACATGGGGGAACCTAGGAGATCGAGAATAAACCAGAAGACACCAATACATGAGAAATCATCCTTATCAACATGTCACGATGAAATCAAAATGCACAATACACGCTACCATCCTCTCTCAGGCAGGCTGAGGGAAAATCCCATAGTAATAAACCCAATATATCCACCTACTACGGGCCACTAGTGAGTACCTTAACCTACCAGTGCAGCAATAATTCTTATATTATTCTCCCAATATGCCGGATTCCAATGTCTCAAGTGTTTAATAAGGGGGTGACCCAACCGATGCCAATCGAGCATCCAATCATATAGATATATAATAATATAGCACAACATCCAACACCTCGAGCCACCACATTGAATATGTCCCTCTCCTTCCTACTATAGATCACAGGGAAGTCCTACACAGCGGACCCCCATAACATATATCTCAAAAAAAGATAGGGACCACATCCGAGGAGAGTTTTCTTGATATAACTAATATTACAAAAGTACCAACTGAGCCTCACATGATTTTCGCATGCCAAACCATTTCGTAAGAATTACACACGCACCACTTTGATAGCCATAAATACACTTTGAAGCCCATTTATGAAACCCAAAACAAAATATTAAATCTAAAACATGTCCACAAAGGCCAAAGGTTCATTTAGTCAGGAAATTAATGTGAAAACAAGATAATAGCGTTTATTGCAACACATTTCAAGAAATAAATTACTCCAATTCAATGAAGACAATTTACTAACAGTCCTATATCAATACATAATATTAGGACTAGGTGATAAAAGAAAGAAATAAATGATTCTTAAATTTAAAGGGAAATGCATAAGGAAACCTACATAAAAAAGGGAGCAGAGTAAGACGAACAAATCAGCACCAGACACCTTTGACGAAGACCGCCTCGCAGTGGTGCACACATACACCCCTATATATATACACACCCCTTAATCCAATACACATATTCCCCACACTATGAGGTAATATGGGTAAGGAGGATTTATATATATATATATATATATAGGTATACGTACCTATGTATGTGTGTACAACCCTTCGAGAAGACCCCGAACAATCTAATTAACCCAAAAGAGAATTGAAGATTACCAAAAACTCCAAATAAAATTAAAACAATATATATAAAAAAAGTATAAGAAATCAACCAAAGCTGTGCCAAGCCCCCATATAAAACATCTCATAAACCAATACCATTCGAAAACATGACTCTCACAATTCAAAACCATCTACAATTCATAAAAAAATACAAAATATGTTCACAAGTAAAATATCTCATTTTCCTTCAAAAACTCTTCCCAAATTCATCCATACCTTATGTGCCCTTAAAACAAGGTCCGAACCCACAAAATAACCCTCAACACATCCTCATGAATCTCCATACCAAGACTCTCACACATAACATAACCAATTTTCGATACAAAACCTGAGCAAAAAACACAAGCCTATAAAACCCTCCAAAGACGTATTTCACATCACTCAAACAATATAATAAACCATTTACACAATTTATAAAAACCCTTTAAATAGGCCAAAAAATATTTTACCCCTAAAGTACACACACATTCCCAACCAATTCCCCGAAAATTCCATTTTAATAATTAAACAAATTTAAAATTCATATGTAAAAATACATGATGGGACATAGATGAAAAAAGTACTCCCTTCTTCAATAAAAAACCCATTTTGAACTAAAACTCACCTTAAATTCCATTTAAAATATACTTTTAATATTTCCAATATGGCATAAAAAATTATCAAGAAACATTATAAACCATATCACAACACATAGTGATTTCTTTTGAAGAAACTCAATTTAAAACCCATAAACATATTAAAACACTTCAAATTCACACTTCGCACTAACCAAATAACATTTATAAGTCATTATAATTAACTAATCATATGATAGGGTAAAAAAAATAAACCTAAAATAATAGAAGATGAACCAAAATGGACTGAATCTCTTTTCCTTCGGCGGCGGATGACGAAATCTACATGAGGAAGACCTGCAAGACCCGCCGCACACCCGATAAGCGGAAGAAAACAAAAAAACCTAGTAAACCCATGACCTAGGGTTCGACCGAGACAAAAACCGAGGGAGTTACATGTCCAATTGGGCGTCGTCATGGTCGCTCAGGGGAGAGGAGGCCGTTGGAAGGAGAAGGCCATGGAGGGGGAGGTTCCTCGGGAGGAGGGAGTGACGTCGGTGGTCCGGGAGGGGCGGGGGTCATCGCGCGAATGATGTGAGGGGAGGAGGGGGTTTCGGCGTCACGATACAGGGGAAAAGGGGGGAGGCCGCGATGTAAAGGGTGGGATGAGGTTAGTTTTGGTTTCCATTTTTTAATTTATTATAATTTAATTTTAATTAAATTTATTTAATAAAAAAAGAAAACTCAAAAATCAAAAAAAAAATTAATTTAAATTCATGAATAAATAAAATAACCACGAATATTGGTTCGGGTGTGACAATTCTCCCCACCATGAAACTTTCTGCCCCCAGAAAGTCCCAAGTGATTCAGTTGATCCAAACCAAAGAAAATATGATTTAAAACCAAGGAAAAAACTGAGAACTCAATGACCAAATAACCTACACTCACTTTTATTCAGATCCTAGAACTATAGATTCCCGAAAAGAAACCGCAAGCCCACCCTCAAAAGAAGCCACACATCCAAGGAAGACATCACATAAAACAACAGATCTTAAAAAAACAACGATGAATTGGTGACTATGAATACTAGCTCTCTTCTAAACATAATCTGACAAGGAACACGCTGACCCCTAACACAAAAACCACCAAATAAACTAGTCGAGACCTGTTTGGTATCTCTACGATCATCCATTACACAACCCATTATCCCAACAAACCAACTACTATGGTCAGGGTTGAGTGAAGCTAAAACAAGAAAATGTAGAGCACCTAGAAGATGGATTCATCCTGAGTTTATCCCATGGTGGTCTCACCACCATATTAGGATTCCAGAAAAACATTGATTTCAGAAGCTAGAATAGCTCTCAAATCCTAACGGAAGTCAAAAAGCCCAAAGAAACGAAACATGGGGAAACAGTTACCACCATTCAACGTCAGCAACATTAAAAAAAACTAAAGAGACATTCCCATTAAAAAAAGGTTCCATAAGTATATGCAGCATCATCCTTCACATGCCAAAAAAAACAACAACAATACATATTACATTAAATGCAGCAACAAAATCATTCACAACAAAAGAAGCTTCTGACTGAGCTTGCGCCAATGCTACGTCCATTCAACTGAGTTGGATGGTTCTCCAAGGGAGTGGATATAGCCCCATTTAACTTCCTAGCACTACCCTGGAAAAACATTTGCAAATGACCTAAATGGCCACAGGTATTACAGATCACAAGCGCTTTGCGACATGAAAACTTCTTATGCCCTAGCTTCCAACACTGAAAACACAACCAGTATATCCTATTGGAGGAATCTGGTGAGGCGGAAAACAACAGATTTTTTGTACCTCTTCTTAATTGGCCAGACGCTGCTAAATCGACTTCGACATGAACAGCCTACCCCACAACTTCTTCATAATCATCAGGGAATGAAGGCACAACTAAGAGAAATTCTGATCGGAGACCCCTCTCGAAGAATCAGGCTTTTAAGAATTCATCCCCGACGAGGTTTGGGAGATACATCACCAGCTCGGCGAAGCTCTTAGCATAATCCAACACTGTTGAATAGCCTTGCTCGAGATAGTACAACCTTGAACCCATCAGTTTCTTTACATCATCGGGAAAATATTGTTGGATGAACCAGGCTTTAAAGCACTACCACAAAAAATTCTTCTACGGTTAGGCCTAATGAAAATATTTCCACCACTCCTAACTCAGGCCTTCCAATGTGAAGGATGCAAGATCCAACTTGAGAGGTTCGGGAGATTCAATCCAAACAAAGATATCCTCAATGTTTCACATCCATTCCTCATCTTTTACTCGTTCTTCATGACCATGAAAATGATGAGGGTTCGACTCTCGGAACCTCTGAACGAACTCCTGAAATTGAGAACCACCAGGCTCTATATCTAAAATGGACAAACCAAAAGTCTGAAGCAAAGAATTGATCAACTAAAAGGCATGTGGTGGAAGAACAACCTGAAAATGATTCTCAAAATCCCTTAGAACTCAGTGGGGATGAATCCTGATAATAGGAAGCACGAATCCAAATCAAAACACATCATAAATAAAAATTCAACATCTCATTTTCAAATCAACAACCCAAACTAAGAAAATAATTTTAATCACACCTCTAACATACCAAATCCCATGTCCAAAAAGGAAAACACCAAAAACAAAATGGAAACATCACACACTCACACATTTCAAAACATTGAAAACCCCTTTTTTGTAAGAACATTTTTAGAAAACATAACAAGCCTTACGAACCAATCACCTTCTATTGGTATTCCCTTTAGCCTCACATATACAGACACCTGTTTTAGCACAAGATCTCACCCATACATATCAAAAACCATACACTCACCACATAAATACATCCATATAAATATATGTGAGAACTCATAGAAATACCAAGAATCCGATAAAAGAATCATTATCACTCTCAAAACCACATTAAAAAAAATACCTCCACTAATTTTTAATACCACACATCATTGTCAATGAATTTTTTTTAGAATTATATATTCACATTACAATTTCACATTTCACAAAACCTTTCAAAAACATGCAAAACATTTTCCAAAATAACCCAAATTTTCAAACAACACATTTCACTTTCAAAAGGTTCAAAGTTTTGGGTTTGGAAATCCCATTTATGACCAACCAGTCATTATTTTGTCACACCAGACATCATTTGAAAATCTAAACAAGACACCCAAAAACCATCCCCAACCAACATTATGCACAATCAAATGAAACCTAGCATTCAACAGGTCAAAAATATCAAAATCACAAAAGGATCAAAAATAATATACAAGGGGGAAACTAGTGTCGATGGGTGAGTTGGCCATATGGTTGGTGGCCATCTGCCAATCAGACAACCACCAGGAAGAGTCTTTCAAGACCACATCCCCATATCCACATGGCTTACTAGGACTTGAGAGCTCATTGAGATAGCAGGCCTGACTATCATTTCATTTCCCCAAATACCAAGCAACCCACAAGATCCAAATAAACCAAGAAAACCCTACATTCCATGGTAACTCAAGGTTCGGCCCAGAAAGTGTTGGCTAGATAATCCCCAAAACCTACACCCAAGCTCTGATGGTCCTACTCCATCTACCATGACAACAAAAATAACAAAGGGCTCTCTGAAATCTTGGCCCTATAAAGACCCTGTCTCTGATACCATTTTGTCACGAACCAACACAGGTCGACCCTGAACCGGTCACCCGAGTCGATCCATGATAAATCCCGAAAGGCGTTCCCGATCCTCCTATAATGGCAACAAGTGCCAAGGGCATCAATAGAGGGATGATGGGAACTATTTCCCCCAATATAAATAAACAAAAGCAGCAGAATAAAAAACAATGCAGCCTAAAAATAAATAAACTGAACAAATCAACTAAGTAATAACTGAAAAGAAAAATAAAACTAACTGGACACGATGACCACTAAAGTCCACGTGACCCCACGGGTCACTCTACGATCACAAGACACAACATCGCCGATAGCAATTGAGATCAAGATGAAACCTGCACCTGTGACTAAAAACAATAATGAAGTATAGGCGTGATTATTAAAACTCAGTATTTGTGCCTATGTAATCTATTAACAAATGAATTTCCTTTAAAAAAATGAATCATAAACTTCAGCATTGAACTACAATATATAAAAGTAAGGCTTTCTATATGTTACTCAAAAGAAAAGTACAATTCATTGCCCTTGTTCTTTTCTCAAAACACAAATCAATCTTTTAGTGAGACATTAACATTTTTCAAAGGGGAAGTGATGTTTACATTTTCAATTTCCACTAGAAGGATTAAACACTTCCATTTGAAAATCATATCTAGAAAACATGTCAAAACGAATTTACCACATTCCAAGGAAATCAGTATACAAACAATCACAACATAAATCACACAGTAAGGGCAATGTAGGTGTATATATAAGCATCATTATTACTACTGCAAGCAACAAAAGATGAAGAGACATGGGTGAACCTAGGAGAAGGAGAATAAACTGGAAGACACTAATACATGATAAATCTTCCTTATCGACATTTCATGATGAAATCAAAATGCACAATATGCTCGACCATCTTGTCTCAGGTAGGTCGAGCAAAAATCCCATAGTAAAAAACCCAATATATCCACCTACTATGGGCCACTAGTCAGTACCATAACCTACCAGTGCAGTAATCATTCTTAGAATATACTCTCAATATTCTAGATTCCCATGTCTCAAGTGCATAAGAAGGGGGTGAGCCTACCGATTCCAACCGATCGTCCAATCATATAGATATATAATAATATATAAAAAAATGCCACACCCTGAGCCACCCCAAGGAATGTGTCCCTCTCCTTCCTACCATAGATCACAGGGAAGTCCTACACAGCGGACACCCATAACATACATCTCAACAAAAGAAAGGGACCACATCTGAGGAGAGTTTTCTTGATATAACTAGTTTTACAAAAGTGCCAACCGGGCCTCACACAAATTTCGCATGCCAAACCATTTCTTAAGAATTACACAGGCACAACTTTGAAAACCAGAAATACACTTATAAGCCCATTTAAGAAACGCAAACCATAATTTTAAATCTAAAACATGTCCACAAAGGCGAAAGGGTCATTTAGTCATTAAATTAATGCGAAAACACGATCAAACCATTTATTGCAACACATTTCATGAAATAAATTACTCCAATTGAAGGCAGAAAATTTACTAACAGTTCTATATCAATAATTAATATTAGGACTAGGTGCTAAAAGAAAGAAATAAATGATTCTTAAATTTAATGGGAAATGCATTGGGAAACCTACCTCAAAAAGGGAGCAGAGTAAGACGAACAACTCGTCACCGGACACCTTTGACGAAGACCTCCCCGCAGTGGTGCACACATACACCCATATATATATACACCCCTTAATCCAATACACATATTCCCCATTCCATGAGGGAATATGGGTAAGTAGGATTTATATGTATATAGGTATACATACCTATGTATGTGTGTATAACCCTTCGAGAATACCCTGAACAATCTAATTATCCCCAAAGAGAATCGAATATTACCAAAAACTCCAAATAAAATTGAAATAATATATATAAAAAAATTAGAAGCAATCAACCAAACCTGGGAGAAGCACCCTTGTAAAACTTCACATAAACCAAGACCATTTGAAAACATAACTCTCACCATTCAAAACCAACAACAATTCATAAAAAATTACAAATTAAGTTCACATGTCAAATATCTCATTTTCCTTGAAAAACTCTTTCCAAAATCATCCACACCTTAAGTTACCTTAAAACAAGAACCACACCCACCAAATAACCCTTAAAACATCCTCATGAAACTCCACTCCGAGACAATCACCTAAAACATAACCAATTATCTATACAATACCTGATCCCAAAACACGAGCATGTCAAACCCTTCAAAGACGTATTTTGCATCAATCAAAAAATATAATAAACCATTTACACAATTTATAAAAACCCTTAAAATAGTCCAAACAATATTTTACACCTAAAGTGTACACACTTTCTCAACCAATTCCCCAGAAAGTCCATTTTAATAATTAAAAAAATCTAAAATTCATATGTAAAAATACACGATGAGGCATATAGGCCGAAACTACTCCCTTCTTCAATAAAAACTCATTTTTAACCAAAAATACCATCAAATTATATTGAAAATATACTTTTCAGATTTCAAATATGGCATAAAACACTATTCAAGAAAAATTATAAAACCATATCACAACGCATAGTTATTACTTTTTCAAAAACTGAATTTCCAACCCACAAACATATTAAAACACTACCAATTCACACTTTCCACTACCCAAATACCATTTAAAACTCATTAAAATTAACTAACCAAATGTGAGGGTAAAATAAATCAACCAAAAATAACAGCGTATGAACCAAAATGGACCGAAACGCTTCCCCTTCAGTGACGGACGATGAAATCCACACGAGGAAGACCTGCAAGCCCTGCCGCACACCCTATAAGTGGAAGAAAACAACAAAACCCAGTCAACCCATGACCCAGGGTTCGACCGAGACAAAAACCAAGGGGGTTACATGTTCAATAGGGAGTCGGTGAGGTCGCTCAAGGGAGAGGAGGCCACCAGAGGGAGAAGGCCGCAGAGAGGGAGGTTCGTCGGGAGGAGGGAGCGACGTCGGCGGTCCGGGAGGGGCGGGGGTCGTCACCCAAATGAAGGGAGGGAAGGAGGGGGTTTTATCATCGCGAGGTAGGGGAAAAGTGGGGAGGCTGCGAGGTAAATGGTGGGATGGGGTTAGATTAGGTTTCCATTTTTTAAATTCATTATAATTTAATTTTAATTCAATTGATTTAATAAAAAAAGAAAACTCAAAAATTAAAAATAATATAATTGATACTCCAGAATAAATAGAATAACCGCGAAAATAGGGTTGGTTTTGACATTCCCAGATTACATAATAAGAGAAATATAGAGTTTCATGATGATAATATAAGAATCAAAGTTCAATTTCCCTCATGAAAATCATGTGGGAAATGGCATCAGGTAGATTGTTTCAAAGGAACTGGAAGATGCTTTGGGTGTGGAAAAGGACACAAAGCTAGTAATTATAAAGGAAGATGTTCAGTTAACACCATGGACAAAGATAATGGTATTTCAAAACATCAACAATGGTTAAATTTTTTAAATGTGGAATGTTTGGGCATTATGAAAACCAGTTCCCTAAGGGAAAATCTCATGAAGAGAATCAGCAAGGTCGTATGGGTAGTAATTATGTTGTTGATGATGAAGAGACTAGAAATGGTATATGAGATGAAAGAAGTGTTTAGGAATACAATTATGAAGATCGGTCAATGGTTTAAGAAGGTATTGGAATGATTGCATGTTTTTCAAGATTAATGTTGTATAAGTAATTTCATAGTCGTCTGGAATAAAAAAACATCTAAGGATTGTTATACTATTGTTTTCTCATATGTTTTTTGAAAATATATGTTGAATGGTACTGGTAATCATGAATGTTTATTTAGATATTTTTGGAAAGCTGATGATATGCGAATAATGAAGGGATAAGGAGATAATTAAATGTTTTTTGATATTAATGAGCTCATGAATTATATAAGGACAAAGTGATATCATGGTTTGAGTATATAGAAATTCTGGGATCATTCATGTTTTCAGAAAGAGTATATTTCTATACATGTTTCAAGAGATTACATGATTAAGGTATTCAAATGTTTGAAATGCGATCAACAAGATATGTCTTATGATATATGGGGATAAATTATGGTATTCGCATGCTTGTTATGAGACCTTTCAGGTAATCGTTTTCTTTATACTATTAGATTGGACAGATATATTTTGGAATAGCCTAAATATTGGAATGGATTATGTGGGACATCAGATAGTATTATTTAAGGATATAACATGTGTTTAGATATTATTTCTCGAATGTTATAATAGTATAGTTTTAGAAAAAGGACAACCCATAGGACGAGGAGTAACCCGTCATGTTGGAAAAGGCTGTGGGAAACGAAACCACAACCTAAGTGTGACATGCCTTTATCACATACCACTAGCCTACAAGAAGTCCCTGGTTAGTATACATTATTTTTAGTTTATTATGTGTTATTATATATGAATTATAATTCCATTTTAAGAACCATATATGATTAATCTCACCATAGATGGACTTATGTATATTTAGTAACATTTTCTAACCTTTTGTCTGAGAAAGATGGAATGACCCATCATTATATCGCATGATCTGCTTACACAAAACGAATGGAAAATTCAATATCATTTCCTTAAGATATGAAGTGAAAATTGTTCTACGAACAACCAATGGCAAGATTGTACCAAAATCAAGAAAGTATTTCTTCTAATTCCAATATTTAATCTTTAGGTAAATGATCTTGAAAACATAAAATGTTTCCCTATTTTCCTCATATCGAATGAATCAGATGACCTTAGATCATCAAAAGGTTATGGCTTTGTGATTATTTTCTTTTTCATAGCCATGTTCTCTACCACTCTCCATGAGAACATGATGGTTATATTTCTCTTCCATATCCATATTTTCACAAATGTTCTCCTATGTGGAAACCCAGTGATTAGTTAATTTGGGTAACCATTATGTTTCCTAATTTTGTTTTCAATGATATGTTTTGGTATTCCATTTTACGATGTGGGGTTTTTAAAGAAATTTTCATGTAGTAAACCATTTATAACACCGACGAATTTTGAGGGTGAAATTCATTTTAAGGGGCGTAGAATGTAACACCCCGAGATTTTATAAAAATTATTCTGTTAATTTCTTTGATGTGTTGTATTGTGCACTACACCAAAATTAGCTTGTGCTATATGAAAAACTGTATTAGCTTATATTATACGAAAACACTATTCTTGGCTTGTGTTGCACGCAAGATCATCCTTCCTCAATAGTATGTGTTGTATGCAATACTGAGTTTTACTAAACAATGATATATTGTTATCATATTATTAGGAACTAGTCGTTATGAATATTAATAAATATGTTTTTAATTTTATGACATTATAATTCATCTTACACATTTTATAGAACATGGTATGAGAACAAAATATAATTTTTGGTTAAAATATGTATTTTCCAAAAAATACAGTTTTGCGGACTTTTGATGGCGCACCCAAATTAAATTTAGTTTTTGAATGTTTATAAGTTCAATTTAACAAAATAAAATTCTTCTTTTGAATTAGGTTATAAAAATTTACATTGGATAAATTTTTGATATTTTTCTGATAAGTTTCTTATTTTGATGAATAGTAAAAATATGCTACATTTTTATTAGAAACAACTTTTTTCATCGAGATAATTTATATGGTTAAATTATAATATAGAATTGTTTTTAAGTATATATAGAATATAATTTTACCATTAAATATAATTTAAGACATTAGCATTAATTTTCCACAGAATTCACAAGTAAAAACATTTTACTCTTCTGCAACATTTTAAATTTTTAAACCCATTTTCTCAACAGCGGGATTATATATAAATTAAATAGTGTAACTTTTTTGATTTTGAATTTGAAAAAATGTATTCCATATTTTGAATCAATAAGTCCAAATCATTTTAATAAGGTACTTTATATTTTTAGGCATTATGAATTGTAACTACGGTAAATTTTATTTACCATAGTTAAAGGCAAATTGGGTAATTAAGGATAAATATAATATTATAAAATTACCCTAACACTTTTATAAATATAATTGGATGATTATATTTTTCCATAAATCATAATTGGGTCGAAATGGAATCTAATGGAAACCACCTTTATTTGATTAAGACAGTCTATTTATTTTATTTAAAGGAAAGTGAAATATGTCTCACTGAAACTTTAATAATTAGATTATATTTAATATAAGGTTATACAGAATATAAATTATATAAAAAATACTCATTTGAAATATAAATTTTTTTTCTTTATCATGGTAATTTATTTTTAATTTTTAAGAAATATTTAATTACCTTAATAGATTATACATTAATGATGAAGAAAATATTTATTTAGTAAAAAATCAATAATATAGTTTTTTTAAATAAAAATACATATCAAAAGGACCATAAACTTGACCAAACAATATTGGTTGAGTATATCTATACCCTAAACAACCAAGGGACTATTTTTGGACCATTTAGAGCCTTATAAAACCTATTAATAAATTTATATTATTTTATTTTAAATGATGTCGAAGATGTCACCTTCATAATTAAATAAATATATCAATTTAAATATTTTTATTTTAAGGTGAAAAATTAGAGCGAAAATATTATTATTAAACGTATTATATTTATCTTCATCAAAGTATTTTAATTTTAAATTTTATTAAAAAAATATTTATATTAAATAATTATACAAAAAGGTTGTAGTAATTATTTTATTAAGAGATATACCAAATAAATTGTTTTAAATATATTAAAAGAAATAATATATGAACAAATTAATGTTCCCCAGGAATAATTTTGATTCATATGACATGTTAAGAATCTATTATATATATTTTTTCGAACATATCTTCTGTGTAGTTTTTATTTAAATTCAAATAATGAATAGTTTCAAAATTGACACTATTGAAATTTTACAAACATAACATATTATTAAATTATTTTAAAATCACAAAAATATTTAAAAAATATAAATTTAAAATTATTAGGTTTAAAAGGTTAAAAATTATCCAATTATGGGAAATTAAAAACATTTAATTATGTACTTATAATTTAAAATTTAGAACTTTTTTACCACAAATAAATTTAAAGAGATTAAATAATAATAAATCAAGTTGATAAGATTTGAAATAAACATAAAACATGTCTAAATATTATTTGATGATGATATTACAACCCTATATAATCTCATCTTTTAATTGAGTCTTTTTTTGAGGTTTTTAATTGGGGTTTCATTTTATTATTAATTAATATTTTTAAGGTTTCCAAAAGTGCCCCTATCCTCTCCTATATAAGGGCACCTCCTTCCATGTCCTCTTAACTCAATTTTGATCTCTCAAGCTCGAACAAACCCTGAATTTTTTTTCTCAACTTCTCTATTTATATTATAGAGGTTCTGGTCTTCTCAAATGAACAACTCTAGTGCCTTAAGATGAAACTTAAAAGAGGTGCGCTGAAGAAGATGTAATCTCTTCTACTAATTCTTTCTAGTTTCTTTCTTCTTCAACTTCTTCTTATTTAGTTTTTTCACTATAATGTAATAACATCAGTATCAATAACATTATGATGTGTTATTATAAATATGAAACAACTCTATTTCACCTTCTATCATTCCTATGGAAAACGATATCACTGCGCGTGCACACTTATGGAATATTGTCTCCACACCAAGGTGTAATCTGTTTTTCCACCACCACATTACATGGATGGGTATAATTTTGTAATGAATAAATATATATTATTACTATAACATTATACTAATTCTTAGATATTATATCGTCCACTCCAATTCCATTTAATTATTATGGAAACAATATCACCGCTCATGCGTACGTACGGATTACCGTCTCCACGACGCGATGAGATTCATTCTCCATGATAACCATTCAAGAATGATTATAAATTATATATAATGAATAATAACGGAATGTAAAACATAATAATGCTAATGTAATTATATATATATATATATTTCATCTACTTACTTTGATTAAAGTCAATAAGGAAAATAAAACAGCGTTCATGCGTACGTATGGCCTACCGTCTCCATGAACGGTGTGTTTCATTTCATTTATCTATCTATTATATACATATACTGAATATATATTATTTATAAATCATGTTTTAAATTATATAAGTAATTTAATCATGATATAAGTAATAATAATATCATGAACAACAATTCCAATCACGTACGATAAAATGATTTTATCAAAAATACTGCTTTAACAAGGAATTGACAAAAGAACGTGTAATATAAACTCATAAGTGAATCATATATGTCATTGTAAATATTATTACGGTTCTATTACAAGTTAATAATATGTTTAAACCCACTATACAAGAGTTTCAGACACATACAGAAGAAATTGCACCTTAGGTAAGGGATAATTTTGGCAAATCTCTTTTTCATCTGAGATTGCTTATACGTATGTATTTACTGGGGTTATAGTTTTTCATCCATGTCCATAAAAATGTTTTTCATTATGTGTTTAATATTCTTCCGTGTATGTTTAATTTCATGTTTACCCCTTTTTGACTTTTACGTTGTGTTATGGAAGGATTCTTTCTTTTGTTTACCATACTTGGAACTTTTTGACTTTTCCATTAAAAGTACGAGGATAATGTTTTTCAACTTATACGATGTGAATGAATTTTTACAGTTTCATAATGCCTAATTTTAATGATGATTCCTCTACAATATTTCATGATTATATTCAACAAAATCATTTTCTTTTAAAATTGAATGTAATTTTGTGATATGAAAATTATTTTAAGGAAGAAAGGATATTTTCCTCAAAAATTCATTTCAAGTGTTTTTTAAAAACTATTTTCCATCTAAGATGAAATTATTTAGTATGATTATGTTTCAAGTATAATGTCTCTATTATTTACATTGTTTGATTCTTTTGATTATGAAATGATATCCATTTTTTATATGGATTATGTTATGATGGGATGATGTTTATGAAACCCATTTTATTCATTGGGTTATGTTGAATGATTTTTGTGTATTTTGTGGAACAAGTAAGAATTATTTCATTATGTGATTGGTGGGACATATAACCCCCTCCAATTAATTTTTTTAAAGATTTATATCTCATGAGTTATACATGGATGGAAGGGTAAATTAATTTGGTTCAGTGATACAGGACTAGAACGAAGAGTAAACTCGATTCAGTAAGGGAATATATTTATTAAGATGGTCTTGGATGTAATGCCTTGGCTACTATAGAAATCATATCATGAGTTTAATGGTTTTCCACAATTAAATGTTTTATTCCCATGGTATTTTATCATTATTAATGTTCCTTTATGATCTATTCCTTATGTACAGCCAATATTTATTTTTAATGATTTTGATGTTTAAATATTATGTTCATGTTTTTTTAAGTTCGAATGTATATGATTTGTTTTATTTTATCCATGATTACCCTTACAGAGAATTTTAGATCACCCGTTATATGTTGTATTTTCCCAAGGATATAAATAAATATTTTAGGGAAGAAAACAAAATGGGAAGATCTTTATGGGTGAGGTTGAATATCTTTCACCATGATTAGAAGATTATGTTCTGAGTTTCCAAAGACACTAAACTATTACAGTCCATTAGTGTTGGTTCTTATTATGTATTAATCATTCCAGAAAAGTAATGTAATGTCCATGTACTTCATGATTTGGTCTCTACACATGGTATTCCATTGCATATCACCATGGAAGTGTTTTATAAGGTTTGTAATGATGATAAAGATTTGTACAAGGTACATCATCCCTTTTTATATCCATGATCTCACAGTAGAAGAGGTCGATCGACTAGAAATCCCACTGAACTAGTCTCATGCACATGATGTATTCTATGTATCACTCTTGAGGAAGTACATACCAAAAGAATCACATGTACTCAATCTAGATCTAGTACAATTGGAGGATAACATGTCCAATGAAGAGAATCCAGTGAAGATCTTAGATCATAATGAAAACGTTCTATGATATATTACTAGTCCCCTCATCATGGTGATGTGGAAAACCCACATTTTTGAAGATGCAATGTGTGAATCAAAGAATGTGCTGAAGTAGTGTTACCCTCATCTGTTTTAGTATGGGAAAAATAAATTTCGATGGAGAAATTTCTTAAAGGAGGAATATTATAATGACCCAAACATTTATTAATGTAAATTACTATTGGTCTAATTAAATGTATTATTATGTAAATTGTTATATAAAGCATATTCACTTACATGGTTTTAAAATTTCATTTAGAATTTTTATTGTTTCTAATATATTCATTGAATAATGATCAAATGATTAGTATAAATATAGGGCTTTAAAAAATACATTTTCATTAGAAAAAGGAATCGATGGCCTCATCTATTAGAATTGATCTATATGTAGCCCATTTTTTAGAGCTCAGAATGGAGGTAGTGTAACTGGTCTTCACTCTTAACCAAGCCCAATCTGGGCTTCAACATGTTATGGTTGAATAGAAGCTGTTATATGAATGTAGAAGTTAATTAAGATTACCTCACTAAGATGATATCCGAGCCACCCCAAGAGTCTTTCACCATCGCACACCTTACCCATAGGTCTCATGTGGGTTTTATAAAGAGATATGTAACAATTCTCTAGGACCATGATTATGTACATTATTTATGTATAATGAATATACATTCATTTTATTATTGTTACTTTTTAAAAGGATATTAAAGAACAAGTAGTATTTTAAGTTAATATTCAAATTAAGAAATATGTTTTTATGCGTTAATGGAATTTTAAATAAATAATATTTTATTAAAATTTTATTACAAATTTTATTTTTATTATATATAAATGAATGTATACTTTTAAATACATTTGATTTTTTTATGGTATGAAAAATATTTTGGTAAAATCGGGTTAATTTTCAATAAATATAGGTTTTTATTCTAGAAATGGAAATTCAAATATTTATAAAATTACTTAGATAAAATTAATATCATTTTTGGACTCATGACGTTTATATTTTCTAATGGTGATTTTTTCATATTTTTTTGAGATAATAAATTTTTTGGTAAAAATAAAATACCGTTTAAATATAAAATGTGTTTTATGACATCATAATGACCAAATGGTGATATAATAAAATAATATAAAAGTTATTACCGTAAAATTTATGTTTTACCTCTAAAATAATGTGTTTTTTGAATTTTTTTGTATTAATTTTATGATACCTTTGTGGACCCTCGATGACTTATAAAATATTTTATCATTTTAAAATGATTTCTTCGAGAGTGTGACTCATCTTTGAATAAGAAAACAAAATATTCTAATATGTTCTGCAAGTATAATTATATATAATGTTTTCCAATCCTCTTTGGAAATAAACATGGTCAAAATCGAAGGGTTGGTTTGTGGTTGAATTTTTTTATTATACAGATTCCAAAACCTATGATTCTGAAATACTAATTATTTCTCCTATCTTTTCATATATAAATCCACCAAAGAAGCCACTTCTATTCACTAATAACCCTTTTAGAACATCCCAAATCATCCCTAATCTCTCTAGAATCCATTAAAGTTTCCCCATTTTCAGATTAAGTATCTCTCGAGCCTCTCCCACAGCTTGGGGATCACACTTCTATGTAAGGGATCCACAATTTCAATCTTTCCTTATTTATGTCCAAGTTTGCTTATATTATTATTCCATTCTATATTAAATTAATAAATTTGTGGTATGAATATAACCTCATATATACTTCCCTCCATATGATTGAATTATGTGATATAACTTTTCCTCTCATTATTTCCTTCCATTTACACCTTTTACCAGACCATAATTCCATAAGGGATTAATCTCTCATATACATTCAAGAAATTATTTTATATTACACATCTAAATTAAATTAAATATGTTTCGATATAATTTTCCATGGAAACATTAAATTCAATTTCATGTATAAATTATGATAGTCCCATTTCTCTCTAAATATCCCATTTTACGATTTATATTTGATGTCGTTATGCGGCCGAAGCAACACCAAAATTTCCCATGCCAAATCAACGTGTAAGTGGATTCCATTACCATTACTCTATAAATGGTATTAAATTTTTAAACATGTACGCATATCTTATTCATGAATTAAAATAAGATTTATAATGAATCAATTTTTTATGATCTATGTGGTACACTTATGCATTATTGAAATATTTAAGAATGGTGAACCCTAATAGCGCTCCAATGCATTGTGTAAAGATTAGTATCATGATATTGCATGTCCAATGAGGGATTACTAATTATAATTCAAGATTAATAAGGGTTTACTTAGGCTAATTCATGTGCAATGAGTGTTTACTCATGATCCATGTGAAATGAGCCTGGGATCTTGATAAAATCATGTGAAATGATGTTGAAACACCCCTAGGTTATGATAATCAAGCTATATCATGCATTTATATTCATGATTCTTTTATATTCTAGCGGTATTAATATTTCCTTACATGTATTGTATTATTCATATTAATCATTGTTTACTCCCTTACATGGATTTATAGCTAACCCTTTTCTTATGTGTGTCCTCAGGTTATCCCATAAAATGCTAAGTACGAAGGAATTTTGTGGTATTTTAAATTATGTTTTCAATAAAGATGACATATTTTATGTTCTATGTAGTTATGTAATGTTCCTAATTTATCAAGACAATAGACACATCTATCCTCATATATTTATTAAGAACATGTTTATCAAATAAATCATATTTATGTGTGTAATAAATTGAAGGGTTGTAATATTATTCCATTGAAATAAAAGCTACCACCAGTGTGATGAAGGAATCATCCACAGATGGAGGGTGTTTTAATATCTACATTTTAAGAGTCCATGCTGTCATAGGAATACTCAATGATAAATAAATTTCATTGTGAAATAATGGATATTGATTTTTGTTCATGTGGAAGGGGAAATAAGGAAGCTTCCATAAGAGATAGAGAGAAACATGATCTTCTTCCCCCTTAAATAGAAGTGTCTGAAGTACCTCGAATTTTGTATTCATGGATTTTCATAAATGGTATAAGATATTTTGGAGGATTAACTAGGTACAAAATTTGTGATAAAGGGGCCGCAATGGTTATATAGAGAATTTTTTAAAAAATATCCAGCTTTATTAATCTTTTATTGTGGTCAGAGAAGAATTGAATTGATTGGGGGATTCGGCAGAATTGCTTAAATGAACACTGTAGTGACACAATGGAAACGGTAGAGGTGGTAGAGCTTGAAGGTGGTTCTGATGGTGGCTTTCAGTCAATTAATAGTAACTGGAGTTGAGGAAGTAGGTGGAGGGGTGAAGATGAAGTGGAGGTCTTAGGTGAATGGAACTGCCATGCTTGACGATTAGTTTAGGGAATGAAGGAGCTATGGTGGAGCACCACGATTCTCATTTACCCTATCTAATCCTGGAGGTGGGATGATAATTATTATAATAATTTATGTAGTTGTCCATGATCATAGGTATGCTACATGTATGTCTAATCGATTTCACATTCATAGAAAATAGGCACACTCTGCCAACTTCAGACATCAGGCCCCCACTACTAGACATGAGGATCAACACTGATAGCCTACACTACACTTATATTAGATTAACATGTGCCCGTTTAACTTGATTGATGCCCCGTGTTCTTCAACCATGTTGGCCTTCCTCAAACACTGCATGAACTAGTAACCACACTAGGGGTTTCCAATGTGGATGTGGATACATGGATGAAGGATATCCTGAGTGGTATATTTTTTTCAAAGTCATATTCATTGCATTATAAAAACTAGTGATTAATAAACATTTTATAAAGTTCATAGTAAAATTGTAAATTCCTAAATTAATAATTTTTTAATAAATTAAAGTCATTTTCAGTATTGATTACAATCTAACAATTATTTTTAAAAAAATTGAAACAAAATTTTAATTTCATTGATAATATAGTAAGATTTCAGAAAATTGACCATAATTTATTTCTATAAAATACCCCCACTCATAATCAATTTTTTCTTCAAGCATGATATCTAGATAATGAATTAATGAGAGGGCACACATGCTATCAATATTCTAACTTCAACATAATAATATCAATATATTATCAATGTTTAATAAAAATTTAATAATCCACATAAAATTTCTATACATGTTTTAAATTTTTACGGAAATAATATTTTAAAGTGTTTTACTCATCCAATTTTATATTAGTGAAACTTATCTTCTCATTGATTCATATTCCATACATCATAATTACTTAACAAGAGAAATTTTTATTTACCTCACTTTTTAATCATTCAACTCTAATCTCATGATAAAATTATTGTATATTTATGTTCATACCATGATAACATATTCCTGAACCAGAACCATGTAAAAGAAAAAATTTCTCCACTTTGTTAATAAAACAGGGCATAAAATCACAAGGGATATATATTATAGATCAAATGATTCTAAGGATTCCAGTTGGTAGGAATTTATCATTGAAAATTAAGGACTGAAGGAGTATGTTTCTCTCTTATACAATAAATCATGACAATAAATGTAAAAGTGTCATCAAATTAACACCATAAATTTTTACAAACACCAAATTTCCAAACAAATAATCAATGTAAATATCATGATATATTTAATCATAATCAATGATTTCTACTCCCTCTTTATTTATATATTATTTTTTTCAAAAAAACATTTTCATTTTTAAATGATATTTTTATATTAAACCTCACATCCAACACCTAACTAGATATGAAAAAATAAATGGCTTGGTAAGGGATAATTTGGGATCTCCATAATTAGAACCCACATTTCTCTTCTTCTTTTTTCTTATATTTGTCATTTTCACTATTTTTTTCTCAAGAGTGAAAAACTAATATATACAGTAAATGAATAAAAAATCATACCTAATTCCCACATTAAGAACTCCCAAATTATTTCCTTATAATCAAAATCATCCCATTCACCATGATTACCTTCACCAAAAAATGAATAATTAAAATATCATTAAATTAATATAATAATATTACAAATGGATAAATATGTGTGAAATAAGGATTGTTACAAAAAAAATTTTGTGGATTCTAAGGGATAAATATGGATTTATGTAGAGGTGTTTAGTTATGGGTAACTGGGTATTAATTGATTTCTTAATATTTTAAAATGAGTTTTTTCAATTACATTTCTTTTATTTGTTCCAATGAAATTTCTAGCATGTTCTACGTCCCAACATCGATAAAAAATATTCTAAATAATAAAATAAGAAGTAATAGGTCAAGAAATACTTTATCTAATGAAACATATGATATAGGCAAATCACTCAATGGATGATTAATAATAAAAAATCAATTCACATGAGTTTTAGGAAATCAAAGAAAGATTGTTTTTGGAAAATTACATTTAAATTAATTAAATAATAACATCAAATCCCGAGACCCAATTTTATTGACCATGTTCCACATTAATCATTAAATTCTCTATTTTACACAATTAATATAATTAACCTTGAATCATACAACATGGAATCAAAATATTCCTATGAAAAATAGGTTTCCAAGATATATGTCAATTAAAAAATGTATTTAGGTGTGGTTATAGAATATATTAATTTAGATCTCAAAAAACAATTCCATGAAAAAATGATCTATGTTTGTTAAAAATAATCCTTCAAAGATAACTCCCACTATTATGGATATTACTATTTATTATCTACTAGATGAGGATTCATTCTACCATTTACATACCTTCATAAGCAAATTACCCAATTAAGAACATGCATCATGTCACTAATTCACAATAAGATAAGAGGGAGTAAGGCTCTATGTTGGAATAATTCCTAAAAAAACTAATTTTAAATATACATTCCATAAATTAAAATGAGAGTGAAATGTAATGGTATGATTCCCTAGGTTATTCATAAATATTTACTACCTCCAGCTGGTAATACAAGTAGTTATCTAACATCTGATGGTGGCTAAGGCATTTTTGACTTAAACCACAATATATGTATTTTACCATCTTGTTCTTCATCGTTTTTGGTGAATAATTATCCATGGATATAGTACACCATATCCTCCCACTGATAATTTGATATATTGTTTTTGTAAGGGGTATGGTTTAGTATAAAAAATAATGTTCATAGGAAAATAATTATTAAACATACTTCTTCTTTTCGAATGATGGAATTTTATAGAATACAAGAATTGAATGAACAAATTAATAATGAGAATGAAATTTTTTACATCAATAAAATATTAATTTGAAATTTTGATAAGTAATTTACAACTTTCAATAAAATATTTCTCATTTTTTATTTCCTTAGTATCATCCACTTGGATCACCAGATGGAGCTCCTCATATGCATGTTCATTGAAATGAGGGAGCTCCAAGTGCTCCAAATTTTGGTTAATTTTTAAATTATCCATAATCAACTATGGAATTTTACATATGGATTAAATATTTATAAGAAAAATAATGATTGATGTATAATTTTAATTAAATAAAATTAGAATAGATGTAGTCAAATAATGGTTCAACTCTATTGGTTGGTTTAGTATAAATATCTTCCTAGGTGATAATTTACTCTTGATGTGTGATATCAATTTATGGAGGATGGTCAATGGGATCATCCATATATACATGAAATTCTGCTACTTGGGATTTGTCATCCTTAAACAGCAGTAGATATTTTTTTTTTCAGGTTTCTGGTGATCACCTTGTTTCTCATATTCATTCCAGAATTCATCTGGACTTTGTCAAACTCCAATATATTTCTCATCAATAAATTCGACTCCTTGGCCTTATCAAGAAGGAAAATTTAATCATCCTATTTTAAAATTTTATATTACTCAATGGGTTATTGGAAATATTCATTTATCCAGTCAATATTTCCTTGTATGTATTTCTCTATACTTAAATTATCTTCAATAACATATTTGTGTTTTTATGCTCTATATCATAAACCTTTTCTGGTGGAGGATTGATTCTTTAAATGTATTTGGAATAAAAAAAGGAAAAATATTATAGTGTGTTAGTAAATACATTATATAATTCTAGAATGACTACCATAATTTAGTTATCTCTATAGCCAAACTATTAACCACTATATGGTTGAGGTTCTCTTCATGATCTAGTAATTACACATCTTTTAAAATTATCCATTGGGATCCCATAATCAATCTAGGAAACATGGACAAACTACCTTTCGGATTCCATGGGGATTCCAATACTGGTTCTTTCACTTATAAATAATTTCTAGTGAGTGCAATAATATATTCATTTGAATTCATCATAGATTAATTTTTTGAATTTTATTATAAATATAATAAAATCTATATAAAATTTAATAAATGAAAATAGTAATGGAATAGTGATCAGCTACCAATCTTTGGTTCTAGTTTTGACACACACCTCTCGTAGGGTTTGAAAAAAAATTATTTACCTACTATGTCACATAGGTTGAACAGGGTCATCTCACATGAGGAGCCCATCAAATTTCATCCTACCAAATATAATTCAACTAAAAAATTCTATTTCATTATTATTTATTAAAATAAATTAATATGTGTTGGTTTGTTTGATTTCAATTAAATGAAATATAAATATTTAAACAAACATTAAATTCTATATAAGATTAAAGGAAAGAAATGACTTGGTTTTCTTTCGGTTTTGGAATCAATAATTATTATCCTCTTTATTTATTATAAAAATTTGATTATCCAATTATGAAATTTAATTTTTGAACTAAAACTATTTGTTTATATATTTTGGAAATCAATGAGTTCCTTGAAAAACTCAATTCCTCTAACTTCGTTAATCATAGTTGATGAAACACATTGGTCTAGGATGTTACATATACCTTGAACTAACTCTATGAATACAATTTCATTAGTTGGTTAGAATAACATAATAATGTATATTAAAATATTACTTAGAATGTAATAGAATGTAATTAAAATAATAGTAGTAGATTGTATATTTTATTATTGGGGGATACCACCAGATTGGGTACATTTTCCTCACCCATGCATACAACACAAATTTACAACAATTTTATAAAAAAGAACACAAGAAAATAATGAATACCTATACCTACCCTTGGGAGAGTCCTCACGGTCATCGTTTCATTTATATTGTAAGAGTTCACTTTGGGAGAAAATATAATAAATAAGATAAATTTAATAAAATAAATAAAGAAAAATAATGAAAATGAGGATAAAAAAATAAAATAAAATAAGGAAAATAATTGATATATCAGATGATAGTGAGTGAAATAAAAATATTATAGATAAATAAGAACAAAAAAATAAATAAAAAAATATAATGACAAAATAATAGTGTTACTAGTAACAAATAAAAATAATAATAATAATAATAACAATTAAACAGATAAATATAAAATAAGATGAAGAAACGATGATTGTTGGAAAAAAATAAAAACATGAATGTATTTATATTTGTTAATTGTATTTAAATTATGAGAGAAAATAAACATAAAAATAAATAAAATTAAAAATAAAAATAGACAAAAACAAGGGGATGATAGTATTGTAGCATATAATCCTCATTTTGTAACTATCCTCACTATGTCAACATGTGGTAGAAAAGTGGATACATAGACTCCATATATAAGTGTGGATGGAGAGGATTGACCTCCCTCTTACTTCATGGGTCCCCAAAAACTTGAGGGTTATTCCTTTAAAATCACACATATGTTGGGTGTGATATAGGAACACCCACAAAGGGTACATGCTTATTATTAATAATGGAAGGTTTCCTTGCAAGTAGTGGTCTCCTAAGTGGTGAATAATATACATATTATAATAACGGTAACATGGATTCAGTGAGGTTTTATCCATGAGACGGCGACCTCCACATGTGTGGGAATTTAGTGACATCTTCTTCAAACAGAAATCAATGTGGCTGGAGGAGATCATATATTTTTTTATATTGGGGTCGGTCTTAGGTGCATTCAGTAATGGATGGGTTGAATTATAATGAACCGTGATTTAAAATTATTGATATTAAATAATTTTAGATGAATATTGAAAAAATTAAAAAATTAAATGCTATAGGATTTTAAAAGATTAGATTCTTGGCAATATTGGAACACATTTATCTCTATTGGTTAATGTTCATCAATATAATTCTTAACGATCATCCCCTTTTATCCTACTACATAAAATAATTCTACATAACTAGGGGAAATGAAAAAAATATTAAAGTGGTGATGTCTAATACTCATTAACATTAACTAAAAAAATACATAGGTCATCTAAGAACATAGTGGACTATGATCATGATTATAACACTTTAAAATCAAACCATACATATCAAAGATTATATAAATCAGACGTTGTATAATAATTGGTAATTTGTGAGGCATGAATCATATGATAATAATGAACATGAATCATGGGAGAATATTATAGTAATAATACATATAGAATTTGCCACACACTTAAGGAAAAAAATTGTACTTCACTAATACCGACCAGATAATTCAAAACATGTTAGGCATAGGATACAACCCGTGTACCTACATTGGGCATGGGCTATCAATCCGCATACCCTGTTATTTCTTGGATTACACTACTACCAATGTACCCTATTTTTTGGGATTGGGATACAACCTATATACCATATTGTTTTCAGAATTGGGATATAACTTGTATACCCTATTCGTTTTTCCATTGGCTACAACCTATGAGTCCACATGTGTTTTTATTCATGGGATAAACCCATGAAACCTATTTTTTCTTATTTTTCTATAACACATGTACCCTTTATACTTATATACATACTGTAGTTACCCCCATCATTTAAGGTAGATATTGTTCCCACCCATCTCATTATTAAATAATATATATATATTCCAAAAGATAACAAAACATGCATCCTATCATGACCCATGAAAAGATATGGGTTTAAAAAAATTATATTATAACCCTTGAAATAATAGATTTATCAAAAGTATATATTCATGACAAGACCAAAAGAAAATATAAATGATTCGTAATCATATCATTTTTGAATTACCCATGAAAGGAAGCATTTATCATATAAAAATTATATGGTATAACACATTGAAGAGAAAATGAGTTCATAAATAAAAATCCATCTAAATATATAAAATTAAAAAAAATTATGTGAATGTTATAAATGGGTAATATCTTTAGAAATGAATAAACAATAACCAACAATGACATCATAGATAGAGAAGGATTTTGAATGATCACTTGGAAAATAAAATTTCATTGGGAATCACACCATAAAAAATATAAAATTTTCCAAATAATAATTATTTAGAACATTTTGAAAACATATATTGTTTTCCTAAAATGTCATTTATAACATTTCTCAACGAAAATAACCAATGAACATTAAAAAAACACTATTTAAAATAGAAAATATTTTAATGATAATTTTCCATGAATATAACATTTTAAAGAAGAAAAAAAATTTCTAACCATTTTATTTTAAATTTATTTTAAATCTTATAAAAGAATATATTACACCATTGATATACTTTTATTTTAAATAATATATATGTATATTTTAAAATCATATAATTTTTTAAAAATAGTAAATTTTTGTTGATTTTTATTTTCATTGAAATATATTTTTAAATAAATAAATCGTCATGAATATTAGGTAAAAATATTATATATTAATAAAAACCATTTATACATACAATGGATGCATCATGTAAATGGTGCCCATGATGGTAGGAAAGTCAACCCATTTTAAAATGTAATTTTTTACTATTATAGATTAGAAATTTTCCTTAATTGTAAAATGATAATATGATTAAATAAAAAATTGTTTTGTGATAATTTAATACATAGGAAAACATGTCGTTTAAACATAATATTATAATTGTAAATATTTTTTGGAAACTTATTCCGGAAAACACAATTTTGATGGAAAATATTTTTCTGACAGAAAGTAAAGATAATGTGAGATTTTCATAACAACATTTTCATAATAATATAAGTATAAAAGAGTGAAAAATCATACTGTTGATTTTATATAACATTAATAACTAGAGTTTATTATTATTTATGATAGTTCATAACATATGGATAACAATATTTTATGAATACAATCATTATCATAATCAATGTCAACAAACAATAAGATTATTGATATAAAACGTTACCACATTGGTATGATTGAATAATAATTTAATGGGAAAAATAAAATTAAATGAATAATAAAATGTATTGAAAATTTTTATTAAATAAACAGCTTTTTAATGGTATCATATACACCTCATAATATAAAATAGGTTCATAAAATCGAATGTGACTTATAGAAGGAAAATTGCAACAAAATTATTTTACTAAATTAGTAACTATTGAAGCATAAAAAAACATGAAATAATTATTAAAAAAGGATATGTACATACCCATAAATTTATTTATATTTATAATAGAATAAATCCATTTTCATTATAATAACCACTACAAAATATGTGTCATTAATAAGGCATGTATCTCACATAAATAAAAATTGGGATGAAACTCTGTTATAGTTAGTCTTGAATTTAATCATACACATTCAGACATCCTCTATAATAAATATAATTATTTCATAAATATAATTAATATAAAAATTTTCTTATATATAATAATTTTTTTTGGTTATGACATTATCTTACTCATTTACTAACAAATTCATGTTAATGATAAATTTCATTTAATATCTTCTTTGTTTTTTGTAAATGTTTTATCTTGTTATTCATGATACTATTATGTAGAGCATGATTTAATTATTTTAAGTATATAAATTTTTAAATAAACATCATGTATATTATTTATATATCTTATTATAATAATTTATAAAATTTATAAATGTACAATTGTATGCAATTTTAATGTAGATGGTCGATAGTGCATACACATAAATGATGTTTCTGTTTTATTTTGTTTTGAATGAATGAATGTTAATGAAATATATCTACATGTATATAAAGTATCATTAAATTAGAATTATTATGTCATATATATGTCATATAATTTCACCAAACCCATCATTAATAGAAACCATATAGATTGTGAATGAATAATATCGCTTTAAAGATGTGGTAGTCTATACATTCCCATATGAAATTATCTTATTTAAAAAATGGAAATAATTAAGGTATGTGTTATATAATTATTATATATGCATAAATATATTATAAATAACATAGATATTATATAAAAATATATTTTCCACCATAATTACTAACCATGATATGTGGAAATGGAAAAACGAACAACATCTTTTCATGAGGCGCTAGTTCATCGTACAAAAGAAATGTATGTTCATTACCAAGTTCATTGGAGTGTATGTATGTGTAAATTGAATTTTTTTAATAAAACCATATTAGTATTTTTATTATACCGATGTAATTATATTTTAATATAATATGAATATTTTATGTACCAGATAATGTATATAAAACAATAGAGAATGAGAAAAATGTTACATTCTCTTGGTAAAACTCTTCATGGTTTTCACCAAAAAAATTATACTTATTACAAAATTGAGGATTCAAAGTGGAAATGAGGGTTTTTGGGAAGTTAATTACTGAGATATTGTCTGAAACTATGTTTTTTAGATGTTTGATTAAGGGAGATAGTTGATGGCATTTTATAACGGAGGGAGGGGACACAATTAATATTTATAAAATCATGTTATGTGTACCCATGTTTTTACCCAAGACGAGTAATAAAAAAAATTCCAAACACAATAATATAGGGTTTAGGTCTTTAATATTTCCATTCAATGGGTGTTGTAAATTTCTATAAGTCATTTTGACCCACAAGATTAAGGATTAGTCCATTGTATGGCTTAGTTTTACCTTAATATATGTAATTAATATTAATCATGTTTGATAATATTTTTTTTGTTAAAAATTAAGTTTAAATTATTAAAAAATATGTATTAAATTTCAAAACCATTTATATCCATATATTTAATTTTTTAGCATACTACTATAAAAATTAAGTTTAAAGATAATCCTGTAGACATGGCATGAATGCATGTTTTTAAAATTATAATGTTCCAAAATTAACTATGATTTTAGATATAAATTTAATAAAAACGATTGTAATTACCTTAATTGGATTAATATATTCATTATTTATCAATATTGAATTTTAAATCCACAAAATTATTGGTTAAATATAAAAATAATTTTAATGGATATTGTTTTGAATTAAATTTCAGTCTTTTTCAATATTCATCCAAAAATGATACATATTATAAAAATCCCCAAAATTTACCCATTTATAATTTTGATATTAAAAATTAAAAAATGAAGCTAATTTTATTTAAATAATATTCTAAAGTGTAAAAAATAATATTTTCTATTGTTTCACAATTAAAAGGTTTTAATTTACATTTTAGAAAAACATATGTTTTTATACATAAAATTGGATTTATTTGTAACTTATATCTCTTAAAATATCTAGATTAGTATAAGAATTATTTATTGGATAAATAATTTATATGTTTTCCTAAAAACAATAGTCATTAGTGGTTTATTTCATTTATTGAGATAAAATAGATTTTGTATGTAGAAAAATAGTTTTCATATCAAAGTAATTTAAATATTTTCAAATAGTTATTACATTAAAATGTTTTAATTGGTAACCATATGATTAATTTTATATTGATTTGTAAATAATATTTTCATAGATTACATAATGTTATTAATAACATCTATTACAATGGCTCAGTTATAGTTATTATAATCTTTTTATAATCATATTTATAGTATATTATAGTTCGATAAATAAAAATCCTTTCATGTACCACAACCTATCAAAGGGACTCAATATTATGGTAAATAAAAAAAACATATTCTTAAATGTAATACAATATTCCCTAAGTGTTTAATGTAGTAAATTATGAACATTTTTTTGCACGCAACACATGACAGACGTAGTACATTAATATAATAGAAAAATCCTTTAGAGGTGCGGGAAATGAGATATATAATAATGATTATATTAATTTGAAAATTATTCACAAAATATCATAATGTGAAATCATAACACCATAAAATTAATTTGGACCCCATAATATTTATGGGTTATTTAAATTTTAATAATTGAATATTCATTTCAAAGAATCCAACATCATTAAAATGAAAATTGAAACTTCCTATAAAATGAAATGTTGAAAACACATTGGATACCCAAAGTAATCCATAAATAGGTTTCCTCATGGGATAACATTGTTAGAATGAGAAAATATAAAATCAAAGGAAATGTGTAAATATTTATAGAAAAAGATTGGGGATATAAATTAAAAACAATTTAATGATAAATGGAATATTTAGGGCCTCATTGTCATAAATCTGTGATGATATAAAATAACATCATTTAAAAAAATGGAATTAGTAAAAAAAACATTTATAGATTGTTTTTCTAATGTAAAATAATTAAAATGAAAATATATACATTCATAATCTTAGGTAAACCTCACCCTAATCATCTAATGATCAATTTCAACTTAACCACATTCTTTAAAAAAGAAGGTGATTATTTCCATACTAAAACAATTATTTATCATGAGAACACTAATAAAACCACCTATATATAAATATTTATCATCAAAAAAATGATTTTAGAATGGGTTATCCAAAATAAATATGTCTACATGTGATGAGGTTATACATTAATCTAAAAAACATTATATGATGATTATCAAAAACTTTTTAATAAATACGTATCTTTATAACCATTCTGAAAATTGAATTTCCAAAACATAATTAAGATGGTTATAATATCCTATTAAAAATGATACCAAATATATCATAATGTAACTATTAGATATCAATTCAAAAAATGTGAATACCCTCATCATATGTTCTGTTGAGATAGGCAAATAATGTGAATTACCATATATCCTGTTACAACGAACTCATGATTACTTATTAAAATGATTACATGATATATTCCTTGAATCATTAATTGTTAAAAATCATCCATGATAACATAGACCGCATTGTTAATAAATGATTTTTCTGTTTTAATTTCATAAATAAAACCCATTTATATTATCCATATCATCACCTCTTTATCCATTTAAAATTGCATTTTTTGATCCTTTAGATATAGGTTTATTATTCACCCCATAAATTCACCTTGTCATTAAATTATTTTTTGAGGTATATATATAATTTAATATATTCTTGAATTTAAAAAACGTTTACAATCAATACTACTATAATTCATGACTCATTTAACATAGTCTTTTAATGGTAAAATATACACACATCAATCAGAAAAAGTTAGTCATTGATCAATACTCAGGTATCATTATAATATTCCTTAATACATCTTTTTTTATAATTTGAAATATGAATAATGTATTATGGTGTCTAATCCATAATATAGTCATGATTCTTTTGTAATTTAATATATGTTGGAAGAACATTCCATACCTTTCACATGTCATTTTTGGTCTCCCTCTCTTCATATGTATATCCAATACTCGTGCTACCTTTCAGATTCCTTTCACAGGGTCTTCACTTACAACATATATTTTTACACTTCCCAAACATTTGATATCTATAACAATAAATGTTATCCCAAATAATTTTAGTTCCTACAATTGACATTGACTGAAAACTATTTTGTGGGAAACACATATCATACAATAGAAACAAATAATCCTAAAAAATTCCTATATGATGTCTAATTAATGACACGTAATTATTTAATAAATGAAAATAAAGTTTTCACATAGCTTATTCATTTCCATTTTATATTAATATTCTTCATGATGGTTCTTAAAGAATTTTTGAATTCTGAAGTCATATTTGCTAGGAGTGTCAAACCATTTTCACAATAAGGCTCGTTGTTGTGTATTAGTCTACACTCAAGTCAGACATGATTCCCCATGCCTGTGTTTTTACTCATAGGTAGAACTACTCTAGATCCAATTCCACCTGTAGTGAATAGAAATTGATAAATTTTAAGGAACACGATCAATACATCCTATACAAAAATTCCATGGAAATTCATTTTCATTAACTCATCCTTATACTTATCCTTAGTGACATCCTTAGACATAACATTAGAAACATTACTAGGTATCAGAGTAAATTGTTCCTATCCTATTTACGAAAGGATGAATCAATGATTCCTTTTACACCAACATTAACAACCCAAACATAACATACATGTATATTATAGAATTTTAAAATAATATTCATAACATTAAAATGTATATTCATGTGGACCGTAATAGTTTAGTACATTTTGAAAAATGAAAAAAAATTATTCTAGTTTGATGAATATTGATCAACATCTCCCTTAAAGATCATCAACTCTACTAATCATACAAAATTCCTTTCTTCATAACTAGGGAATGAAAAAAAATAAACGGGAGAGATATAAATACCCGTAAGGTTAAATAATTTAAAAACAATAGGCATAATAAGAAAATTAGGGTATGAGAGAAAGGGAATAATATTTATAGATCATAACATCCATATCAATGATAGTATATAGAATACATAGTATTATGATTAGAAATTCATAATACATGAATAATAATATAATAAAGAACCTGATACATATGATCATATCATTTTAAAAATACTTAGAACATGTGTCATTCAAATAATATTAGAAAATCCTATGTCAAGGCTACATAAGAAGACCTTAAGAATATGTTATGCTTGGGGTACAACTCATGTGCCTTCATCATGAATAGGATAACAACATATCCATCATCTTATTCTCATGCATGGACTATAACACATTTACCTAATTTTTTTTCGAGCTGTTGATACAACCATTGTACTCTCTTTTTTCAGGCATGGGAAACATCTCATGAACCCTCATGTTTACATTATTGGGATAAAACTCGTGTACCATATTGCATTTGGGAATCTAATACAACATGTGTACCATGTTGTTTTTATGCTTGGTCTACAACCCTTGTACCATGTGCGCTCATATTCCACATATCATAACCCAATTCTTTGATGGGTGATATTGGTCACACACATCAATGTATAATATCATATTTGTTTATTCCAAATGATATTAAAACACGCATCATATGATGACCCATAAAATATATGGTTTTTATAAACATTATATAATACCCTAAGAAATGAAATAGGGATTATAAATATTTAATCATACCATGACCTATATAAAATATATATTTTTTATAAACCTATAATACTAGAATAAATCATCAATAGAAGAGGGGTTAATAATAATTTTTATTATAGTACCCTTTTGAAGAGAATCATTTTTAAAAAACATGGATCCATAAAAACATAAACCATTCAGTGAAATAATATTAATGGTATTTGTTGGTTATATACTATAAAACCAAAAAATATAACCACCTATATCATATTATATAGACAAGGATTTTGAATGATCACATGGAACATGAAATTTCATTGGTAATCACTTATTAAAACATATAAGATTTCAAAATAAAAATTAATTATAAACTCATTAAAAACATATAAAGGAGTCACGAAAAATATTTTAAATCATTTTGTGAGGAAAATATCTTGTATTATAAGGAAAAAATTAATTTTAAAAAAAATATAAAGAAAATTTTCAACGAAAATATCATTTAAAACATGAAAACATTTGTGATCATTTTATCATTTAAAAAAAATGTAAATCAAATAAAAGAATTATGGAATAATATAAATTCATTTCTTCTAAAAGGAAAGTTTAAAAACATATAAAGGAACATTAAAAATCAATTTTTAATAATTTTAAACAGAATATTATTTAAACCATTTTTCAATTGAAATTTTTTAAAATAAAATATTATAAAATATGTAATTAAATATTTTTATTTGAAAAAATAGCATGTAAATTATAAATGAAAAATAAATGAAATAATGAAGTTGACAGTGAGAAATTATGCAGATTCTGAACATTCCTTATAAACATTAAAAGTTTATAAAAGTTTCATGAAAAGAAAATGACAAGAAGATTACTTTTAAAACTATATTTTTAAAATATAAATATATCTATAAGAATTAAAATTCATCATAATAGTATAATAGTAAAATTTTTCTGATTTTTTTTAAAAAAATTTATTCATGAAAGAAACTGATTTCCATACAAAAGAAGAAATAAATTCATATTTTCAAAAAAATATGTTTTTATTAATTCTTTTTAAAAAATAGTCAATAAAATCGAACCACTAATTGTATATAAAATTAATAAAAATAAATTATGAAAATTCATGATATTATTTGTGATATGGATCATATGATTACATTAATGGAAACATAATCAAAAACTATCTCGATAAACTATGTGATTGTATCTATAAACTATTTCCACAACGTTAACCTTTATTTATAATAAAATTTGATGAATAATAATAAATTAAATTAAAAATAACATTAAATTAATGATATTAATGATTTAAAAAGTCAATGGTATATTATCAACTATAATGAATAACATAGGTGTATAACATGGAATGCATCTCAATTAAGGAATATTGAGATAAAATTTCAATACTGATTTGGTGTCTTTTGAAACAGAAACCCCATTAATGAAATATGATTAAATAGATATGTAAATACCCATAAATATAATTATAATAATCTTATAGTACATCCTTGTTAGGTATACAGCTCATATTTACTAAATGAGTTGTGAAAAATATTTTTATTTAATAGAAATAAAACTTGAGAAGAAAATACATCACCTTAAGTAATGAATTTTGTCATTGACATTCAAAACCTAGTATGTGATAAATGTATGTCTTCTATGAATCTATCACCTAAATTTATTATTATATATAATAATAGATAAATTTTTTTAATGATATTATATTACCAATTTATAAACAAGTCAATGTTAAAATTACATTTCAATTAATATGTACATTTTCCATATTTATTTTTGGTTGGTAATCTTGATCCACTTACGAAGATCAAGATTTACTTCTTTTATGAATATAATGAACTATGTTTATATAAATTATATTAAGTATATATTTATTTATAATAATCAGTATAATATTTAATTATTAAAAGGAATACACCATCCCTGGAGATGGTAGACAATACATATGCATGGAAGACATTTCCATTTTATTAACACATTGAAAGAGAGAATTTAAATTAAATATATATAAATAATACCATTAATGTATAATATTATTTCATGTATATCATAAAATTTTACTACACCCACCATTAATAAAATCCACGTAGACTGTGAAAATATCACATCTCTTTGTGGACACAGTCATCCACACTTCCCCAAAATAAATTATAGTATATTCCAAAATGGAAATCATGATGGTATGTGGTAAATAATAAATCAGAAACCATAAATGTATAATAAATATCATATATAATATATAATAATTTAGTTTTTCATCATAATTCCCAATAATGGGATATGGTATATGAAAAAACCTAAAATAACTTTTCAGTATGCAGTAATTCACTATAAACAGGAAAGATTAGTTCATTACCCATTAGATGGTACTGTAATTAAGTGATGGTAGAAATAATAAGAAAAAATTATCTCTATTTAAAATTATATGTATATAATACGTAAATGGAAAAAAATTACATTGTGGAGAATGAAAATTTAACAGGGGATTATGAGGAAGGATGTTACATTTTCTTTGGATGGATGATCTTATTTTGAACCAAAGATCTTCCATTGTTGGATTTACTCCAAATGGGTAAATTCAAATATTTTGGGAGGGATTTTATATATAAATTTTGAAGAAAATGGATGATCCTAAAAGTATTTATAGGTTGGAAAAATGGGGACATGTGTTGGCCTTTTATAAGGGAGGGTGGGGACATACAAGTCATTATTGAAAACAAGTTGGATTTACACATGTTTTTTGGTACAAAACGTCATAAAATCAATCCCAACTAAATAATATAATGTTTATTTAAAATCATGTGTCCATATAATGGGTATTGGAGTATTTTATATGTAATTTTGGTGACTATGATTAATGTTTATTCCCTAGATAAAATAATGATTACCATAATTGTTGTAAACAATATTTATCGCTTTCAATAATATTTTCGATCATAAATTAAGTTGATATTATTATAATATAAATATTATAATTATTATATATATTTATTTACATATGTTTAAAAGATTTTTAATGATGTGGATAAATTAGTTTTAATGATAATCCCTCATACTTGGGGAGAAATCAGGGTTTTAGAATGGAAATGTTTAACATCTCATTATGATTTTATATTAAATTACTTAAAAATTATTCCAACAACATAAATTTGATTATTATATGGATAATTGAACTATTTTAACATTAAAACGAATATTTTATATAGTTTAACTTTATAAATAAAATATATAAAAATCAAATTTTGAATTAAAATTATTTTTTTTCTCGTCTTCTTGAAATGATGTTTCATAGAAAAATATAAAAAATTCACCCGAATGTATTATTGAAATTGGGAATTCAAATATAAATTTTCTTTTGTAAAATTTTATATTATTATTTTTCTAAATTATATTTTATATGGGTTTACTATTAAGAGGAGACAAAATTATATTTTATAAAAAGGAACCTAATTATTAATAAAATATGATTTATATTTTACTTTATAATTATCAAATATATTAGGTGGGTATAATTTTTTTATTGAATATGATATTTATATATTTTATTGAAAACATTAGTCAAATTCTATTTTAATAATTTTTTATTTTAAAATGGGGTCTATACATAAAATTATTTTTTCATAGAAAAGTAATTTTGTTATTTTCAAATAGTTTTCACATTCACTTCCAACAATTGATAAATGATGGATTTAATTTATATACATATGTAGATAATATTTTTAGAATTTTCATAATTTTTTTCCTAAATAAAATTCCAATGACTAGGTGGTATATATAAAAATATGTTAATAATATTATTACTAATATGTTTTTATATGTAAAAAATCATCCTTTTATGTAATAAATGCTAAAGAAGGGGCTCAATAATGAGTATAATACTAGACACACATAGTGTTATGTGTACAATAAGACAATATAATAATTACATATAGTGCACAATTAATGTTATTAATATAATTTGAGAAAAATGTAGTTCTTTAATATAATAAAACCAATAATCAATGTTGCCTGAAAAGAAAAAATATCATGAATATTATGTAAAATTGAAACGATTAAAAAAGTTTCTATAGGTAATAGGTTGAGAATGGAAGTGGTGATAATGGGAGATTCTTATGACAGAGTGTTGCAGTGGGCAATGACAATCCTTTATTCTTCCTTTATATATGTCGAATGATATTTAGTGTTGTCGAGGGACTTGATGGCAGCGCTTGGGTGAATTCTATTAGGCAGAGAATGACTTTCATAGAGAGAGAGGAGGTTGGAGGTGACTATGATGGTGGATTTCACAAGTATAATATGTGATGGAGTGAAAGAGGCATGAAATAGGGTGAAGTTGAAGTATTGGTCTCAGGTGTACGTAGAGGAAGAAGGTGAGGAATATGGTAGAGAACAATGGTGCCATGGAATAGTGTGGTGGTGCTTATGTCCCACATCGAAACATGGATGTTGGAGTATCTTTTTTATATACAATGAAAGGAGAGTGCATTCTTAGAAGGTGTATCTGGGGATAGGATCCCATTTTAACATTAACACACTATGGGTGCCCCATTACCACGCAATGATTTGGCCCTCTACTATAAGCAGCATGGTTCCCCATCGAGGCCTACAAAACACATTGTATTTATAACCACAAGATTATTTAATTTGAGTGATGACCCATGAATGACTACTAGAAAATACATATGAAGGACTTGGATTTGTAGGTGCCCCCTGTCGGTGACCTATGTGGATGTGAGTCCCTGGTTGAAGGGTGGACCATGCGGCATATTGTTTCCTAAACACATATTCAATGGGATAGAATTTTTTTTCATTTTTTTAAAAATTATAACTATTAAATGATCCTTGTTTTAAATATTTAACAATAGTTTTAATCAATATTCAATATAAACCATTCATTAATAATAAAATTAAAAAATGTCTTCATTCATCAAAGAAAATACTTAAAAAATAAATATTTGATTAAAAATGTGAACAAAATTTTTATGTCTTTCCAAACGGTTGTTTTCATGGTGGTATTAATATATCAATATACATCATGGATGGATAGAGAATGATGAGATATTTGAATCATCGAATAGCTCATTATATATCTACGGAATTGATTTTATATGTAGTATTCACTCAAATCTCACAACTCTTTCTTTTATTACATTGAACGTTGAGGATTTATGTTTTCTTATAGTTTCATGTTTTGTCTGAATTCCCTCATCGTCTCTCTGAGAATTCATTAAAGTCATCATAATGTATGGATAGAAATTATTTTTTTGAAATAATTGATGATTTCCCGTCCTTTATTATTATAGTGTATGATCAATGTTTATAGAATAATATCAGATTCATATAAATTAACATTAATGGTATATTTGATGGATCCTTTCCAGTTACATCATATACCACATTATTCTCTTTACCATGATGGTACGGAATTAAGCAGTCAAATTCATTAATCACCTCTTACCATTTTCCTTACATCATATTTGGATCATTATGTTTTAAAATATACTTGATGAAATTTTTATTCTTATTTATTTCTTGCATCTAACCTAATAGATAATTTATAGGTAATAAAAAATAGTACCTGAATATACCCAACTCCAAAACATGTCTTTGGATACTCTATTCATGAAAATTATACTTCCCTGAAGAATATTTTATGACTGTTAAATTCAACATTTTCACAAAACCTATACCTTTATTTTAAGAAAACTTGAATACTATTAAGAGTTCTTCAGTTATGGGTATTGTGATCACAAGGGAAGTTATTATCCACCATTTCAACTCCTTGATTCACTCTTAAATGACATTATTCCAGAAATATTGAATACCATCTAAAATAACATGGTTAGTGAATTTAACAATAAAAATATATTTTTCCAAAAAATCAATTATAGTTCCCATGTAATCCATGGAATCCATGAATATATTTCAAAGATTATGGTATCATTAATCATTAAATAGTTGAATCCATTAAAGGGTCCACGTATATCCCATTAGATGAGATGATGTTTTTGATGAATAATGCGTCCTTCATAGAAAATATCAAATACGTTTTAAATTAAATAAATATTCTCTATTATTTTGGTATTTAGAACAATGTAAAGATGATTATCATGACCCACCATGAATTTTTATTATATCATAAAATAATAAAAAAATACTACCATAATTTTTTTGAGTAAATCTAAAAAGAAATAAATCATCAAGTTCATGATGATTTATGAATCTTTAAAGAGTCCTAATAGAATTACTATGAATTCATAGTGAACGTACCTTGTACAGGAAGTAGTCCTAGGTATGTCATCCTTTGTCACAATAACATGGTAATAAGAAGACCAAAATACAACTTGGAGATTTATTTTTCTTCATGTAGAAGAACTAACAAGTCATGAATTTTTCATAGTGTATAATATTTATTTATCATGGCCTTCCAGAACCCATTATAATCTATAGAAATGTACATTTTCACATCCTTCTTCATGAATTTGATTAGTGAACCTCCAGGTGAGGCACATGGGAATGTGAACCCATTATCTATATTATCATATAGCTATTCTATCACCTCCTCATGTTCCATAATTGGCATTATTTATGGAGTCTTGTATAATATTAATACCCTTTGTATAGGATTGATTCAAAATTCCACATATCAGCTAGGATTAAAACGACAATGATGATTGAAAAACATGTCATCATATTCCCACACAATAGCTATTTATTCAAGGTTGATATTTTTATTAGACTCAATAATTTGAGATAGATATGCTTTCTCAAAATGCAGTCATATTCATTCTTGATATTATGGTACTAATATAGATTTATCCTTGTCCTTGAAAATGTATATAATTAAGCTTTGATTCAAAATATGAAGAGAGATTTACATTTCACGATAATTTATGTTGGATCTATACATGGAAAGATAATCCATTCATTGAATTTCATCATATTTTTCCAATGGGAGTACGAAATGGTTCATTTTGAATTTAATAATAAATATTTTAAAAGTGGATATGTTATATAATTTGAATGAAATTTTTTACAATGTTCCATTTTCACAAAAAATATCTAATTCCATGAGTTCTGGTGGATTTTTAATATATATAATAATAATTTATTATATTAAGAATTGAATAGAATCTAAATAAAAAATTTGGTTTTAAATTCTTCAACAAATGACTAGAATGAATTACACCAATTCATTATTGATATCCACCTCTATGGTTGTGATGATGAAAATATTTCCCTTTCATCCATGAAGGCTGTTAGTTTTTATTGAAGGACCCATGGCATAGTTCATAGATTTGAAAAGAAAAGTTGTTCTTTTCAGTGGAAGTAATGAACAATATTTATACAGTTATCCAGAGTATTCCTTTCCTCAATCACATTTGTGGATTTCTTCTATCTGTAATCCTTATATATGTTATTTTCATTCAAGCTCATAAACAATTTCCTCACCACCTTACACAATTTTTAGGGTGTATATTTCTTATGCTTTAACAAACGTGATGTTGAAATTTCATGGAACTATTAGATTTACCCATTGGAACACCAGAAATCAACTACTCTTTACACTAATTATCCCCAAGATACCTCTAATATCAGCTGCTATCTATTTAGACATTAATGAAACATCTGAAAATTTTCTTATAGCTATCAATATCACAGATCACCATGGATTTTTATAGATTATATTTTAATCCACCAAAAAAGCTATATATTATGAATTGTGGGTAATGATAATGGTAGAGGTGTATCATTCATGTATAAGGATGTTTTCCTTGTATTCCTAGATGAATAAGTCCACTTTTTCAAAGAGTTATATAAAATACCTCTTTATTTTATTATAGAGAGTGAAAGGAATGTTTTTATCAATTTTTTTCCCAAATTCTCTTACCACTATATCTTGGACCTATAACTCAATATTTGTACTACTCATCAATATCAACCACTAATCACCTTCACTCTTCATATGATAAAAATACAACAGAACTATCTTATTCATAGAATATTAAAGGATGGATAATATCATCTCAATGGAATCGATCCTTTTTCAATGATTATGGGATCATGTGATATATTGGATATTGGTGTAATGTTTCCCATAAATCATTCATTAATATATTTTTATTGATTAAGGATATTTGGGTTCTCCTTGTGATATTGGTTTGTATTCAGAACTCGAGTCCCCAGAGAGTGTTTCATCACATATTTTTGGATCCCTTCTCCCATTAGATTTGCAATATCATTTGGGAATTAATTAAATTACCCATTTAATTTATTACATAACTACTTCATCAAAATAAATATCATTAGAACAATTAATGTAAAAATTATGGATTCATATTTTGAAATATTGATTCCAAACATGGGAATCTAACATAATTATACTGTTTACTTATAAATTAGATGTATTTCAATAAATTTAAATTTAATGACTCTAATCTATGTTATATTGGATGTATTTCATGTCATATAATCTTATATTGTTTTTCCCTTAATTCTATTTCATAACGAACCTAATAATTTACTAAAGAATATCACTTGGATTTTCAAAATAGGTGTGTAGAAATTCACATTTTTGTAGATGAGTTCTTGGTCAATTCTAGTTTAATGCTATGTTTCTCAGTGTTTCCCATGTGTACATCTATTTCATAGATACATCGAATTGTAGTTTCCATATATGTTGTTATTTTATTGGAAAAACACTTACTCCATACTTAACAAATTTTTGGAATTTTTGATATACATAGTTGTATGCATGTGGTTTTTACTATAGGTTTTTAATCATAATCTGAAAAATAACTAAACTTTTCCTTTGATACCACCAATAAAAACCCTTAAAATTATTTCAAAATAATACATGATTTATTACATTAAATTACACCTAACACAAACCATATTTCTTGATAAGTAAAATTTATTCATAAATTACATACATTACAAAAAAAACATAAAATAGGAATAACATCCACATTATAGAAAATTTCCTCAACATGGTCTCACATAAAATGAAATTGGATAACATGCAGACATTAATAATAAAGGGGGGAGAAATATGTCTTAGTAAGAAAACATACATGTCATAAAACGAAGGGAATAATACATGTTAGAACAAAGAAATTTCAAAAAGGATAAATTTTTATGACCTAACTGAAAAGGAATATGATCTTATTCTAGTATTGTCCATTGATGAGAGGGAATGATCAAATAATAGAAAATAATCTCACAAGGATATTGGAGAAAAATATAATGAATTTATTATTCATAAAAATTAACTCACAATACATAAGAATTTATATCTGATTTTGAAAATATTTCTAGATTAAAAGGTTTTTCCATTTTACCTTGCACCTTGAATGGTGTTCTGATCATAATGTGGAAAAAAATTTGTGTCATCATTGATCTTCTATAAATTATACATTTATTTTTTTATTTGAATTTCTAAAATATCATAATTTTTTGGAGAACTTGTGATGACATGCCTTATGATGAAAAGGGGGATAAATGGTGCCACCAATCATACTCAGAAGTTTTTGGAAATAAATATTTTTCGGCATGATAGGGATGTTATAATACATTCTATTGTATGTCAAATGAAACTATAGTTGATGAAACTAAATATTTCCATTCTCAATATTATCATAATGACATTACAGGATGTAATTTTTTTAAAGTATGAGGGGGATAATCTTAACGATGTATCTGGTTTTTCATCATAACAGAAGACAAAATATTTATCTCTTTATAGAAAAAAATTGAAAAGTATCATTGTCAGAAAATAGAAAGTTGTTGAGTACTAAATTATTATTGGAATAATTTTCAAAAAACAATATGTAGATATAGTTGATGATGTTTTAATTAATCTACATTATCTATCTTAATGATGAAATTGGAATGAGATTTTATACTATGAATTATTTTGGAATGTCAAATTTTTTCATTTTTACAATAAAATTATATAATATTAATGATGAATAAGATTTCAAACCTATGATTTATTCATAATTATGAAACCAAAATGAGTCGACAATATTTTATGTGGTGTGGGGAAATGTAATGAAATAATATTAGAGCCAATTTTTTCTCTTGGATATTGTTTGAACCAATGATAAATATATATTGTTAAAGTTGTTGGACATGATTCAAAAAATAAAATTCCAATACCAATAAACAATTAATTCAACCATTACTCATCAATATTTTTATTGTAATAAATTATATTAATAAGTGAAGTTAAATTGTATTCCACATAGTTTAATGGATAAAAAACAAAAATCTATTGTTTTAATTTTGTTTTCATCATAATGAGGCATATCAGACTAGATTTTTTTAATATTTCAAGAACAATTTTAAGGAGATACAATATCATTGTAAAAGGAATGATTTATCCTTGAAGAATATGTTTTATTTTATTTCATCAGTTCTTATAGATCATCGTAAAGAAAAAATCTAATGGGAAAATTAGAATGACGAATCGAAATCGATTTGAAGATAGTTATAGGAAGGATTATATTTATATAATATTAGATAAATATTTTATTATATTTTAAAGGAATTTATGAAGATAATATGAACTCTATATTAATAAAAATTCATGAATTGTGGTGATTTATCTAAGCATAAAATTATTAATAATCCCACCCTAACCACAATTGCGGTGACTATAAAATGGATTATAATTATTAATTTTATCTAAAACAAGTAATATTATTTAAATATAGTGATAAGGTGTATAAATAAATTATTATTTAGAGAATATAATGTTTTTAGATTGATTTTTCTTAAAGATGATTTCTCTATAGTAAAAACATTGGAGGGGAGACAAGATCATATTCATTTGGTCCCCATATTGGGATAAATTTTTGGACTCGGTCAATTAATGTCAGATATATGGAATCAATAAGAATAAGTTTATTATTTTTTAGGGGTATTATAATAAGGATATATTTTCAATATTGGGAAACTAGTGTCGGAAATGGGACTGATTATTATTACAAAGTCTAAGAAGTTCCTACCAGCTTCTTGGTAAGAATGTGAAAAATTACAATGAAAAAACATATTTTTGAAATATGATCAATAATAATTATAAAATGATTATTATAATTAATGACATTTATCATTTTATACTACATAAAAAACATGCCTTCAAGTATTAATCAGAGTTCAACAAGAGTGTAAGATTATATCATTCTAATTGTATTATAAAAAATATTTTTTTTCTAGTGGATTGTATGGTATTGGATTTTCTACAAACCATTTTTGATAAGTATCTACTCTTATAGATTAGTTAACCTTGTAAATTCTTTTATTCCAATGTATTGTATTTATTTCATTAAAAAGGGAAATAAATCATTAATATAATGAAATTTCAGTTTTAGATGAATGAAAAAATAAAAGAAAAATATATCAATCATTCACCCTTCAACATATCAATGATACAACGATCATGACTTAAAAATTATAATTGGTATCAAATCGTATGTTTTCCTTCATTTATTCATTGTTGATGTCTTGAATAGATGTGGTTGGAGTTTTTAATTTTTTCAACAATAAATGTATTCTGGTATTCACAGATAATGACAATCATATTTGTATATATAGAATGTTTCCTTATTCATTGTCTCTCAGATAAGATGTTCCTAAATCTACAATGGATGGTTTCCCTCCCATTGTTAATAATGTTACTATTTTATCTTTTCATATGATGAATCATCAGAATGATGGAATATCTAAGAATTATTTACACTAATCATTTTTTAAATGTTAATTTTTATATCTTAATGTGGTTTTCAAAACCAATGGTATATTTCATATCTTGAGAAACAAATAAAAAGGAAATAAAATATTGAATATGGAAAATTTAAAAATATGGAGGCTAGTGTATGAAGAACTCAAGATTGTGAATACGAATCTATTGGTGAATTATTTACCGGGGTTAAATGTATTTTTAGTACTATTTTATCTTGGTGGAAATGTATAATATACGTTATTTTTTTAAAAGATGTAGATAATTCTACATGACATGTTTCATACTAAATAATCATCATTATATGATAATTATCATGAAAAATTATGTATGGATGATTTTCAAAGAACACTCATACCATATGAATTGATAAGGGAGAAAATCACTAAAAACAATAGTTTATAGAGAAAATATATCAAGGATACAAAAATTGAAAATTAAAAGAAGATTTTATTATAGAGAAAGATACAAAATATAATTTTGAAAATTAGGTATGTAAAAATATTGGTTAATTTGTATACTTATTTTATAAAAATATGAGATCGGGTATATGTGAATATGATAGGAATAATCGCTTGAAATCCATTGAATAATGATGTGTTGGATATAATGCAGATAATTTTCCTCAAAGAAATAAAGAATAAGATGTTTAAGAAGATAGAAATATGGAACTAAGACAATTAATGAAATAGGGTAACTAAGCCAATTTGTTTTCTAGGAGAAAAGATAAAAAATTTCCCAAAACTAGAAGGAGGATTTTCTAAGATAAATATATTGAAAAAAGATGAACATGACGTTGAAGCCAAATATTATACTAATCATCTTTGTGAGAATACATTTTTTTAAATTGTGAATAATGAATAGTATGAAATAAGTAGTTCAAAAGAAGAAGAAAAATAATAATTTCAACTTAAAGATGAAATAAAGGAATACCTCATAAATATTGGATGAAAATGGAAATAAATCGGGAATATACTAAATTAACGTTCCCTAATAATCAAACAAGATATTTTTATCGATGATAATATAAATTTTATTAAACACAGTGATGATTTCCTGAGAAATTTTGTGGAATAAAAGAACCATACAGAACATATTAAAGTGAAGATGTGGGAAAAAAGAAGATGATTTTCAACTTGTCCAATAGAAACAATCAATATCTGAACATAGGTAGAAAATATTAAAAACACTATATCTGATTTCAATGAATGTTATTTTAAGGAGGAACACAAGAATTGAAATCAAATGTCACATTAAAATTTTTATAAGAATTGGGGACGTTATATATGATACCAAGAAAAAATAATATATGAAAATAAAAGTTAAAAACATGTTTATTCTGAGAATGCATTGATTATATCTTGTCCTAATAAGGATAAATTGGAATCTGAGCATTAAAAGAATATTCCAATTGATAATCGAAATGTTGGGGGTCAATAAGGTTTAGATAATAAATGAAAGATTTTTGAAATACATTTTCACAAATCTGATTATTGTTGTATTATCAAAGAAAAATATAATTTCTATTGAAATGGATGGATTTTTTGTCAAATTTCACCTAATGAAAACATGAATTGGTTTTAACCAAATACATTAATATTATTCCACTTATTATGTATATATTTTTTTTGGAGGATTCTATATCCATAAATAAAAAAGTATGAAAATAATGTTTAGAAGAATCCTAAAAAGGATGGTTTAATAATAAGAAATAGGTAGTGACCCCTAGAAACTATTTGTGAAATGTGTGAACAACTTGGACATATTGTAAATGGTTACCTAGATTTCTTAATGGAACAACAGAGATTGTTAGAAATTCCTAGAACTTAGTTATGAATAATAAAAAATCTATAGTTGTAGAAACATCCATAAAATCAATAATTGGATTAAAAGAAATGGATTATTGATATTGGGAACTTTTCTCGCAATAAATGATATACAATGAATCAGAACAATGTAAAATACTTTAAATAGGTAATAATTACATTAAAAATGTTGAATCTTTGAGAATCAATGGTGTTTAATCATCCATCATTTATAAATATAAGTATTAATCCAAAAAATTATATTATATTTATGGGATAAAACACATCATGATATTTGTTTCACATCATTTTCATAGATGGAAGAAATCCTTTTTCAGAAAAGATGGACTTATTTTGATATTGGAGGAATATGCGATGATTATTTGAATAGTCCAATATAAAGAAGGATACTTATTTCATATTTCTAAAATAAAAAACTATTGATACATAGATACTATAAAAGAAAATTAATTATGTAATAAAATTATATAAAATATGTGTCATTGAATCATGATAATTTTATCTAAGAGATATAGTGTCAGTTATACTCTTAATATGTTAAGTAGAAGAGATTAGTGTAGAACAATTTTTTAGAAATGAAAAGTTACTAATTCCAGTCATAAGAGTGTTTTGATTTTTCAAAAACAGCCCTTGGAACATATCAATTCCATAATATATGATAAAAGAAACAATTATTCAACTAATGTAGATATTTACATCATCTCTTTAATTTTTAAATTTAATCATATTTATTATGTTACATATATCACACTTAAATCAAATGCTATGAAATTTTTTAAATGTTTTAGGAGGAATATTGAAAAGTAATTTAAGTATATAGTGAATAATTTGAGGACATATAATATTTTCGAGTATAAAAATGATGAATTAGTCAAGAAAAATGTAATTTGGAATGAGTTTAATTCATTAAATACTCCTAAAAAATAGGACTACTAAATATAATAATTGAAGCCTGTTGGAAATGGGGAGAACTATGATACTTTAACATGTCCTTTCTCATTCCTATTAGAGTCAATCCATAATTATTTCTATGTATATTTAGGACAAATGTTTTATTAGGTCATTTCCATACATAACTACATATGTAATGTTTTATAGAAAAACACTTTTTTTAAACACATAATAGTTTTAAGGGGTGAATTCTTTATAAATATGAGACATGGAAAGATATAAATGTTTATAAGATAAGTTAATATGTATTCATTCATGGATATTTTCATCATGTAAGAGGATAAAAATATTTCAAAAAAGGATCTATAATAATTCTACATATTTTTTATTTGATTGTTATCAAAATATATGAGGAAGATAATCAATATCATGTTGTTATGTATGTTGATATGGATAAGAAATGTTTGATATAATTTATGACAAGGATAAATATAATTGTAATCCTACTCAAGAAGAATAATATGATTCATCTATTTCTAGTGATGATGATGATTCATGAAAATCTCAAACAAGAATGAGAAAGATAGTGTGTGCTCAGAATAATATTGGTGACCAAAATAAAATGGTTAAAATAAAGGAAAAATATTCTATTATACATAAATATTTTAATTCAAACTTTTATCCGAATGATGTGAATAAATCATTTGAGCATCCTAAATGGTTTCATTCAATGAATGATGAGCTGAATCAAATTAAAAATATTGATACATGAGATCTTATACCTAATAAAGATAATAAAAATGTAATGGGAAAAGAGAATTCTTCCTACAACAAGATGAATATAGAAGGTGAAGTGATAAGAAAAAATAAAACATTAGTCTGAAAAAGATACTGAAAAATTGTTGATTTGTTATTTTGATGATACATTTCTTACAACATCATGTTTGGAAACAATATCTATAATTCTTACTATTTTTTTCTCCATGATGTTTCAAATTTTTATAAATGGATGCAAAGGATGTATTTCTAAATAGGGATCTTGATGAGGAAGTTTACATTGATGAACCATTTCAGTTTGATTTTTTTGAATAATTAGAGTTATGTGTACAGATTGAAGAAAGCTATATATGGTCTAAATGAAGTTCTAATATCATGGTTTTCTTAATTTTATACATTCATGACGAATATAAATTTTTGGGAAGGAATAGTTGATATAAATGATAAAATATATGGAATTCAAGAGTCTTCCCTCATTAAAATTTTTTATGTTGATGATATTATCTTTTTTAGGGAATTATGAAAGATCTTTTGATTTATTTTCAATAGAGTTGAAAATTTTGACAGATATTTTCATTCTAGGAGAAATTAATTACATTCTTGAGTTTTAAATTTTACAAAACAAGATAAAATTTCTTATATATAAAGAAAACTATAATATTTATCTTCATAAGATGTTCAGAAAGGAAAATTCATAACCATTTTCCAATTTCATTTCAGGGGGAAAATTATTTCTAAATATAGAGGATACAAGGAAGCTTATTGAATGTATTTAGACAGATAGTAGAATGTTTATATTATTTGAATTAATTGAGAACTGAAATTGTTTAATAAATTACCATATTTTAAATATTGTACATTTATCCTAAAGATTCATGTTTACAAGATGGAATAAATAATTCTTAGATGTATCAAAATCACATAAAAATTTACAATTACTTATGATAGATCAGAATGTATTGACATGTTTGGTTATGAAGATATTATTTGGATAAGAGTATTTTTTTGATTGTGGATCCACATCTTGTGGAATTTTCCTCCCAGGGAAGAGTTTTATATGTTTTTATACATTAAAAAATTCATTAACTCTTAGTGTGGCTGAATTTGAGTATGTTATTTCTAATCAAGCCACTACCCAATTTATGTTGATGAATAAATATTCAAAATATTTACTTGTATATTTAAAATTACCATTTTTGTAGGGTTGGGATAATCAATGTAAAATCAGCTTGACCATAAATGCATTACCTCATTCTCATTCAAAACATATTGATATCAAATATCATTTCATATAAGATCATGTGAAAATGAACTAATTGACGTTGTAATATGATAGTATAGGGAACATGTTGATGAAATTTTCACAAATTCATTAATGAGGGAACATTTATTTAAAAAAAATTAGGATGAACATGAGAATCCAACCACTATGTCATCATTGTTTTGGTATGTGTTTTTTCCTACCTCATTTTATCATTGTATCATTTTAGAATGGAGGAGAATTATTAAATAAATTGATCATTATGGAAGCATGTCAATATGAGGTGTTATGGGTATTATTTCAATTTAGTGATTCATGTGTCTAAACTATTCTAACTATTTATTGGTGATTTGGAGTGGAAGTTTTTTAAAAATAATTTTTATGAGGTGGAAATGAATTTTTTTCCCAAAAATGTTACAAATGATAAGAAAAATATGGATAAAAGGTAGGGGATTTGATGATCACTACATCTGGATATCATTTAAAATCTATCAATAATTCATGATTACTACAATGAGTTATCTCATGTTGTCTTATTATTATTTATAATTAATCTATTTAATGAGGATAAATAGTTTAGTGATTTAAGAATTTAGGTAGAAAAAAAATCCAAAGTGGTAGATTGTTAGGAAAAAACGTAAAAGAATGATGATAATATGAAGGTATTATATTATTTTTTTAATGGAAAGATAAAAAAGACCCCATAAAATATTTTCATGAAAATAAAATTGAATATTTTATTTAAAAAAATTACTAAAAATACTTATGAATGTTCATTGATTTTTGAATATGTTTTTTTTGGATGAAAAGGATCATCAAACTCACATTGGGTCCCTATTTAGGATTTTATCATAATGAGGAATAAGGTTATATTAATCATGTATATGAAATAAATATGTTGTTTTTTTTCCAAATTTGAAATTGAATAATACTATATGTGCTTAAGATAATATTTGATGCAATTTTTATGAAGGAAATGTGGAGAAAACATGATAAGAATCATATTTGAGAATTATTTGAAAGAAAAATATAAATGGAATATTGGGAAGACAGTATAAATTTTTTTGTAAATAAAATTATTTTAAATATGATCTTCAACCTAATAAAAGACACGAAGAAAAACATGATACAAATACAAGTTAAAAAAAAGAATATTGATGATGCTTATGATTTCTAGTCACATGATCATTAAAATGATATTACACAATGCTAATTTGTTTAAAAGATGAAGATAATGATTTTCACGAAGGTGATAGTTTCCATTCACACTAAAATGAAAAAAAATTATCCCTTTTGACAATGAAGATGATATGTATCACACAATAAAATTAGAAAGAATTGATTCTTAAGTTATCATTGGTATCATTTTATAAAAATAATTTGTAGAAGAAAATGATGAAGTGTGATTAAATCAGGTATCTCCATAATAATAATGAAATTAGAATGTGAGTTGGTTCCAATAATAATAATTAAAGGGATTATGTTTTCCATGTTATATTTGGTAAAAAAATGCAATAAAGAAAACTGTTGTTGAAAAAATTATTCCGTCATAATGAGGAAATTGAAATGGAAAACTATTATTTCTTGTAGTTAAGAGAAATGTAATGAAATATCATTAATGGTAGATTTTTTTATATTGGACATTTTTTTAAATTATGATAAAGAGATAAAGATAAGGTTCATGGATCTGATTGAAAATAAAAAATAAAAGTCGAACTATAATGATTCAACCATTTCTCATCAAGATAATTTATTGATCAGTGTATCTGAAGAAAGAATGATGAATTATATTCCATGATGGTCATGAGAAAAGAAGATGAAGAATCTATTATTTTACACTTTTCATCATCATAATGAGGAATATCATATTTTAATGTTATTTATTATTCATTGATGAATATGATGGAGATAATTAAGTATATTCGATGGGTAGATTGAAACTTCAAGAACATGTTTGAATTTGTATTTGGATAGTTGGTATAGAGAATCATTATAATTAAATCTATTTGGAAACATCATATAGAATAAACTAATGAAATTTAATGGATATATGATCTTATTAAAATATTTTTTATTGATTAAAAATATTTGAGAAATGTTGACGAAGTTGTGATGCACCCAAAATTCATTCAAAATTTTCATCATCATCATGTTGATTTTTTAAGGGAAATATACAAGAACACATAATGCCTCAACTGGTGAGGAGAAAGGTCATAAGGAGGATGAAAAATTGAAGGATGAGGGAATCCCCTCTTACCAGATTTAACCCCATTAGATTCAATGTTTTCATGTTGTGAAGGAATATGGGATCGAAACCAAGGATATGAAGGGTTGAATGGTGGTCCACAACATGATTCCCCTCACTACAGGAGTGAACCAATTTAATTTTATTATTGAGAATTCCCTTTCACTCTCATGTGATACATGAAATTAATCAAGGGGTTTGGGAAATTCCATGCCAGGAATTGTGAAGACTAATTGGTTGAGAGGGAAAAATTTCAGGAATCCAACCTAACCCCATTTTTGGTAATCTATAAATCGTAATGTATTTTGTAATTTCATCTGATAGAGGTAATATTAATAAAAGGAAGGGATACTGAGGAGAGCTGAATAATTATAGAGATATGATGAGGCTTTGATATTATGTTTTCTTAAATATGATCTCAATAAAGAATAAATAAAGGATAATAGGGAAGATCGTATTCAATTTTCTGTGAATTGGGTTGAATTATAGGATTAGAACAACTGTACTAGGAATTCTGAACTGAAGAAAATTAAATTCATTGTTTTTTAATTGTATTATAACATAGTTATATTTTCATTATTAGAATATCATATTTTCAAAATCAAACTATGAAATTATGCTCAGTAACCTTACAAAATCTAAGAAGTTATTACCATCTTCTAGGTAGGAATTTTGAGAATTGTGTTGAAAGATAATATTTGTGATATTTTTTCTAGAAGAAAAATAACATATTTTTATAAAGAAAAAAAATATTGATTCTTTCTACTTAAAGAACATGCATTTTCGTATTGAATATTTTCCTATAAGAGTGTATGAGAATATACTACTCATTGTATTCCACAAAAAATGATTACAATATGGTGGATTTTGTGGTAGTAAGTTGTTTCCATTCTATACCAAGGATTCATGTACTCTTATTGAGTAACAAACCTATAAAGTTATTATGTTGATATGGATGTGTGATTGAACTGATTTCAGAAGGGAGGGAAATAAATGAAAGTAATAATGGTAGTTTTTTTTAATAAGTAATAAAATAGAAACATATATCATGGATTTACCCCTCCGCCTCAGTGACATGTCTATCTTTAAAGGGAAATTATGAAATAATAATTAACCTGAGCAATGAGACATGGTATAGTTGGATAATCACAATGAAAAAATGGGAAGTGTGAAAACAACATAAAACAATTCATCATAAACTTATATCAAGGAAATATTCAATGAACTCATTTTTTTAAAAGTCTTAAAAAAATTATATTTCATGTATATCCAAAAATGACACCTAATGAGGCTAAACATTACCTTATGATTTAGATCACTATATGATTGCAGGGGCATCCATCTCTTTCATTTCATTCTCATGATTATGTGTTCCACATAGATTATACATCATGGATTCATTCATCATAATATTTAATTAAAAATTCATAGAGTGTGGAATAAATATATTATTGTCCCATTTCAATGAAGGATAGGTTTATAATTGTGAACACAGTAAACAAGAAATGGGTATGGTATTCACTACACAATTATTTTTTCGTGGAAATCAGGGTAAAATTTCAGTAGCATGACAATGTCAAATAAATGTTTATAAAAAGTATTGATGAGTGAGAAAGTGTTATATAATATTTGAGATAAAATGCACAGTAATATGGAATAATAAATAAGTATAAAATTTTTAGTAAATAGAAATAGAAGTCATAATATGAAATGAAACATGAATATAGAAGATAAATTGAGGATCAGTTACAAGATAGTGTGACTCCAAATTCTTGGTGAGGGTTTCTTCATATCATTTAAAAACAATAGGAGGACCATAGCGATGTGATTTTTGTGTTAGTATGTTTTACATGGAATTTGAGTAAGGATAAATGGTTTATTTTGAGGGTTTATTTGGCAAATGAGCTGGTATTTCATTATTATTTCTCAAACAGAGGTTTTGGAGTATATAAAAGAAAATTACCAAAACAAAAATCATTGCTAAGGTTTTTTCACATGATTTATACCAAATTAGTTTATATTTCATAATTTACTATGGTAAAGGGCTAATGTAAATAAAATAATACACTTTATTACTTGGATTATGTCATACTCTTAATGAAATGATTTTAAAACATTATAATATAATAATTGTTTTTGAGAATTCACAAATACATTATAAATAAAATAAAAGAAATGTAAAATTCAATTATTTTAAATGGATAACATATATAGGATATAATATGGGTTTATAGAATTTATTACATCCCTTTTTTGTTAATATAATGTAATAATATACACTATATATTTATATGGGATTTATTTTTTAAAAAAAAATTTGAATAACATTAAAATATTCCCTGTTAGTTATTTTAGACATAAATAATTAAAAAGATATATCCATTTTATCTAAATAAATTTATAAATATGTGTATTTTTTCATTTAAATGAAGAATCTACATTTATTGAGAAATGATAGGTTCACTTATAATAACAGTTACGAAACAATTATAATCATTACATTTGACTTCATAAAGATTATATATCCATATATATTTGATGAATATTATTAATTTATAATATTTAATGAAAGTTTTATTTATCTTAAAAATAAAATAATTAATAATAATGAATTCCATAAATTATGTTGAATATTAACCAATAATGTTATTTGTTTTATATTATATCTAAATAAAAATTATTTATAAAGGAACAATAACAGGATTAAAATATTTTAATTATTATATAAACAATTATGTACATACTCATACCAATAGGGTCTTGATACATTTCCATTCAAAACACTAGAAAATACCCTATATTTATAGTGCACGATAGTGAGATTTACATGGGATACATCGGTATACATGGTTTGGAACATGATCTCCATGACATTTGAATTCTCCAATAATTCATTTGAATCATGACTACGTTGTTGAATATCAGCTTGGGATTGCACAACATAAATGTCTATAGAAGTCAACTCCCTCAAAAGCTAAGATAAATGGTATTCATAATGTATTATCATACTATTTGAGGTAATCACATCCTTAATCTGTGTCAAATATATGTTTTAAAACCATATGTTCGTAGTAATCATATGATCACTATTATATAAATATATAATCAATGGTAATGATTCATAATTGTCTTTTTATATATGATGGGATATAATAAAACCAAAATGTTTCATGTGTTTTCTTTATCCATATTACATAGTAATACATTTAATTAAATCAACAATGGAATTTTATTTATAATAGTTCGTGTTATTGTAGTAACTATATTTGTGGGGTACTTACTATAACTAATAATCAATTACCTAAACCAAATAAAAACATGAAATATCATGTACATTGATATCCCAATGAAAATTATAATCCACATCCTTTAGAGAATGCCCCTTTCAATGATAGAGGTATCTTGATTGTACTCCCCATAATATATTTATCACCATCAGTCCAATCACGAACACCACTACCAGACTGAAACCGCTCAGCAAATCTGTATATATAATATAATAATTAGATCATTTATTAAAGTAGAAAATAGAAGGATTATATTATATATGAATAGTTCTTCTAATTATCTGTGTTACAACCATGCAATCTATAATGGTTGTAAGATATTATTGTGACATTCATTCATTATTTCCATGTGATGCTATTTGGTTCCCCTAAGATATAAAAATATATTGTTATGGGTTCTCTTTTCTAGAAGAACTACATGTAATACCTCCAACACCATGACTAAGCAAACAATAAAATCCATTATTATAATGGGTTTAATACCCCATTTCATCTTTTTTATTATGTTTGTTTTGAAATTCACTACCAATATAACCTGAGTTCTTATAGAACCATTGTAGATGTCCCATCTTGATATAATTTCATAAATCTACTAGAGGATGGGGATAATGTGCATGAATGAGAATTAGGTATCTACTCATGTAGTATGTTAATAGTCTAAGGTCCATCGTAACTGACCAATACCCATATTGACTCTATATACTATCTCCATCGATGATATTCTCATAATGACTCTTCTTACCCTCGGATGATTCACATCATTTCCATCTAGAGGAATCACCTTGTGTTCCCTTGGAAGCCTTATATAGATTTCACTCGAAAATGAATTCCAAATTTACTATCTCATAAATAATTTTTTTATTTAATTATATTGACCTAAGGATTCATCACACATTTATTCCCATTGTGGAACCATTATTTTGTATTATCCTAATCCCTCAACCACAATAGAGAATGGATTTGAAAATTTAAATATTGGATAGCGTATTAAAAAACATACATACAAAACTGAGTCAACCACCTATACTTGTATTCATTACCTACCTAATCATATATGTTTAAAAGATCTCCAAAACATCCTCCAAAAATTTCATTCACTTTATGCTATTTAGTTTTTCATCCTCAATTTGGATGTTTGATCAATTCATCACTTAAAAATATAACATGTTGAATTTTCATTTGACTATCTTCTCTATAGAACATTCAGAGTGGTCAATAATATGCTAGATAGATTCAATTCAGAACTCACCTACCTCGGGTCCACCCACTCTGGTAAATGATGATGAATGATTCAAATAAAACTCCTATGAAAAATTTGAAATACATTTCCTGGCCCACCATGTGTTAATTTCCATAATGTACATAATGAAAAAAATGTTCTCATGAACCTATTCTCATTATCCCTCAGTCGGAGCTATCAGTTCCCTACATTCCACTAATGGAGGATCATTTATAGTCCCATTCTCCTAAAATCCTACCAAAAAGTTCCATCATGTTGGAATATCTATTTAATGGAAACAAAATATTAGGACACATTATACAGCCTTAAAACACTAAAAAATCTGGTTTCACATAATCCATTTTTACACTTCCCTTATTCCTCACCACACGGTAAAAAATGAGGTGTTATTACAACCCTCACCCATACCTAATTTATTTTATAGTCCACATATGGAAATGACAATCACAGTTAAAGTTTCTCATGAGAAACCAATTTATCTATTTCATTTTACAAATTGGATATATTTTAAAAATAAATATGTCAAAATATCTTTATTGAAATATAACATACACATGCATAAAAACATTTTTTATTTTTAAAACAAATCTAAAACATGAGTTCATTTGCTTTCATAAAATTATGGATGTAAAAAAAACAAATATTCCATATAGTGTTATGGGGGTCTGTGGTGGAAGAGCCTGATCTTGAGATGATGGTCGTCTAACCCTAATGGGGTCTCTGGCTCTCCCCCCTCTGCTGCAAGCCGAAGGGGGGTGGATGAGAAGGGGGTCTCACGGCGGAATCGATTCACCTGATTTTCTGACCCTGATTCGTATCCCCCTTTCCCGGAGAGTCAGATCGGGCTAAAGGTTCATTGTAACACCCCAGGTAAATAAGGATTATGACATTTTCATATTTATCCATATTTGTGAGTAAAATATTAATATGACTTTAAAGGGGACTCTATGCTCGATGTCGTACCCAACACACAACAAAGAGTTTCTTGGGAATCTTACGTTGCACTCTAATAATAAAATAATATTATTTTAAATAGTAGTTAACATGTAGCCGTTATAATGGCGTGAAAGGATAGAAATAACTAAAATATGATTATATATGTTTTTAAATGTTTTTACATTTATCCAATAAAAGATAAAGGCATAAAATACGGAAAGAATTCAATTTTAAGCGTATATGCCCTAGTTTTCACTAAAGGTTCACTTATCGCCTTTTGATGGCGAACCGTCATTAAATATAGTTTTGTTCACTCATATACATTCTATTGGACCAAATAAAACTTTTCTTAAGAATCGGGACATCAAAATTTACTTTGTGTAAATTTTTGGTATCTTTCCGATAATGTTCATTTTTTTCTAATGAATAGTGTAAAATGTTGTAATTTAATTCAAAACCTCTTTTTAATCTAATTTATTTATATGATTATATTATATTTTGAATTGGTTTTAAAGTGAAATTAGAATATATTTTTACCATTAAATCCAATAGTGGTCATTGAAATTAATTTCACTTTGAAATCAGACATAAACTAGTGTCAATCTTTTGATACTTATTGTTTCATAAAAACATGCTATTTGCTCTGACAGCGGGAATTAATTATTAAATTAATTAATGTGACATACATGTTTTTAATTTTGTAAAATAGACTTTATTTTTGAATTCATAATATCAAATATATCTTAGGGTGAATTTTTGGGATTTTTCTAAAAAACTTCAATTTTGATGAATAGTGAAACCACTAAGTGGTACTTATAAAAAACTAATTTTTCCATTTAAATGAAATTTTGCCATATTTGTGTTTTGAATTTCAAAAATCAGACATACATGGTTTTCATTAAGAATTAAAATGTGGTTCAATGGGATAAAAATAATTTTTTTGGGAATAGTAACTTATTAAGTTTTTAATCGCGATTAGTGGTAATTAGTGTAGTTTAAGGTAAAAATAATGCTTTAATAAAATGAGATGAGCTTGACACATGTCCTACCCTCATTGGATGAGTCATGCCCGACCAAAACAAGACATGGGTCAACTTGGAGACCCCATAGAGCAAATTAGTTTGGGAAATGACATAAATAACTTTTTATTTAATGTAAAAGCAAAAATGACACAAACATGATATGTTTTACTAAAACAATTCTTAAGTGGGCTTATACAAGTCAGATTTTTGATTATAAATATTAATTGGAAAGATAAAAAGATTTAATACATCATAGTATTTTTTTATAATTTTTAGACATTAAATAAATTAAATTATTTATGACATAATAATGATGCACCGATGACATCATTATTTGACGATTTAAATAAAATGGAAAGATAATGTAAAATCTATGAACTACACATGTCCAAAACTTATTGTATGAGTGTATTTATAACCCTTATCACCTTATACACGAATTATATCAATGTGGGACCTTTTAAAACCGAAACACATTTTCAAATAAAGTAATATTTCTTAACTTTCCAAAAGTGCCCTTCCTCTCCTCTTATAAAAGGTCCCCACCTCTACCTCATTTCACACACTCCTCAAGCCTTTGGATCGGCCAACCCCGGACCATTTAATCTTTCCACATCCCTCTCCTCATCCTAGAGGATTCCCTTTGGGCATAATCCTTTCAAAGGAAGCCTTTAGGCTCAAATAAAAAGGAGTTACACTTTTAAAGGTAATTCATTCTCTCATGTTCATTTGTTTTATTTTGCTTCTCAAACCCCCTAAACTCTTTTTATTTACTTTTTTGTAACAACACAAGTATCTTCAATATACTAGGATGTTGTTATAAGATTTATTCGAGCTACACTCTCACACAACTACATAAAATGGTTAAAGAACATACGGTTTCTGTGGATGGCGAAATTCTGCCTCCCGAAACGATGATTGTTCAATACTCATTTAACACCTTCAAAGGTGGCCATTATGATGTCACTATTTTTATATATGATATATAATATGTTTATGTTTAACATAAGCTTCTGTGTTTTTTCATTTTGGGCATACCTTTATGGTTTCCATTATGGGTAAACGAGATATCTTCATTTAAGGAAGTGCGGACTACCGCCCCCTCAAAGTGATTTGATTCGTTAAATAACATATGTGGGATGTATAAAGGATGGAACTATGATATTATATATTATATTATACTGGAATTATAATATACCTTTATATCATTATTATTCCATTCTATAAAATATGAAATAGAAATGAAAGTAGTGTTCATGCGTACGTACGGCTTACCGTCTCCATGAACGGTGCATTTCAATTCTTACCTCTAAATGATAATGTAATGTTATAAATTCATGAATTTACTTGATATATATGACATATATGATATATACATCATGAATAAAATTTTGGATATAATAAACATTTGGCCAGACAAACAACATGTAATTGTAAGAAGTCCACTTTCGACTTAAGAACCAAATATCGGCAAAACAAATATTATTAACTTAAATGATTACATAATGTTTATGACATGGTAATAAGTGATATAAAATGAATAATGAACTTGAAAAAGGTTCTTAAGGAAATATAAATTAACTCAATTTTATTATTCAGGATATTAAAGAATGATCGAGTCAAGTCGGACCCGAGGTAAGGGATCTTACTCCTCTCTTTCTATTTTAAGTACACTCTTTTATGTCATTCCCTCTAAAGATAATATTTCTTTTTATTGGGATGTTATTATATTTTACACTTACTTTAATTTTTATGTTCATGTGATGATGGAAAATATTCTCTCTCATCAATCCATTTTGGATGTTTTGAGTGGCGCCGTTAGGCTGCCGAATTTTCGTAAGAGATCTAACCTCTCTCTTTCTTTTTAAGTACTCCCCTTTATGTCACTTCTTTTAAGATCCTCTTTGTAATGTTGGGGGATGTTATTTTATATTCCTCTTGCTGTAAATTTTATTTTAATGTGATGAGATACCCTATTTGATCTCATCAATCCATATTCGGAAGTTTTATGTGGCGCCGTTAGGCTGCCGAGTTTTCGTAAGGGATTTTTCATCTCACTTTTATTCCCGTGAGATTTATGCTACATTTGACACAAATTCCATTGAGTGGTGTATGTACTTCACATTATTCTACTATTTGTGTAATATACTTTAGTTTATGAGTATTTACATCAATGATCTATTGTCCTTCTTTCATGGGGTGTATGTTTTGAAAGATACCCAAGTCGATAAGGGAACCTTTCACCCTCCTCTTTTTTTAAAAGACTTCTTTTGTTGGGTCTTTTAATTTACATATTGTTATGTTGGGATATTTTATCATATATCCTTATTGATGTAAATTTTATTTACAAGTGATGAGATACACTTTTTATCTCTCATCAACTCATTTTGATGTGATGCCGTTAGGCTGTCAAGGGAACTTTTCAACCCAATTTCGATTTCTTTGGGTTCAACATGTAGTCTTTGAATATGTCATCCATTGAATATGTGTGAATGACCTTTTATTGTTTTAAACTTAATATCCACTTATATTGGGTGTATTTTTATTTGTCACACATATTTTTGAGATTTATTTGTCCTTAATTTAAGGATACCTTCTTTATAAGGGATTTCATCACATTTGACATTTCTATTGAGGGTTCATTGTTGTTATGCACCAATTCACTCTTATATGGTGTATATACTATCCTTTGGAGTATTATATCATGAATCCATTTACACTCATGATATTATAAAGTTTTGACTAAATGTTATTCCTCAATTATTGTATTCAATTGTCTTTAATTTTGGTAAAACCCCTATAACCAAAATATCGTTTTAAATGTTTTAATTATTTGTTCTTATTAATATCCATGTTTTCATAATCGTTTTAAGGATTTATTTATATGGATATTAATGGTTTAAATTTTTAAGCTTCAAGGTGGTATGGGACAGTTTGATTCAAAAATCTCTTTATCAAATGTTTTAAATGGTTTTGGAAATGGTTTCTTTTTGAATGGATTCATTATTTCAATATACTAAAATGTTATATTATGATTGAAATGTGGAAATGTTATGTTTCCTTTATGCCTGTTTGATGTGATACATTTATGTTATGGTTCTTGGGAATTGTTATGAAAATGGGTGGTTCCGTGATAAACTAAGGGCGGGTGAGCCCGATATAGCTCTCCAATGCATTGGGTAACGCGAAGGAGTGAAACGTTAAGGTTTCTCCGAAGAGATTTAGGAAATATACTATGATGGGTATTCCAAACATAACCAAGAGGGTTACTCCCTATGTAAGAATGTTATGAATGCCTCAAGTTACCTTTATGTCTTATTATTTCTATGATTTATTCATGGTTTGATGAGGTATGTAAAAGTGCCTATGTTTTATGGGTAAAGTATGATTTAATTCTTATGTACATATGAACTCAAGTTTCCTTTCTATATTTTTATAACCCTTACTGAGCTTTTTATGCTCATCCCAAGTTTTTGGAATGTTTTTCATAGGTCAAGGGAAATGTACATGATGTGGTGATAGTGTCAAGGATGTGTCAAGAAATAATCCATGTTTTATTTTAAATATGTTTCCGTTTTTGGGAAGAATGAATCCTGTCTTTTATGTAACCACTTTGTTTAAAGGTGGAATGTAATGCAAGTTTCAAGATATAATTCTCTTAAACTCTAGACCTGAAAATATCCTCAATTTGTAATCTTGTAATAACTCAAGATTAAGTAAGGTTTAAGGCTGGGGCCTTATAGTTGGTATCAGAGGGAGGTTTAGAAAACTTTAGATGTTAGGGTATTATTTAAGAATAAGTGACATTACCATAATGGTTAGGATTTAAGAAAGAGTCCTAGTTTTAGGTAAAGTGAATGAGTAAGTATATCTTAGTTTTTACCTTCCTCATTAGTACATGATGGTTTTGTTGATATACTCACACTGACCTTTTTGGTTTTAGTAAATGGCTGGATCTAGCAGGCACCAAAGTGACAATGGGTTTGAAGGAAACTGTGGTGGTTCTCTGATTAAGATACTGGATGAGATGTGGGATTCAATGAGGAATCTCATAGTTGTTCTAAACCAACTATCAAGGAGTCATGATCAACCACTTCAACCTTGGTGAGTTCTCTAATGCATCATGTACGAGATGGCCAACTCGATGTGGAAATTCAGGTAATAATTATTAAGGTAACCATTAGGGTTTATATGATCCTTACTTTTTAGGTAATTATGGGTTACTCTATGATATGATGGAAAATGAAAGGAATGAGATAAACTTGAGGTTAAAATATGTTATGATCATTTTTGAAGATTTTATCTCGTTTTGGGGGATGTTTTAAGAATTATATAGTTTTGGAAAAAGGACAACACGCAGACCGTGTGACAACCCGTCGCGTCGGACAATGTTGCGGGAATCAAACCCACAACCAAAGTGCGACTGGTATTTATCGCCTACCACTGGACTACGTGAAGTCCCTGGTTAGTTTGACTGATTCTATCTAGTTATATGATTTTATCAATTAAGAGTAAGTTGATTTTGGGTTATTTATGAAAATGATTAACCTATCATGGAGGATACGTGATTAGGTTAATTACTTTTCAATACGAGACTTTAGAAGCAACAGATGTTGTTTGGAGATAAATGTTACGATTTAACTTGGAATACTATGTGACTAAATCCTTCCAATATTTGGGTTTCAACATTAGTTTGGTTTAATTTGAAAAATTTTATGGAAATTTTTTTTATCGAATAGTCCTCTTTGAAATTTGGGTTTTGTTGGACAAATTTTGGAGATTAAGAATATATTTTCTTTTTGTAAAGGGTTATCCTTTTCTGGATTATATGATCATGTACTAACCTTTTTGGTTTTGGTATTGGTTAGAGTCTAAAGACATGGGATGTATATAGTTCTCTTTTGTGGATTATGTGATTTTTTAAAAGTTGATTATAGTACTATTAATGCGAACAAGTCTTCCTAAATACTCGTTTTTTGGAGAAAATATGAGTTTGTGTAAGGAATCTAATAAAAGTTGAAAGTCAACATGATAAGTGATTATGCTTCCTTATGAATAAATTCCTCAATATTAAATAACTTAAAACAAAAATGTTTTCTATTAACTTTTCCTACTGGGGAACCCAATACCGTTTAACCCATCACAAGTTTGTGATTTTCTTATTGTTAATTTTCTCCTAAACATGTTTTCTATCACTCTCCATCAGAACATGACCCTATGTTTTCTCCTCCATGTCCATGTTTTCCAACATGGGGTCCTAGTATGGGTTAACTCGGGTGACCTCTGTATTTATCTTTCTTTATTTTAAAGTGACTGTTTTACCGACTCTTGTTCCGATGTGGGACTTTCAAGGATGTTTCCAAGCGCAATTTTAAAATTACGAGGATGCAATTCCCAAAAGGGGGAAGGATGTAACACCCCAGGTAAATAAGAAATATTACATTTTCATATTTATCCATATTTGTGAGTAAAATATTAATATGACTTTAAATGGGACGCTATGATCGATGGCGTACCCAACACGCAACAACGAGTTTCTTGGGAATCTTACATTGCACTCTAATAATAAAATAGTATTATTTTAAATAGTAGTTAACATGTAGCCGTTGTAATGGCGTGAATGGATAGAAATAACTAAAATATGAATATATATGTTTTTAAATGTTTTTACATTTATCCAATAAAAGATAAAGGCTTAAAATACGGAAAGAATTCATTTTTAGGTGTATATGCCCTAGTTTTCACTAAAGGTTCACTTATCACCTTTTGATGGAGAACCGTCATTAAATATAGTTTTGTTCACTCTTATACATTATATTGGACCAAATAAGACTCTTCTTAAGAATCGGGACATCAAAATTTACTTTGTGTAAATTTTTGGTATCTTTCCGATAATGTTCATTATTTTCTACTGAATAGTGTAAAATGTTGTATTTTAATTCAAAACCTCTTTTTAATATATTTTATTTATATGATTAGATTATCTTTTGAATTTGTTTTAAAGTGAAATTAGAATATATTTTTACCATTAAATCCAATATTGGTCATTGGAATTAATTTCACTTTGAAATCAGACTTAAACCAGTGTCAATCTTTTTATACTTATTGTTTCATAAAAACACGCTATTTGCTCTGACAGCGGGAATTAATTATTAAATTAATTAATGTGACTCACATGTTTTGAATTTTGTAAAATAGACTTCATTTTTGAATTCAGAATATCAAATATAGCTTAGGGTGAATTTTTTGGATTTTTCTAAAAAACTTCAATTTTTGATGAATTGTAAAAGCACTAAGTGGTACTTATAAAAAACGGATTTTTCCATTTAAATGAAATTTTTCCATCTTTGTGTTTTGAATTTCAAAAATCCAACATACATGGTTGTCATTAAGAAGTAAAATGTGGTTCAATGGGATAAAAATAATTTTTTGGTGAATAGTAACTTATTACGTTTTTAATCGCGATTAGTGGTAATTAGTGTAGTTTAAGGTAAAAATAATGCTTTAATAAAATGAGATGAGCTTGACACATGTCCTACCCTCATTGGTTGTGTCATTACCGACCAATACAAGCCATGGGTCAACTTGGGGACCCCATGGAGCCACGTTGTTCGGGAAATGACATAAATAACTTTTTATTTAATGTAAAAGCAAAAATGACACAAACATGATATGTTTTACTAAAACAATTATTAAATGGGGTTATACAAGTCATATTTTTGATTATAAATAGTAATTGGAAAGATAAAAAGATTTAATTCATCATTTTATTTTTTTTATAATTTTTAGACATTAAATAAATTAAATTATTTATGACATAATAATGATGCAGCGATGACATCATTATTTGACGATTTAAATAAAATGGAAAGATAATGCAAAATCTATAAACTACACATGTCCAAAACATATTGGATGAGTGTATTTCGAACCCTTATCACCTTATCCACGAATTATATCAATGTGGGACCTTTTAAAACCGAAACACATCTTCAAATAATGTAATATTTCCTTACTTTCCAAAAGTGCCCCTCCTCTCCTCTTATAAAAGGCCCCCACCTCTACCTCATTTCACACACTCCTCAAGCCTTTGGCTAGGCCAAACCCATCCCATTTACTCTCTCCACATCCCTCTTCTCATCCTATAGGATTCCCTTTGGTTATAATCCTTTCAAAGGAAGCCTTTAGGCTCAAATAAAAAGGAGTTACACTTTTAAAGGTAATTCATTCTCTCATGTTCATTTGTTTTATTTTGCTTCTCCAACCTCCTAAACTCTTTTTATTTACATCTTTTGTAACAACACCAGTATCTTAAATATACTAGGATGTTGTTATAATATTTATTCGAGCTACACTCTCACACAACTACATCAAATGGTTAAAGAACGTACGGTTTCCGTGGATGGCGAAATTCTGCCTCCCGAAACGATGATTGTTCAATACTCATTTAACACCTTCAAAGGTGGCCATTATGATGTCACTATTTTTATATATGATATATAATATGTTTATGTAAAACTTATGATTCTGTTTTTTTTCCTTTTGGGCATTCCTTTATGGTTTCCATTATGGGTAAACACGATATCTTCATTTAAGGAAGTGCGGACTACCGCCCCCTCAAAGTGATTTGATTCGTTAAATACCATATGTGGGACATATAAAGGATGGAACTGTGATATTATATATGATATTATAATGGAATTATAATATAACTTTATATCATTATTATTCCATTCTATAAAATACGAAATAGAAATGAAAGTAGCGTTCATGCGTACGTACGGCTTACCGTCTCCATGAACGATGCATTTCATTTCATAACTCTAAATGATTATGTAATGTTATAAATGCATGCATGTACTGGATATATATGAAATATATGATATATAAATCATTAATACAATTTTGGATATAATAAAAATTTGCCCACACAAACAACATGTAATTGTAAGAAGTCCACTTTCGACTAAAGAACCAAATATCGGCAAAACAAATATTATTAACTTAAATGATTACATAATGTTTATGACATGGTAATAAGTGATATAAAAGGAATAATGAACTTGAAAAAGGTTCTTAAGGAAGTAGAAATTAACTCAAGTTTATTATTCAGGAGATTAAAGAATGATCGAGTCAAGTCGGACCCGAGGTAAGGGATCTTACTCCTCTCTTTCTTTTTTAAGTACACTCTTTTATGCCATTCCCTCTAAAGATCATCTTTATTGTTATTGGGATGTTATTATATTTTACACTTACTGTAATTTTTATTTTCATGTGATGAGGGACCCTATTATCTCTCATCAATCCATTTTGGATGTTTTGAGTGGCGACGTTAGGCTGCCGAATTTTCGTAAGAGATCTAACCTCTCTCTTTCTTGTTAAGTACTCCCCTTTATGTCACTTCTTTTAAGCTCCTCTTTGTAATGTTGGGGGATGTTATTTTATATTCCTCTTGCTGTAAATTTTATTGTAATGTGATGAGATACCCTATTTGATCTCATCAATCCATATTCGGATGTTTTATGTGGCGCTATTAGGCTGCCGAGTTTTCGTAAGGGGTTTTTCATCTCACTTTTATTTCCGTGAGATTTATGCTACATTTGCCACAAATTCCATTGAGTGGTGTATGTAATGCCCATTATTCTACTCTTTGTGTAATATAATTTAGTTTATGAGTATTTACATCAATGATCTATTGTCCTTCTTTCATGGTGTGTATGTTTTGAAAGATACCCAAGTTGGTAAGGGAACCTTTCACCCTCCTCTTTTTTTAAAAGACTTCTTTTGTTGGGTCTTTTAATGTACATATTGTTATGTTGGGATATGTTCTAATATATCCTTATTGATGTAAATTTTATGTCCAAGTGATGAGATACACTTTTTATCTCTCATCAACTCATTTTGATGTGATGCCGTTAGGCTGTCAAGGGAACTTTTTAACCCAATTTCGATTTCTTTGGGTAACCTGTAGTTATTTAATATGTCATCCATTGAATATTTTTGAATGACCTTTTATTGTTTTACACATAATATCCACTTATATTGGGTGTATTAATATTTTACACACATATTTTTGAGATTGATTTGTCCTTAATTTAAGGATACCTTCTTTATAAGGGATTTCATCACATTTGACATTTCTATTGAGGGTTCATTGTTGTTATGCACCAATTCACTCTTATATGGTGTATATACTGTCCTTTGGAGTATTATATCATGAATCCATTTACTCTCATGATACAATAAAGTTCTGACTAATTGTTATTCCTCACTTATTGTATTCAAGTGTCTCTAATTTTGGTAAAACCCCTTTAACCAAAATATCGTTTTAAATGTTTTTATTATTTTTTCTTATTAATATACATGTTTTCAAAATAGTTTTAAGGGTTTATTTATATGGATATTAATGGTTTAAAATTTTATGCTACAAGGTGGTATGGGACACTTTGATTCAAAAATCTCTTTATCAAATGTTTTAAATGGTTTTGGAAATGGTTTCTTTTTGAATGGATTCATTATTTCAATATACTAAAATGTTATATTGTGATTGAAATGTGGAAATGTTATGTTTCCTTTATGCATGTTTTATGTGATACATTTATGTTATGGTTCTTGGGCATTGTTATGAAAATGGGTGGTTCCGTGATAAACTAAGGGCAGGTGAGCCCGATATAGCTCTCCAATGCAATGGGTAACGCGAAGGAGTGAAACGTTAAGGTTTATCCGAAGAGATTTAGGGAATATACTGTGATGGGTATTCCAAACGTAACCAAGAGGGTTAATTCCTACGTAAGAATGTTATGAATGCCTCAAGTTACCTTTATGTCTTATTATTTCTATGATTTATTCATGGTTTGATGAGGTATGTTAAAGTGTGATTTCATTCTTATGTATATATGAACTCATGTTTCCTTTCCATATTTTTATAACCCTTAATGAGATTTTTATGCTCATCCCAAGTTTTTGAAATGTTTTTCACAGGTCAAGGTAAAGGTACATGATGTGGTGATAGTGTCAAGGATGTGTCAAGAAAGAATCCATATTTTATTTTAAATATGTTTCCGTTGTTGGGAAGAACGAATCCTGTCTTTTATGTAACCACTTTGTTTAAAGGTGGAATGTAATGCAAGTTTCAAGATCTAATTATCTAAAACTCTAAACCTGAAAAGATCCTCAATTTGTAATCTTGTAATAACACAAGATTAAGAAAGGTTAAGGCTGTGGCCTTATATTCATGGCATTCAGAACGGAGACCCAGTGGTCCCTCTTTCAGTTATGGAGATCGTGGAAGCTGAGAGTCTCCTTGATCTGACCTTGATTGGTAAATTCAGTAAGTTTCGTCCTTCGGTGGATGATTTCAACAGGTTCGTTGCCAAATCATGGGGACTTCAGTTTCATCCGGTTGTTTGTTTGCTGGATAAACGGTGTTTGATGATCCATTCCTCATCATTGGAGGGCATGGTTTGTGTGCTATCATTCGCTGCCAAGAAGTGCAGAAGGAATGTGTTTCATTTATGCAGATGGTCCTATGACATTCATATAAACCACGATTCCCCTCTCATTCCGGTCTGGATTAGATTTCCCCTACTTCCCCTTTCCATTCCAAACACAACGATCATGTGTGTGTTGGGGAACATGTTTGGGCTCTTTCTGTGTGTTGATTCACGTACAGCCTCGGTGAGCCACCCAATTAACCCAATGATGTGCGTGGAGCTTGATACCTCGAGAGAACTGGTGGAGACGATTTGGATTGATGCTGTCGAGGAGATCTGATGCAAGCAGCTAGTGATCATTGATCATTGGATGGCTTATTGTTTGGTTTTCCGTAGACTGGGACACACCATGGATTGATGTCGACACAATGGCCACCAGAAATATGATGCTGTAAAGGCCAGAGGTGTTTCGATGGTCAGCAATAGAGGAGACCACGAGCCTAGAAGAAATGACTATAGTACTGCTGAACACTCCTCACATGCTGCTATTCAGGGTGAAAACCCCTTGGTGTCTAGTGTTTTTAGTAGGCTCAAGGATGATCTCAGGGTTAATGCTGGTAGGGAGGCAATGGATCCCTCCTTGCAGACTCAAGTTAATGCTAGCATTGGTGGACATCCATTCATGGGATGCGGTCGTGACCATGTAACAAATGCAGATGATGCTGAGAAGTCCCTACTGAGTATCAATGATTTGGTCACCGCTGATCCATCCTCATTGAACCAGTTCTCAGCACCGGAGGAGGATGAAAATGTGGAATTAACGCAAGATAGAGAAGGTAAATACTAGCATATGGAGGGCCGGGTGGAAGGCGAGTTGGATGGGGGCCAGTTCTTGGGCCACTCGTCTGGAAGAGAGCAAGTGGAGTTACTTGGTTTGGATACTGAGAAAGAAGGGAAGGGTGGGGCAGAGGTCAGTAAGGGGATGAAAGGGGGTGGCGGATCCTCTACTCGGACCCCAATCATACTGGGTAATGGGTTTGAAATTCAGGAGGAGGTAGGTTCGGGAGATGTAGCACTGGTTGCGTTTGAGGGAGAGACAAGCAGGAAGAATATCGATGGATTTGGGGTGGAGGAACACATTGAAAATAGAAAGAGTTTATATGCTGGGGTGTCCAGTCCTCTGATAAATAGGAGAAAAAGGAGGAGGATGGGTTGGAAGGATTACTCATCCTTACCACCTCCCATGAAGACACGGTCAGCGAAAAAGAAATTGGATGTGGAGTTGAACAGTGAGGTTAGGGGTCAGTTGGATACTCCTAGCCATTCTGCACTTCTCTTGGAGTTGATTTTATGTTTGGATGATGAGGTGTTAGAGAAGGTGTTATTCCTAAATACCTCGGAAGAGTAAGTGGCCAAGATGATGGGCTGGGATATTGAAGTTAAGCTTAATGAAGAACAATATTTTTGGGTTGACAAACAGGATACGATCCTGGTTTGGGGATTCAATAAGGGGATAATTAGACTGTAGGAGTACATACAGGTCTGGGACAAATTTACCTCTTCACTTGAATTCTTGGTAAGGGTAGACCCGCACATCTAGGTATCCTCTATATCCTGGAGGTTTTTTAGAGATACGATTACAGGTAGAGTTAAGCTATTTTTCAACAATGATGCTTTACCATTATTTGAATAATGCTGGGGTTCCCTCTTCATCTTGCGATGTTTGGATAGGTGGAAGTGCTTCTTCAGTTTGTGTGTATCGTGGGGTTTTCAAGTTTTTTCCAGTGGGTTTTATGGTCATTCCTTAGATAATATTTAGAGCACAATCTCGTCACCTATGCATGTCACTTGGAGCAGAAGACTGAGAGGGTATGGGTTGGCCATTGGTACCATGCTCGTGCATCCTTTCTCGGGACTATTTGTCAAGTTCCATGCTTTGGTGGAGGCCTTTTAACATTGAGCTTCAGGGTAGAGGTAGGACCAGTTTTTTGTTTGGAGTTTTTGTTGTTGCTGTAAGCTTTTTGATGGACTTTGGGTTTCTCACTTCCCCTTAAAAGTGATTTGATAATATAATATAAAATAATTTTCAGTTAGTCATATAGTTTTATGATTAAAATATCAAAAAATCTTAGATTAAATAACATAATACATCATTAAAATATGTTAAGGTTGAATAACACCCATCCGTTTCGACAAACAATAATAATAACAATCACACCATTGGTACATAGATTTCCCCTATACGTGGGTTTCATACATCAATGAAAGAGATCATCAGTAAGGCCTTACCCTTCCATGTATCATATCTATTCATTCAAAATAATAAGTAAATAGAAACGAAATGAAAACATTGGTGTCATACCACATTGAAACATCCTAACCTTGGTTCTAGAATATGGTTCCTAGAGCTGGTTGGTCATATGAACTCAAGTGCACCTCCTGATACGCTATAGGCTACCAACTATTACTGAGGGTCTAAAATATAATATAGAGAGATTATGAAATATTTATTAAAATTGAAACAAACAGAAGAAATAAATAAAATATAAAAAATTAGAAATGACTACAAATAGTGTAATACATGTTTCACATGATGACCAAATACGAAAACAATATCAAAACCACAATAAATGATATGTCATGCCATATGTGTCATGTATCAAATTAAAACAAAAAATTGGGGACATTGAAAAATCCCAAGAGGGTTCCACCACTGTGTTCCGTTACTTCATATACGATACATCACAACACATCCTTCTTTTATTGGGAACAATCTAATATAATATCCTAAAAACAAGAAGTATATTCTAGTAAAAATCAGGCCAGTTGAGTAGGGTTTGAGAACAGCTGAGTAGGCCCCAAAAATATGGGTTTTAATATAATATTTAGTAAAAAATTCTCTCTGGAGTTATCTAATAAAAATTATTTAGGATAATGTATACAATATAAAAAATCAATTATTCTTTCTTTAAAATGATAAATCAGCATATTCACGTAGATAAACAAAAAACCAATACCTTCTTCGAACCATTCTAGAGTCTTACCCATATAACACACATATATTCATACGTTATTATATATCATGGCTTTTAATAATCCATTTAATTAAATTTTATATCACATATATGTGGAACCATAGTCTGACACAACATTTTGGGTCTACACCACCACGACTTGGACCCTGTCAGTATTTAAAATGTCATTTCATGTCTAGAATCCCATTAATTAATCAACCACACATTGGATTTTGATGCATAAATATATTCCCCACAGTGATTTATTACCTGACTGAATTTGGTTATAAAAACCATATCCAGGACCCCATTAGTATATGAAGATCAATTTATGTACCACCATCCTTTTGTTGATCAATCACTCATATAAAATATAAAATAGTAAAATTATTTAATCATCATTAAACCACACATCTTTATTTCACATCTTGGTATTCCATTTCAATTACAAAAATAAGCATAATTCAACACTTTAATCACATTGAATAATATGAATAGTGTATTATTTAATCCATTTATTGATATTTAATCACATAACCCCTTAAATATAAAAGGCTACTCCAGACATCCCTTTAATCCATTTTTTAATCAATCACAAATCTCAATAATTTTAAAATTACTCAATAAATTTTAATATATGAATTCCATAATCACAATATTTTTTGAATTTCTTAATCACAATATTTTATTCATTAATTAATCTATTGATATCCAATTTTAAATATGACATCCTAACAAGGAAATTTACAAATCCCACATCCATATACACTACTAAAGTCTTGACTATGTGAATTAGAATTTATTCCATCTACATCAATAACCTTAGCATGCATTCTCCAAATAAAATTTTACTAAATTGATGCGGAATGTTCAATTACGCAATAAGAATGAGATCTAGAACCATAACATATAAATAATATATAATATAGAATAAAATATCAACACATAGATATAAACCAAGACCAATGATGAATGTAACATTCATCTTCATCCATAATTAGATACTAATGAGAGAGAAGTGTAGTTGAGAACAAATCACTTACAAAGAGAGGAGAAAATAGGTCAAAACTATATTTGATTCATCATTAACAGAGATTTTGATGACATGGAATCAATATAGAATCATAAAATATAAATTTACACATGTTAGGGTAGATTCATTCATTTTATGGATGTAATATAGGGGGTTGAATATTTTTTAATATTTTTTGGGGTTTAATTTCATACATGCATGGTTTCCTACATAGTGATCCCATTTTTCTTAAATCATGCACCATGACAATGAAAATCCTTTATGTGGTGATTTTATTCTCCTAAAATAGAAAAAATAATTATATATAGTACCCCAACCATGAATTCCATCTCTTTCTATGGTTTCACAGTTTTGTTGGGAAATGAGCTCGATTTTCGAAAACTATGCACCAATTCTACAATGCACAAAACACCTCTAAAACTTTACAAAATTAATTTCAATGTACAAGAATACAATACATAAATAAACTAGAACATATGTAATATATTAAATATAAAAAATATAATTTAATATATGGAAATGGTTTTTTTATTACAAATTATTTGGGTTTATTATTCAAATGTTACGAAATAGGAATGAAAATGTTTTCTCGATTTTTCTTCATCGAGAATCAGGATCTGTTATCCACCAATATTTTTCTACAAGGTTTATATAATTTCTCATTGACGGGTAATAGAACTAATATTCTCCATGTAATGATATTTTGAATATCAGGAAATATTTTCCTTCCATGGGAGATATTATTCAATTTCAAAAACATGGTATGTGTTTTCATTTACAATCACACAAATTTATGGACTGATTATATTAAATTATCCAATGATGAAATATTATTATATAAATCTCACAAATTCTCATAAATTTTACAATTCTATGAAAAAAATTGTGTTTTTTTATTTATAATGACTTTTAGGAAAACTGAGAAGCCACAAAACCCTTAAACCATACCGGATCATGAATTAGAACATTCCCAAAACAAGCATATGCAATTCAAACCATAAGACAAACAAACCAGAACAAAAATATATATCATAATATTCAAACACATCTCTGTATCCCAAAATTGATTCCTCTTCTGCAGTCTCCAATTCTCATTCCAATGATGGTTTCTGCCGCCTCAGAAGATTATCACTTTGATCCCGGCACCTCAGCTGGTCTAGTGAATGAAGCATTGTGCAAGGTTGTTGACCAATCTATCCTTTTTGAATGAAACAATCCCCTTTATATCCCTCATAATGGATTATATGGAACTCACTTGTCGCGGTAGGTAATATAATTCCTTTCATGGTCCTATACTAGGTGTAGTAGACAAATCTCTTTCACATTCAATCATCCTTTTATTCTCATTCTGCACAATGTCACTGTAGGAACTATTGGCTAGACCAGTCACATTTTTTTATCCCCCTAAAAAGGTCCCTCCCATTTCTGAGGAGGTAATTCAATATATTATCCTTTAATCCTTTATTATTCCCCATTCTCTGGTCTGGGATGTTCCTCTAAATCAATAAAATACAACTAACCGCATTTGTATGCTCTTCTACAACCACATAAGCATCCTCGTGGCCCAAACATCCAAAATTTCACTCTTTTATGATGTCCTCATCATCAAAACCCACCTACCAAAATATCAGCATCCAAACACGCTTCAAACATGCCTTTAGAATTTCCTTCAAACCTATTGCTGAAAATTAGAAAGGGCCTGGCCAAAGGCTCTAAGACCCTAACTTCCCCACCACTATTTGGGTTGTGCGCATCCAAATTGAATATGAATCCATTGCCTCTACCCTTTTTTCCTTAAATATATTCTCCCCATCCATGTGCTGCTCTATACGATCATCCTTATAAACCAATACTGTATCCTATAAAAAACATAGATTAGTGGGGCCATCCAATTCCTGCCACAACCTAATGAACATTTCAGCTATGATCGGATTAACATGTGTCATCATAGCACTTGACGACTCAGGTCCATGAACATCATCAACAGTCACCTTGTGGACACCATCCAGAAGATTATTTACCACTGGAATCAATGGTTGAGGTCCCCATCCATATCCCTTTGTCCTAGAAGCCTCATGATCTAAACCCACTATCACACCAACCTAAGAAGCCATACCCTTTGAATCATCCACTCTTCTTACATTAACATGGTTCTCACAATGATGAACCTCCATCGCATGATTTGGTGTTCACCATCTGCGCAACTCCAAATAGTTACCCAAATGTTTACATAATGAACAAAAATCTATCTAGTTATCATAAATCACCCATTTCATACACTTGTATTCCTCATCAATAGTAATCCACACATAATCAAAATAAAAAATGAGATGCATCCATTTCTACACAAACCCAGGGGTTAACCGGGTCACACACGACCTTCGTACCGCTATCAGAACATAGATATCTAAATACAAGATTACCTAACATTCGTATAACATAAGGGTTATGAAAAGAAAAAGGGAGATTGGGGAAGCTTACCCAAACCTACATAAATGGAGAATAGAAAATCAAGTGTAAATCAAATGACCAATGTAAGAGGAATAAACTAAATCCACTGATCTATGATGTTCTATCAACCATTCTTTGATGAGATCTACCAATGATTCAAACTAAATCATGATACGGTGGCTATCGAGCAAGAAAACTCTCTCCAATTCATGATGGTACCAATATCCAATGATGAACATTTCCAATGCATCGACCGAAGGTCTCCTCTTCTTAAAATTAGCAACCATATTGTGATTCAAGGGTGATGTGGTCTCCAAAAACTCATATGTCAAGATCTGTAGATTAGGGAAGCCATCAGGAATATCTAGAGATTTAGTGCATAACAATGCTTTCAGGAATGGGAGAAGAAAATCTCGGTTGTATATTGCGTGGAAAACCCTACTCTCTCATGAGATGAAGATGTTGAGTGAATAAGGTTTTCATTATGAATTTTTCATTCCATCATACTTGGGGAAGATTTTTAAGTCAATATGGTTTCCTTATGACTTGACAATTCCTCTTTTTTTTGAAAATCACAAACACCATATCTTAAGGAAAATCTATTTTTACACTATCTTTTTCTTCTATAAAGAAAAATTTCCTTTCCCATGGAAATTTATCCTTAGCATGTTATACTTCATTTCTTATCTTGTCTAACTATAAAATACAGTGTCATGTCTAAAACCTCAAAATCATATAATATTTATATATGAATCATTCTTTTTTAGGATCTGAATTCCTATTATGAACTATTATGAAGTTCGACTCCGAATTATGATTACGAACTTATGTAAAGTTCGACTCTAAATTCAGATTACGATTTCTGGTTACGAACTTCTCTAAGTTCTGAATCTGATTTATCTGAATACAGTCTCTGAACTCTTATGAGTTCTGGATCCGAATTTTCATGAACTCCGACACCGAAATTTTTAAGATTAGGTTCTGAATTTTGGAGAATCCTGACTCGGAATTTCCTTGAAATTCAAACTCTGGAATTCTATAGAATTCAAGTTCCGAATTCCCTGAAAACAGAATCTGAATATCCTTTTATAATAGTCTCTGAATTAATTTTTGTTTTGACTTTGAACATTAATTTACTTACATGCCGAATATCAGATTCTAGTTATGCTTACACTTGTTTAGTAATAAAATGATGTCATGCTTTCAGTTACTCACTAACCATTTGAGTGACACGTGTACAGGTCCCTCTGAAATTCAAGGAAGAATATGACCTTTGGAGGAGGGAGTCGACCGTTGGAGCTGTGCCTATAAATAGGAGCTCATTGGAAAAGAGTTAATCACACTTGAAAACAACTTTGAGAACCGTTCTTACATACTATTGGAGTTATTTCTTTAGAGGGAGGCACTTATAAACTCTCAAGATTCATGAAGAAATTTTTAATGGCTTGTTCAAACTTTTTCTTCGTGTATATTGGCTTCGTGGGAATCTGGTAGTTGCTATGTACCATCATGGGATTTTAGGGTTATGAAGACAGAGGTGCCGACTAACTGATAGTTGAGGGCCTGTGGGGATAACAAGACAGACTCCGATCTACGTATCAAGGGATTACATTGGTGTGGGTAAGACATACATTCTTGAATGTATAAATCAAGGGTCATTTATCATAGGTTGTTGGATACCCTTCTCTTTAAGTTAAATTATTTAAGATTTGTTACTTGTTTTGTTTTTATGTTTTCCGTTGCATTTGTATTGTTGAAGAAAGTATACAATTATTATACTTCCGCACAATTATACTCTGATTTAGTTAAATTCTATACGCTTTAAGGTATAATCATAGTTGTTGTACTTTTTTGTTATGTTTCAATTCCAGAATCACTTTTCTGGATTCAGGAATGTTTGTAGAACTTAGAGGTCTTGTGAATTTTCCTATTTACCTTGTTAATCATAACCATCTTTAAAATTTCCAAAAGAATTTTTAAAAGTACAATTCACCCCTCTTGTATTTGAGAATCTCATTTTTACATATTCGATCCTACATTTGGTATTATAGAGTTTATCATACTCACATACCATCTCACAATTGGTATTAGAGGGTTGTTACATCTGAATTTATATTACAATTAGATTCAGAAGATATTTCTCATAATTGAACTTCTGGATTCATACTTTTTCGAAACCTGTTATTCAGAATCACATAGTCTGGATTAATTTTTTGTTTTGTTCTATAATTTCCTTGTTTAGGATATTTTCTCTTGTTTACAGAGTCAAACTACAAACAAGTTTTTGTGCCAAACATTATCTTATTGATGGGAGGTTTAAACGTTGGTTCTATTGATAATCAAAATCTAACCATACCCCTTGTTTTCGATGGAAATGATTATGAGTACGGAAGAGATAGGATGGAGACATTCGTAATCAGTACTAGAGTTGATAATTATTTAATGCTTATTTAAGAATATAGGATTCCAGATAAGTAATTGATAACCTTTATGAATCAGGAAAAATCATAATATCAATTAAACTTCAGAGTCAGAAATACTTTGTTATGTTCCATGACTAGGAAAATCTATAGTCAAATATCATTGTGTGAAGCTGTAAATAGTATCTAGAAGAAAATTGTTGTTACACATTTTGGTACATCTAAATTCATAGAGACAAGAAGAGCTATGTTGAGAGCTGAATACCTTAGATTTAACTTTCCTTATAGAGAACCAATAAGCAAAGTACATCAATGTTTTTAGACTATCGTGAATAGTTTACAATATATGAGAGAAGAACGTTTAAATGATGAGGTAATTTTAGACAAGATCATAGATATTATACGAAATAAATGGGGGTCCAAGAGGAAAACTATTGATGAGAATAGGAAAGTCACTCAGATTTCTGTAGATGAATTGTTTGGAACTCTTCTTCAGCATGATACCAGAATGATGAGAGAAGCTAAAAATGTTAATAAAAAGAATGGGAATGGAGGAGTTTCTTTTACAACCACTACTAGACATATGAAATCCATGATCCCAGATATATTAGATAGATCAAAGACAATGAAAGCCATCATACAGTCAGAATCTAGTGACACATATAAATCTGAGAATGAATTAACTAATCTTGTTGGGAGAATGAACAATATTATATCTCAAAATAACCATCAGAATAGGTATAAGAATAAATACTATGGAGATAAGAAAGATGGAGGAGTTACTTGTTATGAATGAAAAAGAACATGTCATATTAGACCTGATTTTCCTTTTTTTAAAAAGAAGGAAAATAAAGAAAGGAATTCTGAAAGTCAGAATAGAAAAAGAAGAAATTATATCGATAAAAGCACATGAAAAGCCTTAAAACCAATGATAATTGGAGTGATAAATATGGAGACTCTTCAATAAGTGAATCTTATTAATATGATTCATCAATACAAGAGAATATGGGATTATTTTCTACTACTTCTTTCCCAAATACATGTCTTATGGCCAAGGTACACTCTGCCGAGGATTTAACAAATTTATCCCTTAATAAGAATTATTATTCTGAAAATAATACTTCTAATAAAGATAATTCATTCTTAGAAAATGAAGAAATACCTTTATATGAAGAAATTTTTGTATTTCCCAAGTTACATGAAGCAAGAAATTGTAAAATTTCTAAGAAATTAGACAAGGAAAATAATAGAGAAGAAATTTTTACAAAAGAGATTTCAAATCTTTCTACAGATATTAGAGATAAAGAAAAGCTTTTAGAAAAACTTTATAAAGACCATGAGAAAGAAGAATCTATTAAGAAATAAATTTCTAATGATCTTGACAATTATATTTTATAGATCAATGTTTTTGAGGAAAAATCTAACTATAAATAAATTATTACTGAGAATAAGAATTTAGTCATCAAACTAAATTCAGAAAAAATTTCTCTTAAGAAGCTTCTTGCAAACTTTACCTCTAGGAAGGAGAATTATGACAAGTTGTATTCTCAAATTAAACCTCAAGAGAACACTGATGGCATTGGTTATACTCACTAGAAACTGGTTTTCAAGAACGAAAATTTTGTTCTTCATAGAGCCCATTTTTATACTAAATGTCAAAGTGGTGGCCATTAGAAGAAAAATTACTCCCTGAATAAAGTTCAATCATTTGGGATTCATAAAGATTATTTTTATAAGCAAATGTGGATACCAAATATTTTATTGTCTAAAAATTCTGGATCTAAGAAAGTTTGGATTCCGAAAGATTAACTTTCTTATTTTCAGGAAAATAAATAAGGTACCAACAACAATACATGGTACCTGGATAGTAGATGTTCCCGACATATGACTAGTAACAAAAACTATTTCTAAAAAGATTATCATGACGAAATGAGGAAATGTAAATTTCAGAGATAATGATCAGGGAGAAATTATTGGTATAGGTAACATCGTTCTTCTTGGAAAAACATTGATTTCAAATGTTTATGTTGTTAAGGGTCCTAAGAACAACCTCATTAGCATAATTCAATTATGTGATAAAGGGTATATTGTGAATTTTAGGAATGACTAGTGCTTATTTCACAATTCCAAGGATGAATTTATTCTTTCTGCCAATAGGCAATAAATGGTTACACACTAAACATAGAAGACATTTGGAGCCAATAATTACCATGTTTTTGTGAAATGGAAGATCATTTATCGTTGTGGAATAGAAGGTTAGGACATTGTAACCTTAGGAACTTATGTAAACCTTTTAAGAAATGACTAGTTAAGGATCTACTAGAGCATCTATTTGATTCTTCAAAAGTTTGTGACCCTTTTCAATATAGTAAGAAACATAAATCCTATTTTAAATCAGTTGGTAATGTCTCAACTACTGATGCGTTACAGGTAGTGCATATGGATCTCTTTGGTCCAACACAAACTAGAAGCATTGGGTGAAAATATTATGCATTTTTCTTGGTTGATGATTACACTAGATTTACATGGGTATATTTTCTAGCAAAGAAGTCTAAAAATTTCTATTATTTCAAAAGTTTTAGATCCCAAGTAAAAAATGAGAAAATCATTCCATTGAAAACTATTCATAGCGATCATGGAGGAGAATTTGTAAATTCTGATTTTGAATCTTTTTGTAGTAGAAAATGAATTACTCAAAACATCTCGGCACCCAGAACTCCTCAACAGAATGGTTTTGTTGAAAGAAGAAATAGAATTCTTCAAGAAATAACTAGAACCATGTTGAGTGAGTACTCTGTAGCCAAACATTTTTGGGTTGAAGCTGTAAGTACTACCTATTATACTATAAATCGTGTTCAGATTAGACCTTTTATTAATAAAACTCTTTATGAGTTATGGAATGGTAGAAAATCTAGACTGTCCTACTTTATAGTTTTTGGTTGCAAGGTATTCATTCTGAATACTAATGATAATCTACATAAATTCACACCAAAATCTGAGGAAGGAATTTTCATAGGCTACTCCGCAACTTCAATAGCATATATATCTTTCAATAAAAACACGTGTACTATTGAAGAGATAGTACATGTTAAATTTGATTAAAATGATCCTTTTGTTTTTATCCAACCCCAACCTCTATCCTTGAATGTGTTTCCAAAAACTGATTATCAATCTTTGATAGAAGATCCTTTTGATTAGGAAAATGTTCAAGAAGATACTACTAAAACATTTATCCCAGAAGATTTCCAACCCTATGTTGATGAATAGGTTTTACAAAACACAAATCATTTGTTTATGACGAATAATCCTAGTGATTGTATCATTGGTGATGTAAATCAACCTGTAAGGACTAGAATATCATTATGAAATAAAGTAGAAGATCTAGAATTATTTTTCCAATTAGAACCAAAATGTACTGATGAAGCTTTAGGTGATGATGATAGGATTAAATCCATGCAAGAATAACTAAATGAATTTGAAAGGAAAAAAGTCTGGGCCATGATTGAAAAACCTATGGAAACATCTGTTATTAGTGTAAAATGTGTATTCAGAAATAAATTAGATTAAAATGGAATCATTATAAGAAATAAATCTAGATTAGATGCTAAATTCTATAATCAACATGAAGTAATAGACTCTGAAGAAACATATGCTCCAGTAGCTAGACTTGAATCTATTCGTATTTTACGTGCCTTCAAAGAATTATTAAATTTCAAAAATTTTAAAATGGATGTGAAATTTTCCTTCCTTAATGGTTATGATAAATAGGAAATTTTTGTTGAACAAACTCTTGGATTTGAAAGTACACAACATCATAATCATGTTATTAGTCATACCAATGATTTTTATGGACTTAAACAAGCCCCTCGATCTTGGTATGATAGACTTCCATGATTTTTGCTTCAAAATAACTATGTTAAGGGAAATGTAGATCCAAATATTTTTATAAATAAAGATAAGAAAAATGTTTTTATTGTTCAAATTTATGTTGATGAAATTGTATTTGGTTCAACTCAGCAATATTTAACTGATTATTTTGTGGATCTAATGAAATCTGAGTTTGAAATGAGTGTGATGGGTGAGTTAACATTTTTCCTTGGTTTTCAAATCTCTCAAAAACAAGAAAAAATATATATATCCCAAAATAAATATATTAAATATATTCTTAAAATGTATGGATATGACAACACTAAAAGTATAATTACTCCCATTGGTAACTCAAACACACTTGATCTTGATGAAGCTGGGAAACCAGTATTTCAATCATCTTTTAGAGGTGTGATAGGAAGTCTAATTTACTTAATAGTTAGTCATCCATACATAATATTTAAGTATGCATATGTGAAAGATATCAGTCTGATCCTAAAGAATCTCATTTAAAGGCAGTGAATATAATTTTTCGCTACTTAAAGGAAACCATGGATTTACGACTCTTTTACACTTTCGGAAATGATTTTGTACTAAAAAGTTTTTCAGATGCAGACTTTGGTGGATGTATAATGGATAGAAAGAGTACATCCAGAACATGTCATTTCTTAAAATATTCATTAGTTTCTCGGTCTTGCAAGAAGGAACAATCAATATCACTTTCCACTTCTGAAGCTGAATATGTTGCAGCTGGATGTTGTTATGCTCATGTGGTGTGGATGCAACACAAACACACAGACTATGACTTGAGTATTACTAAGCCTCAAATTTTTTGTGATAAAATAATTCCCATTACCCTTAGTAAAACCATGCACATCACTCTTATTTAAAGCACATAGATATTAGGCATCACATTATTAGGGATAACACACTAAAATTTTATATTATTCTTCGATTTATCATAATGAAAGATCAAATTGCTGATATTTTCAAAAAATATTTACCCTCCGATAGATTTGAATACATAATACAGAAGTCAGTAATGATAACTATAAAGTAATACTCCTCAATTAACTGCCTGTTGAACAAATCTCCTTAATGTAATAAACTCAATTTCATAGGGGGAGTACATCTGTTTTTGATGTTTTAAAAATAATTGTTTTTCGTAATAAAATTTTTCATATTCGGTATTTCAAAATTTTTAATAATATAAATTTTCATAGTGGGTTTTTCAAAATTTTTCATAATGAAAATTTTCGTAGTTCGGTTTTCAAAATTTTTCATAATGAAAATTTTCAAAGTAGGTTTTTAAGAATTTTTCGTAATAAAAAATTTCGCAGTTGGTTTTTCAAAAAAATTTGTAAAGAAAATTTTCATAGTTGGTTTTTCAAATTATTTTCGTAATGAATATAGTTGGGCCTGAAATCTTCGAAATGAAAATAATTGGACATGAAATTTTTGCAATGAAAATATTCAGCCTGATATTTTTGTAATGACAATCTTCAGACATGAACTTTTTGAAATGACAATATTCGGACAGGATTTTTTCGTAATGGAAATTATCGGATTTGAAATTTTCATAGTGTAGTTTCTTTTTTGTATTCATGTTTTTTAATCCCAAGTTATCTAATAAGAATATTCATCAATATGAATAACCATCCTTGCAATCCGAAAGGTATGAATCATTCCTCAGTTTTTCGTAATCATTTTTAGTTATTTTTAGTTTCTTTTGTTTTTAAAATTTCATGGATTCTAGTTTCCTTAAATTTGAATGTTTTCTTTTTATAACCTCAAAATATCAGATTCAACCTAATTCTTCCTTATGACTATCATTTCAAATTTCTGATCAGATCTGAAGAATTCTCAACCATTGGATTCAACTAGGAAGTTCAATCATCGCTTCAATGCCTATATAAAGGGGATCCCCGATGGTTTTCCAACATTTGTTATAAATCTTGTGCGTGTCGATGCTCTTCCCCTCTACAATATACCATTCTGATTTTTTTAGAAATTATCTAGTCCGAAAGTCTGAAGAAGATCCTTCTAAAGACATGTCTACTGTCATGCCGATTGCAGAGTGGTAGATATATAGGGAGAGGTTTGTGCATCCGAAATTCTTCCTGAAATTTGATTCGATTTTTTCAAATAATATCAACCTCAATGGTTGGTAGAGTGTATCCATTTTGATGCCAAGGGCTCAAGATTATGTATATCCGAATCTCCTCAAAGAGTTTTATGAGTCAGCTTGTTTCTTTAAAGAAGAATGTAGAGAAAATTTCTCTTTTTAGAGTTATGGAAAGACATACAAACTCTCTTAAACCAAAGCTGCTAGCTTGGTGGGGCTGTCATATGATGGAGAAGATGAATTTTTCTCTCAAAAACCACTGGATGTTCAAGGAAGTTTCATCATGTTGAAGGATACAGAATGTCTTAGACTTACTGATTTCCAAACAACAATGATTTCCTATCTATATACTAATAATTGGATTCTACAGTTATGGGTTCAAGGTTTTATAGTACCGAGGATGGGTGATGAGGACACCCTTAAGAAAAGGGACATGTTCATATTGGATTTTTTTAGTAAACCTAATGAAGGTGAACCTCATTAAGTACATTCTCATCATGATACAGAACATCAGGAATGGGAATTTGAGAGCTTAGATTATTATGTATCCTACCCTACATTCCAAAATAATTGTTCGATGTCTTGAATCTTTCAAGATCCCCAGCAATTCCACACAGGGGAATTGAAAAGTAATGCTTATCAATGATGAAACCCTCAAGAGAATGAAGGTTGGTTTCTCCAAAGTGTCAAGTGAATTTTATGATCTACCTGATGATGAGGCAAAAGTCATTCTGGAAAATGATGAGAAATATGAACAATCAATGATGGATGGAAAGAAAAGAATGTTGAAGGAAGTGGAATTAGAAGAAAAAACCCATATGTCTAAGGAAGTCCAATCCACACCTCCTAAACCCAAAAACCAAAAAGCCTACCCAGATGTGGTGATATCAAAAAGGAGGGAGGATAAAAAAGAATAGAAAAGCAGGGGAGCCACAGTTTGGTTTGGATCCTGCTGAGGCTAAGTTCATGAACGAATCAGCTGCTGAAGAGCTAGAAAACCATGACAAAGAGTCGAAGCTCAAGAAGAAGATGGCATACGAAGAGAATGTGAAATATCCTTTAAAGGATATTAAAGTATCATCCAAAAAAATTCCCATACCGAAAACTTTTCTGGTGGAACCATCACCTGTGACTCTGGGTAAGAGGTCTATGACTCTAGAAAACCCACAAGTGAAGATTCTCGAAGAGAATAAATCTATAGAAGAAGTTCATGAAGCTGAGTGTAGTGGTGGCTCTGATGATGTGATTAAGCAGGTTGAAGAGTATCGTGAAATTGAATGTTCTTTAGAGAAATTGTAAATCCGAACATCTCATGATGTATCATCAAAACATGATACTCCTAGAGTTGATGAGAAGGTTGAATATGAGAATTTAATCGAGTTGTCTAAAGAAGAGAGTTATAATCATCACTTTATTCATTCTGAAGACATTTAGGTTGGATATGAGAAAGATAAATTTGATGAAGATCAGATTGTACAGTTATCCACAAGAGAGCATGAGTCTCCGGATGAAGTGGATATTCAAAAAATTGACAAAGTCAAACATGTGGTTGCCTATACTCGAACCAATGATATTTTTAGGAAAAATGAAGCTGGAGGATCCTCTAAGAGGAAGCTGGTAGAGCTAGACAAAGAACCATCTCCACGAAAAATGTCTGCTTCAGAGTCATTAGCTTTCGGACATGATTTTTTTGTTTAGTCCCTGAAGAAGCTGGTGGATACCATTACGATCATTCCTACAATTTATTATAGATTCCAGATGCTTTAGCACAACATGAACCAAAAATCAGACATTTTATCCATGCTGATAGAGAGGTGTGTTAATATTGAGGATGATCACAAGTATTTTCTTATCAATTATGAAGCCCACAAAAATTCTTGCAAGAAGATGACCAACTGGTCGAAGAAAAGTTTTGTTGATTCGGAAGAGCATGATCAATTTCAAATAGATGTCAATGATTCATTTGATACTGACGACTTGAAAATTAAGAATCTTACATATAGATTTGAAAAAAAGTCAACCCTTGAGCAGAATGTTTGGATTCAGGATGTCAAAGACCTGAATGGGAAATTGAGTTATGTTGTCCAAAGTTTGAAAACATAGTGTAATCTCCGCACCGAGATGGAAGAAAAGATTGTGATGAAAGATTATTTGTTGAAGGAATAGGAAGATGCCCTAAAGGCTCAAGAGGATTGAATCGCAGCCTTGGAAAAGAAAGCAGAGGAGTATCAAAAAGGGCTAATAAAGATGAATACAATTGTGAAGGAGCTGATGCCCAATGAAAAAGAACCAAAATAGACACAAATCCGATCTTTTGTTGTATTTTTTCCTTGTACTAATTCTTTAAATCGTAATGGAATTATGGTTGCCTTTTTTGGGTGTCTATACTAATATTTCAGGGACCATATTTTTTTCCATTCCCTCAAACTCATTTTGAAAATCACAATGGCGGAGAAGGAAAAATATTTCTTAGTATAAGAAGATATATCCCTAAGTAAAGGGGAGTTTATTTAATGGCGAATTCTCATTATGAATATTTCCATACCAAAGACAATGAAAATCCGTTTCTATAAATCTATAATATGATCATTAGTGTTCCAAAGCCTAATGTGGAGTTAGTCGTATTCATCTTATCCAATGTGAAAAGGGAGATATGTTTTATTTTCTAAGTCAAGAAATGTTTTTAAAATCCTTAAATTATTTTTCGTAAGGTTTTTTGTTCTTTCTAAAAAGGGAGTGATTGTTGAGTCAATAAGGTTCTACTTATGAATTTTCTATTCCTTCATAATTGGGGAAGATTTTAATGTCAATATGGTTTCCTTATGACATCATGATTACTCTTATTTTGAAAATTACAAACACCTTATCTTAAGGAAAATCTATTTTTACCCTATTTTTTTATTCAATAATGAAAAATTTCCTTTCCCAAGGAAATTTATCCTTACCATGTTTTAGATCATTTCTTATCCTGTCTATGTTAAAAAAACAGTGTCATGTCTCAAACCTCCGAATCAAATAATATTTAGATATGAAGAATTCTGTTTTAGGATCCAAATTCTTATTACGAACATTTATGAAGCTCGACACCAAATTCTAATTTTGAACATACATAAAGCTCGACTCCAAATTCTGATTACGAATTCCGGTTATGAACTTCTCTGAGTTATGACTCCGAGTTCTCTGAATAATGACTTCGAACTCTTATGAGTTCTAGATCTGAATTATCATGAACTCCGACTCCGAACATTGAAAGTTTAGGTTCTGAATTCTGGAGAATCCAGACTCTGAACTTCCCTAAAATTCTTACTCCGGAATTCTATAGAATTCAAGTTCCAAATTCCTTGAAAACAGAATCCGTGTATCCTTGTATTATAGACCCAGAATTCATTTTTGGTTAGACATCGAACATTCATTTACTTACATTCATAATATCATATTTTTGTTATTCTTACACTTGGTTATTAATAAAATGATGTCGTGATTTTAGTTACTCACTAACATTTTTTTGAGTGACACATGTACAGGTCCCTCTGAAATTCAAGGAAGAATATAATCGTTGGAGGAGGGAGCCGACCGTTCGAAATATTCCTATAAATTGGATCTCATTTGAAAACGGTTAAACACACTTGAAAACATCCTGAGAACTGTGATTACATGTTGTTGAAGTGATTTATAGAGAGAGAGGATTTTATAAACTCTCAAGCTTCATGCAGAATGTTTGAACAACTTGTTCAACATTTCCTACGTGCAGATTGGGTTCGTGCGACTCCAGTTGTTGTTGTGTACAACCGAGGGATTCTGGGATTAGTAAAACATAGGTTCCAAATACCTGATAGTTTTGGGCTTGCGGTTATTGCAAGACAGACTCTGATCATCGAATCGAGGGCTTACCCTAGTGTGGGTAAGATACAATTTCGTGAAAGTATAAATCAAGGGACCTTTATACGTGGTTGTTGGATACCCTTCTCTTTGGGTTAAATGATTTAGTACTTGTTAGTTGTTTTGTTGCATGTTTTCCATTGCATTTGTATTATTGAGGAAAGTATAACATTCTCATACTTCCATACACTTTTACATTGATTTTGATAGATTATATACACTATAAGATAGAATCTTAGTTGTTGGAATTTTTTTTATGTTTTATTTCCAGAATAACTTTTCCGGATTGAAGCTTGTTGTTAGAACATAGAGGAATTGTGAATTGACCTATTTAACCTTGTTAAACATAACAATCTTCAAAATTTCCAAAATATTTTTTAGAAGTATAAATCACCCACTATTGTATTTGAGAATCTCATGTTTTCATATTCGATCCAACATTTGGTATTATAGAGTATATCATACTTACATACCATCTCAAAGACGATTCCTCCTCCCCCACCAATGGGTGAGGAGCTAGCGTGGAAACTGTCATCCTCAGTGAAGGGAAGAGTGAAATGCCAGGTTTGGGGTTCCATTTCGAATCATATGGTTATTCATTATATCTTCACATAATGTTGCAATTTTTTCACACTTTTTTACATAAAATAACTATGAGTTGTTTTATCAAAATCCATGATTATGTCTCTATTTTGTCAGAAATTATTTTTCATTCAAAAGTTAGGATTTATAAAAAAAATTCCATTTTTTAAATGTTATTTTATTCTCATTTTATGGGAATTTATGTTAATTGTGTTATTGATTTTAAAACATTATTTAAATGGTTTTAAAATGATAATTTATACTTTTTCAAGGTTATCTTCAATTAAATAGCTTTTCTAAAGGTATTATATTGTCAAAAGTGATCATTCAAATAGAAATATAATATTTTTCAAAAGTAATATTTTAAATGAATTTTCAGTGATTTATTTACATGATTACATTGTTATTTTCACTAAAAATGATATTAAAAATGATTTATCAATATCATTTTCAATGAAAGGTTATTTTCATTAAAAATATTCCCTCCCATCATTCAAAAAAAATATCCATATAATATTAAAAAATTTCAAACTATTTTTTGTTAGTAGTGATATGATCCAAGGATACCATATATATTTATTCTCAGAATATTCAATGTTTTGATGACCTCGTGTTTGTAAAACCTTTTTATTTTCCATTTTCCAATAATAGTCCAAAGAGAAACCTATGAAAAAAATATATTTTACATATACTAATCACTTATCAATGATATTTGCATGAAAGTCACTTCTTTTCTGTTGTTTAATATAGTTATGAATGAATAATTAATTTTATTATTTTTTTATGAATATATAAAATTAATTTATACTTTATTCATGTTGTGGTTCATATAAATTACTTATATATTGTATTGAACATGATAGCATCAAGAACCCCATTATTGATTATATAATTGGCAGACCAGATATGTGATGGTGTGATAGTTACATATGAGATGATGTGTTAACCCAAATAACATCATTTGAGGTTGTTATAAATTACATGATGTGTGTACCCATATAGTTATCCAATGCATTGGGTGAATATTTCTATTAATTATTAGACAAATATCTATTGAACATGAAGTAAACCCCATTCCATAATTCAGGGTAGGAATGAGAAGTGGACTTAGATCTGTAATAAAGGGCTTTAAAGGGATGTGAAACCAGTTCATTAATACGAGGGTATAATAAGGTGTAAACACAATTCCATAATATACATTGATCATTATAATGGTCTTGATAGTGATATTCGATTAATATGGAAATGTATTTTCATTCTCATGTTTACAAAACAATTTTAAAACATCAATATTTTATAAAATATTTTTCCCAGATTAATTTTACCATTTTGATATTTTTTGATTTCCCACAACATTGAAGATTTTTTATTTTATAAAATAACGTTTTTTATTGAGTTATAAGAAAAACCATGTTAATTGAACACTACAGTGAACATTTATTATAGATTTTTTACCAAGGACATTGACATGGTTTATGTTACACTCAACCCCAAATTGGTATACATTATACACAACTCTGAGTTTCTAGAAATCATAATTTTATTGTTATATTTATTTAAATGATACCTTTACAACCTATACATTATAAATTATATTATAAATTGTAATAAAAACATTTAAATTTTATTTATAATGGTTTTATATAAATAAAACATATTTATAATGATGGATATAATTTTTCCTAAAGTCCTTATATGTTTAGAAACAATATTTTTCCAATCAAATTCTTTTAATGACTTTATATGAAAAATAATAAAATGAATTTCAGGATAATTAATAAATTTAGTTTGTCAAAATATTCTTCTTTCTTTTAATTTTTAATTTATAAATAATCTTAGTGTGATTTTTTTGGATTTTTTTAGAAACGTCATTTTTAGATAAATAGGGAAAATACATAATTTTAATACCAATATTAATTTTATTATAAATTATCTATAAGTTAAAATTAGGTTTTAATTTTTTATAAGTTTAATTATATCCTAATTTTATCAATAAACCCAATTTGTGTAATTGGAATCAATTTAAATTTGAACTTTTATATAAAATCTATGAAATGTTTTGAACTTTGTTATGATAAAAAAACCCACATTGTCGACTCGATTATGGGATTAAATTTAAAATTTTTTCTGCCACATTATATTCTAGGAATCTTTAAAAATCGATTAATTTTTTTTAATAATAATAATTTATAATTAATAATATTGTCATATTATTTTTTGACCAAAACATTAATTACAAGTCATTTAAATTATTGACAATTATTAAGAGAATAATTACCATAACAATGTAATAAAACATTGATTTAACACATAAATTGACCTAGAAATATAAAAAAGGTGATTTTTTTAGAAATACTTATTTCCCAATCAGTTTTTTTTCTAAATTTATCCATTATTGTATACACATCAAAGATGGAAAACATTGGTGGAATTCCCACTTAAATTATTTACAAGAGTGCCACTCCTCCACTATAAAAAGGCTTCATATCCTCCCACTTCCTCACACCTCTCAAAAAACATTATATCAGCCAATATATTCCATAATAAATTGTGATAATACCTCTAATACTTCTATGATAATCCATTTTCGTAGAATGAAATCCAATGATTCCCTTTGGAGTAATCCAAATGGAGTTACCCAAATAAGAGGTAACATTGTTTCTCGAGTTCTATTATGTAATTTCGAATATCTAATAGATAAAATAATATTGGTAACTTAATGTGTCAAAAAATCACTATACCTAAAATAATAATATTTTTCTATAATATTTTTTCTATATACACTATGATATACATCCATATAATGTGAATTGATTTTATTGTTTATGTTTACGGGGAACTACCACCTCACGAATGGATGATTGGTCATCTTTTCATTAACACTAGTCATGGTAAAAATTATGATCGTCACTTTATTTATAAATATGATATATTATATTTATTTTGTTTTTAATATTATGTAATTATTTTACATCATATATCTTTGAACATTAAAATTTATGTAAAAATGATAATTCAAATTGAGGAAGTGTGCAATACTGCCACATGAATGATATGTGATTAGTTCAGACACTATATGGAATGAATTATATATTTTGTTATGTAAACAAATATGATAAATGTGATATAACAATTATAATATAATTAATATATATATATATTACATTTACTCTTTTACTTTAAATAATACAATTATAAAAAAATGTTCATGTGCACTTACTACTTACAGTCTCCTTGAATGGTGTATTTCATTACATACATATATATTATATATATTATTAAAATATAAATATAAGGAATTTAAAATATATATAAATTATTTTTACATTATTGAAACCATTATATAATTTAGCTACAAAATATATAAAAAATTATGAAAAATTTGAAACACTTAGTGAATATTACACAAAGTGAAACCTTAACATGTAATTAATTATATGAGGGATATGTAATTTCATAATAAAATAAATTATTATATTATATATAATAATTTACTTATGTAAAATAATTATATTGAGATGACATTTTTTATATAGGAATATTTTAGTTGTTTGAATAGAGTGAAGACATAAGGTAAGGGAAATTCCACGTATCTATTTATTTCTGTGTGATAGTTTGATTTTACACCAATATTTTTTTTTAATTTATATAATCCATGGAATGAATTACATGACTTTGGATGTTAATTTTTGTCTATTTTTAAATCCATTCAATGATATTTCTTTCATGGGGGATATGCAACAATTTATATCAAAATCGATAATGTAATATTGTATCAATTTTCCATCACTAAGACACATGTCAGGTTATGCACGTATAGTTTCCATGTGTTGTATATAATTCATTTTAAATGTTACATAGTGAATCTTATATATTTTCCATTTATTTTATATATTTCCTATATTATACCTTTGTTTTATATAATGTCTTATGTTATGATGTTTTTTTTGGTTAATGATATGTGAGTATGAATAGATAAATTGGATGGTTCTGATTACATGAGAACTCATTATGGATATGTTGGCATGTAGATCATGATTATCATGGATGAAGAAAATTATTTTTGGGATTTATGGAATATATCCAGTAACCTATAGAATAATGTATCATTAATGATTTCCAAAATTATTTATGGTAATTAATGTTTTAATAATGAAAATTTACCATGAGGGAATTTAAATGTTTGGAATGTGATAACAAAGTGACACTTTGTGATGTATGGGGAGTCAATTTTAATTTAATTTCATTAATGAAATTTTAATGTTTTTGATTTCCACATTTCTTATGTTTCATAATGTTAATATTTCATGAAATTATTAAGTTAAACATCATAAGACATATTTATGTATTGAGATTTTATTGAAACTGTTAGTTAAAAAAATTAGTGAATGACTTTATTTCAAGGTTTTCCATCATATTTATTTTGGAAATTATATTACTCGAGTTATATAATGGTATATAATGTATTTGGGTTGAAAACCAATCATTTCAATCCATTTCATTGGTCTTGTACCCTCGACCTAAGGATGATAATGGATTCAATCCTTCCACTGACCTATATTGTGTCAATGTTTATATATTATTATTTTTTCTAAATATTTACTTATAATGAAACAATATTTTTACTTTTTTATGTTTAGAGATTAATGTATTAAAAATATTGTTTTTTAAGACTATTAATAGATACATAATTATTCTTTTATAATCCTTAATAACATCTCAATTTGTATTTTTGTTCTTCTGACATTAATGATTATTTCCCGATATACACTTCGTGATGAAATGGATGAATTAGAATTAGTTAAAATATAAACAAAAGAATGATATATTATTTATATAAATCTATCACGTATGTAAATTTCATTATATTCTTACTCAATAAAATAATTACTCAAGGATTGGATAATTATAAATTGAAATGTTTTTTTAATTCCTTAATTTTATTATATCGTAGGGCCTTACAAATCATCACAAGTTTATCATATTTAGGTCCTCAAAATTTCATTGATCTTTAACATGTTTTTGATTGATGAACTAAATCAATCCCTCTAAATATTTATGTTTTCCTTATATGATCAATAATCACTCTGATCATATGTTCCTTAATGTATAATAATAGTTATATGTTATATTGGGTAACTATAAAGGTTCCAAATTTACCTTTTATTGTAAATTTTAACATTCACTCTTACGATGAGGGTTTATAAGAATGAAACATTTAAATAATAAACCTTTTATAACATTAATGAATTTCAATGCTGAAATTGATTTTAAAGGGGTATTATATAACACCATAATATTTTTAGCATCAAATTTTCAAATTAATTTAATCTTTTTGATATATTTCATTTCACACAACACTTAAAGTGGATTATTTTATAAAATAATTATGTTTGGATTTTGTAATATGAAAAACCATAATGATCTTGAAATAAAAATAAAAGATAAATATGATTATGTTTTATAAGGTATATCTACATGGAATATGTTTAACATAACACTGACTTCACATATATTACACACTATATTAATTTTTTATCAGACATCATTTTTTATTATAATTATTTAAGCAAGATAGTTATAACCTCTCAACTAAACATCATAACATATAAATTAATAACTAAAATTAAAATATTTTTTATAATGGTTTTATATAAAAAATTGAAATTTATTATGAGAGATAATATATTTTTTAATTTCCTTAATGGTTTTAAAATAATATTTAGTCGAATGAAATTATTTTATTGTCCTTTTGAAAAGATAATATAATTAATTTTAGAAAAATTTTGAAATTTAATATGATAAAATAAACTACAATTTTTATTTAAAAATTCAAAAAAAATTTATGGTTACTTTTTTGGTTTTTTATGAAAATCAACATTTTTTATGAATAGTGAAAATACTAAACATTAATTGCAATATAGTTTTTCAAAAAAAATTTATAAGAATAATTTATATTTTAATTTAATTAAGCTATTTAATTATATCATATTTATTTAAATCAACCAGATTATGGTAATTTTAATAAATTTCAATTTAATATCTAATATAAATACATATGAATTTTTTCAATATTTTTATGTTAAGAAACCCACATTGTAGACCCGACTGTGAGATTAATTTTAAACTAATTTCATCCACTTATCTTATCTGTAATTTGGAGAACATTATTCTATTATTGGAATTATCATTATTTATAATGTCTAATATGGAACTATTAGTTATTGATCAAAAATATTAATGAACGTGTTTAAAGTTAATATTGATGATCATGAGATAAATTAACGTATCAAAGGAATAATCTAAAAATTATAGAAAAACGACCTAATAACTTGTCCAACATCTATTAGATGGAAATATTTATACTATTCCCACCCCTTTCTATAATTTTTCCGTTATTTGTTATGCATGCAACATGAAAAATGTGGGTTGAATTCACATTTCAAATATTAAAAAGAGTTCCTCTCCTCGTCCACTAAAAAAAAGAATCCTCTCCTCCGACTTCTTCAGACCTCCTTGGACCATTTTGATAGACCATTATATTCCCAAATATCTCATACCCCCCCCCCACCTTCATCCTCTAATCCCCCCTTGGAAGAAAATCTATCCATCAAATATGTAACATCCCAAATCTGGGTGCCACACAATGGGTGCCCGGAACTCGGTTGGTCACTTGACCTGAAACGTATTTCCCCAAACGCAACAGGCTGCGGACTAGCAGCGAAGGACTAGAACTTATAGTGGGGAAACTATGCCCTCAATTTTCGAAGTGTATAGTAGTAGAATAAAATATATAATCATACCCAAATGTAATAAGTAGACAATATACAACAGAAATGGACAACAGAAGGGAATAAGAAACTAGCAGTCATATATATGATGATGCAATATGTCATATTTCTTTGAAAGAAGTCAAAACAAGAAAAACTTCAATCATGTACTATATAGTGCAATGTACTAAGTACAAAAAAGAAAAACTAAAACAGTGTAACATGAACTCAGTAGCATCATATGACAATGCTCGGTCTCATGCTCTCCTACTCTTCTGCCACAATCATTTACCTGTGTAGGGACCCTTTCCCTTGTCAACACCTGCAACAATATAATCTCTTTGGGCCCGAGACATGACCCAAACAGGGTGTGAGAAATAAATCCCCATAGGCAAACACCAAAGGCCCGTTCCACACTGTGAGTGAAAATGTTCCACAATAGTGTGAAATAATAAAATACAGTATAATATGAATTAATAAAAAGAAACTATCTCTACCAGTTACATTGCCATTTTGAAATTTTTTATCAATACCAAGATTGTTCTTTAGCTTGGTAGGTACAACATAAGAAATCACCATAGTGAATATTCCAGTAAACATTGTCCTCAGACATGCAAATCCTTACCCTCAGGTAAGAAGAATCGAACCCCTAGAGGTGGCTACCCACAGTCATAATGAATATTGACCTCATGCATACGAGATATTGCCCGAAGGCAAGGATGTAACAGCCCACAGGCATAAGAAATGTTCCCCATAGGATAAATAAAACACTGCCCTTAGGCTAGACAAAACACTTCCCTCATTAATTGAATATGTGAAAAATTATTTGATCTGAGCCCAACGCACAAACAAGGAATCATATATGATTCCCCTCACGAAAACTCATAACATGATATAATCACGGCATACCCACGGGTACCATATCCAAATGGCTAAACAAGGAAAATGCACCCACGGGGTGGCCCGAGATCAAAGCCACGATCCCAAACATCAGATTATACATGTTCATTTGATTACCTATGAAATTCTAGATATCATAACTAGAAAGGACTCAACCACATGACACCTCGAACATGGGTTCTTGGTACCACGATAAAAAAAATCAACTCGACAATTGTAAATAAGCACAACAACTCCTACATTGATATCGTCTGATCTATATATGTGAAAGGAATCTCCCAAAACAACCATGAATGACATAGATCTGGGATAGAATTTTGCCCATTAAAACTTAAATAACTTCCCTTAGGGATATAATTGAGAGGACATACTCCAGGAGAGGGAAGTCCTTACATGCGCGGTCCAAAAAAGATTGATGACAGAAGAAACGGAGTTCTGGCGTGCGATAGGGAGCTCTTTCTAGAATTAGACTCCTCTCTCGATATCCAAATGAACATGTTTCCTCTTCTTCTAACTGAGGTGGCTACGTCCCATTTATAATGAAAAAACATAACTACACAGCATATACTCTCAAGTACACTGTGTGTACTATTTTTTATTTATTACTCTGGAGGCTACTTTTCACAGTTTCCCTATTCATCTTCTGAATGATTACATGACGTGTATATACCAAGTACACGGTGTGTAGTCATTTTTTACCCCCTGAACCGCCGACAAGCCTACTCATGCTGTGTTTTCATCCCACATAGCCAATGTTCATGGCATGTATATGAAAGTACACGACTTGTATTTTGTTTTTATCGACAAACCTATGCACCCTATATTTTCATCCCACATAGCAGAATTACACGGTGTGTATACAAAAATTACACAGCGTGTACCGATATAATTGGGATTTTTCCCACATATAAATTGTTTTCTCAAAAACACTTATGGAAAAAGGGAACAAACATGTTCCTCAAAAATGAGAATCAGGTTCTTAAAACCATCCCCCCATAAAGAAATTAGTACTTGAATTTCCCTTCCACATGTCATGAAGATAAAGCTGAGAACAACTCTGTCCACAGAGCACGTATGTCGGTCTCCACCTTCTAGGTTTCATCCTATACTCGTCCATGCTGCAATAGCACCCGTATGAGAGGAACTGACCATCCTCGGTGAACCTATGTGTTCCTATCAACAATACAAATCAAATGTTCCCCAAAGGATGCATCATCCTTAAGTTCTCCCACCTCGGGCTATAAATTGTGAGTTAATTGAGAGTGATAACGACAAAACTGAGATACATGGAAGACATCGTGCATGGCTCAATACCACTGTGGTAACTGCAACTGATTGGAAACCGGCCCAAATCTCTCCTGAATCTCAAACGACCCCACATAACCCTTTGAAAGTTTACACTATCTCCTGATCTGCATGTGTCCCAACCACGGGGAAACACACAAGAAAAAACTAATCCCTAACCACAAACTCCAAGGGCCATCTGTGAAAATCAACATAATATTTTTGATGAGACTGTGCAATAGAAATCCGCTTCTGAATCAACTGGACTTGTTGTGAAGTCTCCTGAACGAGACGTTGTCCCAGTAAAGCTGCCTCATCTTTCTCCAACCATCACAAAAGTGATCGATAAGGCTTACCACATAATGCCTCGTATGGTGACAAATTAATAGTTTTTTGAGGTTATTATTGAAGGAAACTCTACCAGGGGTATGTGCATCTCCCAAGAGCACCCAAAGTCTAGGAGGCATGCACGCATCATGTCCTCTTGCATCTATATTGTACGCTCTGACTGGTCATCAGTTTGAGGGAGGTAAGATGTGATCAGAAGCACCTGTGTACCATGTTCCCCCTGAAAGAACTGCTAGAAATGAGATGTAAAACGAGAGTCCCTATCTGAAATGATTGAACAAGGGACCTCATGGAGATGCACTGCCTCTCAGATATTCAACATCCCGAGCTCATCAACACCGAAGGTCTCCTTGATCGGAAAAAAGTAATCTATCTTCAAAAGTCTGACCATAACAACCCATATGGTGTCATTGCAACGGGGTCACCTCAGCAACACAGTCACGATGTCCATCATGAAATCATCCCATTTCCACTCTACAATGCGTAACTATTGTAACAGTTCGGATATCCTCTGATGCTACACCTTCATATACCGATAGGTGGAACATATCATAACAAAACTAGATACCTCTCTCTTCATACCTAGCCATCAATACATCTATCTCATGTCCTGATACATTTTGGTAACTCCAAGATTCACTGCCAATGCTAAATCATGAAATTCCCGCATAAACCCCTCACGTATATCCCATGTATCCCATACTCGTCCAGGGATACGCAGTACCTCATCATCACCTATCATCCAACCAGGAGGAGGGTCCTCACATGCTACCAACTCTCATAGAACTATGCCTTATGAATCTGTTAGCTGTATCATCCTCATTCAATCAAGTAAGGTAGAAGTCAAAAATAAGGATGAAAGATAGGGTTTCCCCTTACTATCATGCAACTCCAAATCCATATTAGAGAACAAAGCCATAAGTTGCCACTAACCATGGGTTGTGTTCACTTCATATATCTAAGTCCTACTACTTACCGCATCAGCTACTGCATTACCCTTACCAGGTGTATATGCAAGATCATAGTCGAATGACTGAAGGTATTCCACCCACCTTCACTGTCTCAAATTCAGGGCATGTAGGGTAAAGATATATTTAATACTATTGTGTTCTATAAACACCACAAAATGTTCTCCCAAGATATAATGTCTCCAACAACGTAACACATGACCGAATGCAGCCACATAGAGATCATGCATCGGGTAATTCCTCTCATGTGGCCTCAACTGCCGAGACCCATACGCCACTACTCGATCACCTTTCATCAACACTGCTGCCAACATAATTCATGATGCATCATAGTAAACTGTATAGCTCTTACCATGATCTAGAAGTATCACGACTAGTGCTAATGTCAACATTTCCTCCAGCTACTTAAAGACGTTCTCACATGCTTCTGACCAAATGAACATCATACCCTTCAAAGTCAAACTCATCAACAGCGCAGCTAAGCGGGAGAATTCATGTATAAAGCACTTGTAGTAACCAGACAGCCCCAAGAAACTCTGTATTTCAAACATGTTCTTAGGATGATCCCAGGAAACTATTTCTCTCACTTTCTCTAGATCTACCGCAACTCTAGCTTCTGAGATAATATGACCCAAGAAGTGAATCTGGTCCATCAAAAAGTGGAACTTTGAGAGAATAGCATATAATTGATACTCTCTCAGTGTACTCAGTACGATATCAATATGGTTGGCATGGTCATGTCGAGTGTGAGAGTACACCAAGATACCGTCCATGAAGACAACCAAAAAAGAATCCGAATAAGGGTGGAACACCCGATTCATTAGAGCCATGAAAACTGCTGGTGTGTTCGTGAGTCCGAACAGCATGACCAAGTACTCGTATAGACCATATCTTCCCCGAAAGGATGTAAGTGGTATGTCTGATGGATTAACACACAACTGATGATATCCAGATCTCAATTCAATCATCGAGAAAACTCGTGCTCCTCAATGTTGATAAAAAAGATCATCAATCCTTGCTAAGGGATATTGGTTCTTAACCATCAACTGGTTCGGTTTCCAATAACCCACATAGAGTCTTAGGGTACCGGCTGACATCTTCGTAAACAGAACAAGTGAACCCCAAGGATATGTATTGGGTTTGATGAATCCCATTTCCTGTAAATCCTCTAGATACCCCTTGAGCTCATGCAATTATGGTGTATCCATCCTGAATGGACCCCAGTTTTGCTCCTGGAAGAATCTCAATAGAGAAATCCACCTCTTGATCCTGAGGTTGACTTGAAAAGTCATCATGAAATACATCCCTTAAATGATCAATTGCAAGAGGGAAATCTGTCTGACATGTTTCCCAGTCACCCAGTTATAAACTCGCAATCTGGGTTGTCACTCCACCTCTCCCACGATACTCGGGTCCAGCTCAGCTCACCTGGACATCCCATTCACCCTTGTATTGGAACTCTCTATCCTCTGGTGACGTGAAACTCACCCTGCGACGATAGAAATATATAAAGGCTCAAAAGGGTACCAACCAATCCATTCTGAGAATGAAATCATAGACTATAATCTCTAATACATAGAGGTCCCAAACAATGTGACACCCACCAACCTCTAGGGGTACTCAATGCACTGATGCACACCTGTCGTTCTCATTCTAAATAGAGTTTCAAACATCATAATATCCGTATAAGAAGAAACACAGAGCCCATGTCTCTCCACAAAGGGCCCAGATATAATGCTATGTGTAGCACTAGTATCTAAAACTACTGAATATAAAACAGAAGAAACTAGAATAGTACCTATGACAGTGGAAGGTCATAGATCCTACTCAATATGGGTCTACTACACTGCATATGCCTACACAGTGCCATGACCATGCAACATAGCTTGGCTGCCCTGAGCTGACCTGCCCTACTGTTTTTGAGATCCTGGTGTTTGGATACTATGGCCACAACCACCAACTTGTCATGTACGTCCTGACATATTCCAAGTCCGTGTCTAGTGAGAAGGTGATGGCCCTACTCCTGCATGCAGAGTGTGCACAGAACCCCTATCAATAATCACTGGTGGAAACTCCCAGCAAAAACGCTGAAGATAACCTATCCTACTGCAAGATCGTCACTCCACTGGGTCACGTGGACACTGAGGACTCTTCTACGCCTCTTTACCTAACTGGTAGCAGATGACCTGGCCAACTGACGAATTCATCTAGCTAGTACAACCACCATTAATGAAATCCATCTACCTATTCCTCTTTCCAGTAGAAATAGTACCATGAAATGGTGTTGAACCGCCATGGTTCGCACCACTAGCTTCACGCAGGTTCCTCTCAGTAATCAATTCCTGGTTCACAATATCATGCACTGTGGGAAACATAAAAACAATCACCAGTGCTCGGATGTCATATCGAATACCATATTTAAATCTTCTAGCACTCAACATCTCTTCACCCACCAGAACAAGTGAAAAACCCTATAGCTTGGTAAAGAGGACAGAATAGTCCATCACTGAAATGGCGCCCGGATATAGATTCATGAACTCTAAGGATCGATCTTCCCTTAGCATCTATGGAATGAAAATTTCATAGAATACTGCCTTAAAATCTTCCCACGCCATGTCTTTGTGACACTCATACTTGTTGGTAACAATCCACTATCTCCTGGTATAATCATGCACCATGTGATTAGCGAGCTTGACCCTCCTCCCACAAGGCGTATCTAGATTCTCAATGATCGTCTTCATTGAATTCTGCCATGACTATGTAGCATGTGGTCCTTAATACCCAGAAATCATAGGCACATGTTGCTGTTAGATTATATGCGTGATCCCTTCCATAGATGTGTCAACCTACGGTGGTCCCTGGAAGGTCTGCATGAACCACATGAATCCTCCATGGAACTACGCATATGTGCCTACATCCTGTATGATGGTAGGCACCACATCGGGCACTGCTGGAGGATCCATCTATAGCCCATGGCCTACCATATCTGGAGTATAATCATCGTCAGTCTCTTGGAAAAAAACGCGGGGTCATCTCAGTGGCATGACTCTACATGGTTATACAGACACCGTAGTTTAATTTACTGTCAAGGGTCTTTTGTTCGTTTAAAATTGCCCATACAAAAGGGAATGAAAAACAAAAGAACATTCAAAAAGGTGACTACAAAACATGTATAAACTCCACACGGTGTGTACCCTTAAACTCTTACATGGTCGTGTTTTGATGACGGCTTGGGCGTGTCTCAACCCTAGATACATGGCATGTTGCACCCACACACAGTGTGTACACCACATTGTTTCCACAGACACATGGCCAAATCCACATGGTCTACCATCGGTCAACACTACACGGCGTGTCCCACAGGTACACAACGTGTACTAGAAAAGGTAACACTGACCTGTGCTATTAGTGACATGACCATCATACCCAAGTTACAGGACATGTCGTGTTCCAGAAGAAAAAGAAATGTACTATGAAGACCCAACCGACCCATGTTGTTAGCTACACAGCCGACCACATGATAGACAGTACATGGTGTGTCCCATACGGGCACATCTTGTACAAGAAAGGATTTCGCCGACCAGTGTTGTTAGCTACAGGGACAGATCCCAAGATTAAACTACATAGTGTGTGAGGAATTGAAACATCATGTATACGGTAAGATTTCTCTGTCTGTGTTTTTAGTCACATGGCAGACACATGGTCAACATGACAGGTCATGTACAATCGGTACACGTCGTGTTCTCTCGATAGTTTTCACATCCCATGTTACTGCCTACAAGGCCAATGACACTGTTATATACTACACAACATGTATTTAATTTTTTTTCATTTCTTCCTGAACAAACTAGTACAGGGCGTGTGTTTATGGAACCACACGCCGTGTTGTCATGGTTTTCAGACATTAGACCTTAGAAACTACTCCAGAGCCCCTTTTTCCTTAAATTTCAAGCATCAGTATGCCAAATTCCAATCCTTGGGGGACCGTACTCCCCGCGAAACAATGTTTAGAACCCGACCATTCACATTATAGTACAAAATGCACGAAAATGCTGGATCCTGATCTGCTGAATTCCTGACCAAGAGAGCTCGTACTTCTCAGGAACAAATGTTTAGAGTCCAAAAAAACCAAGCATAACATGTACCAATACCCTATCAATAGTAGGAGTATCTGACAAGGTACCTATCCCAATAACATGCATTTTCTTGCACATCATCTATCACAAAAACATGAAATTTCTAATGCACCTACATGGAATGGAAACTATGCATGGCATGTTATTCTATCATGTGCCTAAATGATGCATAGAATGGCATAAACTCATGTCATTGGGTTGCAACTAAATAGAACCCTGGTATAAAATATAAAAACAACACCCCATGTGCATCACCCAACATTGAAAACAAATCAACTGTAATGTGTAAAATCTGTAAAATTACAAATTGAGGTAAATTAGCTTTTCCCTGTACACGGTTTAGCTACTCCCGGGCACAGTTTATTACCAAATACCATTTCCTTCCTATCCCTGACTATAGGCTCCAAAAATTTAGTCAAGGAAATGAAATACCTTTGATACCACTTTGTAACGTCCTGAATCCAGGTTCCATACAACGGGTTCCACGAACCCAGTTGGTCACATGACATCAACTGCATTTCCACAAAAGCCAAAGGGTGCCGACTATCATAGAGGGCCTAGGTCTGATAGTGGTGAATCTATTCCCTTAATTTTCGAAGTGTTGATCAGTGGAATAAAATATATAATTATACCCAAATAGAATCAATATAAAATATAAACATGAAATGGAAAACAGAAGGAAATGATAACCAATAGTCATATATAATATGATGCAATATGTCCTATTTCTAAGAAATTAATCAAAAGAAGATACCCTGTAATCATGTATAATACAGCACAATGTACCAAGTACAACAATGTAAAACTAAAATAGTGCGACAAGAACTCAGCAGCATCGCAAGCCTATGCTCAGTCCAATGCTCTCCTACTCCTCTAAAACAATCTTGTACCAATGTCGGTTCCATTTATCTTGTCAACACCTGCAACAATATAATTTGTTTGGGCCCAGGACATGACCCAAATAGGGTGTGAGAAATAAATCCCAGTAAGCAACCACCAAAGTCTCATGCCCAACTGTCAGTGAAAATGTGCAATAGTAGTGTGCAATAATAAAATGCAGCAAACTAGGAAGTACTCAAAAGTAACTATCTCTACTAGTGACATTTCCATTTTAATAATTATTTATCAATTCCCATCTTGTGATTTATCATGGCAGGTATAACATAAGAAATCACCACAGTGAATATTCAATTAAACATTGTCCTCAAACAGGAAAATCCTTACCCTCAGGAAAGCAGAATCGAAACCCACAGGTGACTAACCACATGCATAACGAATACTTCCCTCTAGCATACAAGATACTGATCGCTGGCACAGAAGTTATTGCCCACAGGCACTATAAATGTTTCCTAGAGGCTAAATAAAACACTTCCCTCAGGCTAAATAAATGCAACACTCAGGCATTGTATAAGTGAACATGTATTCGGGCTGATCCTAACACACAACCAAGAAATCATATATATTTCATCTCAAGAAAACACAGAACATTCTATAATCACGAAATACCCACGGGTACCTTTTCCAAATAGCTAAACAAGGGAAACACACCCATAGGGTGGCCCTAGATCAAAGAAACCATCCCAAACAACAGTTTATACAAGTTCATCAGATTACCTATGCAATTTTAGATATCATAACAATCCATGTATCAACCATACAATAGCCCCAAAATGGTTGTGTGGTACCACGATACACAAAATCAACTCGGCAGTAGTAAATAAACACAAGACCAAATACCTCAATCTCCTCTGATTGATATACCTGAAAGACGACTCTTGAAACAACCAAGAACGATGTAGATCTGGGATATAATATTACCCATTCAAATGTAAAAAACATCCCGTAGGAAATGAATTGGGAGTAAAGACTCAAGTTAGGGGAATAAATTACCCATGGTATCCAAACGAGATTGACGGCGGAAGAAACAGAGTTCTGATGTGCGATATGGAGCTCCTACAAACCTCGATATCTTCTCCAGAGCTCCAAATGAACTCACTACCTCCTTTGCCAAATGAGGAGTCTACTGCACATTTATAACGAAAAAAACATAACTACATGGCGTGGACTCTCAAGTACATGGCATGTACTATTTTTTTAACTGTTACTCTGGAGGATACTTTTCACCGCCACCTTGTTCATCTGTCGACTGATTACACGGTGTGTACATACTAATTACATAGTATGTTGTTAGTTTTTACAACCTTAACCGCCGACAAGTCTTTGTGTCTTGTGTTGTCATCCCACGCGGCCAATGTAAACAACATGTACATTAAAGTACACGGTGTGTAGTTTTTCTTACCGACAAAACTGTGCGCCCTGTATTCTCATCCCACATAGCTGAAGTACACGTCGTGTATACAAAAAGTACACAGTGTGTACCCATAAATTTGGGATTTTCCTACATTTCCCTTGTTTTTTCAAAAACACTTAAGGAAAAAAGGAACAGAAGAAACCCATACCTTATGAATAAGAACCGGGTTCTTACAGAATCCCTTTGGTGTGAACAAAAAGTAGATACCCAAAAAAGATGTAATATCAATCCTTAAGATTTTTTATATTACATCCATTATCCTCCTCCTAAAAATTTATTATTAATTAAATGTATAAAAAATATCCTATAAAATCTATGACGACTCAATGATTAATTTTTATACTAATAATTACACACATTTCCATATAATGGGTAATGAACATAATGTTTAACTAAATGGAGAACTACCGCCTCACGAAACGATGATTGTTTATTTTTTATTTTACCACATCTCATAGTGGACATAAAAAAGGATAATTTTTATATATGTGTTATATATTTAATTTATTATGTCTTAATGAATATTTAATTATTTTCATACAAATATAATTATACATTACACTTTCTATAATTTGTTATTTTTTATTGAGGAGGTGTGGGCTACCACACCTTAATGTTTTTTGATTCATTCACGCACTATAGGGATTGTATTAAAGATGTGTATTGTAAAAATATATGATATATATGATATAATAATTATATTTGAATAATTATATATATATATATATATATATATATATTCTATTTACCCAATTTTATTCAATACTATAGTAAAATGGAAACAGTGTTCTTGCGTACGTACGACCTACCTTATCCATGAAATTTGTATTCAATTTCATACATCAATATTCTATAGATTATTATAATACCCATATAAAATTTATAAAATATATATTAATATCATGGTATAAATTATGGATATTACTATATAATTATAAGGGTAATTTTTTTTAAAATTTTGGATCATGCGAAAAACAAAGAAGATATTACCTGATGTGAAACCATAATATTGAATTATAAAAAAATAAATTTATATAATGTTATAATAAAACCATATATGTTAGTATATATATGAGTAGTATTCTTTAAAATATGTATAATAAATTTATATTTATTATATAGGAATATAGTTTGATTACGAAGAGATTCAACACACAAGGGAAGGGGAATTTGATATAACGTATTATTTTCATGATATACTTTCTTTGAACACCAATATTTTCGTTTCTGTTGTGTATATACTACCATTTAATGTATTATTTGATTATTATTTTTAAAGAAATGTTAATTTAATATATATTCTATGATATTTATTTCATAGGGTTTATTTAACAATAGTTACCAAATTGGTAAATCATTTTTTTCTTAATTATTCATATTTGATTAACATGTGATGGTGTGCACCTCTATTTCCCATTATGTGAATATACTTCTTTTCAAATGTTATATCATGATTACACTAATTTTCAATATATTATTCGCTTCATGTAATTTAGTTTTATCAAATTGCTATATGGTTAAAATTTTCCATGTAAAAAGTGTTTAATGAAATAATCTCATCACTTTTTGATATTGTTTATGTCTGTGCATCCATTGTTGAAATATTACGATCCAACCATCCAGAACAGTCATTGACTTTATTCACCTTGTTTTATTCATTATAAATTATTTTATCTGCACCATTATTACATATTTGGTACATAATATAGTTAATAAATTTTTCTCTTGAATTCCTTACTTTAGAACTATATTTGGTAAAAAATATGTGTTCTTTCAAACTGTGTCTTCAGAAAACATTTTCCTACTATATATATATAATTTATTTTTAAGGAATTTTTTTTTCAATTTTTTTATATTTTCGTTAAATATTTTCATTTTATTTTTCAATAAATTTTGATCAAAACATTTTTATGAATCTTTTATAATTTTTCAAGGAAAAAGCTATTAAAAAGTATTTCAAGACTCTTTTATATATTTTATGTGGAAAAAAATTTCAAATTTGTTTTCACGTTATCATTATATATTTTTTTAAAAATGACTCCAAAATGGATTCGTGTATTTCATTATATATTTTAAATTTTAGTCCGATGAAAATGGTTTTGAAATGGTTTTATATTTTATCGTTACTTTTTGAAATAAGAAAGGATATTTTCCTCAAGAAATTTTTTCCAAATATAATTCCATGTTATTTTTACATCTATGTCAACATTGGCTGATGTTCCTCATTCTCTTGTATCAAATGATCCCAAGATTCTATTCAAATTATTTTTTAATTGTTTTATTTCTTGATCGAAAGATCCTTATGTCAATTGTTTATCTTCCACCTGTTATATGCTTTTCAAACTCACGTCATTTCAAGGATAATTATTTGATGAATTTTTAATGATTTGTTTCTATTTTATATTGGTTATGATGTAATGATATTTTAATAATACCCATTCCATTTCATGTGTTATGATTTGATATTTATATAATCTATTTGTATGGGTCGTGATATATGATTTATTACCTTAGATAACTCCTATATATGAGTAACTATTTAATTGATAGGACCTATATATCTCTCCAACATCTTGGGTAATGATATGTTTTATATGAGATAAAATGTTACACATGTTTTTACCAAATATAGAATACTTGAAGTTACATGGTTTGTATCACAAATCATAAAAGTAACAGGGTATATGGGTTGTATCCCAAGCCGGAAAAGTGAAGTTAGACAGGTTGTATCAAAGAGTAAAACCAATAATGAAACTAGGTTGTAGTCCAACCCAATGATTAAAAGGTCACATTGGTAGTAATGCCATGCCTGTAGTAGCTACACAAGTCATTATCCCAAGACTATAATGTTATAAAGGTTTCGGTATGTAGCATTGACATATGATTTCCTATTATATAATTTATTCGATAAATTCTATGTCTTATTCCTATGTTATGAAATTTAGGATTATGATATTTATTTCTAAATGATTTGTGTCTATTGAACTACCAATATTTTTTCCCTTATTCTAGTTTATGATCTTTGATATGCATGGAATGTTATTCTATAGTTCTTCCCACATTCTCATACCCATATACTCTTGTTTAGGCTTACTTTTATCCCTTATTTACCCATACCAACAATCTAGGCTCACCCATTTTTCTACTTCATTCCAATGGTTATGAAGATATAAATTGTGTATGATGTGTCATGGAAGGGTTATAGTTATGAAGAACATAGTGTGAGATAATATATCTCCCTTTTGTAGTATTGTTTATTTTTCGTTATATCAGAAGGCATTGTACTGACAAGGGTAGTGGGTGTATGTTTGATTAATGTTTAATGTATTAAACCGAATATATGTTATGGTAATGGATAATAATATAGGGTTTATACTACAATTCAATGTATTATTCCTATGATATTCACTCTTGTATTTTGATCTTAATTACTTAATGAATCATATACTATAAGCATCTAGTATTTATTCCCTTTATCCCATTTATGATTTTGGATATTTATGCAATTCTCTACAAATGGTATTATAAAGGTCACATAACCTTATATTCATGTTAAGTGTGTTTATATCATTAATTTACCCTTACTGAGCATATGCACTAACACGTTATTATGTTTCCTTTCCCAAGGTTGTGAGTAATGATTTTTTAGTAGTATTTTAAAATATGAAGGTATTTATGCGAAATATTGATGTTATTTCACTATATTATAATATTGAGTTCATATTTTCCAAATATATAAAGTTATTATGGTCTACAGGTACATACTTAAGTAATATGGTGAATATTCCTCTAATATTATGTAATAACCATGAATGAGAAGCATTTCTCATTATTGTTGGTATTAGAGGAATAGTTTAGTCATCCATTGAAAACTAGGTTGATTAATATTTTCTGATATATCTAGTGATATTTCAAATCATATTTCTAAGGATATATTAGTAGATATGTCTATGGATTATATAAGGTATAATAATATGAACATTAAAATTGGTAAAGGATAGATATAGTTTCTTCCAAAAAACTGAATCTATGTAGTAATATTAAAACATGGTGTGACCATGAAAAATATGTACACTATTGTAATGACCCAAAAAACCATATTAATTTTAATATTTATGGGAATCAGTCCATGAATATTATTATTTGATCGTAACTACTTTCACACTCTGAAGTGATTTTCTTTAGAAATTTAAAAACACATTATGAACCATAATGAAGGATATAAATTGATGATGACCCCAAATTATATAGGATTTATCTATCATTGAATATATTACATATTAAGTCATGATTTATACATCTTATATGTGATTTTTTCATAGTTCTTAAAATTTCCAATATTATTAGTTTTCATCACACTACAGATTTCTGGTTTCCAAAAATTGAATGATTTACAAGAAACAATGTAACCATTAAATGTAATAGATTATTTCATGGTGATAAAAAAATGAGATGATAAAAAGAGAATGAAATAATCCCATATGATTTATTTAATAGAGATTATAGAAGAATGAAGTCTTAGTTTCCTTTCTGTTTAGAATGTGAAACGATACAACAAAATATATGTCTTAGAGGAATAAAATTGTGTGTTTATTGAAGAATGTAATGACATAGTGAAATTAATTGGAAATGAATTGTAATGGATGTAAATAATGGAATCTATATCCTATCATCGACTGTTGAATGCATTAAATGTTGAAATATGGTCATTACACATATTAATATTCAATGTGGAATGTTCATGAAGAGAATCAGCATTGTGCTATGGGTAATTGTTATATTACTGCTGATTAAGATAATACCAAATAGTTAGTAGAGAAAATGTTTATTATGGAATTATATGATGTATCCAAGTGAATGGATTAAGGGATATGTGGAATGACTTAAGTATTAATGTATTTTAATTGTAATATTATATAAAATGAATCATGAATTATATAAGTAATTATTGTTGAAGTTTTTTATTAAGTATTTTCATTAATATATAAAATGTTATTTGTGTGTAAGAACCCGGATATTAATTTTCAAGGATGGATAATTATTTCAGGTTATTTTTTAGGAAAAAAGAAGATATGGAAATTTTCAAATTACACTTTATATACTCCTGAGTAGACATCGTCTAATCCTGAGTACACATCGTGTACTCCTGAGTAAACACTGTGTACCCAGTTTCCACATGTAGCCGTGTACTGGCCATGTAACGGCCAAGTACATGGCCATGTGGCTGAAATTATAGACCACTTAATGCAGGGGAAAGATGATTCTATTACCCGACATGTAGATTAAATTAACATGACATTTATATTTCCTTATAATTGATTAATTTTAGGGGGGTCTCATCAGAACTATAGATAACACTTATTCTCCATTTGATTCATACAAGAGAGTGACATATGACCGATGAATATAAACCTTCACCCATTCCTTAATCTAAGATCTGATTGAGACACCACTGGGTGAGTTGGATTCCCATAGGTCGTTTCTCTCTTTCCCTATAGTATATCTTCCAAATTTCTCTTATCTCATGAGTTACCGAGGGTTGATCATTTTTTCCTTTTATGTATATCTATGATGTTTTGGGCTGATTAATGTACTGATGCTTTAGATTGTTCATCATACAACCTCGAGGTATGTGGCATGTGCCTTTTGTCGATAGTCATTGGATTATATATACATAAAGTGATGAATACCCATTATTGGGGTATTGCGAGTTTTCTAGCTCTATTATCTACCTATTAAAGTCTAATGGAATGTAAAGGTGTTGTAGCGTATGTGGATGTTTTGATGCCTTGATAATTGACACCCCATGGAAGTTGTTTCCAACTTTGACTATTAAAGTTTGTTTGTACCAGGTTTTCGATGAGGCATACCTTTACCCATGCCTTGAATTTATTATTATGGAGTTAGTTTATTACATGTGACTCATGTGTTGTGCTTGTGAATATAATCCATTTAGTAGTTATAAATTACATGTGCCACTTTGATATGATATGTATGTTGATCTTTTTGTGGACCATGGGAGCCTTGGACTAGGAAAGAAATGTTTTTTTCAATGATTATTTACATAGGACTGTGAGAGCCTTGGTATAGATTTTAACCCAAGGGGAATTGATTATGAGATCTTCCCAATAATTTTTTATTATTATTTAAAATAAATTGACTGTGAGATCTACTCAGAGTATGTTTTAATTACTCTATTTTAGATGGGACTATATGGGTTATACATCGATATATTTCTCTGATGGTCATCTGCGAATAAATGAATAATTGTGATGAGTCTACAAAACCAATCCATAAACATGTACTCGATCATACTTGGATATTAAGATGGTCTTCAATGAGGTGTTCCTCAGTGATCTTCCATATAGAATAATAATTAGGGACTCCTCCTCGGGTGAGTTCTCAATCATGGAATATGAAAATGTATAGAGGAATCCTTTCACAGGTGACCAGTGGGGTGACACGCTGTGGTGTAGGGGGATATCTCCCAAATTCAATTTTCTGATGTGGCGGATAAGGAATAATGCAATGCCCACTGATGATAATATCTAACGTATGGGGGTTTCCATGGTCTCCAAATGCTTGTGTTACAGAAATCCAAAGCAGGAAATGGTGAAGCACCTATTCTTAGACAGTGAATGGGCCCGCTGGACATGTCAGGCATATGGTTGGTAAACTGGGTGGCATGAGCAAGATGAGATTCACGAGGACAGCTTCAATAGATGATTCAATAGTGGTGAGCATGGTCCAGAATGTAAGGGATGGGCGATCATCCTTGTTGCGGGTTGTTGGATCATATAGAAAGCAAGGAATGAAGTTATACATAGGAATATCTGCAGCACCAGCACCAGTATATTCTTCAATATGAAAAACACATTTCTAGATTTATATGGATAGTGTACTGAGTGCCATTATACAACGCCAGTAAGGGCTTTCAGCCCAGGGGAGCATAACCAGATAGGGAAGAGAGGGCATGGAAATTGGGTATGGTGGCATCCCCAAAGATCTGGTCTAAAACTCAACACGGACGACTCCCTCTTAAGGGGGGAAATGAGTGGTGGAGGCGTCATTCGGGACCGAATGGGCTCTATAGTGGATGATTTCTCAGATTTTTATGGTAGATAAGATGCTCTTCAGGCTGAGGTTATGGTGATGGTTACGGGGCTGGAGTGAAGTGTGCAAAAGAATTTAAATTTGAAGGCAGTGGAAATAGACTCCTTAATTCTATATAACGCACTCACTGAAAGTGGTAGCTACCCGTTGAATGTAGAATATTATGCTCAAAAATGCAAACATCTTTTGGGAGTCAACATGAAGATAACCAACAATTTCCTAGAGGGGATCATGGTTGCAGATTTCATGGCATCCCAAGCTTCTCCAACTCAAATATTATCGTTCTTCTTTAACTTAGGTTCATTTCCATCAAGTCACAATATCATTGTAACTAATTATGTGTTGGGTCTCCACTACATTAGACCGCCATGATGCTCTTTTGCTTTTGTTGTTTGGGTTTAGTTTTGTTTCCAAAATCAATATAAATGTGTGTATTCCATCCATAGAGAAATTTTACTTGTATCATTTGTTTATATATATTTGTTGTAGTTGTTTATTCTATCAGTATTCCTCTGTTTACATCTATTTTATATTATTACTAAATCAATAATTCTTTATTATTTGTTATTATGATGTTTGTACTCTGAATAAGATAGTATAATTTCCCCACTATCAGACTCTATCCCTCAAGTCCAGTTATTAGCCTTTGGTGTTTGAGAAAATGATCTTGAGGTCATGTGACCAACCAGTAATGGGGCACCCATGGATAACACTTGGAACATGGACGTTACAATGTGGTATTAAAGGTGTTTTTTTATTCTATTCTTTACTAATTGGAACCTATAAGTAGGGATATGAAGAAATGCGTAGTTGGTAATAAGTTTTTCCTTAGATTAGCTAACCTATGTATTGAGAAAATCCAATTTTCCTCGAATATTGTAATTTTTTGATTTTATCATTTTTATAGTTGATTTTATTTTACCATTGGATGATTCACTTGTTTTCCACTGCTATCGTGGATATTATTGAGGTTATATTTCTGTTTAATCCCAATGAGATGAGGTTATTCCATCTCATGAATTATATATGCACTTCGTAGTGAAAAAATGTTATGTATTCATGTCCTTCCATTTTGTGTGAATTAATGTTTGCATGTTATTGTGATAGATTTTGTGAAATATATTAATCTGATTGTGATAGATTCCATGATAGAATACATTCTATTTTGATAGGTTATTGGAACATGTATGTTTTTATTTGAACATATGCCAAACAATGGTCTCTATGGTGTTACGGGCCCTCTTGGATCAAATTTTTGTGGATCATGTTGATCATTAATTGAATGTTTTAATGATATGATATTAATAAGGATTCCAAACATTGATTCGTGAGAGTATGGGCTACCAAGTGTTGGAATTTGTCATACCCATGAAAAAAATTATATATTTTAAGGGATGCAGAGAAGATTTAGAGGCCTACGATCTAGAAACCCAGACAACATGGTTTGTTCTATTATAAAAACACACCATGTGTTCTTATGTTATCGAATAAATGAATTTTATTAACTACACATTTTTTATTGGGAGTACACGTTGTGTAGTGAACGACCATGTGACTGACTATGTACGAAGAGACACATGGTTTGGAAATTTTGGTAGAACTAACCATGTCTGGATTGTACGTGTCATGTTGTATAGAGTTATGTATCTGGTTGTGTGACTAATGTTAGAGATAGTTTGAACATAATTAGTACACATCTTGTTTTGGGTGATCAAATCATGTTGGGCTAAAAGGGAGGGAACCATTTAGTTCTAGCCTTGTAGAATTATTTGGGATAGAGAGAGGATTAATGGACAAGTCATGTATCAGGAGGAACTCCCCATGTGTATGTGTGTTACACGACTAGGTTTGGCATTGGTATATAAAATGATAAAAGATTAAGGTAAAATGACATATATTGTTTATACACACCATGTAACCCATTTTATTTAAACATAAATTTTTATTCTCATGTTCATTTAAATCACTTGTAAGATGTTTTTAATAATAATCATGTAATGAGGTTTGCACTTGACCTTTTACAGTCATTCCACACCCACATCCTCCAGTTTTTCACTAGGTGCAGGGTGATGACCAGACACCAAAAAGGATAGATTAGTGAAAACTAGAAGATCCTAATATTGTGATTGTTATATCACCAGTTGATATACCAGACTCAGGTCCTGATGGAGAGTTCTATGAATGATTTAGGAGGATTATATATATTTTTTAGGGAGCACCACATTCTTTCCTATCTATGGAAGTGGCGATGCAGGTGTTCCAGCAAAATTATTCTCCCATTTTTTAAGAGATAGTGGACTAAATGATATAGAGTCATGGTTAGATGTGATGCATTCTATCATTAACCATATAAAGATGCCTCCATAGATGAGGGTGATTCTTGAAATGTACATGCTACATGATTCCACCAAAAGATTTTGTGATGTTATCAAATAGGCAGGACATCATCAGGATATGGATAGGGAAGATTTTCATAGGACAATCTATGATTACTTATACCCCTAGATGTTGAAGTCCAATTGAGCCTAAGATTCCATGAATTAAGAGGATGGTCCTCTTTTAGTAATGGAGTAATCTTCTCATTTTATAGAGCTCCAGTACTTTGCACCTGTTCTGGGAGGTGACGAGTTATCATTGGCTGTGAGGTTTGAGTATGGTCTCATGTATGACATCTGATAACTATAGAATATCATCAGGCTGACTTTGGTGACTACTATAGTGAACCAAGTGCTGATTACTGAGTGTAAAATGAGGGAATTGGGAGCTATGTGCCAGGGTGGTTCCATATCCTAGGAGGGTACTCTTTCGTTTTTTACAGGATGTTCTAGAGGGAGCCTTCGCATGGTGATTACAGTACAAGGGATGTATCTTTATATAGCCATGTGAGGTGATACAATTTCAGGAAGAGTGTTAAATGTGAAAATAGTTCCTAAAAACCCATTTAATATCCGTTCTTATGGAGAGATGGGTAATAATAAGCATTTTTTTTGGTTTTCTCACCAGCATCTAGTGAGAGGTGATCAGTTATGACTCAACATCTAGAAGAAGGACCACTAGTTTTTACACATTCATGGAACTAGAGTGCATTAGGATATTTAGGATGAGGAGGTGGTTGTGGACATGGAATTTAGATAGCTATATTTTAGAAAATTTAGGGTGGATCATCTTAGAGTAGTCAGACAGGGTCGCAGGACCACAATACAGGTCAGACGATTTCAGTGGAGCATACCCAATAGGAGAAGGTTCCCAGAACCTATATGGTTAGATGTTTGATTCTAGTTTCCCTAGATTAATCTTATGATCTTCATGATGCATGGGCTTACCATAGTTTTATATCTATTTGTGTTTTGGAGGTCCATGGTAACTATATATTTAATATTGAGGAAATTATGATGCTATACACTCTTTAGGGGATTAGGACAGCTGGTGTACATCAGTGAAAGGAGTTCTCTCTTGAGGTTGGTGGGTGTCACTTTTTATGTGATCTATTTTTCTAAAAAAATGATAAACATTTATGTAATCCTTGGTATGGACTAGTTGGCCTCTTTCTTGACAAATGTTGATTTCTATCACCACAGGGTGAGTTTTACATCACTAGAGGGTGTGTCGTTTCTACAAAAGGGTGAATATGATGTCTAAGAAAGCAAAGATGGACCCACGCATTATGGGTGGCGAGAAATTATAGCCTATATTTCTAGTTTATATCTAGATGATAACTGGACATCATAAATGGACATTCTTACTATGGTGGTTCTTTTTCTAGATTTCATTCAATATGATTTTTAGGTTTTCCTCTCGAGTGAGATATATATTTCTATTTTGAGAATGTTCCAAGAGCGACACTAATGTCCATTTCATTTTATATAGTGGCTACTCTTTAGTTATCGGTGCTCAAGAATCAATTATAGTTTCTTCTTGATAATTGTCTAATTTAACTTTATAATTCTCCTTGGGGTTCACCTGTCCTTTTTTCAATGACGGATGATAATACCCTTAGGCGTTGTGTGAATTATTGGAAGATGAACCAGATGACATTGAAGAAATGATATCCCTTTCCGAGTATTGGTGATATCTTTGATCATATATGAGAATCTTTTGTGTTCATGAACATTTAATTTAGATCCAGTTATCAGTAGATGCACGTTAGACCATCAGATATACCTCTTACAGAATTTCAGAGTAGGTATGGTCTATATGAGTATTTGGTAATGTCGTTCGGTCTCACAAATGCACTGGCAGTTTTTATTGCACTCATGATCTTATTATTCCATACATACATGGATTCCTTTGTGGTAGTATTTGTGAAAGATATCATGGTGTACTCTATCACTTGACACTACCATTCCACCTATCTTGAGACATATTATATATAATGATATATCAAAATTTATATTCTAAGCTATCAAAATGAACCTTTTTAATTGACCTGACTCACTTCCTGAGCCATGTTATCTCACAGACGGTAGTGTTAGTAGACACCAAGAGGGTGAGAGCGGTAGTATCGTGGGATCTTATAAAGAAAATATTTGTGGTAAAATGATTTCTAGGGATGTCTGGCTACAAAATACGCTCTATATATGAATTTTCACACATAAATCACTATTAATGGGCTTGACTAAAGAGGGTGAAAAGTATTTATGGACAGATTCATGTGATTCAGCCTTTCAGAAGATAATTGGGAGATTTACTTCAGCACTGTTACTGATTTTTCCTGAGGCAATCATGATTTACATAGTATACTATGATGCATAATGTATCAGGCTATCTGAAGTACTTGTGTTGGGGGGAGGAGTCATTACATATGAGTCTCATCCATTGAGGCCACATGAGAGGAATTACCTGATTCATGATCTTGAGTTAGCTGGAGTTGTGCATGAATTGTGCTGTTGTAGGCATTATATTATGGGATAGCATTTTATGGTGTACACTGACTAAAAAGTATCAATTATATTTGTAATCAGCATGATCTGAATTTGAGACAACATAGGTGGGTTGAGTACCATCAGTATTTTGACATTGAGCATGCCAACATTCTTAGGAATGGAAATGCAGTGGTTGATGTGTTTATCAGGAGGACTAAGATACAAGCTGTTTAGCAGGCCATCATTGAGTGGAAGATTATGGATCTATTCTATTAGATGCATTTAGAGATGCATGATAGGTGGGGTTAAACTTATCATTCTTCTATATAAGTTACATATTCTCTACTGGTTCGAGTGAGAATATGGCAGGTATCATATTCAGAAGGCCCATTATTATCATAGAGTGTGTCATGAAAGGACACTACTCCTGGGTGGACCACAAATGTCGACGTGGTCTTGCATATTCATAAACATGAATGGGTTCTAGTATTTATATGTGAGGAGTTGATGTGATATCTTAAATCTTCTGTTTCAGTAGTTCATCTAGGTGTCAACATGATTTATCAATATTTACACCATCAGTATTAGTGGATATGTATGAAGAGGGATGTTTCTGTTGTTTTATGAGATTTTCCATTTGTCAGTAAGTGAAGGTGGAGCATCAGAAACCGTCGAAGATATTACATTTTTTTACCCATTCCTGAGTGGAAGTGGAATGATGTTGCGATGGATATTGTGATGGGTTTACCAAGGTATACACAATGGAATGATATATCTTGGGATGTTTTTGAAATACTCAAATAGGATTAAAATTATTTCTGATAAAGGAATCCTTCTCTGTTGATGATAATCGATGTTTTTACATCTAAAAGAGTGAAATTTTCATGGGGTTCAACACTCTATAGTTTCAAACATAGATGCCCATTTTACGTCTCAGGTCTAGTAGGGACAATAGAGTGCTTGGGTATACATGTACTTCTGAGTACAACATACCATCCCAAAAATGACATCCAGACTGAATGCATGATACAAGTGTTGTAGGACATCATTCGATAATGCTTCTATGATTTATAGGCTTATTGGAAGAGACACATACCCAAATCAGAGTATTCCTACAATAACTATTTTCAGGCAATGATTCAGATGGACCATTATTAAGATTTGTTTGGTAGGCCGTACAGATCACCCCAATTTTTTCTGGAGGATGAAAAGGTAGCTGTGTTGGGACCTTATTTTTTGAGTAGACCACTGATTAGGTGGTGTTGATTCAGAAGAGGATGACTACTACACAGTCTCAACAATAATTTTTATGATGATCGATAGAGACAAACTATAGAGTTCGTGGTCGGAGATCATAAATTCATACGATTCTCACTGAGGTTGGAACACAGGAGGATTAGGAGATAGGGGAAGCTTTCACCGAGATATTTTAGGTCTTTTGATGTTTCAGAGAGAGTCTTTCCATTTTCCTATTGGTTGCAGTTACATTAGAGATACTGTGATATGCATGATGTATTTAATGTTTCTCAGCTACATCATTACTTTTCATACGCATCTCACAATTTTCAACCTGAAAATATTGATTTGGTGTTGGATGCATCCTTTGATGGACACTCAATTTGGATTGTGGTTCCCATAAGGAAGGGTCTATGTGGTCCTCTGTTCATCTAGTATGGGTGGGATGGCATCACGAGCGAGAACAGGACCAGATTGGGAGAGGGTGGATGATGTACGATCATAATGGACCGAGTTCTTTGATACTTAGTCTTTTCCACCCTTGTAAGGGAAATTATGGTTCGAATTGTTTTATGGGGGGAAGTTTATAAGTACACAGAACATCACTTCTAGGTATTGATCTTTATTTGGGGTTATTTTTGATGAAAAAGGATGAAATGAATTTTTTTAAGGAATCACATTATACTCGTAAGTACATTCAATGTACCCAATTTCCACATGTATTAGCGTACTAGTCATGAAGCGGCCAATTACATAGATGTTTAGGTGACGAGGAATGCCGCCTAAATTCGGGGTCAGTTGAGGATAGTACACAACGTGTACATTAAATGAACACTCATTGTACTTTTCTTTATTAGTTAATTATTCAGAAAGAGATCACACCTCATATCTATAAAACACTTCGTCTCTTAGTGTTTCATACAGGTATGTGATAAACAGTCGAATAACTTATACCTACCCTCGTTCCTTCATCTGATCTCTAAGTGATACGTCACTGAAGGTGTTATATTCCCACCTGTGATTTCTCTCTTTCCCTATAGGATCAGTACCTAATTTATCCCTTATCATGAGTTATCAAGGCTTGAACTATATTACCTTTTTGGTTGATCTACAATGTTCTAGGTTGATTCAAGAGCATAAATTCATGAGTTTTTGTTGTACCACCTTGAGATAAGTGGTTTTTTCCTTTCTTTGATAGTCATTAGATTATATGTTCACAGAGTGATGAATAATCCGATTTTGGGTATTTGGTGTTTTTTATTTTATCCCTATCATCTAAATTCTATGGTTTAATTGATTAAAAAGGGGTTGTAGATTATGTGTAAGGTTTCATGCCTTGTTACAGGAACCCTAAGGGTGCGTTTCCCTATTTGGATTATTTAAGGGCTTTTTTCCTAGGTTTCCTATAAGGCATACCTTGTTTCCATGCCTTGGATTGGTTATGATGGAGATTCTTGATTATATGAATTTCATGTATTATGCATGTGTATTTTATCCACAAAATATTTATCCACTATATGTGATACTTTGATATGATATTCACATTGATCATCCAATAGAAAGTGAGATGCTTAGATCAGGAAAATAATGGGTGTTCCATGATGATTTAAGTAGGAAAGTGAGGGGTTTTTTTATAAATTTTAAACTAGTGGATATTGACCGTGAGAACTTCACGGAGGTTGTTTTTGAATTTTTATACTATATTGAGTTAGGGGGTATAGATCGTGAGGGATACTTAGAGGTTGTGTATATATTATAAATGAAATGTATACCATGGGTACTGATCATGATAGTTACCTATGATGTCATCATATTTACTCTATGATAAGTGGGACAAAAGGGTTAGACGACGAGATCATTCTGATATTGTCAGTTGTGAAGAAATGAATATTTGTGACGGGTCTGCCTTGATAAAGGAGAATCAAGGACTCTATCAGAAATTGTGGTTTAGATGGTCTCCTAACCCGTCGGTTGTTACTATTATACATGGGGATACAAATCATAGGATAAATCCTAAGGTTTAATTATTCAACAGTTTTGATAATTAATAAATGAAAATGAATATAATTTAAAAGTATCAGATCTTTTACTATTGAGTACTTCCAAGTATATTGCTTCATTTCATTATATTGTATGCTATATACATTCAATAACACTTATGAAGAGATATTTTGGTGGTTTCCTACTGGGATTCTTTTCACACCATATTTGGGAAATGATTATGGGCCCAAAATGATCATATGGTAATATGTATAAATAATGGAAAACAGTATTCTTCAGCTCGTAAATGATTTCTGTTCGAGATGGAGAGTACGAGACCAAGTTGATTATTGCAATGCTCTTGTTGTTTAATTTTTTTTATACCTTGGTTTCTGTACTGTATTTTGATAATTGTGACTTTTTTGGATGCTTTCCTAGATACATGTGACATGAATCATTTATTTATATATATTTTATTGTTTTTTATAATATATTTATTCAAATATTTATATATTTTGTCGAGTAATATGACTTCTTCTATTGTTTAATAGATGTTATTTGGATGTGTATACTTTTCCTATGAGGGCATTGATTCCACAATATCATACTGTGGCCTTTTCTTATAGTCTGCAGTATATAGAGTTTGGAATAAAAAAATTTGAGTTCATGTTACCAATCGGGTATGAGGCACCCATTGGCGGTACCTGTAACAGTGACATTACCAGGAGGACCAAAAAAATTGATTTAATGGAAATGTTCAATTTTATGAAAAAAATGATTAAGGGATGGTAACACATAATATGCTCCTAATGACAATAAAATGGGGTCTATTTTGGGCAAAGGAATAAGTATTTTGGTTAATGTAAATTGTATATTATTAACGTGATGATTTCTAATAATTGTTTTTTTTTCAATGTAGTTATATTTAATGTAGTTTACAATTTTTTTGGATATATTTAATACGTTCAATAATCTATGGATTTATTCAAGCGATGAGGACACCTGAGTATTTTCCATATCGTTTTTTGAGAATTACTGTATTTTAATAAATTACATTAAGAAGGTATTCACATGTTTTGGAATGTGACAATCAATATTTACATTATAGATGATCAGGGACTAATGTTATGTTGAACTCTTAAATTTAGTGACCTTATTTATATTGTTTTATATTTCCAAAACTCATAAGGGAATAAGTATGAACAATTTTTAAATGCATTATGTTGAAATTTAAACAATGTTCATGATATTGACATATTACTAAATGATATTAATATTTATGATTAATGATAACATGTTTCAAAAATTTAATTATGAGGATACATAAGGATTGAAAAAATAGAATTTTTTAGGTTTATAAATTATATGATATATTAGTTATTTTTTATAACAAATTCACTTTCATTTCATGAACTAAGAGAGGAGGATTAATTTGATCATTTTAATCCCAATGGGTGAGATTGTTCTTATGAAATTAAATCAATTATATATTCATATAAAAGTTCAAAAATATTTTGAAAACAATATTGATATATATTATTGTCCCATAACAATGGTTATTTTATTAATGAACTCTTTCACTTCTCGAAGGTTTTTGGTTTTGGGATTGATTACATTATATTGATCACCAACATTCTTTTGATTGGTTCTCTTTATCACCCTTCGTGATTTTTACCATTTTAGTCCATTTTTATATATTCACATCCATTATATGTTCTTCTATGTGGAATCATATTTAGGATTTACCTTGAGAAACCGTTATTTTTTTAAAATTATGTTTTATAAAAAGTTTTATTATTCATTATTACAATGTGGATACACTTAAAAAGAACAATCATGTATAAAAATATGAAGACACATATGATTTTTATGGGAGAAGTTTATTTTAAGGGGGTAAAATTGTAACACTTTGTGTTTTTAAGGGTTAATTGTTTTTAAATAAATTAAATCAAATTGATTTTTTAGGTTTCATGATACAAAGAGTTAGTCATTATTTATATAAAATACCATATTATACATGATCTAAATGAAGCACTAGGATTATATTGTGGTAGATAGGTCACTAATTGTTTCTTTTGATGCACATAATATCATATTCTTTAAATAGATTTTGTTAGCATCACGATTGAGATTTACAGTACTATAATATACTCTTAATATTATTATCCAATATGATAATTATCATCATTCCATTGGAATGGATGATATTAATAGAATTAACTATATTATGAAAACATGTTTTACAAATATATTTATAACAATTTCTTTTATAGTAAATGTTTTAGAATTGAAAACAAGAACTATTTGAATATAATGAAATTCGTTTTTTGAAAAACTAATTTTCTTTATACAAAGATGGTTTATACCATAAAATTTAAAGGAAACAATTATACGAACGTATTTAATAATATATATATATATATATATAATATTCAATCTACTATTTATAATTAATATTATATGTTTTCTAGAAAATAGATTATAATAAAATGGTTTTATATATAAAAAAGATGTATTTTTCGAAAAGGTTGTTTTATACAATTTTAATTGAAAACATTATTTTAAAATTAAATTTTTAATCATTGAAAATTTATAATTTAAAAACATGAACTTTATTTTTGATAATATATCATTAAAATTATCAAAATGTGAAATTTATTTTTGTGAGATGATTAATTTTTTGGTAAATATTGAATAATAATGAATCTTAAATGAAAAATACATTTTCGACATATATATATATGGATATATTATATATTACATGTTAATAAATATATATTATGTTTTAATTTATATATCGATTTTAATTTGATAAATTCCACATCAATTTATATAATGCATTTTAGTTTATTAAATTTATATTGATGTTGGATTTAAAAGCATTACAAACTTTTGAAGATTAACACTTTACCAACATTCTTTCTCGACTAGTATATATGATAATTTTTAAATTACTTTTCTTAATGTATGTGTATGGAAATATGAAAAAAATATAACATATTTTTAATTAGGAAATTTTATAATTTATTAATTTTCAGAATTAGTTTAAAAAAAACGATTAATGAATGATATTATAATTAATCATTGTAATGATGTGGAAAATTAGTTTACAAAGGATCTAAGCATTAATATTAAGTGAAAATGATTTTCAAAATTGTCCACAACCGATTGAATATCAATATTTTTACCTTTCTACTTAATTTATCTAATTTTTTCTTTAATTAAATCCTACTATTGGTAAATAAGTGGGTATACTATGCATCTTTTAAAAAAAATTCATTTGTGTCTCATAACTCAACTATAAAAGGCCACCACATATCAGCCTCTCTTTACACATATCAATCCCATTGAATTAGCCAATATCTATAAAAATATAATTCTGCATTCCATCACCTAATCCTTTAATCCTTAATTTTTTCTTAAATCAAACCAATGAAATTCATTGGTTTGACCCAAAACAAGACACCCGATGAAGTGAAAATGTTCATTAATAAGCAAATTTTTTTACTATTTCACCAGTCCCCAAAAATTATTTTCATATTATGATTTTATAAAAACCTAATTATATTCATTATAATGATAATTTTTTAGGTATACGAAATTTAACATCAAAATCATCAACAAAATGGGATACAGAGTTATCATTCGTGTGTATGAAGGACTTCTCTCTCGCGAATTGATGTTGTTCGTTATTCTATTATCACCTTTAAAAGTTGAGAATACTTATTTATTTAATATTTGTTTATGTTGTATATATTTTTTATAATTCTATTATGGTTCTGTTATTATAATAAAACACATACCATCTAGTATTAGACTATTTGGGAATACGATGATGTTGTTCATGAGTACGGTGAACTACCACCTCCCAAAGGGATATGACTCTTTCAAACATTAATTAAAATGTATTAATGATATATTTAATCGATATATTTGATTTATGTGACATAAAAATTAAAAATATATTATAATATATGTATATACATCATTTACATTTCATTAATTGAATATGACATGAAAATCATAATAGTTATCATGCATACGTATAACCTACCCTCTCAATGAATTGTGTATTTCAGTTCATATTACAAAATTTTAGATATTACTACAAATAAATATATGTGAATAAATATGATATTTATATCATGGTTATCATTTTTTATATAATGAAATAATTATCAAATTAATAGTTATAAATATAAAATGTAAAAGCATAAATAAAATAGAATAATTTTTTACCTGAAACATATCAAAGACAAGGAAATTTAAAAAAATAGAAAATATAATGTCGTAAGAAAACCATACATGGAAATAAATATTAATATTCTTCTTTTATAGAGTAATAACAATCACATATTTATTTTACATGATTTTTTATTGATTATAATGACCTTCAATGATTATGGTATTGGGATTTCATGTCTCACTATTATTTGGGTGATACTTTTACAATATTTACCTCTTGTTTTACTTGAATGGTGTATAAAAATCACTATGAAATTAAATATCATGAATTTATTTTATTTCATGATATTCAACGGTGCATATTATTTCATTGTAAAAAAACACAATAATTCAAAGTTTACTGATCTAGTAATGGATTTTCATATGTCGTTTTACCTTAGTGAGACACAATCTATATTAAAAATCATTTTCTTATATGTGGTGTGTAAAATTCAAATTAATATACATTAACATTAATCAACATAAAATTTTGGGTTATTTAAATATTGATTGTATGATCTCACATTCATCAGGTATACGGTTAAAATAACCAAATCAGAAAGCGAATTATGTCTCAATTTTCTTTCCCAAAGAAACCTGTTATGTTATACTCACATGTTATTTTATGAGTTGTATATATTTCCCATTTGACATATTTTTTATAAATATATATTTTTTCATGATATAAAAATATTCATGTCATATTTTCCATTTATGAGGTTAATAATTCAATATTACAAAATTAGTGAGTGTTTTATGTTACAATTTCACTGTTTATTGGGGTTTTTTACAATCTAGTCTCTATTTCTCAAATATATTTTTTTGTATCTCAATAATTATTATTAAAATTATCCTAATAAGTTTTTTAATTTTATATTCAATTAATGGTTCATTTTCCAATATTTTTTATAAATAACATAACAATGAAAACATATTTGTGTATGTCAAACAGTATTTTACCCTTCAGTTAATAATATATTTTCTTTTAAATATTATATTTTCTAAATAAAATTAAAAATTATTTTTAAATAAACATTTAAAATTAATTTCATGGTAATGTACCATAAATTGTTTGTATGTTTAAAATTGTTTTTATAATGAGTTTCAATAATTCAATTATATGTCTTCATGTATATACACAAAGGAAAATGTATTCAAAATATTTTAAATTAGAAAAGAATTTTTTTCAATGATGAATGTTTATTTTCCTCATGAAATGTTTCAAATTAATTCTGAATGATTTATTTATAAGTAAACGTTTTTTAAGTCAAAACGATTTGTATGATTTTATTAATGTTATTTTTATTGAAAATTAAATTTTTTAATATATTTTATATGTGATGTTTCAAATCAATCATATTATAATGATGAAATTAAATTATTCAAATATATTTTACTGGGGATATGATTGAAGGATAACATTCAATGACACTCCGTTAATTGTATTTTTTTGGCATGCTGATTTTAGAACCCATTTCTTTCACTTGGGTCAATCATGTATCAAAATTATTGTTTTGAATCCAATTAATGTTCCATGGGTTTTTCATTATTCAAAGAGAAATATAGGATGTCCATTTCATTTCCATAGGGTAATCGGATTGTGAATGAATAATTGTTTTAATTAGATTGTATGATAAAATGATAGAAATTTTTATTTTATTCATGTTGTGGTTTGAAGTCATTTTTTATATGGCTGGGTGGCCTAAAAGGAACCATGTATTTCCATTAAATATTATACGATGGGTTGTCCTAGATATCATAAGGAATGATAGTTACATATTATATAATACATTGGCTCATATTTCATTGGGTTGGATGGTTCTAGCATACATGATTGATGCTCCTAGATCACGCTCTAATGATTCAGGAAATAATATTTATATATCAAGAGATAGACAGGGATGGAATGAAAAGTTGGCCCAATATAGTAATATAAAACTTTAATTGGATGTGAAATAATTTAAATAATGTGGATACATAATGAGATGTTAATCTTGACTAGTAATATAGGGACATAATTGGGAGTAAAACCGATTTTGCTCAAGAATTTGTATACTATGATGGCCATGGAAGTTATATTATACCATTGTAGAAATGAATTTATATGCTTATATATATTCCTAAGATAAATTTTTTATTCCTAAGATTCACTCTCGTGAGTAATTCTCATGATTTTCTTATGTTTATTGTCATAAAAAATACCCATAATTATCTTATAATGAATGATTATTATCTATGATATGTTTGTTATGGTTATAAATTATTATCATCAGTCTCTTATACCCATATATTCATTTAATGTATATGTATCTCCTTTATTAACCCATATTGAGCTTCTGAGATCACCAGTCCATATGATTTCTTTCCCTCTGATTTGAAAAATGGTTTTAAGTAGGACATCAAGGTTGGATGTTTATTATGGAAAAATTTATGATCTCTAACCTTGATAGAATATTTGATTTGATGATTGAAAAAACTCTGAATTTTTATGATCCTTGGGAAGGTAAATTTTTAATGTTCTAACTAATCTTCTAGATTCATGTAATATCCACATGTGAAAAAATTGTATTGTGATATAAATACATCAATGTTTTCCTGTAAAATCATGAGTGGAAAAAAATTATTATATTTTATGTTATAATTTCATTTTTTTTCATGCAATGTCATTTTAAATTAATGTTAAAATGTGGTTAAAAATTTAGAACATACATTATTTACATTTTATTATATTACATCTTCATTTTAAGTTATCTTATCAGAATATCTATATAATTAATTTTTATTATATTGGATTTCATTTATAAATAATTTTTATAGGTTAAAATTTGATAAAAAAAATAAAATTCTATATTAATTCTCAAATCAACAATATAATAATTATAATTGGGTTTCATATAAACTTTTCAACATTAGTAATTATGCTTTATTATATACATATCATATTTATTGATGTGTATCTTCAGCCCCTCTGATATTTTTATCATTAATTTCAAAATTATCAAAATATTTATCAATTCATTTGACATAATTGATTCATGATGATTGTTATTTTAATATTACGAATGTGGAAGAAAAAAGTATTTTATAGACTATTTTTCTAATCAGTATTGTTTATGTTTGAATTGTCATTGAAGGAAATTATTTTTTCTTTGTGTCATAAATAATTTTCATTTTATTCACTCATAGTAACTCAATATATTTTCATGTAATAGTACCATTTTTGAATCATTAGTAGTAAAAAGTATTTTCAATATTAGTTTTATGAAATCAAGATTTTAATTTTTCTATCCATAAAAATATTTGTTCATTCATATAAACTGTTTTGTTCAAATGTTTTAAAAAATTTAATTATGTTTTTATTTCCTTTTTAACCATTATTTTATTTTCAAATATTATTTAGAATTATTCTTCCTGTTTTTTTTATAAATGAGGGACTTTATGACTTATAATAATTATGTAAAATGTTTCATTGTTTTTACCAACCTAGTATAGAAAACATTTTTCACTACAATGACCATGAAATGTTTTAATGATTAATTTTTACGATTCAATGTTTATTCTCTTGTAAATTTTTATCATTATTTATGATTTTTTTCTTATTTTAAAATATGTGTCCTCTAAATAGAAATAATATTTTCTCAAATAAATGTTTATATATTTTTGTTAAAATATTTTGCAGCAGATATGACATATATTGAATTTTAATAAATAGATACGGTTATTTTACAATATAATGGTTTTATGAATATAATAATATTATTTCCATTCATCATCGACAAAATAAATTATGTTTCTTACAGTCCACTATGAATATGTGGTTCTAATACTTCAATTATTATTTATTTAGATGAATTATAATATCGAAATATAACTAGTTTATTTTCTATTATTGAACCATGAAATGTAATAAAATTTATTATTTTTACTTAAATGGTGAATGATTATATATTTCTAATTAATTAATTGTATATGAAAATAGTTGAGAATCATGGCTTGTCTTAATATAGAATATATGATGGGTGTTTCTAGAAAATTCTTGGATAACCCTATAATTATTATATAATGAGTGTACATAGATAGAGTTAGGTGATCCTAATATTGATTATATAATGACGACACCTAGAAAAGGATCCAATTAAATGGGTAATGATTCTTTTAATTAGAAGAATTATTGGGGGGTGTTATAGATGGGTTTCTCTAATGAATATCATTGGTATTTATAAATTTGTAACATATTTTTATTATAAATTAAGAATATGATGTTCTAAGATACCAATACATTTTCTTTATGATTTCTATGGGCTTTACTATTTATTTTTATCAAGACATGCTTCACATGGATGAATTTTATTAGATCCAAATACACATATCATTTTTAAAACCATTATGTAAGTTTCATGTTTTGTAATCCAAGTATTATTGGATGAAATTTCACTTATGTTATAATCAAGAATATTTTTTATTCATTTTACAATTTTGCTTATGTTTTCCCTTAGTGATTATTTGAAATCTCAATTAGTATGTTTATTTTTACCAAGATTCTGATGAATGATATAAAATTATTTGTGTCTATAAAGGTTTTTAATTTGATAAAAATTGATTGAGACGTTAAATTCCAAATTTAGAAAATAAAAAATAAGAAATATTTGAAAAAATAGTCCCTTGAAATATCCAATATTTATAATAACATATTTTACCCCAATTCTACATAAATAAAAACACAAATACTCTCTTAGTATGTAAGGATAAACATGTTCCATTATATTTAATATGTTTCGGATGGTGAAAATGATGTCAAGTTCATCGATACCAAATTTTGATATTTAAGGTTTATAATTATGGAACCGAATCTTGGAGGGTGGATTCAAGGAAGTTATGGATTGTATTATTGATGTAGAAGGATTTTGAACCCCGTTAAATATCATGTTTGAGTTTTAGATGAAACATGTCTCTCAAACCAAGGGTTCATGACTAAAGGGATGCCAATAGGGAAGGTTGTGTGTTTTGTCTACGACATTTAGTCTCTTATAGAGTTATTTATTATTTGTCAATTATAGTAGATGTGAAATAATTATAAACCATTATAGTTTTCAATAGAGTATATTTTTGATAACAATGGATTATATTAAAATTTCATGTGTGTTTCTTTTAAGAGTAATATATTTTTCATGGGATTAGACATTTAAGTATTATTATAAATTCAAATTCTTATACTCCAATTTTGAGGTTTTATGTAATAATAATTTATGTTATTATTGACATATTGGATGATGTTTTATCAGGTTGGGGGTATATATAACACCTAGCTTCAACATAAAGTTTTATTATAAGATTAATTATATTTTTCACATGTTTAATTATATATAAAATATATTATTTTTATATGATTTTTTGTGATTTTTTAAATAGGATCCCCATATTTCTGTTATTTTTATACAGATCTAATCTCATGAAATAGAGATAAATAAGGTTACAAGACAACCCACTATATCTTGTACGACCATGGAGCATAAAGTCTCAATTGAAGGGTGATAAAGATGTATCACTAAATATTGGTTTATGTGATTTTTTGTTTTTCATGTCATCATTTTTCAACTAAATGATACAAAATATAATGAATAATTACATTTTTTAGAAAAAATATTATATAATTTTGATAACTATTTAAGTGAAATCTTATTTTATGTATATGATTTTAATGATATTTTGAAGAGGATCAACATATTCTTTTTTATAAATGCTGAATAGTATGAGATACAATTTTTTGCCAAGAAACTATTTATTGTTTATATGATGTGGATATAAGATTATTTTTTAAGGAATTTTATAGTTTCAAAATATGATTATACTTTTAATTTTTATATATTAATGTACCATTTCATAACAGCAATGTTTTTTCATTTTGGAAAAAATATTTCTTTATTATAACCATTTTGGATTTAGTTAATGTTTACATAAGTAAGGATTATCTAGTTATCCTTTTGGGGATTATATTATCCATTGGATGTTGATTTTAATTAATTGGGATTATTTTGGCCGAACCTATGTGTTTTTAGAGTTCCGAATCATGGAGATATGTGGAGTCCTTTTTAAGATAGGGAGGAGATAAAATTTGTTTTTCTAAAAAAAGTTAGTTTTAGACATGATTTTAACTAAAAAATAATAAATAGTAATTCAAATTCATTTATATATGGTTAATGCATTGAATATGTCCAATCAATGGGTTTTTAAAATTTTGGTGGTCATTATAGCCCTTAATGTTATGTTTTAGTCTATTTTTAGCATAATTTTACCTTAATTAAGCAATTATTTATAATCAATTTCACTAATATTTTTAGTAAAAAAATAAATGGATGTTATTTGAAAATTACTATTATACGTATTAATACCATGTATTTTGATTTTTTAAATTCAATTCACAGAATTTAAACGACTATATTTAAGGCAAATCCCCTATATGTGGTGTGGAAGTGGGTTTTTAAAATAAGAATATTCATAAATTCAATATGATTTTATAACTAAATTCAATAAAAATGATTAAAATTACCCAATTTGGATTAATTTATTTATTATTAATTTGTTTTCAACATTAAATCAACATAAATTTTTTTTATCAAATAAATGAGATAACATATTTTAATTAAAATTCTATATTTTTCACTATTCATAAAAATATAACATTTCTCATTGAAATTCTAAAAATTCACCCTATGATAATTTAACATTATGAATTTAAAAGTGAATTTTATTTTATAAAATTAAAATTATAAAACTATTAAAAACAATATCTATGATGGGTTCTCCAAAACTATGTCTTAATATTAAATTTTAGAAATATATATATTTTTATTCATAAAATTAGTTTCTTTCATAACATTTAAACATTATAATTATTTGATTAATATCAAAAAAAATATTAAATTTATAATATATATATTTTATTGAAAATAACACTCTAAGGTGGATTCTAAAATTTTAAACATAAAATTAATTTTGTACATAGAAATAATAGTTTGTTTATAAAAGTAATTTCTTTTATTAGAATAGTTATTACATTCACATATTTTAATTTATAACCAAAGAATTCATTTTATATACATGTGTACAACAAATTTTCATAATGTATTTAATATTTTTCATATCCACTATTCTAATGGTTATGTTGTACATACACTAATGTTTTCATAATCATAACAATAATATATTATAGATCGTATAAAACTCAGATGTGCATATAACTCAATTTTTCGATGGGACTAGATATTTTGAGTTATAAAGTAAATACAATGTGTTGTTTATCAAAATATAATCTAATTGTTTCATTTAGTGCATTATTAACATGGTTTTTCATATAAAAAAAAGAAAAACATATTGCTTTAATATAAGAGAAACTATATTAATTGTTTCTTGAATTGAATAAAGTCAAAAATATTAAACTAATTCGAAATAAATTCACAAAATCTCATTGTTTTATATTATACCCCCATAAAATGAAATTTTCACTCCAAAATTTATCAAGGATATTAATATTTTAATATTTTAATGTTCTTTTCATAGAAACCCACATCCTAAAAATGAATAATTAATCTTCCTATAAAAATGGAATTTTTATAAAATGATGGTTACTCAATGTATTTTGAAATAGGGTTTCCACATTGCAGAACATTTGTTGAATGTGAAAAAATGAACTTGGATGAATGTCATACATATTTATAGGGGTGATTGATGTCATCAATCACAAACAAGTTAATTATTAATGGAATGTTTATGGCCTGATAGTCATAAATATATTATGATCTAAATTTACCTCATGTCAACAAAAATAAGTTATTATAAAAAAAATATTTATCGATTGTTTTAGTAATTTTTAATATTATTCATGAAAATATACAATTTCCTGATTTTAGGAAAACAACAAGCTTTTCAATTCCATTATCAATTTAAATATCACCCATTTCTCCTCAATAGAATGAGATTTTTCATTTCCCGAATAATGAATAGAGCATTAGATCCATGATAATTCATCCCATAAGTCATCACTTATAATCAACACATTGTATAATGATTAGGTTACAAAATATGAATATGTCCTCATGTGGTGAGAATATACATTAATATAACAAATTTTAAAATATGTTTAACATATAAATTAAATAAATGGTTTAACATATAACATTCAAAAAGATAAAATACAAAACATTAGAAAAAGATCATTAGATCAGCAAAACAGTGATCCCAAATATATCATTAAGTTGAACATGGATGTCAAATTCCAAAAATGTGAATTCCATCCTTTTATATTTCTTATACATGGTCATAAAATGAATTCCCATAAATACTATTAAAAACATGTATTATTCCTTATTCAAACGATTACATGAAATATTTATTAAATTCAATTGGTTGTAATCTTCATTCATGATTGCATATATTACATTATTAAAAGATCTTTTATCTATTTTAATTTCATAAAAAATAACAAATTTATAATGTTTATATCATCACTACTGTAACCATGTAAAATTTCATTTCACATCATTTGGAACATGAAAGTTCTTCTCCCCATTATGTAACTATTCGTTTAAATCAATTGGCTAGCGCAAAATATCATTTAAGACATTATTGAATAAATAAGAACATATAAAATAGGTTATTATATACTTTATCATTCATATAAAAGAATATTTCAATTTTAAATCATATAGAATTCAATCATAAAAATTATTATTATTCCACTACTCAGGGTCCATCCACATATTCCTTAATACAATTATTATATAATTTGAAATATGAATCATGTTTTATGTTTATCAAACAAAATATATCATGATTATTGAATTTAATGGAAACAATACATAATGAACATTACATATTATTCACATTTCCTTTTTTCTATATATATTCATATGTATATCAAACACTCCTAGCACATTTTTTATTCTTTTTAAAATGATTCAAAACAAGAAATCAATTTTTATAGTATCCATAAATTAAAAATCTAAAACATTAAATGTTAACCTAGATCCCGATAGTTCCAACTATGTAGTAAGACCAGAATGACTAAGGTGAGAGACACCTATCATAGAATAGAAACTCTAAATCCTGAAAAATTACTTATAGGATGTAAAATTAATGAAACACACATAATTAATCTATAACACAATAATAAAAAAATATTTTATTCATAAATTCTAATTAAATTATTTATGATAGTTATTAATTTGTTTGGGAATTATAAAATGATATTCCTTGAGAGTGTTAATATAGTTTTTTAGCATGTCCTATTTTTGTGTATCAGGTTACACTCTAGTCAGGCATGAATCACCTTGTTTTTGTTTTTACCCCAAATTACAGTTGTGCTAGATAAAAGTCTAGTTGTTGTAACCAGGCATATTTTTATTACTAGAAAACCTCTCATTATATCATATACCAATATTCAAATTCATTTTCCTAAATATTAACTCATAATTATACTTATCCTTATACACATCCATAGTAATATCCTAAGAAGTATAACTAGGTATCTTAGTAAATTGTAGTCATACAAATATTTAAAAGATAGAAAAACCATTCCATTGGTATAAACTATAAAGAAAAAAGACTTAATAGAGATTTATATTACATAACATTATATGAATATTAACAACATTTAGAATGTAGAAACATGAGGATTATAATTTTTTCACACATTTTGAACAGATGGAATACATTGTTATAGTTTGGTGAAATATATTTGACATTTGCTTAATGATCATTACCTTTAGTAATCCAACATAATAACTTTCTTCGTATCCTATAGAAATTAAACGTAATAAATAGGTGATAATGAATTATTTATGATGGTAAATAATAGAAATAAAAATGAATAACAACAATATGAGGGTATGCTAAAATGGAAGAAAACATCATATTCATACCCTACACATACGAGATAGTTTATATAAGACATTTTTATTAAGATTTTAAATTCATAATACATGAGTCAAAATATAAAAATAACATGAATCATGTGAGCACAACATACACATAAGAAATAGAATTTTTGGAATAAACATAAGAATTGAAAATGCATTATCAAGGATAAAAATTGTGACCTTAATAATATGATAGGAATTTGGTACAACTAGTGTACCTTCTTTATTCATGGGATAAAAAAATGTATACCTCTTATATACTATCTTGGGATATAACTCATATACCCAGTTTTTTTTTGGATTGGGACAGAACCCACGTACTATATTGTTGTTGGGATTGGTCAACATCTTATTTACCCTCTTGTTTTCTGGAATGCATTATATCCTAAGTACCCTTTTTTCATTGGTATTGGGCTATAAACTATGTACCATATTTCATTAAATATTTTTCTATTACCCATGTACCCTTTGATATCATATAATACTAATCATTAACCAATTAATTGAAGGATGATATAGATCAAATCCATAATAAAAAAATCATACATATATGTTAAAAATATAATAAACCAATTCATTGATGGAAGATATAGGTCCCATATATAATAAAAAAAATCATACATATATGTTCAAAATATAATAAACCAATCATCGTATCATGATCCATAAAAATAATGGGTATCATAAAACTTATATCATAACCCATGAAATTAAATGTGGTTTATAAAAATTTAATTATACCACTACATATATTATATATATATTTTTCATAATCATTTCATCCTAGAATAACTCATGAAAATACGAGGGATTCATAAAATATATTCATGATATATCATGTTTAATAGAAACAAGTTTCATAAACATCAATATATCAAAACATATACCACTCAATAAAATAATATGAATGGTATCCATGCATAATATACCTAGAAAACCATAAACTATAACCAATTATATCATATAATAAGGCTAATTATTTTGATATATCACATGAAAATTAAATTTTCTTTCATTATATATTTTAAAAACATATAGATTATTCAAAATATTTTTACTTGGTAGCACATTGAAAACATATAATTGAATCATGGAAAATATATTAAAAAATTTCTCGAGTATTATATCCTTTTGTAATTGAAAAAGTTATTTTTAAAACATAAAACATTTTGAAGACCATTTTCCTTAAAAATTACCTTGGAAAAATCTAAACAAATTTTGAAAAAGAATACATTTTAAAATAATTCAAAGTCTTATAATGTGATCCTAAAACCATTGAATCCATTTCATTTAATACATATGGTTGAAAACATATTATAAAATCATCCAAAATAATTTACAACATTTATTAAAAATAATTAAAATCTTTAAAAACTAGTTTTATAGGAAATTTTTCATATAACATAACTAAAAAAATTTAAAGAATATTTTAAAAAAAATTATTATTGTAATATTACAAATGAATAATCATGGAAGTGAAAGTCACGACAGTTGGACAATCAGTATGTTTCCAAAATTATTTTCACTTTTTAAATGTTTAGAAATGTTTCATTATCATAATATGAAAAAATAATAATTTTAAATCTATTTTTAAAGGTAATATATATTGAACAATATCCCATAATAATAATAAAATAGTAAAATATTTTACAAAACATTTATTGAAGAAATGGTTTTGGAGGAAACAAGATTTTTCAATTGAGAGATAAAAAATTCAAATTTTCATAGAAATATTGTATTTATTATCTGAAATAAAATTAACTTAGATATTGTTCTAGTTTTTGGATTTGAAATTATTAATGGTAGGGTAATAAAAATAAAGATATTTTTGAGCGAAGGATCATATGATCTCCTCAAGGTATACATAATCGTAAATAATATCGATAAACAAAGATATTGTATTTATATACTGCGACCACATTGTGATCGTTGAATCATAATCAAATTGTAAGAATAACAATATATGTCACATAAAATGTCATTAAAATAAATATATTTAGTATATAACATCTCAATGGTAGTTTAGACACTCCATTAAATAAAATAGGTGAATAATATGGAATGTGTCTCAATGAAGGTATATAGAGACAAAATCATATTACTGATTTGGTATATTTGTAAAAATAATCCCCATGAATGAAGTATCATCAAATTTATATTTAAATGTCCATTAATTTAATTTCAATAATCATATAATACATATATGTGAAATATTCACACATCATATAAGAAATGATAAGTGAATAAAGAATATATATCATTGAAATAAAAATAGTGGTGAAATTACCATACCTTAAGTCATGAATTTCATTATACATGTTCAAAACTACTATTTAATAAATATAATATTACTATGAATCTAGAAAATAAATGAATTATTATATCTATTTACACGTATTAATTTATTTATGACTTTATATTTTAAATTTATAAACAAAACTAAATTAGTGTTACATTTTATGTAATTTATATTTTACTGTTCATATATATTTTTTCTTGTTAATCTCGATCCTCTTAAATATATAATGATTTAATTATTTCAATAATTCAAATCACTATATATTTCAAACAACTAAATTATATATTTATTTATGAAAATCTATATATTATATAAATATGAAAAGGAATACAGCGTTCAGAGAGACGGTAGGTCATATGTATACATGAATGATGTTTCCATTTTATTGTTATATAGAAGAAGTGAAATAAAATAAAATATAAAAAAATAATATCAATAAATTATCATATTAAATCATATATATCGAAAATTCTTACTAATACCACCAACAATTCATTCCACATATATTTTGAACAAATCACATCTCTTTGAGGAGGTAGTCATCCAGACATCCTCAAACAAATTCATATTATATAATGAAATAAAAATAGTGAAGATATATGTTAAATAAAATGTTAATAATGATAATTTTATAATTAATATCATATATATTATATTAAAAATAGAATATATATCCCAATTTCCATCCATTATTTGTGGTAAATGAAAAAGAGACAACATCATTTCATGAGGTAGTAGTACACCATAAAGAATAATAGTTAGTTTTTTACCCATTAGATTGATATGTTAATAAGTGTATGTTGATAAAATAAAAAAATAAAAAAAGTAGTATATTTATGATTATGATTTTATTATATAATAATTTAATATCAATAAATTAGGTGGTGGAGAATTAAAATAAATAAAAAGAGTTGGAGGAAAGATGTCACCTCTTCTATGGGTAGATCCTTTTGGTTTTGACCAAATAAAATCCTTTGATATGTTTATGCCAACAGGTAGGATTCAAGGATGAGTGGATTTATTTGGTTATTAATTTTTGAGGTTATTGTTTGATCCTATGTGATTTTAGAGGTGTGAAAACGGGGTGGAGGTGGTGGCATTTTATAAGGGAGGGAGGGGACAACATGGCATTTTTTAAATACAAGATAGATGCACCCTTATTTTTTCCTGAAAAAGTCATAAAATAAATAATTAGTAATATAATGATTAGTTATTAGATATAACAATCTAATGGGTTTTGGAAAAGTTACATGGTCATTTTGACCCTTATGTTTACAGTTTATTCACTTGTTAAGATTAATTTGTCCATAATCGCTGTAATTAACATCAATTGCATTCACTAATATGTTTGGTCATAAATTATTTTAATCTTTTCAGAATATAAATATTATTCTATTTATAATAGTTAATATATATTATTCAAAATTCAATTCAATGTAGTTTAAAATTTATGTTTAACTCTAATCTCATAGGCATGGAACGAAAAAGTGTTTTTAAAGTGGATATGTTAAAAAGTTGCACATTATTTATATCAAAATTCAACAAAACTGATTCCAATGACTTATATTAGATTAATATATTTATAATTTGACTATTTTAACATCAAAAAAAATATTTAATATATATTAAATAACAAAATAATATAGATAAAAATGAAATTTGCAATTAAAAATCATTAGTTTTAACTACTCATCCAAAAATGTAGTTTTTCTAAAAAAAATCAAAAAATGTCAGCCTTGGGTCATTATAGAAAACTAAATTAAAAATAATTTTTTTATCATATTAAATTTATAATATTTTGAAATTATACTTAATATGGGTTCACCATTAATGGAAGGTAAAATTGTATATTATAAAAATTTGACTTTTTATTCATACAATTGGATTTATTCTTACAATATACCTATCAAATATATTGGATGAGTAAAAACATTAATTGAATGAATTTATAATATTTAAATTTTATTAAGTAAATTAGTAAAAATAAATTAGTTTAATTTTTTAAATAATTTGTTTTTTACAGTAAAAAATTATTTTTTATAAAAGTAATTTCATTATTTAAAAATAGTTCTCACATTTAGTGATATTAATTGATAACCAAATTATTGATTTTATATACATGTTTAAATTATATTTTCATTATTTAGTTAATTGTATTCATAATAATTATTCCAATAGCTTGGTGGTATATGTAATATGATGTTGATAATCATATTAATGGTGTATGGTTGTTTAATAAAAACCTAGCATTTCGTGTAACACAAGCTATCAATGGGGCTCTATATTGCGTGTAATAATTGAAAACAATAGTGTTGTGTGTAGTTCATGATAATTTCTGTATTTCATATAGTAAAAAATTTATTTCTTTTCATATAATAAGATCCTAACATACTAATTTAATATTATAATAACTATATTAAGTATTGCGCAAAATGAAAACTCTGAAAAAAGATAATTATTTTGAAAAAATTAAAAAAATATCTAAGTGGTATGTGTTGACCAAGAATGCGGTGACCATGGGGTGAATTGGTGAGGGAGAGAATCAGTGGTGAGTACTTATCCTTCTTTCGCCTATTACAATTGTTGAAGGGGATTCTTGGTGATTGGAGGACTTAGAGGCAGTGCATGGGAGAATTCTGTAGTGGTGCTTGAATGACTATATTATCGATATGGGAGCTTGTTGGTGGGTATGATGTATTTTAGTGGAATAATTGATGCTGGAGGGATTGAAGTAGGTTAAAGGGTGAAGTAGAAACAATGGTCTTAGGAGAATGGAGCAGTAGAAGGCAAGGCTGAGGGCGGAGCGTGGAATGGAGAAGGAGAAACACGACAGTGCTAGTGTCCCACATTGAAATATGGAGGCGGGATGCTCTTATTTATAAACCTGAAAACATGATTCCATACATAGATAGCTTCTCTCAAGATAGAATACTTGTTTCAAATTCTCACACCACTGGTGCACCAATCCCACCAAAGGATTTGGCCCACTGTTACTTGGCATGAAGTTCACCTTTTTCATCCTTCAATATAGGTGGATTTGATAACCAAAATTACATTGCATTATAGTGATTAAGCATGATACACCAATAATATTTCCCTCTTATGGTCTTGATGATCTTTTTATCCATTGTGGGTGAACTAAGAAGCTAGGAGTCCTTGGTTGATGGTTAACCCAAGTTACCTAATATTTTAGTAAATTCATATTAAAAGTGTATTAAAAATGTTTGATTAAACATAAAAATAAATTTTCAAAATGAAAATATATTTAATCATTTAACTCCATTTTTAAAACATATTCCTAATAAACCATTTGTTATTAAAAAATTTAACATCAAGGATTAATTTATTAATAAAACACTTAAAACAAAAGAATAAATTAATTGAAATTTTCGCTTATTTTTTGAGTCTCCCCCAGAAATAGTTTTTTAGATATCTCGATATATCCTTCTGCATTCAGTTTGGATATATAGTGTTAATTATTTTTATCACCCCATAGATTATTATTAAACTAAGGATTTTATAGTATACATAGTGTGCACACAAATCTCCGGAATGATTATTCATTTACATAGATCTATGAGGATTTCCTTTTCATTATACTTTCTAGATTCTACAGAAATCCAACATTATCACTTTAAAAATCCATTAACCTATCCATATATTACGGTTGAACAGTAATTTATTAATGTATTGATGATTTCACATACCTTATGATTCACATTTTGTATCTATTTCAAATATAAGAATATCAAAACTCTCTCAGTTATCATCAATGATAGAATTTTTAGTTCATTTGTACATATATTATCTTCCACATTGTTTTCTTTCCTATGAAGGTACTAAATTGAGTAGTAAATGTCCTTAATAATCTGTAACTATCATTATTGGTTTATATTCATCTAATAATGTGTGATTATATACGTATATATTTTCTGATTCATATATACTTCTCACATCTCCTAAAAGAGATATTTTTAATATATTTTTAAAGAAAAAATTAATATATCCAACTCTGGATCCTATGTTGGGTAGTTCTGATTGTCAATATTTATCTTCCTAAAGTAATATGATATAACTCTTTTATTTACCATTTACACATAACCCAAACCCTTATTTTATGAATCACTAAACACTATTAAGATCTCTTCAATTTTGGGTAGTGTGAGAACCTAGGTACAGATAATCCTTCTTTTCAACTCTATGAATATCTCATAATGTTCATAATTAAATGAATACATGACACCCTTCTGAGTTATCATGGTTATTTTGTTTAATAATAATGATAAATTTATCAGAAATCAATGATAGTAACATGATAATCTATGGAAAACATGAATATCTATCACAAATGTTTTCCATGTGCATCCTTCAATAGATTCTTAAATTGAAGGGTCCATAGATATCCAATTTTATTATATGTTGTTCCCCATGAATTATACATCCATTAACTAGAATGAAAATATTCTGTATATCTTATAATGATTACCATTTATTATGGTCATTATTACATTAAAAAGATTCTCTTCATGATCTTCCAATCATTTGGATTATATTAGATTATCAAATGTAATAATAACACAAATTGACTGTGGTTAAATTTAAAAACAGTATTCATAATGTGCATGAAGATTTATGTTGAGTACTGGAAGAAAATTTAAAAAAAACAACTCTTATGTCTATAAATGTTTCTGAAATTAGGAATATGAGAATGTTCCTCAAAATTTACATTGAATTGCTAAGTAGAAAGCTGGGAAAGTTATATATGTGACCAACACCATGATTGTAAATAATAAGTTAATAAATATATTGAGTACAAAAATGTTTTCATTACTTATTGTTATAAGATGGTTGAAATGAAAACTAATAAAAAAAGTATATTCCAATTGTTTACACAAATACCAGTGTTAATAAATTTAAGATAATATAGAGAACAAGATTACAAAGAAACATATTCACAACTATAATTAATATAAACAAAACAGAGTAATATGTACTTTCTATGGGTACTTCAGGTATTGTGGTAGCTATGGGAATACATAAAACATATATTGGTTCAGCCATCAAAATTATAACTATTCTCTAAATTAAATAAGTAATGGTTTTATTGGGAGTTCGACTCTTTATTGAATGATGTTTGAGTAGTTAGTTTAGAATAATCCCAAGAAGGATTGGGTAAAAAATAAAAAAATGATTCCAAAACTAGGAAATAATTTTTGAAATATATAATAAACATAGACATCATTCAAAGGGGTGTCTAGTTTGGTTACCGACACAACAAGTTTTTTATAACAATTCCTATAATATGTAAATGAAAAAAGAAAAAGGTTTTGATTTTGAAAATACCCTGAAATATACTAATGGAGAACAAATATGGATTATTGGATGTGGGATTTCTTCTTATAATAAATGATATTTAAAGTGGAATAAAATTGTTTAAGTTTCTATATATAGAACCTTAACATTTATAATTGATTTATCCCTGAGAACTGAAGGTGTTTGATCAACCAACATTGGGAAAGTGAAGATGAAATCCGAGAATAATTTTTATGATAATGGGATAAAAACAATCATAGGTGTTTCAAAATATTTTGATTCAAGATGAAATTTTTTATATGAAATGGTGGAAATTTATAGAAAATTATTGAAGACGGAATTAATTTTATAATAGAAAATTTTAGAAAATGAAACCTATTTCATGTTGGTGAAAAACCAAACTCTTTTTACGTGGTCATGTTGGAGGAAACAAAAAACTCGCATAATTTACATAGAAGCATATTACAATGAAACATGAAAAAGTTATCAAAGTGAGAAAGTGTCTGTGATATTACTGAAATGTTAAGAACAATATATTGGGGTTATACCATTTTTAGGAAACTAAAAACTACTAATTCAGGGCATAAGAAAGTTGATATTTATTAAAAACAACCCCAAGAATTATCCATTCCACCTAAACGAGATATTGAAAAAACAATCATCTAATGGAGATAAGTACATTATCACATTCATTGATTTCTTTATCCACATTAATTGTGTTATGTATGTCAGTTATAAGTCATATTATTTAAAAATGATTACATTTTTTAGGAGGAAATATAAAAATGAGTGGGAGTATTTAGTGAAGATGTTGAGAACTTATAATGGTGGTGAGTAGAAAAAAAATAATAAATTGATCGTTATATCGAAAATCATTAAATTTGGAATGAGATAAATTCATTATATAATCCTAAAAAACGGGGTTACTAAAATGAAGGATTGAAGGTGGAAATTTGATGAACTATGTCTCTTGAACATGGTCATTCACATTTCATTTGGAGGTAAGTGATGAGTACTACTGTGTATATTAATGAATGATATTTTTATAGTCTATGTCTAGATATGGGTCTATATGAATTTTTATTGGATAACTATAAGTCTTATGAAATTAAGAGTTTTCAAGAGTCCTTGAATTATTAAGAGAAATGTGTAAACCTTGTGCGTTCTGAGAAGATAGGTGAAGATGGATTTTTCATCCATATTCCTTATATGTAAGAAGATACAGATGTTTCAATAGATACAAAAGAATAATTATTGATTATATTAATGTGAATGTAAAAAAAATATTAGAAATAATATTACCCGAAATGATATGTATTTTGAGGTGGATAAGATATGATTTGTAGAAATTTCTAACAAAGATAAATATAATTTTAATCCTACCAAAGAAGAATAATACAACATAGTTATTTCTAGTGATGAGGTAGTTTCATGAAATGAACATCACAATCTGAGGATGTAAGTAAGAAGATCATAACATATTTGGTAATCAATAAAGAAATGTTCATAAAAAGATGAGAAAATGATATTACAAATGCTAATCAGTATTCAAAATCAAATTTGAATCATGTGAATGATGCCATTGGGTATCCATAATGGGTTCAGGCCATGAATGATGAGTTAGATCAAATTAAAAAGAATAAAACATTGGAACTCGTACATAATCTAAATAAAAATATTTTAATTGGTGTTAGGGGAATTTTAATGAAAAAAATGAGTGAAAAAGGTTATGTGATATGTAACAAGGAATTTTTTTTAAATTTACTGAATAATTAAAGGTGTTTATTTTGATGGTTCTTTTGCTCAAACGACAAGTTTAGAAACAATATGAATATTTCATAATAGTTGCGCAATGATTTTTTTTCAAATGGATGTATATTCTATATTTATAAATGATTATCTTTATGAGGAAGCTTATATTGAATAAATGAGGGTTCTTTGTTGGGAATGATGAAATTTATGTGTTTATATTGACATAATCTCTCTATGGGATAAGGAATGTTCTGAAGGCATGGTATCCTAATTGGGTACTTTTTTGAGAAAGATAAATGTCAAGAATGGGAGTGTTGATAGAAATATTTACATTAATGAATGTCATGAGTTTTTCCTCATCATAATTATTTTTATTAATAAAATTATCATTACCTAAATTGATTAACGATCTTGAGAATTATTTTCTAGAAAATGATAAAGCCGTTGTAAATTTAAATTCTTTTAGAAAATAAATAATTTATTGGGTTAAAAAATTAACAAACAAACAAGAATCACATATCTTCAGAAAATTAGTCTTAAGAAATTCATTACATGTTGTACATGAAAAATTAAGAAAACATTTCTTCACTAATTCTAATGGGACGAATGATTGCTAAAGATAGATAAGGAAATGATGTTGATCAAAATGAATTTTGAATGTGGATCAGTTGTTTGTTGTAATTTAATTACCCAAGACCTTACATTGTATATGATGTTACCATATATTACCAATTTCATAGTTCCCCTAAAGAATCATATTTTCTATCTCAAAAATGAATTACTTGATATATCTATGGACCAAAATTTTTCAGAATTATGTATGATTGATCAGAAATAGTTATATTGTTTGGGTATTCATATGATGATTGAGAATGAACTTTTTATGATTGAAGATCCAGATATGGTGGATTATTCTATTAATTGAATATTTGTATTAGTTTCAATGAATATAAATATAATTCAGTAACATTTAGTATTTATGAATCTAAGTATGCTACTGCTAATCTTGTTGCTACCCAATTTATGGGGATGAAGGTTAAGTAAGAATAATTAATCGATAATGTTCAATTAGAATTGTTTTTGTGTTGGGATAACTAATTTTCAATCAAACTCACTATACATTAACTTGAAAATTTTCATTAAAAAAATTACGATATAAAATATATTTTAATTACTGAACATGTAGGTATTAATTAATTAAATCTCGAATATGTTCTTAAAAGGTAAAAAATTTCTATCATTTTCACAAATATTTACAAAATGATCCTTTTTTCTAAATTGAGGAGGAAAATTTAAATCCAACATATTTATCATTAAGGATATGGAATTTTATTTTCTCACCCCTTTCATATTACATTGGATAGTATTGGAAAGGTTGATAATTTTTTCATAAATCTATCGTCATGGAGCATGTAAATTTTATGATTTGTGGGTGGACATTGAATTCATCTATGTAAGAGAGAAATATTCTATCTATAAATTGGAATGGTGGTAGGAAAATAAATTTATCGATAAGACTTTGAAAGAGGTGTGATGGAAAAATTTTATTTCAAAAACTCATAAGGAAGAGAAGAATGTTGCGATGAAAATATGATGAGGATATCATGATCAATAAATCGTGGATATCTGGGCTTTGTGGTCAACAATTCTTATTTACTAAAATGAGTTATCTCAGGTGGGATTTAAATTTTGATAATAAATCTATTTCTTTAGGTTATAATGTTTACTGCTTTATGAATCTGGTTTTACAAAAAATACACTAGGGAGAAGATTAAGAAAAATTCATAATACGAAGATAATCATATTAAGATATTGTCATCGGTTTTCAAGGAAATATAAATAAATGAAACATCATCACTTTTTTTTTCTTTGTGAAAATTTAATTGAATTTTATTTTTTCAATCAGGTACACAATAATTATTAATGTCTTTAAATTTGGGAAAATGATTTCTACATGAAGAGGTTCATCAAACTCACCTTGGATACAGAGTGAGGTTCTATTTATAATGAAGAAGATAATCAGATTCACCAGGGGTACAATTTAATAATGATGATGCTTTTATTATTTTTAATTTAAAAATATAATATATGGAACATAGAACATGTGATGAAATATTTATGAAGAAAAGATAGGGAAAATGTGATTCCAATCATAATTAGGATTGATTGAAAAGTAATATATTACTGGATGTTTGAGAAGTTACAATAATTTCCAAATAAAGCTAGATGATTTTTAGTATGATCAAAAAAAATATAAGTCATAAATGATTTCATTGTACATGTATAATATTATTAAATAAGAATGTATATATGGCCATATATTTCCTATCTCATGATCAACATAATGATTTTACCTGATATATAATTTATTAATGGATGATTATGATGATAGTAATAAAGGTGATTGTTTATAATAAAACCAAAAGACAAAATATTTATTCCTTCTAAAAATAATGTTGATAAGTATCATAATATTAAAATAGAAATACGATTTGTGCTAAAATATTGTTAATAATATTTTCAGAAAGGAATATGTAGATTTAGCTGAAGAAATATGAATGTATAATATGTCAACGTCGTATCAAAGAAATCAGAATAGGAGTCAGTACCATGAATCGTAATAACATGGAATATGTCTTCATTCATACATTAAGTGTAGAGAAATGTAATAAATAATATTTTTATCATATTAGTCCATAATAATTAGGAATATGGGAATTGAAAGATATTATTTCCAGTGGTGAAGAAAAATGTGATGAAATATCATTAGAGATTGTTTTTTTTCTAATTTATGATGTTTATACTGTAGAAAATAATATGAATTTGTATTTGTTGGATGTGATTCAAGAATAAAATTTAGAGACCAATCAATAATAAATTCAACCATTTTTCATCAAGATTATTTGTTGATCATGTTATGTGAACAATAAATGTTGAATTGCATTCCATGTAGGTCCAGAGAAAAGAATAATTATAAACTACTATTTTAGATTATTACTCATTGTAATGATGTAGATAAAACTATATTTTTGTTAGTATTGATTAAATAATTTGAAGGAGTTACCAATGTGTTGTAAAAGGTTATATATAATATTGATGAATATGTTTGATTTTTCTTTTTGTTAGTTATTATGGATGATCTGAATGAAGAATTAAAATTGAAAAAATTATAATTGATTATTGAAATCATACTGATGTTATATATATTAGAGAAATGTTTTTAAAAGATAAATGGATGATTGAGAATATATTGGATGCCTTAATGAAGTCAAGATGCACCTGATATTAATGAAATTTATGATTTGAAAAAAATTTAGCTAAATGGAAAATATTTTAAGAATCATGACCAAACAAATTTTGGGTTATGATAAAAGGGAATTCACATTTTACACTCATTTGGATGTAGTATTGTTCCTAAAAGGAATGGATAATGTTGAGTGATGAAAAATTCAATAAAGAATAAAATGATTCCAGATTTAGATTCCTTGAATAAGTTTTTGAGAAAGATGAATTATCATAGAAGAGATAAGATAATATTCAGTCAGTCACTGTATTGGGAGGAATTATTTTACATGGAAATATATATAGTGATTTAAAGACTAAAGAAAAGGTATTTCAAAAAAATTTATGTGGTATTCAATCAGAGATATATTTTCTGTATTGAGCAATTATACTTGGAAAATATAATTTTGAAATCAGAATAGTTATCATGATAAATTCCATGAATTTCATACAATCTTATTGGAAAGAAAGTTTATAATTCTTTTGAAATATAATATTTGTAATTGCAGATATTATGAAATGAGACATGTTTGTTACAAAAACATTCATTTATCCTTTCATGAAATTTGAAGCACATTCAATATTGTTTTGATCATATTCATACACATGTGAAAGGGAATAAACTAGTCATTTGATTCTTCAAAAATGAATTTTTTTTCATTGTAATGTGTTCTATTGGATGGTTTCATAACCATTCAAATGTCATAGATACTCTAATTGAGTAGTTAACCTTTCTAAAATTGAATGTTCATGTGGATGTGTTATTGAATTTTATTCAATAGCAATAGAAATATCTATAAGAAATTAAGTTTGTTTCATAAGTCATGAAACATAAAGAAATATAACTAATTCTCCCCTCCCTCTCTCAGTGATACAACTATCATTACAACGAAATTATAGAATCAATCATTAACATAATGAATAAGACTTTGTATAACATGATAATCATATATTGAAAATACATAAAACACATCATTATAAACATAGGTCAAGGGTAACATCCAATAAATAATGATTGAAAAATTGCTATAATGAAATTACTATTACTATTTACCTCAAAATGTAGTATCAAGAATCTAATCATTAACCAATAAATGGTAGCACTATATAATTTTTATCTCCTCGGCCACATTCATTTCATTCTCATTTTTATGTGTGACACATGGATCATACAATAATGATTCATTAATCATGTGATTTTATTCCAAAATCAATGATTTGGGAATAAATTAATTAATTTACCCTATCAATGAAGTACAAGTTTATAAATTTTATCATCTTTGACATGAAATGGTTAAGGTATTAAATTCACATATGTTTTGTCATAAATATTCATAGGGAAGTTTCGAAAGCATAACATCGTCAAATAAAAAACATTTTAAAATGTTTTGTGATAGATAAAATGGCCTCTAATAATTTTAACCTAAAATTATTACTAATTTTAAATTTTTAATAAATATCCAAAAATTAAAAATTTGAAATAGAAGACATATTATAAAATGAAACATGAATAAACAAGAGAAATTAAGGACCCCATACATGATCGTTTGACTCTAAATGATTGGGAGGTGCTTATTAAGATGTTGAAGGAACCATGGGAAGACTATATAGAGTGGATGACATAGTAAGTATGTTATGAAAGTAATTTGAGTGACGAGAAATTGTATATTGGGTGGGTTTATTTAGTAAATGACTGTGTATTTCATTATTATTTCTCATTCATAGATTTTGGACTATATATAATTAAATAACCATAACCAGAAACTATCATAGGGGTTTTCCAATGGTTTCTAAAAAATGGATATGGATTTAATTATATTATAATGTAGTGGGATGAACTAAATAAAATAATACAATTTCTTATGTAAACATGATTTATACTCTTAATGCCATGATTTTTTAACATTAATATATATTAACAGTTCTAGATGAGTCAATACGAACATGGTTTGGCCCATAATCTCGATGAGATTTAAGATCTCTAGTAATTGCATCCAATAATGATTTTTTTGGATCTCATCTTGGTTGTGGTCAACAGAATATCCCAGAGATTCTATCTCCCTTGAAGGCTCCAATAAATTGTCTTCTGAGAGTAAGATCCAACTATGTTAGTCGATCACATCCTATTTATATTTCAAAAGAATTTTGTAAAAACCTATGTTTATTCTATTCATATGTTCACTAGTAAAATAATATATTATCATTTGTAACGTTTCATAAGGGTCTTTTTAAAAAAATAGGATGTAATGAAACCAAAAAAGTCCATGTTTTTTTAATAACCATATTATATAATAAGACATTAAATTAAATTTCAAGGTGATTTTTATTTATAATAGTTTGTGTAATAAAAGTAACAGACTATGTGAGATTGTTATGAGACTAACCAGTCATACTAAAAAATACAAAGAAACATTACATATCAAGGATGTTGAGATCCCACAAAAAAATTTAATCCCCAACCTTGAGATAAGATCCCTTGCAAAAACACACATCTCTTGATTGTACCCTAAAATATTTATTGATCTCCATCACACGACTCAAATACCCAACTACCAGACACAACCTATTAAAATATTATGTACATATAAAATAATAAGATGATCATTTATTATATTAGGTAGTAGAATGAATTGAATATATAAGAATTGAACATCTAAATATCGATTCTCGAAACTCTCTATATACATCTGTATGATGAACAACCTCCAATATTTTTAAATGTATTTGTTGTGATGAGTTTTGAGTCCCATATTATAAAAAATATGATAATATGGGTTCTTTTCTAGAATTAAATATACTACCTATACCTACATGACCATGCATACAATAACTTCCAGAATGATATGTGGTAGAATACCCCATTTCAAGGCTCTATATTTTTTTGTTTCACCTTTGACTAATATTTTTTCATGTGTTCATATAAAACCATTGCAAATGTCCCAAATTTCAATTATTATAGAACACCTATTTTGGTCAGGGACAATGTCTATTAATTTGACACAACTAACTGCACTTGTGTAAGGTCAACCAGCCAAAGTACATAGTAACTAACCATTCCACTGTTCAATATACTTTCTATTTACTTGGACAAAATTCTAATAGTGATTCTTCAAAAAATTGGAATATGTACCTTCATTTCATCTAGTATAAATGAAATTTCCTCCAATGTAATCCTTATATAGTTTCACACAAAAATAAATTTCTAATTTTCTATCTCAGAATACATTTTCAACATGAAGATAATAACCTCGGGCTTCATCGAACATTTAATCTTATCATGGAACCATTTTATAGTAGTAGAATAATCATACACGTACACTAAATAAAGGAATTGAAAATAGGTAAAATGGACAACATAGTCAGTTGTATTCATACATCCATGACTCCACCCAATAATCATATATTTTGTCACTTACCTAAGAATATCAGGGTCAATGTGCTCAATGAACATCAGCAGAAATTCCGTCCACACCATACAATTCAATTTTCTAACTTTTGAAAGTATGTCCCACTAATTATTCAGTTGAAAAAATGACATGAAAGAAGACAAGTTTACTATGTTATTTTCTTGATCTTCAAAGTGGTCTTGAATCGGCAGGATAGACTCAATCAAGAACTCATTTACTTCAGGCCCACTAAATCTAGTAAATATCGATGGGTTATTCAACTTAAAAACCTGTGTCATATCATAAATAAATTTCAAAACCCAATGTTAGTATCATTACATAAAATTCATAAATCATGAAGTATTCTCATATAGTTATTGTCACTCTCTGCAAGTCATCATTATTTGTTCATTAAGTTCCACTACTAAAGGATCATTTATAGGCACATCCTTATTGATTCCTATAAAAAAATCCTATCCTTGAACCATATATCTATAATGTCAAAAACAAATTTTAGGACACATTACCCATCATTTACATATTACAACCAGATTGATTTATATAAACCATAATATGCCACTAATTTTCCCCACTATATGGTGAAAATTGAGGTTATTTCACCACCCTCATCCATCACTCATCTATTTTATGGTTCACATACGTTAAAAAATTTCATGATTCATGTTTATCATTAGAATCCCATTTATATATTTCATTTTAAATATATGTGATATTTTATAATGATTAATTACACATTAGGAATTTTTTAATTTAATGTACAGAAACATGAAATAATTTTTCATTTAAAAAACATACACAAAACATGATTTTCCTTACATGTTAAGGACGCTTCATTTAGAAATAAATATTCATTCCATATTGATATATGATTAAAATATAATAAAATTACAGAATCCATAATATCACATTCCATATGCATCACCTAAAGTGAAATAACACACAACTATAAAAACAAACAATAGTTTCAGTCATCCCTACTTGGGTACATGGATAAACCCTATACATGGGATAGATACTCCCAAAAATGATCTCATGAAGAAAGACCAAATCACCTAAGTCTCAAAAATTTATTTTATAAATAATAAGAAAAACATTAAAGGAAATTAAATTATAGATTCGATACCAAATTGTAACATTCTGATCTGGTTTCAAATACTATTTCATGAGTCGGTTGGTCAAATAAGCTCATGTGCACCTCCTCATATGACAGTGGATACCTACTATCAGTAAGGCTCTAATAAATAAAATGGGGAAACTATAAATTATTTTTTAAAAGTAGAAACACTACAATAAAACTTAATAAACAATAAAAAATGAAAGTAACTATAACTAGAGTAATGCCATTGCGACATATTGAGCAAAGAGGAACACAATATCCAATTAAAAATAGTAGATATTCATTCCATATATATCAATATTCATATTGAAACCCAAAATTAATGACAACGAAATATACCATGAGGGATCCACCAATATTTTAGGTTCCCTCTTGGAAAATTCAACCTAACTCATCCTTCTGGCAGGGGTCACATTGCCATATCTATCCCTACAAACATGATGACTATTTGATTACATATTAGTAAACCAATGTAGGGTTTGAGTACACTAGCGTAGTCCCTCAATAATTTCATAAAAAATAATATGTATTTCACAAAACTAAATATAGTTATATATATTATAATGTATATTTGATAAATTAAATAGTTTAATAATTCAATTATTCTTTCTCAGAAAACATAATTAATTATGTACTAGATGAAAACCAACCAATCAATACCTGCATCTACCCATTCCATAGTACTAACCATAAAACACATATAGAATCCTAATTGAATACAATATATGTGTTTTAATAATTCATTAAATTCTAATTCATATAATGGGTACATGGAACCATTATTCAATGTCATATTTTGGCCTTAAAATTCAACGGAAAGGACCCTATCTGTATTGAAATCATCATTATGTGTTATAATAACCATTAATCAATAAATCATACATGGGATGTTGATGCATTAATATGTACCCAATCCTCATAAATCATGTGCATGCATTTAGTTCTAAAACTCCATGACTAGAACCCTTTGGGTATTTGAAGCATCATTCTATGTCCCAAAAAATATTTATAATTAAATCACATATATAACATATATGAAATCTAAAAATTATAATAATCATATACCAACACAAAATCGTTCAAATCAAGGTATACCATTTCAATTTACAAAATAAATCATGGTTCATCACAATAATCAAATGGTATAATTTGAATAGTTCATCATTAAAAAAATTTATCAATATTAAATCACATGACACATAATCCACTCAATATTATGAAAAAATACATTTATTCCAGTTATTAAAAATTCACATATCTCAAAAAATATTTAATTACATAATCTGATTTAATTCACTAATTCCATAGTCACAATATCCCATCAACTTAATAATCACAATATTTTATTAAATAATTAATAAAATTACAAATCCAAATCAAAATGGTATTTGAAAACAAATAAATTTCCAAATCTAATTTCCATAAACTCTATTTAAATTACTACTATAGGATTTGGAATTTAGGCCACCTACATCATGTTCTTTGGAGACCATTATCTAAATATAATTTCTTTAATTTTAGGGGGGACATTCAATTACACAATGAAGAACGTGATATTGAACCAAAACCGATACCCAAGACCCAATCGAGATAAAAACTATCAAAACCCAGATGTAATATAAATAAATTGACGATTATGAAATTCCACATAAAACATAAATAGATATGGAAGAGAAAGTAATCTAGTTGGGATAAAATCACATACTAGAAGAGTTACATATCCATAAATTATATATTCAAATTTTTAAGAACATACGTCGGAATGTGTTGGAATCCATCCATATGTGACCAAATTAAACATAAATGTGTTAGGGTTATTTCAGGTCATTTAGGCGTGTAAAAAAAGGGTTATGTATTTTTTATATATCTTTTGGTGTTTAATTTCCAAATGGCATGGTTTCCCTTATGGGGAACATATTTTTCATAAAATTCCCACCTTAACCATGAACCTACTCTAAGGGATGACTGTTTTCATAGAATTTGGAATATTTTAATAAAAATCACACACCAACTATGCGATCCACCTTTGTTTGGGGTTTCACAGTTCGGTAGGGTAGGGAACACAATTTTTGAAAACTGTGCGCCAAATATTCACAACACAATACCCTTCCAAAAGCATTAAAACATATTGTGGATGAACAGGATACAAGCATAAAAAAATACAACAAAACATGTGTAATATATGAAATATTATAAATCTATATTTTTCTCTGAAATGGTCAATATCATACACTTTCATTGTGTTTATGGTTCAAAAGATACAAAATTATTATGAAATGTTTATCATAATTTATCTTATTTGAGAATCATATTATTTCATTTACCAATATTATTTTATATTGTGTATATATTGTTCTTTTGACTTGTTAAATCCTAAATATACTTATTCTAATGAAATTTAATGATTAATATAATATTATATATTCATTGAGGTTATGATTCAATCTTAACAATGTTGAAGGATTTTTATTTTATAATCACACCGTTATTAAGGAATGTTTATAATCAAGTCTACAATGATGAAATATCCTTATATACCTCTCAATAATTCTAGAAACTATTACACTTATATGTTTAATAATGGTATATTCAAATAATGATACCATTTTCACACTTTTTTATATAAAATAATTATGTAAATGATTTCATCACAATCCAACATTATTTCTATATTTTGTTGGAAATTTCTTTTCATTCAAAAATCAAGATTTCTAATAATGTGCTAAAAATATATTTTATTGATATTTTATTAACCATTTCATTAAAAATTATTATTTTTAGATAAATGTTTTTTGTGGTTCTCAAATCATTCTTCATATTTTTCAAATGTTATTTTCAATGAAAATTGATTTAAAAGGGATTTATGTTATAAAATGTGTTTATTACAAATCAAAAGAATCATTTCATAAATAAAAATTTTAAAACAATTTACCAATATTTTTTATAACATTCTATGTTTTTTTCAATTAATTATATATTATACAATAATTTATATAATATATTTTCAAAAAAATAGTTTACCATAAAAATGCTCCATGGGATATTACATAACCCTTATTTATATGATACCAAATCTTATGATATAATAATATTTTATTAGAGATATGATCAAAGTATAAAATTCCTATTCTTCCTTAGGATGGACTCTATTTGGATTACCTAATGTTTATATAACTTGTTTCATTTTAATGGGTTAATCATGTGGTAAATAGATTTTTGTGAGACTAATTTATTTTTCATGGATTAATCATATATCAATTATATTTACGTGAAAAATATTTATTTTCCATGGGTTAATCATATATGAAATAATAATTCTTTTTATGAATTATTATTATGATATAAAATATATTTTACATTATTCATGTTTTTGATCATGGAAATTACATATTAAATTGGACAACCTATATAGAATTGTTTAACACCATTGTTTATTTTACTATGGGGTAGAGCAAATAGTGCCAGATAATATAAAAAAACAATTAATGATATGTTATCCCATATAATGTCATGTTATACATATATATAATTCATGACATGTGAATACAAATGGTACTCTAATTAATTATGTTAAGGATAAAATTTTTCATTAGATAAAAATAATGGGAAGGGGAATTGAACCCCATTCCATAGTACAAGTATTGAACAACATGTTGAACTAGATCTATTATAAAGGGTTGGAATAGGTAGTGAACTCAGTAATGTAATACCAGGATACAAGGGGTTATGAACCCAGTTCATTAATGTACATTTACCAATATTATGGTCTTGGATGTGAGGTTCGACTAATATTGTAATCTATTTCAACTCTTGTGTGTATGCCAAAATTGTAACACCTTGAGATATTGTGAACTACATTTTTTAAAATTAATTTAATATATATTTTATTTTTTAATTCAAGAAACACCAAAATTTGGCTTCTTATAAAGTAACTATGTTTAGCAAGCTTTAGATGAAATCACTACTTAATTAGGAACTTAACGTAACATAAATTTTAATTAATTTTTACCTAGAACATCAATTTTCATACATTATATGAAACACCTACTTATTGTACATTACAATCAACACTGAGTTTCAATAGAACAACATTTTATTGTAATAATTATCGAAATGATTACATTGTAACATATCTATTAAATAATTTAAAATAAATATTAATAACTAAATATCTAATTTATTTAATTATGGTTTAATAAAAAAATATCACATTAATAATGGAATTTATAATTTTTTATCAAGTCATTATATATTTGAAAATATTATTTTCACACATGAACTAATTATAGTGTCCTTTTGTAAAGACCCATAAAATTCAAGGGAAATTTTTTCATAATTTTCTTTCGAATTTTACAAGAGCGCAGTTTCTGACGGCACCTGATTCCGAGGCCCGGAGTGCCTGGAATTAATTTCTGAAGTTTGGCTCGGGTACGTTCAGTGAACGAACGAGCGGAAATTTCTAACTTTTGATCCGGTGCTCGGAATTGAAATCTGAGGACACCGATGAACTCGTAGCGCTGATATTCGCTTAAGAAGACCTTTTCCGAAGATGCGTTTATTGCGGGACGAATGTTAGTTTTTGGGAGAATTATAAGAAGCTAAATAAAAATGTGGAACACTTTTTATTTTTCTTACTTGTTTGTTAACTCCTCTCAAAGGAAGTTAGAGGTGGGACCCACATCCACTTAACCTCCCTTGAGAGGATTAAGTGTGGTGGGGCCCACACGAACCCCAACTTTTCATCTCCTCTCAAAACTCCCTTAACTCCCCTTTTAAATGAATTTGACAACTTTGCGTATTAATTGGGTTGAGTTGTTTAATCTTTTTCAAACCTTTGAATTTCAAAAGGTTTGGTTGAGTAAATAAAATAAGCTCTTAGCTTATTTTATTTGGTTAGAATTCTCTAGCCTCTTGAGAGATTTGAAGCCTTCTCCTTCTTCTTCTTCTTCTTCTTCAAGCTTGACGAAGAACGCGAAGAACCTTTGAGCTCCGACGAAGAACGCCGCTCCTCTCTTCTTCGTAGCCGGTTGTCTCCGAAGATCAACGACGACTTCCGTGTCAACGAAAGGGAACGCCGCTTCCACCTCGGACTACCTTTGTCGGCTTACAAAGATTCGCCAACGACGTACCTCTTCGGACGTACCTCTTCGTCAACGGTTTGACGAAAGATTACCGCGACGCCCGACCTCCGCGACGTTGTCTTCCGCGGGTCGTTGACGATCATCGATCTTGAAACCAAGGTAGGGGTTGTTTTTGGTTAAATATTTATTCTCGTTCTTGGTTCTAGCTAGACAATTTTGAGGTTTATTGTTAAGTGTTATCGACTAACGAGAGGGGGGCCGGACCGCACAAACACGGCCGAACTCCCCCTCCTCTATTCTTGAATATTATTTCCTTGCGGATGTACGAGATTGCGTGGTACCGTCGCACCACGCGGGAATCGCAAGCCTATAATCGCGCGGCGCCGTCGTGCCGCGCCACGGGAAGTTTATCATGAATGCGACGCCGTCGCGCCGCGTCGAAGGGAATCGAAGGCGCCGCGGCAGGAGCGGGGCCGCAGAGGAGGGGCGCGGTGCCGTCGCACCGCACCGGACGACGAACACCGCGGCCGGTTCCGGGCCGCGGCGAGACGGGAAGAGCGGAGGCTCGCCGGGCCGCCGGTGTCGGAAGCCGGAAGGGGACCGGCTTTTCCGGTCCGTTGAGGAAGAACCGGCCGTCCAGGTGGGCCGGCCGGAAGGGAAAAATCGGGGGAATTTAATTCCCCCGGCCAACACAAATGCCCCCACATTTATGAGGGGGGCGGTTTCATTAAGGGGGGAAGGTGGCCCCCCCGGTTTTCCTCAAAGCAGGCCCCCATGAGGGGGGGCCGGTTCTCCAAAGGTGCGGCTAAAAGCTGCGTCGCCAAAATGAAGAAGCGAGGGCCTTGCCCCCCACGTGTGGCACCAAGCGGCGCCAGGCCGCGCCGCCGCGCCAGACCGCGTCGCCGCGTCGGACCGCGCCGCCACGCCGGACCACCGCCGTCCGGGCCGGGTCGGACCCGGTTCGGGTCGACCCGGTTCGGGCCGACCCAGGGGGGGTCGGGCCTGGTCGCCCGGGGCCCGGACCCCCCGTTTTCAAGTCGTTTTCGGTATTTTGGCCATAACATGAGCCACGGACCTCCGATCGACGTACCGTCAGCGGCATTGCGATCCTTGGATCGAGGCGGTCGATTTGGTATATCTCACTCAACGTTTCGGAATACTTTGAGTTCAGCCGGGTTGGTTCGATCACGAAACCAACCAGGCCTTCGGAGCAGAAACGCTCATAACATGAGTTACGGACGTCCGATTGACGTGTCGTCAGCTTTGTTATGTTCCTCTTAGTGACACAGATCTTTTGGCATACTCCGCCCGAGGTTTGGACGCAGGTGGAGTACAGTCGGTCTGTTTTGCCTTAAAAACCAACCGGGCCCATGGAACGAAAAAGGCAATAACTCTCAGACCGGGCGTCCGATCGACGCGCCGTCTGTTGCGTTGAGTTCCTGTTGACGATATGGAACTTTCGGATACATCTACTCTAGACTTTGTGACAGTTGATGTATCAGCCTCTCGGCTCGTGGAGCGGACCCTCCTGAACGAGCTTGTTGTGTGCGGGAACCCTAGTGCTGGCTACCACTGTTACTGCTACTGCTACTGCTACTGCTACTGTGACTGCGACGACGACAGTACAGAGATCCTGTGTGGATTCGACGACGACTACAGCACTCAGCGATCCTACGTGGATCAGTGCTACAGGTCCTGTGTGGGCCCGATCCTGTGTGGGTCCGATCCTGTGGGGGTCTTTGCGCTCAGTGGTCCTGTGTGAACCAGCGCCTACAGGTCTTGTGTGGGCCCGATCCTGTGTGGGTCTTTGCGGGGGTTAGTTACCTAACGATCCTTCGTGGGTCCGACGACTTAGATGGATCAGAGATCATCTTTATCGTCTTTCGAATATGTATACCTGTGTGAGCTGAATCCTGTTGCTTTCCTGTGTGGATTGTGTTGTGCTATCCTGTGTGGATTTCGTTTTGCTTTCTTGTGTGGAATACGTATACTTTCCTGTGTGGACTGAGTTGTACTCGGGCTCGGAGGTTGGAGCGTATATGAATTGATGACTTAGGTATATGTATGGGCATATACCTATGCAGTGTCGGTTGTTACCTCGTAATTGTGTCTTCCTTTATGGTTTATCCTTTGTGGATTTTGGGAGACCTTCGGGGGTCTCGGGGTCCCTACTGAGTAGCTTATACTCACCCCTGCACGGGCTATGCCCGCACTACGTTGTTTTGTATGCAGAGGACGGACAACGTTGATCTTGGCTGAGGCTTGCAGAGCAGGAAGGTACCTGGAGGTAGACCACTAGGCGGGGCGTGTTCGGAGCGGACGACGGGACACATGGAGGAGTGGAGCTATCTGTACCCACCCTTCAGGTGGGATACCCAGTGGACAGCTCGGTGTAGTGGCTTTTACTTTACAGTTGATGTTTTCCCTTTCGAGTTGTACTTTACTTTCAGTTTGGGTTTGTATACTGGCCCATTTACTTTTCCGCACTTTCAGTTGTACTCTGTTTTTACATAGTGCTTACTTCTGCTTGCTTACTCTGTGGTGTTTGTTTACTTTACAAAGGCAATGCCTTCCATTTTTACTGGGATTTACGCCTTGGTGCTAGTCACCAGCCCCTGGCCTATGGAAGGCGGGCTTGGCGTAGTCACGGCATGGACCCCGAGGGCAGGTCGTGACAATTGGTATCAGAGGAGTTCGGTTCTACCGCGAACTCTGATCTTTTCATTGTGAAGCAATAATGTTTAGCGTATTGAGTGTGGTTATCAGTCCAGGGAGTCCAGTGTTGGTGCGGTGGCAGGCGTATCCGTACACCAGGACCCTGACTTCTGATTTCCGACTTAATGCACGAAAACATTGATTGCGTGTGTGTTTCAAAGTTTTCTTTGTGATTACTTATATCAGCTCACCAGGTATATTGTTCTGACCGTGGAACACCTGTTTCCTTTTCAGAATGGCCCCACGACGGCAGCCAGCTAGGGTTCCGAGAGTCGAGTGTGACGACAGCCCACCGAGCGACGAGGCTTTGGTACAGGGCCCTTTGTCAGCAGTGGCACCGGCGGTAGCTCTACCCGTCGAGCCACCGATGCTTCAAGCACCAGCCGCGGACGATGCACGTCACCTCAGCGCACTGCATGAGTTTCAGCGCCAGTGACCACCCAGGTTTCACGGGGAGACGGATCCCCAGGTAGCTGAGGACTGGCTGGAGGCAGTGGTACGTGTGTTTAGGCTAGTGAGGACACCAGCAGACCTCATGGTGATCCTCGCTGTGAGCCTACTACCCGCAGCAGCAGGACGATGGTGGAGCTTGATGCTCCAGGTGCACGATGAGGCATCTCTACTTTGGACAGACTTTGAGAGCCTCTTCCGCTCAGAGTTCGTCCCAGCCACCCTTCGTGCGGTGCGTATCCAGGAGCTTCTACAGCCGCTGCAGAGCAGCATGACGGTCGCTCAGTACTCGGCGAGATTTACTGATCTCTCGCGCTACTCGACCGACATGGTACATGACCCATTCTTCCGGGCCCGGACCTTCGAGCAGGGTTTGAGACATGAGATCAGGGCATCGCTGATCTCCCTCAGCATACCGACTCAGACAGTAGTACTGGAGCGGGCCCTTTTGATCGAGAGCTTCCTTGCTGAGTCTACACCAGCACCGAGACCCACCGCAGGGCGGCACGTGGCAGAGTCATCTGCAGCATGCAGTCGACGGATGACTCAGGGGTTCAGGCAGGCCAGACCTTCAGGCTGACGCCCTCAGGACACTGGCTCAGCAGTGCGGGGCACACAGCGAGGAGCCAGTCTTTCGAGAGGCAGACAGTGCTACTCGGGCGGCGGGCAGGGCCACATGGCTCGTGACTGCCCGACCCGCTGTGCCGAGGAGCAGTAGACAGTTGAGGGACCACCGAGGCAGAGGCAGAGGGTTGACCGTGGTGGTCCGCAGGGAGGAGGCGGATGAGGCAGAGGAGCTGGTCGAGCAGTAGGTGGTGGGCGACGCTTTGAGGCTCTGCCACCACCACCACCAGGAGGTCCACCCCGACCACATGGAGCTGGCGGGCAGAGACAGGCACAGCTCCAGGCAGCAGAGGCCTACGACCACGGTGCACCCGAGATGATTCGAGGAACTATCTGTGTCTATTCCACCCTTGCTGCAGTTCTTATAGACACAAGAGCGAGTCACTCTTTCATAGCCGCTGCCCTTGTTCGGAGCTCGAAGATTCCGACAGAGCCGTTGGCTCGATCATTACGGCTAGAGACTTCTACGGGAGCAGACTCGATGATTACGCACTGGTGCCGGTAGTGTGAGCTCACTCTAGGAGGCGAGAGCTTCGGCTGGGATCTTCATGTAGCAGCGTCGAGGCCTTACGACGTCATCTTGGGCATGGATTGGCTATCTACGGTCCATGCGCAGATTGACTGTTTTAGGCGCAAGGTGCGATGTGTACGCACCGACGGGAGCAGGTTCACCTTCACCGGCAAGAACGGAGCCTTTGCAGCACAGGATGGACTTCCGCGGAGGAGAGGATAGCCCATTACTCATCAGTTGGCTAGCCTCATCCTGGGAGCAGTTGACGTGCGGAGTCATGGTTTCCCTGGAGTGGTGGATCAGTTTGCGGACGTTATTCCCTACGACGTTCCAGAGCTACCTCCTCGCAGAGAGGTAGAATTTTATATTGACTTGTATCCCGGGACAGCCCCTATATCCACTCTAGCATATCGGATGGCCCCCGCTGAGCTTCGAGAGCTACGGGTACAGTTGGAGGACTTGCAGGGCAAGGGGTTCATCCGACCCGGTGTTTCACCCTGGGCTTCCCCGATATTGTTCGCCAAGAAGGAGGATGGGAGCTTGCGACTTTGTGTGGACTATCGTCGCCTGAACCAGGTGACAGTGAGGAACAAGTATCTGCTACCGAGGATTGATGACCTCTTTGATCAGCTCAAAGGAGCACAGTGGTTCTCGAAGATAGACCTCAGGTCAGGCTATCATCAGCTCAGAGTCAAAGACGAGGACGTGCAGAAGATGGCCTTCAGATGTTGGTATGGCCACTATGAGTTCTTGGTTATGCCTTTCGGTGTAACCAATGCTCCAGCAGTGTTCATGGCCCTCATGAACAGGATCTTTCAGCCATACCTCGATTGATTTGTCGTGGTCTTCATCGAAGACATTCTAATTTACTCGACGACTGAGGAGGAGCACGCCTACCACTTGCGAGTTGTACTAGACACACTCCGAGAGGACCAGCTTTATGGTAAGCTCTCGAAGTGCCAGTTCTGGATACGTGAGGTCCACTTCATGGGACACGTTATCTCTGAGGCGGGAGTTTCCATGGATCCTGTGAAGATTGAGGTTGTGTTAGCATGGGAGCCACCCAGGAGCGTGACTGAGGTTCAGAGTTTCTTGGGACTAGCTGGATACTATCGGAGATTCGTGCCAGACTTCTCTAGGGTTGCGGCTCCACTCACAGCTTTGACGAAGAAGGGGAAACCCTTCTTGTGGTCAGACAGATGTCAGCAGAGCTTCCAGGAGCTGAGAGAGAGATTGACCAACACACCTATCTTGAGGTTGCCTTAGGAGGGAGCAGGGTACATAGTTTACTGCGATGCATCAGGGACCGGACTCGGATGTTTTCTGATGTAGGAGTGGGCATTGATCGCCTATGGATCACGTCATTTGAGACCGCATGAGAAGAACTACACTACCCATGACCTGGAGTTACCAGCAGTGGTCTTCGCTCTGAAGACATGGCGACACTATCTGATGGGAGAGCGCTTTACAGTCTTTTCCGATCATCATAGTCTCAGGTATATCTTCTCGTAGAAGGACCTGAACCTCAGACAGCGGCGATGGCTTGAGTTCCTCCAGGACTATGACTTTGAGATAGTCTATACTCCTGGGAAGGGGAACGTAGTAGTCGATGACCTCAGCAGGAGGATGGGCATTCAGCTACTTGAGGAGGCGACGGAGCAGCTAGCCTCTTTTCAGATATCCTTCGTGGAGAGAGATGGAGCAGCCTTCCTCCAGTCTCTCACAGTCACCCCTCCACTACTGCAGCGGGTCAGGGAGGCACAGCGTGAGGACGCTGACTGTGAGACACGGCGTGTACTGATATCCTCGGGACAGGCACCTGATGGTTTCTCCCTTGAGGCAGAGCATAAAATCCTTTTCAGATGACGTACCATGGTACCAGTCGCTTTGCGAGAGGAATTACTGATAGAGTTTCACACTTCTCCTTTGGCGGTACATGCTGGAGTGGCGAAGATGTACCAGGACCTCAGACAACAACACTGGTGGCCGGGCATGATGAAGGCAGTAGCAGAGTTCGTTTCTCAATGCCTCACCTGCCAGTAGGTGAAGGCAGAGCATCAGGTACCAGCATTCTTGGTACAACCCTTGGAGGTTCCGGAGTGGAATTGGGACGGCATATCTATGGACTTCATGACTGGACTTCCACGCACTTCCAGAGGTCACGACTCCATCTGGGTGATTGTTGACCGACTCACCAAGTCGGCACACTTCTTACCCATCAGAGAGCAGGGCTCAGTGGAGAGAATGGGACGTCTCTAAGTTCTGGAGATTGTGTGGCTCCATGGTGTGCCATCATCTATCGTCTCCGATCGAGATGCTCGCTTTACTTCCCGGCTTTGGAAGGGGTTTATAGGAGGCGTTCGGGACGCAGCTACGTCTAAGCACTGCCTTTCACCCTCAGACGGATGGTCAGACGGAGAGGACCATTCAGACTCTCGAGGACATGCTCCGCGCATGTGTCCTGAACTTTGGTCGTAGCTGGGAGGACCACCTACCCTTGGTGGAGTTTGCGTACAACAACAGCTACCACTCCACCATCGGGATGGAACCGTACAAGGCATTGTACGGCTGACCTTGTAGATCTCCTTTGTGCTGAACAGACCTAGGGGAGTCAGCACTTGTGGGACCAGAGATGGTTCAGGCCACGACAGAGAAGGTCCAGGTCATCCAGGAGCAGATGAGGACAGATCAGAGCCAGTAGAAGTCATACGCTGACAGGAGGCGGAGGCCACTGGAGTTTGAGGATGGAGACCACGTCTTCTTGCGGGTCTCACCTCGATGTGGTATTCAGAGATTTGGCCGAGGCGGCAAGTTATCTCCGCGCTTCATCGGACCCTTCCAGATCCTCAGCAGGATTGGCGAGGTGGCTTATCGCCTGGCTCTACCACCTCAGTTGCACCGGGTGCACGACGTCTTCCACGTATCTCAGCTGAGGAGATACATGCACGACCCGACGCACATAATTGACCATGGGGAGCTTGACGTTGACGATGGGGCGACTTTTACAGAGATCCCGGTGGAGATAGACGATCGACAGGAGCGGGTCCTACATGTGCGATCGATTCCTCTTGTGCGCATCAGATGGCAGCACGGGAACCTCCAGGAGAGCACATGGGAGCGGGAGGCTCAGATGCGTGCTCAGTACCCTCATTTGTTTCCCGAGTTTTGATGTATCTTTACGGGGACGTAAATCCCTAAGGTGGGAGTAATGTAAAGAAACGTAAAATTCAAGGGAAATGTTTTCTTAATTTTATTTGGAATTTTACAAGAGTGTGGTTTCTGACGGCACCTGATTCCGAGGCCCGGAGTGCCCGGAATTAATTTCCGAAGTTTGGCTCGGGTACATTCAGTGAACGAACGAGCGGGAATTTCTAACTTTTGATCTGGTGCTCGGAATTGATATCCGAGGACACCGATGAACTCGCAGCACCGATATTCGCTTAAGGAGTCCTTTTCCGAAGTTGCGTTTATTGCAGGACGAAAGTTAGTTTTTTGGAGAATTATAAGAAGTTAAATAAAAATGTGGAACACTTTTTATTTTTCTTACTTGTTTGTTAACTCCTCTCAAAAGAAGTTAGGGGTGGGAACCACATCCACTTAACCTCCCTTGAGAGGATTAAGTGTGGTGGGCCCACACGAACCGCAACTTTTCATCTCCTTTCAAAACTCCCTTAACTCCACCTTTAAATGAATTTGACAACTTAGCTTATTAATTGGGTTGAGTAGTTTAATCTTTTTCAAACCTTTGAATTTCAAAAGGTTTGGTTGAGTAAATAAAATAAGCTCTTAGCTTATTTTATTTGGTTAGAATTCTCTAGCCTCTTGAGAGATTTGAAGCTTTATCCTTCTTCTTCTTCTTCTTCTTCAAGCATGACGAAGAACGCGAAGAACCTTCGAGCTCCAATGAAGAACGTCACTCCTCTCTTCTTCGTAGCCGGTTGTCTCCGAAGATCAACGACGTCTTCTATGTCAACGAAAGGGAATGCCTCTTCCACCTCGGACTTCCTTCGTCAGCTTACGAAGATTCGCCAACGACGTACCTCTTCGGACGTACCTCTTCGTCAACGGTTTGACGAACGATTACCGCGACGCCCGACCTCCGCGATGTTGTCTTCCACGGGTCGTTGACGATCATCGATCTTGAAACCAAGGTAGGGGTTGTTTTTGGTTAATTATTTATTCCCGTTCTTGGTTCTAGCTTGACAATTTTGAGGTTTATTGTTAAGTGTTATCGACTAACGAGAGGGGGGCCGGACCGCACAAACACGGCCGAACTCCCCCTCCTCTGTTCTTGAATATTATTTCCTTGCGGATGTACGAGATGGCGTGGTACCGTCGTACCACATAGGAATCACAAGCCTATAATCGCGCGGCGCGGTCGTGCCGCGCCACGGGAAGTTTATCATGAACTCGACGCCGTCGCGCCGCGTCGAAGGGAATCGAAGGCGCCGCGTCGAAGGGAATCGAAGGCGCCGCGGCCGGAGCGGGGCCGCAGTGGAGGGGCACGGTGTCGTCGCACCGCGCCGGACGACGAACACCGCAGCCGGTTCCGGGCCGTTGCGAGACGGGAAGACCGGCGGCTCGCCGGGCCGCCGGTGTCGGAAGCCGGAAGGGGACCGGCTTTGCCGGTCCGTTGAAGAAGAACCGGCCGACCAGGTGGGCCGGCTGAAAGCGAAAAACCAGGGGAATTTAGTTCCCCCGGCCAACACAAATGCCCCCCCATTTATGAGGGGGGCGGTTTCTTTAAGGGGAGCAGGCGGCCCCCCCGATTTTCCTCAAAGTAGGCCCCCACGAGGGGGGGCCGGTTCTCCAAAGGCGCGGTTAAAAGCCGCGCCGCCAAAATGAAGATGCGGGAGCCTTGCCCCCCGCGCGTGGCACCAAGCGGCGCCAGGCTGCGCCACCTCGCCAGACCGCACCGCCGCGCCAGACCGGGTCGGACCCGGGTCGGGTCGACCCGGTTCGGGCCGACACGGGGGGGGGGGGGGGGGTTGGGCCGGGTCGCCCCGGGCCCAGACCCCCCGTTTTCGAATCGTTTTCGGTCTTTTGGCCATAACATGAGCCACGGACCTCCGATCGATGAACCGTCAGCGGCATTGCGATCCTTGGATCGAGACGGTCTATTTGGTATATCGCACTCAATGTTTCGGAATACTTTGTGTTCATCCGGGTTGGTTCGTTCACGAAACCAACCGGGCCTTCGGAGCGGAAACGCTCATATCTTGAGCTACGGACGTCCGATTGACGTGCCGTTAGCTTTGTTATGTTCCTCTTAGTGAGACAGATCTTTTCACATACTCCACCCGAGGCTTGGACGCAGGTGGAGTACGGTCAGGCTGGTTTTGCCTTAAAAACAAATCGGGCCCCTGGGACGAAAAAGCCAATAACTCTCAGACCGCGCGTCCGATCGACGCGCCGTCTGTTGCATTGAGTTCCTGTTGATGATACGGAACTTTTGGATACATCAACTCTGGAATTTGTGACAGTTGATCTATCAGCCTCTCGGCTCGTGGAGCGGACCCTCCTGAACGAGCTTGTTGTGTGCGGGAACCCTAGTGCTGGCTGCGACTGTTACTGCTACTACTACTGCTACTGCTACTATGACTGCGACGACGACAGTACAGAGATCCTGTGTGGATTCGACGACGACTACAGCACTCAGCGATCCTACGTGGATCAGGGCTACAGGTCCTGTGAGGGCCCAATCCTGTGTGGGTCTGATCCTGTGTTGGTCTTTGCGCTCATCGGTCCTGTGTGAACCAGCGCCTACAGGTCCTGTGTGGGCCCGATCCTGTGTGGGTCTTTGCGGGGGTTAGTTACCTAACGATCCTTCATGGGTCCGACGACTTAGATGGATCAAAGATCATCTTTATCGTCTTTCGAAGATGTATACCTGTGTGAGCTAAATCCGGTTGCTTTCCTATGTGGATTGTGTTGTGCTATCCTGTGTGGATTTCGTTTTGCTTTCCTATGTAGAATACGTATACTTTCCTGTGTGTACTGAGTTGTACTCGGGCTCAGAGGTTGGAGCGTATTGGAATTGATGACTTAGGTATATGTATGGGCATATACCTAAGCAGTGTTGGTTGTTACCTCGTAATTGCATCTTCCTTTGTGGTTTATCCTTTGTGGATTTTGGGAGACTTTCGAGGGTCTCGGGGTCTCTACTGTATAACGAACCATACTTTACATACATTGTTAATACTTCAAAATTGAAGTACACTTATTACAACATATGACAAAACCACAAAGGACCGTATAGGTATAGTGTCTTTAGAAACTGGGAAACATAAACAACTGGTTCATAAATCTTCTACAGTGTCTCCCATTTATTTCATCATATCTAGGGTCCGTTTTAGGACATTATACTTAATATCCATCTTCCTGACCTGGGGAAAAGAAAACATAAAAGGGTGAGCTCAAATGCTCAGCAAGGGAAAATAAAGGAAATAAAAATCATATCATATCTTTTTGAAAATCATAACCTGCAAAAGAGATCATAATATCTTAACATGGAACAAATCATAAAAGTGAAAATGAGATCCCCATAATCATAACATGAAACTTGAAATCTTTGTGGCATGCACACATAATCATGGAAAATCATTTCTTGTTAGTCATGACTCATTGCCAAGACTATCTTAGTGGACAAAGTCCCTTTCTGAACCGAGTCACCCTCGTTCCTGTCCTGTTTCACTGAACCGGTATAACCTACTGTTCCAGCCATGTCTATCTCATGAGATATAAAATCTTTACCCAATGCATTGGAGGGAGATATAGGACCCACCCATCTCATAATGATACCATTCTTATGTGTGCCACAAAATCATAAATCATACATCATTGCATAACCCATGTAATACAAATGGGAATCTTAAACATCATGACATCATAAAACAATTAATACAAGATAAAGGAATTCATAAAAATAATTCAATCACAACATGATCAAATCAATGTAATAATAGGGATAAAAACAGAACCCTTTATTATCTTAGATGGAAAATAATTTTGATAAAACACTTGAACTCCATTCTTGAGGAAAATATCCTTTCTTCTTCAAAAACATTTTTCCTTTCATAACATGTCATACGACTTTAAAATAAAAGAAGTTGATTAAAAATAAACTTGAAAACTTGTAAAGGAAGTTTCTTGAAAATAATGTTTTAAAAATCCATTCATTCCGTATAAGTTAAAAAAAACATTCTTTGTACTTTTGTCGGAAAAGTCAAAAAGTACCTCGTACGACAAAAGATTCCTTTCATACATATTACTAAAAACTCACAGAAGGGTAAAAATGGATTTAAACAATTTTAGGTGGATGGAAATAATATTACATATTGATGAAACATGGATGTGGATGATAGAATACACCCCAGTAAATACTTACGAATAAACAATCTCGGATAAAAATGAGATTGTGATATTTCCCTTACCTTAGGTCCGATTTGCTTTGTACATATCCGAATCTCCTGTATAATGGTTTAAATAATGTTATTGACTTATTCCAGAATCATACATATTGATATGATATCATATATGGTCATATTCTTAGCTTCTTGTTAGTAATATTTCATTGTTACTTGTTACTCGGGTCTTTATTGCCTTTTGTTCTTATGCGTGTTTTGCCGAATACATTCTTATTCTTCTTTTAAGGTTATAGATACCTTATATCCAGAATGGTATTAGTGTAACATATATCATATTTATTCATTCAATTCATTTATATAATTATTATGTAATGATGATCATGTAGAACGAGTCACATCACATCGTGGAGACGGTATTCCGTACGTACGCACGAGTGATGATATCATTCCTATTATCGTGGAATTGTATTGGAGTGTATATATATTATTTAAGTATCAATATTACTTTATAATAATCATAAATAGTCACTCATTACAGCATTATACCCATCCTTGTAAAGTGATGGTGGAAAATAGATTACACCACGGCGTGGAGACGGTATTCCGTACGTACGCACGCGCGGTGATTTCATTTTTTCGTAGGATGGATAGAAGGTGAATTAGGGTTGTTTCATATTTATAATAACATATAATTATGTAAGTAATACTGATGTTATTACTTTATCATGAAACAACTAATGAAGAAGAAGTTGAAGAAGAAAGAAATTGAAAAGATCGGTAATGGATATTACCTCTTCTTTGGAATGCCTCTTTGAATCCTCCACTTAGGGAACTGAGATTGGTCTTTGAAGAAGACCAGGACCTCTAGGATTATTCTAGGGAAGTGGAGAGGAGAAACTGGCAGGGTTTGGCCGAGATTGAGTGCTCAAATTGGTGTTAGGAGGAGGGGGAGGAGGTGCCCTTTTATAAGGGAGGAGAGGGGCACCTTAGGAATATCTCAAAATATTATTTTATATTAACGTCAAAATCGGTTTATAATGGTTCCAAAGGGTCTTATTTCGAAGCTAAAGTGGGGAAGGGTCGAAATCCTATCAACCAATTGGATTTATACAAGTTTGGGATATTATTGTAACCTTATCAATTAGATTTAACTCTAAGTTAAATAATTGAACTTTTACCGTGTCTTTTTGTTTTCTTTCACTATATGGTTAATAAACTTACTATAACATGCCAAAAGAACCCCAAATTGTTTATTATTAATATATATATCCTTATCTAAGTCATTTGGCTGAACCTTAGATTTTTAGGAATAAAATAACAATTAATAATATAATATTTGATTTAAAAACTATTTTGTGTCAATTTTAACACAATTTGATATATGATTTTTGTGAAAGTCATAACAGAATTATATGTTCGAAACAAGTTGATTAAATCAACATTAATATATCATAGTAACCTAGAAAATTAGTTTAATTCATAAAAAATCTCAAATTACATTTATTTTGGTGTTTATAACATCAATTATGTCAATATTTCATTAATAAGATAATTACTGCATCATCATTGTGTCATAAATAAATTAAATTATTTAATATCTAAAAATTACAAATAAACTACCATTATGTAGGAAATATTTATAGCTTTCTAATGAATATTTATAGTCGAATTTATCTTATGTATAACCCCATATTAAAAATTATTTACTTATTAAACTTTGATTTTAACTATTTTAACCCTTCTTTAAATAAATTAATAATAAATGTCCTAATCTAATCCAAGTGGGCCTAAATGGTCATATTTTATTCATAAGGTTGTTTTTGGTCGAATTACACTTGTCCAATAGAATTATGAAAAGTGTTAGGGTAATATTAATATCATATTTACCCTTAGTTACCCTATTTACTATTAACCGCGGTAAAAAAAAGTAAAAAGTTACTATTCACCAAAAAATTATTTTTATCTCATTGAACGACATTTTACTTACTGATATCAACCTTTTCTGTCGGATTTTCAAAATTCCATTCACAGAAGCGGTAAAATTATGTTTTATGCAAAATTCAGTTTTTAACCTACCACTAAGTGGTTTCACTATTCATCAAAAATTGAAAGTTTTCAGAAAAATACCAAAATTTCACCCTAGGCTAATTTCGGTATTCCGAATCCAAAAATGAAGTCCATTTTGAAAGATAAAATTTATAAAATTTCAAAAAGTGGTTATTACTATTCATAACGGCTAGTTTTAATAATATTTTAATAGCATATCGTTGTTTAGTGAAACTCGGTATTGCGTATGACGCAAGCTATCGAGGAAGGTCATGATTTAGTGTAAAGCAAGCCAAGCAAGTGTTGTGTAGAAAAAGATTCCTTTGATGATTTATATAACATAAAAGTCTCAGGTGTTACATTCTACCCCCCTTAAAAAGAATTTCGCCCTCGAAATTCGTCACTTTGTAACAAACAGATGAGGATACTTCTCCATCATCATATCCTCAAGCTCCCACGTAGCTTCTTCAAGTTGGTGGTTCCTCCATAAAACTTTCACCAATCGAGTGGTCTTATTTCGTAGGACTTTTTCGCTACGATCCAGAATCTCTATCGGCTGTTCTTCATAAGAAAGATCTTGCTCCAGCGGTACAACTTCTGAGCTGAGTACATGTGAAGGATCTGGCATGTACTTTCTCAGGAGAGATACATGGAACACATCGTGAACTTGAGAGAGATTCGGTGGAAGCGCCAATCGGTAAGCTACCTTCCCAACATGATTCAGTATTTCGAAAGGACCGATATATCTAGGGATCAACTTCCCCTTCTTTCCAAATCTCATAACCCTCTTCCAGGGAGATATTCGTTTGAACACTTTATCACCCACTTCAAACTCTAGGTCTTTTCTTCGGTTGTCGGCATAACTTTTCTGTCGACCCTGAGCTGCTCTTATGTGTTGTTGAATAGATCTAACCTTTTCTGCCATTTCATCAACGAGATCAGGTCCTAATAGCTTTCTTTCCCCAACTTCATCCCAGAAAGTTCGAGTCCTGCATTTCTTTCCATAGAGAGCTTTATAAGGAGCCATCTGAATACTGGAGTGAAAGCTATTATTATAAGAAAATTCCACCAAAGGTAGGTGTTGATCCCAACCTCCTTTGAAATCCATAGAGCAAGCTCTCAACATATCTTCTAGGGTTTGAATTGTTCTCTCAGACTGACCGTCTGTCTGAGGATGATAAGCAGTGCTGAAACTCAACTCTGTATCCAGAGTATGCTGAAGAATTCGCCAGAACTTCGAGGTAAATCTCGGATCGCGATCAGATATAATAGAAAGTGGTACTTCATGCAATCTTACCACTTCCTTTACATATATCCTGGAAAGATGATCTAGAGAGAAATCCTCTCTAATAGCAATGAAGTGTGCAAACTTTGTAAGACGATCAACTATGACCCAGATAGCATTATTGCCTTTGGATGTTTTAGGAAGTCCTGTGACAAAGTCCATAGTGATGTTTTCCCATTTCCATTCGGGTATGGGTAATGGTTGTAACATCCCCTTAGACTTTTGTCTCTCAGCTTTAACTTGTTGACAAACCAAGCGTCGAGAGACATATTCAGCAACATCTCTTTTCATGTCATCCCACCAGAAGTACTCTTTCAGGTCCCTATACATCTTCGTGCTTCCAGGATGAATAGAGAATGAAGAACTATGAGCCTCATCCAGCAGCTCCTTCTTTAATTCGGGGATGGGAGGAACACAAACCCGATTCCTGAACTTTATTATCCCATCACAATCAAGGTTGAATTCAGGAACATTTTTCACCTTCTTTTGTAACTTGACATCTTCTTTCTGTGCCTCTTTAATCTTCACATGTATAGATGGTTGAACATTCATTTGAGAAAGATAAGATTTTTACCCTTCCATTATAATTCCAAGATCCATCCTTTGTAAATCCATAAATATTGGATCTTTTGTGATCCTCATCATGGATAAACTAGCATGATCTTGTCGACTTAATGCATCTGCCACCTTGTTTGCTTTCCCAGGGTGGTAATGGATTGAGCAGTCGTAATCCTTAATCAGCTCCAACCATCTTCTTTGACGCATATTCAACTCATTTTGTGTGAAAATATACTTTAAAATTTTATGATCAGTATAAATATCACACCTTTCACCATAAAGGTAATGCCTCCAAATCTTTAATGAAAAGATTACCGCAGCCAACTCCAAATCATGAGTTGGGTAATTTTGCTCATGGATTTTCAACTGTCGTGAGGCATAAGCTATCGCCATATCATTTTGCATAAGAACACACCCCAATCCCTTCTTGGATGCATCACTGTAGATCACAAACCTTTCTCCACTACAAGGCAGTGTGAGCACAGGTGCACTGGATAACCTTCTTTTCAACTCCTTGAAATTCTCTTCACATTCCTTTGTCCAAACAAACTTAACTCCTTTCCGAGTCAACTTGGTGAGTGGATTAGATAATCGTGAAAAATCTTTTACAAAACGTCGATAATATCCAGCCAAACCAAGAAAACTTCGGATCTCAGTTACTGTTGTTGGTCTTGACCATCTTTCGATAACCTCTGTTTTTGCTGGATCCACAGATATTCCCTCTTTTGAGATTATGTGACCCAAAAATGCAACTTTTTGAAGCCCAAATTCACACTTGGTAAATTTGGCATAAAGATTTTCCTTTCTCAGGGTCTTCAATATAATTCTCAAGTGATCTTCATGCTCTTCCTTGCTCTTTGAATAGACAAGAATATCGTCTATAAAGACTACCACAAATTGATCAAGATAGTCTCTAAAGACTCTATTCATTAGATCCATGAAGATAGCAGGGGCATTAGTAAGACCAAATGGCATCACTATAAATTCATAGTGTCCATACCTTGTACGGAAAGCCGTATTTGGTATATCCTCCCTTTTGACCCTTAATTGATGATACCCTGAACGAAGATCAATCTTGGAAAAGTATTGAGCTCCGCGTAGTTGGTCAAATAAGTCATCAATGCGTGGGAGAGGATATTTGTTCTTGATTGTGATCTTGTTAAGTTCTCGATAATCAATGCATAGTCTCATTGATCCATCTTTCTTCTTAACAAATAGAACAGGTGCTCCCCAAGGTGACGCACTAGGGCGTATGAATCCCTTATCAAGATTCTATTGGAGTTTCTTCTTCAATTCCTGCAACTCAATTGCGGCCATTCTATAAGGTGTCTTTGAAATTGGAAAAGCGCCCGGTACGAGTTCTATTGAAAACTCAACTTCACGATTTGGTGGAAGACCCGGTAATTCCTCCGGAAAGACATCATCAAACTCCCGTACAATGGGAATATTCTTAATCGTGAGTTTCTCACCAACCATTTGAGATAAATAACCTTCATTTAGTGGAATGAATACCCATAAGATGGAAGAAATTTCCACTGGAAGGTTATATTCATCCTTGCATCGATAGACGATCGTAGATTGATCTGGAATATGAAATGTGACTTCCCTTCTTTGGCAATTGATATGAGCTCCATGTAGAGAAAGCCAATCCATGCCAAGAATCACATCAAATTCCTCTAAAGGAAGGATCACAAGATTTGCAGGAAGCACTTTCCCACAAACTTCGATCAGAGAAGAATTATAAACTTTTGATGCGACTGTTGTGCCATTAGGTGTTGTCACAGCTAACTCAACATCTAATTGTTGAGGTAATACGGTGATACCCTTAGAATATTCTTTAGAAATAAAAGAGTGGGTGGATCCAGAATAAAATAAAACATTTGCTACTTTAGAGTGGATGGTACGTGTACCTTTCACCACTTCGTTATCGTATTCCACATCGCTGATAGAAATTGCATGTGACTTTCCTTTGTCTTTAGCCTTAAGATTTTGTTGACGTCGACCATCATCATCAACCCTTGGATTTGGGCATTGATTGGCATAATTCCTTATCTCCTTGCACTTGAAACATTGAAGTGTAGTAGGTTCATTCTGTGTATCCCTTCCTTTGTTTGCATCATTAGACATCTTCTTCCCATTATCGCGGCATTCAAATGCCCGATGACCTTCCTTTCCACATTTAAAACATTTACTTGGCCCTTTAAGACAACTCCCTCCATGTTTCTTTCCACACATTGAGCATAAGGGAAAGTTCATCTTCTTTTCAGTGTGCTCTTTAGATTTTTCTTTGAATTCCATCTTCCTCATCTTTTCAAACCCATGTGACTGATGGGTTACTCCAATCTCCATCTCGACTTTGAGAGAACATCGAAAGATTTCCTCGTAGCTATTGAAGTCCCTTATGGCTAACTCCCTTCGAAGAATTGGTTTTAAGCCACTAAAGAATCGATCAATCTTACTCTCAGGTTGGATAATAATACCAGAAGCGTACCTTGCAAGTCTTGTAAAATTTGCTTCATAGGTACCAACAGATTCATCATCCCTTTGCTTCAGTTCACGAAACTCTTTCTCCATCTTTTTTCGGAGAATACGAGGGAAGTACTTATTGAAAAATAAGTTCTTGAACTCGTCCCATTCCATGGACTCAATTTCATCCCTTTGCCTCGTATTCTTAATAAGATTCCACCATTGATCAGCATCTCCTTCCAAACGATACACTGCTAGGATAACTTTATCATGTTCAGAACATTGAAGAACTGAAAATATCTTTTCAGTAGTACTAATCCATTGTTCAGCAACTAATGGATCAGTAGACCCGCTGAAAGAAGGTGGACGCTGCCTCATGAAGGATTCAACAGAACGTTCCTCCTTCCTTTGCTCGTTTGGAAGTCCTGCATGATTCATAGCTTGAGAAAGTTGTGTGAGCATGGCTACAAGATTTTTCATTCCAGCTCCCATATCGTTTGGTTTCTCAGGGGGACAATCATTACATTGCCCATCGCATTCCGCATTAACACGGTTCCTTCGGGTTCCAGCCATTGACTAAAACCAATAAGAATAGTGTGAGCAACACTAATTATAATAGGAAAGCCACATAATTCAAGAATAAAATTTTCACGCTTAAGGTCTTATCCTAGGTTATTCATGGCCATTTCTAAAACACTAAGATTGTGTTCTATGCTTAGACTTATCCTTAGGGTTCTTACTAAGGCTTTCACATCCTAGTTTCCAAAGGTTGACTATACCTTTCCTCTGATACCAACTGTAGCGGTCTGGAATTACTTCCAGTGGACTATAATTGATACCTATCAGGGCACTCCATGGGCGGCTACACCCCCTGGGCGGGACACACCACCATCCCCAGTGGTAGCCATTTCCCCATGAAGCCCTTAGGCGGAGAGCCATGCTTCGTCCAACGCTCACATGTGAGAGTTCCCAAGGATCGGATACATTCCTACCTCCTTTGCCTCTGATACCAACTATAACGACCCATACTTTACATACATTGTTAATACTTCAAAATTGAAGTACACTTATTACAACATATGACAAAACCACAAAGGACCGTATAGGTATAGTGTCTTTAGAAACTGGGAAACATACACAACTGGTTCATAAATCTTCTACAGTGTCTCCCATTTATTTCATCATATCTAGGGTCCGTTTTAGGACATTCTACTTAATATCCATCTTCCTGACCTGGGGAAAAGAAAACATAAAAGGGTGAGCTCAAATGCTCAGCAAGGGCAAATAAAGGAAATAAAAATCATATCATATCTTTTTGAAAATCATAACCTGCAAAAGAGATCATAATATCTTAACATGGAACATATCATAGAAGTGAAAATGAGATCCCCATAATCATAACATGAAACTTTAAAACTTTGTGGCATGCACACATAATCATGGAAAATCATTTCTTGTTAGTCATGACTCATTGCCAAGACTATCTTAGTGGACAAAGTCCCTTTCTGAACCGAGTCACCCTCGTTCCAGTCCTGTTTCACTGAACCTGTATAACCTACCGTTCAAGCCATGTCTATCTCATGAGATATAAAATCATTACCCAATGCATTGGAGGGAGATATAGGTCCCACCCATCTCATAATGATACCATTCTTATGTGTGCCACAAAATCATAAATCATACATCATTGCATAACCCATGTAATACAAATGGGAATCTTAAACATCAGGACATCATAAAACAATTCATACAAGATAAAGGAATTCATAAAAATAATTCAATCACAACATGATCAAATCAATGTAATAATAGGGATAAAAACAGAACCCTTTATTATCTTAGATGGAAAATAATTTTGATAAAACACTTGAACTCCATTCTTGAGGAAAATATCCTTTCTTCTTCAAAAACATTTTTCCTTTCATAACATGTCATACGACTTTAAAATAAAAGAAGTTGATTAAAAATAAACTTGAAAACTTGTAAAGGAAGTTTCTTGGAAATAATGTTTTAAAAATCCATTCATGCCGTATAAGTTAAAAAAAACATTCATTGTACTTTTGTCGGAAAAGTCAAAAAGTATCTTGTACGACAAAAGATTCCTTTCATACATATTACTAAAAACTCACAGAAGGGTAAAAATGGATTTAAACAATTGTAGGTGGATGGAAATAATATTACATATTGATGAAACATGGATGTGGATGATAGAATACACCCCAGTAAATACTTACGAATAAACAATCTCGGATAAAAATGAGATTGTGATATTTCCCTTACCTTAGGTCCGATTTGCTTTGTACGTGTCCGAAGCTCCTGTATAATGGTTTAAATAATGTTATTGACTTATTCCAGAATCATACATATTGATATGATATCATATATGGTCATATTCTTAGCTTCTTGTTAGTAATATTTCATTGTTACTTGTTACTCGGGTCTTTATTGCCTTTTGTTCTTATGCGTGTTTTGCCGAATACATTCTTATTCTTCTTTTAAGGTTATAGATACCTTATATCCAGAATGGTATTAGTGTAACATATATCATATTTATTCATTCAATTCATTTATATAATTACTATGTAATGATGATCATGTAGAACGAGTCACATCACATCGTGGAGACGGTATTCCGTACGTACGCACGAGTGATGATATCGTTCCTATGATCGTGGAATTGTATTGGAGTGTATGTATATTATTTCAGTATCAATATTACTTTATAATAATCATAAATAGTTACTCATTACACCATTATACCCATCCTTGTAAAGTGATGGTGGAAAATAGATTACACCACGGCGTGGAGACGGTATTCCGTACGTACGCACGCGCGGTGATTTCATTTTTCCGTAGGATGGATAGAAGGTGAATTAGGGTTGTTTCATATTTATAATAACATATCATTATGTAAGTAATACTGATGTTATTACTTTATCATGAAACAACTAAAGAAGAAGAAGTTGAAGAAAATAGAAATTGAAAAGATCGGTAATGGATATTACCTCTTCTTTGGAACGCCTCTTTGAATCCTCCACTTAGGGAACTAAGATTGGTCTTTGAAGAAGACCAGGACCTCTAGGATTATTCTAGGGAAGTGGAGAGGAGAAAATGGCAGGGGTTGGCCGAGCTTGAGTGCTCAAATTGGTGTGAGGAGGAGGGGGAGGATGTGCCCTTTTATAAGGGAGGAGAGGGGCACCTTAGGAATATCTCAAAATATTATTTTATATTAAAGTCAAAATCGGTTTATAATGGTTCCAAAGGGTCTTATTTCGAAGCTAAAGTGGGGAAGGGTCGAAATACTATCAACCAATAGGATTTAGACAAGTGTGGGATATTATTTTAACCTTATCAATTAGATTTAACTCTAAGTTAAATAATTTAACTTTTACCGTGTCTTTTTGTTTTCTTTCACTATATGGTTAATACACTTACTATAACATGCCAAACGAACCCCAAATTGTTTATTATTAATATATATATCCTTATCTAAGTCATTGGGCCGAACCTTAGATTTTTAGGAATAAAATAACAATTAATAAAATAATATTTGATTTAAAAACTATTTTGTGTCAATTTTAACACTGTTTGATATATGATTTTTGTGAAAGTCATAACAGAATTATATGTTCGAACCAAGTTGATTAAATAAATATTAATATATCATAGTAACCTAGAAAATTAGTTGAATTCATAAAAAGTCTCAAATTACATTTATTTTGGTGTTTATAACATCAATTATGTCAATATTTCATTAATAAGATAATTACTGCATCATCATTGTGTCATAAATAAATTAAAGTATTTAATGTCTAAAAATTACAAATAAAATACCATTATGTAGGAAATATTTTTAGCTTTCTAATTAATATTTATAGTCGAATTTATCTTATGTATAACCTCATATTAAAAATTATTTACTTATTAAACTTTGATTTTAACTATTTTAACCCTTCTTTAAATAAATTAATAATAAATGTCCTAATCTAATCCAAGTGGGCCTAAATAGTCATATTTTATTCATAAGGTTGTTTTTGGTCGAATTACACTTGTCCAATATAATTAGGACAAGTGTTAGGGTAATATTAATATCATATTTACCCTTAGTTACCCTATTTACTATTAACCGCGGTAAAAAAAAGTAAAAAGTTACTATTCACCAAAAAATTATTTTTATCTCATTGAACCACATTTTACATACTGATATCAACCGTGTCTGTCGGATTTTTGAAATTCCATTCACAGAAGCGGTAAAATTAAGTTTTATGCAAAATTCAGTTTTTAACCTACCACTTAGTGGTTTCACTATTCATCAAAAATTGAATGTTTTCAGAAAAATACCAAAATTTCACCCTAGGCTAATTTCGGTATTCCGAATCCAAAAATGAAGTCCATTTTGAAAGATAAAATTTATAAAATTTCAAAAAGTGGTTATTACTATTCATAACGGCTAGTTTTAATAATATTTTAATAGCATATCGTTGTTTAGTGAAACTCGGTATTGCGTACGACGCAAGCTATCGAGGAAGGTCACGATTTCGTGTAAAGCAAGCCAAGCAAGTGTTGTGTAGAAAAAGATTCCTTTGATGATTTATATAACATAAAAGTCTCGGGTGTTACATACTGAGTAGCTTATACTCACCCCTGCAGGGGCTATGCCCGCACTACGTTGTGTTGGTTGCAGACGACGGACATCGTTGATCATGGCTGAGGCTTGTAGAGAAGGACGGTACCTGGAGGTGGACCACTGGGCGGGACGTGTTCGGAACGGACAACGGGACCCATGGAACAATGGAGCTATCTGTACCCACCCTTCAGGTGGGATACCCAGTGGACAGCTCGGTGTAGCGGATTTTACTTTACAGTTGTTGTTTTCCTTTTCGAGTTGTTCTTTACTTTCAGTTTGGGTTTGTATACTGGCCCATTTACTTTTCCGCACTTTCAGTTGTACTCTGTTTTTACTTAGTGCTTACTTCCGCTTGCTTACTCTGTGGTGTTTTTTTACTTTACAGAGGAAATGCCTTCCCTTTTTATCGGGATTTACGCCTTGGTGCTAGTCGCCAGCCCCTGGCCTATGGAAGGCGGGCTTGGGGTAGTCACGGCACGGACCCCGAGGGCGGGTCGTGACACCTTTTGTGAAAATAAATTTATGTTTAGACATATTTCAAAATTTGACATGATAAAATAGACTTCATTTCAGAATTGATAGAGTATAAATTATCTTAGGAGACTTTATTTTTATTTTTCTGAGAAACATCATTTTTGGATTAGGAGAGAAAAATCATGAATTTTAATTAAACCTTCTTCGCAAGAAATTTATTGATGAAGTGAAATTATGTTAAATTTTTTGTTAATATATTTATTATGTCATATTTTTATCAACATACACAATTTCCGTAATTATAATGATTATTACTTTGTAATTGATTCTAAAAACCAAGAAAACCCATTGAAAATTTTTATGTTAAAAAACACACATTTTTTATCTGACTTTGTGATTAATTTTAAATTCATTAATACCAAATCAATGTTGTTGAAATAAAAAAAATGGAATCCATATTTTGAATCAGAATAATTTAAAATTTCTTATATGGTCATCTTTTTTGACTAAAACTATTAGTGATAGTATGTAAAATTAATTACTATTATTTAGAGAAAAATTAACCTAATAAACGGTAATCCTAAAATTTATGACCCTAAACGACCTAGAAACATATAAATGATCCCATTTATGCTATATTTATACACAGTACTCCATTTTCTTAATTTTGTTCAATTATTGGATACACATTTAACATGAGAAACACGTCTGGAATTCACTCCTAAAATATTTAAAAGAGTTTCAGTCCTCCTCCACTATAAAAAAAGGCCTCCTCTCCGTCTACATCCACACACCTATCAATCCACCATTTATAGACCTAAATCAATACAATTACCTTATCCAAATCCCTCCAATAATCAATGATGACTATATTTTGGATGAATAAAATCCCAGGAAGCCCTTTGGAGAAAACATAATAGAGTTAACCAAAAAAGTGGTAATATTATTCCAAAAGTTTATTAATGATAATTATATTCTACACCCCTAAAATCACATTCCTAAATGAATTTTTAAACAATAATATTAAAAATTTAAAGGGTTTTTAGGATAAATATTATTCCAACAATAATAGACACTTCCTTATAATGCATAATGAACATATTGTTTACATGTACATCAATCTACTGCCTCATGAAAGGATGATTGTTCATATTTATGAAATAGAATCTCATTGTAAAAATTATATCAGAAACAATATTTATATATTTCATATATAATATTTACTATTTTAGAAATATTATTTAATTATTTTAAAACATGTATCATTAATATTTTCATTTTGTGTAAATATGATAATTTTTTCTGAGGATGTGTGGATTACCACCACCTCAAGGTAATGCTAATTATTTACACAGTACACAAAGTATATTAATAATTTTCTAAGTGAAATTATTTCAAATATATGATATAAAAATTCCACTATAATATAAATATATATATATATATATATATTCCATTCACTCTCTTACTTCCAATATGACAATAAATGGAAACATAGTCCATGCTTATGTATTGTAACACCCCGAGATTTTGTGAAAAATATTCTTTTTAATTTCATTAATGTCGTGTGTTGTACGCTACACAAAAAGGAGCTTTCAAAATAGCCATCCTTGACCTGCCTTGCATTACACGCAATCACGACCTTCCTCGATAGTGTGTGTAGTACGCAATACCGAGTTTCACTAAACAATGATATGCTATTAAAATATTATTAAAACTAGCCTTTATGAATAGTAATAACAACTTTTTGAAATTTTTTAAATTTTATTTTTCAAAATGGACTTCATTTTTGGATTTGGAATATCGAAATTAGCTTAGGGTGAAATTTTGGTACATTTCGGACAACTTTCATATTCTGATGAATAGTGAAAATTACTAAATTTTAATTAAAAACAAATTTTTTAATCAAAATAATAAATAGTGATAAATTATTAATTTGAGTGGTTTTAAAGTATATTTATAATATATTTTTTCAATTTAATACAATGTTTGTCATTGGATGTAATTTCACATTTAAACCAGTTATAAACAAGTGTCAATCTGTTGATAGTTATTATCTCTTAAAAACACGCCATTTGTTTTGACGACGGGAAATAATTTTTAAATTAGTTAATGTAACTGATATGTTTTGAATTTGGTAAAATAGACATCATTTTTGAGTTCATAATATCAAATATATCTTAGGCCTAATTTTTGGTATTTTTCTGAAAACTTTCAATTATTGATGAATAGTGAAACTACTAAGTGAAGTTAAAAAAACTGAATTTTTCATAAAACATAATTATACCGCTTCTATGAGTGGAATTTAGAAAATTTTAGAGAGATGGTTGAGGTCATTAATTTAAATGTTGTTCAATGAGATGAAATTTTTTTTGGTGAATAATAACTTTTTCCTTTTTTACCACGGTTAAAAGTAAATAGGTAATTAAGCGTTAAAATGATATTATTATCACCCTAACACATTTCCTAATTCTATGGGAAAAGTCTAATTCGACCAAAAACAATCTTAGGAATAAAATATTACCATTTAGGCCCACTTGGATTAGATTAAGACATTTATTATTAATTTATTTAAAGAAGGGTTAAAATAGTTAAAATCAACATTTAATAAGTAAATAATTTTTAATATGGGGCTATACATAAGATAAATTCGTCTATAAATATTCATTAGAAAGATATAAAAATTTCCTACATAATGGTATTTTATTTGTAATTTTTATACATTAAATAATTTAATTTATTTATGACACAATGATGATGCAGTAATTATCTTATTAATGAAATATTGACATAATTGATGTTGTAAATAATCAAATAAATTTAATTTGAGACTTTTTATGAATTAAGCTAATTTTTTAGGTTAATATTACATGTTAGTATTGATATAATTAACTTTTTTCGAACTAATCATTCTGGTATGATTTTCAAAAAAATCAATTACCAAATAGTGTCAAAATTGACATAAAATAGTTTTTAAAACAAATATTATATTATTAATTGTTATTTTATTACTAAAAATCTAAGGTTCAGAAAAATGACTTAGATAAGGTTATATATATTAATAATAAACAACTTGGGGTTTGTTTTGCTTGTTATAGTACGTTTATTAATGTTATAGTGTAAGAACACAAGAAGACACGGTAAAAGAAAAATTATTTAACTTAATGTTAAATCTAAATGATAAGGTTAAAATAGGAACCTAAACTTGTCTAAATTCTATTGGATGAGAGGATTCCGACCCATCCCCACCTTAGATTCTAAATAAATTAATTTGGATCTATTTAAAATCGAATTTGACTTTATAATAAAATAATAGTTTTAGTTATTCCAAAGGTACCCCTCTCCTCCCTTATAAAAGGGCACCACCTCCCCCTCTTCCTCACACCACATTGAGCCTTCAAGCTCGGCCAAACCCTGCCAAATTCTCTTCTCCAATTCCATATAAACATCCTAGAGGTTCTGGTCTTCCTCAAAGACCAATTTTAGTTCCCTAAAAGCAGATCTCAAAGAGGCGCTTCAACGAAGAGGTAATTTCCGTTACCGATTCATTCAACTTTATTTCTTCTTCCACTTCTTCTTCGTAGGTTGTTTCATTATAAAGTAATAACATCAGTATCACTCATATACTGATATGTTATTATAAGTATGAAACAACCCTATTTCACCATCTATCTATCCTACAGAAAATGAAATCACCGCGTGTGTGTAGGTACGGAATACCGTCTCCACGACGCGATGAGATTCATTCTCCACGTTAACCATTCATGAATGATTATAAAGTATATATAATAAGTAATAATGAAATATATGACATAATAATGATACTGGATTTATTTGTGTATATATGTATGTCATATACTTAATTTCATTCAACTCAATAAGGAAAAGAAAACAGCGTTCATGCGTATGTACGGACTACCGTCTCCATGAACGGTGTTTTCCTTTTCATTTACTAATTTATTATATATATGTATATTATTAATATATATTATATATAAATCATGTTTTATATTCTGTAATTAAGTAATTATGATCTAAGAATTCATATGAATAATTACAAGTCAAAACACGACGATAAATGAAACAATTTTACCCAAAATGCTCTTTAACATGGAATTTACAAATGAACATGTAATATAAAGTCATAAGTGAACCATATATGATATCATAACAATGAGTATGATTCTGGAATAAGTAAATGACATTATTTAAATCATTATACAGGAGGTTCGGACACTTACGAAGCAAATCAGACCTAAGGTAAGGGAAATATCACAATCACATTTTTATCCAAGATTGTTTATACTTTGGAATTTACTGGGGTGTATTTTATCATCCACATCCATGTTTCCTCAATATTTAATGTTATTTCCATCCATCTAAAATTGTTTAAATCTAATTTTACCCTTAGGTGAGTTTTTAGTAAACGATATGAAAGGAATCTTTTGTCATTTTTCGTACGAGGTACTTTTTGACTTTTCTGACAAAAGTACGAGAAGAATTTTTTTATAAAACTTATACGGAATGAATGGATTTTTAAAACATTATTTCCAAGAAGCTTACTTTACAAGTTTTCAAGTTTATTTTTAATTAACTTCTTTTAGTTTAGAATTGTATGACATGTTATGAAATGAAAAGTGTTTTTGAAGTAGAAAGATATTTTCCTCAAGAATGGAGTTCAAGTGTTTTATCAAAATTATTTTCCATCTAAGATAATAAAGGGTTCTGTTTCTATCCCTATTATTACATTGATTTGATTATGTTGTGATGAAATTATTTTTATGAATTATGTTATCTTATATGAAATGTTTTATGATGTCACGAAGTTTAAGAATCCCATTTTTATTACATGGGTTATGCAATGATGTATGCTTTATGATTTTGTGGAACATATAAAAATGTTATCATTATGAGATTAGTGGGACCTATATATCCCTCCAATGCATTGGGTAAAGATTTTATATCTCATGAGATAGACATGGCTGGAACAGTAGGTTATACTGGTTCAGTGACATAGGACTGAAACGAGGACTGAACTCGGTTCAGAAAGGGACTTTGTCCACTAAGATAGTCTTGGAAATGAGTCTTGACTAATAAGAAATGATTCTATATGATTATGTGTGTATGCCACAAAGTTTCATGTTGTATGTTATGATTATTGGGATTTCATTTCACTACTATGATATATCCCATGTTATGAAATTAGGCTCTATTTTGCAGGATAAGATTTCCAAAATGTTATGTTCTTATGAATATGATGTGATTGATATTTATTTTGTTTACCATTATTGAGCATTTGATCTCACCATTTTATGTTTTCTTTTCCCTAGGATATACATAAAGGTTTTAGGTAAAAAAAGGAAGATCTTTATGGGAGATGTTGAAGATCTTTCACCACGATTAGAAGATTATATTCCGAGTTTCCAAAGACACTAAACTATTACGATCTTTGTGTGTGTGTTTTTGTTATGTACTAAGTATTCCGCAAAAGTAATGTAATGTCAATGTACGTCAGGCTTCGGGTCTCTACAGTTGGTATCAGAGGAAAGGTTTAGTCAACATTTGGAAACTAGGATGTGAGAACGTTAGTGAGATCCCTAGAGATATTTCTAAGGTATGTCTAGGGATGTCCCTAAGGATAAGTATACGTATAGGTTATAGTCCTAGAACTACGGTAAAGATCTTAGAATTTAACCTAAGATGTTAGATATTAAGGGTACTCCCCCTTTACTATGTTGTTTTCCCTAGATTTATTTTTGCCACTCATACTATTCTTTTTGGGTTTTAGACGATGGTTGGAACCCGAAGGAAGCGTGTTGATCACAGTAATGGACAATGCAATGATTGTCCTCCTGAACAAACAAGTGTTATAGGAGATGGAGTGCAAAATCATATTGCTATACTTACACAAGCTATGAATCATTCTGGACTTCCAAATGAGAAGAGAAGGGAACAATATTCTATTGAGTCCTTCATGAGGCAACGTCCACCTTCTTTCAGTGGGTCTTCCGATCCACTTGTTGTTGAACAATGGATTAATACCACTGAAATGATATTTTCAGTTCTTCAATGTTCTGAACATGATAAAGTCATCTTAGCAGTATATTGTTTGAAAGGTGAAGCTGATCAACGATGGGATCTTATCAATAATACGAGGCCAAGAGATGAAATTGTGTCCATGGAATAGGACGAGTTCAAGAACTTGTTTTTCAGTAAGTACATCCCTCGTATTATTCGAACAAAGATGGAAAGTGAGTTTCTTGAGCTGAATCAGAAGGATGATGAATCTGTTGGTATATACGAAGCGAATTTTACAAGACATACAAGGTATGCATCTGGCATTATCATCCAACCTGAATATAAAGTTGATCGATTTTTCAGTGGCTTAAAACCAAGTCTTCAAAGGGCATTAGCTATAAGAGACTTCAGTAGCTATGAAAAATTGTGCGTTGTGCTATCAAGGTAGAAATGGATGTTGGTGTTACATATCCATCTCATGGTTTTGACAAGAAACGAAAGATGGACTTCAAGGAGAAATCTCAGAATAATGGTGAAAAGAAGATGAATGTTTCCTTATGCACAAAGTGTGGAAAGAAGCATGGTGGAGATTGTCTTAAAGGGACTAGAAAATGTTTTAAGTGTGGAAAAGAAGGTCATCGAGCTACCGAGTGTCGAAGTAATGGAAAAAGGGTTTCTAATGATGTGAATAAAGCAAAGACTGCAGAGAACTCACCACCAACACTTCAATGCTTCAAGTGCATGGAAATGGGCATTATGCTAATAAATGACATAATCCAAGGGTTAGTGATGATCGACATGAGCAACCACTTAAGGCCAAGGACAAAGGGAAGTCACATGCGGTCACTATTGGCGATGTGGAATATGCTAACGATGTGGTGGAATGATTAAGTGTTTATGTAATGGGATTCCAAAATAATGTTGTATCATGGAATATTGGAATATTTATGTATTGGTCTAATGTGGTATTCAAAGTGATTGAGATATTTTTGGAAATAAGATGATATGCGCATGATGAATGGAAAACGAGAAAATGAAATGTTTAACAGTATTCATGAGCTCATGATTGATATAAGGACTCAGTGATATCATTGTTTGAGTGTAGAGACCTGATGCTTGACATACATGGACATTACATTACTTTTGCGGAACACTTAGTACATAACAGAAACACACACACAAGGATCGTAATAGTTTAGTGTCTTTGGAAACTCGGAACGTAATCTTCTAATCGTGGTGAAAGATCTTCAATATCTCCCATAAAGATCTTCCCTTTTTTTTACCTAAAACGTTTCTTTATATCCTGGGGAAAAGAAAACATAAAAGGGTGAGCTCAAATGCTCAGTAAGGGTAAACAGAATAAATATCAATCACATCGTATACTCAAGCACATAACTTTTGGAAATCTTAACCTGCAAAAGAGAGCATAATTTCATATCATGGGATAAATCATAGATGTGAAAAGAAATCCCAATAAGCATGACTTAAAACATGAAACATTGTGGCATACACACATAATCATAGAGAATTATTTCTTGTTAGTCAAGACTCATTGCCAAGACTATCTTAGTGGACAAAGTCCCTTTCTGAATCGAGTAACCCTCGTTCCAGTCCTGTTTCACTGAACCGGTATAACCTACCGTTCCAGCCATGTCTATCTCATGAGATATAAAATCTTTACCCAATGCATTGGAGGGAGATATAGGTCCCACCCATCTTATAATGAATCCTTTCTTATGTGTGCCACATAATCATAAAACATACATCATCGCATAACACATGTAACAAAAATGGGATTCTTGAAACATCATGACATCATAAAACAAATCTTATAAGGCAAATGACTTCATAAAAATAATTCCCTCATAACATAATCAAATCAATGTAATTAAAGGGATAAAAACAGATCCCTTTATTATCTTAGATGGAAAATAATTTTGATAAAACACTTGAACTCCATTCTTGAGGAAAATATCCTTTCTTATTCAAAAACACTTTTCTTTTCTTAACATGTCATACTAAAAGAAGTTGATCAAAAATAAACTTGAAAACTTATAAAGGAAGATTCTTGGAAATAATGTTTTAAAAATCCATTCATTCCGTATATGTTAAAAAAACATTCTTCGTACTTTTGTCAGAAAAGTCAAAAAGTACCTCGTATAAAAAAACAACAAAATATTCCTTTCATATTCTTTACTAAAAACTCACCGAAGGGTAAAATTGAATTTAAACTATTGTAAGTGGATAGAAATAATATTACATATTGATGAAACATGGATGTGGATGATAAAATACACCCCAGTAAATACTTACGAATAAACAATCTTGGATAAAAATGAGATTGTGATATTTCCCTTACCTTAGGTCCGACTTGCTTTGTACGTGTCCGAACCGCCTGTATAATGATTTACATGATGTTATTGACTTATTACAGAATCATATTCATAGTTATGATATCATATATTGTTCTCTTATGGATTAATATTACCCGGTCTTTTGTAAATTCATGTTAAAGTAGCGTTTTGGGTAAAATCGTTTCATTTGTCGTTCGTGTTTTTAACTTCTAATTATTCATATGATTACTTAGATCATGATTACTTGATTCCAGAATATAAAACATGATTTATATATATATATTCAGAATATACATATATAATAAATCAGTAAATGGAAAGAAATACACCGTTCATGGAGACGATAGTCCGTACGTACGCATGAACGTTGTTTTCGTTTCCTTATTGAATTGAATGGAATTAAGTAGATGACATACATATAAATATAAATAATTCCAGTATCATTATTATGTCATATATTTCATTAGTACATATAATAAATACTTTATAATCAATCATGAATGGTTAATCATTGAGAATGAATCTCATCGCGTCGTGGAGACGGTAGTCCGTACGTACGCACGAGCGATGATATCATTCCAATGGTCGTGGAATTGTGTTGAAGTGTATGTATACTATTTCAGTATCAATATCACTTTATAATAATCATATATAGTTACTCATTACACCATTATACCCATCCTATTAAGGTGGTGGCGGAAAATAGATTACACCACAGCGTGGAGACGGTATTCCGTACGTACGCACGCGCGGTGATTTCATTTTTCCGTAGGATGGATAGAAGGTGAATTAGGGTTGTTTCATATTTATAATAACATATCATTATGTAAGTAATACTGATGTTATTACTTTGTCATGAAACAACTAAAGAAGAAGAAGTTGAAGAAGAAAGAAATTGAAAAGATCGGTAATGGATATTACCTCTTCTTTGGAACGCCTCTTTGAATCCTCCACATAGGGAACTAAGATTGGTCTTTGAAGAAGACCAGGACCTCTAGGATTATTCTAGGGAAGTGGAGAGGAGAAAATGGCAGGGGTTGGCCGAGATTGAGTGCTCAATTTGGTGTGAGGAGGAGGGGGAGGAGGTGCCCTTTTATAAGGGAGGAGAGGGGCACCTTAGGAATATCTCAAAATAGTATTTTATATTAAATTCAAAATCGGTTTATAATGGTTCCAAAGGGTCTTATTTCGAAGATAATGTGGGGATGGGTCGAAATCCTATCAACCAATAGGATTTAGACAAGTTTAGGGTATTATTGTAACCTTATCAATTAGATTTAACTCTAAGTTAAATAATTTAACTTTTACCGTGTCTTTTTGTTTTCTTACACTATATGGTTAATACACTTACTATAACATGCCAAACGAACCCCAAATTGTTTATTATTAATATATATATCCTTATCTAAGTCATTTGGCCGAACCTTAGATTTTTAGGAATAGAATAACAATTAATAATATAATATTTGATTTAAAAACTATTTTGTGTCAATTTTGACACTATTTGATATATGATTTTTGTGAAAGTCATAACAGAATTATATGTTCGAACCAAGTTGATTAAATCAACAATAATATATCATAGTAACCTAGAAAATTAGTGGAATTCATAAAAAGTCTCAAATTTCATTTATTTTGGTGTTTATAACATCAGTTATGTCAATATTTCATAAATAAGATAAAAACTGCATCATAATTGTGTCATAAATAAATTAACTTATTTAATGTCTAAAAATTATAAGTAAAATACCATCATGTAGGAAATCGTTTTAGCTTTCTAATGAATATTTACAATCGAATTTATCATATGTATAACCCTATATTAAAAATGTTTTAGTAAATAAACATTGATTTTAACTCTTTTAACTCTTCTTTGAATTAAATAATAATAAATGTCCTAATCTAATCCAAGTGGGCCAAAATGGTCATATTTTATTCTTAAGTTTGTTTTTGGTCGAATTACACTTGTCCAATAGAATTAGGACATGTGTTAGGGTAATAATAATATCATTTTTACCCTTAATTATCCTATTTACTTTTAACCGTGGTAAAAAAAAGTAAAAAGTTACTATTCACCAAAAAATTATTTTCATCTCATTGAACCACATTTTTGTCCTTGATATTAACCGTGTCTCTCGGATTTTCGAAATTCCATTCACAGAAGCGGTAAAATTAAGTTTTATACAAAATTCAGTTTTTAACCTACCACTTAGTAGTTTCACTATTCATCAAAAATTGCTGTTTTTCAGAACAATGCCAAAATTTCATCCTAAGCTATATTTCATATTCCGAATTCAAAAATGCAGTCTATTTTACCAAATTCATAACATAGAAGTTGCATTAATTGATTTTATAATTAAATCCCGCTATTAAAACAAATAGCGTGTTTTTAAGAAACAATATCTATCAAAAGATTGACACTAGATTATGTCTGGTTTAAATGTGAAATTACAACCAATGACCAAAATTGTATTAAATTGTAAAAATATATTCTACATATACTTTAAAACCACTCAAATTAATAATTTATCACTATTAATTATTTCGATTAAAAAAAGTTGTTTTTAATTATAATTTAGTAATTTTCACTATTCATCAGAATATGAAAGTTATCCGAAAAGTACCAAAATTTCACCTTAGGCTAAATTCGATACTCCGAATACAAAAATGAAGTCCATTTTGAGAGCTAAATTTTCTAAAATTTAAAAAAGTGGTTATTACTCTTCATAACAGCTAGTTTTAATAATATTTTAAATAGCATATCGTTGTTTAGTGAAACTCGGTATTGCGTATTACACACGCTATCGAGGAAGGTCGTGATTGCGTGTAATGCAAGGCAAGTCAAGGATGTGTGTTCTGCAAGCTCCTTTTGGTGTAGCGTACAACACAAGACATTAGTGAAATTAAAAAGAATATTTTTCATAAAATCTTGGGCTGTTACATTCTACCCCCCTTAAAATGAATTTCGCCCTCGAAATTCGTCGGGGTTATAAATGGTTTACTATTCGAAAGTTTCTTTAATAGAAACCCACATCGTAAAAAGGAATACCAAAACGTGGCTTTAAAAACTAATGTATGAAATGTAACGATTACCCAAATAAACTAATCACTAGGTTTACACATAGGTGAAAATATGGATATGGAAGAGAAATCTAACCATCATGTTCTGATAGAGAGTGGTAGAGAACCTGGCTATGGAAAAGCCAGCAATCACAAAGCCATAAATTTGTGACGATATAAGGTACCATCTGATTTATCAGATATAAGAGCACTAGGACAACATTTTTGGTTTTCAAGATCATTTCCCTAAAGTTAAAGAATTTGAATTAGAATAAATACTTACTTTATTTTGGTACAATCTTACTGTTGTTCGTGCCTTTAACAATTTCCACTTCATCTCATAAATAAATGAAGTTGAATTTGTTATTCGTGAAGTGTTAGCAGATTATGTGATAGAATGGCGGGTCATTCCATCTGTCTCAAACAAAAGGTTACATAAGTCATTCTATAGTGAGATTAATCATATATGGTTCCTAAAATTGACTTATACTTCATATATTATACTGTTTAATATAATAAAACTAGTTTCTACTAAACAGGGACTTCTTGTAGGCCAGTGGTAGGCGATAAAGGCCAGTCGCACTTCGGTTGTGGGTTCGATTCCCATAGCCTTGTCCGAAACGATGGGCTGTCGCCCGTCCTGCAGGTTGTCCTTTTTCTAAAACTTCATTACTATAACATCCCATCAATAATATCTAAAAAAGAACTTCTATCCTTAAACAATACTATTTTATGTCCAACATAATCCATTCTAGTCTTTAGGCTTATCCATAATACTGCAGTCCACTTTCATAACATAGTGAAAATGATTACCAGAGATTTAATACCATCGTTGAAACCCATATATCATAAGATATGTTTTTTTTATCACATTCCAAACATTCAAAGTCCTTAATCATGTATTCTCTTGAATACCCATTGAACCTTAGTGAAAACGTGAATGCAGTTAAAAGTTAACACTTTCCACATACCAAAATCCTCAAAATTCTATATACTCAAACCATGATATCACTTAGTCCTTATATCAATCATGAGCTCATGAATACAATCAAACATCTCATTGTCTTCTTATCCTTTCATTATGCACTTATCATCTACTTTCCAAAAGTATCTGAATAACCTTTCATGGTTACTGGTACCATTCATCATACACTTTCAAAACTTAAGGAAAGACAACAGTGTAACAATCCTTAGATGTCTCCTTATTCCATGAGATTACTTATACAATATTACACATGATAAACATATAATCATTCCACTATATTCTTAGACCATTGACCGAGCTTCAACATTTCTTTCATCTCACATAAAATTTGTAGTTTCTTCATCATCATCAACATAAATACTTCCCATATGACCATACTGATTCTCTTCATGAGACTTTCCCTTAGGGCATTGGTTTTCATAATGCCCGTACATTTAAAGCATTTAACCATTGTTGATGTCATAGCAATACCATTATCATCATCCATGGTGTTAACTGAACCTTTTCCTTTGCACTTACTTGCTTTGTGTCCTTCTTTTCCACACCCAAAGCATCTTCCAGTTCCTTTGAAACATTCTCCTTGATGCCTCTTCCCACATGATTTACATAGGGGAAATTGAACTTTCTTTCCTCTATGATCATCATGAAACTCCATCTTTCTCTTATTAGCCGAGTCAGGAAACTTACCAAATTTTACTTTATTGATCATATTATGAGATTGCTGATTCGGCATAATAATGATGTTTGGAATTCCAAATCCCATTTCATTATGAAGAATATCATTCCATTGTCCATCATATCCTCCATTATTGTGAATCATCTTGTTTCCAGCCATTTTCTAAAGCCCAAAAAGAATAGTGTGAGAGGCAAAAATCATGCTAGGGAAAACAACATTATAAAGGGGGAGTATCCTCAATATCTAACTTCTTAGGTTAAATTCAATGATCGTTACCATAGTTCTAGGACTGTATCTTATACGTATACTTATCCTTAGGGACATCCCTAGACATACCTTAGAAATATCTCTAGGGATCTCACTAACGTTTTCGCATCCTAGTTTCCAAAGGTTGACTAAACCTTTCCTCTGATACCAACTGTAGTGACCTGAAGCTTGACGTATATGGACATTACATTACTTTTGCAGAACACTTAGTACATAACAGAAACACACACACAAGGATCGTAATAGTTTAGTGTCTTTGGAAACTCTGAACGTAATCTTCTAATCGTGGTGAAAGATCTTCAATATCTCCCATAAAGATCTTCCCTTTTTTTTTACCTAAAACCTTTTTTTATATCCTGGGGAAAAGAAAACATAAAAGGGTGAGCTCAAATGCTCAGTAAGGGTAAACAGAATAAATATCAATCACATCGTATACACAAGAACATAACTTTTGGAAATCTTAACCTGCAAAAGAGAGCATAATTTCATATCATGGGATAAATCATAGAAGTGAAAAGAAATCCCAATAAGCATGACTTAAAACATGAAACTTTGTGGCATACACACATAATCATAGAGAATCATTTCTTGTTAGTAAAGACTCATTGCCAAGACTATCTTAGTGGACAAAGTCCCTTTCTGAATCGAGTAACCCTCGTTCTAGTCCTGTTTCACTGAACCGGTATAACCTACCGTTCCAGCCATGTCTATCTCATGAGATATAAAATCTTTACCCAATGCATTGGAGGGAGATATTGGTCCCACCCATCTTATAATGAATCTTTTCTTATGTGTGCCACATAATCATAAAACATACATCATCGCATAACACATGTAACAAAAATGGGATTCTTGAAACATCATGACATCATAAAACAAATCTTATAAGGCAAATGACTTCATAAAAATAATTCCCTCATAACATAATCAAATCAATGTAATTAAAGGGATAAAAATAGAACCCTTTATTATCTTAGATGGAAAATGATTTTGATAAAACACTTGAACTCCATTCATGAGGAAAATATCCTTTCTTATTCAAAAACACTTTTCTTTTCTTAACATGTCATACTAAAAGAAGTTGATCAAAAATAAACTTGAAAACATATAAAGGAAGATTCTTGGAAATAATGTTTTAAAAATCCATTCATTCCGTATATGTTAAAAAAAACATTCTTCGTACTTTTGTCAGAAAAGTCAAAAAGTACCTCGTATAAAAAAACAACAATAGATTCCTTTCATATTCTTTACTAAAAACTCACCGAAGGGTAAAATTGAATTTATACTATTGTAAGTGGATTGAAATAATATTACATATTGATGAAACATGGATGTGGATGATAAAATACACCCCAGTAAATACTTACGAATAAACAATCTCGGATAAAAATGAGATTGTGATATTTCCCTTACCTTAGGTCCGACTTGCTTTGTACGTGTCCGAACCGCCTGTATAATAATTTACATGATGTTATTGACTTATTACAGAATCATATTCATAGTTATGATATCATATATTGTTCTCTTATGGCTTAATATTACCCGGTCTTTTGTAAATTCATGTTAAAGTAGCGTTTTGGGTAAAATCGTTTCATTTTTCGTTCGTGTTTTTAACTTGTAATTATTCATATGATTACTTAGATCATGATTACGTAATTCCAGAATATAAAACATGATTTATATATATATATATTCAGAATATACATATATAATAAATCAGTAAATGGAATGAAATACACCGTTCATGGAGACGGTAGTCCGTACGTACACATGAACGTTGTTTTCGTTTCCTTATTGAATTGAATGGAATTAAGTAGATGACATACATATAAATATAAATAATTCCAGTATCATTATTATGTAATATATTTCATTAGTACATATAATAAATACTTTATAATCAATCATGAATTGTTAATCATTGAGAATGAATCTCATCGCGTCGTGGAGACGGTAGTCCGTACGTACGCACGAGTGATGATATCGTTCCAATGGTCGTGGAATTGTGTTGAAGTGTATGTATACTATTTCAGTATCAATATCACTTTATAATAATCATATATAGTTACTCATTACACCATTATAGCCATCCTATTAAGGTGGTGGCGGAAAATAGATTACACCACAGCGTGGAGACGGTATTCCGTACGTACGCACGCGCGGTGATTTCATTTTTCCGTAGGATGGATAGAAGGTGAATTAGGGTTGTTTCATATTTATAATAACATATCAGTATGTAAGTAATACTGATGTTATTACTTTGTCATGAAACAACTAAAGAAGAAGAAGTTGAAGAAGAAAGAAATTGAAAAGATCGGTAATGGATATTACCTCTTCTTTGGAACGCCTCTTTGAATCCTCCACTTAGGGAACTAAGATTGGTCTTTGAAGAAGACCAGGACCTCTAGGATTATTCTAGGGAAGTGGAGAGGAGAAAATGGCAGGGTTTGGCCGAGCTTGAGTGCTCAATTTGGTGTGAGGAGGAGGGGGAGGAGGTGCCCTTTTATAAGGGAGGAGAGGGGCACCTTAGGAATATCTCAAAATAGTATTTTATATTAAATTCAAAATCGGTTTATAATGGTTCCAAAGGGTCTTATTTCGAAGATAATGTGGGGAGGGGTCGAAAGCCTATCAAACAATAGGATTTAGACAAGTTTAGCGTATTATTTTAACCTTATCAATTAGATTTAACTCTAAGTTAAATAATTTAACTTTTACCGTGTCTTTTTGTTTTCTTACACTATATGGTTAATACACTTACTATAACATGCCAAACGAACCCCAAATTGTTTATTATTAATATATATATCCTTATCTAAGTCATTTGGCCGAACCTTAGATTTTTAGGAATAAAATAACAATTAATAATATAATATTTGATTTAAAAACTATTTTGTGTCAATTTTGACACTATTTGATATATGATTTTTGTGAAAGTCATAACAGAATTATATGTTCGAACCAAGTTTCTTAAATCAACACTAATATATCATAGTAACCTATAAAATTAGTGGAATTCATAAAAAGTCTCAAATTTCATTTATTTTGGTGTTTATAACATCAATTATGTCAATATTTCATAAATAAGATAAAAACTGCATCATAATTGTGTCATAAATAAATTAACTTATTTAATGTCTAAAAATTATAAATAAAATACCATCATGTAGGAAATATTTTTAGCTTTCTAATGAATATTTACAATCGAATTTATCATATGTATAACCCTATATTTAAAATGTTTTAGTAAATAAACATTGATTTTAACTCTTTTAACTCTTCTTTGAATTAAACAATAATAAATGTCCTAATCTAATCCAAGTGGGCCTAAATGGTCATAATTTATTCTTAAGTTTGTTTTTGGTCGAATTACACTTGTCCAATAGAATTAGGACATGTGTTAGGGTAATAATAATATCATTTTTACCCTTAATTATCCTATTTACTTTTAACCGTGGTAAAAAAAAGTAAAAAGTTACAATTCACCAAAAAATTATTTTCATCTCATTGAACCACATTTTAGTCCTTGATATTAAACGTGTCTCTCGGATTTTCGAAATTCCATTCACAGAAGCGGTAAAATTATGTTTTATACAAAATTCAGTTTTTAACCTACCACTTAGTAGTTTCACTATTCATCAAAAATTTCTGTTTTTCAGAACAATGCCAAAATTTCATCCTAAGCTATATTTCATATTCCGAATTCAAAAATGAAGTCTATTTTACCAAATTCATAACATAGAAGTTGCATTAATTGATTTTATAATTAAATCCCGCTATTAAAACAAATAGCGTGTTTTTAAGAAACAATATCTATCAAAAGATTGACACTTGATTATGTCTGGTTTAAATGTGAAATTACAACCAATGACCAAAATTGTATTAAATTGTAAAAATATATTCTAAATATACTTTAAAACCACTCAAATTAATAATTTATCACTATTAATTATTTCGATTAAACAAAGTTGTTTTTAATTATAATTTAGTAATTTTCACTATTCATCAGAATATGAAAGTTATCCGAAAAGTACCAAAATTTCACCTTAGGCTAAATTCGATACTCCGAATACAAAAATGAAGTCCATTTTGAGAGCTAAATTTTCTAAAATTTAAAAAAGTGGTTATTACTCTTCATAACAGCTAGTTTTAATAATATTTTAAATAGCATATCGTTGTTTAGTGAAACTCGGTATTGCATATTACACACGCTATCGAGGAAGGTCGTGATTGCGTGTAATGCAAGGAAAGTCAAGGATGTGTGTTGTGCAAGCTCCTTTTGGTGTAGCGTACAACACAAGACATTAGTGAAATTAAAAAGAATATTTTTCATAAAATCTTGGGCTGTTACATTGAGTATATAGAATTTTGAGGATTTTGGTATGTGGAAAGTATTAACTTTTAACTGCATTCATGTTTTCACTATGGTTCAATGGGTATTAATTTTTATCAAGAGAATACATGATTAAGGTATTCAAATGATTGGAATGTGACCAACAAGATATATGGGGGATAAATGATGGAATTCACATGCTTGGTTGATGACATTTCAAGTAATCATTTTCTTTTTATTATGAGCTTGGACCGAAGTATTTTAGATAAGCCTAAAGATTGGAATGGATTTTGTTGGACAAAAGTTAGTATTATTTAAGGATAGAACTTTTGATATTATATAGTTTTAGAAAAAGGGCAACCTGCAGGACGGGCGACAGCCCATCACGTCAGACAAGGTCGTGGGAATCGAACCCACAACCGAAGTGCGATTGGCCTTTTTCGCCTACCACTGGCCTACAGGAAGTCCCTGTTTTGTAGAAACTAGTTTTATTATATTAAGCAGTATGATATATGATGTATAATCCATTTTTGGAACCATATATCATATATCTCACTATTGATGGACTTATGTATTTTTTGATTACATTTCTAACCTTTTTTTGAGACAGATGGAATGACCCATCATTCAATCACAATATCTTCTAACACATCACGAATGACAAATTCAACTTCATTTCTTTAAGAGATGAAGTGGAAATTGTCCATAGAACGACCAACGATGAGACTATACCAAAATCACGAAAGTATTTCCTCTAATTCCAATTTCATCAACTTTTGGGAAACGATCTTGTAAACCAAAAAGGTTGTCCAAGTGCTCTTATATCCGATAAATCAGATGGTACCATAGATCATCACAAATTTATGGCTATGTGATTGCTGGATTTTCCATAGCCATGTTCTCTACCACTCTCCATCAGAACATGATGGTTAGATTTCACTTCCATATCCATATTTTCACCTATGTGGAAACCCAATGATTAGTTTATTTGGGAAACCGTTATGTTTTATACTTTTTTATAAATATTGGTTTTGGTATTCCTTTTTACGATGTGTGTTTCTATCAACGAAACTTTCTAATAGTAAACCATTTATAACCCTGATGAATTTCGAGGGCGAAATTCATTTTAAGGGGGGTAGAATATAACACCCCGATATTTTGTGAAAAATATTGTTTTTAATTTCATTAATGTTTTGTGTTGTACGCTACACCAAAAGGAGCGTTCACAACACCCATTCTTGACTTGCCTTTCATTACACGCAATCACGACCTTCCTCGATAGTGTGTGTAGTACGCAATACCGAGATTCACTAAACAACGATATGCTATTAAAATATTATTAAAACTAGCCATTATGAATAGTAATAACCACTTTTTGAAATTTTTTAAATTATATTTTTCAAAATGGACTTCATTTTTGGATTCGGAATATCGAAATTAGCTTAGGTTGAAATTTTGGTACTTTTCGGACAACATTCATATTCTGATGAATAGTGAAAATTACTAAATTTTAATTAAAAACAACTTTTTTAATCAAAATAATTAATAGTGATAAATTATTAATTTTATTTGTTTTAAAGTATATTTAGAATATATTTTCACAATTTAATACAATGTTGGTCATTGGATGTAATTTCACATTTAAACCAGTTATAAACAAGTGTCAATCTTTTGATAGTTATTATCTCTTAAAAACACGCCATTTGTTTTGACAACGAGAATTGATTTTTAAATTAGTTAATGTAACTGATATGTTTTGAATTTGGTAAAATATACATCATATTTGAGTTCATAATTTCAAATATAGCTTAGGTCTAATTTTTGGTATTTTTATGAAAACGTTCAATTTTTGATGAATAGTGAAACTACTAAGTGGTAGTTAAAAAACTGAATTTTTCATAAAACTTAATTTTACCTCTTCTGTGAGTGGAATTTCGAAAATTCGAGAGACAAAGTTGATGTTAGTAAGTCAAATTTGGTTCAATGAGATGATAATAATTTTTTAGTGAATAGTATCTTTTTACTTTTTTTACCACGGTTAAAAGTAAATAGGGTAATTAAGGGTAAAAATGATATTATTATTACCCTAAAACATGTCCTAATTCTATTGGATAAGTCTAATTCGACCAAAAACAATATTAGGAATACAATATGACCATTTAGGCCCACATGGATTAGATTAGGACATTTATTATTAATTTACTTAAAGAAGGGTTAAAATAGTTAAAATCAACATTTAATAAGTAAATAATTTTTAATATGTATTTATACATATCATGAATTCGACTATAAATATTCATTAGAAAGATAAAAAATGATTTAATACATAATTTTATTTTATTTTTAATTTTTAGACATTAAAAAATTTAATTTATTTATGACACAAAGATGATGCAGTAATTATCTTATTAATGAAATATTGACATAATTGATGTTATAAATACCCAAATAAATGCAATTTGAGACTTTTTATGAATTACACTAATTTTATAGGTTAATATTACATGATAGTATTGAGTTAATTAACTTTTTTTGAACTTACCATTCTTTTATGATTTTCACAAAAATCAATTACCAAATAGTGTAAAAATCGACATAAAATAGTTGTTAAACAAAATATTATATTATTATTTGTTATTTTATTCCTAAAAATCTAAGGATCGGCTAAATGACTTAGATAAGGATATATATATTAATAATAAACAACTTGGGGTTCTTTTGGCTTGTTATAGTATGTTTATTAACCTTAATGTGTAAGAACACAAGAAGACACGGTAAAAGTAAAATTATTTAACTTAATGTTAAATCTAAATGATAAGGTTAAAATAGGAACCTAAACTTGTCTAAATTCTATTAGATGAGAGTATTTCGACCACTCCCCACCTTATCTTCGGAATAAATCAATTTGGAGCTATTTAAAACCGAATTTGACTTTATAATAAAATAATAGTTTTAGTTATTCCAAAGGTATCCCTCTCCTCCCTTATAAAAGGGCACCTCCTCCCCCTCTTCCTCACACCACTTTTAGCCTTCAAGCTCGGCCAAACCCTGACAAATTCACTTATCCACTTCCCTAGAAACATCCTAGAGGTTCTGGTCTTCCTCAAAGGCCAATTTTAGTTCCATAAAATGAGATCTCAAAGAGGCGCTTCAAAGAATAGGTAATTTCCGTTACCGATTCTTTCAACTTTATTTCTTCTTCCACTTCTTCTTCTTAGGTTGTTTCATTATGAAGTAATAACATAAGTATCACTAATATACTGATATGTTATTATAAGTATGAAACAACCCTATTTCACCATCTATCCATCCTATGGAAAACAAAATCACCGCGCGTGCGTACGTACAGAATACTGTCTCCACGATGCGATGAGATTCATTCTCCACGTTAACCATTCATGAATGATTATAAAGTATATATAATAAGTAATAATGAAATATATGACATAATAATGATACTGTATTTATGTGTATATATATGTATGTCATATACTTAATTCCATTCAACTCAATAAGGAAACGAAAACAACGTTCATGCATACATACAGACTACCGTCTCCATGAACGGTGTAGTTCTTTCCATTTACTAATTTATTATATATATGTATATTCTGAATATATATTATATATAAATCATGTTTTATATTCTGGAATTAATTAATTATGATCTAAGCAATCATATGAATTATTACAAGTCAAAACACGGACGACAAATGAAACAATTTTACCCAAAATGTTCTTTAACATGGAATTTACAAAAGAACGAGTAATATAAAGTCATAAGTGACCATATATGATATCATAACAATGAGTATGATTCTGGAATAAGTCGATGACATTATTTAAATCATTATACAGGAGGTTCGGACACTTACGAAGCAAATCGGACCTAAGGTAAGGGAAATATCACAATCTCATTTTTACCCGAGATTGTTTATACTTTGGAATTTACTGGGTTGTATTTTATCATACACATCCATGTTTCCTCAATATTTAATGTTATTTCCATCCATATACAATATTTTAAATCCAATTTTACCCTTAGGTGAGTTTTTAGTTAAAGATATGAAAGGAATCATTTGTCGTTTTTCATACGAGTTATTTTTTGACTTTTCTGACAAAAGTACGAGAAGAATGTTTTTATTAAACTTATACGGCATGAATGGATTTTTAAAACATTATTTCCAAGAAGATTTATTTACAAGTATTCAAGTTTATTTTTAATCAACTTCTTTTAGATTATAATTTTATGACATGTTATGAAAGGAAAAGTGTTTTTGAAGTAGAAATGATATTTTCCTCAAGAATGGAGTTCAAGTGTTTTATCAAAATTATTTTCCATCTAAGATAATAAAGGGTTATGATTCTATCCCTATTAATACATTGATTTGATTATGTTGTTATGGAATTATTTTTATGTATTCCTTTATCTTATATGAAATGTTTTATGATGTCACGAAGTTTAAGAATCCCATTTTTATTACATGGGTTATGCAATGATGTATGATTTATGATTTTGTGGAACACATAAGAATGGTATCATTATGATATGGGTGGGACCTATATCTCCCTCCAATTCATAGGGAAAAGATTTTATATCTCATGAGATAAACATGGCTGGAACGGTAGGTTATACTGGTTTAATGAAACAGGACTGAAACGAGGAGTGAACTCGGTTCAGAAAGGGACTTTTTCCACTAAGATAGTCTTGGAAATTAGTCTTGACTAATAAGAAATGATTCTCTATGATTATGTGTGTATGCCACAAAGTTTCATGTTGTAAGTTATGATTATTGGGATTTCATTTCACTACTATGATTTATCCCATGTAATGAAATTATTCTCTCTTTTGCAGGATAAGATTTCCAAAATGTTATGTTCTTATGAATATGATGTGATTGATATTTCTTTTGTTTACGCTTACTGAGCATTTGAGCTCACCCTTTTATGTTGTCTTTTCCCCAGGATATAAAGAACGATTTTAGGTAAAAAAAGGAAGATCTTTATGGGAGATGTTTAAGATCTTTCACCATGATTAGAAGATTATATTCCATGTTTCCAAAGACACTAAACTATTACAATCCTTGTGTGTGTGTTTTTGTTGTGTACTAATTATTCTGCAAAAGTAATGTAATGTCAATGTACGTCGGGCTTCAGGTCTCTACACGTATTGACTACCGTCTCCATGAATGACGTATTCCATTTTGTACTTCTATATTATGTATATTATTTTAATAAAAATATATGGAATTTAATAGATATTTACATATTTTTTTACATTATATAAATCATGAAATATCTATAATTACCAAATATATAAAAATTTAAGACACATTCTAAAAACAAATCAAATATTGTCGAAACTGAAACCATAACATAGAATTTTATACAATAGGGTAAGGTCATAAAAAATGAATTGTATTAGATATAATAGTGTTTTATTATAAAATATATATAATATAGATACATTTTTTATATCATAATATGGTAGTAGTACAGAGAGTGTCAAGAAAAATGGTAATTTAAATTCATTTTCAATTTTTATTTTTATGTGAAACATGCCTTATAAGACACTCATTTTGAGTATATACTTTCCCTGTGTGTATTCAATAATAATTATTATTAAAATTTATGTTTATTTTAATATGAACTCTATGATATTTTTTTCATGGGGTTAATGTTTCAAATTTTACCAAATCAATTATGTTATTTTGTCTCAATTTTCATTCTTTGAGACACATGTCTTGTTTTGCACATAAATTTTCAATGTGGCGTATACAATGAAATTGAAATGTAATATCATGAATCTATTAATTATGATGAAATTTTTAACTTAATTTAATTTAATTTTCATAAATTGTGTAATGGTAAAATGTTACCAAGTTGTATGATTTTATATAAATAATCTCATTGCTTTTCGAGATTGTTTATGTTTATGATTCCTTTGATGAAATATTATGATCTATCTCCCAATAACACACATGGTTTTATTTAAATAATCTCATCACATTTTGAGATTAATTAGGGTTATATTTATTTTGTTGAAATATTATGATCTATCTCACAATAACTCACCTAAATTTCTCATCACATTTTTAATAAAGATATATTCATGTGTTGGTACCATTTTTAAAGTCATCGATACATAAGATTGTTAATAATGTGTTTTCTAAAAACCCCATAATTACCTCTCTATTCGGTTGTAAATCTATATTCATTCAAACCATGTTTTCTAAACACTATAGAAATATTATTTAATATATATATATATATATATTAATTTATTTTCAAGTAAAATTGTTTTCAAAACATTTTTATGATTTTAATGTATGGTTTCAATGTATTTTCCATGATATTGTTTTCAAAATAATTTTAGGCATCTTATATAAGATTTCAAAGAATTAAATTTTAAAAATTATTTAAATATTATTTTATATGATTAAATATAAAATGGTTTTCGAAATTATTTCAATATCTGTTTATATGCTTTCAAGGAATAAATGTTAAAATTCTCTAAAATATTTTTTTATCTATTTTCATATTTTTTTAGGAAAATTGTTTTAAAATGGTTTTTTCTATCAAAGTCATGTCTAAATAAATTAAGGATATTTACCTTATGATTTTTTTCCAAAATATCCTTCCATGATATTTTCCATATATGATAACATCTTTCGATGTTACTCATGTCCGTTCTAGGAAATGATCCAAATTTTTCATTCATATTATTTTTTAATGGTTTGTTTCATGTTGGAATGATATGTATGACACATATTTCCCTTCCATGAGTTATATAAATTTGATTCCCAAATCATTTCATAAAATATGCTTTGATGGAATGAATATGAATCCTATAACTTTTCAATAGATTATGTTGAGATGATATTTTATTTATACCCATTTAATTTCATGGGTTATTATTTTATATTTTTTGATCCCATAATTTTTTAGGTGAAATGATATAAGATTTAGTATTTCATGGGGCCAGTATGTATGAGATATTATGTTACTGGTGGGACCTATATCTCCCACTAATTTATTGGATAATGATAAGTAGTATTTGAAATCAAAGGGTGCATATGTTTTAGCCCAATCATGAATACATGAAGGTACATGGGTTGTAGATCCAAGCCTAAAAGTAAGAGGGTACAATTATTTTAGCCAAAACCCAATAATTAAAAGCGATATGGGTTATATCCAACAACCTATATTAAGATGGAAAATATATTGTATCCCAATCCTAAAATTTATAGGGTACATTGGTAATTATCCCAAGCCTTTTGTAGGAACACAAGTTGGAGCCAAATCCTACCATGACATAAAGGTCTTGGTTGGTTACCTAAACATATTATTTTATATTATTATATGTTTGACACAAATTCTATGTCTTATTCCCCAATTATTATTTTATTGAATATGATATTTATTTTATTATGATTCATGTGTATTGAAATACCAATATTCCATGATTCATGTTTATGATCTTTGATAAGAAGGATATGGTATTCTAATTTCATGGTCATGTTATCATACCCCAATGCCCATGTTTATGCTTACATTTTCCCCTCATCTACCCTTTCTAAGAATCCGATATCACCCATTTTTATGTTTCATTACCTTTTATAAATAGATCTTTGTTAATAATGATATATCTAAGAAGCATTATTATCATGAATAACATAGTGGGAGATAATTTGTATAACATATGTACCAATTTTTGTTTTTCCATGCCTCCAAAGTTACTAGACTAATATGATCTTATTGATTCTATTTGTTCAATGTTTTATGTTTTATTCAAAAGAGATGTAATGATGACTTATAAAAATAAAGGTAATCATTCATTGGTATTAAAGAAAAGTTTTACTTAAAATTTAGAATATATAATAAAATAAACTTAGTGAAAACGGAAATGAAATTTCTATATATTATTTAAAGGATTAGGAAATGTATAGGGAAATATATTACAATTTCAGTAGTGGAATGTGTGAGTGGATTCCTTGAATGACATCCTATATTGACAATACAAGTTGATGTGTCTCTGGAGAAGACATAATTATGGGAAAAACTTTGTCAATATGTTATGTTCCCAACACATGGTAATATGGTACATGATAGTTTTCCTTTATATACACCTTGTTTTACACTCCCTAGTGTTATGATTTGGGAATTTTCAAAATCACCATGCACCATAATGTAGGATTTAAATATTTGTTGTCAATGAATAACCAATGATAAAAATATTTCATCATATATAAAAGATGGTATCAAATTTTTTACATACTATATGTAATTATTTTCCTAACATTGTATTTTTCTACTATGAAATGTAATGATCAGACTATGGTTATGATTTTAGTCAATGATGGGAATCGAAAGAAACTGGATTAATGATGAATGGGATTGAAGATTTACAGATGACAATTCAAGTGGGATGATCAAAAGAATTGATGATATTGGGATCATGCCTTCTTTATATTCATGAATCGTGATTAGAAACATGCACATTAACCATCTGTAAGTCTGAAAAAGTAAAATAAGGTATGAGATCAGTGATTTCTTAGTTGATGGAGACCATGGATGAAAAAGGTTATTGTTTCTTGTGTGTCAAGAATGTGTAATGAATCACCAATGTAAATTTTTTATAAGAACAAGAATATGTTTCTACTATGGAAAAGAAAAACATAAAGTGACATCATGGTAAAAATAAAGAGTTCTATTAAAAAAATGGATAGTAATATTTCCCTCCTGAAATAATATAAGAATTTGAAGTGTTTTAAGTGTTCAATAAATGGTTATATTGATAATAAATTTCCTAATAGTAATTCCTCTTAACATGCAGAACTAGGTTGTGAGAGTAATTGTAATACTTCATATGATGATGGAAGTGTAGATAAAAATTTAAAGGAATGATGAATTATGTAATATGTTTAGGTATCCATCATTTGAGTTTTGGATTAAGTGAACTAATAATTGTTTTATATATTTATAATTATTGAATTATATTATATGAGTGGTGAAAAAATGGATATTATAGGAATATTGTCTCCAAGTATTTAATAATTATTTTTAACTTTTCTAATGGAAAAGAAATGTTATTTAAAAAAAGGTGATATTTTCACCATGGGAAGATAACCCCTACAATGTTACTTATTGTAAGATATTTTTTTAGTATAAAGATATGCGGGATATGAATAAGTATTTTGATGGAAGTGATTACCTAGGAACTTATTGAAAACATGTTGACCAGAAGTTAATGCTATCATTGATGTTGTATTCAACTACTTGTATTTATGGAATACATCAATTAATATGTGTAATATGGAATCATTCTTTTTTACAAATATATTTTTGGTAAAACAAGTTGTTACCATTTTTTAAGTGAATTTACTACGAGGGTATTCACATGCTAGGAATGTGACAACAATGATATACTTTGTGATATATGATGTATCAATGTTAATTTTATTTTGTGACATTAATTATAATGTTTTGTTTTTTCTCCTTTTAGATGGGTTATATGGTTAACTGTTCATGTAATGTTTATGTTAATCATAGGAGTAAGTATTTATGTGTTGATAATTTTCTAAAAACCTTATTAAAATTGATATTTAATTATTGAAATAATTTCAAGGATGACACTAATATTTATTTTGTAAATCTTATTATTGTTATTATAGAAAAGTACATCATAATTTTGAGGTTACAACTGATCATGCTTGACAAGGCCACCGGTCATGAACATTTGAAAAAAAATTAAAATGGTTTCTCACATACGACATGACTAGGTGATTAGTTAATCTACATTAATTATTTTTGGAATAATTATATATGAAGGAAAAATAGTTTTACATTTTAGGTTTAGAGATAAATTTATTAAAAATATTGAATTTTCATAATAGTTATAGATAAATAGTTATTCTTTTATGGGCCTTAATTACTAATAAAAGTATATTTTAGTGATTCAAGAATCAATGATAATTTATATAAGACAATTTGATGATGAAATGGATGAATTAAAAATAGGTAAAATGAAAAAATTATATTTTTATATAAATATATCAACTCTATATATTTTTTAAAATTCAGGAAAAATGAAATGATTACTCAAAGATAGTATAGTGATAAAAAAATGTGTTTTGAAAACCTTATTTTTTTTGAATCTACAACCTTATAACCCATCATAGATTTATGAATTTGAGGACCTAATGTTCACATGAATATTTCATTTGTTTGTGATTAACGACCCCAATAACTCCCTATCACTATTTATATTTTTCATTGATGTCTAAAATTTAGCCCCAACCTATGTATTCCCACATGGAAACCTAGTAATATGATACTTTTATTATCCATTATGGATACATCATTACCTTTTGATTGGATGTTTTAGTATTCATTCTTATCATTTGGGTTTATGCGAATGAAAAAATAAAATTTCAAACCTTTTACTACCCATAAGATTTTCAGGGATAAATTCATTTAAAGGGTGTTATAATTTAACACTAAGATATTTTGTAAATTTTTTTAAGTTATTTTAATAATTTTTATATTTAGTGTAACACCCCAAGCTTCCATGGTTAACTTCTCTTTCAATAATACAACAGCGTGTATTGTACGCAACATCGTGTTCTAACACATGGCGGCCAATAAAACTTTCCATTATGAAATGGAGTACTCACCATTTGATATTTTATCAATTTTAACTTTCAAAATGGACATAATTTTTGGGTTTCAAATATCAAAATTTAAATTTAGTGAATTTGTGCTATTTTTCTGAAAACCTCCAGTTTTGAATGAATAGTGAAAAATACTAATTTTTAATTATAAATAACTTGTAAAATAAAGCTTATTTATAGTGCTAAACTATAATATTGAGTGGGATGTAAGTATAATTAGATTATATTTTTATCATTTAATCCAATGTTGTCCATTGTACGTAATTTCACATTTAAACTAGAATAAGAAAGTGTCAATCTTTTGATAGTTATTATTTCTTAAAAACACACTTTATTTTGACAACGGGAATAATTTTAAAATAATTTATACCACTTCTATGTTTTGAATCCAGAAAATAGATTCCATATTTAGAATCAGGAGTACCAAATTTTGTAAATAGGTATCTTTTATTTTTTGTCATTTGGAATAATTACTTCGGTAAATATTTTATTTACCATGGTGTAAGGGTAAATCAGATAAATAAAGGTAAAAAAATAATTTTTTTATAATATTAAATTACACTAAAATGTTCCCAAACCTGATTGGCTGATAAATTTCCAATCATGGTCATCATTTGGTTGATTTTGGTATCCCATGGAGCCACTTGTAAGTGATAATGACAGTTTATATTAATTAAGTTAATGTTAATACAAAAATGACAAAAGCATATATATATATTAGTAAATTATTTTTATATATGTTTATATTTGTTATCTCCTCGACTATAAATATTCCCTATAAATATAAAACAATTTCCTACATAATGGTATTTTATTTATAATTTTTAGACATTGTATAATTTAATTTATTTATGACCCAATGATGATGAAATAATTACCTTAATAATTAAATATTAAAATTATTGATATTATAAATACCCAAATAAAAGTAATTTGAGACTTTATATTAATTAAACTAATTTTATATGTTAATATGACATTATATAGATGATTAAATTGATTTTTTTGACATAATAATGCTGTTATAAATTTAGAAAAAACAAAATGTTAAATAGTGTCAAAATTGATATAATAGTGTTTTGAAAAAAATATTATATTATAAATTGGTAGTATATTCCTAAAAATATATGATTCAGACAAAGGAATTACATAATATTATATCTGTCATTAATGAACCAATTTGGGTTCGCTTGGAAGTTTATAGTATGTTTATTAACCATATAATATAAAAATACAAAGAAACATGGTATATACCAAACTATTTACCATAGAGTTAAATATAAAAGATAAGGTTAATATATTGACCCAAACCTGCCTAAAACCTATTGGTTGAGAGGTTGGAGACCCATACCCACCTTATCCTTTGAATAATTAATTTTATATCCACTATAAACTGAAAATTATTATATTATAAAATAATATTTCTAACATTTCTAAGGGGTGCCCCTCACAACTTTTATAAAAGGGAACTTCCCCTTCACTTTAATTCATACCTTAAAAGCCATTTGGCTCAGCCAACACACGCCCTACTATCCTTTCCACTATCCTTCCTCCATTATAGTAGCCTTCCTTTATTCATAAATCCAATCTAAGGATCCCTTTTGATTAAATCAAAAGGAAGAACCCGAAGAAGAGGTATATATTTCATCACCTCTTTCAAGTTAATTTCTTCATCCACTTCCTCTTTATTTGTTTTTTTCATTATAAAATAATAAATACAATATCTTATATATAATATGATGTTATTATAACTGCGGTACAACCATATACATTATTCTATCCATCCTTTTAATGGCATATCACCATACGTGCGTACGTACGGCTGACCATCTCCAAGTCGTGGTGTAATTGTTATTAAATACATTATTATTTTTAGGGGTATAATAATGATGTATAGTTGATGTAAATAATATATATAACATGATAATGATTCTGTAAATTTGATATATAACTTAAATATGTATTATTTTAATATCAAAAGGCTGATATTCTCGCTCGTGCATACGTATGGATTATCGTCTCCATGAATGCGATGAGATTTTTTCGTAAGTATCTATTGGGACATTTTTATCAACCACATCAATGTTTCATAAAAATGTATTATTATTACAATTTACTAGTCAATGAGTTAAATTCAGTTATACCCTTATTTTAAATTATATGTTTTGAGAGGAATCTTTCAGTCATTTCCAAAAAATGTACTTTATGAACTTTTTGATAAAATTAAGGTAAGAATGTCTTTTTTTAATCTTATATGGCGGGTGCGGTTTTTCTCTGCCATTATAACATCGTCATTGAATCTCTTACAAACTTATAAGAATATTTTTAAAATAAATTTTTTCTTTTATAATTACTTAACTTTAAATGATTTAAAAAAAAGAAAGAGATATTTCTATCAAATAGTTTTGATTTCATATATGTCAACATAATTTGATGGATTTTGTACTTATTTGAAGTCGATTCATAATGATACAAATCTTCTATATTTTATTGAAGGTTTTGTGATATGTTTGACAATGGAAGTGTTATTTTTATACCATTCATGGTTTATGGTTAAAGTATTGACATTCTATATGCTAGTTTTAATACGAATTATTAGGTTATATTTCAACCTATTTATATGAGGAATTTATTGGACATAGTAAGTGACATGTAGAGCCCGATATAGCTCAACGATGCATCAGTAAGTATCATTAGATGGCATGAAATGGAATTGGACAAGGCCTTTCCCAATTTGATATATGGTTTTGGCTGAGGCCTTAATAATTTTTAGATGACTTGGCCGAGGCCTTGACAAAATGATTCAGAACGTCCCACATTATAAATTCCCTCATTATGAAAATAATATTTATGTTTCATATGGTCATTCTACTAGTAGAATACCCATGATTATGTATTATTGTGAAATCATTTATAGACTCATATTTCGGCCGTAAATTGTTTCACGATTATGACTAGTAAAGTCTTGTGTTTTCAGTTAATCACCACGCATAATATTTATGTTATCTTCCTCTGTATTGATTACCCTTATTGAGCATTTGAGCTCACCACTTTCTTATTTTTCATTTTCCCATGATATAAAGAAGTTAATTATGAGTGACTTACAAGCTTAATCTAGGAGGAATGTATGTTTCTATTGGTATAAATTAGTGTTGTATTTCTTTTCAAGTCGTAAAGTTGAAATTATGTATGAATCTTGCTTCCAATGATACTAAACTGATCCGTGTTTTGGGACATGACTTACTTGTGATCATTCCGATGTTATGGAATAATGCACCGACACTAGGTAACTGGTGTTGGGGCGCTATAGTTGGTATCATAGGAAGTTCACTAAAATCCTTGGAAACAATATTTAGATAAACTAGGATTAGAGCACATTTCCCAAAGACAGACTTTGAGGATTGGTATAAAAGATCGTTAAATTTTTTTTTGTATTGTAGAGATTTTGTGTGATTTTCAGTAAATACATCGGTGTTTGGATATGAGAAGGTAGAGGAAGCTCTGGCACAGATGTATCTAGGGGTAAAACCTGAAACAAACGGTTTTAGCTAGACTCGAACGAAAACCGGTGCACGACAACGGGCCTTGCAGCAATCTTGGTTATGACACTCCCTAGGGATATGCTTTGGATAATTCTCATTTTCTTTACAAACCATTATGATGGGTTTATGATTATATAATTCTCAAAGAAAACTTTTTTAATGACTATGCATTATACCGCTAAAATTTTCAATTCATGTTATGTGTTTTAGATGTTTGGATTTATATATTGTGATTCATAAACTAATCTAGTGTATTCCATTGTTTAGAAATTGCACCTAGTGGAAGGAATGAAAACTGTATCAATGAAGTCACTCCATGTAGGGATTTCCCTCCTCCTCAAGATAATTATAGTGGATCTGGTGATACAACTTGTGCTGATCAGCTTATCACTATGCTGGGACAACTCACTCATGTTATGTATAATAACCTTACCCATATGGATCACCCTGATCAATAATTTGGAGGATAAATGTTAGATCTCTTCATGGGGAAACAACCAAAAACATTCAATGGGGGTAAACATTGATTAGTATCGTAGGAATGGATAAATTTGTTACTTAAAATATTCCATGCCTTGGGAAGTGACAAAAGGGGAAAAGTTTTCATAGCAGTCTACCACCTCACTGGAGATGCTGATCAATTGTTTTCATTGATTAAAAATAAAAAGGAAGATAATGAAGGATCAAATATGGAATGAAGAGTGTTTAAAGATATTTTAATAGAAAAATACATTTCTCATGACCATCGAGTGGATATGGAAAATCAATTTCTGAGTTTAATGCAAAAGGAGGATGAGAATGTATCAAAGTATGAATCTAACATTACAAGGTTTGCGAGGCATGCTGGAAATTATATATGTAACACAAGAAGTAATATTGACCAAGTCATTGATGGGTTGCAACCTTTTATCCATCGATTATTAGTATCTCAATCCTTCTCACCATAATATGATATTGTCTCGTGTGCTATCAAGACAGAAAAGGAATTCCCTTAGTCTTATGACTTTAGTGAAAATCGAGTGAAGAAGAGATTTGTTGAACAATGTGGGAAAAGAAATGAGGAAAAATGGAAGAAGGGAAGAATTGAATATCCAACCTGTGAGAATTATGGATGAAACAACCCTGGTGCATATCTAAAAGGAAGAGGAGTATGCAAAAAATGTTGACAGAAAGTCCATCTTCTAGGAAATTGTAAGGGAGAGAAAGATGCTACCAATGTAATATGAAACAATTGTAGTGAGATGGGACACTATGAAAATGAATGTCCTAATTATCAGGGAATCTTATCTCATAAAAGGCTAAGAGATCAAGGCCATGTATATGCGATCACTACTATAGAGGTTGAAGCCCCGAAAGATGCGGGGGAAGGTAATTTAATGGTTTCCTCAAGTTCATCCAATGACTTCTTCGATTTTGGATCATCACATTGTTTTATATCATCCTATTTTGATATGAAAATTATATATTTACAATTTGATTTAACATGGGAGTTGCCAGTCCAAACTCTTAAGGTATGTATCATTGCAAAAAAGTTTTGTGAATCAGTTACCATTAAGGCATATGAACATTATTTATCTGCTGATATCATCATCATACCCGTGATTGAATTTTATATAATCATTAGTATGGATTGGATTTCAGACCATGATGCAAAAATATATTGTAAGAAGTAGGAGTTAATTTTTTTTGATGTTGATAAAGAGTACCATATCAGTAGAGCAGAAATGCCTCCTCCTAATTCTTATCTAGATCCTCTCATAGTATCTCAAATAAATTCAATTATAGGGGGGATGATAATGAAATAACTTCGAGTGAGGAATGGAATGATTAAATAGAGAATGTATCTATTGTGCAAGAATATGTTGATGTGTTTCCAGATGATTAACCTAGACACCCTCCATAATGTGAAATTGAGTTTTCCATTGAATTATTTCCAGGTTCAAGGACCATATCTAAATCCCCTTATGGAATTTCTATTGTTGAATATGTGGAACTAAAGAAACAACTAGAGGAATTGAGTAATAATGGATTTATTCACCCTAGTGTTTCTCCATGGGAATTCCTTGTTCTTTTTGTTATGTAGAATGATGGATCTATGAGTCTATGCATCGACTACCTCTAATTGATGATTAATTCAACAAAATTCATAGAGATCAATATTTTTCAAAGATTCACCTTCGATCTGGATATCATAAGGTGTTTTGTGATGAAGGAATACATTATGAAAACAACATTTCAAACCAGGTATGGGCATTACGAGTTTACAGTAATGCCTTTTGGGCAGACTACTGCACCCTATATTTTCATGGATATAATGAACAGTTTTTTCATGGAATATATTGATGATTTGTTAGTTGTTTTTTTTGATATCCTGGTATACTCCAAAAGGTATGAAGAACATTAAAATTACTTTTGCACCATTCTGAAAACCCTTAGAAGAAATGAAATATAAGGGAAGTTTAGAAACTGTGATTTTTGGTTTCAGGAGATTTATTTTCATGGTCATATTGTCCATAAGGATGTAATCTATATTGACCCTTCTATGAAAAAGGAAATCTAGGAATCGCTATCATTGACAAATAAAACTGGGGTACACAGTTTTATTGATTTGTCATGTTATTATTGATGTTTTGTCTAGAATTTTCCCTGATTGGCTAACCCATTAATGAAGATCACACATAATGGGGTTAAATCTTTTTGGAAAAAAAGTGTGAAGAATGTTTTGAAGACCATAAGATAAGATTAGTCAATGCCCTTATCTGGAATCTACCATCGGGGAATGATGGGTTTCCTATTAATATTAATTCCTCAAATAAGTGACTTGGTTGTTCCCTTATGCATAATGATAAGGTTATTGTTGTTGCATTATGTCAGCTGAATATTTATGAGCAAAACTATCCTACTCATGGAATTCAGTTAGCATCTGTACTCTTTTTAGTGAATATTTGTAGACACTATCTCTATGGTGAAAATGTGATCTTTATACTGATCACAAGAGTTTTAAGTATATTTTCTCTCAGAAGGAACTCAACATGTGGAAAAGGAGATGGCTTGAACTACTCAAGGATTATGATTCCATGACACCCAACCATCCAGGAAAGGAAAATAAGGTGGTATATTCATTGAGTAGAAAATATCATGGAGTTTTGAACAAGATTAGTGTTTAAAGGTTTCCTATTTTCATGGATCTAATAAATATGGATATGGGAATAAACATGGTATGTGAAACATCAATTCTTTTTCAAATGGTTTTCAAATAATCTGTACTAAAAAGAATAAAATATTCTCAGGCTGATGATGAGGAATTTTAATAGATAATTAAATCTGTGAACATTGGGAGATTGATCAACATTGTATATGAAGATGAGATTTTGAAATTTGTGATGAGATATTGTTTACTCGATATACCTGATTTGAAAAAAGATTTATTAGACGATGCTCATAGATTCAATTTCTCTATACACCATCCAAGCACCATGATATATAGATATTTGAAAGAACATTTTTTTTGGGACAACATGAAGAAGGAGATTGCTGATTTTGTGTCATGATGTATGGTTTGTCAATAAGTTAAAGATGGACGGAAATATCCTGGGGGAGTAATTAATACTCTTCACATACCTGAGTGGAAATGGGATTAATTTATGATGGACTTTTTCATGGAACTATCAAAGACTCCTAGAAGGAATGATGCAATATGGGTCATTGTTGATCGTCATACCATGTTAGCAATTTTTTTTGTTATAAGAGAAGATTTTACCACATTACTGTCAAGCCAGAATATATATTAATGATGTTTTGAGATTTAATGGAGTACCCATCTCGATTGTTTTGGATTGTGATCCACGTTTTACATCATGATTCTGCAAAAGTCCTCTGAAAGCCCTGGATACTAAACTTCATTTGAGTAATGCCTACCACCCCCAAAATGATGGACAATCAGAACAGACTATTCAATCCATAGAAGTCATTTTGATATCATCCTCACCTGACATTAAAGGTATTTGAGATCAATATTAACCTCTGCTTGAGTTTTCGTATAAAAATAGCTTCCATTCAAGTATTCAGATGTCACCATATGAAGCATTATATGGAAAGAGATGTTGCACACCAACCTGTTAGAATGATATAGGTGAAAGAAAACTCATAGGACCAGAACTTTTGGAGGAAATGATATAAAAGGTGAAGGTAATCCAAACCCACATCAAAGTAGCACAAAGATGGCAGAAGAGCTATATTGATAACCGAACGAAGGATTTCGAATTTCAGGAAGGAGATCATGATTTCTTGAAGGTATCTCAATGGAAGGGTGTTGTATGTTTCAGTAATAAGGGAAAATTATGTCCCATGTACATTGTACCTTTCAGAATTCTTGAATGAATTGGGAATGTAGCTTACCATTTGGCAACACCTCCAAGTCTCTCCAAAGTTCATGTTGTGTTCTATGTATCACTGTTAAGAAAATACATGCCTGACACAATGCATGTACTCATCGATGAGGAATTACAAATAGAACCCAATCTGTCATATTGTGAAGATACTGTCAAGATTCATGATACAAGAGAAAATGTTCTGAGAAACTAGAAGACTCGTCTGGTGAAATTTCTATGGAGAAACTATATGATGGAAGAGAAAATGTGGGAACCTGAGGAAATCGTGAAGAAGAACCACCCAAGTCTTTTATACAGTAATATTCTATAAATTTAGAATAATAAATTTGTGTAAGGAGGCGATAATGTAACATCCCAATCTTCCATGGTACACTTCTATTTGAATAATACAATAGCGTGTGTTTTATGCAACTTCGATTTCTAACACATTGCGACCAATAAAACTAGCTGTCATGAATTGTAATACCCACCCTTCAAAATTTTATCAAATTTATCTTTCAAAAGGGATATCATTTTTAGGTTAATAATATCGAAATTACAATAGGGTCAATTTTTTTATTTTTCTGAAAACATTCAGTTTTGGATGAATAGTGAAAAATAAAAAAATTTATTAAAAAAATTTAATCAAATTAATTTATTATGCTAAATTTTACTATTGAGGAGGTTTTAAGTATAATTTTCTTATATTTTTACCATTTAATTAAATGATTTTCATTATACATAATTCATATTAAAACTAGAAATAAGAAAGTGTTAATGGTTTGATAGTAATTTTTTCATAAAAACCTGTTTTTTGTTTTGACAAGGGGAATTAATTTTAAATTAATTTCTGCCACTTATAGGTTTTGAATTTAGAAAAATGTATTCCATATTTAGAGTCAGGAGGTCTAAATTTTGTAAATAGGGAACTTTTATTTTTAGACATTTTGAATGATTACTTTGGTAAATATTTTATTTACCATGGTTAAAGGGTATATTCGGTAAATAATGGTATGAAATAATATTATAATATTTTTAAATAACCATAACACGTGTCATAACCCTATTGGATGATACATTTCCTACCATGGGAATCCTTCGGTCGATTTTGAGACCCCATGTATCAACTTGTAAGTCATAATGACACTTTATATTAATTATGTTAATGTAAATTCAAAAATGACATAAGCATATATCTTATAGTAAAAAATTTTTTACATAGGGTTATTTATGTTATCTATTCGACTATAAATATTAATTAGAAATATTATAATCTTTACTACATAATGATATTATATTTATAATTTTTAGACATTTTATAATTTAATTTATTGATGAAACAATGATGATGCAATAATTACATTATTAAGAAAATATTAAAATAATTTATATTATAAATAACCAAATAAATTTAATTTTAGACTATTTATGAATTGAACTAATTTTATTTGTTAATATGAAATTAAAGAGTTGATTAAATGAACTTTTTTTGATGTAATAAATCTGTTATGAATTATCCAAAAACTAAATACCAAATATTTTCATAATTGACATAAATGAGTTTTTAAAAAAAATATTATATTATAAATTGGTATTCTATTATTATAAATCTAATGTTCAGAAAAAGTGCTTAAATAATATTATATATTTAATTAATTAACCATTTGGGTTTTTCATGGAATTTTATGGTATGTTTATTAGCCATATAATATAAAAATAGGAAGGGACATGCTAAAGGTCAAACTATTTAACTAAGAGATAAATCTAATAGATAAGTATAATATATTGACCCAAACATGTATAAAAAATATTGGTTGAGTGGTTTTAGACCCATACTCACCTTATCCCTTGAATAATTTATTTCTTAGCTATTATAAACAGAAAATGATTTTATTATACAATAGTATTTGTAGATTTTCCTAAGGTTACCCTCACCTATCTTATAAAAGGGCACATCCCCTTATCTCTAATTCACATCTTAAAAGCCATTTGGATAGGCCAACCCCTACCCCAATACACTATCTACTATCCTCCATTTATCTTAGTTGCCTTTCATTAGTCATAAAGCCAACATATGGATCACTTTTGATCAAATCAAAAAGAAGCACCTGAAAAAGAGCTAAATATTTCATCACCTCTTTCAAGTTCCTTTCTTCTTCATCTTCCTCTTTCTTTGTTTTTTCCATTATAAAATAATAACCCCAGTATATTCTATATACTGTGATGTTATTATAATTATGGTACAACCATATTCATTATTCTATCCTTCCTTTGAATGACATGTCACCACACGTGTGTACGTATGGCTTACCGTCTCCACATCGTGGGGTAGTTGTTATTCAATACATTATTATTTGGATGGGTATAATATTAATTTATACATGATGTAAATAATAAATATAACATGAAAATGAATCTTTATATATGATATACCATCAAATTATATATTATTTTAATATCAAAAGAATGATATTGTCGCTCGTGCGTACATACAGATTACCGTCTCCACGAACACGGTGAGATTAAATCCCCATCATATCCATTCATGAATAATTTTCATTAGATGATTAAAAATAATTTTTACAGACTTAATATCATTCTTAATAAAAATAAGATACATCTGATTTATAACAAACATTAATTACATAACAAAAGCATGTAAAGGAAAATGAATCAGCTAAAACATGAATCGACGATAATAGTAAAATATTATTTACAATGAAATATTAAAAGATCATATATGATACCATTATAATGTATATGATTCATTTATAAATTAATATCAATTATTTTACTATTATACAGGTGGTTATCTTACCCTTGACCAATGAAATGAACAAGGTAAGGGTTAATTCTATAATCTCTTTATTATCCAAGGTTTTTTTATGTAAGTATCTACAGGGACCTCTTTATCATCCACATCCTTGTTTCATAAAAATGAATTTCAAAATATTTTTACTATTTACTATAAAATGAGTTAAATTCATTTATACCTTAATTTTAACATATATGTTTTTAATGGGATATTTTGTTCATTTTCCAAACAAGATACTTTATGACCTTTTCAACAAAATTAAGGCATGAATATATTTTTTTAATATATATGGAGGGTGCGATTATTCTCTTCCATTGTAACATCAACAACACTAACCTTACAAGCTAATATGAATATTTTTAAAATAAATGTTTTCTTTTATAATTATGTAACTTTATATGATTTCAGAATAAAGAGTTTTTCACTCTTATAGTTTTGATTTACTAATGTCAACATCCTTTGATGGATTTTATACTTGTTTGAAGTCGATTTTATATGATAAAAATCTCCCATATTGTATTGATGTTTTTATGATATGTTTGACTCTGGATGTGTTATTTTTATACCATTCATGGTTTTTGATAAATGAATTGACATTTTGTATTTTAGTTTTAATACGAATGTTTATGTTATATTTCAACCATTTTATATAAGGAATGTATTGGACTTAGTAAGTGACGGGTGCATCCCGCTATAGCTCCTTGATTAAGCGGTAGTTGTCCTGAGACTACTAGACGTGGAACTAGCCGAGGCCTTTTCCAATTTGATATATGGTTTTGGCCGAGGCCTTAATCATTTTTAGACGTCTTGGTTGAGGCCATGACCAAATGTTTCAGAATGTAATCATTTTACATTCCCTCATTATGAAAATAATATTTATGGTTCATGTTGTCATTCGACTAGTAGAATATCCATGATTATGTTTTATTATGGCATCATTTACTATATTCATATTCCTACCATAAAATTGTTCATGTTTAAGGCATGTGTTATCAATTATTCACCATGCTTAATATCTATGTTAACTTCCGCCTTATTTTTTACCCTTACTGAGCGTTTGAACCCACCCCTTTCTTGTGGTTCATTTTACCAAGATATGAAGAAGGTAATTATGAGTAACTTATAGGATTAATCTAGGAGGATTGAAATTTTTTTAGAATAAATTAGTGTTTTTTTTATTTTCAAGTTGTAATGTTGAACTTATGTATGAATATTGTTTCAAATAATACTAAACCGATCAGTATTTCAGGCCATGATCCTCTTTGTGATCATGCCAATGTTATGTAAGAATGTACCATCTCTAGGGAACTTGGGTAGGGGCATTACATTTAGTATTTCATGCAACACTGAAAATATTTTATTTTAGAAAATTACAATGTTTGTCTTGAGATATTCACAACACCGAGTTAATAATGAAACTCATGAAACCAAATTTTTTGTTATTTTAAATATAACATCGTCCTGGCGTACAATACACACAACACAAACATGGTGTAAATTACAGGAAACATTGTGTTCTGAAAAAAAAATCATTTTATTATTAAACCTATTTAAATGATATAATTATTTCCAATATTTTAGAAATATTAATATTTATATTAATAATAAATATTAACTAATTGTTTATAATTCATTATATAAATAAAACATATTTATAAATGATGACATAATTTTTATTAATTTCTTAAATTGATTAAAAATACCATTTTTGAAAATGAAATTTTTTTATGTTCCTTTTGTGAAAAATAATTAAATAAATTATAGAGTCATTTGGAAATAGAATTTGATAAAATAATACTCATTTTTTAAATTTTTATTGTTTAAATTAACTTATGTTGGATTTTTTAGATTGTTATGATGAACTTATTTTTGATGAAATGTGAAAAATACTGAATATTAATTCAAAATATCTTTTTCTTCTAATTTATATATAAGGATTAATTATATCATTATTTGGTAAAATGAATAATTAGGTATTTTTTTATAAACCCAATTTTTATCAGTGGAATCGATTACCCTTCTACATTGAATATAATAACATATGATACTTTTGATAGTTTTTACGTTAAAACACTTGCATTGTCAACCCAACTATGAGATTATGATTAAATGAATTTCATCCAGTATTATGTTTTAGAAGCTATAAAATTTAATTCAACTTTTGGAATCAGAATTATTTATAATTTCAAATAATTCCATCATAGATTCATAAAAAAAATTAGTGAATATGATGGTAATTTATTGTGATGACTAAGTGAAAAAAATCACTTAACAAAGTACTAAAATTTAAATTAATGACCACAAATGAGTTATAAATTATTCAAAGAACCACTAAAATGTAATATTTAGACTATATGAGACCTTTTCACCACAATTTTCTATTATTTGATCCACATGGAATAAGAAAAACAAGGGTGTAATTATCTCTACAAATATTTAAAAAAGTGGAACTTCACCATCACTATAAAATGACCCCTCCACTCCCAATTCATTTCAACTATAAATAATCTTTGGATCAACCATGTTATGCCCAAATATATCCTCATTATTTTCCATCTCACCCTAGAATAATCCCCTTAGGGTGAATGTTATCCAAGGAACCCCTTTGGTGCAAACCAAAATTGGTTATCCAAATAAGAGGTAACATTATTCTTCATGTTATTTTATTTCATTTCCATTTTCCACCCCTACAATATTTTTCTTCCTTTAATGGGTAAATAAATTATCTTAAATTACACAAAATTCCATGTAATGGGTAATGAACATACTATTTACATGTATGGTGAACTACCACCTCATGAAACAATGCTTTCTCCTTTTACCCATATAGCCTCTCCTCGTAGAAATTATGATAGAAAATATATTTATATATGTTATATATTATATTTATTATGTATTTATGTTTATTTTATTCTTTTTAAACAAATATCTTCATACATTTCATTTTGTGTTAATATGAAAATTTCATTTGAGGAATTGTGTACTACTTCCCCTTCAAAGCATTGTGACTCCTTCACAAAGTACATGGATTTTATTGAGGATGTGTTTAATGAAATTATAATATATATATCATATAATAATTAAAATGGAATAAATTCATATATAAAAAATATTCTATTTACACTCTTCTTATATGACAATAAACCATAAGCATCATTCATGCATACGTATTCCCAACTGTCTCCATGAATGGTGTAATTAATTTCACACATCTATATTCCTATAGATTATAAAAATTCAAATAAACTGAATATAAATTTTCTTTCAAGAATGATTTAATTTTTGGAAATCATGAAATAAATATAAGTTCAAAATATTTACAAAAAATAAGATAGGTGAAAAACAAAGAGTATATTACCATATGTGAAACCTTAATTTATAATTGTTAAACATAGGATAATATAAGTCATAATAAAACCTTGCATATTATTATATATAATAATATAAATAATTAAAATATTTATAACAAACATACATTTATTATTCCGGAATACTCTATGAGTACATAGTTATTTCAGAAACAAGTTACGGGAAATTTCATCTCATTTGTTATTTTTAGTAGATTAAGACCTTAGAAACCTTTATTTTAGGTTTTTTGGTGTATATACTACCCATGAATGCGTTACATGATTAATATTAATAAATACAATGGAAGTTGAATTGAAATTATATACTCGTTATTTAATGAGGGTTATGTTTCAAAAGTTTCCAAATCAGTAATGTAATGTTGTCTTAATTTTCCTTCTCTAATACACATGTCAAAACATGCACCTATATTCTAAATGAGGTGTATATAATAATTTTGAAATTATAAATCATTAATAAACACATTTTAGTAATATGTTTTACTTCATTTAATTTCAATATTTTAAATGTGGTTATGGTTCATAGATATATTGTGGTAAGAGATTAATGAAACTATCTCATCACTTTTTCATATTTATTATGTTTAAGCTTCTTTTATCAAAATTTCTTGGTACATATATCAGGAACTCTCATGAATTATTCTATAATCTATTCATAAATTATATATTATTTTATTGGTACCATTTTATTTAAAAAATGGTAGATAATATAGTTATGAATGTTTTTTAGGAATTCTCAACTTTACCTCTATCTTATGTTTGAAATATATGTTCCCTCACACAATATATTCTAAAAATGATTTATAGATTTATTTAAATATATATTTTTGATTTATATTCATTTAATTTTTTTTAAAATTGTTTCGAATATTTATGTATATGCTTATATTATATCATTAATGAACATGTTTCCATATCATTTTCAAGTTTCGTTCATATGTTTTCAAGGAAATATATTTTCAAAATACTATCAAGATTCGTTTTTATGTTTTAAGGGAAAAAAGGTTTTCCAGAATATTTCAATAGATATATACATGTTTTCTAATAAAAAGGACTCAAAAATGTTTTCAAAATTTTATTTAGGATATTTCATGTTTATTATCAAGAAAAAATTCATCAAAATGTTTTTTAGACAAACTTCATTGACGAAGAAATGATATTTTCCACACGAAATGTTTTAGAAATATTATTCCAAGTTGTTTTGAATCAGTGATAACATCTTTTTATGTTAATCATTTAAATCAAGGAAATTATCCAATTTTTCCAATCATATTATTTTTTCAATTGTTTATTCATGATCGAGTGATGTGTATCACACTCATTTTTCTTCTAACTTTTATATTATTTTGAATCCTGTGTTTTTTTGGGTTATGATTTGATAAAATAAATATGTCACATATATCATTTTTTATAGGATATTTTTTGATGAAAAGTTAATTATAACCATTTAATTTCATGGGTTTTTATTTTTTGAATATTGATCCCATCATTTTTATGGGTCATAATATAAGATTGATTATCTTGTTGAACATGTGTGTAAGAGTTATAATGTATCGGGTCGGACCTATAACTATCTATAATACATTTGGTAATGATATGATTCATATGATCTCAAAGGGTACATGAGTTGTAGCCCAAGACCGAATATATGATGGTACTTGGCTTTTAGGCCAAATCGTAAAATTAAGAGGGTACAGAGGTTGTATCCCATGCCCGAAAACATGAAGGTATATTGGTGGTAGCCCATGAACAAAAATAATAAGGCACACATGTTATATCTCAAGAATAAAAGTAATAGGGTTTAATAGATGTTATATTAGTCTTGTAATGTGTACACAAGTTGTATCCAAAAGCCTTAAATGTTATAATGTTCTTGGTAGATACATTTGAGATAATATTTCCCTTTCTTATATGTATGCCAAAAATTCTACTTCTTATTCCTCAGATATTTTTTCATGTATTATAATGATTATTTCATTATGACTCTTATGTAATGAACTATCAATATTTTTGAATTCACTCATGTTTAATACCATAGATACGTAGTGTTGGATATTCTAATGTTATGATCACATTCTTATACACCTATGCTCTTGTAAATTCTTCTATTTATCCCTTGTTTACCATTACTAAGAATCTATGATAACCCCTTTTATGTTTCTTTCCCCATGTTATGAAGATATGTATTATATATGATGTGTCTAATAAGGGTTATATTCATGAAGAAGATAATAGAATATAATGTTTCCCAATTATTTTATAGTTTTAATGCAACTATGTGTCCAAATACACATGACTCATATGGTTTTTTGGCTTCTATTTGTTTAATTTGTCATGTATTCCATAATAGAGATGTAATTTAATGTATAACAAATTAGGGATTCTATAAAAAATCCATGTCTTTTTACTATGATATTCACTCATGTATTATGATATTTATTCCCTTATCAATAATGTGTTATAATCATCTAATATTTATTCCATGAAGCTTTATTATGATATTTGATATGTAGGGTATGGTTTTAAAATGATATGATCATCCTCTCATATCCTTATATTCAGGTAATTATTCTATATATCTGTTATTTACCATTACATAGCATCTGATTTGAATCATTCCTATGAATCATTTCGACTACACCTAAAGAAATGATTTAAATAGTGTTTCAAAAATGTATGACGTTATTGGGAATCATTGATGATATTTATATATGATATAATATTGTATTCCATGTTTCCCAATTGAACAATATGTTAAGGTCCATGGTTACATTATTCTGTAATGTGGTGAATATTCATCTAAAATGATGTAATTACCTTGTGTGGGATTCCTTGGTCATTGTAGTTTGTATCAGTGGTATGATTTAGTCAGCCATTGGAAACTTGGATGCTAAAAAATATATAATATCCCTAGTAATATTTATAATTATATGTCTAGTTATTTCACTAAGGATATGTTTATGGATAATACCAAGTATATGAAAATGTCCTTGAATTTTAGCAATTAATAGTGTTGGAGGATTATAAAATAATCAAGCTTTTATAGATTGTACTAGTATGCATGACCATGGAATGGATGTAAATTGTGGTGATAACCATGAGAACACGGTAATTTTCTTGACATTTTTAGGAATTGATTTATTAAAATTTTATTAGAATCACACAAAGATTGACACTCTTGAGGGATATGTTTTGGAAATTCATGAAACACATTACAAAACATAATAAATGGCATAAATAGATGATGGGTGTGAATGATATAAGATTAACATATTGATTCATATATTAAATAATCCATCATGATTTATAAATCTTATAATTATTTTTTTCATGATTCATTAGTTTTACAATATGAATAGTTTTTATTACAAAATGGATTTTTGGTTTGGTCATTGAAAGGATCAATAAGGGACCAAGTCATAAATAAATTAATTCTATTATTTTTTTATGATAAGTCAAATGGGATTGTAAATTAAGTAATTTATTTTCGAAATATGAATAATATGTTTTCACATAACAAGATAAACCACATGTACCTTTTCCAACAATTAGTTTAAAAAAGATGAGAATAAACAAATTCTGTATGATTCAGGTAATGTATACTATGGATAAAATAATATTCAATTTCCTTTGTGTCACACATTTGGAAATAATAACCAAATAGATGTCTTAGAAGAACAATAATATGATTTTATTATGGAATGTAATGACAGAATGAAATTATTTTCAAATAGAAAATGAAAACATCAATAAGTATAACGGATGACAATAATGGACTCCCTATGTTTCCATCAACCATTTAAGGATTTGAATGTTATAATATGGGAATTATGTATATCTATTTCCAATATGAAATCCTCATGAAGATAATCAACATTGTCGTTTAAGTATTTTTCATATTGTTGATAGTGAATATGCTAAAAAATAATTATGAGAGAAAAGTTGTATTAAAGAATTAGAATATGAAGAAAACATAATAAATTAATGAAGAGGTGTAATGGTTGAAGTGTTTATATGTTATAATTCTATGATTATATTAAATGAATCATTAAATATATATTGATTTTATTTAGTTTTTGATCTTGTATTTAATGAAAATGTAAAATGGAACTGGTGGACAAAAAAATCGATTTAATGGAAAGGTAATATTTAAGGAAAAAATTGAAGGTTAGGTATACCATAATATGATTTAAATTTTGAAAAAATGGTGTGTAGTTTGGATGATGATATATTTTTTTGGATAATGTCAATTTAATTTTATCAAAATTTTCATTTCCGATAAAATAATTTTTATGAATGTAGATTTAATTAATGGATTTTATGAAATGTGTAGGATATATGGAATAATCTATGTAATATATATTTTTATTCAATGGATGATGACAAATATATGTTTTAAATATTGTTTTATGAGAAATACCATGATTAAATAAATTAAATTATTAATGTAATAAAATGTTTGAAATATGACAATCAAAACCCACATTATGTTCTATGGGGGATTAGTTATATATTTAATAAGTAAATTTGATGACCTTATATAGAAGGTTTCATATTTCTATCATTCATAAAAGAAAATATGTTAACCATTTATAATGTTGTTTATGTAAAAATATAGATTATGTTCAAGACATTAAGTTATTATTTCACTAGATTAATATTTATGTGTAATGGAAACAAGTTATTATCATTTCATTATGGTGATATTTAAGGATAGATTTAATAAATTTTCATTTTATTTAGACATCATATGATTAATTAGTTATCTTTTCATAAAAAATCACATTCTTTTCTAGAATTAAGTTTTGAGGTGTAATTTTATAAAGTAAAATCCTAGATGATGAGTCTTTTCTTATGAAATTATATCATGTATATCATCTCATGAAATTTCTTCAATTTTCAAAAGATTATTTTGACATAAATATTTGTCCTATTATAATCATTTTTTTGATATTAATGAACGCATTCACATCCCTTGTGTTTTTGGTATTTTTACTTCTAGATTTATCTTCATCAACTACATACTTGTGATTTGTTTTATTTATCAATCGGAATGATTTTTTACGATTTTATTCCCTATACATATCATCGCATTCCTCATATGTTATCCTTTGTGGAAACTTATTAAAGAGTTACATTATGTAACCATTATCATTTTATGTTTCTGTTATAATGAATGTTTCTTTATTTATTTTTATATAGGGGATTTATATGAAAAGAATATTCATGTATAATCCTTTGACGACCTATATGAATTTTAAGGAAAAATAATTTAATGGGGGGTAGAATGCAGCACTATAATTATTAATATTTAATTTTCATGTAATAAATTATATTTCACTGATATTTATTATTTCATGATTTAAAGATTTAATATTTAGTTATAAAAAAACATAAACATATAAATATGATATATGAATCACTAAGATTGTATTATGGTACACACAACATTAATTTTTCATTTTGTTGCATGAAATATTGTGTTCCTTTAACATGTTTTGTAACATGCTAAATTGAGTTTTAAAAAAACAACAACATATTGTTTATATTGTTAATCAATATGATAGTTGTAACTTACTCCTTAAAGTGGGATGTATTAATGGGATTGTCTAAAAAATTAAAATATTTTGTAAACATATTTATATAATAATTTCTTTGATTAACAATTATTTAGTAATTTATGTAGTAATTATTTGAAAAAAAATTCCATTTCTAAAATACTGTTTTTCAATACAAAAACATGTTTTATCTCATATTTTTTTAAATGTTATTATTATTTTAAAACAATATTAAAAACTAATATTCAATATTTTATTTAAAAATCATTTTATTTGTTTTCTGGAAAATAATTTAGAAAAAATCCAATTTTGCACATAAATAAAAGCTTATTTTTCTAAAAGGTAGTTTTCATGAATTTTAGTAGATAATTTGTTTTAAAAACAAATAATTAAAAATTGAAAAATTATATATTTTTTTTTAAAAAACATAATTTATCATATTGGAACATGAAAATTATCTTAGGGGTAATTCATTCCACTATGATGGTTAATGTGATAGTAATTAGTGAAAAATAATAGATTTTAATTAAAAAATACCTTTTTTCCTCATGAATATATTTATATATGTATTATAATAAATTATATTTAAATTTTATATAGTTCATTTTAAAACAATTTATATATTGTGTGTTATTTTAATAAATTAATAAATTTAAATAATATAAAAACATTACGAACTTATGAACATTTCCACTTTAAAAACCTTTTTTCTCTACATGTATGCATGATAAATTCAAAATTATCTTTTCCAGATATGTGAAACTAACTAATAAAAATAGATTAAATATTTGTAGTAAGAAAATTTTTCAGATTATAATACTTACAGATTATCATTTAAAAAAATGATTATTGTCACCAGTTAAAATTACTCCGCACGATTAAGTGAAAAATGAGTTTTCCCAGAGACTAAACATTAATATTAAGTTAAAAAATGACATATAAAGTATTTCAAATCCCTTTTACGGGATATATTTATAACATTAAACATAATTTATCTAATATTTTTCATTATTGAAGTCTTATGTTCTGTGAAAATGTCAGTACACCTAACATTTTTTTAAAAAAATCTTTGTTGTCCTCTCTATCACTTATTAAAGGCCACCACCTCTCTTCCTCTATTAAAATATTTCAAAACCATTGAATTAGAAAATATATGTAAAAATATCTTTTTTACTTCCATCACCTCATTATATAGTCCTATATTTTATCTTAAATCCAACTAACTATGTTCTTTGGTGAAAACCAAAAAAAGACACCAGAAAAAAGTAAATATTCATCAATAAATTTTTTTTAACTATGTCCATAAATTAATTTCATATTTTGAATATATATTAACATATGTATATTTACTATAATTATTTGTTTTGTGATATTTTTTTAACATATAATTCATAAATTACATTAAATTGGATTCACAATCATCATTCTTGTGTACCGAGGACTATTGTTTTGCAAACCGATGTCATTTGTTCTTCCATTGACCCAATTCAAGGTTGTGGATAAAAAGTTGTTTATAGTTTATATAATATATATATTTATTTGAGGTCGTTATTATGTTTATTTAATATTTATATATCATATTCGATGTATTAAACATATATTTTATATATATGTGGTCTGAACTATTACAATGAGAGTCAATGCTTATGGTATTGGGATTTCTTGAATCACTTTTATTTCAACAAGATATAATTCATATTACTCAATAAATTCATTTGAATAGTTTATATACATCCCTATGAAATTTTATATTGTTTATTTTTTTTCATGATATACAATGTTTTAGAAGATTTTAATCTTTTAGAAATCTAATTATTTGACAGTTACATAAGTATTATGGGACATATGTCTCACTTTTTACTTATTTTTGCAATAAACACTATATTGGCCACATATTTCTTATATATATATATATATTCCATTTTTGTACTTGAATATTAATGAACATATAAGTTTTTTAAACAAAATTCATTATACGGTCTCTCTATAATGGGTTTTATGGTTCAAAAGTTACCAAATCAATAAAAAGTTTTTGCCTCAATTATTCTTTCTTGAGATAACTATTTTGAAATGAAGAAATATTATCTTACAATATTTATATATTTTCCAATTGACATGTTCTATCATAATTATAATTTTTTCCAGGTATTTCAAGATTTATTTCATATTATCCTTTCACGATGGAAATGTATCATTGCAACAAATTTTGTAATTGTTTTTTTCATAATACCACCGTTTTATGATATTTTTTATAATCATTTCCCAAATATTTAAATATAATGTTTTGCCTAAAAATATTTATCATAAAAAATTATCCTCTAAAATTTATTCATATAATATTCATGTTATGGAACAATTTTCCACTCTTTGGTACTTTATATAATTATGTAAAACACTGTATGTAAATCCAACATATATTCCTCTTCGTTCTGAAATATATTATCATTCAATATCAAATTTCTAAAGAAATAAATAATTTTTTTAAATAACTATAAAATATCAATTACAGTTAAATGAATTTTAATTATTTTTATGTATTTAAATTTTTTTATAATGTGTTTCAAGGATTCCATTATACATTTTCAATGATATTTTCCCATATAAATACTTTTAAAAGGATTTATAATTAAAAAGAGTCATTTCAAAGAAAAATTCATATTTTCCTCATGAAATTTTTTGAATTATTCATCAATGAATTATTTATTTGTATAAAAAATATAACAAAATAATTCTAAAATTTATTATGAATGTGATTTTCGATGATATGTAGTCTTTTATAATAAATGTTCCATGTGATATTTTTGAGAACATTCTATTTCAATGATGATACCAATTGATTTGATTATATTTTTTGGGGATATTATATATATATATATATATAATTCATATCCTCTCTTGGAATATTGTTTGTTTTTATTGAATGATGATTAAAGAACCCATTTATTTTCCTTTGATCAATCATGTTTCAATGAAATTATTATGAATCCCACTTGTTTTTATGGGTTATTGGTTCTTCAAATACATTGAAATGAAACATTTATCTTTTCACTTATGTAATTGGGTTTGAAATAATAATTTCTTCATGATTGTATATGATTATATGAAATCAAATTGTATTTTATTCGTGTTATGGTTAATTATCATTGATTATATTATTTTTTGTACAGAATGATCCATGAAATAAAATTATATATTATAACATGGGATGACCTAAATATCATCGGTTAATCCAGTTACATATTATACAATGGGGTTTCTTTTGTAGTGTTGGGTTGTCCAGTTAAATTTTTTATGATTAGTTCTCATAGATTCTTCTCTAATGAAATGAGAATTTGTTTATATATCCTATCATAGAGAGGGATTTAAATAAAAATGAACCCAATTTAGTAATATAGGGCTACAATTGGATGTGAACTCATTTTATTAATACATGGATATAATTTAATTTTAATCTAGTCTAGTAATACATGGACATAATTGGTAGTAAAATTAGTTTAGTAAGGTATATTTTTATCTATGATGGTTTTGGTAGTGAGCATAAACCAATATGTATATGAATTTATATGGATTTGTCTATTCCAAAATTACATTTCTTTTTCCTACGATATCATCTCATTGATATTTCTCTTTAATTTCTTACGATATATGTCTTATGAAATATAAATATTTATTTATTGAAATGTGATTATGATAATTGATATGCAAGGCATGGACATCAAATTTTATGAGCATGTTATCATATCCTTATATTCATTTTTTTCTAATATATATGCTTTATATACCCTTACTAAGAATATTGGATCACCCTTTCTTATGATAACTTTACCCTTTTAATGAATAATTTTTTATGTAATTGTTCTAAATTCAATGTTCTTTGTGGGGAAAATATATTTTCATTGAACATTATATAATATTTTGTCCCACGTTCTAAAAGACACCAAAATGTTTTTTCCATTATGAATATACTTTTATAGTATGATGTCAATTCATCTAAAATCATGTATTTTCCACATCTGACTATCTTGAGCCATGACATAAATATTTAAAAATTTACATGTAATATAATCAATCCACCATTTATCATTGTATTGTATGATTCATTTTTATTTTCTTCAAGAAAGATTATTTTATTTATTGTAACTGTGTGTTTAAAAATATTATAACCCAATGTCTATTAATTTTATTTCATTTGACATCTTTATTTTATGTGATACTATAATAATATTTGTCAAATGTTTTTTTATTATATTATATTTCGTTTGCAATTATTTTATCTAATTTTAAATTTTATAAAAAAAACTGAATTCATTGATTATTTATCCCTTCAATGTTATAATCATTATAAGGGGGTTTCATCTCAAACTGTCCTCTTTATAAATTATGGTATGTTATACACCTATCTTATTATATAATGTGTATCTTCAATAGCTATTATATTTTTTATCTTTAAATTTATTATTTCCATAATATTTTAACATTAATATTAAGGTATTAATTCATTTAGGTTTTGATTTAAATGCTACTAAGTCATAAAATATTTTTGTTACATTCTATTTTATAATCATTATTTTTTGTGATTTAATTTTCAGTGAAGTAAATTATATTTTATTTGTGTATTAAATAATTATAAGTTTCCTCATATGTGATAATTAAATATATTTTCAAGTATTAGAAGAGTTTTCTAATCATTGGTCATAAAAATTATTTAATAAAAGTGTTTTTATGAAAATTTGACATCATTTTTCTCATCGTTCGATAATCATTTTTCTTCCGTATAAATTTTTACTTAAAACTTTATCAATATTTTGTAATTGTATTTTTTATGTCATTTTTAACAATAATTTTATATATAAAATATTCTATAAAAAAATTCCCTATTATTTGATGAACGAGGAACATCATGACATATTATAAATTTGTAAATGGAATCTTTTCCTTGACATACTTGGTGTAAACAATATTTTCCATCATCATTACCTTTAAAAGAATAAATGATTATTTTTTTTGATTTATATATTATTATAATAGAAAATTATATCATTTATAGTTGAAAATATTTTCTAATTTAAAATAATTATTTTAAAAATAAAAAATATAATTTTATAAATAAGAGTTCACATTGAATATTAAAAACAATTTTTCATTTAAAATGACATCCATTGAAGATAATGACAATAATAAGGTTATTTTTGTATAGAATGCTGTTAAGGAAATTTTATGTGTATTTCCATTCATCAATGTCCATAACAAAAGATGTTACATACACTCTACAGGAATATGTTATATTGATAATATCATTATTATTTATTTTAATTGATTATATTTTGAAATATGTCTCAATTAATTTCTATTTTTTATCCTTGAAATTGAAGGGATATTATTATTATTAATTCTAATGTGAATGATTCTAAATATTTTATTCTTTAATAGTACAACAAGATTTTTTTATGATCATGGGTGATCAGATTATAACTTATATGATGGGTGTATATAGAGAAGTCTAATATAACCCAATATAGATTATATAATGGGTTCACACATACAGTCTTTGGTGAGGCTAAAACACCTTATAAGAATTGTAAACCTATATAGATATCCAGTTCGTTGGGTAATGATCCTTTTTATTAGAGGAATTACAGAGGGAGTTATCAAAGGATTTCTCCATTAAATATTACTATACTCAATTTAATTATTAAACATGTTGAAAATTTTTTATATATAAGATCTTATAAGATACTACACATTTTCAATATGCTTTCAATTGTTTTTTTATATTATTTTTATCATGACTGACATCACATTGATCATTATTATTGAATCCAATGAAACTTATCATTTTTTAAACCATAATATAGGTTTAATGTTTTGTGATGAAAATATTATAGGATTTGTGTTCACATTTATTTTACTCAGGAATATTTATTACTTCATTATATAGTTATGCTTATGATTTTTATTATGGAAAATTTGAAATCAGTATTCATATGATTAATTTTATATAGATTTCGAATAATGAGTTAAAACTATTTTATTCAATAAATATTACTAAATTGATGATGTTTATGGGACATATTTAATTATTAATTAGGAATATGAAATGATGGGTATATTGGAAATAATAATCCCTTGAAAAAACCCATAATTTTTATCAATTATTTTATCTCATTTCTATAAAAATATATACATATATGGACTTTAGGTATGAAAGTAAACTACTAAATCTTTTATATTATATTTGATTTGGATAGTGAAAATAAATTCACCTTCATCAATATAAAATCCAAACATTTACTGTTTATGATTTCTTCACCGAATCTAAGAGTGTGGATTCTTGGAATTTATGGTTGGTATCATTGAAAATTAATTAGGTTAACCCTTGGGATCTCTTATGTGTGAGTTTCATACTATTAATTTACAATAATCCAAGGCTTTCATGAGTAAATAGAATCCAATGGGGAAGGTGGTGTGTCTCATCTAGGAGGAATAGCCACCCATCGAGTGATTTTATAATGATCCATTATAGAAAACTAGAAATATTTTTTTACCATTATAGTAAGTATAATTTAATGGTTTCGATACCATTGGTGTTTAGAATAATTTATTCTTAGTTTTTTTAAGAGTTACAGATTCTATTGAGTGTTTGAAAGTTTAATGATAATCATATGTTCAATGTCTTATACCCTATGATTGAAGTCATAACTAAGAAAAACACATGGTGATTAAAGTCATGTTGGGAGTCATTTTATCTTGTTTAATTATATATAACCACTAGTGTTAGCCTGATGTATTATTTATAAGATAATTCTATTTTTGACATAATTATTTTTATTAAAAGACTATTGGATTTATAATATATATTATGATTTTTTTTATTTTAAATAGGAACCTCATCTTTTTGGCAATGTTATATGGATATAATAATATGAAAAAGGACAACTAGAAGGCCAAGAGACAACCCATCATATCTAGTATGACCACAGCTCTTAAACCAACAATAGAATTGTTACAATGTTGCATCACCTACCCTGGCATATGTGATTTAATGTTTAAAATTATATAACTTTTTACTTAAATGGTTCAATATATAATGATTTATTTCATAATTAGAACACGTGTTTCAACTTGTAGATCACTATTTGATGGAAATTTGATTTTATTACTAAATTAATAATGATATTCCAAAATAAGATCACCGAATTATTTTAGGAATGATGAGTGATATGATATTAAATTCGATCATAAAAAAACTATTTATTGATGATATTATTTAGTATATTATAATTCTTATTTATTGAATTTTTTACTTTTGACATTCGGTATTACTTTAGAATTTTACATATTAATGAACTATTAATTGATATAATGGTTTATTTATATTTTGAAATGTTTTTCATTATAATATCCAATTAATATTTATTAATTTAAAAATATATGAGTATTTTATTATTATACATTTATGGATTATGTGATCTATTAGATATAGATTTTAGATCTTTATTGTTAAACAATGAATCATGAATACTAATCATTTGGAGAAATTATAAATATGATGTTCTTAAATTTAATTATTTAATTAGACTAGACAGTAATATAACTCCACATCCCTAATAAAAGGATACTGAAATATCAATGTTATTCATATACCTTCATTTCTCTATAACAAAATGACATTTAACTCATAAAAAATTTATGGTTTTATGGTCTATAAAAATTCACCATCAATAATTTACTGGGATAAAGGTTCTCTATTACATTTCATAATAATTTAAATTTTTTATAATGTCTATATGATCACATTAAACTACTGTTATATTATTTTAAAACCAAACACGTGTTATTCAAGATAACATTCACAATATATTTTCTCTCTTATGAAGAGGATGTTTTATTAATCTTTTTGTGGGGTGGGAAATCAATATTTGTATTAAAAAACACCATCCAAATTAATAATTTTATATAGTTAAAATAAATATATAATTTCATTAAATGTGGTTAAATAAAACAACCCTATAAATTACAGTTATAGAATTATGTTCATTTTTGTAATCGACACACAACCATGAGTAAAAATAACACTTGAAATATTTGACCACTATAATCTAAAAATTAAATAGTAATGTTTTATTATTCTTAATAATTTATGAAATATATATATATTAAATTCTTAATCAATATGATTTTTATGATATATTCTATACCAATAATCAATAAATTTTATGTAAGCTAATTTCACTGTTCAATAGATGTTATCTTAAAAAAATAATTTTTATAACATTTTGTGAGAATATATTATAATAAAATTCAATACATTCAAAAATTTTTTTAAAATAAATATATATTTGAAAAAATAATATCAAAACTGACTCATTTTGAAATTATTATTTTCAGAAAATATTTATTTTTCATTGAATAGAAAAATATATATATATTTTTAAAAAAAAATCCACTATTCAAAATAAATCTTTCAATTCAAAGATATAATTATTTTATTAATAATATTAGAATTAAATTAAGTATTATATAGTTTTATTTGACCTACTTAATTATGTATCATCCATATTTATATTTTTCTATAATTTTATATTTATGTTGAAAAATAATTATTTTTTCAAAGAAATTATTTTTAATATGAATAATTTTAATCCATTTATTTATATTGAATAAGACCTATTGAGGAATATTATAATTGATATTTTCATATTAAATATATATTAATATAAACTAAATTCTTATAATTATTATCATTTTTCATGTAGTTTATATAATATCATAATTTTCATAAAATATACACTTCTTAAAACCCATAATTTTATCACATTTGAATGTTTTAATTTTAAAATACATTTTTTTTCAATTATGTAACATTATATTTGTAAAATGTAATAAATATTTTGAATCAAAACAATTAATACTGTCTAATAAGGTCAACATAATATTTGACATTAACAAATAGTATAAATAATATAAATTAATTATCATGGTTAATGTATTAAATGATTTACCATGGGATAATGTAAAAACGTTAAGCATAAAATTACTTATAAGCCTTTATAAAGATTATTGTTTAGATATATTTAACCATTATCATGTCTAATTATTGTTAATAGTCAATTTTGGAGACTTTTCTCAATTAAAAAAATGGGAAAAAATATTTCATTTCCAATATTAAAAGTGATCCAATCATCTCACCTTATTAAGACCACCACCCTATGATTTAATTCAATAAATAAATGTCATTAGATTAACCAATACCTTACTGATTTCTCTAGTTCGGTTCTCTTGTCTTTCTCTGCCCGGTTGGCGTATGGTACCTCCTTTGTGGTAGAGGCAAAGATAATGTACATAAGGCTCTCTGTGTGTAGGCAGCACAACCTTCATATCATAGAAGCCGAAACTGACTCATTGATGGTCCACAATTCTATTCAGGCCATGGGACCTACTCCTTGGTCGATTGAATATTTCATTCGTAAGTGTCGTTCTCTCCTCAACACTCATACTAAACTGTCTCACACTTGGCGGGAAGGCAATAGGGCGGCTGACTATTTGGCATCTCTTGATTTTCCTAGAACAGAGTACGTATATTTTCATGACCTACTGAGCTTGAAACCAACAGGGGTTAACATTTTAAGGGGGGATTCTTTAGGTATTCATTATTTTAGACCCCCGTAGCTACATGTCTCTCTGCAATACCTCCTTGTGGATTGGGTTTTTGTTCTGTTCTTTCTTGTTGTACTCTTTTTATTATATTTAAATTGATGATGATGATTAACAAATACCTTACCATATTTATTATTTAAATTCACCCACAAAACAATGAATGGGTTTTTAATATAAAATATATACTATGAAGGCTTTTGGTTCTTACATAAGGAGGTTGTCTGATGAGGTTGTATCGTGCATTATTGAAAATTTCTATATTATTTAATATTATACGGCCTTATAATTTTTTTTTATTTTTTTTATATAATTACATAATTTTATTCCATACACTTATATGTTACTTTATTTTCTGAAAAAACTATATCCAACTCTTCTACAATCAAATGGGATGTGAATTCTATTTTTGGGTGTACGACAGACAACCTCCTCATGAACCATGGTTGTTTTTTCATTCATGACAACTCATTTATATTCATAATGTTAGATTTAATATTTTTACTTCATATTTTTAAAATATTTAAAACTTTTTAGTTATGACACAATTTGTTTTCATAATTTCCATTTCATGTGGTATTCTATAACGCCCCTAAGGGGTACTACTGACTACTGCATCATGAAGCAATGTGATTCATTTTTCACTAACACATTTTTTGGAAAGTAATAATTATATATTTAATTAATATATTATATATAAATGATATAATTTTGATATTGGTGATATATTTAATAATATTAAATTGGAATATTTTAATTTTTTTCTAACACTGATAAAGGATAATGGATTTTGTGGGTATGTGTGGACTACAACCTCTCTCAATTGATGTGAATATTCAATTCATTAAAAAATATATGGGATGATATATATATGTATATATAAATTGGTAAAAAAGTTTTTTATGATATAAATATCAAACATTAGAGATAAATATAGAATATTTTTTTTCACTAATTTACGTTGAAAATTTGATACATTATTCATGTCTATGTATGGTCTACCATATATATAAGAATAACGTTTTTGATTTATCATATCCATCAATAATGATCAAATTTCAAATTATAGTTGAAGAATAATATTTTATGTATTTGATGATTATTATTCCTGATATTATGACTTTTGACATATATTACCACACTAAAAAGAATGATTCCATTGTGAAACAATGATCTTTACATCCTCAAAACAAAAAATATAGAATTAACTTATTATGAATTTATATAATTAATTATAATAAATAAGTAATTTTTTTTAAGATTTATATCAGTAGTTTTTTATTAAATAAAATATTTCTTATAATATTATTATACAATAGATATGGAAATACATGGAATGATTAAACTCATGGTAATGCAAATAGTCTCCATTTTCCTTCATTCTTGTATATTTGAATGTCATGATAGATATTTATTTTATATGTAATATATAATAACGATTTTACATGTCATAAAATAGATCTTATATAAATATTTTTAATTTAAATTTAAATTTAATTTGTTTTGTCCAAGGTCATTCTACTTAATATTTTTTACTCATATTAATTTCATTAGACAATTTATTCCAAGAGTGTTACATTACTTATTTTATCCTTTGATATCATTTGTTAACATATGTGACGAAATCATCTTATATTATTTCTTATTTTTAGTTATTTTATGTGAATATAAATTTTATACAAATAATAAATTCAATTATTAATTCTAAATTGTATATTGTGATCAGTGTAAGAGTTCCTCATCCAAAATTCCATTTTGTGGATCATATGCTACATTATTTGGATATATAATTTGATTGGGTGTATTTACTTCGCCACTGATATAAAATTTCTTCAATTAATTTATTATAATGATATTGAATTTTTTTAATACTATTTAATCATGGTACATACAATATAAAAATACCAAAATAGATAAATATTATTGTTATAACCATTTTTTAATATGGATTGATTATTCTCAAAATCCCATTAAAATAATTTTTTTTATCATTAAATAATAAACACATTTCATTTTTTTCTTCTATAGTATTTAATAATGATTTCAAGATATATTTCCCTTTTCATAGAATTAGTACATAAAATGAATTATCAAATTTTTTTTTCTTCAAATTCCATTTTTTTAAAACTGTATTAATAAAATATATTGTTATTAATATTATGTACCAATTTACAATTTACTATTTTTTAGAAAAAAAATAATTTTATCTTATGATATTTTTCTGAATGAGGAAATTTTTTTCCATTAATTGAAATGCGAATGGAATCACTGTTATGGAATATTCGGGATAAATATAGTTTTTTATTATTATATCCACTCAATGATTTAAAAATTAGGTAATTTTCTATTAAATTTTTTTCATTAATTTATAATAGTGTTTTTATTGTAAAAAAATATTTTTTCAAAATGGAAATTAAATTCTCCCCAAAAAAATGTTGAAACTATTATATCAAAGTCATTTTCATTATAAGATGGTTTCATTTGGAATTTCATAAAAAGATAAGGTTATTTTCTTCAATAAATTTTTGAGTAATATTTTAGTTTTAATTATATTAATAAACTAAATCACCGTTTGTCCTACTAGTACTCCACCATGGAAAATTTGTATAAATACAAAGAATATTATTTATTTGGAAGATTTATTAGATTTTAGTTAAAATAATTTTTTTCTATAGGAGATTCATGTAATGAAAGAACAATTATTGTATTTATATCTAAAATTTGAAAGATTCTAAATGTTTTATTTGTGAAAAGTTGTTGAAATTTATTTATTATCATTGAAAATTATGATATACCATACTAGATGGGTATGAATAGAAAATTGTGGGAGAGCCTGATATATCATATATGATGGATATGCCCAGATAGAAGAGTGTAAGGTTGATATAGATTATTTAATGACTATTTACATATATTACACTAATGAATTGGGAAATGTTCAATTTATTTTAAGAAAACAAGGAAAGAGTTAATGAAGGTTAATCCAATATATTTAACAGTTCCCAACATTTTTATGATATAGATTTATAACTGGTTATGAAGAAAATGCTCTAAGATAATAATAAATTTTCACTTTTATTGAAATGGTTTTTTGAAATTTTGATTAATTGAGATTAAAACTCATATATTATGATTATTAAATACTATGATTTATTACATTATTAAATAATTTATAAAATTTTCATGTATGATTATCTAGGTACTCCTATTTAATATCAATCTTTTGTTTTTCTCATTTACATTGATCAAGTCATCATACAATTACTCTAATGATTAACTGTGATGGGGATTTTAACTCACCATTATATGATTTAATTTTCTATATTTTATGATGATTGATGCTGAATTATTTGTTTTTAAGAAGTTCTATGACATAATAATTATTTAAATATATGTTTAGTACTTAATATTGAATAATAATACATGGGTATAGTTGGAACAATATCTAATGAATTCATGAGAATATTTTGTGATTTTTTATAATTCATTTAATATATGCACATAAATAGTCATTAAGAATGTTTGTGACCTAATATTTCCTTTTGATTTACAATGATTTGGATATAAAAAATTGGGTCACCATTAAAAGTATGAAAAATAGAAATATGATATTTATGATTTTAGCACTGAATCCTGGCGTGGGGATTCAATGCTGTAATAATCATCCTCAATTACTTACATATTTTCATTTATAATTTCATTCATTTATTAAATATCAATATTTTTACGTTAATTGATGTTTGTTCACCTAGATTTCATACATTTATTAATTTTGGAAATTAATAACTTAAATGTGTTCTGATTACTCCATAGAGTGCTAGTTTAAGGAATTCTTACATTGAATGATGTTCCATTTATTGATTTAGAAAATATTTAAAAATATGAACTTTTTTCATTCAAATAAAAATATTTTTATTATTGTTATAAAATATTGATTATATATTTCATAAAATATACATTAAACTATATGATGAATGTAATGGACATAATTTTTTTCTGATGGTGGCTATATTATTCAATATATTTATAGAAGTGTCTCATTTGAAAAACTAGAATTGGTATTTTCAATGATGAATACATTGAAAAAAATATATCCTATATGCAATGAAGTGATAATAAGATCATTATTTTTATGATCATGATGTCTTGGATTATGTAATGGATTTATTTTCTTACTTTATTCATATCGTTATTAGGGAAATATTTATTGTCATCCAAGTTGTCTTTTCATTCCCATTGTTATCCATGGATATATTATACATTTAGTTTTCATTCCATTATGGAAATATTTTTTGTTATATATTTTATCCACATTGTTTATTTCAATACTATCCACATTGACCACATCAAATTGTTGTCTCTTATATTTATACATAGTATTCATTTGATCTCATGACTCCAAGTGCTTCCTTTTTTATAAATTGTAAAGAAAATTAATACTCATCAAATAAATATTAGTGTATAATATGTTTATAATTTTAAGGGGTATATTAATTAAATATAAGTGATTAATTAAAATATTTTTTACTAGAAGTTTTATTCATTTTTCCAGAAATATATCATTTTTGTAAGATAAAGTTTTTGAGAATCTTTAAAATAATAAAAAACAATGGTCTTTTGTGTTATTGTAACCTAATAATTTTTTATTGTAGTAACTATTAGATAATTATGTGTTACATTATATAGTTTTTTGTCTCAACATGAAATTATTTCATTTTACAGAAATCGATCCTTGGTGTTCGAGTATGGGTTGTCAATGTTGTTATCAGATGTAAGACAAGATAACATTATATTTTTAGATATTAATTGAGGATAATATTGTGATTGATATTTTATGGATGATCAATAATTTAATGGTAATTGTAATCCTTTATGTATTTTGAGGTAATATTGAATAAAATATAGAATATTATAAGGTAAAAACAATAATAATACTTGAATATGATAATGAGATAAGTTAATTTATAGTATACCAACATAGAATTTTGGGGATGGTATATTTTTTTATTATCTTGAAAATTTCAAACATATCAATATACTAAAAGTTGATACAGTTACTAGAATAGATGTACCTATGGGTAATAAAAAAATAGTGTAAATGGTTTTAACTCGATAATATCTTGATATAAAATAAAGACGCCTAACTACACACTTGGTTTGAACCTAACATGTGATATTATTTTGTTAGTCACATTCTATTTATAAACTATTATAATTTATTAAAATATAATGATAACTGATAAAGAAAAAAACCTAATAAAAAAATATTATGGGTGAGCAAGGGATGAGAGAATAGACTTAAGGTTTAACTGAAATGATCACATGATAAAAATGAATCATTCATTGGTGAAGAAATATTCATTTTATTTAATTTATATTAATAATGTGGATATTATCATAACTATTTTTGTCATAGAATTTTGATGAAATATGATAATTGTAATGAAGCTAGAAAATGTATATATCATGAAACCACTCTATCTTATAACCAAAAATGTATAATACATAAATGGTTGATATTATTAATATAAACTTCTGATGGTGGAACATATGAGCTCCGCAATAAATACCATGTTTGTAAAGTTGATATATTATTGGAAATATCATATGGATACTCATCTATATATTTTTATTATTTAGTTATATTTATGGATGATATTTAGGAATATTTTAAAAGCAAACAATATTATGTGAATCACATAATGATTTTAATTTAATAGTTTTTATTTAATGGTATTGATGTATTTATTAAATTATATCAATAACTAGGAAATGTTATTTTCAAAAAGGTTTTATTTTATCAGATAACCATTTAAATAAAAATTATTGATTGATTGATAACACTTCGGTATAACATGCATCTGAATTATAAATGATTTTCAGTTGAATGGTTTTGAAAAATTATGACACAATGTTTTTGTAACCTACATATTTATAATTCAATCATGACATTTTGGGAGATGTTAATTGCAATTTTAGAGATGAGGTATATATATAAATAAGTGTGTGAACATATGTAAATACTATTAGTATCATTTTCGTGTTAAATATACTATTAATTTCTTGATGAATATATGGTGTCACAGATGTTTATTTTCATAACGGCATACGTAGGGTGTCATCTAAAATCCCATTAGTCTCTCCCAAATGATTTCAAAATAAGATACAAACCTAATTAAGAAGGAAATACTTTTAAATTTAAATAAATGAAAATGGAATCTAAAAATATTTTTAAAAATCATTTGTTATATTTGAAATAATTTAAATACAATATAAAATGGGTCAACAATCAAATTATATAATACTATTTGTATAAATCCTCAATTGTTGTGTAAAATAATTTACAAGTAATGTCATAAAAATGGAATCATTAACATGAGAAAAATGGTCATATACCAGAGGAATGATAGATCCTTTTCATGGGATCATTAAATAATTATAAAATGAAAATTTCATAGTTCACACATTTGGCATTGAAATTGGTCATAGTTGAATAACCAAAATCTTATTGGTGAGTAGATCATCCAATGAGTTGATGTTAAAGTTTTAAATTGAAAATATGTTGCTAAAAAATTCACATTATTGTCTCTTTGTCCCCAATTAATCACTTAATAACATGGATTATTTAATAACCAGTGTTTTTAGAACATGTCAAAATTCAAACCATGTTTGAATTTTTGACTTCTTTCTGAGAAAAATGGGAAATATTAGGGATGTTCTATTAATTTCTAGATTACATTCTATGAACTCCAAAATAAATTTCGTTTATGGGTTAGTCTTGTACCAGACACATGCTTTTCGAGTAAATGAAATGTGATGATCATGTAAGAATTTTCAAGTACAAAATGTGTAGGATTGTTATACACACTATGTATTGTTCTTTTATGCATATTAGCTGAGTTCTAGCCACGTTTCGACACGTGTTGCATGTACATTCCCTGTAGAAACATCCTCTTATGTCAGAGTATGGTCAAGGTCACTACATGAAATGTATTATTTAATACGTGTCATTTATTTTTTGTGTATTTTCCCAAATGAATGATATTTGTGTCTTATTTAGAAATGATATTCTTCATCAACATGATTGGAACAATCATGTTCTAAAATCCAAAACAAAAATAATTTCCCTAGATTATTTATAAAAATATTGTTCTTAAATTCATTGGTGGATATGGTATTTCATTAGCAAGGATAAACCTGCGCAACCTATTTCTTCCCAGTTTCCTTGTCTCACCCCCCACAGATTCTGTCTGAGTGGAATTTCCAGGATTCGATTGAAACCTAGATCTTCAATTCTCAACTTCTAATTGGATCTCAATATCGGACATGCCTATGTCTACAAGTCTTAGGTACGTGGTGTATACCTTCATTTAGGTTTTTTCAAACATTTACGTCATGTAGCCTTTGATGAGTATTTGGGTATTTTGAGAAATTCCACTTCATAGCTGATTTAATTTGTTATCAGTTAACTCATATCAATCATAAGGAATCACAAAAGACAATGACTCAACTCAAACCATGATTTTTTATTATCGAAACTATGGTTAGTGGTCTACTCCTCCTCTATTGAGTACAGTGGGCCTGCCACGTCACACAGAGATTCTTCCCATTATCCTTGGACTGTTGAGGCACTCCTCCTGTCGAGTATCATGGGTCAGCTGCGTCACACAGAGGCGCTCCCCACTGTGGGTCTGTCACGTCACATAGAGGCGCTCCACCTAATAGCCTACAGAGGTACTCCTCCGGTAGATTACTGTGGGTCTTCTGCGATCACACATTGGCGCTCCTCCACCATGGTCCTGCCAGGTCACACAGAGGCGCTCCCCACTGGGCTAGTCGAGTCACATTAAGTCGAATCGGTCTACCAATCGCCAGATCTCAACTATCTACAAGGTCTTTGTACTCTATCTGCTCATCACCGGAAGGATCCGCTCCACGAGCTACTGGTCGATACTCCAAGTTTCATAAAGTCTCACGTAGAAGTATCTCAAAGGACCGCCACATCCTAGGGTTCTCAACGCAACAGACGACGCGTCCATCGGACTCCCGATCTGTGAGTTATTATTCTTTTAGTCCCAGGGGCCCGGTTGGATTTGTGTACGAACAAACCTGACCGTTTCTCAACTATACCTCAAACATTAGTGGGGTATACTCAAAGAGTCCGAATCTCATCAAGATTACCAGTGTCTCTGACAGCTCATCAAATAGACGTCCGGTGCCACAGATATGGCCAAAGTAAGCAAAGGGTCGTTAGTGGGCCCGGGTCTGGTCCGACCCGGTCAGACCAACACAACCCAACTCAGTCTGGGCCGACCTAATCTAGGTAAACCTGGACATACCTGAGGGATCTGACCCAGCCCGTTGGGTGGGTCAGCCCGCTATGTTAGGTCAGGTCCCTTGGTCCCGGCCTAGCGCACTGCAAGGGCGGTTCGACCCGAATGTCACCACACAGAAGGCTCTGCCCGAAGGCCAGGGTCGATTTAGCCAGCACTGTGGGGGGGGGGGGGGTGGCTCATGAGTTCAGTGGATGAGAGGCCAGTGGGAAAGCCTGCTGGTCGCCGGTCAGGCCGTGGTGGGGCATGTAGTGCGTGGGGGCACCGGGAATGGCATTGGGGCACTGGGCAGGCCACCGACATGTCTGGGCAGGCCGCGGTGGCATGTGGGTAGCTCGCGGGGGTGCCAGGCAGGGCACATGCATAGACGGGTAGTGTGCGCGGTGCGCGGGCAAGCAGCGTGGGGCACGGCGGTGCGCCGTCAGGTGGCGCGGGGCACTGCAGCAATTGTCCAGGCAGCACCGGGCACGACAGCACACGAGCAGGGAGCGTGAGGGTAGGCCAATGCACCCGGGGCATCACACGGGTAAGCCGTAGCTCACACGGCGGGGCAAGGTGGCATTCGGCAGGAGGTATAGGTGCGCCGCAGGGGGAGGTGAGATTCGGGAAGGCCGCAGGTAGCGCAACCTTCGTCATTTCCACCTTCGTTGTTGTCGCCTCATCCTCATGCTGAAGAATCATTATGAAAGAATGGTAGATGGAGTCAGGGCATGTTAGTTTGGCACGAACCCTCCACATTTAGAGATGATATCATTTGGCTCATCAGAATAAAGCTCAACATTTAATTACAACACTTTGTATCAATTTTCCCTCGATGATGAGAGGAAGAAAAGGGAAGCACCAACATGAAATAACCCCTACCTTATTATTTGTCATTCGTCGTTCGTTGACGTTTGAAGTAGTAGGAATAAGACGAAATAATTCGTCATTCATCGTGTCCTCCATGCTCTCCGAATTCCATGTTGACTTGGCCGTAGAAGGCAATCCACGTCGGTAGGATTTGAGGAAGGAAGATGAAGAAGAAATCTGGCATTCTTCACGTTCTTCGTTCTTCGTTCTTCGTTAGGGAGGAGCATTCTTCATTGGGAGCACTTTTCTCCCATGCTCATATAAAATCCACCAAAAGAGAAATTCCAACAAAAAAATATTAGATTAGTCATCTCATATTACATTGGCACACCAATTCAAAAATTAGAATTAAAAACCCGGCTACACAAAATTAAATGCACAAGTGTTGTCTCATTAATTTTGAAGATGCCAAGAGGTTTTCCTTAATAATACACATGCATTGGCATAATTAATTGAACAGGGAGGTCAAGAGGCTCTGCCTCGTTAATTATGGATAGTGGAGAGGTTTCATCCTCCCTCATTAAAGGGGTAGGGTGGTCTCCACCCCAATCATTAATAGGGAGGTTATGCGGCTTGGGTGGTGCCAACCACAATTATACTTTCATGGGAGGTTTTGTTTGGTTGGGCCGCACCACCATAACATATAATGGGAGGTTAGGGTGTGGAGGTCCCACAACCAACTCCCAAGGGGAGGTTTTAACCAACACACTCAACACATGGAATCTTAGAAAATAACTTAAAGTGTTGTACTTTATTTTATTATTTTTTATAAAAATCCAAAAACTAACTTTTATTCCCCGCCAACTTCTGTTGAGGTGAAAGTCTTCCTAAGTGAGTATCGGCACTGTGAGTTCAACGGTGCCCTCAGATTTCAATTTCAATCACTTATTCAAAACATATAAAATCCCACCCATACGTTTACTGAACGTACCCGAACAGAACATCAGAAATTGATTCTGGGCACAACGGGCCTCAGAATAAAGCACCATAAAATTTCTGACTCAGAATAATCCCATTTATTTTAAAAAAATTCCACTAAATTTTCAGGAACTTACAGGAATTTGGTAAAATGGATTAAATATTTGGAATAATAATATTTTTTATATTTTTTAATTGTAAGAAATAATTTTTACTATAATGAATAAAGAAAATAGTAAAACATATTTACCACAATTCACGTAAATTTGATTCATATGAGGGATTGGGTTAAAAAATGATATGTTTTAAATTGAACTATATAATTATATAAAATCTACTATAATCATACATTTTTAACTTTTACCATTCAATATATATTATGTTCAATTATTAGTTCCATGTTACATGAAAAAATTTGTGTCGAATTCACTATTCTCAAAAATTAAAATTATTCCACTCTCCTCTGATTAAACCTGACACCACATATAGTATATTATTCATTCCATTAATCCCTTTTTTTCTTCAAATACCTATTACACTCACTTACCCACATCCATAATATCATTATAGAAAACATAAATTGGCAATAAATGCGCCTTATGATGGATTTTATTAGACAATGGAGTATACTCAAAGAAGATGTAACATTCTTCAGTATGAGTAATTATTTAATTCCTTTTTACACCTCATTAAGTGATTATTAAACAACACTAATATAATTTATTAATTATATTTCATTTAATGATATATTTTTATTTTTTTTATAATAAACTAAAATCACTTCCACATCCATTTAATGGGAAATGAAATAATTATTCATGTGTACAATATATTTCAAATTCACAAAATTATGTCATTCATTTTTCTATTACTACTACTCACAGTTGGTTATAATAGTTGATAATATATAGATATGATATCTATAAAATATTTAAACTTATTTTGTTATTATATAATATATATTTTTTATGTTCCATTCTATATGGGATACGATGACATAACTTGAGTGTACAATGGTCTACCACCTTGAAAAATGAGGTGTTTCGTATCTCACTGACGATTAAAATGTAGGATAAATTGAAAATTTTAGTGATTATATATGATATAATATAAATTTTCATGATATTAATGAAATATTTATCATCCTCTAATGATAATATATTATTTTTCATTATACAATTGCAGTCACCCAAGGATGATACCATAATTCCTATAAGTGTGGACTACCACTTTCACAAATTTATGTGACTTTCATTTCACTACCACACCACATGAATGAAATATATATTTATATAATTATTTATTTTTTAAATTATGATCATTTCATAATGATATACTATTACTTAACTCCTTTATATAATAATCAATGGAAAATATAAATGTTATTGATGTGTACATACAACCAACCACCACTATAATATTAATAAATTTTATTTTCATATCCATATTTAATTTTGTGTTTTAAATTAATAATATATTTATAAATATGAAAATTATTTCATTTTTACTATTATATAGATTATTGAAAAATATAATATGGGAATGAACTAGATATTTCATTAAAAAATGTCAAATCAATACTAAGAAATTAACTCAATAAACAATTAAATTTATAAAATATTATTTAAAATTGTTGATAATATGTTATTAAGGTATAATATTTAATAAAATAAATATTTATAATTTTTAATATTAATCAAGTAACATGTTTAAAAAATAATATTATAGGATAAATAAATAAAAATAAAAAATAAGTGTGAGATAAGATATTATGTATCAATTTAAACTCAGTGATTCATATTTTAATGTTATGCACCTAATTTCTTTTCTAAGGTGTATATAGTATACCATTGACATATTATATCATGATTCATAAATTTTTTCATGGTATTTTATTCTTAAAATTTAATTTTTACATAAAATGGGTTTTTATAATAAAAATACCAACTGGTAATGAATTTAATAAATAAATTTATTTTCAATAGGTTATAATAATTCTTTCTTTTCAGGGATATTATTGGATTATGAAAATAATGATATAACTTCATATTATTATTTTCCCATGGTTTTATTTTTATTTACATTAGATACACAAAATCGATTTATTAATTGACTATCACTTAAATTTTATCATCATTACTAGTTTTTATTTCATAGACGTATATTAATCAACATAGTTTCTTCATAAATGAGTGTTTATTGAAATTATTTGATCATTTTATAAATAAACCAATTTAATTTTAATAAACACAATAAATTCAAAACATATTCAATAGTAGTAACATTTATTGACATTTTAGTACATCAAGTAATTGATAATATATTTTATGGAATCACATTTCTTTTCACTCATTAGTCATTAATCAAATATTTTCAAAACCCATGATTTATAATATTGTATTAGAAATCATGTTTACATGTTCCAAAATGTATTATTTTCTAAATTATTAACCAATTTTCTATTAAAAGAAATGATCAAAATATATTCATTGTCGTTAATAAAATGATGTATTCTAAAAATTTTACAGTAAAAAAGAAATTATCTTTCTAAATTACAGGCCATGTATGGAATTACCCAACGACATCAAATAAAATTTCAATGAAGATTACATCACATGTTAACATGAATATATTTATCAAAATTCATTCACTAAATTCGCTATAAATTAATGGTTTTTCAAATTTATTATCAATTAAAATTATTTTGAAATGTTTTATGTTTAGAAAATATGTTTTTTAAATGAAAACGTTATTTTACTCAACTTATTTTTAATATAATTTATTCGTATTTTTATTCATCATTGAAAATAACCATTCCTTTTACATATACTAATCTTGATTTATATTAAATGGATTCTATCATTATTCTCCTACTAAATGGTATATGATTTTTTGACCAAGGAGTGTATTTAAATTCACATCATTCACTCAATTTCTTATTTAATATCATTCCAATGTAATTTTCAATTTACTCTAACCATTAAAAATTATATTTCACAGATATATCCATATTATTCAACATGGATTTGTTTTATTTTTAAACAAAATATCATTTCTACATATGATGTACAACATTTTTTGATAGTCGTTTATCTAGAAAAATATTAATAAATCTATATTATTTAATATAAAAGTATATTTTTTGATGAGTCCCATTGATTATGAATTAAATTTATTATTCGATATATGATTAATAAATTTACCATGAAAGATATGTGTCTTGATCGTTTATGGATACCCTAACTGAATCTTTTGTCTCATAAAATGGATTAGCTATATTTATATATATAAAGGATTATATGCATTAGTTTTGAACATTATTGAGGATAGATATTTATGGTATAGGTATCATGTACCCAGAAAACATGTTCAGAAACAATTATGAATTTCTATCATTTATAATTAAGTTATTATTATCCCTGATATTGTTGTAAGGATAATATATCTTCATGAATTTCATTAAAATTAAATGATTAAATTCTATGTGTATTTAGTAACATGAATTAGTATATTTATTAGGAATTTTTTAGTTATGTTAGACTTGTTATTGATTAAATGGAAGTTGAGTTGGGTTTTATATTTTCATAATAATTACTAATAATTTGTGAACACACAAAAAATATCTTTTCCCTAAAATTTATTATAGTGTACTATGATTTATATTCTATGATATTCTATATGGAATAATTTTAATAGTAAAATTTTTTTTGGCAAATTTTATATTATATTATAGTATGTTACTAATTATGGTATCTATTTTACGAAGACTAATAAACTAATTAGTCCTTTAGGATGTGATTATTTGTATCTAATTCAAAACTAATAAATCATGATCTTTATCAAATATAATGGGGTTTGTGTCCCTATAGTTTTCATCATAAGAATGTTATTAAAAAATATGGGGTCATGATTTATGAAAAAAAAATTGCGGATCATAACTCTATGATAATCATTATGGATATGAATAGTAGAACATTCTAATGTGTTTTTAATGAATATATTATATGGGGTTATAATAAATAAAACCCTATATTGATATTAAATATAGATATTTTTATGGATAAGATGTACAAGGGGTGGTAAATCTAAACTGGGAACATTAGGTTTGACCTCATCCTCACATTTTGCGTGAAAATGGAACATATTGTGCAACTAGTTTGACATTACAATAATACATGCATAGGATAACTCAAATTATATTAACTATCAATTATTAATTATTTCAATATATTATGACAATTAATGTCCTATGTTACACTTGGGGTATGTTATTTTAAAAATAATTTCTAATGGTAAATACATCCAATTAATGAAAATATGGATTTCCAACTGTGATTATTGTTCCTCACGGTACAAAATTTGGTCATAGTCGATGTATAAATATTGAGGGATTCATGTTTACATTAAAAATGATGAAATATTTTCTCACTAGGAGAATCCAAAAGGGATAATGATAGGACTAGATGATATCATTAATATGACTAATCTATTTACCTAAAATATGATAAAAAATAAATATATTAACTAACTACTAGCCTAACCATTTAAGAGAGTCATAGATTTATCAATGAATTTGAGTGATTGATACTATGTGAGAATTAATTATTAATTACATGCATGCCATAAATTTTGAATGGGACACCACAAAAAAGTTTATCAATAAAATTTAAAAATTATTAAAACGTGGATATGAGTGGAATAAAGAAAATAATATATAAATAATAATGAATATAATAATAGATGGAAATAAATATCATTATAAATATAAATTTATAGTCTATTATCTTAAATATTTCAATCCTATGAATTGTTAAAGTTAATCACCAAATTTAAAGGTAAATACATTTTCTTAGTAAGTTCTTATGATAAAATAAAAATGTTGATGTATTAACTCGGACACTTGAATATTATTATTTGTGGATTATACAAATTGTATTTAATGGAAATTTTATTTGAGGAATAATTTTTTTATATTTTATAAACATATGTTCAGTTATATTTATAAACATTAATTTTAGATTATATTTAATTATATTATATTATTAGATAATTAATATTATTACTCATTATGAATAAAATAATTTCTATTGATAAAATTTGTAATTTTTTTATTTAATTATTATTTTATATTTAAATTATGTTCATCATGTATTTTGAATTTTTTTGGAGTTTTATTAATTTAGTTTAGAAAATGTACTACATGATTTCATAGAGACAACCCATCACATATGAAAATGATGATGGATATAACATCATGTCATTTTATCACATTAACTTTCATTACATTATACAAAACTGAGGATCTTAAATTTTTAGTGTATTGGATACCTGAAACTTAATACATGACAACATAAAACATTCTTCATAAACACTTTAAAGGCTTCTTCATTGTTCATAATAAGTTCATTACAACATCTCATAACCTGGGAGCATAAATCAAAGGAAAGTGTGAGCAGAGGTCGGAGGAAAGGAAACAATGGAAACGTTTTACATGTGAATTTTAGATCAATCAAAAAGTCATGAAAAATAACTTTAAGGCATGAGAAATAGATCATGAGGAATATTATAATAAAAATAAAGTGTTTTTTAACATGATGATGTGGCTACAACATTTAAAAGAGACAATAATTTCTGTTTCACTAAGGTCCATCCCCAAGGTTTCATTAAAGATTACCAAGGTTATTAACCAAGGTATCATTAAAAATGGTCATCTCTAGAGATTAATTCTTTACCCAATTCATTGGAGCGCTATCAGGTCGCACCCTTAATTTGACTTTCTTATCATGTAAGCCAGATATATCATCATCAATCATTTCATAAACATCCCATATATCATAAACGAAATGGGTTTCATTTCATTGTCATAATATTTTAAAAACGTTTTTAAAGACATGATCTTTATGTCACTTTAAACCCACAGAAAACGTATAGCGGGTTTCGTGTATGTAAGTACCATAATTAAAATATAAAAATTTTATATATATGTGAATACCCCTATAGAACAATGATCCACGAGAATTCACTTAATAAAATAAAATAATATGAGAAATATAGAGAGACATGTTGAGACAAAAATTCTGCAGCATAACAGCTATGTTATATGGTTTTAGAAAATATTGAAAAATAGGGGACATGGGTCACCCACTAATAAATGATACATAAAACAGTATAGGGATAGAATATGAATGATATAAGAGAATGGTAATGAATTTTGAAATACATACCATATTAAATGAAAAATATGGAAGGAAGACAAAAATAAGAATCCTCTTATGAAAATTCGGCAGCCTAACAGCGTCACTTAAAACATCAAAAAAATGAATTGATGATATAAAATAAGGTATCTCATAATATGAACATAAAATATCAGTATGATAGATATATATTTCATACCCCAAAATAATAAAAAGTAACATGAAAGTCTTGACATAAAAATACATCTTGAAATTGAGAAGGGTGAAAGAATCCCTTAAAAATTCGGCAGCCTAATGGCGCCAATTAATAATTCTTAAAATGAATTTATGAGAGAACGTGGGGGTCTCTCATAATATGAACATGAAGAGGATAGTAGAATTAATATAAAACAATATCCCCAACATAGGGACATAGAGCATAAAAGAAATGACATTAAAAGGAGTACTTGAAAAGAAAGAGAGAGGTCGGATCCCATACTTTAAAATGTAACTCTTAAAACGCTAAATTTTGGACCTTGAGGGGATTGAGGGCACCTTGGTAGGACTACGTGGGAGGTAAAGAGAGCATAAATTCGTTGAGGAGGATTTTTGAATGAAAAGGATGGGAGAATGGCTTAGTATTTATAGGGGAAGTGAGGGGACATGGATTTAATGGCCAAGGGACACCTCATTGGTGGTATTGGAAAAAAAAGTGGTATTTTCTCATGGTTTTGGCCACATGGGACACCAAATACCATATATTACTATTCACAAGTCGACCATCCCTTAAAATATCTCATGACATCATCATTTTGCAGTTATGAAGTCATTAAACATACCAAAACCCAAAAACAGTATTTTTACTATTCAGGGAAAATTCACCTTTTTCAAAAAACTCCCAAAAATTTACTTTAACATAATATCAATTTTCTGAATTCAAAATTAAACTCCATTATAATTAAATTTCTAAATATTTTTAATTTAATTTGTAAATAAAAACACTATTCAATGAAAATTCAATTTTTCATAAAAATGCCCAAAATTAACCTTAATATAATATCGATGTTCTGAATTCAAAAATAAAGTCAATTTTCTAAAAATAATTTTCTAAATATTTTTAATTTAATTTTTAATTAAAAAACTCCATTCACTTGAAAAAAACTAATACTTGAAAAATAATTTCTGAAATAGTTATTTACCTATTTTATTGAATCACATTTCTTAATCAAGGTGCATATATTGTATTAATAATTTATTAAGTGAGATTACTAATCTGTTTGGTAATATTACTAATTCTAATCATAAAATCACTATTTATAAATTAATAGTCATTAAAAATTATGTTGATCTTATTAGACTCCAAATTTCTTATTGAACACATTTGAAGAAGACCATTTTTTGAAAAAATTACACATAATTAATTATTTAAGGTTTATATAAATATTTTAAAATATCCTTTTTCTCAAATTAATCAAAAATATAAATCCAACATTTATCTGGACATTTTAAAATTTAAAAACTTTTCCATAGGAAGAAAACACAATTTTATTTATCTCAAAGGATTACACAAAGCAGTAACGGTCTCCTTACATAGCCCATTATAACCCCATCCTAGGACCTAAGTGTAAGGTGTGCTAAGGTGAGAGAATCAGAGGGTGGCTCAGCCAACATTGAATGAGTATTAATTTCTATCATCTTGAACTTCTCATGAAGGTATTTCCGTTATAGCTTCACACGATTAAGTTCACATTGGGTTTGGTCTAGAGAAAAGCCCACTGGTGCTACCTCCTCCCAAGTTCTGTTAGATGGGATTCAATTGACCTGAGACTACGGAATAAGGCCATAAAATCTTCTTTCTATATTAATTAACCATGATAACTTGTATTTAGACAATAATCACAAAATTTAGTTTCCAACGGTCATATTGACCAATGGTCATATTACAGTCAAAACCCAATGATCTCATAATAATTATACTCAATTTATTAAATGAGAATGTTTTGTTGAGTATAAAATAAAATAACACACAAAATTTGGAAACATAAATTTATTCAAAATTTCTGGTCGTTACAATCTTCCCCCCATAAGAAATTGCCTCCTCACAATTTTTAATATTGGGCATGGAAATTTCATTGAAAGTCCCACATTATGAAAAGATTCAGTAACACTATAACGTTAAAAGAAAGAAAGGGAAGTACAAAGTTCACCCGAGTTAACCCATACTAGGATTACATGTAAAAAACATGGATATGGAAGAGAAAATAAACTGTCAAGATCTGATAGAGAGTGATAGAAAATATGTCTAGGAGAATGTTAACCACCAGAAAATCACAAACATGTGAAGGGTTAAATGGTATTTGGTTTCCCAGAACGAAATTTTAGCAGAAAACATTTTTGTTTTACATTCCATTTCATAATTCTGAGGAATTAATTTACTACATATAATAAAAACACAAGGAAATATATTTACCTTCATGTATAGTTTCATCATTTTATAAGTTTATACCAAAACTAATCTTTTATCTAAATGATGAGCATTCAAAAATACTTGGTATTATCAAAGCACAAGAATCATCGTCTATATAATCACGTAATCCACCAAAGAATAACTATCTATCTTTAAACATATATCCAAAAAACAGAAAGGATAAGATAAAACAACTCTTAAAAAAGAATGATCCCCAAAGAAATGGAAACTAATTTAAATCTTCAAAATTCAATGGTACTACCAAAAATTCATCACAGACCATTCCATAAATAACTATCCATAAAATTCCGCAAAAATAAACCAAACAATGATTGAAACCCAAATATAAGAATGATTTCATAACATAGTCTTCAAAGATAAACTTTCTTATTCATCTCCAAACAACATCAACCGCTGTTATCATCTTATATCAAAAGTAACTAATCTAATCAAATTTTCCCCAATATAGGTTAATTATTTCTATAAGTAACCTTAATCACCATATGTTCACCTTAAATTCATATATTCTTCATAATATAAGTCAACCTTTACTCCTAAATGAAAATACCATAGTAATCTATTTACCACGATCATATAGTGTTCAAAAAATAATGAACGTCTTCCAAAAATAATATTTATCCTTTAATCCCCTAATCAATTTTTTAAGAATAACATCTTCACAACATCAACATGTGATACATAACAATAGATGTTTTCCTTAATGATATAAAACCATATTAGTTAGTGACTTGATGTTCTTAGAAAACATTATGGATATGCTCAGAGAGCACGAACTAAAATACAACCAGACATATACAATTATTGAAAAAACGTTACGTGTACTTCAGCCATCATGATCCATCTGACCATAGCACTTTCATTGTTCCCTTGTCCTTGAGGATTTTTGATGCTCATCAGGCTTCTCATCCCATCTAAGAGAGAATTGCCATTGATAATGACCAACTTCTCCACATTTATGACATAGAAATGTATAAGGTATATTAGAATGATCCTTATCTATATTCACCACATTATCCATTTTTTAAAAGCAATTGGATACTTTATGCCCTATCACCTCACAGTTCAAACATCTCCATTTTCCTTTGTGACATTCTCCTTGGTGCCTCATTCCACACTTTTTGCACAAAGTAAATTGGATCTTCTTTCCCTTATCAACTTTATCAGATGAACATCCTTGAGACTTCGTCTTCTTCTTCCTTGATGAATTTGGGCATTCAACTAGGTACCAATTATTAATTGTGATTTTTGATAGCTGTTTTGTCATAATAACAATATGTTCAATTTTATCTCTATTCATATCTATCATATTAATAGAAAAATTGTTAAATTTCCAATCACATTGGGTTTTGGGACACGTTCTTCTATTTCCCTCCATTAACTACGAAAAGAAAGTATAATTAGGGGGCTTAAACACTAAGCTAATAATCATGAAAAGGAAACTTTAAGCATAGAAGGATAAACTTGTTGAAGAAAAATATACCCTAACATGTGACCACCTAGGTTCCAACATTGGTTATCCATGATCATATATTCTTATGTAAATAATTATTTAATTTTATCTTTGTCCCTTTAATAATGGTTTATACAAAACCTATGACTTTACCAAAGCACATCCCCGGGGAGTGTCAAACCAACAGTGAAGCAAGGCGTGTTGTCGTGCACCAGGTTAACCCAGGTCAAGCCCAAAACACCTTGTTAGAGTTTTCACTCATAGTAACATTTATTCCAGAGCCACCTCTACTTGTTCATATCCAGACATGGATTTATTTGTTTAGAACCCACATACTCAAAACCTCACCAAAATCCTAGGATGTTTTCCTATATTTCATATTTTCATTAAGAAACCTTGTAATGTTTTCAAATCCTAATTTCCACAAATAACTAAACCATACATTGATACCAACTATAAAATCCCACCTTTTTATCACATTAACATTCATTACATTATACAAAACTGATGATCTTTATGGTTTAGTGTCTTGGATACTAGGAACTTAATACATGATAACATAAAACATTCTTATTAAATAATTGAATTGAATCTTCATTGTTCATCCTAAGTTAATTATAGTGTCTAATAACCTAGTAGCATACATCAAAGGAAAGGGTGAGTAGAGGGCCATGTAAGGGAAAGAAGGGAAACATTTTACATGTGAACTTGAGATACATTAAAAAGTCCTGAAAATTAACATGAAGGCATGATAAAGAGATCATGAGGCATATCATAATAAAAATAACGTGTTTCATAACATAGAGATGTGGATACAACATTTAACATAGATAATCATTTCCATTTCACCATGGTCAATCCACAAGGATTCATTAAAAATTACCATGGTTATTCCCCAAGGTATCGTTAAAAAAGGTCATCTCTAGAGATTATGTTTTCATCCAATGCATTAGAGCGCAATCAGGGAACACCCTTAATTTTCCATTATTATCATGTGATCCACATATATCGTCATAAATAATTTCATAAACAACCCATATAGAATAAAATAAATGGGTTTCATTTCATAGTCATAACATTTTAAAAACATCTTTAAAGACGTGATATTTATGTCAATTTAAACACATGGAAAAAGGAAAGCGGGTTTCATGAATGTAAGTACCAGAATTAAAATAGAACATTTTGATATATATGTGAATATCCTATATAATAAAAAGATTTGAGTATTCACTTAATAAAATTAAATAATTTTATAAAAAGAGAGAGACATTTTGAGATGAAAATTCTGTAGCACAGCGGCTATGTCATAAGGTATTAGAATCTATTGAAAAGAGAGGGGACATGGGTAACCCACACATAAATGATCCATAAAATATTATAGGGATAGAATATAAAGGATATAAGAAAATGGTAATGAAATTTGAAAAAATTCCATATGAAATGAAAAACATGGAAGGAAGACAAAAATAAGATTCTTCTTATGAAAATTATGCAGCCTAACTACGTCACTTAAATATTCAAAAAAAATGAATTATCGAGATCAAATAGGTTCTCTCATATTATGAAAATAAAAGATCATTATTATAGATATAGATCTCATACCCCAACATAATAAAAAGAAACATGAAATACTTGACATGAAATAGATCTTGAAAATGGGAAAGGTGAAAAAATCCCTTAAATATTCGACAGCCTAACGATGCAACTTAAACATTCTTAAACTTAATTGATGAGAGAAATAGGGGGTCTCTAATAATACGAACATGAAGAGGACCGTAGGATGAATATAAAGGAACATCCCCAACATAAGAACATGGAGCATAAAAGAAATGGCATTAAAGTTAGTACTTGAAAAGAAAGAGAGAGGTATGATCCCTTACTTTAAAACGTAACTATTAAAACATGAATGTTGGGACCTTAAGGGGCTTGAGGGCACCTTGGTGGGACTCCATGGGAGGTATGGAGACCATAACGTCGTTGAAGAGGATTTTGGAATGAAAAGGATGGGACAATGGCTTGGTATTAATTGGGGACGTGAGGGGAAAATGCATTAATGGCCAAGGGACACCTCGTGGGTGGTATTGAAAAAACAAGTTGTATTTCCTCATGGTATTGGCCACATGGGACACCTAATAACTTATCGTACTATTCACAAGTCGACCATCCCTTAAAATATCTCCTAACATCATCATGATGCAGTTATAATGTCATAAAACATACCGAAACCCTGAAACTGTAGTTTTACTATTCAATGAAAATTCAACTTTTTCATAAAACACCCAAAAATTTACATTAACATAATATCAATGCTCTGAATTAAAAAATAAACACCCTTAAAAATAATTATATAAATATTATTAATTTAATTTTCAAATAAAAACACTATTCACTGATAATTCATTTTTTTCATAAAAATCCCCAAACATTACCTTAACATAATATCGATGTTTTGAATTCAAAAATAATGCCCATTTTATAAAAAAAAATTTCTAAATATTTTTAATTTAATTTTTAATTAAAAAAACTATTCACCTTAAAAAATTAATACTTGACTAATAGTTTATGAAACAGTTATTTACCTATTTAATTGAATCACATTACTTAATAAGGGTGCCTATATTATATTAATACTTTTTAAGTGATATTACTAATCCATTTGGTCATATTACTAATCCTAAGGGTAAAATCAATATTCAAAAATTACTATTCATCAGAAATTAATTTGATTTTATCAGACCCCAAATTTCTTACTGAAAACATTTGAAGAAGACCATTTTTTAAAATCATTACACATCATTAATTATTAATGGTCTACAAAAATATTTTAAAATATCATTTTTTCATATTTATCAAAAATATACATCCAACATTTATCTAGACATTTAATAATTTACAAACTTCTTCACAAGAAGAAAACAACATTTTATTTATCTAAAAAGATTACATAAAGCAGTTATGGTCTCCTTACATAGCCCCTTATAACCCCAGCATTGGACCTAAGTGTAAGGTGTGCTAAGGTGAGAGAATCTGAGGGCGGCCTGGCTAACATTGCACGAGTAGTAATTTCTATCAGCTTGAACTTCTCATGAAGGTGATTCTGTTCTAGCTTCACACGATGATGTTTGACTTGGGTTTGGTCCAGAGTAAGGCCCAGTGGTACTACCTCCTTCCCAAGTTCTATTAGATGGGCTTTGATCCGCCTGAGACTACATGATGAGGCCATAAAATCGTCTTTTCTATATTAATTAACTACGATCACTTGAATTTAGACAGTAATCAGAACATTTAGTTTCCAACGGTCATATTGACCAATGGTCATATAACAATCAAAACCCAATGGTCTCATTGTAATTATACTCATTTTATTAAATGAAAATGTTTTGTTGAGTATTAAATAAAATAACACAAAAAATTTGGAAACATAAATATATTCAAAATTTCGGGTCTTTACAATGGATATCAATCCATGACCGGTGGATAATGACTGTTTATATCCTTATCATTTTCTATCAAAATATCCAGAATACTATTTATTTTTTTTGATTGCAAAATATAAATAATGAAAAATTTGTGTTTATTTTATTTTTAGATATTATTTTATTATAACAGTTAACATGTGATGAACATAATGGTATTTGGAAATCGTTATTTTATATAATTACAACTTAGCCACTAACCTCACATATATAAATCCACCATCTATCCTCTCATATTAAGACAATAAAACTTTTTGGAATGGAAATTAAATTTAAAAAAATTTCTCCATATAACTCCCTACATCCTAGAATCATTATTTTATATATAATGGTATCCTAGGAAGTCATTTTATGCTTTCATAAAGATGATATATAAAAAAGAAGTGTCATTCTTCATTGAGCATGTTAATTTTATTTCTATCTCCACCACAATTGATTCTTATAAATTTTTTTATGAAATAATAAAATATGTATATTGAATATATTTAGATGTTTTAATTTTAATATTATTACCTATAACCATATAAACATCTATCAAATGGGTTGTGAAATCATTATTTGACTATACCATAGATGTTAAACATGCAAACCATTGTCGATAATTTTTCCATTACCACCACTTATGGTAGGGTATAATTATTGATAAAATAATGTTTAAAATATTTATAAAAAATTTATAACTATTTATTAATTATATCATGTATTCAATTTTACAATATTTTACATAGGGGATACGATAACATCGCTCGTGTGTATGGCAGTCTACCACTTCACAATGTGATGTGTTTCAACATTCACTAAATCTTCACAATGAAAGTGAATATATATATATAATATATGTCATAAGAATAAAAAATTTTGTTATTAATTATTGATTTATAATTTTGGATAGATAATATGTCATTATATTTCTTAAAATTTCCCTCACACAATGATGAAAACATCATTTGTATACATGTTGACTACCACATTCATGAAGTGATGTGACACATTTTTCATCACCACGTCACATGGATTATAAAATTTGGTATTTATTATATTAATCACATTATTTAAATATAAAATATTTTTCTTCCCATTACTACAATGATCAATGAAAAATCGAAACATTACACTTGTTTATGTATATAATATATACTACTTGATTGAAATATACATGATTTTTCATAGTTTTTTTATAAAAAAAATAATTGACGTAAAATTAAGATAATTATATATTTATTATAATAATGGATAATTTGAACTATATAATATATGAATTAATTATATCATTCATAGTAAAACACGGATGTGAAAACAAGGTAATTAACTCTCCAAAACTTAATTTAAAAAAATATCATTAAATAAAAGGTGATAGGATATTTTCAAAGGATCAAATATAATATAATAAATTTATATATATGTATTTAATTAGTTAATAAAATTTATAAACCATATATAATGGAGGTTATATAACATTCAACCCAAAGGAAGTGAGAGGTAATGGATTTCATCTCTATTTCCTTTCACTAAGTGATACAATCATGTTATGCTCTAAATTTATTCAATATTCTGTATATAAATACCCTTTGATAAGTTATTTAAAAATAACTTAATAGTTATTATCCAATAATTCTTCAATTATAATTATTTCATCCAAGGGAATTTTAATGAAAAATTACCAATTTGTAAAGAATTTTATTATCCAATTTCATTTCGTTAGATTATATTATGTCCTCATTTTCGTTGTCATTGTATGATTATGTGAGAAATGAAATTTCATTACCATATTATGTACATAATTGTTGTAATGGGTATTTACAGTTGTTACACATAATCAAATCATTGATCAATTATCACTTGAACATTATGGTCATTATAATGGTATATTTATCAATATCAATTTATTTGAAGTTGTTTATAAATTTATTTTACATGATGGTTACTATATGATAATTATCTAAATACAAACAATTTTTTTATTCAGATATTATTTTTATTGGTTTTTTCAAGTGACATTACCTCTTTCACACTCATTGGTACCTGAAATAGTAGAAAACTATTTTTTATGAATACATGACTTCATTACTCTATTTAGTAAAATATTTTTTTCAGAAAAATATTGTATAGAGAAAATATGAAATTTCATTTTATATGATTAATTAAATATATTTTTATCCATTTATATATTTAGAAATAAAGAAAATTAAAAGGAATATTGTTTTAGTTATCAGAATAAGGTACTATTCGTAAATTTAATATGGTGAAAAGTGAATGTTCATATTACGTTTTTATATAAGTGCAGTATTACCCAACACGACATAAATTTCATTGGTGATTCATAAATATGATTCTGATATTCATTTTAATGAAAATGTATTACATAATAATATGGTAGTTTTTATTTTTTATATTCTATTTTCAAACAAATTGAATTCTCAAAAAAATGATAACAAATGGCTTTTTGAAAACTAAAAGTATATTTTCTTCAAATTTTTATTAGAAGATGTTTCTATGGTATTTATATTTATAAAATATAAAACAAACATTTTACATATTCTATATAGTGGATATGTTGTATTGGAAGAATATTTATTCTATATCGAGAGTATTTTTGATTATTTTGATCAAGGATAGTATTGGAATTAATATCCTTGAATTTTTTTTATACTCAAAAAATATATCCTCAGATGTTCACATTCCTAGAGTAATTAAGAAATATATTTTCCCTAATAAATATTATTTATCATCAATATGTTTATTATTAAAATAATATTCCATTTCTATATGAAATGTTCAATATTAAACATAATTTGTTTATCTAGGGAAATGTTGATACATATATTTTCATTATTCAATAATTATTTTTGATGATGACATAAATTGTTTATTAATTAAATAAATTATTTGAAATTTGATGAATTCGATGAAAATGTTGGAAATGGTTTGGGCTAATTATATATCTACCATCAATGAATTGGTAGTATCATGAGACAAGTTAGTTGGATGAACTTAATTAAATGTGTGTCTATCCATCAATATTGAATGATCAAGATCAGTTATCATGTTAAAAGATATATCATTTTTCTGAAATTCATTATTTAAAATAAATAATCATTTACATCATTAAAAATTCAGTTATTCTTATACGTGATATTTTCATACATATATATTTGTGGGATGGATTTGATTCAATGAATAATGATTAAAATGAATGTGTTATCAATTATTTACATTTCAAAATTGATATTCCTTATCAATTTAAAATATTATTGTTATTAACTAAATGCAATGTTCATTATGTTGTACCATTTCATACTAGTGATTCTAGTTAAATTATTTTAATCAATTATTTGTTTAGTTACCTAAAAATTTCATTTCTATTATGTTCATTGGTTCATGATAGCTTCTGTTGTACTTATCCCTTTTTGATAATTCAATGCCACCGTTATTTTATTTCCACTACCTAGGATTCTGTAATTTGTACAATGATATAATTCCAGGATATACTAAAGGGAATGATTTTATTCTTGAAAAAATATTGTTAGACATTTTAGTATTCAAATGTAATTGAATAACGATGTATGTATTTCTTTTTCCGCAACTACAAAACTATTCACTCCTTTGTGATGTGATTCCTTATAACTTATTCCTATGTAATAAATCTGGAATCATATCCAACCAACTAGTATTGGGGTCACTACATATAGAACATTACAACTCATGTTATCAAGGCCCCTCTCTAATAGTAACACCTAGAAACATACAAGATATTTGAGGACTTACACTAACATGAAGTTATAATATTAAGAGAAATGAACAATGAGTAAAATTTATATTCAATCCATACATTAATAAATTCTGAAAATTAATATTTATTGTCAAAATTCATAGTTTATATGGACCTATATGTATTTTTCCTCAAGTTTCATACCTAAGTACCCAAAATGTTGGCTCAAAATCAATTATCAATTGACTAAGATCTGATTTTATAAACAACAAAGTCCTTATAACCACAAAATAGTAGCCACACCTCCAACACGTCTAATATTTTAACGATCATTTGGATTATTCATTACATAATTGCAATATATTATTTTCCCTAATATTTGTGAAATTATCATAATGAGATCTATGCATGCATTATTATTTCCAAATCATCACTATAGTCAATCTAGGATTAACTAGAAAAATAAAAATAATAAAATTTGTTTATTCATTGAAAAAATAAATTATATTAATTATACATATTAATATAAATCCAATGGGTCAAATAAATTTTTATTAGAATCACATTAATAGAATCTAGATAAAAACAATATTTATGGGTGTTGTATAAGACAAAAATGTCCCAATAGAACTATATATTGTCATCCTAAGTGAGAAATAATTTCTTAACAGCAATGAAGACCGTAATGATCTCATCACCAATGTGATTAAAATGAAAATGGCACCATTCATTCTATAGAATACATATCCATCAATCCTTATGTTTATAAAATTATATTTTAACTATGTCATGTATAAAATTGGTTGGCACACATCTCAAGAGGGGCCTATTTATGGTGTCAATAAAATATTCCCCAAAGGTGGTCACATCCAACCAATAATATAAATTATTAGAAATACTATATGGGTAATCATAATAAATATAGATTAATATCATGATAATGAACATTATACTTTAGTAATCTATCCAATTTAATGGATGAAGAAAATAAATAACTTCTAATATTTGTAATATATAAAAATATTATACCAACTTTAGACATATCCTTATATATAAGAAGAATGATATGATAGATTCTTTGTGTAAAAACCAAAAAATTATAGTGGAAAGATTATTGGGTATATTAGTGTTAGGTAATCCATCATATCAATCACATTCAGATTTAATATGGATGGTGTATACATATTTCAGGGTCTTATAATCCAATCCCACAATAATGACATGTTCATTATAAAATAGGGAGAATATTATTACAATGTTATATAGTATAAACCTTAATATAATAATAAAAAAATGAATAAAAACCATATCATGATCATGAAAGTATAAAACTGTAATATTACAAATATAACAATAGGTAACTCAATAGATCATTGGTGTAATCCAACACATGAATATAAATAATATCATAATATTAGACCATGTTTAATTTTTAATTAATTCCAGTTAATATCAATAATATTAAATGATGAAACAATTGTGTATTATTAATTAATTACATTTAGATACGAAAATATAACGTTTAGAAATTTTTTAATTTCATAAAATCATTTGGGGAACCCCTTATTCCAAAATGTACACTATATTAAAATGGAATTCCTAAATTCTGTAGTCATATATGGACTAAATATTTCTATGTCTGTATAATGGTGGGGGTGCATGATTATTATTTATCATATAACACTTCTAGGATGTCTGAGGAATGAGGCATTGAAAATAAATAAATTTTTTAACTAACATATTATCGTAATTATATTACACATTTATCATTTTATAAAAAATAAATATTCAATAATCTAATTTAATGGAATCCCATGACAAATTCTATGAAAATAAATAAAAATAATTATTCATAATAAATTTTGATGAAATAGGATGATCCAATAATATCAAATGATGTACATTAGAAATATACATCATTTATCATACACAATATTTAATGAAAATAATAATGGGAATATTCTTGGAATTCTATTTAATAAATATTTCCCTATTTATTAATTTGACTCATAGTAGGTATGATATAATAAATGAGATGAAATAGGTGAAAGTAAATTGGAGGTTTTGGCTAATGATATGTTTAATATTTATGAAATTGGTTAACTAAATTGTTCATGTTAACTAAGAATTCCATAAATCATACCTTCTTCATTCGCAATACATGTATTTCTTAAACGAGGATGATTCTATTCGACGAATAATGAATCATTGTATATTAATTTGAAAAAAACAATATAAATATAATTATTTATAATAATACATTTACACTGTGAAATTATACTGTATTAAAATTTTATTCAAAAATATTGAAACACCCAATATATATATAAAAAACCATGATATATATATATATATCATTAAATTTATTATCTTCGATTGATTATTGAATACAAAACCCTGAGACTAAATAAACATTAAAATAATATAACATTGTATTTTGTTCATAATTTTTATTGAATTCATGTTAATACATATATTATGAAAAATATGGTTGTAAATTGATTAGATTGAAAAAAGAAACATTTAAAAGGAAAATAAATTATTAAAAAAATTAGGAATGAATTTTTTGATGATATTTTCTCAAAAAAAAAATTAAATGAAATATTATCTAGATTTATAATATTTATTTTATAAATGTAACATAATTTTTTAAATCATATTATAATGTTTATTTTTTTTTGTTATATTGGGATTTTTTTCAAAATTTTCTATTTTCAGTAAATATTTAAGAATACAGATATTTGAAAAAAAATTCATCCCAATAAATTTACTAATTTAAATTTTCCAATATAAATTAAATATTATTTCAATTAATTTTTTTAATTATTATTTACATGTAATCCCATTAATTAATTCCTAAACACAATTATATCAAATTTTAATATGCCATAGATTTCAGGTTAAAAATATTTTTTCCTAAACTTGTTATATAATGCATAATTTTGTTTAATTTTAAGAAATGAAAATAGAAGATAATAAAGAATATTTTAAAAGAAATATGTATATATATATATATTATAAAAAATTAATATTAATTGGATTTCATTCAATGAATAATTTTAATCGTACTGTTAATATAAAATCATCTTTTGAGTGATAATACAGTTTAAGAAAACCCTCCTTTTCACCATGTTAGTGAGTTTTGAATTAAATTTAATATTTTTATTTTTATAATTTTATTTATTAAAAAATTATTAAATATTTACAGAAATAATACTATTTTTTCATAAAGGAATAATAAATTTTCCTAAATTTAATTGTAAAAATAGTTAAAACTAATTAATATGGTCAATGTAAAACAAGGTATATCATGGTGGAATCATAAAGGGTATGATTAATATGACCAAAAAAATAATATAAAAAATAATTTATGAGAATTTTTAGACGTTGAGATATATAATGTTCTAGAATAATATATTACCATCCATTTTGGAATTTGGAAAATATGGAAACACCTTTTTATATCAAAAAATTACATGTGTCCCACGAACATCACATATAAAAGGCCACCCGGATACGATCAACAGCATGCCTTTTAAACATTTTTGGATAATCCAAGACATGCTCCAATGACATCCAAACATCATTAAACTCATTATAGAATCCTTATTATTGTTATTTATCAAATATAGTAAGACATTTTTTATAATCAACAAGTGGAGGATTGAGAAGATGTAAAAATTAAAACAATGTGTGATTTTTTACTTCTAATTCCACCTTATAAAATTTTTAATATTTTTTCTTATATAATAACACATCAGTATCCCATAACATGAGATTTTATAATTTTAATGTAATTCTTTATATCCATTTCATATTCACTCATAACTAAAATGATAACTTCACTCATGTGTAGAGTAGAATACCACCTAACGAATCCAAGTGACATATTTTCAGTAAACACCATTCATAGATGTGTATAATGAAGGAAATAATGTTTATATATTATATTTATTACATATTTTAACATATAGATTCATTATATTATAATTAAATTTTTACTGGGAATTTTGTAGTATATACGATAGAGTCTCATTGTATATAACGGACTATCATCTCATAAAGTGATTAATTGGTTTTTCATGGACACTATAATGGAAGGTAATAAGTATAATTTAAACTAATATATTCTATTTTAATAATATAATTTGATTAATATTATATATATATCATTTTAAAAATATAATATATCATGTTATTTCATGTTATGAAAAATTATAACATCGTTCATCCATGTGTGGACTTCCAGATTCATGAAGCGATAAGACTATCTTTTCATCACCACAATACATTTATGTTATATATATAAGTAAATTTAATAGGACAATATCAAAAGTATGATATTCTTATAATGACTTAAATATTAAACATTAAATATTACATACCTTTTTTACATAGGGAACATATAATAATATAATCATTACTCATGCATATGCATGACCAACCATTTCATTTGTTGGTAAATAGTTCATTTTTATAAAAATCTATTATGATGGGTTTTAAATGTGTAATTTATTTATAAATATTAAAATCATGTATTTATTACTATTCTATATATGGTAAAATAATGACCACATTACCTTAATCAACCTATCCAATGTCATTTTTCTAATTTAGCCAAATATCATTGAAATATCTATAATTAAAATAATTTATAACGTATAATTATATTAAATGGTGATAATAAAAATAAATGGAATACAAAAAATGTAGATTCCTATTAATCATGTAATTAATTAAAATAATTTATTTTTCAATCTGTTTATAAATGCATTTGATGAGTATAAATCAATGAAAGTGACTTCATCTCAATTTCACATCATTGAGTCATATTGTATTATTGTCTACTTAATTTATTTATATGTTCTATATACAACCAATTGTAATGTAATATATCAATTCATTGATATTTCATTTTATTTTATAATTTAATTTGAATTCATTTAACCATGTATGCATTACATAAAAGATACTATGTTTTAGATAATATTATAACTCAATTTCTGTTCTATGGGATAAATTATTTAATAATCTTCTTTGAAATTATAATATTATGTTTCTAATTACATTTCATTATCAAATTTTTTTTTCTAATTTTTTTCTCAATTTAAAAATGCTAAAATTAATATATTCATTAATTATTTCTATCATAAATGTTATTATAACAGTACAAGTATATATCAAAATATTATTTTAACATAATATTTTTATGTTTCAATTTTAGTTGGGATAAATTATTTTTTCAATTTTTAATAAAACATTTTCATTTTAATCTCTTGTAGTTTATTATTATATTTTCATATAATAGTACTATTTATTTTACTCTTTGTTATATAGTATAATATATGAATATTTTAATTAAGAAAATATGAAATAACATATTTAATTTATTAGAAATTGAATTTCTTCAAGGATAATTTTTTTATTATCCATCGAAATGAATTACTGTGTACATTTTTCCCTTGTTTAACATTTTATTATAATTAAAGGAATATTCATCTCATTTCAAAAATAGTTCACATCTTGATGTATAGATTATGTGAATGGAATTATTGTTTTATCATTTTTGAAACATAGAAAAAATACTTCTATAATGACCAATCAATGTATTAAAGCTTCCATTATATGTTTAAAATGTTGTTTTAAAACAATTTTATTTAAAAATATTTAGTGAACCTTTTTATAAAATGTGACTTCTATAGTGAAAAGTTTATACACATACAAAATATTTTAATGACATTTAAATGGTATTTATATTATAAAATGGAAAGAAAACATTATTTAACATTTTTTCCTTAGGTGATATGTTGAATTGATACAATCAATAGTTTTCTTATAAGTTTTTTATTATTATTTTGAACAAGGATATTATTGAAATTAACTTCATTGATTAAATTTTCAGTCATTAAATTTCCATTGAATTATTGACAATCATATGTTCAATGGAAATTTAATTTCTCCAAAATTTCAATATTAATTATCAAGGATTTTATTATTTAATCATTGGTATCTCATTAAAAAAAGTTATTTTACATTAAAATTAATTTTATTGACTTGGGAATTTTTATAATCCATATTTTTTAATCAGTATGTATATATAGTTGTAAATTAACATGATAATGAATTAAATTTATTATTAGATAAATGAGGAATTCTTTGGAAATGCAGATAAATATTATTCTGGTTTATAGATATTGCCTTAATGCATTGGTAGTCTCATGGGATTAATCATTAGGGTATCATTATTTCAATGTGTTTCCCATAAATATGTACACATAAATTATAAATAACTTTGAGAGATGTCTTGAGAGTAGATTTATCTAGTTTTTAAGATCCTAAAATCCAGTATTTTTTAATTCCCTTCTTAAAGAATATTGATTTTATTATTCATGAAATTTTAACACTTATATTATCTCTTAGTGCATTTAATTCTTAGTTTATTGACTAAATAAAATGTGTTTTCTTTTATTTAACATTACATTTTTATAATTATCTATGAATTTAGGATAATCTTTAAATGGATTAACGAGAATGTGTTTATAGTTATTTAACATGACATATTGTTGATTCCTTAACTAATGGTATAGAAAATTTATATAATTTTCTTGTAATTTTAGTTATTGACCATAACATGTGGTTTATTCTTATTTAATCATGATATATTCTCATATACATAACATTTATGGAGTATTTCATCTTACCCTTAATTTTTTGTCTATCATTGTAATCCATGAATGGAACTATAATTTATATGAATTGATATTCCACATGGAACAATTCAATTATTTAGAAACAATTATGTTATATTTGATTCAAATAAAATATTTTATTTGAAATAGAGGGATACTTCCTTTATGTGGTGGATGAATGAAGGCCATTGAGATGATAAGAGGTGCTAATAATCCCCATTACTAATGAAAATCGTAACTAGATAAATAATCAACATGTTTTGGGCATCAATATTGACTCAATGCATAGCCGTTACACCACACGTTAAAAGTATTAACAAAATTTATATACCAACCTCTTTTTTAGGCATTTAATAAATGTTTTAGAGCCCTTTGACCATTTTTATGGACCCAGTTACTGTCGATCTATTGGTTTAGGGTGAAAATAAATGGTTCTTGGGAGGCTTTGAGGAAATTTCAATGTGGAGTTTCATATCCTACATTATATAGATCATTGGAAAACTTCAGGTGTTCATCCAATTCAGTATGTGGATCTTTTGGGACTACATTCCATGTATGATGATTACAATCCATCTATTGAGCCTAGTCGTGTGGCCAGGGGACATGAACTATATTTCCATGTTAAATTACATGTGTATGTAAAGGTAAATTTTCATAAGGAAATTATATTTTATATTTTACATTGGTATAGATAGATAACACTTATTAAGGGGCCGGTTAGTCGGGACATGTTGTGTACCCAGGGTGTAGGCTGTGTCGGAGGCATAGATAGGAAATCCCTATTGTAATGGTCACATGTGGATGATCGAGTGAGGGGAAACATATTTTTATGAGTTATACTTGTCATATGGTATTACATGGATAGGGAGGTCATGTATGGGTTAGTATATTCGTAGGTGTTTTGATGGTGTTACCCACAATTTATCAATGGGTACACTCCATGTATGTCAATTTATACACATTGATTACTATCAAGGAACAATGATATGTGTCCTCCTTGAGAGGCATACCATTTTCATCGGGTACTTTCCAAGTATGTCCCAATTTGGATAATTTTTTTCCCCCACTAAAATACTTTTTTAGGACTCAGATGTTGGAAATTATTTATTATTTCCTAAATAGTCTTCAATATATAACATCATGTAGTCCTCTATAGTGGGTTACGAGATATGATGTGTGAAGATTTGAACATGTCACTATAGTAGCATAGTTGGACATTGGATGTGATTAGGTGGGATCACTAGGTAGATGTTGGAGTCATTACCATTCCCAATCATATTAGGATTTTGGGCCGAATAGTATTTGTTCTAATAGAAAGGCTCTCCACTATTGTGATTGGGCATGATTCCAATGCATGTGGTAGTGTTGTGATATTAGGAATTAAGATCATGACACTGCATTGAGTAGCTTTTGTCCAATCCATGAGATCTATTAGGTTTTATATGGATATTCAATGACTTGTAATCCCCAATCGATTTAAGGTGCGGTATTCCCTTACGTCTCGGTTGAGTATAGATGAAACTCCAATTTTTATCAGAAGTAGGTCCCCTACTCATGATGTAGTTCCTTGAGTGCTGATACACACCGTATGAATCAGGGTGCTAGTTCCCCATACAATTTTTGAATATAGAAATATACACAATTCTGTATCTGGGTGAATTTCATCCATACTCATTGGACATATATAGTACAAACTAGAATGATGTACCAGGGAGCGTGTCCTCTTTTCATGGAGTATTGACTTAATTATAATTCTATGTTGTGATTCCATTATACATATACTTTTCTGGAAGTGTTTGTAATCCATTTTGATACATGGTAGTGGATCCTCAATCCTATGATCGGTAATCTCCAGTGGTTCAAGGGTGTGGGTCCCCCATAGTGATTTTTCTAGTAGAGTGGTACTCAGATGTCGTACAAGGATATGGTAGGGTGTAGGACCTCTACTAGAGAGTGTGTCCATTTTCACTAGAGTACTAGATAGTGGGTCCTTTTCCAATTGAGTACTAACATCTCTATTGTTCATTGCGATGTGTGGAACCTTCGATCCTAGATGAGAATCTTATAACTTTATCTATTGTTTGAACCTCATGGTACATGAAGAATTTGATGAGTATATCACGTTGTTTCAAGGAGTCCTTACAATATATTCTGGTTTCTTCTTTGACACCCCATTGGAACTTATGTAACTTGTCTTAAATAGACTAGGATGGTTGGATATGATGTTTCAATCTTGTTGGTTTTCCATCTTGATGGTTCTAATAGACGGTTTCGTTTCAGTTTTACCATTTTCATATGGTTTTTTGGGAACATACTGAGGGTTTTTATTCTAACAGATACTCAGTGTTTTCAATAACATGTTGAGTCTTATGTATAACATAATCCAATATTTGAAGTCCAAAAAGGACTCTTATGTGGTAGATATTAGTTAACTAGTCCAATTGAGAAGTTTACCAGAGCTTGGGAAATTAGAACTCCAAAAGTATCATTTCAAAGGGATCCCCTACCATTTTGTTGGTTTGAAACATTTTTTGTTTTTTATGGATTTGTGTATATATTTTTACTTTAACTAATTATATTGTACTTTTTTTGGGATAGATCTATGTAATCATTTATTTTTAGTTTACTTTTACTATTCACAATTTCATAGAGATGTCTATGGGTGCATGTTTGCTAATATCATACTCTAAGTCCTATATTGTTTTTATTTTCCTACGTATTTATAGATTCCATCGCCTAGTCTATTCGATGAGGGATATGGGTGGTTGGGATTCATGCACCATTTAGTCAACTCATAAAAGAGAGGTATTAGAACGGGTTACACATTGGGACTACAATTCAATGATCATTGTTTGGATTTCAGACGGAAATTATTATACAGTTTTGAGTTCCCCTTTTAGGTCATTGAATTTAGTGTTCCTGTGGTAGTCGACATATACATTCATTGGGAGTCTAATAACCATCATTTTGAATCAATTCACTAGGGAACTGAACATAAGAAAATGATGGTACATTTATAATATATGGTTGGGTTGGGATTCTTGTCATCCTTATTATGCCATATCTTCAGATATATTCTTTTACCATGGATGTTCTGGATTCTATGTCACGATTTAACTATTGTGATATAAAAAATGGGATCAATGGTGGTATTGTGATTGTGATCTTCTACATTACGAGGCTATAGTGCATGCCACCTTGTTTCAGGATGTCCCTATTGGAATCCTATCATATGAGCCATCACTCATTGAGTAGAAGGAAGTGTTACAGTTTAAGATGAGGGTGCATAAAAGATGAGTGAACTCCATGAGTTCCAAAGAAAGATACCAATGAAATATCTAGGTGATACAATCTCCGGTGAATTTGATTACTTGTATGAGGTAGTAACATGGGTTTCAGCCTTTTGTGGACACCACTAAATCAAATAGTGATCATAGTGGCTATCCTTCTATAGGGATCATCCTGGTGTTGGTGGAGTTTTATTGAAGAAGAACCATGATGAGGTGAAACTTATATGCGTGGAGTTTTAATGAATCATATGGGATGAGTTTTATCTAACCATGTTTATATCAGTTCATATCATGATCCTATACATCTTTTTAAGTGTATTGATTATGAGCTAGAGTACTCATCGATGTTTATATTCTTTTTTGAAATAATCTATGTATATAGTTTGATATTTATTATCCATATCATAGACCTTTAATTAGTAAATACCACATGATTTCCAGGTAGGTGTTTTCTCAATGATCATTGTCCATTATGTCTGGTTATTGGATCATGCCAGGGTAGTAGAGATCCTCCTAGAGGAGGGTCGTGTAGATGTGTCCTTAAGTGGTGGTCAAAAGGATGATAAGTCTGAAACATCTAGTAGATTTTAAATGATATGAATATAGTATTAGAGGCATACCCCCATTCTTATACTCAACCACATGGGCATGTAGCATATGATCCACGTTGAGGTTCGAGTCAACCATAGGAGACGTAGTTGTTTTTTCACTGCAACCTTAGTTATCATTTAAGAGATTTCCCGAATGGTTGAGATATTGATAGGGATATACCTGCTAAACCACCCTATCATTGGTATCCTTTAGAGCATGGAGTTCTTCAAGAAGGCACACATAGAATAGGACTAGTGATAGAAGTAATATGTGGATGTTAATTTGAGGTGTTACCACCACCACCCCTAGTTTGTCCCCACCAAACATAGAATGATGGAGGATGGAGAGGATACATTTTTTTTCACTATATAGGCTATTGACTAAGGGGTACTAAATTAGAGAATTTGTACTCTTTTATCAATTATACATTAGAAAAAATTATCGATATAAAAAGTTGTGAGGTACTCTTCTCCATTCACTATGTCCTCAAGAATCATCCATGGTAATGTGGGGTATTAAAAGTCCCCTATGATGATGTTGGTTGGCATAGCCATTGGCTCACTAAGAAGTGGGATGGTTTTCCCAATGATACATATTCATTTTAAAAATTTTAAACAATGAGGGTGAGTCTCTTCCACCCATAGTATGTAGTTTCTAGGTGTGGTGCGCAAGTTCCTTTTTATTGAATGTTCGATGCATGGTTTTGCATTGGAGTATCGAAGATTTCCTATGAATTACTAGTGGATACATTTTTCTCATATTTTTTTCTTTTTAAAAAAATTTGTGGGAGATAATTTCATAGAAATGATCCGTTGGGGAATATTTACACACTATAGGTTCCCCTCATTCTGTATTGGTTTCTTACCATCCACGCTCAGTTGTTCTTCCACATGTGGGTTCTCAATTTTGATGTTTTTAGATGGAGGTCCCAGTAAGAACAACTTTTTACACTAGGGAAACCCTTTTGTTCTATATTGGTACCACCGTGTGTTTATTTATTACATTTCACGTGGTTCATTTCATCTAGTGGAGGATTTTAACATACATGTTACATCAGAATCAATTTCTATTTATTGTTTTGATGTACTAATGGACCCTATGCGAACCAATTGATCATGTTCCATGGAGTTTTCCACCTATCATTTATATGTTGACATATTCCTCATTCTTGTTTTATTTAATCCTAGATGGAGATATACATTGGTGTGGTTCGACTTTTATGGTTCCCCTATGTATGTTCCGTAATATTGCATAAGAAAAAAATTGAATTAAAGCTATGAAATGAGTCATAGTGGATAGATCATTATTTAATCTTCTTCTATGTCTATCGATTTTCAAGAATGAAATACCATATGGTTCTGGGGATTTATAGGTAATGATTTTTAATTATAATCCATTTAAAAAATATATGGGAATATTTATTAAGCTATGGTATGAGTTGTTGTGGTATTTTGGGGCCTGGAGAGCCTTAGTGTGGTGATCATTAAGAAGTTAAATATATTTTATAATGAACCTGAAACATCTTTGAAATATTTTAAAAACTCTTGTGAAATGTATTGGATCGGTAATATGGGATATTTTTTTAGAGTATAATTTTTTTTACATAGGGTGTGACATATATATGCATGCAGGAAGTGTGTGGTGTATGTAGAATTGGTTGGGGCATTGAGATGTGGGGTTATTAATTAAAAAATGATAAATAATAACCTAATATTATTTAACCCAACCCCATTATTAGTTGTAAAAATGTAGATGAAAGGGATAGAGAGGTTTCTTGTGCAGTTGACGACATGGGGTCGTATAGATGATTGGGGGAGTTTTTGATCTCAATTCCTAATATAGATCATTGGCCCATTGTGAATCAGTGCATTTGATGTTTTGATTTGGACCACATGCTTCTTCAATTTCTAATTAGGTAGGTAAATTATATATATTTCTATAACAATTCCATTGTTATTTTTTTTAATTTTTTAGATCACTTATATGATTATATGTTTCTTGGTGGTGGTCGACCTATTGTTTTTTGGAGAAAACCCAGGAATTTGGGTTCATCATAAGAAATTCATTTATTTAATTTTCTAACATAAGATGTTTTATTTAATAGGACATTTCATGTGTTCTTCTAGTTTGCAGTAGATAATTTTCTGGTACTAAAAACCATGTATGAAGGTTACATTCCATGTAATGATCTTATTTACCTGAAAAAAATCATGGAAAATAGTTACATTTTAGAGGAAACAGTCATGTAAGGGTTCATGACTAGAATAAAAAAACACATGATGATTCGCACATGAAAAAATTGCATACATAACCCAAGGGGCATGTTAAACAGGTCACACTATGTACCTGGGAAGTTTTCCATATGGATGATTTTTTGGGGGGAGTGCTCTAGGGAAGGACATGGTATAAGGCCCAGGTGAGGAGAATCATTTAGTTAATGAGGTATTCAGACAATGTGGCTTTACATGGACAAAGAGGTCTTGTTTGAGGGATGTAATTCCATGGTGTTGTAAATGTTTCAAATGCCAAGAGAGATAGGATACACCACATATATTACCATTATACATGATGAGTACTATCGAAGAATAAAACCATGGGTATATGTTGAGAGTAACAATATATACATCCAGAAAATCTACTCTTCAACTCCCTTTGGCGATATTGGCCACCCACAAGCCATCTTTTTCTAGACATTGATGGAGGACCATGAGTAATCTATCATGTGTATTTCTATATGAATAATGTGATTTTGTCCTTAGTAGTTGTTTTTTAGATACAACGTGGATTAATTTTAGATTGAATCTTCCATCGTGTTGTTAGAACCTTAGTAGTGAAAAGGTTGGATCACTAGTGTTATGTCGAGGTTGGAACACATCCATATCATATCAACAAATGGGTCACTTAGAATATACATGCAGTTAGAGCAGTGATCCCCTATAATGATAGGTAATGGGACCTCAAATTTGGTTGGGTTTTGTGGTGAGTATTGAGAAACTTGAAATCACATTGAGAATAACGTAACAACTGTTGGTGTATAGTTAGGTATATCCTAGATAATCATGAACTAATATGCCCATTTCAGGTTAGGGTATATGTTTCCCATAAATCTCAGTTTGGTAGTGAGTGGTACTCCCATGTCATACTAGGGGGTGGGTCCTCCATTTATGGCGTTATATTCCCCTTACGTGGAATGGTGTGGGTCTTATATCTACTAAGTTGTACTACATTGTCAACAAGGGTTCAAGTCCTAATCTATGATGTTGTACTTCCCTCCTTCTGGTAATATCGATGTCTAGGTACTTTAATTGTTTCAGATCTCCATTGGTTGTGTAGTACAATTATGTGGAGTTGGCTCCTCCACGTTTTATGTTTATTTTCTGGTAAGAACTTAGTGATCCTTCAACATAGTTAGGACCATGCCTATCCTTACGTGTTATCCAATGGGTTAGTGGGATGACTTATAGATATTAAACCCGCATATGTATGGTAGTGGAGAGGTTTGAGTCCCTTGATTCTATTTATATATAGTGAGGATGAAGGTGGTTCATGTTTTGTGGTAGTGCTCCCTCAAATCTATATTTTTAAGTGGGGCAGGCCTCACCACTTTGGTTTATATGAACTTGTATATGGTGCAAGACAGTGATGTGGGTACATATAGTTCTAGGTACATATTTTGGACCTAGGTAGTAGTTCTTGGTAAATAATATTCTCTCAGACGTATCATCGGTGGTGGTATTTCTTCCTCTTTGGATCATATCTCTCAAATATTTTCCATCTTGTATTTCATAGCTTGTATGGTTTCTTCTTTGGGATGTGTTTTAAATTTTTTTTCAATCAGTAGAATTTAATTTCTAGTTATGAGGATAGAACATCATGAGACATGAAGTTTTATATTAGTTTTTCTTGGGTTTTATAAGTTCTCTAGTAGTGTTGTTTGATTTCATAGTTAACACCCCATGTGGACTAGGCTAACTAGTAATTTATAGCCAAGGCTGGATTGAGATGGGGTATATCACTCATTGGTGTTCCCTCTGGATGGTTCAAAGTTAATATATCTTGTTTGTTTCTTCATCGAATTTTGGTATTGGGGTAATCTAATGAGTATTATTATAATCACCCATGCACAGGATATTATTTCACATGTTGCTACAAGTCTAGACAACATGCCTATCAACAGAGACCCTAGGGGACCTGTTGTAGTATGAACATAGTTTACTAGACTTGTTAAGTTGTTTACTATATCTCAACTGATCAACTTTTTGATGTTTCATTTTACAAAAACCACTCTTTATTAATAGCTTGGATTCTATTAAATTTTTCGGTGCGCCTAAATTTTTCCATTTTTACAATTTCAGTACATATATTAGAAATTAGATGTTGGATATATGTTTTCGTTGTTTTCTTTTCTATTTATGTTATCCCTTCACTATTTCATAATATTGTATGTGTTTTTATATATACGGTTACTATTTTTATGGTCTCCCATTTGTGGTTTTCTCCAATTCAAAGCCATATTCCATCCCATAGAGAATTGGAGGAGTGATTAGGGTGAATGTGGATCGATCCTTGATGCATCAGGTCATGAGATTGTTAATTAAATAAAAATTTTATCCTATTACCTTTATATATTTTGAATCAAATGGTATTTAAAATCATAATACCATTATGTTACTGATTTTTATAGATTTCCAATTGATCATTCATCTTTTCTAATCAATGGCCTCTATAATTCTGAGCAACTATTTTTTCATTTATTCCATGTCTATAGATACACTCACCACTAATAACCCACTAAATTGAAATAATGATATGTTCTATTACTCATGACATCTTTAAATCCAATTATCTTTAACTTATAGTATTTTTGTTAATGTTTCTTAAGATGTCATGATTTAGAAAATGAACATTCAAATGTCAAAACATTGATTAATAAATACAAGAAGTAATAGTAACGATGTAATTTAATAATTTTTGGCTGATTGTAACCCCAAAATATTCCAAAATAATAATATTGTGTTATATTTGGTATGATATAAGAAACACTAAGAAAAAATGTAAGATCTTGGACTTCGTGGTGGTATGTCCTTCATTATGTCTTGGTTTCAAATACAAAACATCTTTAACTAAATGATTTATTTGAATATGAGGGGCCTCATTTGTGTTCCTAGGTTTTATGGAATGAATGTATATAAAATTGAGATAAATATTTTAATGAGAATTGTTTTGTAAACTGTGTGGCATTCATAATAAAAACCAGGAACATTGGAAAGTGTAATTTCTCATATTTGGAACAAATTTTGAAAAACTATGTAGCCTATCCAGGAAACCATGTGAACAATCTCACCATGGAAAATGTATACCTTATAGGGTTTTTAGTGATTGGAAAAATGTGTTGGTAAACCATGATCTAATATAAATGATAGAAAATTTATAGTTTCTTCATTATAATATTTTATATCCTCACCCAATTCCCCCCCCCATTCTCATACATCTATCCCTAGTGATGATCTAGAACCATAACGAGATTGCACGGATCGATACCCTCATTTTTTCCATTTGGTGCACCGTCCATTGCGTAATAGAACCCTAAGTAAGTCTTATATAACTATTAATTATCATTTATGTATTATGGCTTGTATCTAATGAAATATTTTTTTGAATCCCAAAAACCATGTACATCAAGTGTTTTTCAGGTTGAGGTTTACATATGTGGTTGAATCTAGAGATATCGTACATATTCTAAGTGAATTAATTAGTGGATGAATGGTAGGTGTGTGCATGTTATACACAGAATTAGATGTGTCAGATTGTGCTTGTTTTATTGTATTATAGGGTCCCAATTATTTTTATTTTGACTACATCTAGTATGATTTAGTTAAATGTACATCAAAATGTGGATTTGAACACCTCAAAATCACATAGGGATTCTTTGAGGATAACATGAATGATTTAGTTCCATCCATGAGGGGAATAGTCCTTCCATAACATGGTTAATATAAATTTTAAATTTGAAAATCAATTTTTATTAGACAGATCCTAGGAATGGAATTTATAATGGTTATATTTTTTAATAAAAATAGAAACTGGATAATTTTATGAATGTTGTTAATTGATAAGGAATCATTCATCTTGATAGGTAAATGGTTGATTGAGATTAATATGAATGTGATTATGGAATTTTAAATATTCTAAATAGAATAAGTGGGATAAAACATGTGTAATGAGGAATTTTTTATGTGAATAAACAAGTGAGAATTGTGGAATATTTTAAATGTGTAAATATAGGAGAATTAATTAAGTAGATAAGTGGTTGAGTCTTAGGAAATTGGAATTGGGATAAATGACTATGAAATTTAAATCGAATGATTGCTTATGCCTTATTGAATAATGTGAAATCAAATGTTGATTGTTATAGTTTAGGTTTTCTATTGGTATTCGAAATAGCTTGTTTCATTGTAGTATAGGTATAGTGAACAAATAAAAGAAGAATATTCACATGTCTTGGTAGAGTCGGGAATTGAAATGAGATTCTATGCCCATGGGTATATTTATAATGAGGCCTAAACTCCACCAATTAATGAATGGGTTAGGAAAGGTGTAGAGTTTGATTCCTCTAATGGTTTCATTCGATGAAACCGACTAGAACAAGGCTTTATGGTGGGATAGTTTTATATGCGGTGATGTGGTAATCCCTAGTGAGGTTGGGAATATGAATTTCCACCCCTTATGTTTTGATATTAATGAATATACATTATCCAATTAAAATGTGATGAATTTAAATTATGTAATGTAGATGATATGTGTATTGAAATATGAAATAATTCTATGAATGAATTCAGTGAATCTTTTTAACTATTGAAACACAATTTTTTTTTAAATTTCATTTCTATAGTAATTGAATTCATAATCCATTAACTATATATTTTAGAAACATCACTGGTGGTGGCCTACTGAGTTGTACACACACCATTCTCAGTCTTCCATTGGGTACCCGAGCTTACTTCATGCTTGTAGGTCAGGATAAGGTTAAAATACATATGTGTGGGAGTTTATTTAGACATGGGATGTAAATTAATGAGGTTTTATATATATAGATCAGACTGTTTTTTTAGTTCTTTGTTTATCATTATTTTAGGTGATGATCAGTTGGCATAGTTTTTCATGATGTGATATATTTACTATGGGATTTGTTTTATAATCAGCTTTCGGAGATGTTTGTTTATGCCTTTACATTGGTTATAATATATTTATTCTACTATATTATTTATTTTATAATATGGAATACTTTAGAAAATAGGTTACAGTCTCCCCACATGAACATTCATAGCCTCACTTCTAGTCAATATCAATTGATATACTGGGAGTCATTCGTGAGGTAATGTGGAATCCTTGATCAAGGTGACAGTTTAGTGGATAACATGTTGTGGACATCACAATGTGGTTTTAGAGGACATATTTTCTATTTTTTACAATTTGGGTATGGTAGACAAGAGGTTAGGAATTTTTTGAACCATGGTAATGAGCTTCGTGTTGAGTTTATCTACTCCTTGTACAAGAGAAAACCCAAGTCACATAGGGTGTGACTTATTGTTATTGTTGTGTGTTTCTATACTAGATTATATTTATCCAGAGGGTGATTCAATTTTTTTATGATGGGTCTATTCTATGAAATTTTCCATATAATTTCAATGCCATGGGGATTTTTTTACATTCATTATTATTTTAAAATATGTATATAAGTGTCATGAATCATCTTTGGCATAAACTTGATGGGTGTGTTGAGTATGAAATGAATAATGTATTTTACATCCATAGAAACTTGGGGAAAATGTTTTCTAATAAAATGATGAAAATTGAAAAAATAAATAAATAAAATGAAATATAATTTATTTAATTCGGTATAATAAATTGTTTAATGTGAGTTTAAATGTTTAATGTAACATGTAATGAGATGTTAAATGTACCTGAGAGGAAATTATTATGTTGTATGTATGGAATTGTTTTAACATGACGTATAATTTTACCCGTGCGGCTTTGTGAGTTTTGTACCCCATGTTATACATGACCAAAGAAAGTGATTTTTGAGGGTAGTGTTTGGGATGTATTTTATGACTATTGGGATAGTGTATGTGAACGATTGTTTATGGCTAGAAAAAATACTTCTTTATATAAACTGTGTGATCTTTATGTTATGTGGTCTAAGGATCTTATTAGGAATTGTAGATAAATGTTGACATGTAGACATGGGCTCGTTAGGTGACAATAAAATGTTACGTAAAATGCTCCTCCAATAGTGAAGTATGGGAATGAGGTTACATTGGAAAAGAAAAAAGAGTTGTTCTATGAGAACCTTTCTTACTTTATGAAAATGATTTAATGAGAGTAGTGGTGGGTTGCATTGAGCATATTTTAGTTGACTAGGGAATTTAATCTATATCACCCTCCGACCATTACCAGAGAGGGTGGACCAGATGAAGCAAATATTATTGATATATTCCAACCAGAAGATTCTTCCTCATATGGATCCCCTCTTTTGTGAATCCTGAATTGTTGGTAGTCTATGTGTTGAGAGGTCATCAAATGGATTGGTGGAACATCATGTTGTAGACCGAAAATGATGATGGAATGTTATGGAAATATTTTTATGAAATGTTTCTGGATTAATTTTTATCTAGAGACCTTAAGGTATGATAAAGTTATAAAATTAATGTTTTTTACATAAGGGGAAATGTCATTTATGGTTTATAATTTTAGTTTAATCGATTTTTGATGCATCATTCTAGTGTTGGTAGAAGATAAAAATGTTTTGGAAAAAGATTTCAAATATTGTATTAGATAAGATATTAGGTTTCAAGATAACATATTATTTTTGAAATGGTTTCAATAGGTAGTGGATTATGCCATTATCTCATATTTGAATGTAAAGGGGGATTTGGGTAGTGTACTTGTGGTACCAATGGGATGAAAGAGGGGTGGAATATGATGTCAGTAACAATTTTTTTTGGATATTATATCATGGTAAAAGTGTGTATATTATCCAAAAGGGAGGGTCGAACTCTCTTGGTGGATAATAATTATGATGCAATAGGTCTAGCTAATCATAGAAAATGAAATATCAGTTTCACTAAATACTGGTGGAGTGTGAGTCATTTGGTATAATAGCGCGTGTACAAAGGTTTAACAATATCACATAATAGGTGGGAATGGTTGCAGTTCAGAGGCTAATGACATGTTTAGGTAGGGTGTAACATATATGCCTTGTTTTAAAGGTTTTTTTCATTTAATTTACATTATACCTTATTTTGGGGGGTTCCCATAAATTTTCATGGAAATGGTAGGATTTCAAAATTTTATCCAAATCTTGATCCCATTTCAAGAGTAAAAAAAATATTATAACACCATCATTTATCATCATTTTACACTCATACCACTTCCTAATTGGAATCCCATAGTATATTAAAACCACTGTATCAATTATGACCCCATAGGAATCTATAATAATGATGGATTTGTTTTTTTTATTAAGGCGTTGGGCCATCCAGAAATTCTATTTCATGCCTTAAATATATATATTAAATTATTCAATATGTAATTCAATTTTTCTGTTATTCGACGATTCCTACTCACACCTAAGATCACATACCCAAGGCACTCCACCATGCTCTCTTACCCATCATTAGAGTTCATTTTCAATGATAATTTGGAATAAAAAATCTCAATATTTCATAAATATACTATATTTGAAGAGCTATTGGTGTATTTGGGTTGTTTTCTTCGAGATTTATTTGGGGTTCGTTATCATTTCCTTGTGGTGTGGTGGAGGTGATATTGAGGTATCACACCAAGATTAAAGGGTTTTTTACTCAGAATTTTGGTGGTTTGGAGGATAACCATTTCATGATGAGTTAGTGTTTTTGTTTTACTGATTTTTCGTGTTCCTCATATGTTATGTGCGGTGCGAAAACTATTTTTGTTGGATTTGGTTAGAAATTAAAATAAATAGTTGTATGTTTATTTGTATTAGATGTATTACCACGTGAAACTGTTGACTTATTATTTGGGATATTATCTAACATATGAAAGTGGTTTAGTAGATGTTATTTATGATTCCAATTCATCCTTGGTAGGGTCTTGGTGTTCTTATGGGGTTTAAGTAGGTTTTTGAATGGGTGTGAGGTGTAAAACCATGTTATACTTCTTGAAATTATTTTATGAATATGTGTGCTTCCATGTGTATCTTTTGTGATGTTATTTGATGCAATTTTATGACAAGTGTGAGTGGTTTAAGAAGTGTCTCTAGGGCTGATAATTCTGTTTTGGGTTGGTATAGCTATGATTTTGGTTTGGAAAGAGGGTTTTGAAATGGGTATCATGTGAAAATATTGGGTATACTCTTTATAATTGATCATTGAATGTTTTAAATGGTATAATTATTTATTTAATAGGTGAAACCATATTGGAAAAATATTTTGGTATTTGTATATTTTGAAATAGTTCATTCTAAATGTGAAAGGGGTTGTTTTGGGATGTGTTCCATCTTGGAATGGTTTCAGAAAAACTTTTAAAGGATTTACTATAGTTTGAGAGAGATGTGAAGGTGGTATGGGCTATTTTGTGAGGGTGTGCTGTGAAAAATGAATAATGTTTTGAAATGAGTATAATGTGACATGTGTGTAAGATATTATGTTATTTGCACTATCATGGAATGTTTTTATTAAAAAAATTAATGAAATTGTTGAAGTGTTAGGGAAATGTGAAAAATGTGGTGAGAAATTTTAGTGTGAGTTAGATTTCAAATTAAATATAAATAAACCAGGGGAATATTTGACTTGTGTGATGAAAATGTGGGTTTTTTTAAATTTGTAATTTTAAAGTGGTATTTTCATGTGAAAATGTTATGTCTTGGCTTGTTTAACTCATTTGAGAATAATAGGGAAGTTTGTCTATCTAGGCGGGTGGACACGTACAAGTATGCTAGTGATCTCTTGGATTTTGGCATCAGTTTCATTTGGAAATATTGATTCTTAAAACACTAACTAAACTATGAAGATAATGTTGGGGGACCAATATGTTATGGCTGTGATCCTTACTAGTGGCTCGTGAATTAAAACAAATATTTGTGATGGTTAAATCACCAAGATACGAGGTACATGGGACCCATAGAGAGCTATTTCCTATGGGTTATTTCCCATGGATAGTTCTCATTCATTACGTTGTGCTTACTGGTAGTGTAAAATATTATTTTCAGAAAAATTTAGTATATTTTTAATTTATTTTAAAAGTTTTGATTCTTAAATTATCCCACATGAAAAAAAATTATTTAATGTCCCATATTTTAGAAATTATAGCTAGAATTTAATGTTTTGAAAACATGCATGTTTTTCATATCTATATTTTAATCACACAGAATATCATAGTGGTTGTATCCTACTGGGCTTTGGCTCATACACTACTTACACCATTCGGTGTAAGTATACTTGGTTGTTTTTATCACAGGTTTGGGTACAGATTTTAGTGCCAGTGGTTCGGGTTTCTAGCAGGTCCTTCATGGTGTTTTCTTGTGGATATTTCTTGAGGGAGGTGAATTTTTTTGGGGATTTCACTAGGGATGTCATTTTTTATATTACTCTTTTTTTATAGTATTTGGATGTTTTTTGAAACAATGAAATTCTGTTATGAAACTTTTTAAATGATGGTTTTATTTGAAAAATCCATATTTGTTTTAATGGGTTTGTTAATGTTTTATGTTTTTAAAAATTGGTATATTATTCCAAATATTACATTTATATTACCTCGACACTTGTTCCAGCATGTGGGGATCTAGAATGCCCTTAAGGACTAGTCACGAGCCATGTTTGGTGCCAGATTTGATGGTGGCCAAATTTTCTTTCTAACAAAATGGTCTGAGAGGAGGTTTAGGTTAACTCTATGGGTCTTGTAATTAATGAAGAAGTGAGGATTGTATATAATTTGGATTGTCAAAACAAGGAATTCAGGTTATGGGTTGTGAGATTGGCAACCATAACTCATAACCGAATTCAAGTAACCATGGGAAGTCAAGACTAATTCATGTCCTTAGGTTTTCTTGGTTAGATTATTATTATGGGAAATGAATGGAGAGTTGGGTTAATGGTCATAATGAACCCCCATGGCCTGGAAAATCCATTTAGATCTAGGGATATTTCTCTATATCATTATTTTTAGAGGTAATGTTATTAGAGTATGGCCGCGAACCATATATCCATGTCACCCACCGAAACTAGTTTGCACTAGAATTGTCTTGTGTCCTTTAGTTTGGAAATCATGGAAGTCTGGATTTAATGAAAAAATGACATGGTTTTAAGAGGTGTAATTGTTTTTGTGAAATTAATTTATAAAATATAGGTAAGGGTTTTATTATTGAAATTATCTTGTTGGAATCATTTAATTATTTTGAAAGAGAAATGGTGTGTTTACAAATATTTTGAATAAATGAATAATGTTAAAGATGGTTTTGAAAAAGTGTTTCCAATATAGTTTTCTAAACTATTGAAAGTTGTTTTAATGGGATGATATGTTTTTAAAATTGATGTTAATAAAATGAAATTGATATATTATTTGAATGGTTGTGCTTTTATTAATTGTTTTGTAAGATGTAAATTGGGATTTTGATTTCAGAGTTAGCAGTCTTGAGAAAAAAAGAAATTATTGGTTGAAAGTTTTGTTTTTGAAAAGAGGAAAGGATATTTGTTTTACCCTTTTGTATTTACACGAATGACAACATGCATGGGGTTATATGGGATGATGGATGGAAAATGTCACAAAAATATGAGTTTCGGGATGAATATGAGGAGGATGCCCCGTGGCATGGAAACATTCATGTGTGAGTCCCATGTGTACCACTTGTGGATATACTAAATGATGAAAAAAAAATTTCCCAATAATTTTTTTAAAGTAAAGCATGGTGTATTTATGACAGGTTTGGGCTAGTGTGATTTATGAAAATTTTAAAATGTTGATGTCATGGGTTGTTTTGATTCCAAGAATACCACTTATTTGAACTATGTTTTGGGTTTGTGTTTCGTTAGTAAGATGGTTTGAAGGGCTGGTTAGTGGTATATTGTGAGAAATGTTTCTGGATTCAATTGTGGTGGTTCCTTACATGATTTTGGATCTAGTTTGTGGAATGTTATTACCAATAAAACATTTTGGTTGGATCTTTGGGTTTTATCATTGGATAAGGCACACCACCTTAAATGTTAGTGCACTACTAAAGTGAAACCTTGATCATTTCACAGTTGGGAAATCCACCACTCAATAAATATCACGAATCTTTTCTCAAGAATTGTAGAACAAATATACACACATTAGTTTTTTATATGATGTATCCTCTTGTAATGGGATAGTGCACAAGGAAGGTTGAAATAGACCTTAGTATCGTAAGTTACATGAATCATTGATGGTGGTAGTGGTCTGGGGTTGTCAGTCTAGATGAGTTTCTGGATGGGGAACAAGAAAGCCTTTGGGTCCTTTATTGTCTCTTCGAAGCAAGAGTTCACGTTAAACTACCAGTGTAGGAAATCTGGCCATGAGAGGCTATTATGGCCACTTTTTATAATTGTGTACTATTTTGGGACTTAGAATAAGTTCCCATTGCATGTATTGTTTATATTAGTCGCAATGGTCATGTTTTGTGATGCCCTATGATGTTGTGTGTTCATTTGAATGTAATGGTTAATGTCATGAAATACTATGAGATTCTATGTTATGTCAAGATTATGTCTCATTTGAAAAAAACATCATCTATTTTAGAGGAAATTGATTATATGTCTCCTTTCCTTATGTTTTTCCTCACCCAAAGAAACAATGTGTGATGTGTGTGGATCATCTATGCTCTTGTTTTATTGAGATATTGGGTTAGGGTAAGGTGAGTTGGGAATGTGTTATGTTTTAGTAATCTTATCGGGGATTGTGGTGTAGTTGTTGTTATCACTAGAAGAGGATGTTTTGTTCCAAGGGTTTCCAAAGCATATCTACAAGGCAGAAGATGCTTCAATCATTTGAGATCCATCTAATGGTCCCGAAGAAAAGCTGACACATTTTCAAGGGAAATCATAGGGTTGTTCAAAACCCTTTATAATGTCCCTTCCATAGTATGAAATATAAGAAGAGTATAAACCTCTTGTTTCATCATCTTGTTCCAGTTGTTTTGGTATGGTGGTAGAGGTCGGAGGTGATTTTTTATATTTTTTAGCCTAATTTTATACTTTCATCCTTTTGTTTCCTTCTAGATTTTGGATAAAAGATTGATATTTAGGTTGTGAAGATTCATGTGCACTATTTTCTCATAGTTAGTAGTAACGATGTTCCAACCTAGGGAATCATACGTTAAGAGACAATAGCTATCGCACGATCTCCACAAGATTGTGCACCTTGGAACATGAAACCATGTGATGTTTCCCATATAGAATGAATGATCAGCATGTTTACCATATGGTTTCCCATGATGTGCTAAATAACCATGTGGTCGTGCCAACTCATTATATTTTTTATTATTTTCATGTCAGACTGTGATAGTCAGTTACGATGGTTGGTTCTTATGGTTGGGTGACCCACTATGAGTCTCATGTATGTTTTTTGGAAATCATCTAATGTTATTCTAAACCTTATGTTAGGGAGTCCAATCGGGACTCCCCCTATTAGTTCCCCGATTCCTTATGGGGAGAATATAAGTTTTCTCTTATGATAAGGAGCCCATTTGTGTATCCCCATATTAGTAACTAGGTTTTGTCCTTGTACTTGTCTTGGAGATAGTTAGTCTTCTTTCAGAGATATCTAACTATAAAAATCTTCCATGGGTAATAGTTGGGATCAGAAGGTGCCCAATGGTTTAGTTAAAATAATTTTAGTGTATCCTTGTTCGATATTATTGTTCGTTTGGGAAACTGCTTGGGGCTGGTTCAGATCATGTTCGAGGTGTTTCATTTGGGTTGAATTCAGAATGTGCATGATCGTTATAATAAAGTGGAGTTTTTTTGGACTGTGAGAGTATTCGTTCTTTGATTAATAAGCTATATATATCTTAGCTTTTTTTGGTGGTAGAAAAAACATGGAAATTGATTCCTTTTTATCCTTTCAGTTGGGTTTGGTTTTTTCCTTTTTCCTTGTTGTGTCTTTCTGAGGGAGAAATGTTTTATGGGGGGAGAATTATCACATACATGACATATTTTAAAGGTAATTTTCATTTAATTTCTAGTATTTCATTGTTTTTGCGGTTTACCATTTATTTTGGGGGGAATTGTGGGTTTTTAAAATTTGGTCCAAACCATGAGATCCTTTCCAGATTTAAAAATAAATTTTGATTCTTTTATAACTCCTTCATTTTTAAACATTTTACACTCATTACACATCCCAATTAGCGTCCCCTAGTATATTAAACCCACCATTTAAATTTTTACCCCTTATAAATATATAATAATGATGGATTTTGTTTTTCTATCAAGGTGTTATGCCATCTTGAAATCCCATTTCATTATTTAAAAAATTGTTTTAATTATTTAATATCTCATTCAATTTTTATGTTTTTTTCATGATTCAAAATCTCACCTGAGACTACTTATCCAGGGAACACCCCCATACCCTCTTCCCCCTATATGGAGCTCATTTTCATCATTAATTTGAGATAAATGCTACTACATTTTACAAATCTCATAGATTTGAAGACCTATTGGTTTGTTTGGGTTGTTTTCTTCATGATTTATTTGGGATCTGTTTTCATTTCCATGTGGCATGGTGGATGTGTGGTTGAGGATTCACACCAATATTCAAGGGTTTTGACAGAAAATGTAGGTGATTCTAGGAGTAACCATTTCTTGATTAGTTAGTTTTATTTTTTACTGATTTTCTTGGTTAATTATATGTTATGGGTGGTTCAAAAATAGTTTCTGATGGATTTGGTTAAGCATTTAATTCTAAAGTTTCATTTGGATTTAAATATAGATTATTTCCATGTGAAAGTATCATGGTATTATTGGGGTTATTATTTAACATATTACGGTGATTTATTAAATGTTCATTGGGTTACAAAATCTTATTTTGTAGGGTATTTAGGTTATTTTGAGTTTTAAATATTTTTTTGAATGGGTTTCATGTGTAAAAACTAGTTATTCTTTTTTATATTATTTTATGAAAATGTGTGTTTTCGTGTGTATATATTTTTTGTTATTCAAGATAATTTTATGACACTTGTGTGTGGTGTAAAAAATGTCTCTATGGATGCCAATACTATTTTGGGTTGGTATTGTAGTGATATTGGCTTGGAAATAGGGTATTGAAATGTGTTTCATGTGAAAAGCATAGGTATACTCATTATAAATGTTCATTGAATGTTTTGAATAGTTTAATGATTTATGTAATAGGAAAAACCATTTTGGGAATTTTTTTTGGTTACTGTGTATTTTTAAATGGTCCATTTTAAATTTGAAATGGGTTGTTTTGTGAGGTGTTCTATCTTGGAAATGTTTTATTAATATGTTTAAGGAATTTACTATAGTGTTAATGTTATGTGAACGTGGTGTGGGTTTTTATTTTAGGGAGTGATGTGAAAAATTAATTATTTTTCGAATTGAGTATTATGTGAAATGTGAGTGGGATGTTGTGTTATTTTATCTATCAAGTAAAGGTTTTATAATTTATTTATGGATTTGTGTAATTGTTAAAGAAATGTGAACTATGTTGTGTGCTATTTTGGTGTGAGTTTGATTTCAAAATCAGTTTGAGTAAAAATGGGGATGAAGTGACTTGTGTGATTTATATGTGGGCTTTTTGGTGAATGTGTGATGTGAATGTGGTATTTACATGTGAAAATAATATTTCTTGGCTGGTTGAAAAAGTATGAGGACAAGAAAGAATCTCATGTATCTAGGTGGGTGGACGCATACTTATATTCTATTGATCTCGTGGGGTTTGGCCATAGTTTAACGTATCAATATTGACTCTTACAACAGTAACTAAACTATGATGATGTTAATGTATGACCACTAGGTTTTGGGTATGTTCCCAAATAGAGTCTCATTCACATGAATAGTTATTTGTGACTGTTACTTTCACCAAGATAGGATGTACTGAGACCCACAGTGAGCTAGTGCCTAGCTGTTATTTCCCATTGAATGTGATCATTAGTCACTTTGTGGTTACAATATTCATATGGTACGGTTGGATGAAAAATTATGTATCTTTTTCATTTATTTTAAATTTATGGATTTTTTAAATTATCCCACTAGAAAACTATTTTTATTTAAAGATGCATCTTTTAGAAATTATAGCTAGCATTTATGGTCTTGAAAACATGCACGATTTTCATTTGTTAATGTTTATCTTAGAGAATTTCATAGTGGTGGTATAATAATATGATTTAGATAAAAACCTATATACCCCATTGGGTATATGTATATTCTGTTGTTTTGTCGCAGGTTTGGGTACAGTTTTTACTGTCAGTGGTTTGGGATTCTAGAAGGACCTTCGTCGTGCTATCTTGTGGAGATGGCTTGTGGGTTTTGCCTCTTTCCTTGGTGATGTTTCATGGGTTATCATTTTTTGTTTTAATAATATTTTATAGTCTCTGATATTTGTTCTGAACCATTTAATTCAGTTGTGAAATTTTTTATTGGATGGTTTTATTTAAAAAATCCAAATTTCTTTTTATTGGGTTTCTTTGTTGTTTTCTGTTTAGAAAATCGGGTAAATCATTTCCAATTATCAGTTTATGATACCCGAGAACTTGTGTCAGCCCGTTGGGATTGGGAATTCCCTTCAAGACTTTTCACAATCTAGGACTGATACATGTTTTTTGGAGGACAGATTTTGTTTGTGACATTGAATGTTTGTTAAAACATATCATGTTGGTAGTAGGAGTTTCGTGGGGTGTACCCCTAGGGGGGGTAGACGTGGTACTATAAGAAGAGAGAATCCAAAATAGTAGGTAAAGGTATATATGAGTACTCAGACCTAATTCTTGAGAATAGAGGAAGTTCTACTCAGTGTGGTTCAGTCTATTAGTACAGTTTGGTGAAAAAGGACCATCTATAGTTTTATATATGATTCGTGTATCTTACATTCTATGAAATTATTTATTCGACACATGTTCCCCACCATTTAGACTAAAAATTCTAGTTAGAATAATATAGAATTATTGGAGGGAAACTTGAGGATATGTGGTGAACCAGCTAGGATAACCAATTTAGTGGATCTCAGGTCAAGGAAGGTTCAATAAACAACTGATGATCTTTTTTAATTTAACATTATATATAACATGTGTAACATGCATCATTGATTATAAATGAACAATAAAATTGTATGTAGTCATAACCCACAATTTAAATTTGTTGGGTACGAATATTAATAAATAAATTTAGAAAATTATTTTTATATATTGATTTGGTTGAATTTTTGATCTTTTTAAAATATTTTTATTTTTTAATTAATAGTGTAACATACACCTTTTTTCTTAACATGTTATTTTAATTTCAATAACACAAATAATATAAATGTTCCAATATTATTTGAGTATGATTTATTGTAATATAATTATTAATTAGTTATAGTTTATCCAATTAAATATATCTTAATATCAAAATATAAAATTTTAGCTTATGATTGTTTTTTGTTTTAAATGTTCTTTTTAAAAAAACTTTGTTACTGTGCATAATATCTCTCCATTATAATTATTTAAAATAACCAGGAATGATGAATTATTTAAATGAAAATCATATATTATATATTTAAAAATATATATAAATTTTTATTAAACATTAATTATTAATAAATGTCTTAATATAAAATATTAATTTTATTGAAAATTATTCCTCCAAAAAACAATCTTTTGTGTCATATTAGTGGGATTTTCATGAAATTTCATGTCTCCAATTATGTGAACTTAATTATACCAAATGTATTCCACATTTTTTATCATAATTTTTTATATTTTATAATAAAGAGAAAATATTATTTTAACATAATTAATACTGAAAACATTAAATCGTATTTACCCCCATTTAATTTAAAATAGCTGTTACTAAGAGATCAACTAAAAATAAAATGGTTCAAGTGACCAAAAAACAGGTAAAATATATATTGGGTTGAAAATTTACTATCATTTTTTTATATATCTATAATAAATAATTTTCCCATTTTTTATTATGAAATTTGTTCATGCACATTTTTCTTATCAGTATTTACATGTTGACCCCTCACATTGCCTTTAAAAGGAAAACCCATCACTACCCATTTTGACACCTTCAACGATTTTCTGGATCAACTATAAAATAAACATATCACGTCCAAAAATATATCGCTTCATATTAGGATAAATAATTTATCATAAATAAATTCAAATAATAGGTAAGTTATTATCCTATAGTGGGCTCCAGGAAGAGGTAAAATTTATAATTATGTGTTTTTATTTCCACTTCAACATCCTTCTATTATTTTTCATTTCTAACCATAAAATAACACTAGTATATCCCATATAAAAAATTCAATTATTTTATTGAAATTAACTATATCCACATCCTCATCCCTCGAATTAAAATATATTATGTTCTTCATGGGTACAAGAATCTACATCCTCACGAAACAATGTGACAGACATTCCATCAACACATATGATGGATGGATATAATGATGTTTATAAAAAAATATATAATATTTATAAGTTAATTAAACTTATTTAGAAATTTTATTTTATATTCCATTAAAATTGACATTTGGTAGGTTATTAATATTTTTCTCTCATGTGTACATCAGACCACAACCTCGTGAAGTGATGTGATTCATTTTTCACAAACAGGTTAAATGGAATGAATTAATAGAAATGATAAAAAATTAAGGTGAAATTATTTATATAATATTTCTATTCATAAAATATTTTTCATTTTGAAATGATATTATAATATTTTCTTCCATACACTAAAAAATGATTACATTATTTTTTATTGTTTGTACTACAATATTTACAAAATGATGTGACTATATTTTCATAACCACAGCACATGAATGATATATATATATATATAGATAATAAGTTATATATAATATTATGATCATTTTCTAAAAAAATATATTACATTCAATCTTCCACTAATTATCATTGAAAAATGCAATCATTATTCATTCATATATACGACATACAGTCTCCAAGATCATAATATTGTTCATTTTTCAAAATAGGTATTCATGGTTATTTAAAATGTATATTGTTTTTACCAATATGATAATAAATTCATGATTATTATTATTTATATGGTTAAATTATTACCACTTTTACCATAGTCATTATACATACATCATTTTTGACACATATATTAAATATTATAGAAATATACAAAGTAAACTTAATTTATTATTTAATCATATATAACATTTTAATAAGTGAAATTAATTGAATAAAAAATTCAAAATTTATATCAATGAGGGAAATAATTAACATATGTTTATTATTTAGAAAAATAAAAAACATATATGATGATCTAGACTCAAGGTAAGTGACCTCAGTTCAATTTCCTACCGTGAGAAATATATATTTATTATAAAATTAATTAATTTTATATGTTTTATATGCTATCCCTTTTACATGTTATGTAATGATTCCTTAATAATAAATGGTATTTTATGTCTCTATTTGAATTAATTCATCCAAGGAGTTTTCAATTAAATGTTATCAAGGGGAAAATAATATCATAAATCAATTTATTATCATATGGTAATATTATTTCTTCATTTGTATGTTAAATTCAATGATTCTATATATAATGAATTTTTATTATATTATGTTTTATTTATGATTGTTTCCTATCGATTTAAATATAAAATATATAATTGATTCTTTTATTGATTCTCAATTCACCATTATAATCATTTAACTGTTTATTCAAAAAATTTATAAGAATAAAGATGTTTTACTCTTCAATTAAGTTGTATGAAATTATTTGATAGTTTAATCATTAAACATTTTAATTTCATTTCCCTGTTTTTTCACGAAATAATGAAGTTTGTAACACATTTTACCTTTATTTTCTTCATTAAATAATTTCCAAAAAATTATTTATAAAATATTACTTTTCTTCACTCTTAAGTTATAATTTTTTTCCTCAAAAACCATGTTTTATAAAAAAATTCATAAATATTTTTTTATTCAAAAAATTGATTTATTAAAGAAAACGTTACCGATAATTCTATTTTTTACATAAAAATGTAAATTATTCTTCATATAATTATATAAAAAATTTATGAATTTGTTTTATTGTGTACAAAAAGTATGTAATTTTCAAACATACTGTCCACTCCATGTTTTATTTTTTATTTATTATTTTTAAATGATTATTTTCAATGAAAAGTATTATAGTTTTTTTAATATTATTGAAAATTTGGTATTCAAAAGAAATATTATATTATCCCCCTGAATGATTCAAATGTTCTATTTTATGGTATTTCATTTCAACAATGACAATGACCCTTAAATCTAAATATTCTCTACAAGGGATATAATGTATTGATTCCATCAAAATTCCTTATATGGTTGGATTATTGTTATTTTGATAATGGATTGTATTGATACTCAGTTCCATTATACTTTTTTAGTCAATATCTTTCTCTTTAATTATTGACTTTACCATGATCATTATATAGTAAATTTTCCATAAATATTCATATTATTTATCATGGATTTTCTTGTTTATAAAATCTTATATAATTTATTTATACTTCTAGACATTGACTGTTATTGGATGGAATATGTTAATATTCATAATCTATATTCATTTATTTATAAAGATATATATGGTATGAAATAATTTCCATCAATTTTATAAATTATTGGATATAGGAGGAATTATTTGGACCTGAAGATACTGATGGGACCTAGTTTAAGGTAGCCCCTTGATGCATCAGTTATATAATGTGATGAATTTTTTGGATTATTATAATTAGTTTTTTTGATTTATACATACTCATATGTCTTAAAATATATTGAGTAAGGTATTGATTGTAGGGCAATCATTTTGCTGAGATCATAATGTCTAATAATTAAGAATCTATAGAATAAAAAATTTATGACATTATTATATATGATATTAAAGAAATGATATTATATTTGGATTAATTTTATTACCATTTTATATATAAAATATCATGTACATTAAATTATTATCTTATCCATATTTATTAATCCAAATTCAATTTTTGTAGTCATGTTATATCTTAAATTGGATTTATTTTATATCATTTACCATTCCATATTTATTATTATTTTTCTAATTATTTGATTAAATTTATTTAGGTTTCTTGTTTTTTTAGTTATTTACGTTTTCTTTTTTATTATACTAATTGATTAGTTATATCTTATACTATACATAATCCTAATGTATAATTTGATTCCATCCATGTTTTTTGATTCCTAGAAATTCATGATGTGTGCATGGGTTTATATTAATGGATATGATAAAGGGATTGTAATTAATCAATGAAAAAATTAAATTTTATTTTTTTCCCAAATTTAATATGAGAATCATGTATGTATGTAGTCTACCAAGACTGATAAACTATTTCATCAATTAGAAATCATTTTATTATATCGAATTCTAATAAAATAATGTAGACACTCGATGTTGTCTACTAGGGATGAGATATTTACATAGTCATAACTAATGTATCTTCTATGATGGAATTAATATAGTATTCTATAGTAAATAAGTGATGAATCATGGATCATACATAATGTCCTATACCCATATTCAAAATAAAAAAAATGTTCTACAATGAAAAATACAATATTTTTTTGTAGTTTTAAAATGTATAAAATATACATACATTAACTCAAGGATCAAAAATACTTATAATAACTATAAATCATTAAAATTTTTACACAATAATGGCTCACTAACCCAAATGGATATAATTTTTATCCATCAAATAAAAATTAAAATTAATACCCCTATTTTTGTGTATAAATATATTCAGTATTTATCTTCATAATTAAAATCATATTCCATGGCATCCTTACTGTCTTCATGTTTGAGTGTTAAGAAAACAACATTTGTTTATCCAAAAATACCACCCACAAATTTTCACATAGTAACAACTTCATCTCTATCACACATATTTGTTAATACTATAATATAAAGATATTTATTTAACAGTGATACAATTGTTTAGTAATAAAATTAAGAACTACATATACATGTGATTATTGTATTTAATGCCCTGTAATTAAATGATGGTTTGAATCCCTATTAAAATATTTCATTGTTTTTTTAAAATACACCAATGCATTAACTATTTTAAATGTAACTATTTATACAGTTATTTTTAGAAATATAAATTTAAAAAAGGACCTTTACATCAAATATATAATAACTTGAAATAAATTTGTGCCAAAAAATATTTTATAATAAATATTTGTTTACATAATATAAATCATTATTTTTATATCTATAAAGAAATTACAAGTGAAAAAATAATTATTCATGAATTAATAAAAAATAGACGTTGAAAATATTAAAAATGGGATAGGCAAATGTATAAATTCGTTAGTTAAATGTTTCTCGTTTCTACCAAATAATTGCTGAAACCCCGATTTTAATATATTTCATTTTATTTTCATCATGTAATTTTTTTATCTTGATATTCTATTGCTATAACATGTCCATTACAAACTAGGAATTGACATTCTAATACTATCATTTATCCTATTAGTTACAACTCTTTTTTTTAGGGTTTTTAGTTTTCCCATTTAATTTTTTTGTTAATTTCTTCCATTTCATGTTTATAAGTTGTGTTTATAGTTTTTTTCATAGTTCATTATATTCATTTAAATAAAATACATTTCTATGAAAAATTATTTTCATCAATTACGTATTTGGTTATAAATATGGATGTAAATTATTTATAGTTATTTCCTTTTTTGTTTACTATTTTTTTTATTATTTTAATTTTATTGTATTCATTTTTGTTACTTGAATTTTATGTAGTATTAAATTTTTTGTGCTTCGTTTTTTAATATTTTTCATTGCAATATTTTATATAGTAGAATTCTCTTAAAATCATAACAAACAAACTATTATAAATTTTTTTACTCCATATTATGAATTCTTATTTACTAAGAATAAGTTATACAATTATTTGGTTTTTAATCTGCGAAAATATCATACAGAATAATTTATTCCAATTTATTTTTATTTAAAAACATTTTTTTAGAAATAAATCATTTTATCATTAACCTTTTTATATTATCTGAAATGAATATTTTTTTTATAATAATTATATATTAATAAAAAAATTACTTTATTGTAAATATCAGAATTAATTAATATTAACATATAATTTTTTATGTTAAATATTAATGTTTTAAATTATTATTTGTTTATAATTTTTTTTTAATATTAACTGTTATTTATTTTAAAAATTTTATTTGAATTATTTATAACATATATCTTAAATATACATTTAAAAAAAAGTATATAATTTTTTATAGTTTAATATATAAAAAATTCACTTTATTTATTAAATATATATTTATCAAAATAAGGGAAAATTTATAAATAAATATTATAATTTATTGAAAATAAAAAATTTATAAATTAATAAATTAATAAATTTATTTAAAATAATATTATATAAAAAATTATTATTTTATAATTTTGGTAAATAGATTAATTTTTCATTTTTATTATTTTAAATAAAATAGTTTATTTTTTAAAATATTTTATTACACAGTCAACACTAATAAGTAAACAAATATAGATGTATATATTTACTTTGTTTTATTACTTTATTTATATAATTCAATATATTTTTTGTTTTGTCCACTGTTTTGATGAAATTTGAGTAATCATCATGGTATTTTCGGAGGGTTTAAAATACCTAAATGTGTATGGGATGTTTTGACCATAGTTATGGGAAAGTATGTACTTCTCTATGGGTAGTCATGTGACATGATTTAGAGGGAATGTGGGTGGTGATCAGTTTTTGTAAATTAAAATCTTAGAGTGAGACATTATCCATGAATATGTGTAACAAATAATATAGAAAAAATCATAGATAAAACAAGATATTAAATATCGTGGGGATAAACCACGTGTGTCCCTTAAGAGACATTGAGCCACATGGAGCCAATGCATGATACTGTAAAACATTATTCCAAACCATTTGTTGGTAATTAATTATTTAAAAATATATCATTTTAAACTGAAAAACCCACATTCTTCCTCCAACAAAAATATTTTACAATATTATAATGACATATGCCTCTTATTGGTATATTCCATCCAATTTGATAGAAATTACAAATAGATCTACTGACAGTATACATATTTATTTCCTAGTAATCTGTCATTTATCCTCTATAAATTGTTTTTGTACAAAATATTACCTACTATCCTTTGTGAGGACACTATATTAAATGTTTCAAGCATGGATTGAGTAACTACTGCATGAACTAGTTAGACTCTTTCTAGAAGAATGGAAATTGGAGGTTCAAATCTATAATTTTAATTATAATTATCAGATACTTGGTTAGACCTTGTTTGGAATTTCCAAACCAACAAAATATCATGACATTTTCCAACTCATTGATCTTATCTTAGGAAACCTAAGGTTGTGATTTGGGCTCTATTCTAGATATAATATATGTGTGATCTTAATTAGGGTTATGAAAACTGATTATCATATTTGATTCACTAATGTTAGTATGTTTATACCTATTTAACGGAATTAGCATTTACTTTATTATATCAAATTCTATTATGTGGGGTTCTCATGGAGGTCATTCGTGGATTGATATTATTGTTACAGTATGTCAATATTAATATATATTATGTAATATTACATTTTTTATGTATGTGTATCACCCGTGATATATAATTTTTAATGTTTTTTCATGTTGGTAGAGAAATAATTTTCTTTTTTATCTACTTTTTATAATATATATATATATATATATGGAACATAAATTTATACTACAAGGTACCAATTTTTTTGGTGGACCCAATATATCATTGTTAATTACATATAGTTGTATAATGAGTAATTTGAGGGATTATGATAATGATGTATTCATGAATGGTAGATATCATAACATTATCATATTGAGGCATTACCTATGTTTGGGTAGAGGGGAATGATCAAATTGTGGAATAAAATGAGATAGTTGGTTGAGTATGATGGTCTTGTTTCTTCACCCATGACATGATGTTCTTATATCCAGTTTTGAGATATATGTTGGTCTTTGGGATTCATATTAAATTTATTGAAACATGAAATAACTTATCATCTTGATCAAAGATGAATATGAAAGGAATGGAATTCATGGAATCATTTTTAATGCCTGATATCATAATAACTTTCTGTATACATTGTTTTTAATTTTATATCATTTTATAATCCATCATACAAAAAATTATATATGATAATAATGAGATTGTAATTCCAAAATGTGTAAATACTCAAACCACTATAGATAATATTATTTTTTTATAAAAATATTATAGTAAGTGATACAGTAAAGGGAAGGGCCTAATGTATGGTGGCTATGATATATGAGTTAAGAATATCAGATTAGTTTCCATGGATTTCAAGTTAATGAAATGTAATTTCCATTTATCTTCAATCAATATTTTCTTTAGTACTACAATTATAATTGTATAGTTCATGGTTATCATGTATGACATATTGATACGATAGGTTTTAATTAATCTATATATATTGTATTTTATTGTTTATTTTATTATTTCTCCCTCTTATTGAATATTGATAGATATATATTCTGAGGATACAGTTTACCCATCATTAAATGTCGCCCCTCATATATACGATTCATCCTCCAGAATATGGGAGATTTACATGAGTTCATTTGACAATGTGGCCTATAAATAGTGACATCGGTATAGGTAGTTTATTATTTTATCAGATTATTATTTTAGGGATATAATTTTTTAGTTTGGTGAAAGATATATTGGATAGTTGGGACGATTATATGGGAGTTTAACATGTGCCTATCTCAATCATTTGTAAAAGAATCTCGTGATACTAGGTAATTTGGGGATAATATTACTAAATGTGGAATTATTGTTTTCTGTTAATAGACAATATTTTTTTGTATTAATAGTTTATGTAATTTTGGTGTCTTCATGCATCATGCATTGGGATGTTGGTTCAGATGTCATAAGACGGTTATAATGGAATTGATAGATGTAGAATTTATTATTTTAATTTTTTATTCAATGATCTATATTGTTTTGATGTTTTATTTTTGAAATATAGTTATTAAAGACGATGTAGGTTATACTTTGTTATATTCACATGATTTGGATTGATTTTTAGGTTCAAAAGAAATTTCCATATGATATGGTTAATGTAAAGGGTTATTCATTATTGTTTAATATAACCTCCTAGGCTGAGTCTCCATTATATAGTTTTTATGCACATTACTATTGATTGGTTATATAGAAATGATATTTATATTTTTAAAGAGATTATTATTATTTTTGTTTTATTTTAGATATTTTTTACATGATAACATAATTGGGGACCACCTTCGCAAGAGGAGCATTATATTTCTTTCATGATAAATTTGATTTCATCACTTTCAGACATTCTGTTGAATATTGAAAATCATTCTCCCATAGTTACAATAATATTCAAGTAAGTGGAACTTCTAAATGTTTAAATATTCAAGCCAATATATATTTAGTGAAAAGGATCCCATGGGGGTGGGGTGACTATGGTTGATTTTTTAATTTATTACAAGACCCAAAATCCCCTAGTTTCCAAAAAAACTAGAGGTGAAAAGAATGATGGGGACATGATTGATGTCATCCAGAGATTTTATTATAATTAATAGACTCATGAAGATAACTTATTGAAATTTGATGTATATATGTATCAGGCTTCCACTAGGATATAGTGTAATTTGATGAATTATTCTACAAGTAATGATTGTATGAATTAGGATACATTCATAGACATATTTTAATGTTGTCCCTTCTAGATATACTGAAGCTAAATATATCCCAACGATTCATGACACTCAAACTGAGGATGATGATGGTGACATTATATTTCAATTGATTCATCTAATTGTATCATTAATACTCCAATTTTTTATTGTAATGATTCCCAAAAAACCTAAAATATTGAGTTTTTAATTTATACTATATTTTGGAATCATGTTAGGAACTACAATTTAATGAAAAAATTATTTCTTATTAACATGGATTTTACCATTTTGAAATGATTATAGGATAATAAATATGTGGGAATATTAATTGAAACACAAGATTAAAATTTCAATATTATTCATCTATTCCATGATATAAAAATTACATGACACAGAATAATTTCAAAATCCAATGAATTGAATGTATTTTTATTTTGGGATCTAGATTCAATCGAAATGTATTATACAACATTGGTTAGTATTAATCAATAAATAATGTTTATTATTCTCGATTATTGTCTTATTATAAGATAAAATCATCTTTAAAACATAAGGAAAATAAATATAAGAATAGGGTGAGGTGAAAATCTCAGTGACGTAAAATATATCCCCAACCCATAAAAATATAGATAAAAACCATACGATAATGAATGATAAGGGGAGAATTTTTTTTAGAAAATACAACAATGAAGACACTTTATATTGTGAAAATCTAAAAGAAGTCTGAATATATATTATTTCATGAGAAATAATTTTTTTTGTTAGATTAGAGGGCGGTATATGACCCCACCCATGAATCATCCAAACATATTTGGGAAATTATATATTAAAAACAACATAAAATCCAAAAATACAATCAGATTAATTGGGGTTTATTCATTAATTTCTGAAGAATCCATTGAATGAAAAATAGTTCTTACAATATTTTTAACTAGTATCCCAATAATTAAACTAAATCATGTATATTTAATATACCAAACACACAATCATTAAAAATTAGATCCTCAATAGAACATATAGAGGGTGTTTGAGGGATTATAATTTCTATCAAAATATATCTATTTAAATAAAAGAGTTAATTACTAGAAAAATATTAAGTCTATATTAATAATCAATTTAATTGTTTCCCTAAAATTATAGTAAATGATAACATTACATTTATTTTTTTAAAATAAAAGAAGAAAAATTGTATAAAATTACCATAAAAATGAAAATTAAAAAATCATTCCTCTAAATGAAATAATGGTTAAAAAACAGTATGATCCCTAAATGTAATTTTATATTATGAATGGATGGGAAAAAATTTATATCCAAATTTTTTTTTAAAAAATAAATTTTATAAAATGATTAAAAAATAGTTATGAAATATATATATATATATATATATATTAAACAAAGTTTAAATAATGTTAACATCAAATTCCCTCAAATATTGTTTACCTCTAAAACAATTAATGATTTGGATTTTTTATCACCTGAAATACCCTCACTCCCTACAATCTCTTCCTGATATTCTTTTCCCTAGATCATATCCTTATCACCACCCTACTCTATGCCTTCACATATATCTCACATATCCATCTATTCTTTGAATTTTCTAAATATCACACTATACTTTCTAGTCTATTGTATACTAAAATCTTCTCATACTCCTCTAAATACACTTTTTTTGGATTTAAATGAGTCAATAAACTTGTTTCAAATTATGTTTATAAATTTCAAGAAATAGCACATATATTTTCCATGTTTTATCTCTATTCTATGTACCTTTATCTCACAATTATTCATTCAAGTCACATCCCATTTTATCTATCTTTACCACATTACATTAATTAAAACTCTCACCTCTATAACTCTTCTTTCTAACTTGTAATTTCTAATTAATTGTGTGAATATAATAGATGATAAATCATACAATTTCATTTGAGATTTTTTATTATGTCTACTATTTAATATTTTCAACATAATATTGACCTTTTATATTATTAATAAGTGAGAATCATCATAGAACATAAATTGGTATGTACTCTATTTTTATTACATAATTCATGAGAGCCCTTATGTTTCCTTAACCATTATTGTATTCTCAAATTTATTATTCATTTATCATGTCATTTTAAAGGTTAATGAATCTTTTCTAGACTATCACTATAAATTCATTTAAAACAAAAATTGTATCTAAATAATTCATTATACACAAATTTAATGTATTATCCTCTATTAGAAGGTTTCATAAATTTCTTCCCATAAATTTGTTTTTCACTATTTTATACCCTTTTAACTATTATTACAGTTATAACATTTAGATTCTATGAATACTATTACAAACATTTTCTAAATGTGTACTAAATTAGTTTTATGATATTTTCATTATCTATATATTACATCAATTTTTTATAACCATATTTTTTAATATCATTATATTGATTCATAATACCTTCATTCCATGTGCATGCATACCAAGTTCCATTCTATTTTAGTTATATTGAAACACATTTATTTTTTTTGTATAATATTTTTCAATCAGAAAATATACATTAATTTAGAAAACTTGATTCTTTTGAGTTTTAATATATTAAAAAAATACTTCTATTTGAATTCTATCTCCCCAAATATTATTATTAAAATCAGCATTACGAGGAATCATTATTAACATTTTTTGATGAAGCACACATTTTTTAATTCCATTAAAATATTTTCTTTCATTCCTATATTAATATAAATATTATTTATTTCTATTAATAAATTCAGATAAACTAATATTAACATATGAGACAATCCACTTTCTCAAAATGATTAATCCACATCCCTATTCAAATAAATATCGAATTTCATTTACCATTTTCCTGAATATTAAAATCATTAAAATAAAAAAAATTATTAAAATTGAGGAGTTTAAGAATATTTTTAAAATAAATGTATATTATAATCAATCGTTGAACTTCTATAAATGGGTTATTTTTAAAGGATTTTTTTTTTAAAAATAACAGATACATATATATATATATATACACTGTATTGTAATGCATTTATGTAGAGAACTTTTTTTTATATATAAACACAACATATCAATGTACAATGTGTCTTTATGTATACATGACATATGTTATTTAAATTTATGGGTTGATATTTTATATCTAATTAGGCATTTTATATCACATATAAAATGATTTTTTGATGTTTTGATTTTAATTTTTAATTTTATCCATTGTGGAATTTGATTTTATATATACTTTTTGTAACCCTCTACCTAATATAGATGCATGTTTATTTTATTAGTCTTACATCCTCTCATCAAGGTGGTTTTGTTTGATGATAATTTTGATGCATTTAAGGGGGTAGTTATTTTATTTCATAATCGACATAAAAATATCATATAATTAGTATATCATACACTATAATTTTTTTTAAATATTTATCTTCATGAATTTCCCAATAGTAGTGTTATTCCATTGTATCTATATGTTTTTACACTCATATTTTTCCATTTCAATGATATAGTATAGTATTTTTTTATTTATAGTATGTATTCAGCATTTCAGATTATTTCTATATCATTTACTTGTTCCATCATATTATCTGGGTATTATTACCATCATTCATTTTTCATATTTTTCCTAGAAATTATATATAAACTAGTAATAATTATAATTCAAATTATATGTTTACTGAATTTATAATTTTTATATTACACTTCATTTAATTTTTTTCCAAAATTATAAATTTTCATTTCAATGATGGTTATAGTCATATATTACAATTCATTGGTGATCCATTCAATCATATTCATCATATAAATTAGTTTTTGAATGTTAATTATTTTTATAATTGGATTTTTTTATTATGGTGTGTTATAATGGAATAGTTCCGTGAATAAATTTGATAAATAAAAAAATAATTTAATACAGAAGATGAAATAAACAATTGAATTTAGATTTCACAACTAGTAATCATAAATCCATTTATATTTTAAAAAAGTATTCATACATCATAGTTTTAACCTCAAATGATCTAACGAGTTTTTTCATGAGAAAAAATTGACATTTTTAATGTAAAGTGTGGCCTAATGATTTAATGTCTGGAAAAAAATATAAAATTTTAGGTGGAATGTTTCCATTGTTATAAAATAATTTATTAGATAAATTTTATTTAATAGATATTCCTCAATATAAATCTATTTATAAAAAATTATTTTTTAGATTCAAAAAAACAATTTTATAAGTCAACATTCACAATAATGTAAATTGGTTCATCATTTTTTATTTCAAGGATTTCTCATATAGACTATCTACAATATGAATATATTATATATTTCATTTCTGTATATCCGATAGTCTATGTATCATTAAATTAATAATATAATCTTCATTCTACACTATTTGATTATTATATTCATTTCAATTTTATTCCAATCACACTTTTCATCATTATGATATATATGTTTTTCATACACACACATCCATATATATATATATAATCATACACAATTGGCCTGAAGTCCTTCTATATTTTTTTATCCCCCTTTAAAAACTAGATGGGTAACCCTTACATGTCATGTCGGCTTTGTGGAATTACATGACCAGTAAAACATATGGAAAATTAATCAAGTCTACAACTACTTCGAACTGACCCTACCCATATTCTACGTCATTATTTCAAATCTGCACATTCACATGGATATTCTTCTAGGAATCCCATTCATTCATAGGATGGTCCCGATGGAAATTTCCATACCCTCTCATTCCTCAAAATATGATTTCTCTACTCTGGTGAATGCGCATGATATGAATCCTTTTCTGAAAAATTCTTTATTAAGATCCCTCTAGGTCAATATAAACACAATTTCTTATTTCCTTAAGGCTTCTAGGTGGATTGACGGTGATAATGTGGAATGAAGGAATTGAGGTGGCCTAAAATTGTTACTCGCCCGTTGGGCTTGACGGATTCGAGGACCAAAATAGTGTCCTCGAAGACAAAATGGATGGATATGTATATCTGTTATATTATAAAAGAGTACCAACTACCAGAACTGTTATAGTTATCGCTATATTATATTCTATAATAACAAAAAAAAGAATATGCTATGATTTAATCTTGGGTCTTTTGGATTGACTTTCTTAGTCCCCAAAAACTGGGCATCAGCTCTTGTGTATATATCCATACAATATATATATGTATATATAAACATTAAGACATTACCATTCTTTTGGAATTTATATATTCTATACATATATACTTATATAAAATTCATACACATATAGAAATTCATATTATAAATTTATTTTCCAAATACTTATATATATATTAATCATGAATATACGAATTTATATGTTAAATTTAAGTCCAATATTTTGAAATAAAATATATGGTTTTCAATAAAAATTCAGACAAAACAAGGAAGAACCATATTGTCGTATGAAATAATCGATTTTGATATATCTAGTAAAAACATTAGATGAAAATTTTGAATTCATATATTTAGTAATATGTTACACTATTTTCTTATCATAATTCTTCTAATTCGTATTATTTTAAATTTTGAAGGACAATCCATCAAATTTCATTTCTGAAAATTATTAATTCAAAATTGTAAACTCTATTTTTTAATTTTTGGAATTATAATATGTTGTATGATGTGATCACATTATTTTTAATTAGGGTGTATAGTTATATAATTTATTATATTAGATTAAATTCAAAAAAACAATTGATTTCCAATACATTAATGATATGGTGATTCTTTAGAAAAAGTGTTTTATATGGATCTAATGAAAATGGTTCTATATATCTCATGATGTCTTGTACATTCATGGACATCTTAATTTTTTTTGAAACTATAGTTTTTTGATATTTTATGTTATCATAGTGTATTGTAATTTTATTCTAAACATATATGTTGTATGTTATCTTATATTTTAATATATACTTATTTAATTAATATATGTATTATATTTTATATATTCATTGTGAATACATATTTATATATACTAAATATATTTATATTTATGAGTGTGTGAAATTCAAATATCCATATATGTATTCTATAGTGCTCATATATATAATCATATATACATTCTTCTGTAAATAAATAAATATTTATTTATTAGCTTGTACATATTCATTCTATTATATAGATATATCAATATATATTCAATTCTACAAACATATATATATTTATTTACTCACAAAAATATATGTAGTCAAATATACATATATATTTTATTAAATATATTTGTATTATGTTTTTAATGTCTCTCTATTTTTTCATATATACATATAATGTTTTTCATATATATATATATTGGTTTATATATGTATTATAAAATATCTTTATCTACTCTTTTATATAAACATTTATATATCGATTTTCATGAATTTGTTATCGTTATTTTAAATTTTTCCACCAATTCAAACAATTTTCTTTCTAAATATTGCACTATATTTTACGTATATCATACATTCCCATCATTCAACCTTATAGTTTAAAAAATCTATGGATGTATTATATGAGTATATTCCATTTCTTCCAATATAATAATCTTATATTTAAATCATTTATGAGTACTATTTATGGCTAAAATTTTCATTTAATTTCTATTAATTTTTTCATTCATTAATCTCTAAATCATGTTTGAAAAAAAAATACAATTGAACAACATGAATAATGAAATACCATTATCTTCATGTATTTTAATACGTATTGAACTAGTTTTTTTCAAATTAGGACAAGGAAAATATGAGTGTCACATAATATAATGAATAAACAGATATTGACATAAAACGTTGAACATTGATTGAGGAAGTAGACATGGACAAGGATGGGAAACAATTACTATTGTTTTACAGTGTTATTATCAACTATGATATTACTTTGAGAAAAAAATTCATTAATATAATTATTTTATATAAAATTTAAAACATCCCATGAAATTGTAGGCATTATAATATCAATATAGAGAAAAAAATATATTTTTAATTCAACATCCAAATGGATTGTTATGACTAAATAAAAAATTAAACTCGTGAAAAAATCCTTAACTTTTATTCCCTCATAGTTAAACACACTCTATCATCCATTATAGTTAAAAGAATTATGTTAATTGATTATTAATAACCTTATTAATATCTCTAAAAATCTATAAATACCATATATAATTATTCTTTACTTTCTTATTAGTTAATTATTTAGTACATTCAATATCTTGTTTTTAATCATGATCATTTTGAACACATTTCTTTTTAGTGGAATTATTCAGCATTATTCTTCAACAAATAATCCCTCAAATATTATTAATGATAGAATAATAATTTTTTAAATAATTCCATTATAATAATTTCATAATTTAAAAAACAACGATATGCTTCATGAAAAAAATTATAATGAAGTATTTTTTGAATCTTCAATGATCAAAAGGAGAAATATTAATAAATATATTAATTTTTAATATAATCACTCCATAATGATAAAAAAATATTAAATTAATTATTATGATATATTTTTAGTTGTGTATAATGTACCATAGTCACTGATAGTCTATATATTATGACTTTGATCATATAAGTTGTAAAAACTATCAAAAAAGGGCACTCATTATAATGATTTTAGAAGGAAGTGTACATTTTTATAGAAAGAAAATATCAAACATACAAAATATTATCCATCTAATAAATATCATATATATTATTTATAATTAATTTTAAATTCATCATTTTAAGGGTTATAGAAAAATTAAATTCACCATACATAGATATGGTAGCCTAGCGTATTCATGATTAACAATTAAATTTCTCAACAGATATGGTAAAATGTAGGAATATAAAAAAAATTAAACAAAACATATAATTTTGAGTTATTAAGTATATTGATCAGTCAAATCCATCCATATTACCAACCACGAATGGTGGTGATGAACTATTAACCATATTATTTTGTGGTTGTGGTAGCCTTCACAAACAGAAAAATGATGTCGTTAAATTTTTTCATAATTGATGGAAATGAATTGATAATGGTTAATCTAAAAATATAATAAAAATATATGATATTATTATTAATGGTGTTATTATATTATGTTATCTAGAATATTTTGTATATAGGATGATTTAAAATAAATTAATATGGTGTAACAAATACATACATTTTGAACAAGATATTTCACTTGATAATCTTGTTGGAAATCATGGAATTATGATATACAATTGAGATCATATGCTTAGAAAAAATATTTATGATTCTATGAGGATAAAAATATTAATGTTACAAGATGAAATAAAGTGGTATTACCTTTTCATTAATATGTATAGGTGTTCCCCTTTCATAATAGAGTAAATTGAGACTTGTGTGACCACCATTATGTTTTCATTGATGGAATTACAATGTTCAATAAACATAAGATATAAAATTAAGAAATAGTTAATTATTGGGGGATATATGGTTGAAAAAGGCTCTATAACCAACATTCAAATTCTTTTCACATTATTCAATTCATTTATAATTTGGTTTTGACATTTTACATTTTGTATATTGGTAAATAGTTTTTAACTATTTAACATTAATTATACTAAAATATAACAATTAAAACACAAAATGAATTTTTTTTATTAAGATAATTATTTAAATATATTGTGAACCAAAATAAAAAGCTAATTAATATGAAATTAAAATCAAATTAAAATCATTTTATATATAAATAAATTATTATGATCCATTATGTATTGAACATTATGCATTCTTAACATTATATAAAAAATGATAGGATTTGAATTTTTCTTGATAAAATTATATAAGTTATTAAAACTAATATTAGATTCATTAGTTAACACAATTTAATTTTACTGATATTGTGTAAATAAAAAAAATACATGTAATAAGTCATTAAATATAACAGTTTTATTATGTAACATGTTGACCCAAGGGCTACATACAAGTTCATCGACCAGCTTGTAACATGAGACCAACTGTGCCTCCAAAAAATCTATGGGATTATGACTAGAAATGAAGGTTTAATACATAATTTTGGGATACTATCCACTATTTATCATAGTATAAATATAGTGAAATTAAATTACCAATATTCCAATGATTTTAATTAAAAACATGATTAATAACAAAACTAGTAATCAAAAAGTCACATTACAATGGAAAAATAAGAAAACAATAACAAAAAATATTAAATATGAAATTTAAAAATAAATGTGACGTTCCAAATGTAAACCCAAAATAATAACACAAATTAATAAGTTCCGGGTCCTGAAATCATTTATAGTGACGTAAATGATTCCAATTCCCTACTCATCCCTAAACCAAAGGGATCATTCCATTATATTATACTGCATACAAGAAGTGTATTCATGTACTAACCATCCATCCTGAATTGGGCTTTAGTAAAACATAGTTTGTCTCCTCCAACAGCTTCTAAATTAATATCTTCTCTATAAATGTGTATGAAGTTGTTTAAATAATAACATAGAAAGGTTAATTAAAATGTTTTCGCACTTAAATTATTCATTAAATTACTATATGTATTCATGGGTTCATGATGAAATCCATAAAAATAGTACCTACTACAACCCGTGCTGAAATCTGAGCCCTCTATAATGGATACTAGTTTTCATATCATCATGGGTTTCCATTATACATTTTATATTGGATCTTAAAGAATATTTTTGAAACCCTGTAAGTATATTATTAATAATTATTATCCCCATAACTCATTCATCACATGAGGTACATATATATAATGGGTCTGATAGTGGAATTATTAACTTCATGAGTATTTTGGGAATTTTTTCATGCCCCACAACTCAGTCAAAAATATCACATCACATGGTTTCATGTTTACAACCATTTATCATCCACTAAAAATATAATAATAAATATTTTAATCATATAAGAGCACCCCATTAATAGTAATCATTTTCATCGACACATTATTTAATCAATTTCAGTAAAACAAATTTCTCCGATTTCATTATAACACGTGTGGTTGAATTTATTTATTAAAATTAAGATGAAATTTATGAACATGGAAATTGAAAATTTCCAAGTTGAATAGATATAAATATAATCAGGACTATAGGAATGGACAATTATTCGAGCAAAATAATTATCAATGACTGACATTCTCCAAACCAAAACTCCAATTTGACGTGAAAAAAATGAAACCACAATGACACTTAAGAACTAGTATAAATACATTTTATCAAGATATGAAGGTTTTATATGTATAAAAACAATAATCTAAATCATTTAAAATAGTGGAAATTTTTCCCTCTTCTTCATGAAAGACAGATTGTAGATATAGAGATAAAAAATCGGGGGTGAAATCCCATATCATCAATGAGATTGTCCTTCAATCAGATTATTGATTCATCATGAAAGGGATTGTATGATAATTTAAATCAGCACTAGAGATTCAAAAATGAGGTATTGTTTTTAGGGTTTAGATGGGGTATTTAATGGGTAAAAATGTGGGGTTTGTGAATTTAAAAAAATGTCAGATGAATTAAATCCCATATGTGTGGTTTTCTGGGTTGGGGAATATGATTTTCCAAATAGTTCACCATAACCATCCAACTATACTTATGGGATGAACAATATCTCATAATTATCACATAGTTTTAAAAAATATTTTCTGAACTAAAAAACCACTATGGTTTTGGGTTGTACTATTTTGTAGGGTGGCCATAGGGTTTGGCCAAACTATGCGCCAACTGTGCACCACCTCCTATATCCAAAACATAGAGCACCTGAATTCATAGGTATAGTTTAAGAGTTTACCCTAATCATGTTTCAAATATGAATTTCCCCTTGGGATTCCATACACTGTTCATTTCACTCAAAATAACTCTAAATAAAAACCCAACAAATTTTTTTTTATAAAAGGTAAAATAGTCACATTAAATTGAAATATACAACTCTATATTTGTCAGGATCAATTATTATCTCCACATTATAACAATAGGAGAACTATCTAAACTCGCATTCCTCTATATGATATATGTGTAAAATATCCATCCCAAGGATAACACATATATTCATCTCTCTCCAATTTTTGTCTCGAACAAGGCCATTATGCCTCATAACTCAAACTATTGAAACTATATTTCGTTCAAAACTTTCAGAATTCGATCCATAACCTAATTCAAATGCTCTTTAAATGATGAATTAGCCTCATTTTCACTATTATTAATACATTCCACATGATATGGTTTGGGTGATATTATCAAATCTATGACACATTAAAAAAAATTATCTATCGCATTGTACCTCTATGGAAGTAACAATCAGTATTCCGTTAGACTGATTCTCTATATAATATAGAAATTCCAAAATAGTGGCTTCAATTATACACTATCTCTAAATCTGATGGTGATAAAAACTTGGTGACACTCAGAAGAATAAATTATCTCTCAATTAAAATTCAACCGGTCATCGACACATATCAACATAAGATATTTCCTTAAAATGATCCGTAGATACATATTTTTGAATCAGGTTATCCTAATATTATTTCTCATACACAAGACTCAGTTATTAAAAATTAGCCTCACCATCCCCCATCAACATATATTTGATCAATAGAGACTACCATAAAATTAATCTTATGGTTTCTTAGGGATGGTCACAAGATAACTATTGTTATATGTGAACTCAATTCGAGATAATGGTTTCTTCCAAGATCCATCAAACTCTAGAATTAATGTTGATAACATATCCTCTAAAACTTATATTATATGTTCTAACATCCCATCTCTATGTGTGTGGAAATAAAAACTCAAAATACATGCATACCAGTGATCGTATTCAATCTTTTATATAATTGTGATGTGAAATTTGAGTGATTGTATGAACCTATACTTTGTAGAACCCAGTGTAGATGGGTTTTCACTCAAACACACAAGTATCCCAAATGATCCCCTAACAAGGTCCCTTGAAAATTCAATAAATTGGATACATTCATTATTCAGTCTATAAATATTAATATAAAAACATTTTTTCTAGGTTTATATATATGAAAAACCATAAAATCCATATTAATGTCCCCCCACAACCATTCTGGATTAGTAAACGAGTGTTTCAAACCACCAGGACATTAATTCTCAGCCTAATCCTCCTAAAATTTGTTGCATCATGATAAGAAACCCTCTATCACCTTTTTCAATCATGAAAAAATACTTTTAATGTAGTTCGTGTAACATTTTTGTCAAAAAATGATTCAACACCAACATAAATTCATAATACAGTCACATCAATTTCTCATGCATACATGTAGATACACAAAACACAAATTTAGATATAGATAATCACATCCACATCCATAGTGGTATAAAATTGTGACTCCTAACCATCATGATATTCCCTAGAGGGAAATCCTTATGGATCATCATATACACTCCTTAATATGCGTCATAATTGTGGAAGCAACTCATACTTATATTTGTCTCATCTACTCCTAACCATCTCAAACTAAAATATGCATCTCTACTAGTAAGACCATCAACATACACTAAAAATAGACTCCTATACTACCTCATTCTATATCATCTTAATTAAGGTGTCAGTAACACTATTTCCATTACCTAGTGTATAAGCTACTTCAAAAATAAAAATATTGTATATTATCAAAAAACTTCTTTATTAGGAGAATAAAATATCATTGAGAAAGGATATACCATAATTTTTTTGGTTGGTATATAAAATAACATGTTTACTATATATAAATCCTCCAACACATCATGGAATGAATCACTGTATGTTAATCGAGGTTGCGCATAGGGTATTTCATATAATGTGCATAAAATTCAATAATCCATATGAAAAAATCATATTAGTTCATTAATAAAACTCCTTTTCAAATATTGGATGCCTCAAAGAATGTCTTATACACCTCAACTAGCTTTGGTAAGATAAATATGTGTGTTGTAGTCAAATTATTCTCCAACAACTATAAATAATTATCACATGATCAAGAATTTAATATCTGATCCCATTCTATGTAAAGCCAAAATGTGGTGTTACCAAGTGGAAATTTTTTGTATGAACCCATAATAATATCCTATCAAACCCATAATTCTATAGTTATCAAAAAAAGTATTGGGATGATATCCAGAAACTACTAAGTAACATCCTCTTATTCCAGGAATAAAACGTCGTTCAAAGAAATTTGACAAAAGAAATGTACATGGTCGATCTAAAATTGAAACATACATAGATTGTATTATTTAATATTATCTCTCATATTAGTAATGATGATTTCATGATGTTGTTCATGATCTTCAAGATTCATAGTACATCAATATTTAATCCACAAAAAAAGTAAAAACTAATTTAGGTATAGGTGGAATATTTATATCATCATGAACAGAAATGTATCAATAAATTTGATCACCCAAAACTATTTCATGGTAAACTGACATATGACATACATGTTTTTAAATTATTTTTCTGATATATTTAAATGTATAATTCTCAAATGACTATTTTCTAATATCAAATCAATCATTGAAAAAACAGAATCACATCTTAGCTATAAACGGTGATCATCAATATTTTGAATATGACACAGGTTCTTCAGTATCATCTCTTTTAACTTCTAGTTTTAATAACCTAAATTTAAGGTCATTTTACCCTTATTATAAAGAAAGGTTATAATTTTCCAAGGGGATATACTAGAATAGATCAGTACCTTATCCATCAATAACATTGGTCGATATTCAAAATCATGATGCTTTGTTGACATCATTCAATATAGTGGAATAAAAAATACCTGAGCTCCAATATTGATGTCAATTATAAACTCTACATCCCTCTAATATTGCAGCCATTAGATGTCATTAAAAAACACAACATGAAACTATCCAAGTATGTGAAGAATGAAATGACACATCACACCCCCACTATCCCAATAAATATTTTCATCTTTGGTGGTGAACTACACTAGCTTCTCATGAACATGAACTAGAAGTCCTTCTTGGATAACCCAAAATCCAGGATGTAAATAATGGTTTCTGTTAAGATACATAATGGTCACCCTCATTCAATTAAAACAATTTTTTTCATTGTATTCTACAAACTAATCTATATTAAAAATCAATACAATAACTAAAATTTCTATAATTTAAAGATCACAACTGAAAGTTAATACACAACCATGAGATAACACCCTTATATAAATATATTTCTGTTAAACTTAATCCTAATTGTGTGTTTATAATTATAACCCCTCTCATGAACTCCCACTACACACTGAACTCATCCATGACATCTAAATATATAATATAATGGGATGCAAATTAATGCAATAATTGAATATAATGGATAGAATCTAATATTGTAGTACCTTTGACATTCGATGACCAAACCATACTATCCCCATGTCTTGGCTTAATCACATGAAATACTCCAACCCCTCTACATTTTAATGTAGTTTGATCCCCATGAGACACACCCCATTTATGATATAGTTACTATTACACTAATGGTCCAATTCAACTACCTGAACCTCCTGGTCGTGAATAAATCTAACGAAATGACTTATACGAGGTAGAATAACCCATTTTAGTACTCAGACTCTACCTACACACTCCTTAATGTCTTATGAGTTGATTTTTTTTAATTTTCTCAAATATTACCCCATCCTACTAAAAATAAGATACTTCTCTTATGATCAGGGATACTGAATATGAATTCATCAAGACCCACCACACTAGAGACAATATATTATATTACTTTAGTGAGTTATTGATTCTTTTACATGGCCACTTGGTTTATTATTTTCATTGTATAAATTATCATAGTGATTATTTTTTCTCTCAGAATGTGTACCAAAAGAGAATCTAGAAAAAACCATGTTCATTCTACTAGAATCCTCGCTCCGGTTTCCCTAAAAAGTTAATGATTTATTTTCCACATCAGAAAATTATACAACCTAAATATGATAAAATGGTACTTAATCTCATATTTAAACTGTTCATCAAAACAACCCAATTAATATTCCATATCTCTATCTAATGATGGAGGAAAGTTTTAAAAATTAGTGAAGTGACCAACATAATCCATCACAGTCAAACATTCTTATGCTTGCTATATACATTTAGCAACCACTATCTACCTAATCATCACTCGTTAAATATGTTTGAGATAAATATCCTAAAAATATTTCCACTAGATATTGTCCAACTAATCATCTTGTGTCAAAATATCCTCGTTATTATTACTCAACCACATAACATATAAGTCACCATCTGCCCCTCTTCCCAGTAGGTGTGTCCAAATAATTATGGATCATCTAGATAAACTCAATCATGAACTTATCAACCTTAGGTCCACCATATCTCTTAAATGTTATATGGCCTTAAAATTTGAAATATCACATCAAGTTAGACATATTTCTCACAATCCACCCCTGGTATTTCTCAATAATATATATTAATAGAATGATGTTATCTTATAAAAACTGTAAGAACATAGCTCTTCTTTTCAAGTATTTTTTTTCATTTTACTAGTTTTTTTAAGAGAAATATGAATTTATTGAAATTTGTTTAAGTACACACTGTGTACATTATGAGTACACAGTGTGTACTCAGTTTCCACGGGTAGCCGGGTGTGGGCCATGCACACGGCCGTGTGTGGTGACATAGAGATTGCCTAATGTGGGGGCCAGTAAAGACAAGTACATGCTATTTACTTCTAATGTACATGACATGTATATTATTTTTTCCGTTAGACTTACCGGGATCACGTTTAAAGGACGAAACCATCTACTTCTATGTCTGGTTCGTCCAAGGGAGACCGTATGGCTGCGCTCTTTCCCCAAGCCCCTGATTGAGCATCCGTTTTTCTAATTGAGCACCGTCAATTGCTTTGCGATATCTATGGTAAGCTCTTCCTTATTCTAGAGCATCATTTCCTGATTCATTCTCTTCAATAGTAATATTTGGATGAACATTTTAGTTGTTTTTGTAGATATATAGTGTTTTTGGGTGATTCAAGTATTGAGTTTCATGTATGTCATTCCTACAACACCAAGTTATGTGGTTTGGGCCTTTCTGGAGAATTTCATTGTGTTATATCTTCAAAATTGCCAACTACCCTTGAACGGGGTATTGTATGTTTACATTTTTAACCCTGTAAATTTATGCTATTAATTCTGTGCTTGAGTAGAGGTATGTTGATTTTAAATATGATTATTTACCTAGAAATGGATTTGTTTTCCTAGTTTTGTGTGATTTTGATCGTTTGGTCCAGCATTGCCTGAAAGGATGTTGTATGTTTTTTCCGTTCCTCTTATTATATGACAGAGTGTTTTTTATCTGGAATGTTGTTATGCTATAGAATGTTAGCCAAGTAGTTCATGAGATTTAGTTTGGATGTTATGCATTTCTATGCTCTTTTCACTTACACAGGAATGTTGGAACCTAGGGTAGTATACCATAGGGTTAATGGATGAAAGGGATTCTCCAAAGTGACTATTTTTATTGTTATGAAGCGATACCGCCTCGGTAATTGAAATAAGTGCTTCCTTAGAGATTCTGTGGTTCCTCGATGTGGGCCTCAGTAGTAATGTGACCTAAGTGCTTCCCCAAAGTGCCTTTTTGTTACCAATATGAGACTATTGGAGGAACTGATGATGAGTGCATCCTCAAAGAGTCTATACTTAAGCTGAACCAAAGGAGTTTAACTATGTGAACTTCCTAGAGGGTTTCTTGTTCATTTTCAGTTGAACTAGAGGGGTTAGGTTGAGAGTAATCCCAGAGGGTTACCTGCTTTGATTAGCTGCTTACTTGATACATGACTTTGAATGCACTAAATCTCTAGAAATGATGGATTTTGGTTACATTCTTTGTTTATAGCTTCTTTTATCTTATTTTATACCATATATATTGCCTAACTATTAGTTATGTATCTTCTGGTGGTTTCCTACTGAGAATTGTATCACATCCTCTTTGGGTCAGGATTTTGGGACCAAACTGATTATATTGTTGCAGGTATAGATAAGGGAAAGTGCCCTTCTACTTCAGGTTCATGACTGCTTTGGAGCGGGATAACATAGTACCAAGCTGAGGCTTGCACTGCTGATGAGTTTATTATCTGATTCCTTTGTACATGGGTTTAGTGCTGGTTGTATTCTATCATTGTGGTTTGTTTGGATACATTCATAAATATATGTATCATGCATCATTTATATATGTGCTCCAGTTTTTTCTTATTTTCAGTCTTCCAATGTGTACTGTTGTATGGTATGTTTACTGCTTCCGATATTGTATATCATTTTTTTCACATTGCTACCATGCCAATGAGGGACTAATTTCCCCACTATCACACCTAAGGCCCACACTGCTAGTCGGAAGCCTCTAGCATTCGGTAAAATGTCCTCGAGGCCATGTGAATAACTGGGTATGAGGTGCCTCTGGGAAACGTCCAGAACATGGATGATACAATGTGATATCAGAGGAAATATTTTCATCTTGACTTACTATTTGGAGCCTACAGTTAGGGATAGGACCGAATAACTACTTGGTACTAAGTTGTGCCAGGGAGTAGCTAACCCATGTACAGGGAAAATTCAATCTACCTTGTTTATTTCAATTTTCTAGTTTTTCAATTTTACAGTTGATTTGATTTCACTATTGGGTGAATCGCATGTATTGTTCTGTTATTGTTGATGTTATTATTGTTCAATTTCTATTGCAACCCGAGGAGATGAGGGTATTCCATGTCATGCAACATATAGGAACTTTTTATAAATCACATTCCATGCATTCTCCCCATGAAAATTAGGCTGCATTAGTGAGTTAATGTTGTTGTGATAGATGTTGTTATAGATATTCATTCTGTTGTGATAGATGTCTGGACATAATAACTTCTTTTTGTTACAGTATTGTTTGTGTAATATATTATCAAAATGGATGCCAATAATTGGTTCTTGAGGTGTTATGGGGCTTCATGGTCAAGAATATGTTTGATCAATGCCTTGTTTTTCTTTTGTATGACATATATAATATTCCAAGCTTTCATTCGCGGGGATATTAGGCCCTCAACGATTTGGATTTGGCACTTAATGTTTCTTTTTAGTGTTTTTCTAGGTTCTGGGATAGTTTCTGAGGATTACTTTCTAGAAAATATAGAATAAATGATGTGTAATTATGAATACACACCATGTGTTCTTCTATTCAGGATGTAACTATTTATCTTATGTTCATGTTGTGTACTATAAGTACCAATTGTGTAGTCTCTAACCGTGTAACTGAACTTGTGGGAAGAAACATGGTGTTGGGAAATATTTGGTAGGACACGCCATTTACCAGATGTACATGTCGTGTTGTAGAACCATGTAACTGGTCATGTCACTAACAGCATGAGTCTGTTGAGACTTTTCTAATACACATTGTTTCCATATGGAGCACGCCGTATAGTGTGACCCATGAATCAAGCGGTGTCACTAACAACACGGGTTAGTGAAACATGCCTAGTACATGTCGTGTCTAGAGTGTACACAATGTGTAGTTTCTTTCTAGGGGAGCCGTGTGGGTTAGTCATATAGTTGAACTCGGGTAGGGGAAGAGGATTCATGTATGCGTTGTGTGATAGTACAACATGTCGTGTGTATGGGGTGTTACATGACCCAGGTTGCATGAAGTACACGCCCATGTGAATTCTTAAGGGAACACGCCGTGTAGGAATTATATCCACTGTGATTCCATGTTTTGAAAAACTTAAATGATTTCTTTATCCTATTCCCTTCTTGCTCTTCTAGTTTTTAGTCCTTGATAATCTTGACCTAATGTATGTGCTAGACCTTGCAGAGTCATGCCACTGAGATATCCTCCGGTTGTTCGCCTGTTAACAGGCACTGACCAGATATCAGACATGGATGATCAAGGACAACCTATAGATCCTCCAGTTTTTCCAGTCATGGCACCAACCATCATTTCAGACACAGGTTCTAAGGCATAGTTCTAATAGGAATTCACGAGGTTCATGAAGACCTTACACTGAGTACCACATCCTACCCCGTCTATGGTGTAGATGTCGTGGGATTTCCTATTATAGCATCCTCCCCCCTTCACAAGGGAAGGAGGACCTCAGGCTGCAGATCCATGTTATAGGCCATATTTTATATCTCCGAGCATCTGGAGACACCTCTAGAAAGGAGGTTGAAGCTCACTACATAATGGCTTCAGGATTCCACCAAGAGATAGTGGGATGTGATCTCACAAGAGGGAAGCCAGCATGTTAGGGCTTCAGATGAGTTCCATCATGACTTGTACGACTACTTATACCTGATGACCTTTTGGCCGATCGACCCTGAGAGTTCATGAGTATGCAGTAGGGTACTATTTCTATTATGGAGTATTTTTCTCACTTCACCATGCTACAATATTTCACGCCTATTCCAGTAGGTGATGAGTAATTATTCACAAGGAAGTATAAGGATGGTCTCAGGCATGACATCTGTTCATTGGTGTACATATTCAGGATGACTTTCATCACATCTAATGTAAAATAGATGCTGATCATAGAGAGAAATCTGAGGGATTCAAGTGCTTTTAGCCAGGGATGCTTGACATCTGGAGTTAGTATCCCTCTAATAATAGTAGGAAGCACTACAGGGAGTATTTTCTTAGTGATCCAAGGAGAAGAGAGACTTTGTCAGGTATCTAGTTGGAGTGCTAATAGTGTGGTAAGAGTGGGCATATGAGGCCACATTTCCTGAGAGACCCACTTGAGTGCTCATCATGTGGAAAGATGGGTCATCATTAGCACTTATGTTAGATCTTCTCACCAGCAGCTAGTGACTAGGGGACTTCTATAACTCCTTGTACATGAGCAGTGCCACCAGTTTCTCATCAGTCTGGGAACTGGAGTTCTTCCCACCATTCAGGCTGAAGTGGAGGTTCTGGACATCGTGGTCAGTTTCCATGCTTTTAGCGACAACATTGTGAATCGGCTCAGAGTGGTTAGGCAGAGTCACAGGTTCATAGTGCAGGCCAGACATTTACAGTGGAACAGACTTAGATTATGTAGGATCTTGGGCCCTCTACAGTTTGAGATACCATTCTTCTTTCCTTAGTTTTATATACATCCCTTTTCAATAGAGGGGCATCCCATAACTTCATATCTATTACTATTGTAGAGATCAATGAGCTCTATATCCTTTCATCTATCAATATCTTGACTATAGACACTACTTTGGGGACTAAAATAGAATGTGTATGTCAGTAAAAGTAGTTCCTTCTAAAGGATGGTGGGTGTCACTACTTATGGGACCTCTATATCCTGGAGATGACTGGTAGTAAAGTTAGTCTCAGAATGGACTGGTTAGTTCCCTTCCAGGCTGTTGTACATTGTTATCTCCATAGGGTGACTTTCACATCATTAGAAGGTGAATCGTTTCTTCACAAGGGGGAATGAGTTGTCCATTCGAGCAGATCATGACCAGAGATTCATGGGTTGGTAGGAGATACAACATAGATATCTAGTCTATATCTGGATGACCAGGGGGAATCATAGAAGAAATTTCCTATAGTTTTAGATCATTTCAGGGACACATTTCTATAAAAAATTTTAGGTTTTCCTCTAAAGTGAGAGGTGGAATTTTTTATTGATCTTGTACCAGGAGCGGAACAGGTGTCCATTCCTTCAGTATAGGATGGCTACACCAGAGTTATAGGAGATCAAGAAGAATTTAGAGGAGTTGTATGAAAATGGTTTCATCCAACCCTGTACTTCTCCATGTGTTTTTTTTATCTTGTTTGTGAAAAAGGCGGACGGTACCCTCAAACATTGTGTGGATTATCAGATGTTGAACCAGTTGACAGTCATGAACTGATATCCCTTGCCGAGGATTGACAATCTATTTGATCATCTTCGAGGATCCGTGGTGTTCTCGAAGATTGGCTTGAGATCCGGTTAGCATCACTTGTGCATTAGACCTTCTGATACACCCTTTATAGCTTTCTAGAGAATGTAAGGTCTATACAAGTATGTGGTTATGTCATTTTGTCTCACGAACACACGGGCAGTCTTCATGGCACTAATAAACAGAGGATTCTATCCATTCATGGATTCCTTCATGGTAGTCTTCATGTATGATATCTTGGTGTACTCTCACACTCGACACAACCATGCCACTCATCCTGATATCATTTTGAGTACATGGAGAAAGAATCAGTTATATGATTTGCTTTTAGAATGCCACATTTGGATGGATCCGATTCATTTCATCAGTCATGTTATCTCAGAGGCAAGAGTATCAGTAGACCCATAGAATGTGAGATCAGTAGTATCTTGGGACCATATGAAGAACATATTTGAGGTACAAATTTTTCTAGGACTGGATGGATAATACAATGGTTTAATAAAAAAAAATTCATTCTTGTCAGCGCCACTGACATGCCTGACTAAGAAGGGTGAAATTTTCGTGTGGTTATATTCTTATGAGTCAGACTTTCTAAAGCTAAATTGGAAGTTGACTTTAGCACCGATAAAAGTATTGTAAGATATGGGTATAATCTATATGGTGTACAATGTTTCTTCATGTATCATTTTGGGAGTTGTTCTTTTATAGGGGGGAGGGGTTGTTGCATATGGTTCTCGGTAGTTGAGGACACATGAGAGGAATTACATGACTCATGATCTCGAGTTGGATGTAGTTGTTCATGCTTTGCACTGTTAAAGACATTATCTTTTGGGATATCATTTTTTGGTCTTCACTGACCAAAAAAATCTCATGTATGTCTTCACTCAGCATGACCTAAAGTTGAGACAACCATGGTGGGTTGAGTACCATTAGAATATTGACATCAAGCATGCCTATAATCCAGAAAAAGGAAACGCAGTAGCGGATTCATTGAGCAGGAGGAGTCAAATACAAGCAGTTCAGGAGGTCAATAGTGAGTGGAAGATTATGGCTCTATTATCTGATATCCATTTTGAGGTGCACAAAAAACATGGGAAGATGTTTCAATATTCTATATCTGTTACTTCTAATCTTCTTAATCGAGTGAGAATGGGGCAGCTGTCAAATTCTGAAGGTCTAGTCCTACAAGAAAGCCTGTCAGAGATGACCATTTTCCTGGGTGGACCATTGGAGAGGTTGAGATCTTGCATTTTCAAGAGTGTGTGTGGGTTCAAGCTAACATATGGTAAGAGATGATGCGAGATATTCATTCCTCAGTTTGGGAAGTTCATCATGTTGTCCCCAATATGTTTCATGATCTAAACCATCAGTATTGGTGCAAGGTATAAGAGATATTTTGCTGGGATTGTCATGAGATGTTCCACTTGTCAGTTGGTAGATGTGGAGTATTAGCGACCAGCAGGGATTTTAAGGTAGTTTCCCATTCTCGATTGGAAGTGGAATGATGTCATGATGGATTTCATGATGAGTTTACTGAGATCTCCTCCAGGTTCTGATGCATTATGGGTTTTCATTGAAATACTCACAATGGATTCTCACTTCATGAGAATAATGGACACCTTTAGTGTTGATGAGTTGGGATGGTTGTACATCTGAGATATTATACATCTACATGGGGTTCCACACACCATTTTTTTAGATAGAGATGCAAGTTTTACTTCATGGGACTGGAAGGGGATTCAAAAGGTGTTTGCTACACATGTACTATTGAGTACAGATATCCATCCATAGAAAGATGGCCAGAACGAGCGTACGATTCTGGTGATTAAGGACTTTCGTCAAGCATGCATCCTAGAATTTGGAGGTTCATGGGAGAAGCACATTCCAATTATGGTGTTTTCCTACAATAATTGTTTTCAAGGAACTATTTAGATGGAACCTTATGAGGATTTTTATGGTAGGCCATGACGATCACCCTTATGATAGTTGGTGGTAGGAGATTCAGCTCTATAGGGACCTCGTCTCGTCCAGGAGACCTCAGTGTAGATAGAGTTGATTCGGAAGAGGATGGACACTGCACAGTCTCGCCTGAAGCCTTATGCTGATCGAAGGAGAAGACCTCTGGAGTTCGATGTTGGGGATCAGGTTTTCTTGTATGTGACACCGAGGCTAGGACACATGAGGATTATGAGGCAGGGTAAAATTTCATCGAGGTACATCGGGCCGTTTGAAGAATTGTAGAGAGTTGGGCTGGTCACCTATCAGTTTTAGTTACCTCTGAGGTATCAGGAATACATGTTGTCTTCCATGTTTCTTAGATTCAACGTTACTTCCCAAACCTATCTCTTCCTTTTCAACCTGAGGATGTTCAGCTGGAGGTGGATGCATCTTTTAAAGAGTATTCTATCCAGATTGTTGATTGAAGTATGAAGGTTCTCTGTGGCCGGTTTGTTCCTCTAGTACGAGTGTTGTGGCAGTACTGGTGAGTACTGGACGAGACTCGGGAGAGGGAGGTCGATGTACAATCACAGTGGCCGGAGCTGTTCGGTGTTTCTTCTTCTACGCTGCCTTTCTATGGAAATTCGAGGGTGAATTTCCTTATCTGGGGAAGTTTGTAAGAACCCAGAACTTCTTTTCAGGTTTGATTACCTTTTTTCTAGTAATTTTATGAAAAAGAGTAATTTCCTGAAATTTCTTAAAGACACACAGTGTACATTATGAGTACTCACCGTGTACTCAGTTACCGTGGGAAGCCAGGTGATGGTCGTGTAATGGCAGTGCACAAGGCCATGTGTGGTGACCAAGAAACTACCAAAATACGAGGGGCCAGTAAAGGCAAGTACACTCTGAGTATGTATAATGTACATGCCGTGTACTTTAATATTTTTATTAAACTTAATGGGGTCGCGTCTGATGGATAGAACTGTCAACTTCTTGGTCTACTTCATCCAAGAGAGACTGTATGGTCGCGATCTTTCCTTGAGCCCCTGATCTAGCATCCAGTATCTTAATCGACCATCATCGATTGTATTGGGATCTCCCTGGTAATCTATTCCTTCTGCTAGAGCTACTTTTCCTGATTATTCTCTTTCAAGAGTTATCTTCGGTTGAATGTATTAGATTTTTTTGTAGATATGCAGTGTTCTTGGGAAATGTAAGTCTTGAGGATCACGTATATCTTTCCAACAACACCAAGGTAGGTGGTTTGTGCTTTTATGTAGATTTTTTTTGAGTTATATGTGTAATATTTCCCAATACCCTTGAATAGGGTGTTGAATGTTTAGGGTTTTATCCATATAAATTTCCTATTAATCATTGTATGCTTTAGTATAGGTTTACTGATTGTAAATAGGGTTATTTACCTTGAAATGGATGGGTTTCCCATGTTTTCATGCTTTTGATCGTTTGGTCTGGCTTTTCCTCATAGGATGCTATTTGTTTCTCTCACGCCTAGTATTATATGATAGTGTGTGTTTTTATCTGACATGTTGTTGTGTTGTAGACTATTATCCAAGTAGTTCTTGTGGTTTTCTTTGGCCTCTATGAATTTTCTGTTCTCATTTGACTTTCACATGGTTGGGGGAACCTGGTGTAGTAGACCATAGAGAGAATAGACATATGTGCTTCTCTAGAGTGTCTTTTTTTCACTGTTACCATGTGAGGCCACATGGGGAATTGATATAAGTGCATCATTAGAGTGTCTATAGTTCCTCAATTTGGGATACTAGGGGAATTTGATGTAAGTTCCTCCCTAGAACACGTTTTAGTTACTGAAACAATAATATAAATGGAATTAATGGTGACTGCTTACTCAGAGAGTCTATGCTTAAGTAGAACCAGAGGGGTCAGATTGTGTGATCCTCATAGAGGGTGGCTTGTTGTTGTTTTGATTGAACTAGAGGGTTTAGTCTGAGATCACTCCATGAGTGTTTCTTAAATTAATTATATGCTCACTTGATATATCATTTTTAATGCATTTAAATTTTAGTATTTTTTTTTCTTTTTGAGTACTTCTTTGTTTACATCTTCTTTTTGCTTATTGTCTGCAATATATATTCACTGACATTTAGGCATAGATATTTTGGAGGTGACCTACTAGGATTAGTCTGACACCCATTTTGGGTCATGATTTGAGGCCCAAACAGATTATATTGTTGCAGGTATAGATAAGGGAAATCACCCTTCTACTTATGGTTCTTAACTTCTCTTGTACTAGAGGGAATAGAACCAGGCTGAGGCTTATGATGCGGAGGATTTTTTTATCTGTTTCATTTCTATAAGGTTTTAGTACTGGTTGTATTCTTGCATTGAGGTTCGTTGGGCTTCTTTCTTGGAAATATGTATCATGCATCTTTTATATATGTTTTCCAGTTGTTTCTTATTTTTAGTCTTCCACTGTTTACTGTTGTATGATTTGTTAACTACTTTTGATATTGTATATCTATTTTGTATCTACTATGTCACTCTCTCAATGAGGTCATACTTTCCCCACCCTCACACCCATGGCCCTCACTGCTAGTCGGCATCCTCTGGAGTTCAGGGAAATGCGCTTGAGGCCATTTGACCAACCGAGAACGGGGCATCTCTGGGTGGCTTCCAGAATTGGGATATTACAAAAACCATTTAGATTCCTCACATAGAACAATTGGAGCCTCAAGATCCACTACTAGAGGATCATTTCAATCAATATCATCCTTTGTTCCTATCATCAAGAATATTTTTAGATGTATGTCTCTACCATTAAGAACACATATATTAGGATGCATATAATTTAATTGACACATTTTATTATTATCGAATCATATAGATCCATAAAAAGTAATATCTCATAACCCACCACATGTTAAAAACAAGGAATCATCACAACCCTCCACGATCCATCTTATTGGTTCTTTATAACATAGGGTAACTATTCCAATAAAATCAAAATTCTCTTTAAATATTATTATTCAATTTAATTTAATTCATTTAGCATCATTTAAATTTTTAATTTCATATTAGGAAAATTTTTCAATTAAATTTCACATGTAATGAAATAATTTTCATTAAAGTAGATCACCACAAAGCCGACATTCCATTTTTTTCCTTAAATAAAGGATGTCAAAATAAATTATTAGTTCCTAGAATGATGCACGTATACCAAAATCTAAATTAAAAACACTCCATGGAGAAACATCTCAGTAAAATAATAATATCACCCAATAAGTGCATGAATCAAGGTGAAATAAAATTCAACTGTAATAGAAAAAATCATTAACGTTAATCCTATTATGGATATTTGGGTTTTCCCAAACAAAATGTTTAGATGCTCCTATACATGATATTAGGAGACAGTTATCAGACATCCCATAGTTATCTCTACAATAACCAATAGTGATAAAATATAAAAGCAAAGTAATCATATTTGATTACGCTTCCAAACATCTTATCCTAGGTTCCACAAACTAGTGCATGGAGATGGTTGTATGCTTGACCTCAGGCATGAATCATTGTATACTAGAGGATACCGACTAGAAACAATGTCCTAATACAAAATATGTGTAAACAATTACATCTTCATTCAATAAGAAACACTATAAATAAATAAAAATATCCTAATGATAATAAAAATAACCATGGTAATAAAATAACCAATAATGACCTACATAACATGATAAAACCAAAATAGTTACCAAATAAACAAACTAAAGAAGTAAATATGAATGCCATAATAATTTTCATGTTCTATATAAGTACAAAATATAAATACATTGAAAACAAAAAATAATTTCAAGACGTAATATTTGGTTCCCTCATCCATGATACCTCCCATCATATCCATTTAACATAGGTATCATTCTCTTATCATTTATTTCAACTGTGAATTATATTCTAGTAATATTCATATAGCCTAATTATGGTGTGATTAATACTCCGTAGGACATCACCAACAATGACTGGAACAATATTCATTATATACATTTTTAATGATGTTTTATAAATAATAATTAACCAAGGACAAGTATATAGTCTTCACATTTAATTCATTCTTTAATTTACCCAAAAATTCCCATGTTCACAATTACACTTGTACCATTAACTAAAATATCTGACCTATTATACATTCAATAAATAAATAAGGGATAACACATTTTATTTCACCACGGGATTCCATTATTCTTTTAATTCAAATATAATATTCAAAACAATGGTTGCCTAGTGCATTATTCTGTCACCCTATTGGTATTTGGAGAAACATTTCATCTTTCACATCTCACAGATAACATACAATACATATATATATATGGGGAATAGATCATATTTCTAGAATCTGGTGCTTCTTTGGTGAAGGAGTCCATATCCCACAACATAGTCACAACAATAACATCATAGGGTTCTATATTTACAACCATTTTTTCATCATTCATCATTTAATAATAATAATTTCAATCGTATTTGAACTCCCCATACGTCAATATCATTTTCATTAACCCATTTACCAAAAAATTTAATAATCACATTATTCACTAACATCGTAATAATTATATTTACCAATTTTATTGTCATGTTTTTGGTTTAATTGAAAAATTTTCATTTGGAATCAAATTTCTAATGGCACACCCAGATGATTTTATGAATTATTTACTCTAAAATATTAATTTTACAATAACATGAATTAATTAAAATCATGAGTTTAGAAATTCCTTGAGATACCCATAATATAAAAAGAACAATTTTTCATAGTCATTATTTACCAGGAATAAATTTTACTAACTTATGAAAATGTAAGGTGAAGTCATTTGCTACCAATTTGTTAAGAGAAATATAAATCAATTATATATTTTTATATACGAATTAAAATTAGAAAATCTTATTAATGAAATAAAAATTTTATATACATAATAATATTTTTTATTCATCTAATGGATATTTTTGTTATATGATTTGAATAAACCCAATTTGATATATAAAAAACTATATCTTCTAAATGGGTAATTTTCAGCCTTTTAATATAGAACCCCTTATAAATTTAGATTTGCACATATTAAAAAAATTTATATGAAAAAATATACATTTTTATTAGAAGAGGTATATAAAAATATAATTTCGATGAAATATTGTTATTTTTATAACAAAATTTATTTTTTATTGAATAGTAAAAAATACACAATATTTTAATTAAACATTTTCTTGTCATTTAAATAATATATATTGTTAAATTATAAAATTATATTCTTTTAAAATATAAAATGAATATATTTTTATCACTAAATATAATTTTTTTCAATAGAATTAATTTTACATTGAATTCAGTTGTAAAACTATTTCAATATTTTGTAATATTTTAACATTTAAAACTCATTATATCTTTCTATCAATGAGAATAATTATTATTTAATTACTGAAAATTCACATTTTTTGATTTTTAAAAATTTATTCTATATTTTTAATTAGTATGTCTAAATTATGTAAATATATTTTCCTTGGTCATTTTGAATAGTAACATTGGAAATGTTTGTTAATATCATAAAAGGGGAAATCATGTAATTAAAGGTAACAATAATAGTATATAATTACCCAAAAAATTGTATTAATAAATTTCTATGAGTTTTTTCCATCCTTAATAATCCATAGGTATAAATGGTATCAATTTTAACCCACATTGATGATATTAGGACATTTAATTTAATTTATTTAAATAAATTATAAATATATATCCCTAAAATTTTAATAACAAAATAATTTTAAATACATTATTATAAAATATTTAATTTTTATTATAATTACTAATTTTAAAGAAACTTTTATTTATTTATCATGGAAATTTATTTTATATATTATTAAATAAATAATTACCTTAATTTGATATATATTAATTATATCAAAATTATTTAATTGATGAAAAAATAAATAATATAGTTTTTATGGAAATAATAATAAACATTAAAATAAAAAAACAATTGAAAGAAATTATTTTTTGAGTATATATTGACTATAATTCTCAAAGAGTCGTGTTATTGACAATTTGGATCCTTATAGAATTTATTATGACTCTTATATTATTTAGTTTTTATTGATGTAAATGTTCTCGCAATCATAATTTCAGAAGTATATCATTTTAAATATTTTATTTAATAGAATATAGATTATACTACAAATATTATTTTGAATTATAGTAAATTTATTTTCATCATAATATTCTTTGTTTAATTTTTTTCAATAAATACCTATATTAAATAATTACACTATATTGATGTAGTGGTTATATTATAAATGGAGATACAAAATAAATATTACATAAAATATTAAAGTAAACAAAATTTGGGCAAATTAACATGTATACAGATTTTTTGATTACCTTGACATCCTTGGAAAATATTATAATAGTTTGGTATATGTTATTTTGTTATAATAATTATTTTAAAAAATAATGAATGAAATAGTGTAAAAATTTATATTACTCATTTTTATTGAAATAATGTTTTATGAAATTATTTTCAATTATTATAAAATACATTAATAAGTTTTCAAAGTAAGAGATATGGATGAAAACATAATAAAAATTAATCAAATTGATTAATTTATCTGATTTTGACTCATATTTATCTCGTATTTATATAATATCTATTGGGATACATTTTTCATTTAAAATTAATTTATATTAATTTACTATACAATGTAATTCATAAATCACTTCTCCCCTTATATCTAAAAGGGATCCACCATTATTCATTCATAACAATGTATTATATTTATATATTGTACAATACATTCCATAATACCCTCTTTTAATCCTTCCCTAGATTACAGATCTCAAGATATTTCCAAAATTAGAACCTTAATGGTATTATATTTTAATGGAAAAATAGTTTCTCATCGAAGAGGCATCACTCAGAACGAATTGTTTACAATATCATTATTTCTTATTTCCCTTATAAATATAGGGTACCTTTTAAATAAATAATATATATGAACGATTAATATAATAATTTTTTATTATTATCATTGAACTCCCATTATCCACATCCTTCCAATCAATTTTTAATCAAAAACGTCTCTGATATGTATTGTGGAGTACAACATATAAAATGTGATGTTATTATTTTTATCATTTATAATTTAATTAAATGGTAATAAAGTAAAATATATTAAATATATATGATAGATATTGTATAAAATTTATTTTGGATATTTTAATAGTTATATACATTTATATTGTTATGTCCTTTAAAAATTGGATAGAATCTCTATTGTTATGTATGACATATTGTATCTATGACCCGTGTTATTTATTTTTTATGAACATCATTTATATTTACTTTTTAATATAAATATAAATATATAATTAATATATATGATTTATAATTTTTTATAAAAACTATGTAAATTTTTGATCCACAATAAATGTACATGGACTGTAACTACCTATCCAAAATTCAAATGAAATTGATATAGGAATTTGACTGAAATGTCTATTTTTCGTAGAGTATTTTTAATAAATGTATGTTGAATTCTAATAAGTGGATCATTTATGAAATTACATGTATTTTCATAAATTATTTAATAATTTATCATTATTTAATTTTTACTATATCATTGGAAAGGATGATTTGGATGAAATTCAGTCCTTAGATAAGAGATTTTTGTTACAATATCTTTGTTTGTTAGCATTGTTAATAATAATATTTTAAATGATGAACTATTATAGTCTACTAATACGAAAAAAAAAAAGATAATTTAATTTTATTCAAATTATTTTTGAATATTTTATGTTATACATACATTTACCTTAGGTAAAGTAATTAAGAGACTAATATTATGTTTATATGGAATTACAACATAATTTTTATCTCATGTCAAAAATATCTGATCATCTATGTCCATGTTCTCAAAGAATATTTTCATTAATGTTATTTACTAACTCAAATGATTGTATAATTTTATTTTATAATTATTTAATTTATAATAATGATTTTAAATGCGATATTATTAAAAATTTATGAATTGTGAACATTGGATTTTTACAAAAATGTTAATAGAATATTTGTTGTAACGTACATGGTTTGAAAGAAATTTCATTCCATTATGACTGCTCATGGATTAAATTATTCAATTAGATGTTCCAAGTTAATTTTTTTTGTAAAATAGCCTCTATAGTATTTTAGATATATATATTTATATAAATGATGTGATTTCCAAGTGACATTTGTAATATCCAAAAGAAATATTCGATTTGACGTTTTAATGGAAATATAATCAATGGGGACATCCTCTGATATTACTATCACTTTTCTAAGTATATGATAAAATGAAAAGATGATTATTATTAAAAAATATTTTTATGATTACTATTTATATATATTTATAAAAACCATGTATTTTTAACAAGTTACTCTATGATAAAATTTATAAATTCTTATGTGTACCATTTTCTCCCCACTAGTTATGATATACAATGAATGCATTATGATAATGTAAAAAACATATGAATAGTTTATTATAATGTTATGTATGTTCCTAGAATTGTATATTCCTCTAATTCATTGGGCAATAATGTATATCTCATGAGATAGTAAGTACTAGAGTTGGGCCTGACCCCAGTTCAGTATGTAATTATGTCTTCTATGACTGTCGTATGAGTGTACCATGACTAATTATATGATTGAATAAAGAGTAAAACAAATATATAATGATTTTATTTATGATGATCCTCAAATATTGAAATAAATTTATAATAATATGTTTATTCCAAAAATACGGGACTTGTTATAGTGATATAATCTCACTGATTTGGCTCTTTTATTTAATTATGATTCATAATAGATGATCATCAAACCATTATTCCAGGACTAGTGATTTTGATCTATGATATGCAGGTAATGGGTTTCAATTGTTAATCTCATAGATCATAGTGACACCAAATGATCATATATTTATATATTTTAAATATTTTTGGATGAATGTTATTTATATTACATAGGTTCATTTTTTCATGCTGTAATTGTTTAATTCATTTGGTTACAAGGTACAAAAAATAATAATATAGATAAATAGCGTCAATGTTTCATAGAAATATCATCCAATTTAGTACACATAATAGAAATTCCCAACATAAAACCATTCTTTATAAAATGGGGAATGAAAATAAAATAGAGGGTGAGCTCAGATCCGTCATAAGGGTCAAAAAGAGAGGTACTTAAGAATAACAAAACATAATGGTATGAAAAAATTATCATAAAATTTGTAATCCATTTAATGTATATTAAAAATCATATTTTAGTGTCATATAATATTGATTGGAATATTAAATGATAGGAATCATACGAGAATCGATGAACATGATCCACGAGTGAATAATATTTGAATAGCTCATATATTTTTTGAATATTATATAAGCATATAATATCATATGTTTAATCTTTCCACTATGAAATCCATAAAATTATAGGTTTATGCTATCCACCCCTATAATTTCATTTCTCTAGGGATAAATCCACTTATTTATTCGTTAGTATGGGGTTAACAACTCTTGTACTCTATTTCTTGGGATTGTTGTAACAACCAATGGCCCCTATTTTCCAATCATGGACAAAGAACATGTGTACAATTTGAGTTCATAGAAAATTAATCATTATGAAATTCATTGGTGGGAGAAATAGGTCCAACCTATCACATAATTAAAATCATACACATGCGTTCCACATGATAATACAATATTCATTTTATCATAACCCAGGAAGTTAAAAGGGATTCATAAACATTTCATCATATCATAAGTTATTTAAAGGACACAAATATCCTAATTATTTCATCATTTTTTCATAATATATCCTATAATATGGGTTGGGTTTCCTAAAAATTTTATCATGGTATAACCCATTGAAGAGAATTAGCTTTTATAAACATCATTCCAATATAAAAAATTCATACATAAGAATAGTTAAAATCACATACATGGATAATATTTCCTATATGCAATAGGTATCCTCAATAGAAGAAATATTAGATGGAAAATTATTTGTAATTATTAACTGGGACATTTTAAGAGGAAGAAAAATTTTATTAAAAAATTACTTTTTAAATCATAAATAACTATGAAAATAATATTATTTTAAAATATAAGTGAATACTTATAATTGAATAAATAAATCCCATTAAAGAAACATATTGAGAGAATTATCTTCTATGCTTGCAAAAATAAATTCTAAAACAGAAATTACATTAATAATTTTTTTAACATTAAAATTATTTATATAAAAATATCCAAAATATTAAGTAGAAGATTTTCTTTAAAAACTAAATTGAAAATAGTATGGGTATTATGAGATCAATTATCAGCTATTCCAATGGAGAATATTGTTCACTTATTTCATGTTAAAAACAATTATACTATTCAAATGTTATATAAATTCCAAATGGTCATTATCTGTTTAAATGATTAGAAAATAAAATTTAGTAAATTTTTTTCAAATTAAAACAGCAGAAAAAAATTAAATCAATAAATCATTTAAAAAATAAAATAATATATTTGATATTTTTGTTGAAAATATTCATTTTGAAGAAAACAAAATAATGATCTAAGAGTTAAATAAATTCATGTTTTCTTATAAACCTTTTTGAAATTATCATTTGTACCATTAGGTGGTAAAATTTAATATTACACTAAAATTTCATGAATAAATAGTTAGCAAGATATTTTATTTTTTTAAGAGATAAGGATCAAGCTATTTTATCATCAAAAACATAATAATATACATTATTAATTAATGATGATATTAGAGCAGAAAATATTTACCACATTAGTAAACTTGATTTATATAATCCTTGAATGAGTGACATAAAATAAAACATAAAATATCATGAGGATGATTAAATTCATGATATTGTGTTTAATATATGATTTATATACAAATAATGAAATAATATACACTAATAACATAACGTATGACTCAATGAAAGATTATTTAAAAAATAACCCCGACCACATTTGTAGTCTTTTGATTTGTAAGCTCCAATAATAGACGAAATCAAATTAAAAATTAAATGTCATAAATATAAAGACAATTTTAATATAAATTTTGAAATTGGAATTATTTAAACAAAAAAAATTAAATGAATTTTGAATTTATATAAGCCTCCAAAAAATAAAATTCATACTGTAAATTCCATACGATAATTATTGACATTTTTCATCTTTGTCCAAACTTCCTCTACATCATGTTTTCTCATTTGGTTTTTTCCAAAATCCATCATTGGTTTTATTTAAGACGTTATTAATTCATATGAGATTATATAAAATATTTTTTTGAATTTTTATCTAGTGTTGGATGAAATAAAATTGTATGAAGGTGTGAAGAGGATATGAGAAGTGGTTTTTTTCAAGCGAGGTGAGTGGAAAATAAATAATTCAAAGTAATATATAATTATTTTCGTGCTTATTTAATGTAACTAGGCTCTAATAATATACCATTGTCAATGAAATAAGGGATAAATAAAATATATGGACAAAAAATGTGTTTTGGATAAGTTTATAATTATATTAAACCCTTATATATATTGTTTAAAATTTGGTAAAACCATTTTTATGATAACCACAATAATTATTTTTTAATTGGTTTATAAAAAAATTTCATCTTAAATTATTTCTAACATATTATATAATTTAATAAATTATAATAATAAATAATAAATAAATATTTATATATTCCATTTTCATATGAGGAAATTATAAATTTAAAATTATTATAAAAGGTGTGATGATAATGTGGGTGCTCAAATAGAAAATGATCAACAGTTTTCAATTTTTTAATTTGAAATATCTATATTAAATTGATTCAAATGAACTAAAAATGATAATTGAATCAAGATTTAATCAAATATTACATTAGAAACTACTTATGAGATAGTTTATCTTTATTAAGAAGTTAAAATAAAATATAGTTTTCAATTAATGTTCTATATTATTCACTATACCACAATAAGTGAAACCTTTCAGAAATATATAAAAACCTCTAGAAAATGTAATTATGAAATTATTATTTCCAATATTATTTTTATCTTACCGTATTAGTTTTATTAATGTGTTTAAATTTTATTTTATTAGATTCTATAAAATAATCAATAATCATGTATTGTGAGAATTTATTTTAAAAACATATAAAGTCATAAGATAAAATTAAGAACATTATAATCAGTATGTATTCATTATAATAATAAATAACAAATAATATTTTTAAATTAATTATAAGTATTTATATTTATAATTTTACTGACTATGTTATGATGTTATTGTTTAAATAACTGTATAAATAATATATCATTATTTTAATAGCCTATGTTGGGTGTATAAAAAGATACCCTAGTGTAGTTTCTAGAGAATGATTATCTTTTGTGATGCATGTAATGAAAATCTAACTTGGTGTTGTGTGTAATGAAACATATAGTGGATATTAAATTTATATGAAAAACTGAACAATATCCGGGTGAAATATTCAACACCATATAAAATGGATTTCACAATGAATTTAGTCATTGTGGTATCATCAACTAAGGATATATCTACCTCATTACATCTGTTGGTTTCAATGTAGCTTCCCAAGGACACTGGTTTCATGAAAAAACGTTGACATATTGAGTTATCTTCATTCATAGAGCATTCTCAATTAGATCTAGAATATCTATCACTCATTCTTCATTAAAAATATCATCATCCCTAGGTTTGAACTATGAGTTTAGTTTGTGTTATAGATCATGTATATTATTCCTCAATATTGTTACATAGAATGCATCATTATCCATATAGAGGACTAGTGCTTGATCCAAATGTTATGTTACTATCCCTTCATGATCATGTATTCTAATGGGAATAATGTTGTTATAACCCTTCCTTGCCAATATAACCCTCTTAGAAAAGTTTTCAATAAATCTATATAATGACACATTGGGTTATGCCTCCAGTAGGCCCTGGGTTGGAGACTACAACCAAGGGAATATAGATCAGATTATATGAAAGGCCTTACCCTTGTTTTGAAAAAAATATCTGGAGATGTGACAGATCAACAACAAAAAAACTCCAAGAAATATATGAATTAAATCCACAAATCACCATATATGCATGCATAAAAAATAACTAGTACATATATTGTAAAACTCCAAATTATTGTTCCCAAATGAAAAAAAATGTTCTCACTCCGAAACTATCCCAACGATCGATCTTGTAATTCGTAGAATGTTCCATATAATATTCCTAGAAAACTGAACATAGTATTATATACATAGGTTGAGAATATATGTATACTCAGTAGGAGACCAAAGTATATCATGCACATGTGAGGGTAATATATTAATTCCCCTATTAGAAAGAAACATATTGAAATAGAACCTAATAGGTATAATAAAAATTACAAACTCACTAAGGAATACTCACCAAATAATGCATTTCAAGTACTTTAATATTGTATGCATCTATGATATGGCACACCATAGAACTTCCTAGTGATTAGCCACTATTACATAATGGAAGACACCATTTTACTCTCACCTCTTCATAATGTACGACAAAAAACCCACCCACACAAAATTGGGTCTCACAAACCACATCACATCCCACCCATAGACACCGAGGCCTCACAAACCATACCAGATCCCGCCTACACATACTTGTTCCTCCCAAACCACATCACATCCCTCATGTAGAATCCTTGGCCACAAAACAAAACAACATCCTGAACATAGTAACCTAGGACTAACAACCATCTCATATCATGTGACACATGGGAATAAAAATCAAATATCTTGCCAAAAATACATAAGAAATTACAACTAATCTCACCATGAATACGCTTGGGAAACCACAATAAATCTAATACCAAAATGTACATGAGAAAAAAAACTCATATCATTCTGAGAAAAATTAGAAAACACAACCCATCATACTCACCTGGGCATCAAATATAAAAATAAACACAAGGATTCATTGGATAGCATCACATGGAAGATGGTGAAGGGAAGGGTGGGAGGCTAGCCATCGAACCTCTGACCATGGTGTATGGGAAAGAAACTGTCCCCCTTGATGATGGGGGGGATCGATTCGTAGTTCTCAACTAGGGTGCAGTGTGAATAAAAATAATTGGTAAATACAAGTATATAAATAAATGATTCAAAACTCTCATTACCAATATATGTGTTCTAAAGAAAACAACTAGATCACATGACTCCCAACATTATCGCTACCCTTAAATGCACAATAACACACACCAAGCCACAACCTCATTACAATTTCTATGAATCTTAATTAACCATTACCATGAATTTTCCTCAACTCATTTATTCACTATGTTAACCAATTCAGAACAGGAAGATTCAAAAAATTATTAATTAATTATATACTCAGTTATTACAAAACTATCCAGACAACTTCCAAGCACAAAAAAGGACAAGAATCACAACAACACATCACCACACAACCCAATCACAAATGCTCTACGAAAAAATTATAATCTATCTGAAAATTAGTGAATATCTCAATATAATAATCTTTTACATTTCCAAGACAATGTATCATCTATAAGTTCAACCATTTCACTATCCAAACTAACCTAAAACACACACCAAGGATTCATAGACATACCACAACCCATACCAGTGAATAGCCACCCATTTCCACATAGCCACATCACAATCCATATATCCTGCACTCCAAACCAATATTATCCCACACAAAAATTCCCCCATATAACATAGCATAAAACAATTCTAGATTTAACCAGTCATCATTTCATTTTTTCCCTTGTTAATTTAGGATCTATCATATAATTTTTGTAATTCTAGGGAATCATTTTGTTAGACATATACACCTGATTTAAAAATGCCCATATATAAGTGTTTAACAGGAATCATACAACATGATGATTATTTAGTGAAAAAAAAGGACTGACAACATTTACACTTTTCAGCATGGCATTTTAACTATATAGTTTAAAACATCACGATAACACCAATGCAATAAAAATTTGTGAATCATGTCCCAATACTGATTTCAATTCATTAAACTAGTTCATATATTTGATTTGTGTGGAGAAACTATAACTTATTGTAAAAAAAATATATCCCTCCCACATGATGCACAATCAAGGATAAATGATGGAAATACCAACTTGAAGAGGTTTCACAGTTCTTCTTATAGAAATAGGTTTTTCAATAGTCCTCGGATTTCCTCTCTCATGAGGTTAGTATCCACCCAAGGATGATGTGACACTACCACACTGATCAAAAATCTATGATGATCTCTATAGAATAATTGAAGAATTTATATCATCTCATGGAAATAATAATAGCAGGAAAATATGAAACCTAATAGAAATCATTGAAATAGAGGTTGAACACAGCTCAGATCAAAGATTGATCGCAATAAAATGTCAATGGAAGCAGATAATCAATTCACATCTCTGGTATTTAAAAAATATTTATGAAGGGAGAAGATGGTGGAATGGGATTATAGAGACTCCAGAAACCAAGGGTTTTTTGAAAACCTGAGTGAATGGATGGTTTTATAACATGACAGTATAAGGGGATTACATGATGTAAAATTCCCTTTCACATCACGTAATACCTCGAGGTATGATTATCCCTGAAAACCCATAACCTTATTACTTATTTTAGTTTTTTTGAACATGAATCATTTCACATTGTGAGGCAACTTGGAAAATCATGCAAGACAAGATTCACACCATAAAATCTTCCTACACAACATGTAAACCCTACAACCACTTTTCTGCACCACTAAATCCTAAAAAACTCCCAAAATCTCCATCGATCATTTCCTACAGCAGAAACTAGAAAATATTTTGACCAGGGAAGAACCATTACCTCATATACCTATCAAATTATTCTCTCCCTTGAAAATACAAACCATTACCAAAAGTAATAAGGGTATTAAAACCCACCCCACGAGAAACTTCCCATGTATCTTTATTTACAAGAAACACTACTAATAACAAAACACATTAACATTCTATTCAAACCTACCCTATGTGGTACAAAATCCTGAGTGAGAACCCCCATATACAAGAAGACCTCTTTTGGAATTAGAAACTATATCATATCATGTAATGGAAAACATACACAAAACATACCACTCAATCACAACAACTACAATGTACGAATATCCAAATAATGGAATTCTATCAACCATGTCAAAATGGAATATTCTCAAAGTGGAACTAACTCCTCTGTATGGTTTAAATCACATCCAAATTAATGTCTCTATATTAGGATCCAGGTCCTCCCGATTCCACATGTGAGATCATAATCTCACAGTTTACGACACATAACAGTACCATTTTTATATAGCTTATCTCTTATAAAACAAGTTTCAAGAATTACACAATAAAAAAATTAGGAAAAATGAAAAACAACTATAGGTAAATGCAATAAATTTGCATATCTAAATCCCATATAATATCCTCCTAGACACCATACCCCACGACACACTAACCAACATAATATATCATCCACTCATCACCTTCTCTTGATGATCCTGTATCTCCACTGGTGGCTCTATAAAAGTCATGTCAACCTTGATATCCTACTCTCTCCATTATATGAAACATGAGACATAATATAGATATTGAAAGTTCTATGAGACATGGAATACATCATGGATCCTCTCTAACTATTGTGGAAATGAAAAAAAAATCCACCACACAAAATTGTTCTAACACAACAGAGGGTTCAATGAAACTGGGGTGAATCTTACTCAATGTTCTACACCTCTAATTCCAACCTTGAGGGTGAACCATCGAGAACATGTGTTCCCCATCCAATAACTCTATTGGAATCCTCCTATGATTGACATGTTACTTCTTCAGGTCTAGTGATGTATTCATCCTATCATGAGTGATCTGAAATTTCTCTGATGTATTTTGCATCACATTCAGACCAAGAAATGTTTTCTCCCCAACCCTCATCTATCAAAATGGAGAACATAATGTTCATCCATATAGCCCCTCAATTAATGAAATTACTATGGATTCGAAATAACTATTATTATTAGAAAACTCCATAAAAGGATATCTTCATACCCATGATCCACTAATGTTCATGTTGAATTCCCATAACATATCTCCATACATCCAGATAACAAACTCTATCAGCCCTGTTGTCTTAGAGTGGAAAGCAATGATGAGATATTAATGGGTGAAAAATGGATAATGAAATACACTTCAAAATCGTTAAATAAACCACATATAATGATCTTATACAATGGTCCTTAGAAATCCCATCAATTACACTATGTTACCCACACAACTCTATACCAATGAATCTACTAAACATGACATCTTAATTGCTACGATGTGGGACTAGATCGTTAATTGATCCACTACCAATCAGATAAAATTGTAGCCTAACTAATGAATAGATAACCATATGATGAAATCCATTGATATTTCATCCAACAACCTCTCAATAAAATACAAGGGATATAATAAAAAACAGAGAACATTTTGCTTAGTTTTCACCTATTGCAAATCAAAGAACAATTCAACAAACTCTCCAACTACACATTTTATGCCGAGCCACTAATACTGAAACCTCATAAAAATATAAATAATAGGAAAATCATGGTGTTATAACTAATGGGGAGTTATAAACCTCATAAAAGGACACATCATAAATCACTACAAGTTTTAAAAAAATTGTGTGGAATAACATCGAGTTTTGACCATCATTTGACCATCCATCTAGAGTATCACCATTTCTAACATGATCGTGAGAGGAGTATTCCTCTGTGCCTTCCTACTGAAACTCCACCACTTTCTACATTATAGAATACTGCACATTCATCTGAAACAAACATCCTATAAATCTTTCTGCTCTTGAATGTAATTAAAAGGATGAAAACTCCTCTATCACCTTATAAGAATCTCCACACTCTCAAAAAAAACTCATTCTATGAATTACTATTCAACGAATCAGCCAAAACATTTCACTTTAGTATGATGTCAGAGATATCAATTGCATTATCCAAAATAAAATGTATCTATTTGTTGTCACTTTTTTAGATCCCGCTTGGAAAAGTAATACACAAAGCAATTGAGATCTATAAAGACCACAAAGAGCTGTCTAATTAGGTAATTTCACCACAACATCAGCACAAAAAGAGGTTCTTTAAAATCCATATTGTGGGTGGAATAGTTATGTTAATGGGGAAAAAACTCCCAAGTCTGATAAAGTTTTACTACTCATAGACACATCAAAATGCATCCAAATCCAAGACCAGAAGCATCACATAAAACATTAAACAAAAACCCTTCCACTGGATTCCAGAGAAGTAGAGCACTAACCAAATTCATATTCAGGTAGTCGAACACTGCCCAGTGCAAATCACTCCACAAAAAGTCTTGATCAATCCAAGTGAGAGACATTAATGAAGCTAAAGTGAAGCAAATAGATGAGAAAAATTGTGTATAAACCATCGATAATAGATCGGGACACCATGAAAACTATCAATGTTTTTCACATTATTTGGTGATTTTGATGAAACAATAGCTTCAACTATCAATGGATATACTTCCACAATTAATTATGACACCACATGCCCTTGGAAATGCTCCTATAATGTCCATATTATACACATGGAAATCATTCCATAAATATGCTGGCATCAAAGAACCTACAAGAGAGTCGTATGATGATAGATATATTCCTACTGTCATAATGAGTAAATCAAGATGTCATCAATGAACATACTGACAATCTAGTCCAATAACTCATTAGATATTGGGTTCATAATCCCCATTCCCAAGGCATGTGTAGTTATAGCACTGAATGACAAGACTACAAACTCAATGTGCCCATACCTGCATATGAAACAAGTCTCAAGGATATCTCACTCCTTAACAATCAACATCTTATATTGAGAACGTAGATCGATAATATAAAACCAATGTTCCCCCTTCAACCTCAAATCCTTCAAAATGTCATCTATCTATGGAAGAGGGTAATTTTTCTTCACCGTCACATGGTCCAGGCTCTGATAGGTTATGCAGAACCTCAAAACACAATCTACCTTCTCTATAAACATCATTAGAGTAGGCCCTCGTGATACATTTATCTAGGAAAATACCTTATTCATGATATCATCTATCTAAATATTAAACCATGATACCATAAAAGGTTCATTTCGACAAGAATCCATCAAAATTGGATAATCAATATGCTATTAGTCTATGAAAAACATTACCTCACGTTGAGGGTGTAGCTTAATAACATCATTTGGGAAAACATTTGTGACCTATCCAATGACTATTAGAACCACTACCATTTCAACTTACACTGATTCTTTCGAGAGGCTAGACAATAATGAGACATGGGGCACTACAAAATGACTATCCACCTAACTACGTCGCTCACCATTGAAATCCCAAAAATGATCATCCACATCTGAAAACACAACAATCATCAAGAATTATCTGATAATATAATTCACATAATATGACCAGTCGATGATGAAAATGGAATATTACGGTTACATATATAGAAATAAGATATCTCCATGGGAGAAATGTGGACCCACGACATTACTACACCCTCGACACACATCAGAAAAGATGGAATAGCCTTAGGCTGGTGTAATCAACACATTGGGCATATGATCCCTCTCTATTTGTAGTCCCAATGAATGGGCTAGAGCTATTTCAACAAAGGAGTGAAAATATCATAAAACTAAAAAGGAATAAAAATGAGTACTATATTTGATTCCACTCTAATGATATTAGGAACTACTAGAACTGTTGCCTCCACCACATCCAACTGACAATGCTCAGTTCCACTGCCCCTCTACTAGAAACCTCTTCCATGACCATGAAAAGGTTGAGGACCTTGAGGAACATCATTCGATTTGACCTTACCTTCTATGGCTCTCCTCGGTGGAGCATGATCATACATTTCCTATAGTTTAAATGGGATTGTTGGAAAATATTGCTACGGATGGAACTTAACATGTCCACATACACAATATTGAGTATGAAAAGACATTTTACCACGATTCTGAAGATTCCTCTGATCCGAAAAAAGAAAAGAAAACATATATCTCATGATTACAAGAAAGGATTGATGTCTAGATTGTCAAAAAGGAACCTACTGAGGTTGAATCCCTACCATTTGAAGCAACGAAGGTACTGGATCCTGAAACCATCCACTGGTAACCCTTCCTCTCTAAGAAACCTATTTTCTCCCCACTCAAGGTAACCCTCTTCGTGATTGAATATTCTTGATTACATCGGCATTTTTTCGACCTCCAGATCTGTTGGAAAAGTAAAAGGAGTAACAAAATATTGGATTGAAGGATGATGTGCCTCTTTAAGATGTATCACATGAGACTCCTCATCCAAAAAGCAATATAGTCCAAAACATATGAGTCCAATAAAATTGATCCCTATATCTCATACTAACATAATCATATACTAAAAGTCATGTAAATACCACCTCTTATCATCCTTGATGATTGATGGTTGAAATTACATTAAGAACTCTTTCCTAATGTCCCAATGAAACATCATCTTCCATCATCTCCAACAAATAATGGATCCACCAGTGACAGATTGTTCCTCACATTTAACTCACTGTCAAAGGGACCTAGTAATACATCGAGGCCCAAACCAAAATGAAGGCGATCAGAAGCTCCCCAATCCATATATATTTCATTATGTCCAAAACATCGCCTTCATTCATTCTCAATTACTATAGCTTGAAATCAAGAAACATCCTCTACCACTTATCATCCTTCTCAATTAGATCATCTATCTTTGAATGAACTAGATCATCCTTTTATACCTCAATTTCTTTGTACAAAAAAGGATGACGACTATGAGCCATAGCTAAATACACATTCAAATATTTTCTAAGATTGAGTAGTATAGAATTATAGATTCATTTTTAAATATATTATCCATCATAAAGAATTCATATTAAAATAAGAACACACGTTATTTTTATGTATATACCCTGAGTTTCTACACTAAAAATTTTGTAGCTTCAATTTCACATTCATCAGGCTTTGAGTCCTTACATCCGATCAAGGGAGGCCCTAAAATCCTATCTCTCCATCAGTCATCCCAATCCTTTTTCAAACACCAAGATCACATGACACAGTTTCTCTACCCTCCCATTAAATACTCAATCTACCTAACTCCTAAATCCATATTATCTCTCGACAATCACCTATGATACCATTCTACCCTAATCCCCTCTCCATAAAGATAACCCTCTTGGGATGGTAGTGATGATTGGGGAAAAATTAACCGCCTCGAGTCATGCCTAGAGTAGGACCTAAGTTAGTGACTAAAACCAATGGTATACATGGAACATAATTTGGAAGTAATTGCCCTTTTATAAAATAACATTTTGAGATATGATGGATCGTCTACAAAAAAACTCCAACATATGTAAAATAAATCCAAAAAATACCCCACATACAAGCAAGAAATATAACAACTACATGTATAGTAAATGACAATGTAATGTACCCAAAAGTATGCTAACATTAGTGAAAAAACAACTTTTAACTACACCTTCTTCACATCAGTTTTTAGGACTGTTGTGAATATCTATACAAATTGATTTGCCACACCAATTTTTAAATTAATGATGTTAAAATCTATTTTTTATTCTTTAAATCAGATATATAATAATTGATGTGAAAAATCAATTTTCTGACCTTGTTCAAATCTATTATTTTAATACAGACATGAAAATATTTACAAACATTTATTAAATTTCCCAAGATTAGATTTGACTAATATTAGTGGTCAAATGGATGTATAGATCCAAATGTGCGCCCATAAAAAGTTTATCATCTATAAATAATGTCTTCGAGGAGCCTAACTTTGGACGACCATACATTTTGATCTATAACTTGGTTTGAGCTTTGATACCAGTAAAATAGAGTCTTGGGAGGTGAACTACATGTTTCAAAACATTTATTCACATAGGTTATTTAATATTTATGTGAATAAGTGATGATAAATGATTTTTCAGGACGATTATTATATAAAAGATATGAAAAATCCAAAATTAATTAATATCATTTCATGATGGTTATCATTAAAATGATGTGAATGATAATTTTTATATCCCTCCATACACGGTATTTCAATTTGTTTATAGTGTGACATATATATTTTAAATTTCCAACTAAAGTATTTAATACAATATTATCTTTTACCACCTCAATTATATTTCTTAATTATACAAATATTTTATTTTAACAAAAATTTATTTCAACCATCATATTTCCTCTAACAAGACTTTTTTTTATCATTAATGTGAATCAATTATTTCTTCTTTTTGTAATTTCCTAAAGGTATTTGAAATTATATTTCCATGATTTATTGTTTTTTGAATTTTTATCCTAATAAATATAACATCTAATGAATCATGTTTTATTGTAATTAAGAATTATTCTTGGTACTATCATATAATTAAAAATCAGCCTTGAGATTACAAAATTATTTTTAAGATGGAGATTTGTTTGGCTCAATTACCTTTCCTCAGAAAAATAGCTCAAAATTTTGACAGTCATTATATTTGAACTGTGATCCATCTGAGCTCTAAAACCTATAAAATCGAAGAATGTGAAGTTTTCTTCAAGATTATAAACAAATATACATCATTTTATAAATAAACAACAATAAAATGACCTTTAATGATTGGTATTTATAAACTATCCTAAAATTCGACTTTTAAAATCATTTATATAAAACACGATGTTAACAATAAATATTTTTTTTAACATCAATTGTTTTAAAATCTATGTTAGAAAATGTATTTATAATCTCACTCAAAACGACATAACCTCAAAATAGATATTAAAAAGCTAAAAAATAATGTCAAAATGTTTTATTGTAATTTTTTAATGAAGATAATTGTTAAATATACCAATTATTGAGCTAGAAATTCTAATCATGGTCCACATCATTCCCCTGGATACCTAAAATATGTTTTATATATGTATGGTGAGAATATAGGTATACTAAACAGGGAATTATGTAATGGAAAAAAAATAAATAATGGAGTATAAAATCTTTTTCATGCCTTTATCATGATATTCAAAGTGCTGAGGATAATCTCCTGCAGTGTCAAAGTCTCAATGAAGGTCAGGATTTGATGTCGAGGGAGGATTTGCTGGCTCTTACTAAATATAAAGAGCTCCTGGATTTAAAGGAAAGCCTTTTCCCGGTGTCAATATAATGTTAGGTCGCTAAATGATGGAGATAGAAAAACAAGATTTTTTCATTGTTTGCACAACGAAAATAAGGTGATGCGTGGAATGAACTCTCTTATGGTTGATGGAGTTCTCTTTAATTCTTAATGTGATATTTCTGGTGCTTCTTGCAGATATTTTGAAAAGCTTTACACTGATTCAGGGTCTGAAAATTCTTATAAAATGTTTGGAAATATTTATCCTTTGGTTGGGTCTTCTCAAAATGAAATGCTCATTAACATACCCTCAGAGGTGGAAATCCGAAAGGCGGTGTTTTCTATGAATGCTGATAGTTTGGTTGGGCCAGATGGTTTCTCCAATATGTTCTTTATGGGTTATTGGGATATTATTCACACAGAGATTATTAATGCTATTAGAGATTTCTTTTATCATTATTTCTTTCCCTTTGTTGTTAATGCTAGATTTATTTCTATGATTCCAACGAAAGTGAATGCTCTTGATGCTCAGGATTGTAGACCTATGGAAATAGGGAATACTATTCCAAAAGTTATCTGCAATGTTTTGGAGAATTGATTGGGGAGCATTTCTAAGGATTTTTTTCCACCAATCAATTTGGATTTGTTCTTGGGAGGAACATTCAAAACTATTTGTATACGGCTTCTGAATGTGTTAATGTTATGAGAAAAATGGTGAAGTGTGGGAATACAGCTCTGAAAGTTGAAAATTTTAAGGCTTTTGATACAATGAAGTGGAGTTTCATTTTTGCGGTGTTAAGAATGCATGGATTTTCCAATTAATGCATCAATTTGATTGGCTACATTCTTAAGATCTCTATGATTTCTGTTCTTGTTAATGGTTATCCTAAGTGTTTCATTCATTGTTCCAGGGGAGTGAGACAAGGAGATCATTTATCTGGTCTTCTTTCTTGTATTATTGAGGATTACTTGATCTGCTGTCTTTAGGATCTCGTGCATTCTATTTTGAGTCAACAAATATCTGTTGGAAGGGGTCTATTTGCTCCTTCACATTTATTTTATGCGGATGATATTTTGTGTTTGGAAAGGCTGATAGTGTCACTATCTGATACATTAAAGCGTCTTTTGGGCATTATGAGGATGTTTCTGGTCATGTTATCAGCAGGGAGAAATCCTTGGTGTTTTTTGGGAAAGGGGTGATTGTTTCAAAGCAAAACAGAGTTGCCTGAACGCATGGGGTAAAAAGGAATTCTCTTCCCTTAAACTATCTTGGAGTTCCAATTTTGTGGGGTGCTGTTAAAATATTTCATTTGGAAAATTTTTATCTCATGATTCTTAATCAACTTGCTACATGGAAAGGCATGACTATGTCTCAAGAAGGGTGTGTCGGTCATGTTAACTATGTGATCAATTCCATGTGTGTCTATGTTTTCTCCTTATATAGATGACCCAAATATCTTCTATGTTTTTACAAGAAGATGATTTGTAATTTTATTTGGAATGGTCTAATTTATGAAAGGAAGCTTTTGACAGTTTCCTGGAGTGATTGCATTAGGAATTTAGACATTGGTGGCATGGGACTTATGTAACTGAGGATATTTAATGAGTCTCTAATTAAAAAGTTTACTTGGTCTCTTTTGACCACCAATGATTTTTATCTGATGTTTCTGTGCAATAGAGTTGGATCCAAGTTGTTGAATGGGTATTCTATTTATGACCCTTCCTCGATATGGTCATTGTTGAAGCATGCTTATTTCTTCCATTCACAATCTTCTAAATGGGTAGTTTTTCAGAATTCAACTTTGAATTGCTAGAAGACTATTTGGTTATCATGTTCCATTGCTGAAGAGATTGAGATTCCTTCTACTTTGAAGGATATTTCTTTTAATGAATTTCATAATAATATTATGGATCTGGGGTTACATTCTGATCCTATGAAAATGGAGTTTGGAAGGTATCATTATTCTGCGATGGAAACTTTTATTTGGCTTCCAAGTCTTACTGTAACATTCAATACCAGAGAGGATTATAGAACCATGTGTGCTGAGCCTTTACTGGTTCCTTCTTGGCTGCTTATGTTTCATGTTTCTTTTATCCCACTGGCTCAATATTTTCTTATGTGGGGAATTTGGGAGTGCAGAATTCCATTGCAACTGATGCTACATTGTGCTGGGTTTTCTCTTGCACCTGTTTGCTTTAGTAGTCTTGCTGCTAATGAAACCGTTGATCATTTATTTATTACATGTCGATATTAATTTGATTTATGGAAGTTTTTGAGGGATGCCTTTGGAAGCCAGCTGAATTTGGAGAATTTTTGGCTAATTATGGATTCTATTCATCGAACTGATTGCAGCTCTCAGGTGAAACCTCTTCTTCTCTCTATAGTCTCAACGTTCATTTCCCTTATCTGGAAGGCCCACAATACTTTAGTTTTTTAGCAAAAAGATACACCGATTTATTTTGTTGTATGGGAGCTTCATATTAGTGTTCCTTCTACAACACGGGATCAGATTGGAATCTTGCGAAATGATGTTTCAAATATGGTTGTTTTGTGAAATTTAGGTGTTTCTAGAAGATATAAGAATCCGATTATGTTGAATCATATATGGTGGATCTATCGTATTTTAAGATGTCTGAAAGTTAATGTGGATGGGGCGGCATCAAGTTCACTAGGGCCTTCTAGCTATGGTTGAGGTTTTTGTACATATCGGGGCTTTGTTAAAGGCATATTTTACCATTTTTTAGGAAATGGATTGGTGATTGAGGTGGAATTATGGGCTATGATTAAGGCTATCTTGTATGCTTCTTTTCATGGCTGGATGACCTTGTGGATAGAATCTGACACACCTTTAGAGGTTGATATTCCTAGAAATCATTCACGTAATGTTCCCTAGAGAATTCTTTCTTCTTGGGATGATTATCTCCAACTTGTGGAGCAGATTTGTTTGGTTGTCACTCATGTTTATAGGAAGGAAAATTAGGTTGCTAATGTTTTGTCTAAGCATGATATAGAGGAGGTTTTCTCATTATGGTCCTTTATTTCACCAACCTTTTTCTCAGGTTTTGTTCATGCTGATGCGTGGGGTGATGTGTATACGTGCCTTTGTTGACCACATGATTCCCCTTGTTTGCTGCATATTTTTTATTTATTAATAAAAATTTTCTGGTAGTAGGTTTTATTTCTCCTGAGTCTTCTAAAAAAAAGTATAATAACCCTCCCAACATCACCAAGCCACGTTCCCCATACAAATAAAATCAGGTAATTTAATATAATTCACATTGATAATATGATACCCTATGCCACTTCTCACTATCTATATTATAATTCCTCGAAGGAAAAAATTCTTCGTTCCCCCACATATTCTGAAAATACAACACCACAACCTTCCCACTCACACTTACGACCCACAAACCACATCGTATCCTTCCAACAAAAAAAATTTCCCCATAACCACACCATATTCTTTCAACACACACCTAGAACACACAAACCACCCCACCCCCACCTGTATACACTTGAGCCACAAATCACACCACATCCCTCCTACAGACACCCATACCTCACGACCATATCTCATTCCAAAGACACATGGGAAATCACAACACCTACCATCCAAAAAACTGTTGATAATTTACAACACATTTTCTCCTAAAAACACATAGGAATAGACAACACATATCATCTCGAAAAAACCACGGAGATCACAAAACATCTCATTTCAAAAACACCTAATAAAACACAACTCTACTGCACACACCTATGCGTCACATATCACATCATTCTCAAATAATCATGGGTTATCACCTCCTAGAAAATGGTTCCAGGAATAGTTGGTGGTCATCCATCCATCCTTCCACCATGATGTTTGTTAAAGATACCCTCCACAATGATGATGGGATTTTCGAAACATAGTGCTTATCTCGGGTTGGTGAGTATAGAAATTATAAGGAAAATACAATTATATACATATATGATCCCAAAAACACAATCCCAATATATGGGTTCTAGGAAAAAAAATCAACCAAAATCTATCTTTCCATTTACATATATATTCACAACATGATTCATCAAGAAACAACCTATTTTAAATTTTCAACCAAATTAATTAACCATTATCATTTATTATTCACAACTAATTTATTCATACCTTAGACAGACCAACCCAAGCTAGTTCCAACCTTTATTGACAAATTATTTAATTATTTATTCCACTACTATTCGAGAATATACCAAACATAAAAAACAAGAAACATAAAAAGACATAAAAACATAGCCCGATCGAAGCCCCACTCTGAAAATCTTTTCATCGATTCCATAATAAACCAATATCTCAACCTAAGATTCCTTTACATGGCCAGTTTTTTGTATAATGTACAATATCATCCATGTCACTGACCAAACCAACACAAAACACTCACTCTCACTTCATAGTAGTACCACCTAACATACTAGAGCGAATCTACACATCACAACATAGAAACTTCACATTCCATTGTTCCCACATGCATAACATCATCTATCCCACAGAAAAAAATGCATTTCCACTTCATAGTCCATCTCTCTCACAAAAAATTCCACATTTATCACACACACAAAATCACCACACATACCTAATCATAACACTATTCAAGATTTAACCAGGAATCCCATATTTAGTGACACATGTTAATTCTAGGGATATCAATGAAAATGGTTAATCATGGGGGAAGTGTTTATTAGGTGAGGTTATGTGATTTAAAAAATTCTTATATAAAAGTATTTAATAGGAATTAACCCAAATGCAATGTGATTAATTTAAAACCAAGGAAGACTAATTGTCGTGATTTTCAGTGGGGTGTTTATCCAATATACATAACAAAATCAGAAGAAAATCAAGTCGATAAAAATGTGAATCAGTTCCCTTATCACATTCATTTCATTAACAAGGTCCTTACCATTGAATAGTGTGGGGAAATGGTGATCCTAAAAATGAAAAAATTATATCAATCACACATAAAGAAGAAACTAGTAAAAAAACCTACCCCAATGAATTTTCTATGTTCTTCATGTGGTAACCAATTGCGCAATGGTTATATGATTTCCTCTCATGTCATGTCTGTTTCCACTAGAGGATGTAACAACACCACCACAGTATTCAATGAAAAAAGGAAATCTCATTATATGAAGTGTTGAAAATATTTCATTTCATATAAATAAGTGTGGGATAAAAATAGAGACCCACACTAGAGAAATTGTTGAAATAGAAGAAAAACAAAACTCAGATATAAGAATTATATTTACATATTGACAAATGATTCTTGATGATAAATTCTTATAGAAGGATTTTCCAAAACACTGAATAAAGGATATCTGAGTCACATGGGATGAGAGAGTCTGCTACAACTATAGTTTTTTTGAAATACCAATGAGTTACAATGTTTTAATAATTAAATAATCAGATGATTACATGATATGTAATCCTATTTCACATCGTGTAATGATTGAGGTTTAGTTTTCATCAAAAATACCATCAACTTTTGATTTATTTTTGTATTCCAGACCCCAAAGAATTTAGGGTCGTCAATCAAATTTGATAAGATATTAAAACATGATTAATTTAATGAAATATATTTACATAGCTTGTAGTCCCTATAAAAACTATAATTCACCTATAACTCCTACATACACTAATGGATCCTCCCCTAAATATCCCCTATCCCAAAAAACATGCTTCGTAATGGAAAAGGGGGGACATCGAATATTATATATAGATATATGGATTATATTTCCATTCATTCGTCCAAAAATAATTTTTTTTAAATGAATTCTCGCCAAGTTATTATTCTATACCTCGTTGACGATTATCATCATTATATGTATATCAATATTTTGAATTCAATATTTAATGCGAAATGTATCTAACATTATATGCCATCTAATCTTCTTGACCAGGTAGCAATATATTCTATTCTTCAACATCATTCCAATAAATATAATGGTATTTAGAAAGAGAATATAAGTGATCGAGTGATGTGTATCGTTGCATATAAACATAGAAATAAGAATTTTATATCCCAAAACCATTGAAATACATTGAAAATAATTGTATCATATAATATAGTGTTTGAATTGTTCTATTAAACTGACCATAAATATAAGGTTGATTCATAGTGCTCAGTCTCATCAATATATCAATATCATACTGAATACTTCACCAAAACATTGAGTTGAACTTTGGATCCCGATAAGATACTATAGAGTATTGTACTCTATGAAACCTGACCAATTACGTAATGCATATCCAATAAAAAATATCCCAATATATATACTCTCAAAAATAGATAATGGGTTATTAATTCATATAATTATCTTATACAACCCATTTTTCATTATTCCCTTTATATTTTTTTAGTGTGATTAAAACCCAGGGTTTTTTCCACCAATTTTCGATCTACTTTTAAAAACTGTCCTACATTCATTTTATATACATATATCTATTATCCATGAAAAATGATGAATTTCTATGAATACATACATACTTAGAAATATATCTCATAATATTGTTCCATAATAAATAATCATTCATATAGGGATATAGTAGATTATATACCATTGTCTCCATTCATGTGTGGGTTGAAGAGCTGCAACCTTACAGACTCCTCGTGTTTTCGCCACGAATGTGATTTATCATTTTTAAAAAACTACATCAATAGATAAATATAAATTCTATGTTAAACAAAATTAAAACTAAATAAAATATAACATAAACCATATTAGATAACAATACCATTATTTATATATGGATAATAATTAATACCTCTTTAAAATAAAATGGTTATCCCTACATATATTCCTCCAAAAATATATATAATATTGACACACACTCATCAGGTAAAACAATGTGAGGTAAGTTAATGTCATTGAACTTATGATCAACCTAAATCATATGAACCCTTGATGAAATCCATTAATTAAATGTCAATATTTCAAGGATGAATATAATCATTCAGAAATAACATAATTGTTAGGTATTTCATGATTCATTATCTCCAAATACAATTGGTAAAATAATTCTACAACATATAACATGAATCATAATACATAATCACATTAATACATACACATCAATGATTGACATGGAATATTTTATTCTGGGTCTTCATGATAATTATTCGATGGGGGAATTGAGTTGTATAATGATTTTGATCCCCAAGCATGTGTCATTGATCTGCGAGACACATTTTCACTATTTTACCTTATTTTCACACAGATTACATATAACACTCCATTATATAATTTCATAGAGATTATTCTTCCCAACATGTTGATATGTTGGAAATCGAATCAGCATTCCTCTTTTTTCATTAAAAGAGGAAATTTCATAAAAGTTCTTCTGAATCATAATATACACCTTAGGAATATCATTGATGTTCATGTTTTAAAAAATTTATCATGATATATAATTAGGAATATAAACGTATCTACGTCTGTAGTCATTATTTAATTTAGTTTCTCATATTCGCAAAATTTTAAGTGGATTTAATGAATACAATAATCATTTTTGTTCCAACCATTTAATAATACAAAAAAATGGTTTGAGAAATAATTATCATAGTAGAAAAACCACATAACCATGAAAATAAAAAAATATATTTCAAATTATTATAATCTAATTTTAATAATATGAAACCATAGGCTTATCCTAGTTCATTCATAGACATCATCTGTTTAAATTATTTAGGTACTTTTATAAAGAGTTTCTCAAATTCCAAGTCATATCATCTTTGAGTTTCAAACAAGGTGTGAAGAAAATCCCATTATCATGCACTATATACTGATCTTTTCTAGTCAAACAGTCCATTATCAGAGTTATTACCCCTTTTTAACTATGTGGCTGAGCTACATCAAATTGAATAATACATAATAGGATGTAATTTCATTGAAAAAAACGGCATTATCTTATTCCAAAATTGTCGGACAATTTCCTAAACATTGACTCATCCTTTGGATTATCCATATATGTATACATATGGATATCACTAAAATATTTTTGTCTTATAATCCAATGGACATATAAACAAATCCTTTTAAAAAAACTATCGGAATATAGGTTTATCATTCATAGATATTACATCATATTATATGAATATCCGTTACATTACTCATTCTCACACCTGAGGTCTGTTATAGTTTTTTTACATTGGACCTATGTTCGATGTATTATAATCTATATAACAATTATAAATGTTTCCCAAGAATATCACCCCACATAGTACTATTTATTGAAAACCTCTATATATAAAATTTTAATAACATATGGAATGAAAATATAATAACGTGTTAGCTCAGATATTGTAGGGGTAAAATTGGTAAATACAAAAGCATCAAAATAGAATAAGTCAATGAGAAAATTATTATAGTATTTAAAAAACATTAATTAGATATTAAATATCTTATTATTGAGTAAAACCAAGAAAATTTAAATTTAATTAGGCATGAATGGAAAAGAAATAGAAGAACATTGGACATAATAGAATATCATTTTCAAAGAAAACATATTTATGGAATACCAATATTTTTTTAGAATAATATAACATGGATACTTACCAATAAATTATTAACATGTAAGGATTGGGATAATAACCCATGGTCCTTATTTGTGCATCTGAAAAATACACATGTACCTGCATCATATTTGGATAACCAATAGTGAACAAGATTCTTCAGGATTGGGATGCCAACTCATATAACCAAATTGTGCGATTTGGAATACCTAACATGTACCATTTGATCTCAGAGAACATTTATCATTTCACAATTTATTGGAGGACTATAGAGGTATAAAAAATCACATAATTAAAATTATACATATTTGTGCCACTAGATCATAAAAAATTAATTATATCATAACCCTTGATATTATATTATTTTCATAATCATTTATACGTAACATAACGTGTGTATAAGAAATAGCTTACTTTGTAATTTCATAATTGTTTAAATATTGATTGAAATCATGTTTTATAATAATTTTAACATGGTAAAACCCTTAGAAGTAAAACATATTTCATAAACATTATGACATCAAAAACCTAAGACAACAAATAGAAGTTTAATAATGATTTCTTTTTGTCATATCCTGAAAAATATATGGATAACACGAACAAATGTCTTCTTATATAAATATTTTGAATGATAAATATAGAGACCTATCCATAAATCTTACATAATATAGAATTAAATGAATAATTCACGTTGAGGATCTTTTCATGTTAAGAGTTTTACAGAGTTAGGCCATAAATATTATATTTCAAAATATTACAAGGTAGACACTTCTACTCAGTTTCCATTTTTTTAAAAAACATGAATTCTAAAAAAAGAGACATGTGTAGTTCCATGTTTTAGATGACATGAATTTTCTGTGATCCCATCCTTGACCCTATTCAACTTTATGCCCTATGAAAAACATTTCCAAACTTGGGATGAGCATAAAAATCTCATTAAGGGATACACTAAGAAATTAAACAGTTAGTTTTTCAAAACAACAAGTAAACCATGAATACTTTAACGTAAATAATAATTTTCACCTTTATGAAGTAGAAAATACTCTTCACTATATAAAAGATCATTACTTACCCTTTTGTAACACAAATATTACCATAAAACCCATATAAAGAACACATAACATATAAAGGTAACTTGGGACATAATCATACTTAAATGGAATAACCATACGGTTGATTTCCACAAATATCACTAAATGGAATAGCCATACGGACGACTTCCATACCCAATGAATTGGAGGTTATAACGTAACCACCCGTTATGGTATTCACGGCACCACCCGTCATTTGGTTTATCACATAACCACTCGTCAAATGTCCAAATACAAATATAAAATCATATCACATACAATAAATATAATGGAAAGGAAAAATATCCACATTTCAATCACAATATATCACTTAAATATATTGACATAACAAATCCATTTTCAAAACCATTTTAAATACCAAAAATATGTAAAAGTGTATAAGGTATTCATTTTATTTTTAAAAAAACATTACCGCTTGTTGAGGAAGCCAAATATCAAATAATACTCGTGGCGGCAGAAAATGTCATTGTCACCGCTTATATTTAAATAAACATTCCTTTTTAAAATTTAGTAAAATACATCATATAAAAATATTACCTTTGAAAATTCATTGTTTTTTATACAACTTATAAAAGAAATACATCTATTAAAACACAATATGCCTCAATGGAAAGAGATTGAGACGAAGTCCCTTACCTCGTGTCCGACTTGGCTCAATCATTCTTTAATCTCCTGAATAATAAACTAACGTTAATTTCTACTTGCCTAAGAAAAAATTTCAAGTTTATTATTCCTTTTATAACACATATTACCATGTTATAAACATTATTCAATCATTTAAGTTAATAACATTCATTTTGTCTATATTTGGTACATGAGTCTAAAATAGACTTCTTATAATTACATGTTGTTCATGTGGTCAATGTTTCATTATATAAATAATGATATTCATGATTTGGGTATCATATATATCATATATATCCATCATATACTTTTATTTATAATAGTACATAACATTTAGAGTTAAGAAATGAAATGCACCGTTCATTGAGATGGTAAGCCGTACGTACGCATGAACGCTCCTTTCATTTCTTTTTCTAATTTTAATTTAATTAAAACATAATGATACATAGGTATATTATAATTACAATATAATATAATATATAATATCATTAAATCTATCCTTTATACATCCCACATAAGGCATTAACGAATCAAATCACTTTGAGGGGTTGTAGTCCGCACTTCATCAAATGAGATTATCGTATTTACCCACTATAGAAACTATAATGGAATGCAATAAAAATTTAATTACATAAGCATAAGTAAATAATAAACATAATATATATCATATATAAATATAGTTCCATCATAATGGACACCATGGGAGGTGGTAAGATGTAATTGAACAATCACCGTTTCGTGAAGCCTTAGTTTGTCGTCCACAGAAACATTATGTTATTCATCCATGAGATGGAGGTCTGTGTAAGTGTAGTTCGAATACTTCTCATAAAAACATCCTACTATATTGAGGATACTGGTTTTGTAACAAAATAATGGAAATAAAACGACTTTAGGGTTTGGAGAAGTAAAATAAAAGAAAACAATTTAAGAGAAACTGTTACCTTAAATATGGTTAACTCCCCTTGGTTTGAACCAATGGACTTCTTGAAGTGCCTTCTGCCTATGTTAAGTCTTCTAAGAGGAGTATAGGTACGTTTAGAGCCTAATGAGAAGAGTCTGGAAAAGCAAAATGGCTTGAGATGTGGGAGGAATTGGTTATAAGTGGTCTCCTTTTATATGGGGGAGGGGGGGCTCTTTAGCGAAGTGTGAAACTATTATTTTATAATAAAATGATTTTCGGTTTCTAATGGTCCAAAAACCATTATAGAAGAAGATAAGATTATTAATGGTCGAAATAAAACCATCCAATTAGAATTGGAAATGTTTTGGATAATATTGTAATTATTATAATGTTATTTATTTAAATGATTTATTTCTGAGGTAAATACTGCTTCATGATTATGTCATAAATAATTTACTTTATTTGTTGTGTAAAAATTATAAAAGAAATAAAATGATATAGTAAATCATGATATCTTTCAAAATATTATTATAGTCAAAAATAGGACTTATATACCACCATATAAAAATTATTAACAAAAAGAATTTTGTTTATGTCATTTTGGCCTTTACTTCAAATTAAATAATCTAAATTGTAATTATCACTTCCAAGTAGATAAAATGGGTCCCAAAATAGACCCCAGGATGACCATGGTCTTTAATGACTCAACCAATAAGGATAGGACAAGTGTTAAGTTAATTTTGAATTATTATAATATTCTTTTAACCATTAATTACACTATTTAACTTTAACTGCGGTAAATAAAACTCAAAAGTTACTATTCACCAAAAATTATTTTCATCTTAATGAACCACGTTTTACTTTTTTTTAACAACCATGTATGTTGGATTTTCGAAATTCAATTTACAAAAGTGCTAAAATTTCATTTAATTGAAAAAAGTCAGTTTTTAACTACCACTAAGTGGTTTTACTATTCATCAAAAATTGAAGTTTTTTTGAAAAATACCAAAAAATCAGTCTAAGAATTATTTGATATTCTGAATTCAAAATTGATGTCTATTTTTCCAAATTCAAAATATATAAGTGGCATTCATTAATTTAAAAATTAATTCCCATTGTTAAAACAAATAGCATGTTTTTAAGAAACGATAATTATCAAAAGATTGATCCTTGTTTATGTCTAATTTCAAAGAGAAATTAATTACAATGACAAACATTGGATTTAATTATAAAATTATATTCTAGTTTATCTTTAAAACCAAAAAAACGATAATCTAACCATATAAATAAATTATATTAAAATGAACTTTTTTATTAAAATGCAATATTTTTCACAATTCATTAAAAAATGAACTTTATCATAAAAATACCAAAAAATTACACAAAGTAAAATTTGATGTCCCCAATATCAAAAGGATTTTATTTGGTAAATTATAATGTATTAAAGTGACCAAAACTTGATTTAAAAAGGGTTCTCCATTAAAAGGCGATAAATCGGCCTTTTAATGTAAATTATGCTAAAAATAAGATTCAATCATATTTTAAAACTATATATTTTTACTGGATAAATGTAAATACATTTAACAATCGTGTATATTAATATTGTAGTTAGTTTCATTCATTCCCACCAATTAAAACAGCTAGGAGGTAACTACCATTTAAAATAATAATATAATATTATTAGTGTGCAACGTAAGAATCCAAAGAAACTCGTTGCTGCATATTGGGTATGCTGTCGAACATACAAACCCTTTTAAAGTAAAATTAATATTTAATTCACAAATATTAATAAATATGAAATATGTATTATTCTTCATTTACCTGAGATGTTACATCATTCCCACATTTTGTAAATTCTATCCTCGCAATTTTTATTCACTTATCAATATAAGTGGTGGTATTAATTTCTCATAGCATTTTCAGATTCCCACATTGCCTCTTCAACCATATGGTTTCTTCACAAAACCTTTTCCTGGTGAATTACCTTATTTTGAAACACTTTCTCTCTAAGACTAGGAATCTGAATTGGTTGTTCTTCATAAGAGAGATTCTCTTCCAACTGAATTACCTCTGGGCTCAATACATGAGATGGATCTGACATATACTTTCTCAACATAGAAACATGAAAAACATTGTGTACCTGGGATAAAAATTGAGGTAAAGCCACTCTGTACCCAAATGATCCAACATTCTCTAGAATTTCATAAGGTCCAATGATCCTCAGACTCAACTTTCCCTTTTTACCAAAACACATCACACTTTTCCATGGAGAGACACTGAGAAAGACATGATCACCTACCTGAAAAGAAAGACCATTCTTCCGGTTATCGACATAACATTCATGTCTGCTCTGAGCTATTTTCATGTGCTTCTGAATCAAATGAACTTTCTCTGCAATCTCTTCTACCAAATCTGGTCCCATCAGCTTACTTTCACCTAATTCATCCTAGAATGATTGAGTTCGAGAATTTTTTCCATATAATTCCTCAAATGGAGACATCTGTATAATGGAATGAAAGCTGTTATTATAAGAAAATTATACCAAAGAAAGATGCTGGTCCCAACTTCCCTGATAATCCATCGAGCAAGCACGTAGCCTATACTCCAAGGTCTGAATTTTTTGTTCTGATTTCACATATGATTAAGGATGAAAAGATGTACTAAAATTTATTTCAGTACCCAATGACTTATAAAGGCCTTTCCAGAATTTATAAGTAAACCTAGGATCGCGATCAGATACAATGGATAGGGGAACTCCATGCAACCTAACTATATCTGTAACATACAACTGAGAAAGTTTATCTAGAGACCATGTATCTCTAATTGGAAGTAAATGAGTAGATTTAGTCAATCAGTCAACTATAACCCAAATTTCATTATTACCTCAAGATGTCTTTGGTAATCCCACAACAAAGTCCATGGATATATTTTCCCATTTCCACCCTGGCACTGGTAAAGACTAGAGAATTCCTTTCGATAACTGTCACTCTTCCTTAACCTAATGACAAGTCAAACACTTAATAGTAAAATAAGCAATATCTTTTTTCATTCCAACCAACCAGTAATATTCCCGATGATCTATGTACATCTGTGTAATTTCATGATGAACAGAAAATAGAGGACTATGAGCTTTACATAACAACTCATTCTTCAACTGTGAATCACAAAGCACACATAATCTCTTTCCAAATCTCAACAACCATCATTATCAACGTTAAAATTAGGTAACTTACCCTTCTGAACCAAATCTACCTTTTTATGCAACTCATTGCCTTTTTTATGTGCTTGATTTATTATGTATGATAGAGATGACTTCACTGACACCTGAAACAAAACAGAATAATTTTCTGCACCAACAATTTATATGTCAAAATTCATCAAATCAAAAACCAAAGTATCTCGTTCCAAACATAGCATGTCTAATGAGACATTAATTTTTTGACTCAAAGCATCAATCACTTTATTTGATTTTCCCGGATGGTAATGGATCATGCATTCATAATCCTTGATTAATTCCAACCATCTCCTCTGTCTCATGTTCAATTATTTCTGAGTGAATATATACTTCAAACATTTGTGATCAGTATATATTTCACAGTTCACTCCATACAAATGATGCCTCCAAATTTTTAAATCAAAAACAACTTTTGATAATTCTAAATCATATGAAGGTTAATTTTACTCATTTGGTTTCAGCTGAATTGAATCATAAGCAATTATGTGATCATTTTTCATTAGGACACAACCAAGTCCTTTCAACAAAGCATCACTGTAGATAAAAAACTCACCATTTCTGGAAGGCAGTGCCAAAACTAGAGCATTCACCAATATTATTTTCAATTTCTGAAAATAATCATCACATTCTATTGTCCATATGAACTTAACACCTTTTCAAGTTAACATAATCATTGGACTAGATAACCATGAAAAATTTTCAAAAAACATTTTTTAATAACCTACCATACAAAGAAAACAACGGATCTCAGTTATATTTGTGGGTCATGTCTATTCTCCAACATCTTTTGTTTTAGCAGGACCAACAGATATGCCATTTTTTGTCACAATGTGACCAAGGAAAGAAATTTTTTGAAACCAAAAATCACACTTAATGAATTTACCATAAATTTTCATTGCTTTTATGGTTAGTAATATAACAATTAAATGAATTTCATGCTCCTCTTTACTTTTTTAATAAACGAAAATATCAACAATGAACACAACAACAAGATTATCCAAGAACTCAAGGAAACTTCTATTCATAAGATACATGAATACATCTGGCACATTGGTTAACCCAAAAGGCATAACTACAAATTAATAATGGACATATTTAGTATGAAACGCAGTCTTCAGAATATCTGCTTCCTTTAGTTTCAAATGATGGTACCCCGACCTCAAGTCAATCTTCAAAAAATACTGAGCTCCCTGGAGCTAATCTAAAAAAACATCGATACGTGGAAAATGATACTTATTCTTAATAGTGACGTTACTAAATTCTCTATAATGAATGAAAAGTCGCATTAAACCATTATTTTTTAACAAACAAGACAGGAACACCCCATGGTGACGTTCTAGGTCGAATGAAACCTTTATCTAATAACTCGTGCAATTGCTTCATTAACTCTAAAAGTTAAATTTGATCCATTTGATAAGGGGGTTTTTAAATTTGATTAGCATCAAGAACTAAGTCAACAGTAAATTCAACTTCCCGATAAGGTATAATACCAGGAAACTTATCAGGAAAAACATCAAGGTACTCATTTACCACTGGCACATCAGTAATCACAACACTTTCTTTATTTTCAACAATATGAGTAAGGTAACATTTATTTTCTTCTTTTACTAGTTTCTCACCTTCTTGATATGTTATCAAAAGAAAGGGTTCATTATTGTACAAAAACTGTAAATATTTCTGAAATGAAACCTATTTAGCTCTACAGTCAATCTTAGAATGAAAAATAGAAATCCAATCATTGCCCAAAATAACATCAAACTCAATTAGAGGTAAAACAATAAGGTTTGCAGGTAGATTCATTCATCACACAAGGATAAGAATAATCTTATGTTTTCTTTTTGTCTCAACATTTCCTCCAGGTGTTTTTACCATAAGTTCTGTATTCATATCTTGAGATGGAATTCCTAATTTACTAGAAAACTTCTTAGAAATTAAAGATTGTGTAGACCCTGAATCATATAACACATTGTCATAATTTTAATAAACAAAAAATTTACCTGATAGTACATCGTTTGATGGCCCAACATCTGATGAATTCATTGAAAAGGATTTCACCAGCCCTTTCTAATTATAGTCTGGCTGCTTTCCCTCAGTTGAGTTCTTCTCTAGACACTCATTTGCATAATGACCCATTTCATTACACTTAAAACATCTTATTGATTTCTTTTCATTCCCTGGTTGATTATCTTCCTTACAGTTACGAGAAATATGACCAGACATACCACACCAAAAAGCACTTTCCCGACTTTGATAAACATTCTTCTAGATGTTTTTACAACACTTCTCACAAGATGGATATTTTGTTTTCTTACCTCCAGGCTTCATTGATGAATTCATCCCCTTTGCCTGCCAACTTGACCTATTATTCTATTTTTTCTCAAAGAACACATGATCATCGACAAACTCCATTTTCACCTTCTCCGCACATCGAACAAGTTTTTCATAACTTTTGAACTCATGAGAGGATAATTCTCTTCGATATCATGGCTTTAGTCCTGAGTAAAATTGATTTATCTTACTATCATGATCTCAGATGAAATTTGGTGCATACATTGCCAGTCGAGTGAACATTTCTTCATAAGCAGCAACTAAGTCATCCTCCTGGCTCAATTCCTGGAAATGTTTTTCCATCCTATGACGAACAACCTTAAGAAAATATTTCTCAAGAAACAAACCATTGAATTAATCCAAATCAAGAACATCAATATCCTCACTATCCTTGATAATTTTCACCATCGACCACCACTGAGCAGCTTTACCTTCAATACGGTAAACAACAATACTATCCTTTTAATGTTTTAAACAACCCATGACATCAAAAATCATCTCCATTTCTTTAATCCACCCTTCAGCTAGCACATGGTTAGATGGTCCTCTGAATGATGGGGGATGTTGCCTTATGAAATGCTCCACTACTGACATATTCCCCTATGGTTTATCTGGCTAATCTCCAACAAGGATACCACCACCATTTATAGCCTGAGTCAAATGTTCCATCACTGCTACAAACAATTCAGTTCCTATTCTGACCATCTCAGGTTGCTGATTTAGAAGGCTTCCTTACTCCCGATGTCGTCCCAATATAGTTGCCCTGTTTCCTCCACGGAAAACCATTATGAACAGAGAAATATCTTAGGCGAAGAAACATTATAATATATAAATTCTATATGATATAAATATCAAGATAAATTACTTTATAGATATTAATTTAATAATAACGTAACTCCTAAAGTTGTCTAAACCGACCTTTGATACCAAATATAAGGACCCGACCTTAAACATTACATAATATTGAATTAAATGAATAATTCACATTGAAGATCTTTTTAGGATTAGAGTTTTAGAGATTTAGGCCATAACTATTACATTTCAAAATATTACAAGATAGTCACTTCTACTCAGTTTCCATGTTTTTACAAAACACGAATTCTTAAAAAATGATCATTTCTAGTTCCATGTTTTAGACGACATGACATTTCCTTGATCCCATACTTGACCCTATTCTACTTTATGTCCTATGAAAAATATTTCAAAACATGGGATGAGCATAAAAATCTCAGTAAGGGATACACAAAGAAATAAAATAGTTAGTTTTTTAAAACAGCAAGTAAACAATGAATATTTTAAGATAAGTAATACTCTTCACCTTTATGAAGTAGTAAGTACTCTTCACTGAATAATGGATCATTACATACCCATTTCTAACAAAAATATTACTATAAAACCCATATAATGAACACATAACATATAATGCTAACTTGGTACATAAACATACTTAAATAAAAGAACCATACGGTCGACTTCCACTCATATCACTAAATGGAATAGCCATACAGCCAACTTCCATTCCCAATGGATTGGAGGTTATAACGTAACCCCCCATCCTGGTATTCACGGCACCACCCGTCATTTGGTTTATCATGTAACCACCTGTCAAATGTCCAAGTACCGATATAAAATCATATCACATACAATAAATATAAAGAAAAGGAAACATTTCCATATTTCGATCACAATATATCACTTAAATATATTGGCATAACAAATCCATTTTCAAAACCATTTTCAATACCAAAAATACATAAAATAGTATAAGGTATTTATTTTATTTTTAAAAAAACATTACAGCTTATTGAGGAAGCCAAAGATCAAATAATACTCTCGGCCGAAGAAAAGGTCCTTGTCACCACTTACGTTTAAAGGAACATTTATTTTTGTCGATTAGTAAAATGATTCATAGAAAAATATTCCCTTTTAAAATTAAAAGGTGTTTATACAGCGTATAAAATAATGTCTTTTATTAAAACAAAATATGCCTCAGTGAAAAGGGATTGAGACGATGTCCCTTACCTTGTGTCTGACTTGACTCGATAGTTATTTAATCTCATGAATAATAAACTAAAGTTAATTTCTTATTGATTAAGAACCCTTTTCATGTTTATTATTCCTTTTATATTACATATTACCATGTTACAAACATTATGCAATCATTTATGTTAATAATGTTCGTTTTGTCGATATTTTGTACTTAAGTCAAAAATAGACTTCTTATAATTACATGTTGTTCATGAGGTCAATGTTTCATAATATCCAGAATGATATTCATGATTTAGGTAACATATATATCATATATATCCAGAATATACATGTATTTATTATTTTATATAACATTTAGAGGTAAGAAATGAAATGCACCGTTCATAGAGATGGTAAGCCGTACATACGCATGAACGCTACTTTCATTTATATTTATTATTTTAATGGAATTAAAACATAATTATACATAGTTATATTATAATTCTAGTATAATATCATATATAATATCATTAAATCTATGCTTTATACATCCCACATTGAGTATTAACGAATCAAATCACTTTGAGGGGCAGTAGTCTCCACTTCCTCAAATGAGATTATCGTATTTAACCACTATGGAAACCATAAAGGAATGACATAAAAAGGGAATTACAAAAGAATAAGAAGATAATAAACATAATCTATATCATATATAAATATAGTTCCATCATAATGGCAACCATGAGAGGTGGTAAGATGTAAATGAACAATCATAGTTTCGTGAGGCCTTAGTTTTCCATCCACAGAAACATTATGTTTTTCATCCATTAGATAGAGGTGTCTGTAAGTGTAGTGCGAATTATTCTCATAACAACATCCTAGTATATTGAGGATACTTCTTTTGTTAAAAATGAAAGTAAATAAAAATATTTAGGGGTTGGAGAAGTAAAATAAAAGAATACAATTTAAGAGAAACCATTAACTGTATTTTTTGTAACTCCCTTTGGATTGAACAAAAGGACTTCTTGAAGTGATTTCTGCATATGGTAAGTCTTATAAGTGGATTAGAGGTATGTTTAGAGCTTAATTGGGCAGAGGTTTGATGAGAAAAATGGCTTGAGAGGTCCGAGTAATTGGTTAGAAGTGGACTTATTTTATAAGGGGGAGGAGGGGCTCTTTATGAAAGTGCAAAATTATTATTTTATAATAAAATGATAATCGGTTTCTAATGGTCAAAAAATCATTATAGTCGAATATAAGATGAGTCAGGGTTGAAATAAAATCATCCAATCAGATTTGGACATGTTTTTGATAATATTTTAATCATTATAATCTTATTTATTTAAATGATTTATAAATGAGGTAAATACTACATCATTATTATGTCATAAATAATATATTTTATTTGTTGTATAAAAATTATAAAAAAAATACCACGATGTAGGAAATAATTTTAGAATTCAAAATAATATTTATAGTTGAAATTGGGTCTTATATAACACCATATAAAAATTATTTACTGAAATATTTTTGTTTATGTTATCTGTGCCTTTACATTAAATTAATTAATCTAAATTGTCATTATCACTTCCATGTGGAAAAAAGGGGCCCCAAAATAGACCCAAAGATTAATATAGTTGTTAATGACTCAACCAATATGTTTAGGACATGTTTTATGATAATTTTGAATTATTATAATATTCCTTTAATCTTGACTTACCATATTTAACTTTAACCGAGATAAATAAAAGTCAAAAGTTACTATTCAAAAAAATTATTTTCATCTTAATGAACATCATTTTACTTCTTGATTACAACCATGTATGTTGGATTTTTTAAATTCAATTCACAAAAGTGGTAGAATTTAATTTAAATGAAATAGTCTTTTTTTAACTACCACTAAGTGGTTTCACTATTTATCAAAAATTGAAGTTTTTCAGAAAAATACCATAAATTCAGCCTAAGTATTATTTAATATTCCGTATTCAAAATTTATGTCTATTTTTCCAAATTCGAAACATTTATTTTGCATTAATTATTTTAAAAATTACTTCCTGTTGTTAAAAAAATACCATGTTTTTAAGAAACAATAACTATCAAAAGAATGATACTTGTTTTTGTCTAATTTCAAAGTGAAATTATTTCGAATTACAAACATTGGATTAAATGGTAAAAATATATTTTAATTTCACTTTAAAACCAACTAAAATGATAATCTAACCAAATAAATAAATTATATTAAAAAGAACTTTTAAATTAAAATGCAATATTTTCACTATTCATTAAAAAAATGAACTTTATCATAAATATACCAAAAAATTACCCAATGTAAAATTTGATATCCCCAATATAAATAAGGATTTTATTTGGTCAATATTAATGTATTAAAGTTACCAAAACTAGATTTAAAAATGGTTCACCATTAAAAGGCGATAAATCGGCCTTTTAATGTAAATTATTCTTAAAATAAGATTCTTTCATATTTTAAACCTCTAACTTTTTATTGGATAAATTTAAATAAATTTAAAAATCATGAATAATAATATTTTAATTAGATTCATTCATTCCAACCAATTACAAAAGCTAGGAGTTAACTACCATTTAAAATAATAATATTATATTATTAGTGTGCAGCGTAAGATTCCAAAAAAACTCTTTCTTGTGTATCGGGAATGCTATCGAAAATAGAATCCCTTTTAAAGTAAAATTAATATTTAATTCAAAAATATTAATAAATATGTCATATGTATCATTCTTCATTTACTTCGGATGTTACAATAAAAGATAAAATTTCTTGAAGAAGACAACTTTTCATTTAATTTTTTTTATAAAAAAAATCAATTTCAAAAATCAATTCACTGAAAATTAATTTGATTAAAAATTATGTATTATTAAAAAATCATTGATAATATTCTATTATGGGAATATAGTTTCATAATTGTAAACATATAATTAATACATACCACACTTTCAATATCCTTACACTTGGAAATAATTTAATAAAAATATAAATATTTCATAAATATTAAGAAAATTCACGTAAAAAGTAACCCTAAAACACCTAAGGGGATCATGAAATCATTTACTGTTTAATACATTAGAAAATATTTCTAGTTAAAATAATTTGAAAAAAATATCTAATTTTATAATTATCTATAAAATCAAAAATGTGATTTATTTTTTAAATTAATTTAATATTTGTTTCAAATAAATATAACTCATAATACATAATGGGTATAAATTCCTTCATTTTACCGTTAATTTTTTTAAAAAAATTAGAGAACATGGTTTGTAAATAAAATAAATTATGGAGTATGGAGATAAATAAAATATGTTTTCATAAAATCATTATTCAATTATTATTATTACCATCTAGGGGGTAAATGGTACCAATATGCGAAAATGTAAAGAATAACATTAGAAAGGAAAAGTCATGAATGTATTGAGAGATATATTAGAATGTTTTTCATTATAAACATATTTATAACAAATCATGTCAAATGGGGAAATTTTAACATAAAATCATTAACATAATAGAAAATTTGAACTGTAAGCCCCATGAAAGAGTAACATAATTTGAAACATTAATTACCATGAGGATGAATATATTAAGGATATTAAATTTTAATAGTTTTTATATATAACATGATAATGAGTATACATTCATAAAATAAGGTGTCAGCAAATTATTTCAAATAGAGAGATACACACCTTATAATGTTAGTAATATTTTGAGTCATAATCCCCTATGAAAAATCAAATCAAATGAAATGATAAATATATGTAAAATAAGGAGATTCATTGTATAAAATGTTAAAGGGTAAGTATAGACCCCCAAAAAAATAAAATATTGGTGAATTTGATATGTATATAGAAATAAAAATGAGAATTTAATTGATATACCATATGTCTTGACGATCATCATACATGTTTAAACATCCCATTATATATGTTTCTTCTATGGGTTTCCACCAAAAAAAAAATTTGGTTCGATTTCATTCAAAACTATAACTTCTATTATCAGAGGTTTGTTTTTGGGAGAGGATAATGTTTGGGATTGGATGTATCAAATTTGTTGGAAGTTTTAAATAAGAGTAGAGAGGCTGTGACTTTTTATTTATGAGGTGAGAGGCACATTGGTAAATTTTTTAAAGAAAAATTTCCACCGATGTTTGTTTCAAATAACATGGATCCAATAATTGACCATTCTTAATACTAGAGGAAATAATGTTATTGTATTTTCTTCAAATGGGTGTCAGATATATTTTTAGTTATTCTCAACCGTTATATATTTAGATTCACCCATAATAAAATATTTTTTTCCAATACCTCGGTAAGTAAATTGTATTGTTTTTAATATTTAATTATGTTCAAATTATGATCAACTTATCTGATAATATAAATTAAGACGAATCAAATATATATAATAATTTCTTAAATTCAGTTCATAGAAGTGTCAAATTTATATAAAAAAATAATCCCATAAATGCGAGAAACATATGGTTTAATGAAATCTTTAAAATCTTACATTTTTTTCGATATTAAATTTGAATATTATTACAATGTCTTAAATTGGAGTATTGGATATATAAGTTATCTAATTTTACATTATAAAAAATATTTAAAAATTTATTTTTGAAAAAAATTGAAAATGATGTTTTCCATTAAGATCATATATGTTTCTTTATTCGCCAATATTTGATGCTTTTCAAAAAAATATAAAATTCAACCTCATGTAATTTTGACGCAAATATATCAAATTTTATTGTAAAATTTATTTTCTAAAATTTTTTATATATTATTTCAATTAATTTTCACAAAATGGAAGTGATATTTGTTAAAATAAAATTGTATTTTCGAAATATATAGAGGAATTACAAAAAAGTAATTGATTTTTAATTAATATTTTTTCATTAGATAAAATAATTTTAAATAAAATTTATAAATTATTTATTAGTATTAATCCCACTAATATTATATTCTAGATTTTTATAGTCTCATTTGAATAACTATATTTAATATATATCATAGTTTTACAAAAACAATGTGTCCTTTATAATGAAAGATAACCTAGTGTTTTATATAGTGGAAGATTAACATGGTACAACAGGTAAGGAAATATAAACATGGCGTTTCTTGTAACAAAAATTATATAATATATTAACTTTTAATGAAAAAAAATTCTTAAAATATGTGATGTCACATGTTATCATATTGAAACTCTCATATAATGTTTAATTGATTATTGATATCTCCTCTGTTTACACTTATTGAGCGTATGATACCACCAACCACTGTGGTTCATTTTTCATGGTTATAAATAATTATTTAAATTATGTTATATCTACGAAGGGTGATTCTTTTTAATAACATAGTGGAATATGATATAGATTTCATAATAACTAGTTGTTAAATTATCAATGTTTAAAAAGACACTAAACTTTTATGATTCAACCCAAGAATTTCATGTTATGTATTGAATATTTAAATACCAAGACGAAATATTTGAATATTAAAAATATTTGTCACAATATTAAAATCATTAATAAGATAAAATATTACAATAGAGTGTATATCATTGGATCCCCAAGGACATATATTATTAAAAAATTACTTATAATTACCAAATTTATTTATTTTATAGTTTTTGTTAGTTGGATTGATTAAATGGATTATTTTTTAGATATTTATTATTGATATGAATTTCATTAAATTTTTACATTGAATAGAGTTTAGTTCTTTTAGACATAAGAATGTAATGAAATGTTTAATGGACAAAAGAGAAGATGAGTAAATGATTCTACAATCACACTAACTTTGGGTGAAGAATGGGTTTTGATATAAATTAATGCATCAATGAATTGAAATGAGTCTGTTATTTTTTAGAAAGACCTGTTAGTTAATTTTACAGCTATCTAATTGATGTTTCATTAGAAAAATTACATGGATTATAATTTAAAATAGACATCATTCATTTTTACCTTGACCCATTAGAGTAATTACCATTATGGTGAATTATTTGGCGTAAATGTGAATAATAAAATATTGAAGAATATATTACCATAAAAAGATATAAATATTCTTCGTAGGTGATGGTTTGAACCGATAAATTATTTTTATGTTTAAATAAATTTCCTATAACATTTTTTTATTATTTTTAGGTATTCCTAAAACCCCTAATTTTTACCTCTCTTGGGTTTAGATTAATTTTAGGGAGGATATGGTGGAAACAAGAATGTTTTGGATGTTTTAAGGTAGGAGCATAGTTAGTATATTGTTGGTGAATGGTTTCCCAAACAATGTCCCCTATTTTAGAAAACATGAAAACTGAGTCAGTGCATACTAGATGGTTGGGAATAGTTTTGGAACTCTGCAACCTCTTAATAAATAATCATTAAACCCTTTTATAAATGATTCATTCCAAGCGAACAATTTGTTTAAATGAGGCCCCTCTGCAAATGAAACTCTCCCGATAGGTTTTTCCATAATCTAAACATTTATGGAAATTTTTTGAACAATACATTTATGTCTCTACAGGACCTCCTTCAACCCAACTCGTTTTACCTAATACATAGAGCTCCTAATTAGAAATATTTTCCCCTCTTATACCTCTCTGAAAGAAATTCGATGCCAAAGGTACTCTATCAGATCTTCACACAATTAGTTTCCAACTCCCGTTATTAATATCATGTGGTATCATTTTTTCTCTATATGGTTCCTGGAATACCCATGATGATTTCTGTATCACAAACCCACAGTTTTGAATCTAACCCTAATATTGATTCATATTAATTCACTTACATTGTTCTTCATTGGATTTTTCATTCACTTTTATTGTGATTCTATATCAGTTGATCCAGAGGTAGGTTTTTACATTAAGATTCCAAATATATTATAACTCCAAATTGTTTTTTTAAATTAAATTGACAAATTAAAATAAATATCAGGATTTTGATTAAAATTATTTCAAAATTTTTATTTATAACTATATTAAATTTAATATCTGTTTTTGGAAAATAATTTTCATCCTGAAATTGGAAAATTTCCAATTATATTGAATTGAAATGTGCTTATAGAAAAAAAAATTAAATTTTTTAATTTAATTTCAGGATTTGTTGGGAATTATTTTAATTATTTTTAGGAATTTAATTGTGTAAATTTTATCTAATTAAATTTTTTGAGAAACCACCCAATTATATAGAAATTGTGTTTTGTTTGGAAATTGCTATACTTTTTAAAACATAAATTCATGAATTTAATTTGTGATGTTGGATTCTAAAATTGAAGTAAATTGTTTTCAAATAGTTGTTTTGGAAAAAGGTTTGGATTTTATTTTCATATAAACCTTAGGGTATTATATTGTTGAAAAGTCATTTTTTTATTAAAAACCTGTAATGGTTTTAAAATTCAAATTTGACATAATTTAAATGGAGAATGGGATGAATTGTCTTTCAAGAAGTCTTGGAATAAATTTCCCACCATTATTTTTATATGAGAAACCAAATCCCATATGTAGTTATTTAGGTTATTGGGAACCTCTTTATGACTTGAAATGTTATAAAACATCATATCAACACATCACACACCTTAAGTGATGGTGAAGAGTCCCCTTTGACATAGGCCCACATGGTAGTATGTACATGCTATCTTTTTCACAACATTGGGTCTCTATAGGTAGGAACATTCATACAAAACTGTAATGTTACCATGTTTCTAACTTGTTTATTATTTTATTTGTGTACATTCCATTTATTTCACTTGTCTAGTGAAATTATATAATCTATTTTTCATTTACAGGATTATTTTAGCCACATGTTTAATGAGAAATTATTTTAAAAATGATCCATAAATAGTATTGTAATGATCATGGTTAAAATTGGTATTCAATTATTTGAATTGAATAGATTGATTTTTTAATGTATTAAAAAATATTAACTGTAAATACTGATTTGTTTAAATATTATTTTGAATTTACATAAACAATTTTTTAAATTGATGGTATTTATTTTGTTAATTTGATATTGGCATCTTGTTCTATAATATTTGAGTCAAATAATATAGGGATTAAAATCATATCCTAGTTATTCCATCAAGTGTTTATATATTATATCATGTCATCTTTCAGAAGGGGTAAATAATTTATAATATGTGGTTCTAACAATTGACTATTGACTTCGTGAGATTCATCCATTGAGTCATGGAATGTTTTTCTACTTTTCTAGTACGTTTATATATTTACCTTGGTATGTCATTCATACTTTATTTTTGGTACAATTATCACTTTGAATATTCATTTATATTAATATATACATTTATCTTTTACTTTTACATTGTAAATTGAAAAATTGTTCCCACATTCATTATTATATGATTACTCATACTAGACCTTGAACAATGGGGATCAAAAATTACATTTCGTATATGTCAGGAATGGCTCAATTATCGGGTTACTAGGGAACCCAATCATGTTCCAGAAAATCAAGTATCTGAGGTTCAAGTTGAACATCTCTTCTTGATGTAAATAATAATTTACGAAATCTTTTTAGGACATAGGAGGTAGTTGTGATATATTTCCGCTATAAATATCAACACAATGTACCTTATATCACTAGTTGTGTATATGTAAATAAATATTTTGGATTATATTTATTATTTTGGTTATTTTTATTTTGATAAATTGAACTCAATATATTGTATGTTATATCAGTTGGGATTAATTCTATTGTTTCTCTTTTTCAGAATAAATTTGATGAATTCCAGAATGTATTCCAATATTCAGTATCATCATGTATCTGAGATGACGTGCAATTTTGATGCAGACACAAGTACATAGAGAACCTTAGTGATCAAATCCTTTTATGGACACAAATCTAATTTAGGTGACTGTGTGCACTGTCTATGTTCTAGGACACAAATCACATCTAGTTCCATTTTAGGTTGACACTGTGGAACCCCAAATGGATGTTCACATAGATTTTATTAAAGAGATACATCGACATAATCCAAAATCATTCAACAAAAAATTTGATCCATAAGAGGGTGGGAAGTGTTTATGCAGAATGTATAACTTGTTTGCGTTTTTTGATAGACATGATGAATTCAATGTAAATTGTGCAAACTAGATGTTGGATGTACTGAGAAGTAGATAGTGGGGAACATTGAGAATGGTGATGAATTAGGAGTTCATATATTAACAATACTTAAATGTTCATTTCACCATTTATTTCTATCTAGAAACAATGTTGTTGGCCAAGTATATGGGGTTTTAAACTTTATCTGGATGACTTGATCATGAAAGAGTATCCAAACAATTTTACGGTTCATGGTCATTTCCCTCCTAATACTATAGAGATTTAGAAGATAGATTCTCGAAAGATTGAGTTCATAATTCTTCAAGGTATTTATTAGAAGAATTTATTGTTGAATAATACTTCTAATTATTATGTTCTAAATGGATCAATTATTGATGATATTGACCTACCTAGTACATCGGCATTATCAGGGGCTTCATTCACTCTCAGTGGATGCATGGTTTCCTTCATGTTACATAATAAAGATGTTGATTTTCATTTAATTTCTCGATAGTTTGGTAATTAAAGACCTCTTATAGTGCTTGGAATGGGTCCTTTGGTTTGTTAAAAGTATTGAAAGGTATGAAATTCAATGGAGGTTTTCACTAAAACTCCCATGAATTGTGGCTAATGTGGATGATTAGGGAACTAGAATTGATTCTGCCATATTTATTCCACTCCAAATACTATAATCATATCCTCATATCCGCATAAAATTTTACGGAAACTGATTAATCATTTTTAAATGGTTTAAGTCACAGACATATAGGGATATTACTCTTCACATAGTGGAAAACTCTCCAGAGGAAACCAATACATGTTAAGAGATCTTGAGAGTAACCACTAATATATCATGATCATTATTGGTTTCTCTATTTGATATGGGTGCATCTTATTTAGTACTTTTCATTCATACATATCTATTATCTTGTGTATTACATATTACTAAAGCCCTTGGTACAAAGAGATATAAGGGTCTACATAGCCCCCTAGTGTTTTCTCTCTATTAGATCTCGAGGCTTACATGTATTTTTCTTTTTCCTGACCAGAAACTAATTGATATAATATTTAGGATGTGTTGAATCATTTCCAATAAATACCATATTTATTATTGTCTTCGATTGGCCTCCTTTATTACACCTATTGAAGTGTGTTGTGTCATTCATGGAGAATAAGACCTAAGGATTAGTTGTGCCAAACACTCTTATTCAGGGTTGGGGAAAGTGATATCTATAATTCCCTTTTTATATGGAGCAGTAATATTTTATTTGTGATCTCCCTCCAATGTTTACCGATTTTCCTGACAGGTTTGTTTCTAATTTATGTAGTTTTTCACCGGTAATAAAGGATTAGGTTTTCATTGGATTGATTTTGGGTTATCAACCAGTTTCGATACCCTATTACAAGATGGAACAAGATAATCTAAAAGAGCTAAAGTCTATGTTGGATGATCTTATTAATAAATATTTATACAACTGAGTGTGTCAAATTGGGTACCAATAATTACCTATTCTTGAAAATCTAATGGTTCTATTTTCTTATGTGTTGATTATTGGAAGCTCAAACTAGTTAAGATAATGAAAAAATATTCATAACCATTTATTGATAGTATATTTAAACAGTTTTATGGAGAAAAGTGGTTATCTAAGAATGAACATCGATCATGATACTACTAGTTTAGGTTAAAATAATTTGACATTCAGAAAACAACCTTTCAAAATAGTTACGTACACTCTGAGTATCATTTCATCCCTTTAGTCCTAAAATATTCTCTTTTATATTTCAAGGATATAATTAAAATTATTTGAGATGTGTATTTTGATACTTTAAGGATAGTATTTATTGATTATTTCCATGTTAACTCCATGGATATTATTATTGGATTGTTAAGGACTTCTTAAAGTTTCCTTCTCGTATGACAACTCAAACTCATAATAGAGTAATGCTTTCTTGATATGAGAATTTTCATATTTTCTCCGTTGAGGTAATGTGAATTTTGAGGGTTGTACAGTACTAACACTCCCTCAGTCTTGGTAGGGCTGTGTTATCATATATGATGCATCAGTATCTAGATTTGGATTTATTATTATGAAAGGTGTTGAGGTAATTTATTATGGTTATTATCATCTTTTGACACATGAGAATACTTATTTAACCCAATTACTTGAAGATGTTGTTTTCAGTTACACATATATGATATAGTGGCTTGAGATTTATGGAGATGGTTTTACCTTGTTTTCTAAAAACAAGACCATTAGTTTTGTATTCTCTTATAATATTTTTAATCTACTCCATTGTAATTCACTATAATACCTAGATTCCTTATACATAAACATCCCTTATAACCTAGGGAAAGGTAATTTCATTTCAGATGCTTTGATCATGAATTATCTAACTGGGGTAGTCAAAGAATCATCAAAATATTGTAATTTAATGGATATCATTTCAAAATTTCATATTGTAGTTCAATAGAAATTGGATTATGTTCCATTGACTGATGTTAACTTTGAATACACTCTTCCAGAATTCATTATTCAATATTATAATTTTCTGTGATGAGTTCTATATCATTATATAGTCTCATTATAGTGAGGAGGAATTTTCGAAGTGTTTATTCTCCAGAGACTGAATTTTTCTCTATTAGAATCAATTTTTGTACCATTATGATTAGGGAATGATGGTAAATTGGATTAGTGTATTTACCATTGTTGTGTGAACCCATGAACAAAAAATATGATATACGAAATATGGTGGTAGTTCTAGTGGCCAGGTATGATATAGATAATTTCTAGGTTTGTCTCTTATTTTTATACAAGAAAACAGGATGGGGATGAGAATCAAAAACCATTTGGATTTCATCAGACACATTTAGAATCTACATGGATGTGGCATGAGACCCATATAAACACGGAGGTTGGGTTTCCACGTATCCATAAGAATAATAATTAAATATTTGTAATGATCATTCAGATGATGATATTATCTCACCTTATTCACATTCATGATATAGCCATAGTTGAGGAATTGGGAAATCACTATATGAGTGATATTGTTTGTTAGAATTAATTTCCCTCTATTATAGTCTATGATATGGAACCTTAGTTCACATATGAATTTTTTGGAGAGGAATTTTAGATGACCTAATATCTCATAAACATTTGAGTACAATATACCATCCACAGATAGATGTCCAGATAGATAGGGTTGTGAAAAATCTTTAAGATATGATCTGCACTTGTGTTCTTTACTTTTTTGGGGCTTGGGATGATCATTTGGGTATGGATGAGTTTTCTTATAAAAACAAATTATCATTTTGTGACCAAGATGTATTATTTTGAGGCATTTTATGGATCTCCTTGAAAATTAATGTTGTGTAGGTCAAACATTAGTGAATATTCTTTTGTTGGACCAAGCACGGTGAATTTGATGAAAAAATACACATTTTATGCATTAGAGAATTTTGACAGAATAGAGTAGATAAAAGTATTTTGATACACATTTTAATAGTTCATTAGTGTTTTATATTAGTGACTAAGTGTTCTGGAAATTTTCTCCCAGGTTGGGTAATTGATGGAATAGGAGGAAATGGAAATGTATTCGATGCTTTGTGGGTCCTATAAAGTTTACTGAATATATATATAATGTTACATTAAATTATATACAACCAATAATACTGAATTCAACAAATAATGAGTTTTAATTAACTCGACTCTGAAAGTATATATCTGATCCATTTCATATTCAGAGATTGAGTGATATTTATGTTGCACCAAATTTAATGGTGTCAGAATGGCCAGTCAAAATATGTTATTCTGAGTCATAGGTACTTCATGGGAGGATGATACTGTTGATTCATGTGATAGGGATGCACATTTTTTATTCTTATGAAGAATGGGAGAGGGGTTCTCTGATGAGAGAATAGTATCCTCATTTTTTGACATGGAAGACACATCATAGGTATTCAGGGAACATATATTATCAATTGTGGGGAGGTTATTAACAACCTATTCCTATTTTGGGTGTTCATAAACACCTAATTTTTACTTTCATTGAATTAGGATTCTTTTAAGGTAGATCTCTATGAGATAATGGATGTTTTTGATGTTTTGTCGATATATTATGGTTAGTTAACAATTGGTGTCGGGTCTCAGAAATCATGATCCCTCGCTGAGAATAAATCAAAACAAATGAAGTGGATACTGCACAGATGGTGCACATTTTGCAAATCATGGACCATTATAAGAAATAATCGATAATAAATTTTATAACTAGTGCAAGACTCGAACAAAATGTTTATAAATGGGGTTTATTGGCCAAGGAATATATGCATACAATTATTTACATAATCATAAATTTTATAAAAACATCAGTTGAAATATATTTAGATCCCCAACAGAGCTCCCAGGATTGATTTGTGGCCCCATATATCCCTCATGAATGTAATTCAATGCTAGATTAAAACCCTCAAAATCTTTTCATTCTTGGCTTCCTCGTCCTATTCTTATTCTCTCCAAATCTTTATTATTCTCTCAGGGGGTACATGAATACCCATGTAGATATTTTGATCTAAAACCTGATATTTTGAATATAAACCTATTTTTCATTTATAGATCCTCATTTTTTATTCTCCATTAAGATTTTCCATCCACATCATATGGATTCGTGGTCTATTGATAATTGGGTAGGTGTTTCTATTATGATGACCTATTTATATTAAACTTAAATTTCTATTTTTAATTCAATTATTGATTCAAATTAATTTTCATGATTTTCTTTATAATTAAATTAATTTTTTTATTAAAAACTACATTCCATTAAATAATGGTTTTTGGAAGGATTGTTTTCTAGAAAGAAACTAAAAAAACCTAAATTTATTTGAAATGGGGGGTGTTTTTGGAAACATGTGACATTTATATTGTTTAATTTACATTTTGGAATTGATGAAAATTCATTCAATTAAATTGTTGAATTTAATTGTTGATAATTGAAGAATTTAATTTGTGAAATTGATGTGAATTTATTTCAAATCCTTATTAATGAAAAATATATTAAAATAATTTTAATAGAAAACTAATTCTTTTATCTTCATAAAAAATGCATGTATTTTTAAATACCACTTCTATGTTCATATAAAAATGTGTAATATTTTATGGAATCAATAAGGAATGATTCTAACAGCCATATGGAATTGTTACCTTTCAATGATTTATTGTGTCTAAAGAGAAACCTCATAGTGATATTAACTAATTTTATTCTATAATGGGTAATGTATGTCACATAACCTTTGACATTTTTATTTCCCACATAACTTTTTGACATACCGATGACCGAGATAAAAACATTGAGATATATCTCATTATGAAATCACACAATTTGTATTATTTCAAATCCAATAAAATCATTCTAATTATAGAATTAATATTTAAATAATAAGTATGATTTTCATCTAATAATTCCTTATTCACGTATAGTATGTAAGGAACACATTCAAGGTTTTTTAACCCTATCATTACATCATGATCAAGGTTACACTCAAGATCATTTAAAATAATTTTTTACAGCTCTAATTTTCTTCTAAACCATTTTAAAATTCAACAAGATTTCATGATAAACTTATATTTGGTAAAGTGAAGATTTATATTATTTCTATATGATTTCTAGACCCATCCAATTAAATCCATAAATATTAGGTAATTTGGGATTTTCATCATGAATAACCTATTCTGATCATTATGATTCAATGCATCATCCACAATGTTCTCGTTTCGAGGGTGGTAATGTATCATGTACTCATAATAAATTGTCAACTCTAAACATCTTATGTGGTTCATGTTAATCTATTTTAATGTGAATATGTACGTCAATATTTTAGGATATATATATATACATACCAATTTTCTCCATAATGACAATGCATCCATGTCATTAATGATAAAATTACACTAGCTACCTCCAAATCATTTGTTTGGTAATGTTTTCATGATTTGTTAATTTTCATAAGGTATAAGCTATAACCATGTTATTATTCATAATAAAACCTCACAAAAAACTCATTTAGGAATCATTATAAAATTCAATAAATCCACCACTATTGCGTATTGTAATAAAATATTTTTTGACTAACCTTCTATTTTATTACTCAAAATTCCATCACATTATTTATTCAAGATAAACTATCTCCCTTATAAGATATCATTGTAAAAGTATAAAATAGTGATAAAATTTCAAATAAACCATCTATAATATCCAGCCAAACCATGAAAAAAAATGATCCGAGTCACTATGGTTTTGTTGGGAAAAATCAATAAAATATGTATTCATTTTAACTTCTGATATACCGTCTATTGGGATTATGTGTCCCAAAAATTAATCATTTTCATAAAACATTATATATTTTTAATTATTTTATATAGTTTCACCTTACACTTCTTCCTTATTAAATTTAATATGGGGTATTCAATCTCTAAATTACTCTTTTAATTTTTCATAGTATCATTTATAATGACTACAACTAACTAATCAATGTAATATCTAAAAAATTAATTAATTAAATCTATGAAATAAACATAGGTATTAGTATGAAGTAATGAAATAACTATATACTAATTACTTATATACCATATATGGAATTATATATTGGTTATATATTTCTTATTGAACCTCAAATGATGATATATATAAATAAGGTCATTTTTTGAAAGCTATTGAGATCTGTGACGCATATAAAATATTTCACCAATATGATAAATTGTATATCTATAATTAATTTCAATATTTATCAGCACTTGATATTATATATAGATTCCCATTGAACCATATTTCTATTTCACAAAATTAATAGGTTCAACCCAACATGACACACATTTTTAATGAATCTTGTATTAAATATTTCTTGGAGTTTTTTTTCAATAATTTTAACTCAAAATGAAATATTATATATGATGTATTTCAAATTGGGGTGGCTAATATATACGTTCTATTCAGATATAAACACCAATTTTATGTGGTGATAAATGAAAATTATTTTTTAAATACCTCAAAAAATTCCAAAACAATAAAAAAATCATCGATGTCGTCTTTCAGACAAACAATTTGAATTAATCCCCAATTGTGAATAAGAATTATGACCAAAAAAATTATTTATTAACCATCCAATGTTTAAAGTTTTGTTTAATTTATATAAAATAATAATTTGGTTTTTAATATCAAAATTAACTTCTGTTTCTATACAATCCATGTAGGATTTATTTGAAGTGATGAAATCCATTCCAACATTACATAAAAATCAACCAAAGGAATATTTTCAATATTTAATTGAAGACAATTTCCCCCCAACATTAACCATAGAATAATTTTATACATAATATGTGATCATCATAAAATTAGGGTTTTTTACATCAAATTACACATACAATCATTTTGGAGGAATCTTTATACAATTTGAAATTTTTATCATGAATGATTGGGTAGATCTACAGTCAAATCACATAATAATAGATATATAGTAGATAGTACTTGTACCTTTTATGATTTTGTTTTCTCACTCCTAATCAAAAATATTTATCATGTTATATTTCCATTTTTCCTTGGATTTATATTATACTAAAATTAATTGGATAATTAGTCCATGGTTCTACGAATTAGTTATCATAAAGACCATTTTGTCTTAAACTTGAAATACTAATGTGCTACAGTTGAATTCTGTTCATCTTTATCGATATTCCCATCACATAAAAAATTATTCTCATAATAATGACTCAATTTACTATTTAGCATCCCTTTCCCTCATATACAATATATTTTTCCTCATGTGACAATTTCCTCCATTATTCTTTACACTCAATGAATATAAAGTAAATCTCATCTTATTCTTTATTATGTGTCATTCAATTAGCTTTGATCATTATATTACATTTTATTTTTAAAAAATTATATTGATACATAAAACAAAAATCAATTTACACATTTTTTCATAGTGAAAATAACTTCATTAAAACAGATGTCAAATATGGATAATTCTCTTTAGATAATTATCTTTTAACCAATGTGTAATTGATTAAACATACAATAAATTTATATAATCAAACAATAATTTTACCTAGAATGCCTTGTATATTTTTCTCGTAGATATATTTGTAATCATCATACATTATCATTATCATTATGATCTCTTTATATGTATTCATATGGATAATAAAATGATATTAGTTATTGAAAATTAATTTATTTAACACATACAAAATCATTGAGTCGATTTCATATTATTTATTCATATTACTGATAAGAGTCTAAATTTTTTTCTCCTCACCTTATAAACCATATTGATGCAATTTTTTTGTTTCATTTCCTAATCACTAGTGAATTGAAAATATCTTTTTAAAGGTATTGAAATTTATTCCATAAACTAGTGGAATATAAGATACATTGAAAAAATGATAAAGATTCTTTGTGATGGATTCTGAAGATTGATTTCCCTCCTTTTTCATTTGGTTTTCTGACATGATTCATATCTTGAGAATATTGTGCAAGCATAGTAATTAAATTTCACATAACATATTCTATAACCTTTGGATTCTTAGTAGTATAATAATATCATTATCTATGGAAGTAATCATTAATATGGTTTATTCGACTTCCATCCACAGACTAAGAAAAAAATCATTGTGTAAGAAATAATAATTATCATGGGTAACCAAATAATCAAGAAAATCACATAAATATGTCTATATTATGACTTCGTCATTAATATATGGAAACACAGGATTATCCTTGGTTATTAATTGTAATATTTTATTTGAATCCATTTTTTATTGTTCTTGATGCGTATTTTATTTTCCAAGTAATATCCATAGGGTGTGTAAAACTAGGTGTTCTCAAGGACCCATTCCGGGAAATAGATACCAATCGAGTCTAGATCAATAAGAATATTTTATGGGTTTTCACACCTAAGAAAATATTTATTATACACACATCCACTAATAGTATCGTGATAGTAATTTATTTCTCAGAATCCAATTTCTCTATCTTTTGAAAATATTTGAGGACATTTTACATTACATGGAAATATAATTATACTTATCTATATTGTTCTACTTAGAGATCTCAATATGATATTTTTTTATTATATTCAAATGGTTAACTAAAAATATTATATGATACTGATAATAAAGTCCAATAATTTTCATCGATATAAATTAAAAAATTATATTTTTTTCATTGCATAAATACACTCTGATTGACCGTAATAGTGTAGGGAATTTGAAGACAAGGAATCATAAAAACTCATCTATAAGTGATCTAATTTATCTCCCATAGGGTTCTTCATAACATATCAGCCTTCATATACATAACATATATAATAAATATATTCATAACATATGGAAGAGAAAAATCATAAAGGGTTATCTCTGATGGTCATTATTGGAGAACAAGGTAGTTATGTAGAAATATATTGAAAATATTGGTATGAGAGAATGAGAATAACAATTGAAAACCATACCCTCTATATCAGTGATCAAAATATTGATTCATCATATAACATTTTGTAGCATATAACATAAGATTCATAAGGGATTCAAAGGAAATGTCTGATTAAATTAAAACATTGGCAGAAGATATGTAATATGTGTCATACACGTATTCATAGAAAGTAATTTTTTTATTAGTCCAAAATTACATCCTAGAACATAATTATAGAAAAATTCTATTAGGAATGTAGGTTCACTCCCCATTCATGTCCAGTATTATTAATAGATTTCAGTCCCCATTAAACTCATGTATATCTCATATGTTGTAAATATTTACCTAATACATTCGAGAGTGATATACATCCCACTCATCATATAATTAAGTAATATGTATGTGTATCATAAGATCATAAATGTTCTACAAATTATAATACATGAATTAAAATGTATATAATAAATATTTCATAAAACCATTACCTTTCTAAAATATATAGGTTTCAGAATCATTTCATTTTAGATAACCTATGAAATAAGGTTGGTTTTATAATCATTTTATCATTGTATAACCCATGGGACAGAATCATGTGTCATAAAAATCATGATGTAATAACAAAAACCATTAAATGAATGAATATGGATGGTGTACATGGATATTATTTAATATATTGAATAATGAACACAAATATATGTCGTCATTGATAAAAATTAATTTATAAATATATTTTAAATCATTTCATGATGAGAATATATATTATTATTTGAAAAATTCTCTTGAAAAATAAAACATATTAGAATCCCTCATAATTTTAAAATAACATAGAAAACATAGAATCTATTAATTGAATAAATTATTCAATTTGATGTCAAATAATTTTAGTCATCTCATACACATTAAAATGAAGGTTATGTTGACAATTATGGTAAAAAAATGAGAATTGTTTTGTAAAATGACATGAATATTCCATTTATAAATATATTTTAAAACATAAAACATAGGAATTAATTTATTTTTGAATATTTTGTATATTTATAAATCTTTTCCGAAATTGTTTTTCAAAAACAAGTATTTGAGTGAAAAACATTTCAAACCGAAGAGAAAAGTAAAGTTGTATTTTCTTAAATAAATATCTTAAGTGACAATGTTTAAAAATTATGTATTATTATATGAAGATAAAATTTACAAAAATTATTGAATAATATTGATGATAATTCATAATAGTTAGATTATGAGATTTAAACATTTCAAAATTTATTATAATCAAATTTGACAAATTATGAGATTGTAACATGAAATATACACCACATTGTTAAAAATGATTTATAATTCCCAAAATGGAATAACATATAATAAAACATGACATATAAATAAGATTAAAAATGTATCATATTACATTTCAAAGGGATATATATACTCACCATGTAATAATATATATTAAAAAATAGAATATACATCTCAATGATTGATAACTGAAAAAAATCCCCTCACTATTTATATTGACATCTGTGATACTCATTAAAAAATCAGGTATAAAAATTATATATATATAGTCAATCAATTATAGGATAATATTGGAATATATCATATCATGTATTATTTTCTTGGGATATTTTAGGAACCATTTATTAATAGCCCCATGTTGATGATACATGTTAGGAAATAACTGAATTGTTTTTTATAAATGTTTTCATATTTTATATTATTTATTATTGTACATTAATTTTTATTTCATCACACCCAAAATGATATATATAATATAAATATAAAATAAATTTTATATATATGTATTAGTAGTAATCCATAAAATATCGCGATAAAAATAAAATCCAATATTGATAAAAATCATTGGTGCTATATATGAATGAAATATGGTTTGTTTTTATTTTCATGTTAAAACAATGATTGTAAATGATAAATATATTTATCATAATTCTTTGATATTATTAATTTCATATATATTACATATTTCTATTAAAAATATCATTTATATATTCATAGTAAATTAGAAATTAATTATATCGATTCACAATGCTTTAGTAAGTATGTTGTACATGTGAATGATGTTATCGTATTCCCAAAAAATTGAAAAAATGAAGGTATATATTATGTAATTATTCCAAAATAACAAATACATCATATATATCATATATATCTTACATAGATATTATTTCCATCCTTATTCCCATCCTTGTGAGGTTGTAATGAAAATACAATAGACATCAGTTCCAGAGGTGGTATTCCACTGAAAAAAATGATGATATTGTAACCCATGAAAGATATGTGTTTGTGGTTGGTGCTCATAATTATACCATAATAAAATATATTTATTCAGAATATAATTATATTAATCTATAATAATGATATAAGAAATTAAATGGTTATGAGGAAGAAATAAAAAAAATTGTTTGTTGATAAACGTTTCATCTTCATCCGGTATCTTTTTTTGGTATGAATAAATGGATTTAAATGGATGGATTTATGGAAAACTTATGGTTTTTAGTTGGAGATAAGAGATTTAATATGTTAATTGGGTTGTATTTTTAGTCAAATGATATTTTACAGTCTAAAGAGAGGTGATGTATAATGACCCAACCTTAAACGCTACAGAATCCATCTATTTCAACTAGATTACTCATTATTAAATTCCAAAATAAATTTTTGGATTATATTATTAGAAATATATGACATAAATAATACATATCATCCCATAAGAATATATAGTGGGTACCATTAAAATAGTATCCATTTCTTCCAAAATATAAATTGTTTAAAACAAAAAATACAATATGATTTCTTTAAAAACACATCATAACATTTACCATTACTTCTATAATTCTCTTAAACATCCATATATCCTAATAGAAACATTTAAAAATACTTTATGAAAATTAATATCTCATTAAGGAATATAAAAATAATGAAATAAAACATTAGTCCATGAAAACATATAAGCATATTAAATCATTATCAAAAGTATATACATTCAACCATATATACTTACTTTACCGAATAATATATTTACATAAAAAATTATTGAACATATTTAACTCCATAAATGTATATGTTTTCATTACATACTTATATTTTAACCCTCGATGATACTTTATGATTTGTAACCATCATAACTACATTACAATATAACCCTCACGACTCCCATATGGTGTAACCATCACAGTTACACGTGGAGTAACCAATAACTGACGTTAAAATTACACAAACCCAATGAATTGGAGGGAGATATATGTCCAACAATTCATAATTAAAAATACTAAATAACCATAATGTAATTACAAAATAAAAAAATTTATAAATAAATTTCTTTTAAATTTTGTAAATTAGAATCTTAAAAGATGATCTTCAATGGAAAGTCCCTTTCAAATATCATATTATTAATGTGAAAAAATTACAATAATAAAATTAATATGTTTATAAATAGAAAATAAACATAATAAATCTAATATAAGTATCAGTTAAACACAAAAATACCATAGTACAATATAATTAATAATGTAGATGTTTAACCCATTTAATTGAAATTGGGTTTTGAATTCCCTTACATCGGGTTCATATAATATCAAATGTGATTAACCCTCTAATATCATGGTTAAAAGAGTGTTATTAATATATTATTGAAACATATTCATGTTTATAACAATATATATTATCATTTTATAACATATTTCCACCAATTCATTTTCAATATTTTGTTAATAACATTGTTTTTTGTGTGTGTTGTACAAGATTTCAATGATAGGTTCGTAAATGATTTTCATGTCAAAAGAAATTGAAAAGAAATAAGTGGAATTAAAAGGAAAAAATATGTTTCTATACTATAAATTGATTCCATAAATAATTTTTGATATATGGTATGAGGACGAATTATTGGACAAATCAGTAATAATTTTCGTATATCTCATTTTTTAGGTTCATTGATAATCATGGACTTTATTAATCATGTACCATTAATATAATATGTATATGATAATTACATAACATAAGAGATGTCATATCATAAAATTTAAATTCTATTTTAACCATTAAAATGGTTTTACAATCATATTTGAATGATGTAAAAGGAACTGAAGGCACATCATCCACGATGTTAGTAAATCGACACATCACAAAAAATGTTTTTTTATTTTAGAATAAGAGGATGAGAAGAGGAAGAACAGAGATAAATGTTTCCATAAACATGAAAACATACATCATATATATAATACTATAGAATTTATGATTCTTGAATATGGTAAGGATGATATTGTACAAGATAATAATTTATTTAAAAATATTGCATTAGAAAATAAAAGAGGATCGTTACCTCTTGATCTATTCTCTATTAGATCTCCATTAAAGTCATTTGTTTTTGCTTTTTCTTGAACTCATCAGGTACTAGTAATTGGTAAAATCCTTGGCAAGGGGTTTTTTCAAAAAAAAAATATTTCTCAATGCTTTAGAGGTATGAGGTGAAGAGGGGGTGAGGGTGGTATTTATAGTGAGTGAGAGGAGGGGTTTTGAATTATTTTAATCAGTAGTATAATAGTTTTTCTCCAGACTATGAATATAATTTTATTTAGGTGAAAGAAGTAATAAGTTCATATCAGTGTGAAACAATGGTGATTTACATCATCCAAGACACAATAATGAAGCAGAAAATATTTTTTTTGAATTTTTAAAAAATTATTGAATGTATCTATTCACAGAAAATAGTATTATTTCAGAAAAATCCCAGAAAACAATAACCAGTTTTTGAAATTTATAATTCGAATATGAATGTTATTTTATGTAAAAAAAATTTATATATGAGGAATAATTTTTTTAAAAAAAATTATCATTTTTTCAAAAAATAAAAATTTTAATACAATATCTAAATTTATATCACCATGAAAAATTAATCAAGATCTCATTATCATATAACCTCAAAGAAAATAAAATAATGATATTATTTATTACTCATAAGGGTCATATTGATATTATATTACTATTCATATGAGTTTTTTATTATTCCTAAAAAAGTTTGTACTATTTGACACTAAATAATGTATTTATGACAACCGTATATGTCTGTTTTTCTGAACTAAAAACACTAAAGCGGAAATATTTTGATTAAAAACTATTTTATAAGTACATATATAATTATAGTTTCATTATGTAAATATTCAGTGTTTCATTCATTTCAATTTATTTATGAAACAATGGGTTGTTACATTCTCCCTACGTTTTTGAATTGGAATCCTTGCATTTTTATTTACATATTAAATAAATGAGGGTTCCTTTCTCTTATCGCATATACAGATTCCAATGTTACTTCTTCAACCATGTGGTTTCTCCACAAAACCATTATCTCAAGGATTACCATACTCTGTAGTACATTTTCTTATCCATCAAAAATCCAAATAGGTTTCTCTTTATAAGATTGTTTCTCTTCTAGCTAAACTATATCAAGGTTCAAAACATGAGATGAATATGGAACATGAATTCTAACATAGTTACATGAAAAATAATGTGTACATGATATAAAATTTTAGGCAAAGCTATTTGGTTGGAAATCGATACAGGTTTTTATTGGATTTCATAAGGTCTAATGAACTATGGACTTATCTTACATTTATTACCAAAATACATAATACCTTTTCATTGTGAGATTCTATGAATAACCAGAGCACCTACCTAAAAAGAAAATTATTTCCACCTATATTTTACATAACATTTTGGCATTCTATGAGTTTTTCTAATTTGTGTGTGAATAATCTTCACTTTATTAGCCACTTCATCTAATAATTTTGGTCCCATCAACATCCTTTCCCTGACTACATCCCAAAAATATAGTGATGGACCCCACTTGACAAATAATCACTCAAAAGGTGTCATCTATACACTGGAATGAAACGAGTAATTAGAAAAATATTCCACTAAATAAATATACTAATCCTAAATCCCATGGTAATCCATTGAACAAGATCGAATATTAGCCTCCAATGTATGAATCGTCTATTTGGACTGGCCATCTAGAAGATTATGAAAAGTTGTACTAAAAACTTATTTTCATCCCAACGACTTCTGGAGGCCATTCGAAAAGTTAGAAGTTAACCTGGGATGACAGTCTGATAAAATGGAATTATTAAATCCATATAACATGAGAATCTAATTGATGTATAGATGAAAAATATTATCTAAATACTTATTGTATTGAATTGGATAGAAATGATCAGATTTAACCAGTCGATCAATAATAAATCAGATTACGTTGTTATCCCGTGAAATCTTTTGTATTCCCACAACAATATCAATGGATATATTTTCCCATTTCCACTCTGGCACTGGTAATGTATGAATCATCCCTTTTGAAAACTACCACTCTGAATTGACATGTTGACATGTCAATCATTTCATGGTAAAATGTGGAATGTATCATTTCATTCCATCACACCAATAATACACTTGACAGTCTCTGTACATCTTTGTGCTTCGAGTATGATCTGAAAATGGATAACTATAAGCATTGAAAAACATTTCATTCATGAGCTTGGAATCATAAGAAATATGGTATCATTTTCAAAATCTAAAAACACAATCTTTATCAATGTGAAACTCTGGAAACACACTCATTTGAACAATTATTATTTTTTATGTATCACTCATTCTTCCTTAATTACATTAAAAATCATGTCATACAAATATGACTACATTGAAACATAAAATAAAATAGTGGAATTTATTTCACTAACAACACCCATGAAAAAATTAATCAAATCATTAATCAAAGGGTTTTTTAATGCCCAAACATTGTTAATGATGCTTGATTTTTTCAAGTCCAAGACTTTTCCATATTGTTTTGTTTTATAAGATGGTAATTGATCGTTCAATAATAATAATTTTCCAATTCTTGAAATCGTCCATATCTAATGTATAATTCATTATCACTGATTATATATGTCATAATTTTGTAGTTAGTATATATTTAACATTTGGATCTATATAAATGATTCATACTTATTTTTAAATAAAAAAACCACAACTAAAAATTTGAAATACCTTGTGGTATAAAATAACTCATCAGGTTGTAGTTTTCATGAAGCATATGAAGCGACATGATCATTATACAACAGAATAAAACCAAGTCTGTTTAATTAAGTATCACTATAGATGAAAAACTCTATATTTTTGGAAGGCAGTGTTAGAACCGGAGCATTCCCCAATGATTAATTCAATTTCTGAGAAAAATCATCGCATTTTTTTTCTAGATGATTTTCACTTCTTTTTTAGTTAACAAAGTCATTGGACAAGATAACAGTCCATGGGTTTCAATAGACATCCATTAATTGCCTTCTAATGAAATAAAACTACAAATATTAGTAATATTTTCAGGTGTTAAACATTTTTCAACAACTTTTGTTTTAGAATGATCAATATGTATTACTTACATAGAAACAATGTGACCAATGAAAGAAGTAGTATTCATTAAAATTTCACACTTTATCCATTTTCCATAACATTTATTTTTAATTTTATGTTTTTAAAAACAACCCATATATTTTTTCATGTTTCTATTTACATATTGAATATAGTATAATGTCATTAAATATTCTATTCATAAAATCCAAGAATACAACAGGTGCATTATTTATCCCAAAAAACATATAAATTTTTTTTTATTGACCATATCTAGTTCAAAATGATTTTTTAGATGTCATCCTCTTTCACCTTTAGCTGATGTTACCCATATCTCTTACCAATCAAGGTAATGTTCTGAGCTCCATAGATTAAATTAAACAAGTCATCGATGTTAGGTAATGAAAACATATTCTTAATTTTATTGTTATTCAAATCACTAAAATTGATGAAATTTCTAATGGAACCCTCTTTATTTTTATAGAACAAAATAGGTGATCCCCATGCTGAAGTTCTAGGATGAATGAAATCTTTACCATGTAACTCGTGATAATGATTTTTCAATTCAAAATGATATATATGATGCATTTGATAAGGGGTCTTTGTAATTGGAATAGCTTATGGTACCAATTCACTAAATAACTCAACTTCTCGATAATGTATAACTGTGGGTAAATCGTCAAGAAAAAACATCAAGATATTCATTTACCATAACACATCATTTAAATAAATAGTTCCCTTATTTTTAAAAATATGATAAATATATCATTGATTTCCATATTTCAATAGTTTCTCAGCTTCTTGATATTTCATCAACAATATGGGTTCATAATAGTATTGAAAAATATTATATTTTAAAAAAAACATCATTTGTACTACATTGAAACTTAATATGATAAATAGAAAGTAAATCCATACCAAAAATTACATCAAACTCTAATAAGGGAAATAAGGATTTCAGGTAATGTCTTTCCATAGAGAATAATAGGATGATTCAAAAGATGGATTTGTGATGTAACATTTCTCCCTGGTGTTTTAACGATAATATTCAGTCTCATTTCAGGAGATTAAGTATCCAATTCACTAGAAAAGTTATCAGAAATAAAAGAATTTGTAGACCCCAAATCTAACAATACTTTAGAAAAATCTCAGTAAATAATCAAGGTACTATATAGCACATTATTGGATGGCCCAAAATCTGCTGACATAGTGGAAAATGATATCAATATTCCTTTTTTGTTATAGTATGTTTCTTTCCCATATTTTAGATCATTTTTTGGGCATGCCTTTGCATAATAAACGATAACAAAAAATCTGAAACACTTAGTATATTTATTATAATGATTAATCATTGGATACTTTTTATTAAAATCTTGTGCCATATGTCTAAACATACCTCATCAAAAGAAGTTCCCAGTTTTAGTATGGAATTCAATGGGGTTCTTTTTAACAAACATTTCACAAGCTATAAACTAAAAATTCTTACCATCATGTTTCTTTGATTGATTCTTATTGATCAATTTCTATATGGAACTCTTCTTATCATTATTTTCAAAGTACACATGATCATAAAAAAAATCCATTTCTACTCGTTCAGCACATCAGAAAATTCTCTAATATTTTTTGGAATTCTCGAGAGGTTAATTCCCTTTTGTATCTCTACCTCCATAATGAGTAAAATAGATTGATTTTTTCATTAAGATGTTGAATAAAATTTGTATTGTACCTTACTAATCTGGGGATTTATTATCCATAAACAGCCATGAAATGCTCCACATTTTCCTCAATTCAAGTAATTTCATCTCCATCCTAACTCGAACCACCGTATGAAAATATTTTTGAAAGAACATTATTTTAAATTCATCCCAATCTAGTGATTAAATATCATCGTTATCCTTGATATTATTGATCATTGACAACAATTTATCAGCTTCTCCTTCATAATGATAATTTAAAAAACTAACATTATTTTTACCTAAACATTCCGTGACATTGAATATCTTTTCAAGGCATTAAATCCATCCGTCAGCAGCTAGTGGGTCATATTATCCCCTAAAAGTATGATCATGTAACCTTATAAAATGATACACTATCATAATGTCAATTTGTTATAGATATTTTTGTACTATTTCATGGATGAAAATACATTTTATTTCATATGTCATCTAAGAAATTACTATCACAAATTAATCAGTTTCAATACCCACCATTCTTGGTCGGGGATTCAGAAATTTATCAGTCTATCGATTCCTCCCAACATTAGCTTCCCTGTTTCTTCAGCAGAAAAAAATTCCTGAAAAGATATATATCATATAAAACAACATGGTAATCATTAAATGAAAAAAAAATCAGCAAAAACATAAAGTGAAAATAATTTTTGGTATTCAATTAACATAATCATGTCCCTTAATGTCATCTATACCGTGATCTGGTACAAACAATATTGATCTGACTTTAAAAATTAAATAATCATTCTATTTCATCTAGATTTAAATTTCCTACATTACCAAATATATTTTTGGGGTAGTTTTTTATAATGTTACGAAATAACTAAAATATATCAACCCATAATCATACAATGTCATTACCATTAAAATTTTTTGCATTTCCTCTAAAACAATAAAATTATAACACAAAACTACAACCCGATTAATTTGAAAAAACATAATAAAATTTTATGTGACATCATTCGTTATCTTAAAAATCTGTATGACCAAATTAAATTTATTAAAAAAAGTTACGAAGATAAAAATATTATTATGGGATTTGAAAATATGAAAAAACGCAATTATTCCAGGACAAATTATAAGTTTATGAAGTCATTTTCACAATGACTTACATCGCACCCTTATACACATACATTGTGAGACATGATATTTTCTTAAAAAATAGATAAAATATATTAAATCATAAATTTATCATAGGTAATATCATACATATATTGTATCCATCACAGAGTCATTATGATTTTTAACCCACACAACTACCTTATATGTGTCCCTCACATCTACATTATGGTGTAACTATAACAGTTACCCAAGTAGTAACCATACGACAGACCTCTAATGTACAAATACTCTATGAATTGGAGGGAGATATTATTCCCACCTTTCATAACAAAAAAATACAATGTACTCGAAAATAATCATTAAACATGAATAATTTCATAAATGCATTGCTTTTGATTTTTGTGGAATAGAATTTTAAAAGAGGATTGTAAATTGAATATCCCTTACGAATATCAAAAAATTAATGTGAAAAATTAATATAATGAAAGGAATAAGTTTATACACTATAAATATAAATAATGAAATATAATATTAAAAAAATGCATCACTAAAATAATCTTATTACCATAAATTTTTTAAATAGAATGTTAACCCATTAAATTAAAATTGTGTTATGATTTCCAATTGTCGGGTTATTCATACATTAAATGTGATTAACGATAATGTATAATGGTAGAAGAGTGTTAATAATGTTTTAAACAAAAATATTAATGTATATAGTACTATATATAAACATTTTATAACATTATTTTATCCATTAACTGGTAATATTTTTTAATTTACATTATTTTAGGTGCGTGGTTTCCATGATTTCCATGGTCGGTTCGTAAAATATTTTCTTCTAAAATTGATGTGAAACTCTTGAGGTGAAATAAAATGGTATTAATTTGTGTCCATAATGTTAAATAGTTCCATAAATAATTTTGGCTATATATTATGAGGTTGTATCATTGATAAAACATTACTGATTTTCATTTAGATCATTTGTGCAGTTCTTCAACAATCACAGACTTGTTTCATAAAATAACATTAATATTATGCATATATGTAAATATAGTATATTATAATGTTTTTATAAGACAAATTAAACACTATTTTAACAATTAAAAAGTATTTAAACCATCTTTTAAGCACGTAAATTAAATTCAAGACACATCATCCATGATGTCGGTAAATCAACACCTCAAATACAGTGTTTTTGTTTTATAGAATAAGAGCAAGGGAAGATGATGAATGATGTTGAATTCTTAAATAAACATTATAAAAATTTAAAAAATATATACAATACTAAATTATATATCTCACTTGGAAATGGTAGGGAAAAAATTTTACATGATGATAAATGAAATGAAATGAAATTTAAACATAAGAAAACGAAAGAGGGTCTTTACATCTTGATCTCTTAACCTTCAGATCCACCATAAGGGCATTGGATTTGGAATTTTTGGAATGAGAAACAGGTATTTGATGATGTAAATAAACCTGCTAATAATATTTCTCTTATTTATAAAAATAATGAAAAAATGAGATGTGTGACTTGAAGAGGGGGTGAGGGAGGTATTTGTAGTGGAGGAGATGAGGGTCTTCTATTATTTTAATCATTGGATTAATATTTTATTCTAAATTCTATGAATATTCATGATTTAAATGTCCAAAATAAGTAATATGTGTATGTGTGCTCAAACCAGTGGCCATTTAAATCATCCATGACTAAATCATGTTGTTTATGTTCACTAATTTAGTATTTTTCGTAAATTATCAATTTTAACTATTCATAAAAAATTCATGCATTTTAGAAAAATACCAAATAAAACCATACTATTTTTAGACGTGTACAATTATAAAATGATGTATATTTAGAATAAATTTTTATATATAGTTAATTTAAATATATAATAAAATCAAAATTTATTAAAAAAATAAAAATTTGATAACTATAATTCATTTTATATCACCTTGAAAATTTAATCAAGATCTAATTATCATATAACCATAAAAAAATAATAATATGATACAGTATTCCAAGGTGTTATACTAATATTCATATTATTTTTCTAACTGGTATGCAACTATTCAATGACAAAATAAGTTGGAACTATCAGACTCAAAATGACTAACCAATCACAAATGTATATGATTTTTTTCAAAATTTAAAACACAGAGTAAGAAAAATTATAATTAATGGAATGTTTATAAATATCAACATAAAAAAATGTTTCAATATATAGATATTCATTATGTCACATTTTTCAATTTATTTTTGGAACCAGGAATAGTGGGTGACCATTTATAAGGGTTGTATGCAACACATTATTAATTTATTGAATTTCTGAAAAACACAATCATTTTTTCCACTATATACAACAATAATAATAGATTAATATTTAGAATACTTGTTAAAATATATAAATATGGCAATAAAATGTGTTTTCAAAAGGTTTTTATGTAATTTTCTGAATAAGATTAATTTTTATAGCCATAGTAACTTGTATTACACTTAAACTTTGTGACTAATTTTAAATGTTTTCACTAATCATTTTATAAAAAAATCATGTTGTACTTATTATAAATTATAAATTATTGTGCTTCCAAATAAGGAATCCATTTAAAAAAATTAATTAATAGATAAGAAAAATATTTATTTTAAAACAATTCGAAATTCATGATGAGAAATTATAGTTTTTAATAGAATATTATCTAACATTGACAATGTATTTATATTTTGTTTCATTCTGAAATTTATTCCAATGACCTAAATTAGATTAATATTATTATAATTTAAATAAATTTACTATAAAATCAGTTAAAATATATTTTATCAATATAAATAAATTATTCAAAACAATTAGTATTGAATTAGAATTTAGTATTTTTAATTATTCATCAAAAAAATGAGTCTTTTTAGAAAATTCCCGAAAATTACAACAAATACAATTTTTAAATTTTTAATTAAAATTGAATATTTTTTGAAATATTTTTTTTTCTATATGTGTTAAAATGAAATTTTATTATTTTATACAAAACATCATAAAAATAATTTTTAAAAAGATGTATTTTCAAAACATATACTAATGTGACAGGAAATATTTATATTATTATCAATATTTTTTATTAATATTAAACCATTTTTCAAAAAAATTAGAAATTACAGTTAATATTACAATGTTTTATGGTTATGTTATAATGGAGATATTTAAACAGGTGTATTAATAATATATCATAATTTCTTTCAAAACATAGTGTCCTGCGTAATGAATGCTATGATAGTTTTATGTATAGAGAAAGAATAAATTGGTGGTTCCTATTTTGAAATGGTAACAAGATTTATCATGAAATTAATTCCATCAAATAAATTTAGTTTATTTAGATAATATTTCCTAAAAACATGATGTGTTTCATATTTTGAGTGTAGGGAGCACAGCTGAGGAATGTGGCCTCATATTTTATTAATTGACAGTGTTAGAGTTATAAAATATTATCCTATTTCACTATGTATTTTTTTCATTACAACATCCCAAAAATATATATAAAACATGTTATAACATGATATTATATATTAATTTTTTTTAACATTTGGACTTGTATTTAATAAATCAATTTGTTCTGAATAATAAAATAAATGATTTGTTAAATGATTATTATAAAGAAAATAATATAATTCAATATTTCTAATATTTATCACATCCTTATACATTATCATTATATCATCATATTCGGTTACAATTTAATGAATAATTGGTTTAATTTTGTCATGGATATATATATTATGACATTGTAATTATTGGTTACTTCTATTTGAAATTAATTTATCACCATATTCATCGATATTTTAGAATTCTTTCATATTGACCTGAAATTTAACACCTTAACCCACAGTGAATCAATATTTTACATAATATTGAAATTTTTGATGCCATTATATATTTATGTTTTTCTACATAGACACTGCTATTGATAAACAGAAATAAGTTATTATAATAAAAATGTATCAAATAATACCTTGGGCATATGTAAATTTTAACCAAGAGTTACATAAAAAATATAATTGTAAACTATCAATAATTTTTTATTTTTATAATAAAAAAATATCAACAATATGGTATCTTTTTAAATTTTTTATGATTATAATATTCTTCATATTCAAACACCTCTCATGGAAAATAATAACCAAAATTAATCCAATAAAATAAGAATCATATGATATTTTAGTCTAAAACCAAGGCTATTGTGATAAATATATCAAATTATTTGGAATTGTAATTGGGTTATCAACATTCACAAAATACATATATAAATTTAATATTTTGGTTTTCCATAATATAATTATATTAACATATAATTTATTTGAAATTTATGATGATATTACACAATGTGAAAATCAATCCAAAATGACTTTATTAATTGATTTTATTTTCACATTCCAATTCTATGTCTTATATTTATGTGTTCCTTTTGTTCAAAAATTTAATTCACAAATGAATTGATATTTTTTATCAGTATTGCGATGATAACTTCAATTTCAATTTATAAAAATTGTTTTTAGGAATGTAAATAATGATATATTTACAGCATTATGAGAAAATAGTAGAATGATTCCTGACATATAAAATATATACTATTTATTTTCAAAATATAAGCATCTCTATCTAAATGTAATAATGTCTAAATAATGTATAAAATTAAAAAAAAAATTGTTTAGAATCTCTTTGAACATATGAAAATTAATAATTGATCCTTTTGGATGATATTTAAATATCATCAAATAACCTTAATTAACTATATACCTAAAAAATATAAATAATACATAATAATCCATATATGTAGTGAGTTTATATTTTTTATATAGTAATGATAAAAATGTTATATAATATAAATCTACTAGTTATATACATCTATAATGAATATAAACTCAGTCAAAAATATATTAAAATAAAAACACTGTTACCTGAACCAAAACAGTGAAATATTGTGGGGTATTTTTAATCACCAAATTAATAAAATCATTACAAATAATTCATTGAAATTTTAATGATCAATGTTGTTTAGATTATTATATTATATCTATCATAAAAATACCAAAATAGAATTAACAAAAATCTTCTTTAAACCAGGAATATGATATTCAATTCCAATGGAATCAATTTATCTCTCAAAATAATTATGTTGTTACTTTTAATTCCATGTTATTAATACATAATTCTGTCAAAAAATTATGAAATATTAGTTATAAATACCTCAATAACAATAAATTGTTTCATTCATTGTATAATGACGTATTTTCATGATTTTTCAATTTGAATATTACTATTTAATATATTTCATTATCATTTCGATAACAGTCATGATTTATGTTCTAGTTTTGTTTGATCATAAATTAACTATGATGATCGTTTCATTTTACACAATTATCTAACATTGTAAAAACCAAACAAATATATTTTAGATTTATTATAAAAAATGTCAAGATTATGAATTAAAAATGTAATTTACAAATTATGGAGATTTAACAATTTATTTTGTGGTTTTAATTGTATTATACATTCTTTATCTAATGATATTTTGATTATTATCCTATAAATGTTCAACTAATACACTATAAATGTTTATCCATCCATAGACTATAATTTTGGTATAATTTATAAAAATAATTGAGATTATGGTGGTTTCCTAAAATCATTAAATCTTGTGAATAATATCTTAATAAGATAACATTATATGCATCAAAAAATTGATGATGAAAATTGAAGTGTCAAATTTTACATTATTGCAGCTATATTTTCTTAATGCTAATGTTCAAACAGAACATGCTTATCCAATTTGGGGGTTTAAACTATAAAAACATCTCAATCCATGGATATTACTAATCAGAAAATTTATAATAGTTTTCATTTTTAAAATTTGATATCTATATATATATATACAACTAATGTATATAAATCATGTTCATAAAACATTGTAAATTCTTGAATATGATGCTGAAAGTATACATAGATGTAATTTCATATCATTTTTTCTTGGAATGGTTATCAATATAATAAAACCGGTTGGCTTCATAGAAGTCCATATATGTAGATTGTAGGGGTAATAATTTCCTCCCAAATTGTCATCTTTTTCCATTATACTCATTAATGGATTAAAAACACAAATAATGAATTAAAATTCCACATTTGAATGATTTTAATAGATATAAATATATTTTTATTGAATTAATTTACATATTTCTTTTTTTCTTTAAAATCTGTAAATTTTTAACTCTTATATTTGAATGATTTCAAATCATTTTCTATTCAATTTTTTAAGATGTGAAAATTCATTAAAAAGGTGGATTTAATATATTCTAATTTTAAATGATAACAAAAGTTATATATATATATATATATTATTTATAGTATAATAATCCAATCATTTTTCATAAGTCTAAAATTTTTATTCCAATATGTTACATCATTAATTATCTTTTCAGCATGGGTTTTGTCCCTAAATAAAAAATTCATTATGCGGTATAATCATGAATGTGTCCATAATTGTATCCAAGAATTTTAATAATGTTCATGAAATCGTAATATTAATAAAGTATCTTAACATCATCAAATGAATCATGAAAAAAATAAAATTTTATTAAGAAATATATCATTAATTTCCATTTTTTCAATTTATATAGTATAATTTATTATAAATGGATATTTTTCAACTCCATCCCAATCCTTTATATAAACATAACCTCCATCATAATCTAATTCATAAAACACAATTTTATGAACCATTAAATACTCTTTATAGTATAAATGAATGTAAAATTATAATTTTATTCTATTAATATATTAATATCTTCAATAGGTTGTATTGAAGTGATAAAAGCATTGTTACTCATGTTCAAAATTTCATTACCATCTATCAGGGAATTCTATTTTTCATTCAGATGACAATCATTCACAAATTTTTATACAAATGTTATTTACCCATTCCAAATAAACCACTTATATAATGCATGAAATTATATCAATATCACGTTCTCATAAACATGATTTGTTTTAAAAATATTCTAAAATTAAATTCAGATCAGAGATGTTTTATATTTTTAAATAAAAATACATATAAAATTGTAATGTCTAGAAATTTATTTATCTACTTCACATATTGATGTGTATTAAACTATAAACTAATATAATATGTTATTAAAATGTACTCTATTAATAAATATCAATATAAAAAATTATAAAAAATTATATTTAATCATGTTAAAAGTATAATTCATCCATTATATAATAAATAAACAATGTCTAAAATGTATTAGTATTTGTTATATTTGAATTGGAAAAAATATGTACATAAAATAAAATTAATAACAATATATATTAGGATATCATATTTATTGATATAAATGTATAATAAAACATATAGAAAAAGAATAACCAATAGCATAATATGAAAATATATATCCTAGGTTGAAATTATAACATATTTATTTAAGGAATCATATTATAAAATATATTCTTTTCATTTTATTAGTAATTATATATAATATTTCAAATCATTGAAATTAATTAAATATAATTTTTTTAAAATCTTTGATGAAGAAATATTAAGAAATGATATAGTATGTAATTTATAAATTAAAAAAACTATTATATAATTAATATAACAATTAATCATAAAAACTGGTTCGTAGTTATTATTCAATAATAATAAAATTAAAAATAAACAATGTATAAAAATAATGGTAATTTAATATATTTAATGATTCAAACTAACAACCATTACTATGATGACTATTGAAACTGAAAAGAAATATAAAATATTAAAAAAAAGATATATTTACATATAATATAATAATTAAATTCTAAAAACTAGAGAGAAATAAAATTATTCAGTGTGACTAAATAAAACTTTTCAAAAAAGAAAACTATGCCCAGAAAATACCTTAAAATATAAGACAAAATAAATGAAAAATAATTATAACATTAATATTTACAACAAAAAAGTATACTTTACTAGATCATCTGAGTTTGATATATATAATCACTAGAGGTAGATATTAGTGGGGGAGAAGAAAGAATAGGAGGGTTTTCATAAAACATTTGATCTATAGATTTGATAAAATAATGTAGTTTTACAACAAAATCAAATAAGTTTGTAAAACCAAAATTTCATATCCGGATAAAAAATTCCAAAAAACCCCAATCAAATATTTATAGTTAAATATCACATAGGTGATCAATATAATTGAGTCATATGATTAAGATAGTAGATATAATTTCATAAACTGATCTTTTGATCTGAAGAACCAACCATTATGATCTAATGTACTAATAGGAGAACAAAGAGAACAATAAGGCCAGGTGGGATAACTTCATGTGAAGGTAGATGATCCACCATAATGTATTATTTATCACAAATATATTGAAAAAAAATTACATCAATATGGGGTTTATAATGCTTTATCTTAATCATTTTATTCTAAAGATTAAAATGATATATACAGTGATGCATTGAAACATTCATATATGTGCAATGAGGAACTCTTCCCAATTAAATGATTCATAGGGGATTAAAAATTCAAACTATATATTTTCTAAAATAATTTAGATTTAATACTTATAATTCAATGGGGGTCATTAAAAATTGGTCCATTTAGATAGGTATTGAAGAAGAAAATATTTCAACATAAAACTCAACACCAAGATTTAATGGAAACTGATATTATTTTTCAATAAATATATAAATGTACTCCCAAGAATTTTAAAAAAATACAATTTCATGATCATTCATAATTTATTAATAAATACCTAATTTATTTTTGGTAATAAATATAAGTCCCCCATATTTATAATTTCTTTCTCTTAAAATTAATTTTATTACTATTACTTAATGATTTACTAGTGACATTAAATTTTAAGGAATCATCATATACTATTAAAGTACTATAATATTAATGTCATAATAATAACCTCTCAATTGAATTATTTTATGGAATTTGAATAATATAATTTTAAAATATATTTATTAATTCTTTATATCATGATGGTTTATTGATAAAAATTATATTAACCATGTACTCGATTTTTAGAAATGTGTTGGTAAACATAGATTATTCATTTTCTAAAAATATATTATTTAGTAATTTTTTTCATGAAAATTAAAATAAATTTATTTAATTTATGGTAGTTTATTTGAGTAATTTAATTTAATTTCTCTATCCATAATGTCAACATTAAAAAATAGTAACATTATAAGATTTTTTCTTAAGAATATTATTTTGCGTCCCCCTAGTAGCAAATTTGGTTTTTATTAAAACAATATTTCATTTTCTTGTATTTATAAGTAAAAAATAAATTTTGGATTGGAATTAAATTTTATCTATATTCCAAATTGTAGTCATAATCTAGTCTGTTTCATTATAGTCAGCATTACTTTTAAATTCTGTATAAAAACGTATTTAGACATAAAAATTCCTTAACGAGAAAAACAATTTTTTCACTTTTTTAGGATTGAATTTAAATTTATTTATTCTAATATTTTAAATTTTAATTAATAACATTATCTCCATATTTATAATCATATATTATAATTTTTTATTTCATGATACAGTTTATTCATTGTGAATAATATCATTGAAAAAATGTTAGTTTCCACGGAATGACATCAAAGGGTTTAAATGGAATAAAAAATCATACAGATCAATATATCCTAAAAAATTAAAAAAATACAATTTTTTAGTCATATATAGATTATATATCATACAGTTTTATAATATGAGTTAATTTTATCAAATATTCATGAATAAAAAATTATTATGTTTGATCCTTTAAAAAAAATCATATTGTGTCTTTTTCCTCCAAAATAAATTAAATTACCCTATCATCTAATGCACACATTTTTATATACTATTAGTTCTTCCATGAACACAACCGAAATATTAATAAAATCCTTACCAATAGCATCGTTTAATTTTTTTTCCTAATACCATCCTTTCAAGATAAAAGGCGTAAGGAAAATGTGTTTTCTCAACGGATTGTTATAACTCTTAATTGAGTAAATTAATTTATTTTCACTTACCTATTATAAATATATATGATCCATAATGAAATAATGAAAGTCATATATTAAATATAGAAAATTGTTATTAAAATTCTTCAAAAATTGTTCTCTTTCAAATTTACTTCAAATGGCAAATTAATGTATTTCTCATGCATACATGTGAACTTCCACTTCCATGATGACATACAATTCATTATTAAAAGAATTAATTCATGGATGCTTATTATTATTGAAGTAATAAGTATATGTGATATTATAGAAATAGTGACTCTTCATAAATTTGAAAAGGTTACCTACTTTCATACCCTTGAATCCATTGTAAAACAATATTGTTTATGGATATTATATATGGAATATGACATAGATTTTTTAAGAACTAGTTGTTAATGTATCAATGTTTATAAAGACACTAACCCTTTATGATTCACCCAAATAATTTAATCTTATGTATTGAATATTTAAATACCAAGACATAATATTTGAATATTAAAAATATTTTTCACAATATTAATATCATTACGAGGACACAATATTAAAATAAAGGTTAATTCATTGGTTCCCCCAAGGATATATATTATTAAAAAATGACATATAATTACAAAATTTACTGAATTTTATAGTTTTCTTTAGTTTGATGGATACAATGGATTTTTTTAAGATATTTATTAGTGACCTAAATTTAATAATTTTTTACATGGAAGGGAGTGAAGACCCATTAGACATTTGAATGTGATGAAATGATTATGGGACCAAAGAGAAGATTAGTTAATGAATTCACACTTAGCTATAGTGAATAATGGGTTTTGATATAAATTAATGCATCAATGAATTTAAATGAGTCTGTAAACTTTTAGAAAGACATTTTAGTCACTTTTACCCCTATCTAATTGATGTTTCATTAGAAAAATTACATGGAATAATTTTTGAAACTGACATCATTCGTTTTTACCAATACACATTAGAGGCATTACCAAACTATGTTCCCTATTTCAGAAAACATGAAAATAGTTTCAGTGGATACTAGATGGTTGGGAACAATTTTCAAACTCCACACCCTCAAAATAAATAAACATAAAAACCAGTTATCACTAGTGCATGCCTTGTGAATGGTTTTTGTTAATGATGTGCCTCTACACAAGAACTGTGCTGATGGGTTATTCCTTAATATAAACTATTATATAAAATTATTGAACCCTCTATTTATGACCCTGATGGACCTCCTTCAACCCAACTAATTTTATTTCATACATAGAGCTCCTAATTAGCATTCTTGGCCCCTCTTATCCCTACCTAAAGAAGTTCAATGCAAGAAGAACTCCCTCATAATTTCTCACAATTAGTTTTCAAATACTATTCTTAATATCATGTGGTCTCACTTGTTTTATCTAGGGTTTCATGAATACCCATGATGATTTTTGTATCAAATACCCACAGTTCTGAATCCAAAACTTGGACTGATTCACATAACATCATTTCTATTATTCTGTATTGGATTTTTTCATTCACAATTTGGTGAAACAAGATCAGTTGATATAGAGGTAGGTTGTTCCATTATGATTCCCAGTTTATTATAACACCAAATTTTTGTTTTAAATTAAATTGACAATTTGAAATAAATTTCAGGATATTTGTTAAATTTATTTCAACATTATTATTAAAAAATGAATCCAATTTAATTGTTGTTTTTGGAAAATATATTTTTTTCATGAAATTTGAAATGTGACAACTATATTGAATTATGATGTGTTTATAGAATACTTTTATATTTAAATATTGAAATTTAAATTCAATATTTGTTGGAAATTATTTTAATCATATTCTGTAATTTAATCATGGAAAATCTATCTGATGAAAAACTGTGAACACCCCCCAATTATATAGAAATTGTGCTTTGTTATGAAATTGAGGGATTTTTTTAAACATAAATTCTTGAATTAAATTTGTGAAGTTGGATTCTAAAATTGAATTAAATTGTTTTCAAATCAATTTGTAAGAAAAATATCATTAAATGATTTTATACAAACCACAGGTTCTATATTGGTGAAAATCATGTTTTTATTTAAAACCCATTATGGTTTTAAAAGTAGGAATTGACATATTTCTAATAGAGAATGGAGTTATTTTTATTACTAGAAGTATTGAAATAATTTTCCCATTTTTATTTTTTGAGTGAGAACCCGAATCCCTTAGAAAGTTGGTGAGGTTATAGGGAACCTCTTTAGGACATACAATGTTCAAAATCCTCATATCAATACATCACATCCCATAACTGATGGTGAAGAGTCCCCTATGACATAGGCCCACATGGGAGTATGTACATATGTTCTATTTTACAACATTGGGTCTCTATAGGCTAGAAATTTTATACCGAAATGGAAAATTACCAGTTTTATAACATGTTTATTGTTTCATTTTTATATATTCCATTTTTGTAAGCTATATTAAATGGCTAATGATATTATATTATCTATTTTTAATTTAGGTGTTTATTTTAGCAATATGTTTTAAGTTAAATAGTTTTACAAATGATCCATAAATAGTATTGTAAAGAAATTGGTTAAAATTTGCTTTCAAACATTTGAGTTTTTAATAATTATTTGGTAATGTATTTAAAAAAATTATAATTAAATCATAATTTGTTTAAATATGATATTGAAATTACAAAAAAACAAATTTATAAATTGATGAAATTTAATTTTTTAATTTGATATTTGCATCCGGTTATGGAATATTTGAGTCAAATACTATAGGGATTCAGATCACACGCTAGTTATTCCTTCATGTGTTTATATATTATATATAGCCATCCTTAAGAAGGGGTAACTAATTTTGATGATGTGGTTCTAAAAATTGAATATTGACTTAGTGAGTTTTATCCAATGAGCCTTGGAATGTTTTTATAATTTTCTAGTACATGTATTTTTTTTACTTTTTGATGTTATTGCTACTTTAAATATGGTACATTTATTAATTTGAGGATTCTTTTGAATTAATATTTACATGTCTCTTTTAATTATGTATTGTTAATTGAAAAATTGTTCGCACCTTCATTCATATATAATTCCATATACTAGTGTTTGACCAATGGGGATTAGGAATTACATTTGGTATATGTTAGGTATGGATCAATTATTGGGTTACCAGGGAACCAATTCTAGTTCTTGAAAATCCGGTATCCAATGTTCAAGTGTAACTTCTCTTCGTGACGTTAATATTAATTTTAGAAATAATTTCAAGACATAGAAGGTAGTTCTGATATAGTTCCTAGATAGATATCACAATAATGAACATTATATAACTTGGTGTGTTTATATAATGTAATATATTAGATTTTTTCTCGTCCTTTAGATATTTTCATTTGGATAGATTGAACTCAATATATTGTATGTTATAACTCTTGGGATTAATTCCATTATTTCACTTTATAAGAATAAATATGATGTATTCTTTACTATCTTCCAATATTTTGTATCATCATGTGTCTGAGATGACTTTTGAGTTGGATTCAGAAAAAATATACTAGGGAAACCAAGTGATAAAATTCATTTATGGTCACAAATCTGATAGAGGTGATTGTTCATACATTCTATGATCTGGGATAGAAAGCACATCAAGTTCCATTTTGTTCTGATGTTGTGGAACCCCAAAGGGATGTTCTCAGTGATTTTTTAATCAGTAACATCAATATAATTCAAAATAAGAAAATGGTTCATATGATCCATAAGAGGGTGGGGATTTTTTGTGGATAATGGATCACTTGTTATGGTTTTTTGATACACATGACGAATTAAAAGTAAATTGTTCCAACTAGATGATGGAAGTACTGAGAAGAAGATGTTTGGGAACTCTGAGAATGGTGGATAATTAGGATTTCATAGAGTAAAAATACATCATTTTTCATTTCACCATTTATTTCTATACATAAATAGTGATTTTGGCCAAGTATATGGGGGTTTTCAAACATGATCTTGATGACATTGTCATGAAAGAGTGTGCATGCGGTTCTGTTAAGCTTGTGCATTTCCCACCTGATACTATGGATATTTAGAAGATGAAGTCCTGAAGGATTGTGTTCATAATTATTCAATATATTCATTATAAGGATTTATTGTTGATTCTTACTTCATTAAATGATATTCTAGACAGATCAGTTAATGTTGAAATTGACATATCCAGGTCATCAGCGTTATCTGGTGCTTCATTCACTGTTAGTGGATGCATGGTTTTCATCATGTTAAAAAGGAAGCATGATAATTTTCATAGATTATATCGATAGTATTGTCATTAAAATCCTCTTATAGTTCCTGGAATATGTCCATTGGTTTGGTACCAATGTTGAAAGGTATAAAATTTAATGGAGGATTTCACTTAAACACACATGAATTGTGGATCATGTGGATGACCGGGGAACATGAAGTGATTTTTTCCTTTTTATTCCACTCCGAATAGTGGAATGGGATCATTATATCTTCATAAAATTGTGGGGAAAACAGATTAATAAGTTTTTAAATGGTTCTAGTCATAGACATCTAGAGAGAAGCTTCTTTCACATAGTGGCTAATTCTCTAGAGGAAACCGATACCGGTCAAGAGATCGTAGGAAGCACCATTATCATAGCCTGAACATCAGTGATTTCTCTATTTGATACGGGTGCATCTCATTTAGTTATTTGAACATTTACTATTAATTTTCATTACCTTTATATAGATCTTTTATCTTCTTTAATATATATTACAACACCCCTTGGTACAATGTGAGAGAAAGGTATACGTAGTCCCCCTTTTGTTTTCTCTCTGTTATATCTCAAGGATTACTTGTATTTTTCTTTTTCATTACAAAAAACCAATTGATATAATATTATGGATGTATTGGATAATTTCCCATAAATACCACATTTATTTTTATCCTTGATTGGTCACTATTACTATAACTATTGGTGTGTGTTTTTTCATTCTTGGTCAATGGGACCTAATGTCAAGTTGATTCTAACACTCTTATTCAGAGTTGGGGAAAGTGATATTTATATTTTACTCTTTATATAAAGTAACAATATTTTATTTGTTATCTCCCTTCAATGTATATCTAGTTTCCTGACAATTTTATTTCTAATTTATATAGTTTTCACTGGAAATGGATGATTAGTTTTTCATTGACTTGATGTTGGGTAATCAACTGGTTTTTATACCCTATTACAACATGAAAATCGATAAACTAGAAGAGTTCAAGTCTTAATTGAATGATCTTCTTGATAATGTATTCATACGACTAATCATGTCACCTTTGTAACCAACAATTATCTTTTCTAGGAAATATAATTGTTCTATTTTCTTATGTGCTGATTATAGGAAGCTCTATGAAGTTATGATAATGAAAAATATCAATTTACACATATTTATGATATATTTGATCAGTAGTAAAGAGAAAATTGGTTATCTAAGAATTAACATCGATCATGTTACAAACAGTTCGGGATAAAATAATTGCACATTCATAAAACTACCTTTCAAAGTAATTACACACATTATGAGTATCATTTTATTCTCTTTTTCCTATCATATTCTCTTTAATTTTTCATATATTTAATTAAAATTATTTTAGTTGTGTATCTAGATACATTCATGGTAGTATTTATTGATTATATCCATGTCAAGTCAAAGGATATTATTGTTGCTTTGTTTTGGAATTCCCAATGTTTCTATCTCTGATGACTACTCTGCATCATAATGAAGTAACTTTTTCATCAAATGAGAATTTTCACATTTTTTCCATTGAGATAAGGGGTCTTTTGAGGGATGTATAGTACTAATACTCCCTTAGTCTGGGTAGGTCTGTGTTATCTTATATGATGCATCAATATGAAGATTTTTATTTATTATTATACAAGGTATTCATGTCATTTCGTATGGTTCTTATCCTCTTAGGAAACATGTGAATACATATCTAACCCATTTCTGTGAAGATTTAGTTTTCACATACACACATATGAGAAAGTTTCTTGAGATTTACAGAGAAGGTTTTTCCTTTTTTTCTAAACACAAGATCATTAGTTTTGTATTCTCTCATAAATATTTTAATCAACTCTATTTTATTTCACTGTAATACTAGATTTCATTATACTTTGACATCCCCTATACCCCAGGGAAAGGGAATTAAGTTGCATATTCATGTATCATGAATCATATAACGAAGTAGTCAACGAATCATCATAATAGTGTAATTGATGGATACCATTTTAAAATTTCATATAGTAGTTCAAGAAAAATTGGAATAAGTTCTATTGTCCAATGTTCACATTGAATACACTCTTCTTGAATTCATCATTCAATATCATAATCTTTTTGATGAGTTCTATAACAGCATATAGTCTCATTATGGTGGGGAGGAATTTTCCAAGTTTTCATTCTCCAATGACTGATATTTTCACTATAAGAATAATTTGTTGTACCTTTCTGTATAGGGAATGATGGTAAATTTTACTGGTGTAGTTTCCATTGGTATGTGAAACCATGAAACAAAAATATGATATATGAAAAGTGGTGGTTGTTCTAGTGACCTGTTATGATATAGAGAATTTCTAGGTTTGTCTCTCTTTGTAATACATGCAAACAGGTTTAGGAAGAACATAAAAAACCATCTGGATTTTCTCAGACACATTTAGTCTATTCATGGAAGTTGAATGAGACCCATATGAACATTGTGATTGGGATTCCACATATCCATAGAAATAATAATTAAATATTGGCTATGATCAGTCAGATGATGATATTACCTCACATTATTCCCATTCATGATAAAGCCATAGTTGAAGAATTGTGAAATAACTATATGAGTGATATTTTTCATTAGCGTGAATTTCCATCTATTATAGTCTATGAAATGGAACCTCGGTTCACTTATTAATTTATTGGGGATCCCTTCAGGAGGCACTATTATCTCATTAGAATTTGAGTACAACATAAAATCCATGGTTATATGTCCATATACAGAGGGTTATACAATCTCTTGAGAATATTCTCTGCACATTTGTTCCATACTTTGGTGGGTCTTGGGATTATCATTTAGGGCTGGATGAGTTTTCTTATAACAACCGATTATAATTTCATGACTGAAATGGATTCTTTTGAGGCCTTTTATTGATGGACTTCTAAATTTATACTGTGTTGGTTATATAATTGTAAAAATTATTTGGTTGGACCAATCATGGTGAATGAAGAAAAAACCCATTTGGTGTGTTAGAGAATATTGATGGAACATAGTTGATATTAGTCATTTTCTACTCATTTTTATTGGTGGTTGTTGTTTTCAATTTCTGATCAATTGGTCTTTAAATTTTCACTCTTTTTGGGTCATTGATGGATTGGGATGAAATGGAAATGTACTCGATGCTTTGTGGAACCTTTAAAGGTTATTTATTATGTGGAGAAAGTTATGTACCATTATGTACTACCACCACTACTAACTTCTATAAATAACTAGTTTAAGGTAACTCAACTCTAAAAGTATATGTCAGATCCATATCGTATTTTGAGATGGAGTGTTATTTTAGTTGAACCTAATTTATCTGTGATAGAACTGCCATTCAAAATACCTGATTCTGAGAAAAAGGTACTTCATGGTAGTATGATATCATTGATTCGTGTGATATGGATGCACATTTTTTGTTCTTTATGAATCATGGGAGAGGGGTTCCCTAATGAGATATTAGTGGCCTCATTTTTTTGACATGGAAGCTTCTTCATAGGCATTGGAGTGACATATATTTTCTATTATGGGGTGGTTATTAACAACATATTCCAAATTTCTTGTATTCATAAACCCCTAATTTTTACTTTTATTGAATTGGTAAAATTTTTATGTAGAATCGAGTGAAAATATGATTCTATTGAATGTTTCGAGGATATATCATGGTCAGTGCACAATTGATGTCGGGTTTCTCAAATAATGTTCCCTCATAGAGAAAAATACCAAACTAATGAAGTAGATACTGCATGGATGGTGCCCATTTTTCAAAAGAGGGACCATTATAAGAAATAATCAATCATCCCTTTTATATATACTGCACGACATACCTAAAATATGAATAAATTAGGTAATTTGGAAAAGGAATATGTTCATATGATTGTTTATATAATCTTAAATTTTATTAAAACTTCCCAAACCCACCAGTTAGGTTCTCAACTAAGCTCCTTCGACCCAAATAATTTTTTTCTCAACTATATATCATACAAGAATGATTTGTGGCCCCATATATCACTCATGAAAGTAATTAAATTCTCGAGGATATCCTTATGATCTTATTACTGTTGGATTCCTCCTCAAATTCTTATTCTCACCCAATAATTATTATTCTTTCATGGGTTACATGAATACCCATATAGAGTTTTTGATCTAAAACCCACTTTTTGGAATGTAAACATATTTTTCATTTATAAATCCTCATATTTTTTATTCTCCATTAGGGTTTTTTATTAATATCAGGTTGATTCACGATCAATTGATCATGATGTAGGTGTTTCTATTACGATGACTAATTTATCTGAGACCTAAATTTATATTTTCAATTCAATTATTGATTTTTAATGAATTTTCATGATTTTTCTTAAATTAATTTCAATTTTATTAAAATATATATTATCTAAATTTATGGTTTTGGAAAAATATTGTTTTGGAATGAAACTGAAAAACCCAACAATTTAATTGAATTGGGGTTTATTTATGGAAACATATGAAATTTAATTTGTTTAATTTATATTTTGTAATTGATGAAAATTCTTTCAATTAAATTGTTGAATTTTAACGTGGAAAGTATATGATTTTAGTTTGTGAAATTGAATTGTGAAATTTATTTGAATTTATCAAAAATCCATAGTGATGAAAAATATCTTAAAAAGATTTTAATAACAAACTAATACTTTTATCTTAGTGAAAAGGTATGTTTTTTTTTATTAAAAACCAGTTATGTTTTTATATAAAAACATATAATATTTAAAATAGTGAATTGGATGAATTTAATTTTATGTAGCCTTGACATAAAATTTCTATTATTGGTTTGTAGTTGATCACTTGAATGCCTTGCGTAGTTAGTGATTTATTTTCCATGTCACATTACATCATATAACAATCTGAAACATCATATCAGCACATCACATCTATTAGGTGATGGGGATGAGTCCCCTTTTCCTTAGGTTCAAAGGAGGATATGTAAATACAAGTTGGTTCTTAGTGTAAGGTCCTTATAACCCAGAACTATAATTACTATTTGGAATATTACCATTTCTTCCACATGTTTTTTTTAAATATTTATATTATATTGTTTTAAAATATTTTATATTCCTTGAGAATTTTTACGAAATATTTTATATATAAGTGTTAATATTTAAAAAATTTTATTAATGTTAAATTGTATAAGAAATATTCCATCAACAATTTTGTGAATATTTTGTATAAATGTGTTTTTCCATAATTTTAATTGTTAAGAATGATTTTATAATAAATTTTCATATATAGAAATGTAATTCATTATTGTTTAAAATCTTTTCTTGATATTCAAAACCAATGTGTCTTATAAATAAGTGCATTTATTTTTTCAATACACTATTGGCATATTATTATGGAATCCCTAGGTGAAATTATACTGTACTTTGTACCGAATCATACATATTTATTATAGTGATTTATGATTATATCATTACCGGTTTGATAAGGGGAAAAAATATCTATGAGGTTGTTCAAGATATTAATTATAGACTTGGTGAGTTTCTTCCTTTAATACTGGCAAGTTTTTCATGGTTTCTAGTACATGTTTATAGTACAGTTGGGTTTTTTTCCAACTTCACTTGTTGTATAGTTCTCCCAGTGGACACTGATTGATATTTATGACGAATTGTCTCTATTATTTTAGCATTGTTTGTTGAACAACAAATCCCACACTATTTGTTTTATGATTCCATGTTCAATTCACCGACCCATGGGGATCATAAACACACTTAGATCTATCTGATGACGATTTCAGTTGTTAGGTTTCCTAGGTAAATGATGAAGTTCATGACATTACATCTTTCAGAAGGTGAACAAGGTGGAATATTATCATAGATAGAAGGAAACAACAATATTATCTATAATGAGGATTAAAAAATAATTAATGATTTTATATATAAATGATTAAAATTTATATTACAAGGATATGAAAAATATAATTTCATTCCAATATTAATGTTCAACCATCAAATCATGTGAATAATAGGGAGGTGTATAAGTTGATGTGCATCTACAAAAGAATGTAAGGAATGTTCCAAAGTTAAATCTTGGTAGTGATGTAATGATCACTTTTGAGAACAATCTACAATCCCCATTAATACCAGAACTAATGAATTATATTTTAATTGAAGATAAAAGAACCTTATTCTTTATAATTTAGTAATTCATGAAGGTATATATATATATATTAATCATAAATTATAATTGGATAAAATTGAGACACCTATTTAAGGGGATGTATCTAAATTATTGTTATGCCTCCAAATAGAGACAATGAGACAAAATTCTAGGGTTTTGTTATATAAATTACCCACAAATGTGTGGAAATAGGAAAACATCACCGTATAATATTTTTTCAAAATAGGCCTTGAGATATATAGGTAATAATTCTATTTTTATTATATTTTATCTCATTTTTAATTAATTACATTAAAATGATATAATAGAATATAAATATCTTCGTTATCACACAAGTATATATATTAATAGTGTTTGGGTTATATAGAGTAAAAAATATAAATCATAACTAACTAGTTTAAATGAAATTACATTCTAGCTACAGAGAAGTATTCTATATGTTTTAAATAAATTGTTTATCTTTAGGACCACATATAATCCTCACAGATATGGTCAGTCATAAAAGAGCATGGAAACAGTAGATGTTAAATAAGGACAACCAACTATAGATATCAATGGATTTTGGGTTCAACACCCTACCATAGTTGAGATTTAATTCAATAATATATTTAAAACTATCATTTAGAAAGCTCCTCATGATTCCTGGTAAGAAACTTATTGTAGATTTTCAACATTTTTTACTGATATTTGAGAATGACTGATATTGGAACCCATGCAAAATGAGGAAATTATTATGATAATTACACTAATTCAAAATTATTTTATTGTATATAAAATTAGATACAATTTTTATGATGATAACTATCAATTGGATTTGTAATTAGAAGCTAGTGACAATAAGATCTTATAGATATATCTGTTGAAGAAGGGTATGATATTTTTCAATAATGGAAACCTCAGCCTCATGTATATTGGATCCTGTGAGATACATAATCACATCGAGGTGGTAAATGACTTATAAAATATAATGAATATATTAAAAAGTTATTATGCATTCGATGTGTATAATTTGAAAAATTATATCACATATCCTTCCACTATACTCGAATCAGAGTTTCTACCTCCATATAATATGTTTTTTATGATAAAACATTGATATTACATTATCACATAGAGATAAAGGTATATTATAAAATAATAGTCATTATGATATAATTTTAAAAATAAATTAAAAATATAAGGAATTTATATGTGGAAATACTAAAGATATGAAACATTGGTGTAATTAGTTTTTTTCATTAGATTGATTTAATATTTTTTTCAATGATCTTAAAAGTGTCTAGTTTGTGACACCCCAATATATAAAAATATATATATATATTTAATAAATATATGTTTTTAATTGTTTTTGAATCATACAATCCTTAAAAAAGTTTGAATAATTTCGATACATTATAAATTGATGCACATATTATGATATTAAAATAAAATACATTTAATAAAAATATTTTCTAAATCTACTATGAAATACTATTGATATAAATGAACAATTATAAAATATTTTATCTAGTAAAAAACATCTATCATCAATGTTTTATTTGAATAATAATTATCAATATTTAAATTTTTTCAAAATATATTTTTTACACATTTTTTAAATGAAAATATATCATATAAATTTGTTAGAAATGAAATTAAATACATTTTTAGGAAGAAAGGTGTGTTTTTTAAACAGAACATTTATTTTAATAGTATAGTTTAATCAAAATAAATTTAATTTTTTAATATAAATGATTTATTACAATATTATTTATAGATTAATTATTAATTTAATGAGTTTACTTTCTTATAACAGTTTTGACTTTGTTAGGAATCTGAAATAATATACTATACATTAATTATAAATATGTCTAAAAATGGTTTTTATTTTAATTTTCCACAAAATTTAAAAATATCTTCCAATAATTTATTGTATTTTAATAAGAATAAGTGCTGGAATTTTTTACATTCAGTATTTACCAAATAATTTATTAATTTCAATATATTTTGTTTTCGAAATTCTTTTTGATAATGGAAAACAAATTTCACCTTAGATAATGATCAAAAGTCATTGTTAGTGTTTTAAATTAAAATATAAGGTTAAAAATATCACATTAATTTTTTTTAAAAAATATTTTTTGATTATATTTTATATTATAATATATTTTAATTTATCTATTTCCACATTTTTCCATATTAAAAACAATATCACATCATTATATAAACTTTTTAATGAATTTAAAACATTTCCTCCAACCTCAATTATAATAAGAATAATTATACCCACAGAAAAGATTTTTTTTTAATTCATATAGGTAAAAATTTCCAATGATAAAAATGATATTATATTCCCTCAATAGGAATTATACCATTTTTCATCCAAATATTCCACCCATCAAAGGATTGTGTTTTTAGCCAAAGGTGGTTTCTTAAAGAATAAGAATGTGCCTTATCCAATAAATTATGATATTCATGCATCCTAAACCAGTTAAAATATTAAATAATGACTAATTAATTATTAAATAAATATCATTCATTTAATGAAAAATATTTTGACGGTTATGATCATTTTTTTAACTTCCATCCAACCAATGATTAATTATAACTACAATCGTGCATACATGTGGATTGCCTCCTCTGAGAAAGGATATGAGTCATTTTTTATGTCTTCCATACATGTATGATTATATGGATGAATATAGAAATTATATATAATTTTTTATGAATTTTTTAAGTCTATAAAAATATATATTATCATTTTTATATTATTATTCTAAAGAATTAATAATTGAAAACATTTCCTATTTTTAAATACAATATACTGTCTCAATGAATTGATGAAATTTCGTTTCTCCATGAATTAAAATAAAAGGGTATATTTTTTTATAATTATTAACTAATATAATTATGTCATGATTTATATTTTTTGAATAGATGTAACCATGACCATATTTCAGAGACCATATTCAATAAGCCCAAAAATTCATATAAAACCTTTTAGTTTTATCCCGAATTATCATTTTAATGAAAAAATGTTTATGAATAGGTAATTACAAATAATAATGGATTATTAAATTATATAAAGTAGAAATATTATGAATTTTGGAAAATTTTCAACTAAATATTAATTTTTTATATAGAATATTAACATCACATATGGAGAATGATAATTCCTCGCGATATGGTTTATGTAAACATATTATTTATCAGACTACCATTTTTTAATTTCCAATAATGAAAATTATATGAAAATTATATATTTATAGACATGAATTTTTATATTATGTAGTTATTTATAATTTTATTTTTTTCATTTTATTATTCCATATTTATTACATAAAATGATAAATTATATTTTGTATAATGATTGACATTATTTCCTCTTTGTTTGACAATGTTATTCTCCCATAATCGTGTCTGTAATGATGTTTTCAAGAATAATATTATCTATAAAAATGAATATTTGAACTCATTTTCCACCATATTTTACACTCTCTCTAATGTCATAATAGTTATATACATATTTATTTTCAATGATGTACTTTTTAAATTTTACCGGATGTGTAAATGGAATGTTCATTATAACATTAATCAAAAGAAGTCATTTCCCCAAAAACAATCAAATTAATTCGTATGAATCTAAAATTAAAAATTCCCATGTTTTTTTCAAATAAATTATACTCAATAAACATGAAATCATTAGATTTTATGTTACAAAATGAAGAGTATATATTCATTGATTTCATAAAAATTTTAAAATTCACTTTTAGTGATAATTTTAATCTATGTAAACATCCATTAATGTGTCTTATAATTTACTATAGACATTAACTAATAATACCTTACAAGTAATTTCATTGGAATGATTTTTATTTGGTGATGATGAAATTCATATTAAACGTGATTTCTTTTTTGGATTCCACGAAATGATTAATTGATAAATTATTTAATGAAATTATAGAATATATATATATATATATATGGTTTTCATTATGTTTTAGATTGTTCTATTAAATCCACATAATAATATGTAAAGGATTTTTATTCATAGAGGTAATATGAAATATGAAGGGGGAGTGAACTAATTATATTTATAAAAATGTATTAGGTAGTAAAACTAATCTATTAATTAAATTGTCATACTATGTGGTGGTGATACCGAGAATGAATTATGACTCATTAAATCAGTTTATATACTTATGAATGGGTAAACATTTACATGAAATTTTCTTATGGTTATTATATGATTCATAGACAAATCTATATAAATAATGATTCTCACTATCTTGACTTGCTTTATTTGAAAGTATAAAACATTATCCCATGACATATGATTTCAGATCATTGATTGATTTGATTTGAAAATAATAAGTAATCATCATAGAATCATACTCTTATACTTTTATTATAGTTGAATATGATCATTGATAACAAGCTCATTTGTGATTGTTTAATTAGTCTTTGAACACATTGTTTATTATGTTTCCAATTTCCCTAGATAATGAAGAATGTTGTTTACTAATAAATTTATAAAATGGTAATGTATGAGATGAAATATATGGAGGATGTTTAATTAAATTCATAAATATGTTTTCATAAATATAATATCGAAATATAATAAAAAATTATTTTTTTGTGTGTGTATTATTTTAAACTATATCGAATCATAATAAAACATGATACAATATTAATTTATGTTCTTCTTAGGGAACATAATTCTTTCTTGTAATATTCTGAAATTATCGACAACATTAGATTTGGTTTTGATTAAATCGATGCCCTCTTCAAATTATTTAGATAGGGGATCTTCCATTATTTTTTTTCTGTACTCTGTTGGTTGAAATATTATGTATAACTTTAATTAAATAAATATAATTCTATTATTTAGACACTACTCTCATAAGTATGATATAGATTTATCAAAGTTGTATTGATATTTTTATATTGGTTTCTATATATTAATATCATTTGTATATATCAGTTTATGATATAACCAATTTAAATTTGATCATATGTGTGGGTTGTTTGACTTATTACAACTTATACTAAATATTATTGGACATGGGTCACCATTATCTCATATAATGAAGATAATAATGACATGATATGAGTATATGATATTGGAGAAGGTAGCATTCACAAAACCACAATGATATCTGGTCCACTATGAATGAAGTGGTGGGTATATATTATAGATGGTTTATTAATGATACTAACCACATTTAATTTTATGGATAGTCTCTATAAGGATCTAATTAAAAACAATTTCTTAGGACTTAATACATAAATAGATATATACTTTTATATGGAACATGTGTTTGGTGGATTAATTTTATGCATTCCAAATTATTGAATTACACTGACCAAAATGATCAGGATAAAAGTGAATCTTTATGATTTTGAGAAAAAAGGATTTATTAGCCATGTGCATACCATTGGGGATCTCATGATCTTGTACCTAAAAGATTAATAAAATTATAAGAATATAATTATTATAATGGAATTTTAATATAGGAATAATGTTAAACCAATTTTCTGGACCTAGGAATATTTTTTTGATTAGTTCATCATAAATCTATCGTTTTAAAAAAGTAATTTTTAATCAGGTTATTACTAAAATTGGGAAAAATAAGTGTTTATATTATTGATTTCATTATGGACGATGTATAAATGATGTCAAATAGACTACATATGAAATTTCCAATTGCCAAATAGTCCAAATCTATCGTTTTTATCATAATGGGAGGGTTATTTTTTGTTTTTATTGCTTCTCTAGTATGTAATTGGTTATTGATGTGGAAATTCAAGGTATCAACTAGGTAGACTCTATTTTATAAATGGATGGAATAATTTATTGAAACAAAAATCTATGTACTATGGGTTTTCAGTATTTATTTAAAATGGTGTCATATTTCATTTCTTGGTGGGAATTTCATTCAATAAATGAAAACCATAGCTATTCAATTTTGTGGATGGGGAGGAATCAATGAGTGCCTACATGTAATGTGTTTGACCAATATTCATAATCTATTTCTCATCATGGAAATAAAAGATAAATTATATGGGGTAACTCATGATTAAATGCAGAATATTTAATCCTTATAATGATGGTATTCTTGAATGGATCGATGAGATTCCAGTGGAAAAACAAATTGCATATGTGTTAGGAATGGATTGACCATGCGGTGTCCATATATATTTTGTTGATTTATCATATAATAATTGATTCTAATAACTAATTAATATTATCCCCTTTTAGGATATTTATAGTTTAACATGTGTTTCACCAACTTATGGTTATTTATATGAAATGATTTATCAGGAATCCTACCATGTTATATGTTATTTTTGGTTATTAATTTCGATGCCAAGAAAGGTGGACCATCATGACTTTTTTTCCTACTGAGAGGTGAGTTCTCACAATTTGTGATATTGATGAAAATGTAACTATACATAGTAAAGGATTTCATGATGTATCTAGGAATCCTTGTGATACTCTAGATTCCCTATGGATGTGAAGTGGATATTCTTAAGTGAAAATTGGTAGATCAACATAACCATAGAATAGAGAAATTTTATTATTCAATTAATAGTGATCTTGGGTTTTGTAGTCACATGATTCCACGTATAATGATTAATTAACTTGTGGAAAATACTTGTTTAATAAAACACATAGATTATTTTTTAGGCACTGAGATGAAATATCTATTTCTATGGGTTTCTTGTATTTTGGTAATCTCCCAACTACTTGGATTTGTTTGTATGTTTATTATTTCTCTATAATTATGATTATTATGCAATATACTATTATATACGATCAAACCAGGTTGAATATGAATTTTTTTTGTCTTATTTAGTCTTATACTGACACACTACCCAAAAAATTATGAGTTCATGTAGGTTTCAAAAGGGATATATTGAAGGGGAAGGGTTTCCTGGTGGATACTGGAGATAAAGAGAGAGGTGAATGTGGTTTGCATGAACATACACCGACGGGACATACAATTTCTCATTTATTTTTTTATCTTATTTATTTAACCTATAATGACTTGAAGCATATTTGATATGATTTTATTTACTTTTAATTTATTCATTATTTACCTTTATTCATGGTTACTATGGTTAATTTATTATTCATTATTATTGAGATTTTTTCCTATGATTCAATTCTATGTGTAGAGTTTCCCACTAAAATAATAAGTCTCTTGCTACTAGTCGACATCTTCTTGTGCATGGTATGGATAATATTAGGACATGTGGACATCCAAATCTATCCAAGTGGTTCATCTCAAGATGTTACGAAATGGTATTTGTGCATCACAATTCACTAATATGTTCTTCTATTCTTATAAATATTATAAATATAAGTAAGGTTCTGGGTTGGATAAAAGGGTTAGTTCTAGTAGGGGTATATAATAGATTAAGGCTAGAGTCCTTGTAAATCATTCCATGATCACATAGAATAATTTATAAAATACATGGGTAAGAATAGACAAATTAAAGTTTATCTTAATGACTCTATTAATTTTTCAAAGAGTTTATATCACAATTATGGATATGATGCCTTAGTGTAGACATATGTGAATACATGGGTGAAAGATGGAAACATAGTCAAGAGAGTAAGATTTTACATTACCTCTATATGTGTAGGAGAACATAATCTGTAATTAATAAATTATTTATTATTGTTTTAGTCAGTATGGCCACTTCAACCGAAATATATTCTCTTAGTTACAACCCCAATTATATTTGTTGAACACTATTGTTGAATATGCCATGATTTTCAGAACTAGAATTAATCAATATTCCATAACACATTTGGACCTTGAAATGATGATGAATGTGTTGAAATACTTTTTCTAATATGTATCCTATTTGAGAATCCAATTTAATATCAATTAAATTTGATAATTAGATGATTCCATAAGTGATACTTTTATTATTCCCAATATTGTATGGAACAAACTATATAGAATTATCTCAAGGATCAACAAAATAAATTAGAGATGAAGTGATTCATAAGGTTGGTACATCACTTTGGGTTGTACATATATATTTCCATAATAATGTTGATAGTTGACTTTAAAAATAAATTGTTTACCTAATTCCAAAATAAATTAATAGTGGGGAGGTGATATCCATTTCACTATATCAATGATATTTTAAATCACCTGTGAGGAGATCGATGGAACTCGAAGAATGATATTTCATTCAGATATCAATAGTTTAATCATATAGATGATGAAATGTTGAATATTTCATTACAATGTAGTAATGTACTGTAAGAGTACATGGTTTTGTCATCCTTCCTAAAAATTTGGAGGGAATTGGTAATAGACCTCGTGAATTAGATCTTTCTTCCATATATTTATTAAATCAATACATTTAATATATATGATATCGTCATCTTCATTTTCACACTATATAAAGTTATAAGGAACCAATAGTGGAATATATTCGATCACATAATCATTTGTTCAAGAAATCAAAGTATGACATTTTGATTAGAGAGGTGAATTTCCATGGACATTTGTTTTATATATGTATTTAGATAAACCCATAGAATTTTGAGATGGTCTTATTATGGGAATGTCTAGACATGTTTGAGATTGGGATAATATTACATTAAATTGGATGTTATTTAAAATTTATTGAAGAATACTCTCATGTATCATCACCCATTACAGCATTGAAAACTAAGGGAATGGAATTACATTAGATAAAAAAATGTGAATATTTATTTATTGAGATAAATAAAAGATTGATGGAAATTACAATATAGACACTCCTTTTTCTGCAGAATTTTTTGTAGTGTATTTTGATTCATTGGGTGTTTTTTTGGGAAAATATATGAGTTTAAGAGTTTATAAAGTAGTTTATGGGTATCATTTTTTATGAACACATAATAAGAACTACCAATGAAAAGACTTGAAAATGTATTCTATGGTACATTCTCTAATATATTGGACACATTCCCTCTTTAGTGATATATTTATTGCATACCCAGACCACTACAGAATTCATTACCTCTGCACACTATGGGACTTGATCCTAAGACAAATATTCTCAGCTTGTTTTATATGAATGTTTGGCCTTTAGATGATGTCTGCTTCTTGAGAAGGAAATATATTTTCTAATATGAATAGGCATAATATACAGGATTAGTTGGATCATTGTGATTTTCATTTTGAGGAGTACTAAATCACAATGTACTTTTTGGGATACATTAGGATGTTTGCTTCAAATGAACATTAATAAATGTATTTTTCACTAATAGGGACCACATTCTCAATTTTGTACCACGTAATGACTATTAATGTGTCAGACGAAGAGTTTCCAATGATTAGGTAACAAATGGATAGTGGTGATTCAATTCATAGAGGGTTGAATAAAAAAAATGATGTGATTGTGGTATATTTTAGTGTAGTATTCGATGATTCCATTGAATGGGATGTATTGAGTGATTACTATACCACATGATAGACATTACATCTTGGTAAAACCATGATTTTTCTATATTTTAGAAGGAGTTCATGTGGCTAATTGTAATGGAAATTTATTAAGGGAAATGAAAATAGTACAAGAAAAATACAAACAATAAACACCAAAACCATATAAAATGGTTAAGGTGAAAAGGAAAGAAACCAATGTAGACAATCACCCAATAAAAAAGGGTGGGCTATGGAATAAGGCCACCATTGCCGCCAATGAAGATAAAAGCCGGATCATGTAAGATTTCTCCACGACATCAGAATCCCCATCAGCCCTGACCATTATTAGCCAAAAAACAGCAACATAAAATCCTTCCTTCCACCAAAAGAAGCCAGCAACTAAGCCTCCAGCCTGCTCCAAACAGCACACTGATTCCAAGAATTTGGGAAACCAAATGAAGCCAGCAACTCTGCAGACTCCAGCCTGCTCCAGATCAGCACACTAATTCCCAGAATTTGGGAAACCACAGCAACTCGACACAGCAAATCTCTACTGCCATCCTGAAGAAAAAAGAAAAGAAAAAAACAAACAGGCCCCAAAAGAAACTTACAAAAGACTAAAAATGGGGGATTTGTCACAGTCATTATTAATAAAAATAAGGAGATCATCAGGAACTTGATCAAACCAAATAAAATCAACACCATTAACACATTTATTATCCAGTCCATCAGCAACAGAATTGGATTCCCTATAAACGTGAGTGGTAATATGATTCAAAGAAAAAAGTGTCTCCAAACAATTAATCCAGCGATTAGTAATCTTCCAGGAAAAGTGATAAAGACCCATCCTAATTGAAAAAACAAAAATAGAAGAATCACTCTCAAACCATAAATTATCCCAACCACGCTGCACATCTTGATCGACAGCAACAATAATGCCAAGCATTTCGGGCTCAAGTGAAGAGGCAAAGCCACAAGAACCATGAAAACAACCAATGAAATCCCCTTTATGATTCCTGAAAACAACACCATAACCAGAATGCCCTGGATTACCCCTAGAAGCACCATCTGAATTTACTTTTAACCAACCAAAAAAAGTTTCCTTCCAGAGAACTTCTAAAGTACCACGCGGAGGCTTGAAATTACCCTTAACACCTATCCTGTTCAGAACGGACAAATCAGGAACCGAGTTAAAGAAAAAATGATTCCTTGGAATAACAACATTACGCATAGCACCAAGAATAGCAGATAAAACCCCACTAATCGAGAAGGAAAATTTATCATGAATCATCTTATTTCGAGCGAACCAAATAAAATGAAAGAGTTCAGAAGCTGCGACTCTAAAAGGATCCAACAATTGGGGAGAGGGAGAAATAGAATTCCAGCTTTGAAGGAAATGATGAATTGAAGAAATATTAGGCATGTTAATTTCAAAGATATCAAAAACATCCTTCCACATTGAAGAGGCATTGACACAACTAATAAACAAATGATCAATATCTTCCCTATGTTGATGACAAAACACACACGAAGAGCAGAGAGAGATGCCACATTTCTGAAGGAAACAATCAGTAGGAAGTTTCCCATGAGCCAGTCTCCAGGTAAAAGAACACCGAGAGGGCCTAATAAAGTTCATATGAAGATCCCTCATCCATTTACACCCTATATTGCAAGATAGTGAATGACAATAAAATTTTTTAGAAGTCAACAGGCCATTAAAAGCAGGTTCCCAAGCCCAAAAATCCTCTCTGTTAGAGAAACAGTAACTATTGATAATAGTAACAATATGATTAGGGAGACCCCCATATTATCAAGCTGATCCTTAATCGTAGCATCCATATCAACATTAAAATCTTCATCCAACAAGGAGTCAGCTAAAGGACATCCAGTCCAATTGGCCTTCCAAAAGGATAAAGACGAGTTCCTTGAAACAAGCCATCTGGCATGAGAGTCAATAGAGGAAAAGATGTATTTAAAAGCAGGCCAAACAGAAGAATCCAGATAATTAAAAACTCAATTCCTAAGCCTATCCCTGAATTTATAGCGGAGAAAGTCCAGATACTCAGATTTATCATTGACAAGCCTCCAAATGTACGAGGCCTATAAAGAATCATTAAACAGCTCAAGATTTTTAATACCAAGACCCCCATCATCATAGGGTTTACAACAATTATTCCAAGAAACAGTTACTAATTTCCTCTCTGAAATATTGCCACTCCATATAAATTTTTTAATAGAAACGTTAATGCCCTTGATAAATGAGATCAGACACTTATAAATCATGAATGAATAAACAAACTTAGAAATGATAACAGCTCTAACCAAACAAACCCGACCAGCCAAGGAAAGGGACTTACCCTTCCATGTAGCAAGATGACATCTAATTTTACATACAATATCAGAAAATAACAAGCTTTAGGCCTCCCCCAAAACATAGGAACACATAAATAAGTAAAGGGAAAAACACCTTCATGAATACCCAAATCCCTAATAATGCCAGTCTTCCTAGAAATAGGAAAATTCCTTCCAAAATAAACAAAGGACTTATCCCAGCTAATCTCTTGCCCAAAGACTTTTTCATAATGCAAAAGGGCACGCTTAATATTTTTAATATTTCTCTTATCCCCTTTAGTGAAAAGAATAATATCATCCGCATATAACAAGTGAGTGGTAGCAACAAAACCTCTACCAGCACTAATAGAATAAAGATTCCCATTACCAGCCATAATAGAAAGTAATCTACTAAGATAATCCTATGCAATGGAAAAAATAATGGCTGAGAGAGGGTCACCTTGTCTAACACCTCTAGAACAAGAAAAGAAGCCCTCAGGGGAGCCATTAACAAGGATAGAGATACGAGCTGACTCGAAAATGATTTTAACCCATTTAATGAAAACATCATCAAAACTAAAAAAACGAAGAACCTTATAAATGAAATTCCAATTTATAGTATCAAAAGCTTTCCTGACGTCCAACTTGAAAGAAATATTACCATCTCTTGTGGATTTCTTATGAATATTAACACATTCAGATGCAGTAATAAGACAATCTTGAATAGACCTACCCTTAATAAAGCCAAACTGATTAAGAGAAACAATCGTACTGGCAATAGAAGACAACCTTGTAGCCAAGATTTTGAAAATAATTTTAAAAATAGTATTGATCATAGCAACAGGTCTGAACAAATGAATCTCATTAGCATTCAAGAGTTCATGTGGCGAATGATAATGAGATACGCTGTAAGATTATTCGTCCAATGAATTACCTATCAGAGGGAAAAGGATGAGCTTCATCATCTTAATGGGTTGTTATTGACACTCAAAATAACTCTATAGAAGTGGGAGTGAGTCATTATAGACATTGTGATATTTTTATATAGGATCTTAATGATTCGATGAACTGTATTGTTGATATTAGATAAGATAATGAATTATCCTCAATTATTACAAATTAGAGAGATTCATTCAGGTAGAGTTAGGAATGTTATATATTATATATATTATACATCTACATTGTCATCAATTTATAATTTTCTTAGGTACATCCATATATATTATGTATCACTTTCGTTGGGGCCGGATAAAATCTCTATGTAATTAGCTATGATTTTACATAGTGTACAATCATCAATCCAACAGACAATATGAGGAATCTATATACTTATTGTTGTATTAAATTCATGATTTTTTTATAAATTAATTTAGAGTGTAATGATGACCCATCCATGAATAAGTTATCATTCAAAAAAATTTACAGGACTTTGATTCAGGAAGAACCATACAATGATTTTAATGGGTGACCATGATGATAATCACATGTTAATAGAAGGGGGGAGAGGTAGTAGTTATGGGATAAATTTTATTCAAGAGGCATCTGAGGGAGTTCATCTAAATTTCATGGGGTTGATCACTATTCATATAATACAATTATTGTATACTTTCTGAAGGATGATACCCGTGGAGATCACTATGGGTGATCATGTATTTTTAGAGTGACTGCTCAATTTCAGCAGAGAAATGTGAGGAAGCATAAATCATTATGACCTCATTATTTAGGACCCTTTAAGATCACCCATTGGATATTTGAATGGGAATAACATTTGGACATGTCTTCTCACCATCAAGGTATTCATGACATGTTCCATGTGTCACATCTAAAAATTAACATACCCAAACCATCTCATGATATAAATTTTGACAATGTGCGACATGATACTAATTAATGTTATGAAGAGTGTAAAATATAGATCATAGATCAATGATAGATTTTTTATTAAGGAAATATGGTACCACTAGTCTATATACTATGGGATAATTGGGAGGCCCATGAAAAGATGGGGGTGCAAAATTCCGTTGTTTGATCCCATTAGAATGGGGTTTTCAAGTAAGACAATTACAGATAATTCTAGTGTAAAATATATTTATAGGGGGATTTTAATTCAATTATTTTTAAAATAAAATTAAAAAAATAATTCCTTATGATTTATAACTAATTTTTATTGATAATGTTTATTTTCACTAAAAAACATAAATTTTGACTGGTTTTTAAATGGTAAGTTCCAATTTGACATCTCAGAATTTATAATGTTATATTTTCATAATTATACTCTATGGTTGTGTATGATCTTTAGGTGATTTGACCATTTTTATGGATGAAATAAAAATATTAATGATATTTACTAGTAGAAAATTCATTTTTAACGTCGTCAATTTAACATCGGTTTCTTATAAACCAACATAAAATATTTCTGAGGAGAATTTTTTGCGTCGGTTTTTTAAAAACCGATGCCAAAAACAAAAAAAAAGTATTTTTGGGGTCTGTTTTTAAAAAAACCGACGCGAAAAAATAAAAAAATATTTTTTGGCGTAGGTTTTTAATGAAACCGACGTGAAAAAATAAAAAAAATGTTATGACGTTGGTTTTTATAAAAACAAGTGCCAAAAATTTTAAAACAAAAGTCCTATAGATAATTCCCTAAGTTTTGATTTGACTTGTCATGGAGAAAAAACAGAGTTAGGGATCAAAAGTTATGGATGTTGGAAGTTGATCTTCTCTAAAAGAAGTCTTAATTAAGTCCAACTTTGAAAATCCATAACTTTTAATCCGTAACTCCGTTTTAGCTCCACGACTAGTCAAATCGAAGCTTAATGATTTCTCTCAAACCTGGTAAATTTTTGAATTCTTTTTCATCGGTTTTCATAAAATCCGACGCAAAAAAAAAATCGCGTCGGTTTTTAAAAAAACCGACGCCAAATATAATTTTATTTCAATTTTCCGGTCAGTTTTTATAAAAACTGACGCCAAAAATTTGAAAAGAAATTTACAGTCCTATATATAATTCCCTAAGCTTAGATTTGACTGGTCATGGATCCAAAACGGAGTTACGGATCAAAAGTTATGGATGTTGGAAGTTGATCTTCTCTAAAAGAAGTCTTAATTAAGTCCAACTTTGAAAGGCCATAACTTTTAATCTGTAACTCCGTTTTAGCTCCACGACCAGTCAAACCGAAGCTTAAGGAATTCTCTAAAACCTGAAAATTTGTTTTTATGTTTTTCCGTTGGTTTTCATAAAAATCTACTCCCAATTTTTTTTTGGATTTTCGCGACGGTTTTCATAAACACCGATGCCAAAACTATTTTTTGTTTTTCACCTCTTTTTTTTAAAAACCGACGTGAAAAACAAATTGTTTTACTTTTTGCGTTGGTTTTGAAAAAAAACCGATGTGAAACATATATTTTTTAATTGTTTTCAAATCGGATTATTTAAAAACTGATGCAAAAAATGATATCGATTGGAATTTTTTGCGTCGGTTTTCTCAAAAAACCGAGGCCAAAAGACAAACATATATCCTATTTTGCATCGGTTTCAAACTAAACCGACGCCAAATAGTATTCACCAATACACAAGATCAGAATTTCAATTTTTTTCACAATGCCCGTTTAACTTTTTAAAATCTCTCCAACATTTTCATACAACGCAATCAAAAATATTTTCATTTACTATATATAAATCCATTTCTCCTTCATTCATCATTTTCATCCTCTTCGATTCATCATGTTTTCAACGCGGCATCAATCATTAATTTGAATATGGTACATATTCTATTCATTTATTTTCATAATTATTAATTTCCTTTATTTCTAAGCAACTCGAGTAGATTTCATATAATGATGATTTACTTTTATTATCGAGTTAAAAATACAAAACATTCGGATGAGATTTACCAAGCTTGGTGTAAGTTTAATTATCGATAATCCTTTTCATTATCGCATGAGTTCTACACTAAATATAATATATATGATGATAAACAACATATCATTTCAATGGAAGATTCAAAAACAATTGAAATTTGTTTGAAGTATTATATATATTTTATATCATTTGCTGTATGTGATTTAAATTCATGATTATCTTGTTTTCTTTAAAACAAGTTGTATCAATCGAAACATTGACTTGTTCAACTTCTGATGGCCATAACTTTGGATCTGTAACTCCATTTTAGCTCCACGAACTATCAAATCCATGATTAGGAAATTCTCTAAAACATCAAAGAATAAAAAATTACTTTTTGGCATCGGTTTTTGTAAAAACCGATGCCAAAAATAAGTTTTTTCCATTTATGGTGTCGATTGTTTTCAAGAACTGATGCCGAAAAAATTATTTCAACTTGTTGGCATCAGTTTTTATGGAAACCGACTCCAAAAATGATGCGGATGAGTTTATTTGGCCATGATTTTTTACAAAACTGATGCTAAAAAACAAATGAAATTTTTTTTGGCATCAGTTTACAAAAACCATCGAAAAAAGTCATATTTTTTATGTTTGGGACATGAGGTTTACCCTAGATGGGGTATAACTTCTATTGGAGTCAGAAGATTAAAAATATCTCCTGGAAGGAAAACATACATAATATTTAAATAAACAAATTTTAAAAAATAATGGATTATTTTCAAACAATGTATTGTATAGGAAATCTGAGTCCATATTTTGGTCTAAATACAGTGTTTTACCTTTGGATTCAAGTATTATTTGTGTGTTTCTGTTGTTTGGTTAAATTCCAAGTATGGTTAATAATAATTATATTATTATTTTAATTTTATTTTGGGAAAGAAGAGAACATTTTCATTTGTAATTAATTTAACTTCATTGACAACTGACGTCACTCAATGTGTGAATATTTATTTTGAGGTAGGTAATAATGATAATATTATTACAGTGTACTAAATAAATGAAAATATGGGTTAATAGTAATTTATTTACTATTATCTGAGTTTCTTGAATCTTTTTTTAAAATTTCAATGGTGGAAATAATTTTATATATTTTATAATAATGATAAATAATTTTTATTTTATTCTTAATATTAATAAATTTTATTTATATACATATATTTATATTAATATTTTTCAATGAAATATTTAAAATGTTTATAACATTTTTGAATATATATATATGTATATATATGTAACATGTATATATAATAGTTAATAGAATATGTATATTCTTATATGTGTAAATATAAATTTATAAAAAATATAATGATATACATATATTTGATGAATTTGAATATATATATATATAATTGATTAAATGGTATTTTTTAATGAATGATTCTTCCTATTTTTTGACATTTCTTGAGCTTAATGTGGAGTAAAAAAAAGTGGTTAAGGAAAAATTAATTGGGAAAATTGAAATAAAAATGACTATTAAACAATGAAATAAAATAGTTGTTTATAATGAAAATTATCAAAAGATAATTATTGAGTTATTCAGGATAATTGGTAAAGAAAATTTTTTGGAATAGGATTATGAAAATTATCTATGAGTAATTATAAAAATTTATTATCTGGTGAAAATGATTGGAATTTATCAATTGATATTAATTAAAATTTCAAAGATAATTATTATGTCGTACTAAATAATATTTATCATGAATTAAAATGTTCTACAAATTAGTTTAGATATATTAATTTTCATGTGTGGTTCTATAATTACTTTTAATGATAATATTACAAGTGTATAAACCTAAAATGAAAAGTTGTTCATTAATAATCCTAGAGGGGGAATGTATCATCACATTAATATTGTATTTTCCTTTTTATATTATATTTATTTTTTTGTTTTAGGAACTCTTTATAAACATCATGATTTGGTGTATCGATTATTATGATAATAATTCAACAAAGTGATGTAAATCGTTGACTATTGAGGTTTACACTATAGCTATCAAAACATAATGGAAGGTTTTGTGTTGCCTTGATATCAATGAATTGGTGGAAATATGTTATTTAAAGTTATTGGGTTCTATTTTACTATTATTCCCACACTTGATTTATGATTGTTTATATTTTTTTTGATATATCTATATCTGATTTAATGTGTGCTTGTGTTGCCCTAAAAACCTTATTTGACCCTTGTTTCTTATAGTACTTTGGTAGCTTATTATTCTTGTTCAATGTGGATCAAATTAATTATTGTGCTACATTATATACAATTTTTATCTATTCATAATTGTAAACCAAAAAATGTTATGTGTATTTTTTTTTGTTTCACTTGGTTCTATTTAATGTAGACCTTAATGATTTATGTATCACCTAGATTGGGAGTGTGTACTATTTGTGACATTTATGACAATGGACCAATAAATAGAGTAGGTATATAATGATTCCTTGTGGTTGTTGTATGATGAAATTGATGACTAGTGGGTGCCAAGGGGTATGTTCATGATTCATATAATATGTCTATTATCTCTATAAAAACTAAAGAATTTTAGGAAAATGAATTAATTGATGCATATCAATGATGAGATTCATGATCACGTGATGAAAATTATCAACACTCACTAACCTCATCGGTAAAACATGATTTCTCTCACAACATGAGAATCCTTCCGGAATGGAGAAAAAGGATATGTAGATGGTGTATTTATTATCATAGATATCATAATAACTATTATTTTTGGATTCATGTTTATCCATGTTATGTATTTATCATTTTTATGTAATACACTTGTAATTTAGCATGCCTGTTAGAGGATAAATTGTTGGTTTACTACAAAGCCATTTACTCACATCGCAATCGAGAATTTTGGTGTTCTTTTTTATAAAATTTATTTTATTAAAATGGTAAAGGTATATGTGATGGATTGATTTTATTAATTAGGGGGACAAGGTGGTGAGATATGATGGACACCAATAATACATGTTGTTTATCTTTTCATTACATAAATTATTTATTTACTTTGTACATGCTAACGAATTTTTTGTGATTCTTTTATTTACATGTCATTTATCCCATACATACTGTTCTTAATGTTTGTCATTATTATGGATATTATATTATATTGGTTGTTTATCAATCCTATGATATGATATTTAAGGTACAATCTCTCAATATATGAACACAGAGCAACAGATCTAGTCAGTGGCCTCTCCCATAAGGGGAGTTGTGAATAAGGTCACGTGTCCTTTGGGTTTGGACTAATTTGTATAGTTCTATTTTTTAAAAATATTATATTATAAATTATATCAATAATATTTTAATGTTCTAGTTGATTAGAAAGAGATAATGTGCTCAAAACTATAGGAGGATTCATTAATGTGAATGATAATGGGGTCTACTCGATGATTCATAATGGGGATTCTCCACCACCAAACCATCGAACATGAAAATGTTGTTTAACATAAAATATGAAATAATTTCACCATAGGATATAGAATACAAAAATGAAGATTTGAAATTCAATTCCTTTTTAATTTTTTTATATGAAAAATAAATTATAATCCTTCTAGAAAGATTTTTTTTAATTTATATTTTTACCAAAATATTTTTTAAATTCTATAAATTCTATATATTCATTATTATAGGAATTAAATAACATAATTGTAATATTAAATAATTTATCAAGTTATTTCAACTATATCATCAATGAAAAAAAGATAAAAAAAATTAAAAATTATGTACATTATTTTTAATAAATGTATATTTAATATGATCTTACAATTTATATTATTGTATACACTCTATGAAAATTTATTAATATTATAAATGAGTGGGGTTTCTTATTTCTAAATATATAATGAGTTATTTTTATAAATTTCATAATAATTTATATTATCAAAAAAGATAATTTTTTTAAAAATTATTAATATCAATATATTATGACATTATATAATACCATATGTGAATTGGAATGCTATGTTTCAAAAACCGGCCTCCAAAACACATTTAATTTCCTTATGAGTACCTTTTTATAAATTTGATGGAGATATATATAGTTTTCCAAAATCTCAAAAAAAAAATTGTGCAGAATATACTTCAACATTTTCTAGAATTTTTTCAATATTATTTTCAAACATTACCTCATCATGAGCCTTTAAAGGATTGTAGAATTACATTTTCATAATGACAAATTATAAAACTTATATATTATTTCAATATTATATAAAATTAGTGTATAAATAATTTTTATGATGTAATATAATTTTTTATTAGATATATAATTGTTATAATTGATATGAATATGCCTTTAATAATGAATCAAGATGGAATGCGGAAACATCTAACATAATAACTGCCCCAATATTCTCCCATATAATCCATTAGAATCTACAATAAGCTCTGTGAAGAGGTTGATTGGAATTAATATAATAAATTATTTTATAATCAAACCATCAAATATATTCATGTTTATATATATCATATTTTTATGAGAATATATTGATAAATATATTAAAATTTGTATATAGCTGAAATAAATTAATTTTTAAAATAAAATTCAAAATACTAATAAAAAACTCTATTGAATATCTTCACAATAGAAACTATTACAATATATGATAAGTGGAAAAAATTTACTCAATTACATTATTCAATAAATGTCACTATTTTTGAAAAAAATGTGATTTATTTGATATAAAGAGCATACATAATAAACATGGGATCCAGTTATATAGAAAAAGTATAATTGTGTGAATTCTATAATGAATTAGGATTTTCACAAACAGAAATTATATATTTTATTGGAATATTTATTATTTTACATGAATACACTAATGAAAAAAGATTTTTTATTAACTTTATAATAATTGGAACCTAAACCATGGTAATTGAGTGAGTTTTTTAATCTTCCATTATTTTCTTCATAACATAGAACACTTCCTATATATATCATACGTAATAAATATCATTATAAGTAGAGGAAAAATATAATAGAAAATGTTAGATTAGATTATAATTAAGGGTAATCAAGGGAGATATCTAATCATATAATTATCATATGGGTATGAGAACATGATTATATTATTTTGATAACCATTCCATACATATCAATGATCAAAATCATAATTCATGGAATAAGGATTGGTGGTTCATAAGACATGAATCATAAGTTAATCATATGCAATGATCAGTTAAATCCGAACAATGTAAAAATATTCTGAATTTTTAGCATATACATTGGTAGAGGATATCCTTTCCATATTGATCGAGGCTCGCTTCAAAAAACATAATTTTAGAAAAAATCTTTTATCGAACTAGGATCACTCACTATTCAAGCAACGTATTACTAAACTGAGTCAACTTCCCATTATAATCTAATTTTTCTCATGAAATATAAATAATAACACAATTAATTTGTATGGAGATCTAGGTCCCAAAAATCACATAATGAAATCAAACATATGTCTAACATGAGCTCGAAATCATTATTGTAAAAATAACCCATGAAATGAAATGGGAATCATTAAAATTTAATCATATCAAATCCTATGAAATAAAGATTGGTTTCATAATAATTTCATCGTAGAATAAAATTTGAAACAGAGAGGGTTTTATAATCATTTATCATGGTATAAACCATATAAACATTATATATTTTCAAAAAAATAATTACATTAAATCATAATGAATGCATAGAAATAATATTAATGGAATTTCTATATCAGATACCTAGTGAAGAATATTTAACATCCAATAATGTAATATATGATGGAAAATAAATTGGAAATAATTTTTTTTAAAATATTAAAGGAACTCATCCATTATTATTTGAAATATTATTTTTAAAAAACATTCACTTTTTAAAAACAATAATATTTTTTAAAAACAAATTATAAATTATAATGGAATATTAGAGGTAAAGAAAAATAATGAGGTCAAAAAGATTGGCTCATGTTGTACACATTAAAAAAATTGTTCCGTTGACATTTTTGATAAATGTTATATGGGTTTTATTTTGGAAAAATACATGAATATTAATTTTAAAAAAAAATTAAAAAACCAAAAATAGTTTAAAATTACTTCTAAAAATCATAATATTTTCATAAAAAAATGAGGCCTTTTTTATAGAACATGTTTTTGAATGAAAACAAATTTCCAAAAACGGAGGGAAAAAAAGTTAGCTTTTATTAAAACATTTTTTAATTATATTTAGTACTAAAGTGTATAAAAATGTACCATTACAATATGATATAATGAATAACTATTGGATAATGAAATTAAATATACGTATTTATATTTTCAAAATGATATTTTATCATTAGAGAATTAATCATCAGCAATCTTGGTAAACTGTGAGATATTTACATAACGTCCTTACATCATGAGTAACATTTCATCATAAGTCCCTTGAATTAAAAACATATAAATAGAAATAAAACATAATTAAGAATAATTAATTCATTATATTACATGTCAATGGGTTTTATATACAATTTTTTAAATATTTTTGGTTCCTATCATAATTTATGTCTCAATGGTGGATAAATAAGAAAAACTTTTATAGCATTGAATGTTCAATTACATCATAATTGTTATAATATTATATGGTAATTATATGTTTGTTTTAAATATACCTTATAACCATATTCATATATATCGTATCATATTTGGTACAATTAAATTTTATTTCCCATAAATTTAAAATTGATTTTTAATTTTCATTTGGATAATAACAACTTTTTTCCATAAATAATTTTATTTGTTATATATATATTAATCACTTACATTAGTAAATACATCATCATCTCCAAAATTATTACAACAAAATAAATATCATTCAAAAATTCTATATATTTTTAGGGAAATAATACTTTGTGATCGGAAATGAAACGCAATTTCCATAAAGATGGCATGTCGTCTGCCCACATGCACTATATTTCCATTTTCGTGTTGGGATGAAAAAAATGTGAATTATATATATATATATATATGTTATCAATCCATAAAAATTTTAATTTCATATATATCACATATAGATATACACATTAAACCAAACATTAATATATTATATCGTAATGTGTGAATATATCACATCTCTTCCCAAGGTGGTAGTTCCATATATAGTATAACAGTGTTATCATATTCCCAAAAAATATAAATCATGTGCTTATGTTTTATATAATTATAACATAATAATAAATAAACCATAAAAATCATATATAATAATTATTTAAATCATAATTTCCCCCATTTAGAGGGGGGAAATACAAAATTAATGACATCATTCTATGAGGTCGTAGTCCCCCTACACATACTAAATATGGTTTTACCAAATTTGATTAAATTGATTATTGTTTAAGGTAATAAAAATATTAAGAAAATAGAACAATATGTGTATGTTTCTTATTTTATTATATAAAAAATATATAATAATAATTAATAGGGATTAAGGATGAGATAAGACAATTATGATTGTTTATTAATGTTAGCTATTCTTTAGGTATATCCTTTTGTTTTCACCAAAAAAATATATGTATATATTTAATTTCATATTAATGTTTATAAGATGATATTATAGAATTTTAAATGTCAATTGGAAATTTTTTGCATATAAATTAATTTGGCAGTGTAAAGAGTAGGGAATAGGGTGTAGCCTTTTATTTAGGTGGTGAGTGTCACATTATGTAATTTTTTTAATGAGTGGATTAATCCCACAATTTTCCTATAAAAAATCGATATAATTTTGGAAATGAATTTTTTATAAATGGTAAAATATATATGTACAACCATATTATGTGTTTTCAACATGTTTTTCAGTCATTTCCCCCTTCTGTTTAATGTTCAGCCTCTTGGAAAACTCATTTTTCTCTTAATAACTATGATAAATTTTGATTATTTTCACTAATATATTTGGTCAAAAATTAATATTTAGTTATTTAAAAATATATTCCATACTTATTAAAATTATTTAATCTTATTTATGTAATTAAATTCACAAAATTAGATTAAATTAATTCAAAATTAATCTCAAATTCGTGTGGATAAAGAGGGTTTTTTAAACGATAAAGATCAAATTATTACAACGTTTTCTAAAAACATAAAATATGAAATTTATTCTAATAACACATAATGTATAAAAATATGTATAATAGAACAAAATATATTTTATTAAAAAGAACTTCACACTATAAATATGTAATATTAAAACGATGCCTTCAATTAGAATTCATTAATTTTCACTATTTAATAAAAAATAAAACATTTCAAGGAAATCATAGAACTTTTTCCTAAGATGGTATTTTAAATTTTAATTCATCAATGAAATACATTATAAATAATAAATTTTGGAAATGGGTCAAATTTTAATTTTACTATTGTTCACATAAAGGAATAATATGTAGTTTTTTTGGGAAATCATTAATATAAAAAATTATAAATATCTTCAATTTTTTTAATTTAGTGTCAATATTATTTAATTAAATAACCCCAATATATTAAAAAAATTATTTATTATTATTCATATTACTAGGAATATCATCTGGATAAAAATATTCACTTTTAAATATCTGTATAAAAATATATAATTTTTCTATTAAAACAATATGTCACTTGTAACAGAAGATAAGGCAGTATTGTGTATAGGGAACGATAAAATTATTATCTTATATAATTAAATATTAACATAGGGTAGAGTTCAACACCAAATATAAATGAAATTTAATATATTAAAAAATAATTCATATAATCTTTTTGTTGATTCATTCGACCCCCAATTGAATGAATTTTTCCAATGAAATTGATCATATTGATAGAAACAATGTTGGATAATTATTCTACTTCATGTTTTAAATATGTCATGTAGTTCACTCAAAATATTGGTTTCACAAATAAAAGTTGACATGGAGACTGAGATTGTTCAATATAATATTCTTTGTATGATCGAGAATCTCAAACAGTTATTCCTCATATGAAATATATTACTATGGTTTTATGATCATTTAGTTCAATAGATTCTAATGTCCAAGTATTAACATCCTCAAAATAGATAGATGGAAAACATCTTGGAATTAATAGTGGTTTTGTGTAAGTTCCATGTTATAGGATACCATCGCAATATGATGAATAAATTTGTAGCGACATATATACAATGAGATTATTTTCCCATTCTTCTCAAATATCATTACATTCATTAATTAAGAATTTTTTTGAAACACATTACAAACATCATTAAATAATATATCATATATATTATAATCATCATAATCATTCAGTCGGCATTGAAATTCCATGATATTCTATTGAATGTATCTAACCCTCTCTTACATATCCTTAGATATCATAGAATCCAACAGATCTTTTTCTCTATCATAATTCCCTAATGTTAGATATCTATATTTTATTCCATAGAAGTATTTATAAGGATCCATCAAAATGAATGATTTAATGCCCTTTTTATAAAAAAACACAACAAGAGGAATTTTTTATCCCAAAAACCATTGTAATGCAATGAAAAGTATCTCAATATATCTATTGGGGTATTAATTTTTCATTGAGACTACCCATCATTATGAGGATGATATTAAGGGTTAAAACAAAGTTCCATAACAATATCATTGTGAATATTTCACCCAAACATTAAGGTCATCCGTGAATCCTTATGATAAGAAAAATTACTGTTTTACTCACTAGAATCTTATCACAGATATAATGTATATTCTGGAATTCTAATTCCTTAATAATACATCAATGTTATCGAGGAATTTTGTTGAATAAACAAGGAATGATTTTAATAGCCAGATATCATTATGCCCTTTCTAGGATTTTGTGAGTCAAATGTGAAACCCCATAGCGATATTACTTAATTTAATTCTAGTATGGGTAATGGATGCAACATATCCTTAGGAATTTCTATTTCATACATAACTTTTTGATATACTGATCACTGAGATATAAACTTTGCGATATATCTCATAATGAGCCAGAAAATATGTATTATTTCACATCCATTTAAATAATTCTAATTACAGGATTAATATGGAAATAATACGTTTTATTTTAATAAAATAATTACTTATTCACTTATAATATGGAAGAAACACATTAAGGGTTTTTGAACCCTATCATTCCATCACGATCAAGGTTAAACTTGTGAACATTTTAAATCATCTTTTATAGCTTGAATTTTTCTACCAAACACTTTTAATATTGACATTGATTGACTCATAAACATTTATTTGATAAAGTGAATATTTTTACAATTCCCATACGATTTCTAGATCTATCCATTTAAATCTATAAATATAGGTACTTTGGTATTTTCATCTTGCATAGCCTATTTTTATCATTGTTACTCAATGCATCATCCACCATGCTCTCTTTTCAAGGGTGGTAATGTATAAAGAATTCATAATAAATATTCCCCATTACCATATTATTTAGTTCATGTTAAAATATGAAAATGTGAATATGTACATCAATATTTTATGATCTATATAAACATACTAATTTTCTCAACAATGATAATGCGTCCATATTATTAATGATAAAATTACACTAGCTAACTCAACATAATTAAATGGGTAATTTTTTCATAATTTGTCAATTTTCATAAGGCATAAGATATAACTTTTTTATTATTCATAATAACACCTCCTAATAAATAAATTTATGAATCACTATAAAATAAAAAACATCCTCTACTATTGCATATTGTAATAACATATTTCTTGACTAACATTCTCTATTATTATTCAAATTTCTACCACAATAATCATTCTAGATAAACTAGGATCCCGTCTAGGTCATCGTTTTCAGAGTATTAAATAGTGATAAAATTACTAATAAACCACCAATAATATCCAGCCAAACCATGAATAAAATGCATCCAATTAACCATGGTTTTATTCGGAAAAAATAAATAAAATATGTCTTTGATTTAACTATTGATATAACTTCTCTTAAAATTATGTTGCCAAATAATTATTCATTTTCAGAAAACATTGTATTTTATAAAATATTTAATATACTTTATCCTTCCATTGGTCTATTAGTACAATTAATATGTGGCATTCATTCTCTAAAACACTCTTTGTATTTTTCATTATTATAGTCATCATTTATGTTTTTTTTATTTTTTATAAATGAACTAAGATGATCTTTTCATTTTTATTAAACCTCCAATATTGTAAAAACCGAACTATAAAATATAATTTATTCATTATAAAAAATTTCATGATTATGAATTAAAAAAATAAATTACAAATATTGATGATTTAAAAATGTGTTGTGTGGTATTAATTTATTTATACCTACAATATCTAATGATATTTTGACGGTTATCCTATAAATAATCAATTAATACACTATAGAAATATTTACATCCCTTGATAATAAATTTGGTATCATTTCTGAAACAAATTGAGATTATTTTGGTAGCCTCAAATCATTAAATCTAGTAAATAATGACTTCATAAACTATTATTATATGCATCAAAAAATTGATGTTGAAAATTTAAGTGTAAAATGTTAGTTTATTGTAGCTATATTTGCTTAATGTAAATGTTACAAACTATACATGTTTATACAATTTATGTGTTTCAACTATAATAACATCTCAATCCACGGATATTACTAATCATTAAATTTATAATACTTTTTATTTTTAACATTAGACCTATAGATATATCTTATATATATAAAATATTTCCATAAAACATTTTAAATTCATGAAGATGATGTTATGAGTACTCATAGATGTAATTTCATATCACTTTTTCATGGATTTATCATCAATATAATGAAATTGGTTGGCTTTATAGATGTCAATAGAAGAGTATTATAGTGGTAAGAATTTCCTCCCGATGTTTATCTGTTTTCATTATATTCATTAATGGATTAAAAACACCAATAATGAATTATGATTCAACATTTATATGATTTTAATAGAAATAAATATATTATATTTGAATTAATTAATTTATTTTTTTATTTTTTTAATATCATAAAATTTTTAATTTTTATATTTATAGGATACTAATTCATTTTCTCTTCCATTTTTGAAGACATAAAAATTTATTAGAAAGGGGTATTTAGTAGATTTTTATTTTATACTATAACAACAATTATATATATATTATTCTTGATGCTATAATAATCCAATCAATTGACATAAGTAAAAATTTCTATTCAAATGTCTAACATCTTTAACTAACATCTCAATATGGGTCTTAAACCTAATACAAATTGCCTTATGGAGGTATACTCTTGAATGTATCTACAATTATATCCAAACTTTTGAATAATGTTCCTGAGATCGTAAAATTAATAAATTATCTTAAAATCATCAAATGAATCATAAAAAAACTCAAATGTTACAACAAATATGTAACATCCCAGGTAATTAAAGAATAAATAATTTTCATATTTATTAATATTAGAGAATTAAATATGAATTTTAATTAAAAGGGGTTGCTATGTTCGATAGCGTACCCGATACGCAACGATGAGTTTCTTTGAAACTTACGTAGCACACTAGTAATATAATAATATTATGTTAGTTAACAATTAGCCGTTGTACTGGCGGGAATGAATAGAAATAACTAAAATATGAATAGATATGTTTTTAGATGTTTTTACATTTACCCAATAAAAGATAAAGGCTTAAAATACGGAAAGAGTTCAATTTTAGGCTTTTATACTCTAATTTTCACTAAAGGTTCACTTATCACCTTTTAATGGTGAACCGTCATTAAATATAGTTTTGATCACTCTTTTACTTTATATTGGACCAAATATAAATCTTCTTAAGAATCGGGACATCAAATTTTACTTTGTGTAATTTTTTGGAACCTTTCTGATAAAGTTCATTTTTTTATGAATAGTGTAAAATGTTGCATTTTAATTCAAAACCTCTTTTTGATCTAATTTATTTATATGATTAGATTATCTTTTGAATTGGTTTTAAAGTGAAATTAGAATATATTTTTACCATTTTATCCAATGGTGGTCATTGGAATCAATTTCGATTTGAAATTAGACTTAAACTGGTGTCAATCTTTTGATACTTAATTTTTTGTAAAAACACGCTATTTGCCCTGGCAGCGGGAATTAATTATTAAATTAATTAATGTGACTTATATGATTTGAATTTTGTAAAATGGACTTCATTTTTGAATTCGGAATATCAAATATAGCTTAGGGTGAATTTTTGGTAATTTTCTGAAAAACTTCAATTTTTGATGAATAGTGAAACCACTAAGTGATAATCAAGCAAACTGATTTTTCAGTTATATGAAAGTTTACAACTAATGTGTATTGAATTTTGAAAATCCGACATACATGGTTGTCATTAAGAAGTAAAATGTGGTTCAATGAGATTAAAATAATTTTTTGGTGAATAGTAACTTATTAAGTTTTTAATCGCGATTAGTGGTAATTAGTGTAGTTTAATGTATAAATAATGCTTTAATAATATAAAATGACCTAGACACATGTCCCAACCTCATTGGTTGTGTCATGGCCGACCAAGACAAGCCATGGCCTAACTTGGGGACCCCATGGATCCACTTTTGTTGGGAAATAACATAAATTACTTTTTATTTAATGTTAAAGTGAAAATGACACTAACATAAATTGTTTTACTAAAACAATTTTTAAGTGGGGTTATACAAGTCCAAATTTTGATTATAAATATTCATTGGAAATCTAAAAAGATTTCCTACATCATAGTAATTTTTTTATAATTTTTAGACATTAAATAAAGTTAATTATTTATGACATAATAATGATGCAGCGATGACATCATTATTTAACGATTAAAATAAAATGGAAAGATAATGTAAAATCTAAAACCTACACATGGCCAAAACCAATTGGATGAGTGGATTTCGAATCCTTATCACCTTATCCACGAATTCTATCAATGTGGGACCTTTTAAAACCGAAACACATTTTCAAACAAAGTTATATTTCTTTACTTTCCAAAAGTGCCCCTCCTCTCCTCTTATAAAAGGCCCCCACCTCCACCTTATTTCACACACTCTTCAAGCCTTTTGCTCGGCCAACCCCTGCCCATTTGCTCTCTCCACATCCCTCTCCTCATCCTAGAGGATTCCCTTTGGGCAGAATCCTTTCAAAGGAAGCCTTTAGGCTCAAACCAAAAGAAGTTACACTTTTTAAGGTATTTCATTCTCTCATGTTCATTTGTTTTATTTTTCTTCTCCAACCCCCTAAACTCTTTTTATTTACTTCTTTTGTAACAACACCAGTATCTTCAATATACTAGGATGTTGTTATAAGATTTATTTGAGCTACACTCTCACACAACTACATCAAATGGTTAAAGAACATACGGTTTCCGTGGATGGCGAAATTCTGCCTCCCGAAACGATGATTGTTCAATACTCATTTAACACCTTCAAAGGTGGCCATTATGATGTCACTATTTTTATATATGATATGTAATATGTTTAAGTTTAACTTATGCTTCTGTATTTTTCATTTGTGTCTTACCTTTATGGCTTCCATTATGGGTATACGCGATATCTTCATTTAAGGAAGTGCGGACTACCGCCCCCTCAAAGTGATGTGATTCGTTAATACCATATGTGGGATGTGTAAAGGATAAAGTTAATGATATTATACATGATGTTATACTGGAATTATAATATACCTATATATATCATTATCATTTATTTCCATTAAAGTATGAGATAGAAATGAAAGTAGCGTTCATGCGTACGTACGGACTACCGTCTCCATGAACTGTGCATTTCATTTCTTATCCCCAAATGTAATGTACTATTAAAAGTACATGTATATAATGGATATATAAAATTAATGATATATCTAAATGATGAATATAATTCTGGAATTAAAATATACATAAGTCTCATTTAGTTTTAATTCCGTTAATATGACAAAGAAATGAAAGTAGCGTTCATGCGTACGTACGGCTTACCGTCTCCATGAACGGTGCATTTCATTTCTTACCTCTAAATGATTATGTAATATTTTAAATACATGTATGTACTGGATATATATGACATATATGATATCTACATCATGAATAACATTCTGGATATAATGAAACATTGACCAAATTAACAACATGTAAGTGTAAGAAGTCTATTTTTGACTTAAGAACCAAATACCGACAAAATGAACATTATTAACTTAAATGATTACATGATGTTCATAACATGGTATAAAAGGAATAATGAACTTGGAAAAGATTCATAATCAAGTAGAGATTAACTAAAGTTTATTATTCAGGAGTTTAAAGAACGGTCGGGTCAAGTCGGATACGAGGTATGGGACTTCGTCTCAATCTCCTTTCGTTGAGGCATATTTTATTTTATACACAACTTTCTTTTATACGGTGTATAAAACCCTTTGACTTTTACATTTATTCAAAAGGAATTTTTTTTATACGAAGCGTTTACTAAACGACAAAAGGGAATGTTTTTTTCGTACGTATGCGGCGACAACGACTTCTCCGCCGTCGTAACCGTTATTTGAGTTTCGGCTTCCTCTACAAGCCATACCTTCTTTTTTTAAAAGAAAAATAAATACCATGTTTTACTTTGGTATTGAAAATGGTTTTCATAATGTTTTTATTATATCAATGTGTTGTATTGATATCTCGTGATTGAAATGTGGAAATTTTATGTTTCCTTTATGCATGTTTTATGTGATATGATTATGTTATGGTTCTTGGGCATTATTATGAAGACGGGTGGTTCCGTGATAAACTAAGGGCGGGTGAGCCCGTTATAGCTCTCCAATGCATTGGGTAACGCGAAGGAGTGAAACGTTAAGGTTTCTCCGAAGAGATTTTAGGGAATATACTGTGATGGGTATTCCAAACGTAACCAAGAGGGTTACTCCCTACGTAAGAATGTTATGAATGCCTCAAGTTACCTTTATGTATTATGATTTATATGATTTATTCATGTTTTTATGAGGTATGTTAAAGTGCCTATGTTTTATGGGTAAAGTATGATTTCATTCTTATTTATATATGAACTCATGTTTCCTATCCATGTTTTTTTTATAACCCATACTGAGTTTTTATGCTCATCCCATGTTTTTGAAATGTTTTTCATAGGTCAAGGGAAAGGTACATGATAAGATGATAGAGTCAAGGATGTGTCAAGAAATAATCCATGTTTTATTTTAAATGTGTTTCTATTGATGGGAATGAAGAATACTATCTTTATGTAACCACTTTGTTTATATGTGGAATGTAATACAAGTTTTATGATCTAATTCTCTAAAACTCTAAACCAGAAAAGATCCTCAATGTGTAATCTTGTAATAACTCAAGATTAAGTAAGGTTTAAGGCTGGGGCCTTATAGTTGGTATCAAAGGTCGGTTTAGACAACTTTAGGAGTTAGAAAAGTGTTAAATTATAATATGATTGAAATGATATAGAATTTACGGATTACCATGTTGCTTCGCCTAAGATATTTCCATGTTCAGAATGGTTTTCCGTAGGGGAAACAAAGCAGCTATGTTGGGATGACATCAGGAGGAAGACAGCCTTCCAAATCAGCAAACTGAGATGGTCGGAATCGGAACTGAACAATTTGTTGCAGTGATGGCACAGTTGACTCAGGCTATAAATGGTGGTGGTATCCATGCACAAGATCAGCCAGATCAACCGCAGAGGAACATGTTAGTGGTGGAACATTTCATTAGGCAACACCCCCCATCATTCAGAGGATCATCTGACCCTGTGCAAGCGGAAGGGTGGATTAAATCACTGGAGAAGATTTTTGATGTCATGGGATGTTCAGACAATCAAAAGGTTAGTCTTGCTATTTATCGTTTGGAGGGTGAGGCAGATCAGTGGTGGTCTATGGTTAAAAATATCAGGGACGCCGATGAGATTGATGCTCTTGACTGGGATGAATTCAAAGGTATGTTTCTTGAGAAGTATTTTCCTAAGGCTGTTCGACTTAGGATGGAAAAGAAATTCTTGGAATTGAGGCAAGAGGAAGACTCAGTGGCTTCCTATGAAGAAAGGTTCACTCGATTGGCAAGGTATGCTCCAAATTTTATCCAAGACCTTGATAGTAAAATCAATCGTTTTTACTCAGGATTAAAGCCAAAGTATCGAAGGGCATTAGCTTCTCGTGAGTTTAAAAGTTATGAAAAGCTTGTTCGATGTGCTGAGAAGGTGGAAATGGAGTTTGCCGATGACCAAGTTTTCTATAACAACCAGCAGAAGAAGAGACCGAGGTGGCAGGAGAAAGGTAAGAATTATTCAAAAAGGTCTGATGGTAAGAAAACTAAGTTTCCAGTTTGTGATAAATGTGGAAAAAGGCATGCTGGGGAATGTCTTCTGAATTCTGGAAAGTGCTACCGATGTGGTAAGATGGGACATAAGGCTCGTGATTGCACTGAAAAGGATCAAGGTGAAGGTAAGAATAAATTTGATTTACAGTTAGTGAAATGTTATAAGTGCAATGAGATGGGTCACTATGCAAACGAGTGTCCGACAAGGAGCTTGAGTGATGGGAAGCAGCTAGACTACAAGCAGAAAGGGGTGGTAAAATCATTTGCAACAACTTCAGCAGATGTTGGGCCATCGAATGAAGTGGTGTCAGCTCCAGGGAGCTCAGTATTTTTCAAAGATTGACTTGAGGTCGGGGTACCATCAGTTGAAAGTAAAAGAAGCAGACGACTGCGTTCCATACTAGATATGGCCATTATGAATTTGTAGTTATGCCTTTTGGGTTAACCAATGCACCTGCTGTATTCATGGACTTAATGAATAAAATTTTCCATGAGTTCTTGGATAAGTTTGTGTTTGTGTTTTGAGGTTTGTGAAGAGGTTATGTGTGCCTTGTGATTCACAGTTGAAGAGAGAGTTGTTATGTGAAGCTCATAGTTCTCCATTTTCAGTTCATCCTGGCAGTACTAAGATGTATAGAGATCTGCGGGAGTATTACTGGTGGGATGGAATGAAAAGAGATATTGCTGATTTTACTGTGAAGTGTTTGACTTGTCAACAGGTTAAAGCAGAGCGGCAGTTACCGAAAGGGATGCTTCAGCCTTTACCAGTGCCAGAGTGGAAATGGGAGAATATATCCATGGACTTTGTTGTTGGATTACCGAAGACATCTCGAGGTAATAATGCAATCTGGGTTATTGTTGATCGCTTGACCAAATCTGCTCATTTCCTTGCTATACGAGATACTTTCTCTCTTGATCAACTTTCCCGTTTGTATCTTAAAGAGATAGTCAGGTTACATGGAGTTCCTCTCTCCATTGTATCAGATCGTGAGCCCAAGTTTACTTCTAACTTTTGGAAAGGCCTTCAGAAGTCTTTGGGTACTGAGTTAAATTTTAGTACAGCTTTTCATCCTCAATCAGATGGGCAGTCAGAACGAACAATTCAGACATTGGAGGATATGCTACGAGCTTGTTCTATGGATTATCAGGGAAGTTGGGACCAACATATTTCTTTGGTTGAGTTTTCATATAATAACAGTTTTCATTCCAGTATACAGATGGCACCATTTCAGGCATTATATGGGAAGCGGTGTCGAACTCCAGCTTTCTGGGATGAAGTGGGTGAAAGAAAGTTGATGGGACCAGAATTGGTAGAAGAGATGGCAGAAAAAGTTCAGCTGATTCAGAAGCACATGAGAACAGCTCAGAGCAGGCAGAAGAGTTATGCGGATAACCGGAGGAAGGATCTATCTTTCGAGGTAGGTGATCATGTTTTTCTCAAGGTTTCTCCTTGGAAAAGTGTGATGAGATTTGGTAAGAAAGGAAAGTTGAGTCCAAGGTTTGTTGGACCATACGAAATTCTGGAGAGAGTTGGATCAGTTGCATACCGAGTGGCTTTACCTCCGAGTTTATCTCAGGTACACAATGTTTTTCACGTTTCGATGTTGAGAAAGTATATGCCAGATCCATCTCATGTTTTGAGTCCAGAGGTAGTTCAGCTGGAAGAGAACTTATCTTATGAGGAACAACCGGTCCAGATTCTTGACCACAGGGAGCAAGTGTTACGGAATAAGGTGATTAAGCAGGTAAAGGTTTTGTGGAAAAACCACATGATTGAAGAGGCAACGTGGGAATCTGAAAATGCTATGAGGGATAAATACCCCCACTTATTTTGATAAGTGAATAAAATTGCGAGGACGCAATTCCCAAAAGGGGGGAAGGATGTAACATCCCAGGTAATTAAAGAATAAATAATTTTCATATTTATTAATATTAGAGAATTAAATATGAATTTTAATTAAAAGGGGTTGCTATGTTCGATAGCGTACCCGATACGCAACGATGAGTTTCTTTGAAACTTACGTAGCACACTAGTAATATAATAATATTATGTTAGTTAACAATTAGCCGTTGTACTGGCGGGAATGAATAGAAATAACTAAAATATGAATAGATATGTTTTTAGATGTTTTTACATTTACCCAATAAAAGATAAAGGCTTAAAATACGGAAAGAGTTCAATTTTAGGCTTTTATACTCTAATTTTCACTAAAGGTTCACTTATCACCTTTTAATGGTGAACCGTCATTAAATATAGTTATGATCACTCTTTTACTTTCTATTGGACCAAATATAAATCTTCTTAAGAATCGGGACATCAAATTTTACTTTGTGTAATTTTTTGGAACCTTTCTGATAAAGTTCATTTTTTTTATGAATAGTGTAAAATGTTGCATTTTAATTCAAAACCTCTTTTTGATCTAATTTATTTATATGATTAGATTATCTTTTGAATTGGTTTTAAAGTGAAATTAGAATATATTTTTACCATTTTATCCAATGGTGGTCATTGGAATCAATTTCGATTTGAAATTAGACTTAAACTGGTGTCAATCTTTTGATACTTAATTTTTTGTAAAAACACGCTATTTGCCCTGGCAGCGGGAATTAATTATTAAATTAATTAATGTGACTTATATGATTTGAATTTTGTAAAATGGACTTCATTTTTGAATTCGGAATATCAAATATAGCTTAGGGTGAATTTTTGGTAATTTTCTGAAAAACTTCAATTTTTGATGAATAGTGAAACCACTAAGTGGTAATCAAGCAAACTGATTTTTCAGTTAAATGAAAGTTTACAACTAATGTGTATTGAATTTTGAAAATCCGACATACATGGTTGTCATTAAGAAGTAAAATGTGGTTCAATGAGATTAAAATAATTTTTTGGTGAATAGTAACTTATTAAGTTTTTAATCGCGATTAGTGGTAATTAGTGTAGTTTAATGTATAAATAATGCTTTAATAATATAAAATGACCTAGACACATGTCCCAACCTCATTGGTTGTGTCATGGCCGACCAAGACAAGCCATGGCCTAACTTGGGGACCCCATGGATCCACTTTTGTTGGGAAATAACATAAATTACTTTTTATTTAATGTTAAAGTGAAAATGACACTAACATAAATTGTTTTACTAAAACAATTTTTAAGTGGGGTTATACAAGTCCAAATTTTGATTATAAATACTCATTGGAAATCTAAAAAGATTTCCTACATCATAGTAATTTTTTTATAATTTTTAGACATTAAATAAAGTTAATTATTTATGACATAATAATGATGCAGCGATGACATCATTATTTAACGATTAAAATAAAATGGAAAGATAATGTAAAATCTAAAACCTACACATGGCCAAAACCAATTGGATGAGTGGATTTCGAATCCTTATCACCTTATACACGAATTCTATCAATGTGGGACCTTTTAAAACCGAAACACATTTTCAAACAAAGTTATATTTCTTTACTTTCCAAAAGTGCCCCTCCTCTCCTCTTATAAAAGGCCCCCACCTCCACCTTATTTCACACACTCTTCAAGCCTTTGGCTCGGCCAACCCCTGCCCATTTGCTCTCTCCACATCCCTCTCCTCATCCTAGAGGATTCCCTTTGGGCAGAATCCTTTCAAAGGAAGCCTTTAGGCTCAAACCAAAAGAAGTTACACTTTTTAAGGTATTTCATTCTCTCATGTTCATTTGTTTTATTTTTCTTCTCCAACCCCCTAAACTCTTTTTATTTACTTCTTTTGTAACAACACCAGTATCTTCAATATACTAGGATGTTGTTATAAGATTTATTTGAGCTACACTCTCACACAACTACATCAAATGGTTAAAGAACATACGGTTTCCGTGGATGGCGAAATTCTGCCTCCCGAAACGATGATTGTTCAATACTCATTTAACACCTTCAAAGGTGGCCATTATGATGTCACTATTTTTATATATGATATGTAATATGTTTAAGTTTAACTTATGCTTCTGTATTTTTCATTTGTGTCTTACCTTTATGGCTTCCATTATGGGTATACGCGATATCTTCATTTAAGGAAGTGCGGACTACCGCCCCCTCAAAGTGATGTGATTCGTTAATACCATATGTGGGATGTGTAAAGGATAAAGTTAATGATATTATACATGATGTTATACTGGAATTATAATATACCTATATATATCATTATCATTTATTTCCATTAAAGTATGAGATAGAAATGAAAGTAGCGTTCATGCGTACGTACGGACTACCGTCTCCATGAACTGTGCATTTCATTTCTTATCCCCAAATGTAATGTACTATTAAAAGTACATGTATATAATGGATATATAAAATTAATGATATATCTAAATGATGAATATAATTCTGTAATTAAAATATACATAAGTCTCATTTAGTTTTAATTCCGTTAATATGACAAAGAAATGAAAGTAGCGTTCATGCGTACGTACGGCTTACCGTCTCCATGAACGGTGCATTTCATTTCTTACCTCTAAATGATTATGTAATATTTTAAATACATGTATGTACTGGATATATATGACATATATGATATCTACATCATGAATAACATTCTGGATATAATGAAACATTGACCAAATTAACAACATGTAAGTGTAAGAAGTCTATTTTTGACTTAAGAACCAAATACCGACAAAATGAACATTATTAACTTAAATGATTACATGATGTTCATAACATGGTATAAAAGGAATAATGAACTTGGAAAAGATTCATAATCAAGTAGAGATTAACTAAAGTTTATTATTCAGGAGTTTAAAGAACGGTCGGGTCAAGTCGGATACGAGGTATGGGACTTCGTCTCAATCTCCTTTCGTTGAGGCATATTTTATTTTATACACAACTTTCTTTTATACGGTGTATAAAACCCTTTGACTTTTACATTTATTCAAAAGGAATTTTTTTTATACGAAGCGTTTACTAAACGACAAAAGGGAATGTTTTTTTCGTACGTATGCGGCGACAACGACTTCTCCGCCGTCGTAACCGTTATTTGAGTTTCGGCTTCCTCTACAAGCCATACCTTCTTTTTTTTAAAGAAAAATAAATACCATGTTTTACTTTGGTATTGAAAATGGTTTTCATAATGTTTTTATTATATCAATGTGTTGTATTGATATCTCGTGATTGAAATGTGGAAATTTTATGTTTCCTTTATGCATGTTTTATGTGATATGATTATGTTATGGTTCATGGGCATTATTATGAAGACGGGTGGTTCCGTGATAAACTAAGGGCGGGTGAGCCCGTTATAGCTCTCCAATGCATTGGGTAACGCGAAGGAGTGAAACGTTAAGGTTTCTCCGAAGAGATTTTAGGGAATATACTGTGATGGGTATTCCAAACGTAACCAAGAGGGTTACTCCCTATGTAAGAATGTTATGAATGCCTCAAGTTACCTTTATGTATTATGATTTATATGATTTATTCATGTTTTTATGAGGTATGTTAAAGTGCCTATGTTTTATGGGTAAAGTATGATTTCATTCTTATTTATATATGAACTCATGTTTCCTATCCATGTTTTTTTTATAACCCATACTGAGTTTTTATGCTCATCCCATGTTTTTGAAATGTTTTTCATAGGTCAAGGGAAAGGTACATGATAAGATGATAGAGTCAAGGATGTGTCAAGAAATAATCCATGTTTTATTTTAAATGTGTTTCTATTGATGGGAATGAAGAATACTATCTTTATGTAACCACTTTGTTTATATGTGGAATGTAATACAAGTTTTATGATCTAATTCTCTAAAACTCTAAACCAGAAAAGATCCTCAATGTGTAATCTTGTAATAACTCAAGATTAAGTAAGGTTTAAGGCTGGGGCCTTATAAAATATATCCTTAATTTACATATTTTCAATTTTTATAGTAAAATTTACTATAAATGGTTATTTCTCAATACATTCCCCATACTTTATATAATCATAACCTCCATCATCAACTAATTCATAAAACTCATTTTTATAAACCGTTCACTACTCTTTATAGTATTAATGAAAGTAAAATAAGAATTTTACTATATTAATATATCAAAATCCTTATTAGGCTTTATTGAAGTTTTAAAAGCATCATTACTCATATTCAAAGTTTTATTACCGTCAATTATGGATTTCGAATTTTCATTTAGCTGATGGTAATACATAAATGTTTTATAATTTGTATTTACCCATTCCAAATAAACCACTTATATAATACATGAAATTATATCAATAACATGTTCTCATAATGTATAATTCTTTTAAAAAATATTATAAAATTAAATTTAGATCAGAGATGCTTTATATTTTTAAATATGAATCCATATAGAATTGTAATATCTATAAATTAATTTATCTACTTCACATATTGATGTTTATTAAAATATAAACTAATATAAACTTTTATCCAAATGTATTTTATTAATTATTATTAGTATAAAAAATTAGAAAAAAATTAAATTAAATCATCATAAAAGTAAATTAAAAGCACTATATAATAAAAAAACAATGTCTAAAACATATTAGTAGTTTTTAAATTTGGCTGTGAGAAAATATGTATAAACAATAAAAAAATTATCAATATATATATGATATCATATTTATTGATATAAATGTATCATAAAACATATAGAAAAAGAATAATTGACCACGTAATATGAAAATAAATATGTTATGTTGAAATAATATATGATTGATTTATGGAATCATAAGTGAAAATATATTCTTGTTATTTTCTTAGTTATTATATATAATATTTCTGTGGGTTGAAATTAATTAATTATAAATTCTTTTAAATATATTATGATAGAATATTATTCAAAATTTTATATTATGTAATTTATAAATTAAAAATAACTATTATATAATTAATATAATAATAAATCATAAAAATTAGTTCATATTTATTATTCAAATATAACTTAATAAAAAATGAACATCATAAAAAATAATGGTAATTTATTATTTTTAATTGATCAAACTGACAACTATTACTACAATGACGAATGAAACTGAAAATAAGTATGAAATATTAAAAAAATAGGTATTTACACAACATATAAATAAACATAAATCTGAAAACTATAGTGAAATAAAATTCATGAGTGTGGCCAAATAAAATGTTTCAAAAAACAAAACTCTCCCAAAAAATACCATAAAATATATGAAAAAATAAATACATATAATTAGAGAATTAACATTTACAATAAATAAAAAAATACACAATACTACATCATCAGAGTTTGACATATAGGATCAATATATATAGATATTAGTGGGGGAGAAGAAAGAATGGTAGGGTGGTCATAAAACATTAGATCTCTAAATTTGTTAAAAAAATGTTGTTTTACTCCTAAATAATATAAGTTGGTAAAATCGAAATTTCATATCCTGATATAAATATTCCAAAATATCCAAATTGAAAATTTATTGATAAATATCAAATAAATTATCAATATAATTGACTCATATAGTTAAGATAATAAGTAAGAATTTCATAAACTTTTCTTGTCATCTGAAGAACCCACTTTTATGATCCGGTGAACTAAAGGGATAACAAGGGGAAAAAGAATGGTAGGTGGGAAAACATCTTGTGAAGGGAGATGATCAACCATAAATTATTACTTATCATAACTATATTGATAAAAATGAAATCAATATGGGGTTTATGATTATTTTTCTCAATCATTTTATTCTAATGCTTATATTGATATATACACTGATACATTGAAAGATTCCTATTTGTACAAAGAAAAACGCTTCCAAAATAAATGAATCACATGGGATTAAAAATCCAAAAAATATATTTTCCAAAATAATTTGATTTAATAATTCTTTTTCAATGGGGGTCATTGAAAATTAGGTCTTTTAGATTAGTAATGATGAAGGAAATAGTTCAAATAAAAACTCATTTCCATGTTTTATAGGAAAATCATATTATTTATCAATAAATATATAAATTTATTCCAAAATAAATTTTCACATATACAATTTCATGTTAATTCCTAATTTATTAATGAAAAAAAAACTTATTTTTGGTTAATGAATATAACACAAGAATATTTTTTATTTATTTCTATTTAAATTAATTTTATTACTATGATTTAATGCATTATTGGTGACATAATATTTTAATGAATTGTCACATACTATTAAAGTATTATAATTTAAATGTCATAATAATAACCTAGTAATTGAAATATTTTGTGGAATAAGACAAAATTATTTTTGAAATATATTTTTAAAATATTTATATCATGCATGTTTATTGATTAAATTAAATTGAATATGTACTCAATTTTTAGAAATGTATTGTTAATCATCGATTATTCATCTTCTAAAAATATGTTTTTGAAGAATTTATTTCTTGTCAATTATAATTTATTTTTATAATTTATGGATATTTATTGGAGTAATTTAATTTAATTTTTCTATCCAGAATGTCAACATTAAAAAATGGAGACATTATCCAATTTTTTCTGAAAAGTATTATTTTTCATCTACCTAGTAGAAAATAGGGTTTTTATTAGAACTATATTTCCATTTCATGTATTTAAAAATAAAAAATATATATTGTATTGTTATTAAATATTCATTATATTCGAAATTGTAGTAAAAAACTAGTTAGTTTTATTGTAGTCAACATTAAATTTAATTTATATATTAAAACATATTTAGACATAAATATTCATTATAAAAAAAACTATTATTATCACTTTTTTGGATTGAATTTAAATTAATTAATTCTAGTATATGAAATTATAATCAATAAATTCTCCTCCATATTTTAAATCATATAATATATATTTTTTATTATTCCTCTATATAATTTATTCATTGAGAATAATATATTTGGGAAATTGTTAGATTCCACGATATGACTACAAATGGTTTAAATAGAATAAAATATCATACAGATTAATATATCCAAAAAATTAATAAATTCAATTTTTTAGTCTTATATAGACCCTATATAATATGGTTTTATAATATGATTTATTTTTATTCATATTTTCTTGAATAATAAATTAATATGTTTTAACCTTTTAAAAAATCATATTATGTATTTTGCCTCACATATAAAAGGAAAAACCCTATCATCTAATATACACATTTCAACATCCTATTAGGTCATCTAATAACACAATATAATCATTAATAAAATCTTTCCTAATAGATTCTTTTATTTTTTTTCATAATTCCATCTTTTCATGATATAAGTATTATTATGAAAATGTGTTTTCTCATCAGATAGTTATAACTCTTAATTAAGTACATTAATTTTTTACTCCTACCTCTTATAAATATAGATTATCCATTATGAAATAATTACATTCATATATTAAATTTGGCAAATTTATATTAAAAATCCACACAAATTTTTTTCCCACTAATTTACATGAAATTTTAAATTAATGTATTACTCATGCATACATGCGGACTTCCACCTCCAAGATGACATAAAATTCAATATTAATTTATTTAATTCATGGATTCCTATTATAATGGAATTAATAATTATATGTGATATTATAGAAATAGTGACTCTTGATAAATTCTAATAACATTATTACTTTCTTACCTTTGCATCCATTGTAAAACAATAATGCTGATAGTGCTTATATGTAGACTATAACATTCACACAACAATGAAATTATTCTTTCATCACATCCATTTATGAATAATTATAATATTTCATTGGATGAATAAATTGAAACTAACTTGAATAATTTTATTTTTTATATGACCAAACCATGATAATGGATCATATACTAGAACTATTGAACAAAAATTTGTAGGGAAAGTGTACTAATTTTCAAGAGAATTTCTTTTGATGTAGAAAATATTAATTTAACTCTAATAAGAAATTAAAATGCAATGATACACAATTTTTATGTTTTAATATTTATCATTAATATATTAGTATATATTATATATTCTTATTAAATTTTATTTTAATGTTTATTTTTTATGAATGGACATGAGGTATGGGGTTATGTAAAAATACCATTTATTTAGAATATTATAGGAGATAAATTTTTATTGAGTGAAATTTCGTATATATTATCGACTAATACCCTATATATTTAATCTATATTAATTTGTTATTTATTTTTTACACGTTAGATCAATTTTTTTCTGTTGCTATGATATAATGAGAGAGAATAGTTTCTGATGAAAAGATAATATTATTTCTCATTTGGTCGATAAATAAATTCTTCTATGTAGGTACTCCTGAACATTTTTTTGAATATTTATACCTATAAATGAAATATTTCATAAATATTACATTCATTATAAATAAATTAATTTTTATTGGTTTATAAATTAATACCTAAAAAATGTTCCGCAAAACAATTTCATTTATGGAATTTAGTAAAGTGGATTGAATGTTTTTAAGATATAATGAATGATATGATTTTACATCCGTATATAACATTAAATGATTTGATGAATCCATTATAGTATTCCATGGTTATCATTATATGAATTAATTTATTAATAATATGGGAGATGTTTTGTTAATTGTTTTTACAAAAAAATGACATTTTTTCATGTCTTCAATATAAGGTTCAAAAGTATTTTTATTGGTATTAATTATTTATATAAAAAATACAGAATTTTTTTTATTATTAACAAAAGATATTATATTACTATATCAGTTACATTATTTTTAAAGAAAAATTCAGATGATTTTGATTTAATGATTATAATATTGAACCCATTTATTATTTCTAAATTATTAAAGTTAAAAAAACTACCCTATAAATCGTGTTTAATTTCCATGGTTTAAGCTATGATGATAAGATGAAGTGTTAATAAAAGTTGGTTTATTTACACATGATTTTATATGAAAATATTACGAATGTATTATGATCATTAATAAAACATATGTATCTTTTTCATTACGTAACTAATGGAATTTAACTATTATTTCACTAAAATGAATATGGTAATAAATTAAATATCATTTAAAATTATAATAAAAAATCATAATATATGGATCCAATGTGGGAAATAGTTTAAGTGGAATTATTCAATCTGATATGAGAAAAATTTAGTGATACTTGATGAATTATGATATGATTATTTCAAAATATAATCATGATATATGATATCAATTTTATAGTTATGATCTAGCGCAATATTATGAAATGTTGTTATTTGTGTTGATTTAACATATTGAACCTGATTTATATTTGATGAATACACAATTTGGTAACACAAAAATGGTTTAACCCATGACCAAAAAAATTGACCTATAGATACATGGGGATGATTTTAATTTGATAATTTCATATTTTGAACCATTTAGTGTCCGGATATTCATACATAAAACTAATGATTAATATCTAACTTATTAACCTTTATTAAAAATATGATATCACCACTTCTATAAAGTGATTTTTCTTTCTAGACATTTTTCAATATATATAATGTATCTTCTATTTATACAGTATCTCTCTAAGTGAAATCATGACAATGTTTGACCTCTAGTTTGTCCATTTTTTGGTGATATTTTTCTCCTATTTTATAATTTTCAATTTAGTGTATTATGTGGTTTCCTCACATATAAATCTTATTTTTTCGGTCGGTAGTGTTATGTTTTTCTTACATATTTCTAGATAGATTTTAATTTGATAAAATAATGATTCATTCCTTTTTTTAGTTAAAAGTATGGTGGAATGACGTCATTTTAATTTTCATGCATTTTTATATCATGGTAAACCATAGATGTTCCTCATAGTCTTCTAGAAATCGTTGAAGTCCAATGTCTCAATAGTAATCTCCGTAGTTTATTTTGTATCATATTTTTTAATTTCAATGTAATATAAAATAATGGAATTTAGATTAAGCTACATGAATTATTTTTCTTTGAATTTTCCATTTGTTGTTTTTCAATATTAATATTGATTCTAGTATACAATTTCATATACTTGTTTACTTTGGGGTTGGAATGTTTTTCAACATTAGTTGGTGTTTGGGTTTTTTAATTACATCTTCAAAATACATTTTTTTGATTTTTTTCTAGAGTATGTTGTATTTTTTGGATTCTAAATTAGTGATCCCTATTCTATTGTTATTTTTGAATTCATGTATATTTTTCAGTTCATCACAGGTGTTTTAAGTTGGTGTGAAAGATTTTCATTCAATGATTATCTTTAACTTTATTTATTTTGAGTAACAAATTTGTTACTTATAGTGTCACTAGTATTTCATCAGAATGTATAAACGGTGTTTCTAAAATAAATATTTTTTATATTTTTTAATTATAAACGATATTGGTTGTGATCTGCATGATGGAGAGGGTGATAAATCTGATCTTATTCATTTAAATAACAATAGAGAGGAGTGATAAGTTTTTATTGGAAATAATGAATCAATAGTAAAATTATTTTCATAGATTGATGTATTGGATGAATCTTGTAATAGTGCTTCATTTAGTGAATTCCCCATAATTGAATTTTTTTCAATTATAAAATTGATTTATATTTTTTTATTTATTTTTTCTAACTAGAATCATTATGTTTCTGGAAATTATAAATCTTAATTTATATAAATTAATAATAATACTGGCAATTTTTTATTTCAAAATATACAAAATATAGTATTATGGGAAAATCTTACCAAATGCCCTATTTTAATTATGAACTAGCTTATAAAGAAGGGTACTAAATATGATGATTCTAAAAGGTTTAATTATATAAATAATGATGTCTATGATGATCATAATTTACATAAATAATATGTTTATTTATCTATTCTCTATGTAATTTAATCTTTTATGGTTCATTGGAATTTTTATTTAGGATATGCGTTGAATACTCATCATGAGTTTATAATATATTAAAGTTGTTATTTGGTCCCATCCATTTGTATTAAATTATATTTTAGTCTTTTTTAATGATTATATTATAAGTAATATAGTGACTTAATATATTCTATGTTGAACATAATGTGATATGTGATTATCAATAATTGTTAGAGTATATCTCAATTCATTAATAATTTATGAAACGAATTTAATTATTATCAATATTATATTTTTTTTACATAAACTCTTATGACATGATTCTTACACTCTGATTTTTTGTTTCAGTCTATTAATTTAATTACAAGGAATCATGATCAAAATTAATGTGAGGGAAAATATGATTATTTTCCTTCTAAACTATCTTTAATATGATCTTCAATATTTAATTTTATTTAAATCCTAACATAAAATTTTTATTTCAAAAAATAATTAAGGACTTCTAAATAATACTGGATTGGGTTAACATACTATTTAGGACATTAGGATGAAAAATTAATCTTCTTTTAGTGGGTCTTCAGATCTTCTAGGGGATGACAAATAGATTAGAACCACTAAGAAAATATTTTATATTCACCAATTCATAGATCATGGGAAGTATTTCTATTTTTTATTTTAATGTGGAAGATAATCAATGGGGGGATCATGTTAGGATTATAATGAAATATGTATAAAATTACTCCATTGAATTGTATGAAAAAATAATTATATTTCCGTTTTTTATATTCCTTGTATTCTATATAGAAAATAGAAAATAAATTCCAATAGTTTAAGAATAGGGTTTACAAATTTTTTTGAATCTATAACTAAATTTTTTATATGACATTTTAGGAATATTTTTTGTTTGATAATGAGCATTGAATTTGAAAATGGTAAAATTCTTTAGAGTATTAAAATCAATACATTAAATGGTGTTATATAAAATGGAAATAAAAATCTATTAAAAATTATTTTAGATTCTCTAATTGTAGAAATGTAAATTATATCTATAAATATTCTTTTGGTTTTCATAATAATAAAATGATTTAGTTTCATAAAATCTAAAATAAATCATAAGGAAGAATTAAATTTGAATTACCAACAATATGGAAATGTGGTAACAAATAAAAAGGGAAATTGTTTTAAAATAATGAAAATTGATCATTGAATTTGATAGTTATGGTTATAAATATAGTCAAAGATTAAGGGTGGTAAAGTGTATTATTGATAAACTAGTGGAACATAAGAATAGAAAAATTCACTACCCAAAATCAATTTATATGACAGCATGGTGTATAGAAATTAAAAAAACCAAGGAATGTGTTTGAAGGTTAATTATGATGATTAATATGAAGAACCTCATTATGACAAAGGCTATAGGAATTATAATTTGATAGTGACATCAAATATGGGTTACAAGAATTATGTGGTGAACGTAACACTTATCATCCACTACTGAAGTTCTAATTCCATTTTGCATTCTACCGCCAAAAAATAATTATTATCTTATGAGTATTTTTGTTCATCAAATCACCTCATTAATGAATGATGTTTCCTTAGAAATGATTATTCAAAATGTAATTATTAAAACATATCATGTCAATAACTCATCAATGATATTATTCTGGGTGAAAATATTTCCATAAAATCATTTGATGCAGACACTAGTTATATTTGATTTGACATTTCCACAGATTGTCTCTCTGTAGATAGATGTCATGTTACTTTTCATGGAACAGATTTCATGATTTAGATTTCATGTCAAACTGTGATCCAGTATATGTATGAGGATGAATATGAACCTATAATTGAGGTATAATATATATTATCGATCTTACTATGTATTCCTGATGGAAACATATATGAAATTTCTAGGGATAGAGTAATCATTGAAGATATTTATATGACACGGGTTTATGCTTACGTATATTCTGAAGAAATTCCTATCATTTCCAAGAATCATTGTGTTATAATTTTACTAAATATCATACATGGTTATACAGAATTTTTAAAGACTATAAAAAGTGTCCCTAATTTTGATGCAATAATTAATAAAGAATATTAATGAGAGTCATTATTAGGGACTCATTTTTTCGGGTGTATTAGAAGTATGTTTACACATTGTTTTGGATTAATTATTTGGAAATTAATCTTTACATTTATTATTATGATCATAAAATGTTATATATAAATCACATTTATCCTCAACCACATATTAGTGACATGATTGATCAACATCTTGGATATCAAGAATTTCCAACAATAAACCATCATTATAAATATCATATAATATATTCTAATAATGATAATATACCAAATATATTATTATAAAAAATTTATATTTATTATAAATTTATAGTTCTTCCATTTTTTCATACTAATGCCTCAATTATAATCACAAGTTTGATGAATATTTACTTTATAAATCGCCTTGATCAGTTTTTGGAAGTATTTATATGTAATTTTCCAAAAAATCTTATACAAATGATGATTACGATTATAAAATATTTATATTTTACTAAGGACACTAGGATATAAGAATTTATATACTAAATTTAAAATTTTGATCTTTTTTTTAAATATTTATTCATATATGGGTCAAATATATTCACATTAGAATAATTTTTTTGGATAATTAAATAATGGATGTTATTTTAAAATAACCCAGACCAATCATAGTAACTATATTATGTTCTTTTTCAGGGGTTTATTTGATTCAATGACATCTTTTTAGAATATTTTAATGGCTATTTATCTAATAACCATGCTAAAATGAAGGGATTCAGGGTCCATCGGACAGATTATTCTGAAGAAAAAATCAAGGATCTAAAACGATGTCAATTTATCACTATTAATAATACAAAAAAGTAGAGGGGTGGATGGGTTTAGATTCAAAGTGATTCATTAATAAACATATTAGTACATGTCATCATGGATAATAATATGGTGAAATATTATTCCTTGTCCCAATAAAAAATTACAATGAACATTTTCTCATCTACCAATGTGCAAGTGGAATCTGTAAATTTCTAATTAAAAATTTGGATGAAAATTATTTTTTTTATAATTATCATGAAATCATGAAGTTCATATTCATATATAAGTACATAATTTATTTAAAAGTAAATGGTTGGAAACAATTAATGATTTTGAATTCTAAATACACAAGAGACATGTGAAGGGAAATAAGGGAGATAATTTTCTATGATAGATTAATCATACTAGTTTATGCATACAATTAACTAAAATAGATCCATTATTTTGGGATTTTTATAATATGGATCTTGATGTATTCATGAATATGGAGAATCAAATCTCCCATTTATGAATGATCAACTGTTGAACTATGTATATAATAATGAGTTCAAGGTGGGTGATGAGGAATTGTAGATGATAGTTAGAGATACTCATAACTTCAACTATGAGTCATGTAAAATGATTATGTTTAGGTACCTAGAATGTGTCTTATCAATATAATACATGGAAAATGAGTTGTTAGAAGAAGAAAATGGTGATAAATTATCTATTAATCATGAATGTAGGTATATTTTTAGAGATATTAAATAGTGTTTCCAGATGTATCATATTAAAAAAAATTATGATATGTATGTAAAATAATATAATGAATTTTTTTAAATTCATAGAGACTAATGTGAATGGAAATGTAAAAACTATTTCTATAGAATATTTGTTGTCGGAAAACATTACTTTCTATTTCATCATGAGACTACCCATAAAAAATAAGGGGCCTATTTATAATTTTGGATGTGGTGAATTACCTTATTAAATCATCCAATTTCATACATATTATTGATGAGTGGTCCCTTTGTCAACACAATCATCTTTATATTAATTAATTGGTGGTATTTCATGTTTTACTACTCTCAATTATGAGTTATATAGATCTGTTAATTTGATTGATGTTCTTAAAAGTATTCAATAGGATGTAGAAAAATGGTTGATTTTTATTCCTACATATCATCCAAAAATATATGTTTCTTAATATAATATGATTAAAAAAAGTAAAATGTTTTATGATATCATTATAAATGTATTTCAATCATTATTGGGTTCAATAAAATAATTTATTTTAAATTTCATGTAGAATTATTTTTCAATTTATTATTCATTAGGCTAATTGTGAGGAAATCAATGAATGAAAGACAATGACTATAACATGTCTGGATGAAATTGAATAATACAATCTATTGGGAACTGATAGAGATATATAAATTGGAAAAGTTGACGTATCCATTCAACATCACATTAGAATATCACAATGTTTATTGAAAATTTATTTTAAAATCATTCTAATTATTTAGAGTTTGATATTCATTATGATTTATTCCTCTAAATATCTGATAGGAAAATGATTATGAGATTTTAAAATAAGGGAATGATGATCCCATGATATATCTATCACTTTAATATATTTATCATATTAGGATGGTTGGATTCATTTTACACATCCATCACACCTCTCAGAGTATTTTTTAATTCAATATAGATATCATAAGTAAAAACATTCATGATACTTCAAATGAAATGAACTATTTGATTATACCAATTGAATATGATTCTTCATTTGAAGAATAATTGGGAAACATAGTGAATTTTAGAGTTATTGGTATACTTATTAATACTACTCACACAGTTAGTGTTCTCTATAAGAAGTTGAAATTTATGGAAGAAACATGTGAATGTGAAAATATGATGAATTATAGTTTCCATTATTTTTTATATCTTAGTGGAAAAATGTGGGATGATAAATTATTTTCATCTCCGTAAAATATATCACTATAATATTTTATGATATTATTCTTTAATGATTATATAATTTCATTAATAGAATTTATTATACACAAAATTATATTTAAATAAACCATGATATACTATGAAATTATTATTATTTAATCATGATCATCCTAAAATAACCATTATGTATAATGTTATTAACGTGAATAGAAATGTTTTCAAAATAATTTTAAATTAATTTCTGTGATGAAAATATTTTTCTTTATTCATAATAAAAGGGTACATAATTTTCATTAATTTCATATTATGCTTCCGATATTATTTAATAAAAACCTTTTTATTTTATTTTATTCATATACATTATAATTTAATTCAAATATTTGATAATTTTTTATTAAAATAATAATTTAATTTATGAACTATGAAGATAATATTAACATGGGGTGAAATTGTTTTCTTTTTCAAATAATGATGTTATTTGTTTGAATTGTAGAAAATAATGATATGTTTATGAAAAATGACTTTCCTTTTTCATTTATTTGAATTTTCTCATTCTATTATAGATTGGTTATAAATAATAAAGATTCGTTTTTATATTATAATAAAAATTTCATTACATTTGAATCAAATTACACTTGACTTTTTATATAAAAATAATTTTAAACTGATATACGAATTGTATTTGAAGAACAATTCTATCACCTTTTACTTTCCAAACATAAATTAATCTCTCTAAAATTATAATATTATATTTTAAAATAGAATTTATATTTTCAATAATATTAATTGAATTTTTTTCTTCCACTATCATTTATTGTCATTAAAACATTAACTTTAGTAAAATATCAGTATCCATTGTATGAGTTAATAAGAGTTAATGAGGATATAACTATAATGATAATTTAGCAAATTACATAAAAAAATATAACTTCTATTTTAGAATAATATTTACTAATAAATAATTATCATTTTCAATGGTGAGTCACTTTAGAATCATTTTTCTTGAATAACCCATTAATATAATTTATCCTTTTAAAAAATTCCAATTGTATCTCCTCCCTCAATTATAAAAGGACACCCCATATCTTTTCTTTTAGACGCATCATTATATTTTTATATTAGTAATTACCAAACAAAATAAATTCCTATCATCCTCCTATAAATCATAGAGAACTTGATTTCAACATAATACCATCTGTTCTTGACATATGGTGTAAGACAATGGAGGTTTCTCAATAAAGAGTTATAAATCATAACCGAGTAATTTTAATTTTATTTACTTGTAAAACCTATATATCTAGTAAATAAATTATAAAAAATGAATATTATATATTGAATATATTAAAATACTACTATTATGATATGGTAATCATTTTCCATATTCATTCACTCAAATGGTAAATGATATTCTCACTCGTGCATATGTGTGGACTAACATATCCATGTTGTGATATGATTACTTTTACATCTCCATCATTCATTTTAGGTTACGAAGATGTGTTTGATTTTAATATTTGATATTTCATACATAATATTTCATTTTATATTATTTATATTATCTACTGTCACGAACCAGTCCGAGTCAACCCTGAACCGGTCACCCAGGCTAGCTGGCGACAAGTCCCTAGGCGTTCCTGATCCTCCTTGGATGGCGACAAGCACCAAGGGAATCAATAGAGTACACAAGGGAATTATTTCACCCATATATGAAAAATCAAACAAACCGCAGAATGAAATGGACCGCCCAAAATACATTTATATAAAAATTGAACTGAACATTAATTGTACAAGAAACTTAATGTACAACTAAGCCAAAAACTCAACTGACCAAACCCGATATCCAAATAAATCAATGTGAACCCACTGGTCACACTAAAAAAAGATCACACGTCTCCCAAGGCGATCGAACTCAAGCTAAAAACTGCACAAGGGAAAAAAACAGAAGAAGTCTATAGGTGTGAGTTTTAAAACTCATTAGGTTACCCCGATATTCTATTCACAATTCAAATCCTTTAAAATAAATGAAAAATAAATTTCATGTTTTAAATAAGTGATATTAAGGTATGTTTTCTAAATTATTTCCCAAGCTATATAAAACAAATTACCAGAATAAAACTTTCATGTTTTATAAATAATAATGCTAGTAACAATTTTCAAAGAGGTGCAACTTCAAAATGAAAATATTTTTCAAGAAGGCTGTTTTAAATAATTTACACTTTTAAATAAATCACACAAACTACTGAATTTACCAAACAAACACACAGTATGCTAATGATGAGTAAAAAATATCCAATGAGTACAAGTCACGGGGACACCCCTAGGCACTAGTTAGTTGTGAGCCCCCGATACCTAGTATCTCAGTGAAAGTAACCATAATAAATATCCATTCTCGTGCACACGAGCCACTAGTAGGGAGAATACCCATAACCTAGTAGTCCACCAACATCATCATCATCATATTTTAGTTATTATTTTCATCGTCAAACTTGCTATGTGAAACAGTGGACAAACCCCACAGAATCACTAGCATACTAGTACACGTCCGCCCACCTAGATACCTGAAATTCCCATTAGTGCTCAATCAAGTTACACATATTCAAAAATACACATTTCACATCATAAGTAGATTCCCAAACATTAAATACACAAACATCCCACAAACATTCTTCATATTTCATTCACGAATCAACAAGCCAGTAAATATTTTCGTAAAACAATTTTAAGGAGTGTATTGAGGCTTTGCAAATAAAACTCATTCAAAAACACTCTTTTAAGACCATAAACCCATCAATAACATAAAAAACCATATTTTCAAGCCCCAAGGCCAATTAATAAATCAATTTCATGGACCATAAAATGTCCCAAAAAGATAGAACAGAAAATACATATGGATTCCATTTATTTTATGAAAATGCCAAATGTGCCTTTAAGCCTTTCCCAAAACTAACATTTGAAAAAGGTATTCATTTCAATTTTATTAAGTAGGTGTATAAACAAAATTTAAATCAGAAAAACACATTTATAAATCCCTTAAAATACTCAGGTTACAAATTCAAAAAACAACCATTTTCATAAGGATGTGAAACATGCCATTTTCCGACAACTCGGGCCAACACATGATGTATAACAAAACCCATTTGTTTTTAAAAACAAATAAAAAATGTGAAGCTATATAAGAACCCAAAAATAAAATTTATAATACTTCCAATTCATTTATAAATCCAAACAAATAATTTTTAAATAACACATCACACATAAAATCCAACCGGGAAATTTACCGAACACATGACATGCCCTTTTTAACAAAAAAATTTATTTTAAGAACATGAAAAAAAACACCAATTGCATGACATATTTCATTAAATCTGCTGTAACATGTTAAAAATATCATAAACCAGATTGTAAACCTCACAAAATAGTTTCAAAATATAGCAGAACATTTAAACAAACACTTGGTGTGCACTTTTATGACAAAACAATGGTATCTTTAACAAAACAAGGCATAAACAAACATTTTCACCCCAAGAAAACTATACAAAGGATGAAAAAAATAATAAACATATATATTAGGGGTTAAAAATAATAAAATGGGGAAACATAAATAATAAAGGCATGTGAATGGGGTATCCTACCTCAAATCCATGGCGTAATTGAAACGCACAGCCGAAATCACCCACCGCGGGTTTATAAACCCTAAAACTATAAGGACAAGACCTAGATTAACAGAAACCCCATAAAAAACATGTTATAACAGAAACATAGGTCAATCATTACATGTTTACAATATAAAACCAAGAAATAAGGAAAGGAGGGGGAAGAGGAAGAAGAAAGGAGAAGGAATCTCACCTTTCAACCTAGAAAACTCTTCGTCTTTCACTATATCTAAAACCATAGAGGGAAGGGAATGGATTGAAACGTCTTGGAGAGACACCTAATGTCAGTAAGAACCATGTAAAGTAGATTGGTGGATAAAATAGTATGAATTGATTCATTTATAAATGATACAATTTACCTTATCAATTATGTAGGATTTGAGGGACATTGACAATGCTTACCCCCCTACGCGACTATTCTGAGATCCAAAGATGCATAAAAGATATTGGGGGAGAGGATAGGGATATTAGATTCGGGTGGGAGCTGGAATCACCGAAAAATATTAAAAAACCAAAAATATATAAAAGAAACAATTTATATTTTTAAAACATGAAATGGGCTCATGGGCTGGTCCAATACATAAATAATTAACCAAACTTCACCATGATCATGAATTCTTATGTGGTCCAAAAGGATATGTAAGTTTTAATCTGTCAGTATAGGACACGTGGGAAGTGGAATGGGTGAAAAAAGATGAAAAACAATGGAGTTATAAAAGAAACAAATTTGGGTTTTAAAACTGGAATTGGGCTCACGGTTGGCCCAAATCTTGAAGTAACCACCCTCTCTCCAAAACTCATAAACAAGAAATTTGGAACCAAAATTAGGGTTATTAAACAAATATGAAACTTCAAAACTCAAAATTAATCTCACAAAATACCCATGAAAAGGATCAGGATTTTTAATGGAATGGATCGAAACAAAGACATGAAAAATAGGGTGTGACAATTCTCACCACCATTAAAGCTTTCCACCCCCGGAAAGCCATAACACTTTCCAGCTCAAAAAAACCTAAGGATTCATTAACAACATAATCCAACCTCTAAAGATAAGGAAATATCAGTCCCCAACACTGAAACCTAATACTCTTTCCCAACAAAAACACCAACTCAAAACCACATCTGGAGAATCATCGGAAAGATGAAGCCACCACCTCCACAACCAAGAGAAGAACTAGATTGTTCGCCCTTGTCCCAATGAACCCAATGATCCCCCAAACCATAGTTCACTCACAAAATCCAATGATTTGGGGTGGAGGATTTAATGGGATCCTAACCATTAAATCACAACTATCATCTGACAAATCCCAAAGGAATGATCTTCAAGACCCAAAGTGGGTCTCTCCACCATAAGAGACTAACTAGAAATGAACAAAAAAATAATTCAAAAATTACTAGAATTGGGACTGACCTGCACAGGACCACCAAAACCCTCCAAAAACAAACTAAAAACCCATGTTAATAGGGTTACAACCTAAAAATATAACCCACCCTCTCCTAAATGGAGGGGACAAGAACTAGGCCAAGACTTTCAGCATGTATTTGGACCCCCACCACTCGGGGAGGGGAGGGAAGGGGACCCAATATTTAGGCAATTGAAACTATAAAAGAAATAAAGTAACTACCCAAAACTCTCTACCTATGAACAGGTAACACCATGACCACACCCAATTTTCAGAGGCGTTCCACACAAGGACATTGATCAAAAACCCGCATCCATGAAGTCATAACCAAAGATATAGTGTGAGGGTTAAGTCCACCACACTTTTTGCGAAAAATGTAAATTCACAAAAATGATGAACCATAATAGAGACATAAAAACTACCATACCACAATGGTGGAGTCAGGATCCTGTTCATGCTCCCCACATCTCTGGAGATTTCCTGACTGCATGAAAAGCTTCACTCTGAGGCCTATGGTGGGATCCCTGATTCTTGAAGCATATTCTGCACCACAGTCAGGGTTCTAAGGATTACAACACTCAAAAAAACACACATGCTCCACAAAACACCTTCAAAAATATAGAAACTCATAGATTCATATCATAATTCTATCTCACTCCAAACGAGGGGCATAATGGACAACGAATACAAAGAAACACATCAACATCACCGAACACAACTGCTATGTCCAAAAGAATTATCACGACCTTGAAACACTTCTAATCGATCCCAAACAGCTGTCTATTCCAACAAACAGGTTGAGGCATCATAAAAAGGGATGGATTTAACATTAGAAATGAATCTTTAGGTTGATCAGTAGGAAATATTTCCAATGGAGAACTGTACATTGCCACATAGCAACATCAAACACATCTTTAGAAACCCAATGAATATTACTCTAAAACCGAGCCACCAACAAGATCTCATCGCAAGATACAACTATAGAATTACTTATAGATCACAAGGAATCTTACTGAATAAAAAAATCTTCTAATACATAGAAAAATCAATCCACATAACCATTTGTTGAAAAAAGGCCACAATTTTTCAGTTCAAAACACTTTTGAAAAAAAAGTAACTTGGTGGGCTTCCACATTTACCAAATGTGTTTCATCAAGTCTAACACACATGCACATTTCCATGCCACCCTAAGAACCCAAACACCATTCCATATAGGCCATAATTCTAGATATGAATAATACCACACATGTGAGCACCCATTAAAACACCAAAGGCTAAAACAAAACAACATCATTCAAAAAAAATCATGAGCCTTCAAAAGGAACCCCAACCACCAAGTCAAAAACACATTTCATATTTCACAAAAAGATGACCAAAATACAATAAGATTCATTTTCTTAAAAACCTACCTCGTTTTATTTTTAACAACATTTAAAATAACCAAGACACTCCAAACAACCCCTTCCCATTTGATTAAAAATTCAGCAAGGTATGTTTTCATAATCCATGGTCCATTGAGACCAATACCCTTTCTAGGAAAACACCAACCGATCAAAACCAATTTCCAAAAATAATTTTTCTGATTCAAAAACATTTTGACATCCCAAAATACCCAATTTAAAACAATGATTCAGAATAAACATAAAATGATTCACAATTTCAAAAAATTGTATTCCAACAAACCACATGTTTAGATTATGGATAATCCAATCTTGTTAAATCATTTCCACTTCCCTCCAGTTTTTTTTTCAAAAAAACACAAATTTCCAAAACACTTGTAATATTTAATTTTTTAAAACCCCATTTTCACCTTTCAAAATCCAATCCTTCCTTTAAAACCAATTTCTACAATTCTCGCACAAGGATTATCATAACAAAAAAATCGGAATTCATGAAAGGTTCAAGAGACCCAAAAAAGGGAACTAGTGTCGGTGGGTGACTTGGCCATATGGTTGACGGCCATATTTCAAACACATCACAAACACAAAGAGAATTATTATGACCATTCCCCAGCTCCACATGGCTTGACAGGCCCTGCTATCACAAGGAGGCCCTTATTCAGACTCCCCTTGTCATATCCCAACACCAAACAATCAACAGGAAAAAAGGACACAAATAAAACCGGAGTGCCCATGGAAACCTGAGGAATAGAACAAGAAAGAGTTCATGACGCTCTTCTTGAACCTACCCATAAAGTCCCAACAATCCTACTCGAACAACCTTGACATCCCAAAAATAACAATGGTGCTCTAAAAATAATGGTCTGCTAAGAGTTGACCTCCTTTGATACCATTTTGTCACGAACTAGTCTGAGTCAACCCTGAACTGGTCAACCAGGCTACCTCGCGACAATTCCCGAGAGGCATTCTCGATCCTACCGGGATGGAGAAAAGCACAGAGGGCATCAATAGTGTAAACAAGGGAATAATTTCACCCATATATATGAAAAATCAAACAAACCGCGAAGAGAAATGGACATCCCAAAATACAATTATATAAAAATTGAGTTCAACATTATTTGTACAAGAAACTAAAAGTAAAACTAAGACAACAACTCAACTAACCAAAACTGATAACCAACTAACTCCATGTGATCTCGCTGGTCACTCTCCAAAAAGAATGATCACACGTCACCCAAGGCGATTGAACTCAAGCTGAAACCTGCACAAGGGATAAAAATAGAAGAAGAATATTGGCGTGAGTTTTAAAACTATGTAGGTTAGCCCGATATTCTATTCCCAATACACATAATTTAAAATAAAAGAAACACCAATTTCATGTTTTATATAATTGATATTAAGGTATGTTTTCCAATTTATTTCCCAAGCATTATTAAACAAATTACCAGAAGAAAACATGCATGTTTTATAAATAAGAATGCTAGTAACAATTTTCAAAGAGGTGAAACTTCAAAATGAAAATAGTTTTCTAGAGGGTTGTTTTAAAGAATTTAAACTTTTAACTAAATCACATTAACTACTGAATTTATCAAAAAAACACCGTATGCTGACGGTGAGTACAAAATAGCCAATGAGCATAAGTCACGGGAACACCCCTAGGCCCTTGTTAATTGTGAGCCACATGTACCTCGTAACTCAGTGAATGTAACCATAATAAATATCAATTCTCGTGCACATGATCCACTAGTAGGGAGAATACCCATAACCTAGTGGTCCCCCATAATCATCATCATCATCATAGTTTAGTTATTGTTGTCATCGTCAAACTTGCTACGTGAAACAGGGGCCAACCCCCACAGAATAACTAGCATACTAGTGCACGTCCGCCCACCTAAATTCCAGGAATTCCCTTTAGTGCTCAATCAAGTTAAACATATTAAAAAATACACATTTGACATCAATAGTAGATTCCCAAACAATAAATAAACAAACATCCCACAAACATTCTTCAAATTTCATTCATGAATCAACAAACCACTAAATATTTTCGTAAAACAGTTTCAAGGAGTGTATTGAGGCTTTGCACATAAAACTCATTCAAAACACTCATTTAAGACCATAAACCCATAAATAACATAACAAAACAGATTTTTAAGCCTAAAGGACAATTAATCAATCAATTTAATGGACCATAAAATGGCCCCAAAAGATAGAACATAAAATACACATGGATTACATTTGTTTAATGAAAATGCCAAATGTACATTTAAGCCTTTCCCAAAACAAACATTTGAAAAAGGTATTCATTACAATTTTAATAATGATGTGTATAAAAAACATTTAAATCATAAAAAAAATATTTATAAATCCCATAAAATAATCAGGTTACATATTCAAAACACACCCATTTTCAGAAGGATGTGAAACAGACCATTTTCTGACAACTCGGGCCAAAACATGATTTAAACCAAAACTCATTTGTTTTTAAAATAAAATAAAAAATGTGAAGCCTTATAAGGACCATAAAATAACATTTATAATTCTTCCAATTCATTTATAAATCCAAACAAATATTTTTTAAATAACACATCACACATAAAATCCAACCGGGCAATTTACCGAACATATGACATGGCCTTTTTAACAAAAAAATTTATTTTAAGATCTTTAAAAAGAATTAAACACAAATTTCATGCCATATTTCATTAAAGCTATTGTAACATGTTAAAAATATCATAAACCAGATTCTAAACCTCACAAAATAGTTTCAAAATATAACGGAACATTTAAAAAAACACTTGGTGTTCACTTTTATGACAAAACAATAGTACCTTTAACAAAACAAGGCATAAACAACCATTTTCACACCAAGAAAACTATCTAAAGGATGAGAAACAATAATAAACATATATATAAGGTGTTAAAAATAATAAAATTGGGAAACTTAAATAATAAAGGCATGTGCAAGGGATATCCTACCTCAAATAATTGGCGTAATAGAAACGCACACCCGTAATCACCCGCTGCGGGATTATAAACCGTAAAACTATAAAGACCAGACCTATATTAACAGAAACCCCATAAAAAACATTTTATAACAGAATAATAGGATTATCATGACTAGTATAAAATATAAAACCAAAAAATAAGGAAAGTAGGGGGAAGAGGAAGAAGAAAGGAGAAGGAATCTCACCTTTCAACCTAGAAAACTCTTCGTCTTCCATTAGATCTGAAACCCTAGGTAGAAGGTAATGTATTGAAACATCTTTGAGAGACTCATAAGATCTGGATGAACCATGGAAAGAATATTGGTGGCCAAAAGTGTACGAATTGATTGATTTATGAATGATAAATTTTACCTTGTCAATTATGGATGATTTAAGGGACATTGACAATGCTCCCCCCCTAAGAGACTATTATGATCTCCAAAGAGGCAAAAACGATATTGGAGATTCGGATAGGGATATTGGATTAGTTTGGAGGTGGAATCACCGAAAAATATAAAAAAATGAAAATGATATAAAACAAACAAATTATTATTTTTTAAACTGTAAATGGGCCCATGGGATGGTCCAATACCAAAATAATTAACCCAAATTCACCATGACCATGAATTCTTATGTGGTCCAAAAGGATATGTATGTTTTAATATGTCATCATAGGAAAAGTGTGAAGTGTAATGGGTGAAAAAAGATAAAAAACAATGGAGTTATAAAAGAAACAAATTTGGGTTTTAAAACTGGAATTGGGCTCACGGTTGGCCCAAATCTTGAAGTAACCATCCTCTCTCCAAAACTCATAAACAAGAAATGGGGAACCCAAATTAGGGTTATTAAACATATATGAAATTTCAAAACTCAACATTCATCTCAAAAAATACCCATTAAAAGGATCATTATTTTTAATGGACCAGATCGAAACAAAGACTTGAAAAACCGGGCGTGACATCTATCATCATACCATTCATTCCATTTTAAAATGATGACTCGTTTTTGGTTTCTTCCTGGATTGAAACATCTACATAGCATGTGATTAATTTTTCATCATAAAATTTAATGACTTATATAAAAATAATATATGATGTGTAAATATTGAAAATATATACTTATGAATATTTTATAGATGATCCAACCATTACCTTGGTTTATATACCAACTCTATCTAATTGATATATGCTTATGAATCATACCATTTTCAATAAAGATATACTTTTTTAATAGGTAATTATAAATAAAAGTATGAATATAAATTATCAAGGATTACTAAATAAATTTTTATGAATGAAAATTGTTTTATAATATATTTATTATAAATCAATATTCATTATATTGGATAATTTGAAATGTTTGATTAAATATAGAACAAGAGGTAATGGATTATTTTACAATCTCAATTATTTAATGGATTATCATTCCTAAATTTTTGTTGAGAAAATAGTTAGGGATTATATCCTATAAAAACATTTATATATTCTGATATTCATGTAAATTATTGTATTTTCAATCATAATTTCCATTTTCCACTCCATTGGTATATAAAATTATAGATGAAAATTTTAAAATTAAAGTTTCCATTATTTCATCTTTGTTCAAGGATATTGGTTTGATGTCAAAAATCATTGAAAATATATTATGAATCTTATTACCTATAATGGAAATATTTGAAAAGTTTATTTTCATAATCATTAACATTATTTAAAATATTACAAAAAAATTATTTTTCCTAAAAATTTTCTATGCAAGTAATTTATTTAATATTGATAAAGTAATTATAATTTTATTTTTTAATATATATAAATTTAGTAAAATTATCAATATTTAAGGAATATTATTTTATTTTTATCGTCATACTGATGTTTTAATGTTGATTTTTTTAAAAAAATGTTTTTCCAATTTTCATTGATTTTTTATTTATAATGTTTTTAAATGGGAAAGATAATTTTCTAATTTTTTCAAATAGAGTTTCATCTATTATTTTAATAAAATTTTTCATCCAAGTCAACATACATTATAAATTGTTATGTTTAAATAGCAATTTGATCTTCTAATAAAATCTGGTAACATTCAGTAGACATATTATTATTATTATTATGAATAGATGATTCTATGAAACCTATTTATTTCATAAAAGTATATAAGGTAATAATTAAACCATTATTAAACATATTTAATTGGATAGGGGAATTCTATAATGAAATATTAAAATATCTATGAACCCTATTTAATTTCAATGGTATATGATATGATGAAAAGGTTAATATTTTATGATCTCAGGGAACACGTATCAATGTTTTTCATTATTTTTGATGAAATTTATTTATTATATTTTCCTTCAATATATTTCGTAAGAACATATATATTATTCAATAATTATATGTATCAAATTGATTTGATCTATAATCATTAGGAAAGATGTGGGGAATCCAAATCAATAATCATATGTAAACATGTAGTTATTTATTTTAAAATAATGATAATTGGTCCTTGGAAGTTATCCATGATATATGATATGGATAATATACTCATGAATGTGTCACACTATTCTAAAATGCCGATATTGTTATAACTTGGAAAAATCTATTTTGATTCATTCATAAATATTCCAAAATCTGGTGGCCTAATAAGGTTTTCCATTACACATTTGAATTTCAAATTCATATTTTGGTGTAGTTTTTTATTGACTATCAAATTATCTCAGACCTTTTTTCGGATGGAATTCATACATATGATCATTGATTTTTTATCCCTTGGAATTTATAATAGGGAATCTTAACATAACCCTCCTATTAATTAAATCTGTTATCCTACATTTATTAATATGTTTATCAAGAATGTTGACTTTATAATGGAACCTTGTGTAATGAATTATGATTTACATGATGATGATTACACATCAATATGTTGTTTTGGTACCAATTATTCATGCATAGTATAATTTTATGATTCTAAGGGATATATATTTGGGTGTTATGATTAATATTATTTCGAAATTTTAATATATATATGAATGATATTAGTGACTCGTTTAATTAAAACACTAATTATTGTGTTCTCTTCCTATGATAGGTCATAACATTCCTTTTACTATTAGATGATAATTTTATATTTCAATATATTGAATGATATTTCCTTATCCTAATAAATAATATGAGATCAATATAAATATTTTCATTCAATGTTTGGGATAAATTTTAATTCAAAAAATTGAAGGTGAAATATATCTTCTAGATTTATCATCCCACAAATCCTTATTGGGAACTATATTTTAATCATAGATATAATCAACACACCATTCTGTGTTTCCAAAAATAACTCCATATCCATAGTATGAGTTAATGAATTATCATTCAAATAAAAAATGTTTTATATAATATAATATCTAAAAATATAATCAAATATGAAAATCATATATCTTGGTAGCATAATAAGTCTTCTATTGATAACAACTTATCCATTTTCCACAACAGTTGTGGGGATTTCATAATACCTTTAAATTTCTTGTAGAAATGGTGGTTGTTGATTCCTTATTTTCTTATTAGACCATGTATTTGGGAAATAAATTTCAGAATTATAATATAAATTATTATAAAATAAATAGTTTTTTTTTGTTTTTTTGATTAGAATTTATTATACACCCTTCATTTCATTAGACCATTCCCCTCATTTCAAAAATTACATTCATCATGGCCTATATTTCCAATAATAAAACAAATTATTATCCCTTTTAGGAAATTTCCTAATGTTGTCATGTAAATATATTGGAGGATATATATTTGTATTAATGTCATGTTTGATATTTTTCATTCAATTATAAATTTCATTTCATTTTCAATTTCATGTACAATTAATTTTAGGATACTCCATCATGAATTTATACCATTAGAGAAATACAAATACGTTCATAGTAGTTTCAAGTTTTAATTTTAGATAATTACTTTTTTGTAAATGGTTTTTGGACAATAAATCATTGTTTGATCATTGTTTCGATGTTAATAATAAAACTACATGTGTTCAATATGAACCTCAAAGATTTCACATTAAAATTAATGATGGAGTTATCTTATATATTTTAAAGTGTTAAATGTTTTTCTCCATTTACATACAAAGTGTGTAGGAAAAATATTAATTTAATAATATATTCAATAAATAATCTCATTCAATAACTTCAACTTGTTCTTTTTTCGATGTATTAATAATAATATTCAAGAACATTTTACCCTCACATTATTAATTGAAAACAAATTAAATCACCATGAAATTGTTCAAAATTTTGTGGGAAAATAGAATATTTACCTTCATGATCATTCGACCAAAATTTATTTTGTTATATGACCTATAATGATGGGGTGGGACATACTACATCAAGGAATATATAGTATTATTATCTTTTCAAAGTATATTTATGAGCTCAACCATGTATGTGTAATTATTTATTTCATCGGAGAGTTGAGTGAGATACAAAATTGTTTTTAAAACCGTACCATATCTCATTTGGATTATCATTTGGAAAATAAATAAAATCCAAAAAATTCAATATTTAATCAATTCAACATTTTATCATAAAAAATGTGAATAAAATATACATGACGGGAATAATTAATTTCATTTATGTTAAAATGATAAAATAATGAACAAAAAAGAAATATATCACAAGTTACATTCTTAATGTACCTTATGAGTCTTTTGGTTTCAATCTAGTTACCCTATTGTTATTATCATATTAATTTCTATATATTTACTAGTTATATGTTAAATCATAAAATTACATTAATGTTTTTATCATTTATTATAATTTTTATGTGATACATATATAGTATATAATATATAAGTGTAAATAATATTTTACTAATAGGCCAACATTATTTTCTGAGTGATTTTTTACATCATAACCGTCTTATAATATACAAGGATAATTTTCTTGTTTCATCATTGAATGATAATGTATCTACATGTTTGCAATAAGTTTTTGATATCATTATTAAAATTCACTCAATTTGTACTTGACCCATATTTTTGGTTTTTTATCTTATATTTATGCATATAGATAATTTTTTCTATAAATATTTCTAGCAAGAATAAAAAAATAACTAAAAATTCCCTCATAAAAAATAATCACTACTCGATAGCAACTAGAAACTAAAGCCCCAAAATCTCGGATATGGTGAAAAAACATAATAAATAATGTAATTTCTACCAAAAATAAATTTCCAAACACACCTAAATCATATAACATATCATCAAATAACTAAACATTATACGTCAGATGTTTTAAAACAAAATACTAGAAAAAATGATTTAGTTCTTTTTGAGACAATGTACCTATCAAAAATATTCAATCTCACTTGGTCCATATATCCAACCAATATAATACACAAGACACTATTCTAGGCTTAATGATGAAGGTAATCATTTTTTTAATAATTTTATGTTTATTTAGTGGAATTTTTCCCCACAATGTTTTCACATTAAGTTACAATGTATCATTTTTTAGATTTAAATGAGTTATTAGTTAATTATAAAAATGTGTTAATTATATAATTTACAAATAAATTAATCCCATTGGTATTTCGATACTAAAAGTCTCAATAATCATCTAGATTGTGAATGTAATGCATGTCATTTTCATTGGAAACTGGTCAAAATTTCCTCATATTGGGACACACATAATTTACAAACATGAGGCCACGATAAATTACACAAGATGTAACATTTTTTGGAAGATTGAATAATGAAATAATAAAATATTCGATAATAAACATGGTCACATGACTCTGAATGAGGTTATTACTACTAGATATGAATGTTAATTTGTAAAATAGTAAACATTAATTATATTGGATGTATTTATTCATTAATCTGGTCATTATGCTCATAAAATGTAATAAGAAGAATATTATGATCATCTAGATAAATTATATTAATTAAATATGACATAAATGTTTTACCACATGTAAAATATGTGTCAAATTTTAAAGGATATTATAGATTACCTCTAAAAAACATTTAGCAACAGATCATTTGTGATTTATCATTCAACATCTATCCAATGGAGCCGTATTTCTAAGGAAATAACATGGAATATAGATTTCACTCCCTTACTCACTATATATTTTTAATCCTCACATATATTCAATGATTATGGAGTCATATGTTAAATATGGGGTTGTATTGGGGAGTTTCATGGTGATTTAGTTCATTGGTATTGGAATAAATGTAATAGAGATGATCATATCATCAAAGGTGTTTCATGGAATTGAATCAAATTGTGGTGTATGATAGAAAAAGAAGGACACACACATGTGAGAGTTTATATTAATTTTCAATATATTTTTAATTTTATATGAATCTAATTTTTGAATGGATGTGGTAGTATCCATTCATTAAAACATCTTAATATTTGTTTATATGGTTTCTTAATCTATGAGGTAATTTTAATTATTTAACCATTAAAATTTTATCATAAAAGTGTCACCATTTGGTAGAGTGACTCTGATATGTATTTATTTTTACATTATTACTCTAGTTAAATATATTTTATAGAAATTTAAGAAAATAATATAGATATCTATATTTTATTTTCATTGAAATCATATGTTTTTGTCAAGAATTTATTGGGTGAGATTTTTAACATACAATTGGGAACTATATTTAAAAATGGAAGTGGTGGGTATCCTAGAGGTATGATAATGACAACAACTACTATTATAATTTTGATGTAGTAAATATTTTATTTAAAAAAAATTATATCTTTATTACTAATATTTTTCCATTTTAATTATTTCAAATTTTCCTTTTAATAAAAATTAATATAAACTAAAATTTTCCATTATAAAAATTACAATTAAAAGCTATAATTTTTTTTTCAAATTGCAACCTCCTGTATATAAAATTTTCAAATATCTATATAAAATTTCTCCATGACAATGACAATTTTATTGGTATTTACTAACAAACACTATTATATAAAATAAGGTTTTTTCAAGGGAGACTTCTTGAGTTTATTTTTATTTCTATTTTTGAATGAACTTAAATTCAATCCACATAATTTTACCATTAGTATATAAAAACAATGAAACTTATCAATCTAATGACAATGATGTTTTTATTTCTTTTATCCAGTGTTATGAATCTACCACTAACACACCTAGGGTTAATTTAGTTACATATGAAATTAAAAATCCATATGACATATCATTGAAATAATTGGATTCATCTTAATATTAATATCATATAGCGTATTTTACAATATCTTGATTCACCTAATAGGATCAAAATTAAATCAGTTGTTTTCTAAAAAATTATTGTATTAATTAATTGATAGGTAAATACTAACATAATCATAATCATCAATTTAGATGTATTTCTGACAACATGAAACATGAATTAGATTCAATAAATACAATGTTATTAATTCTAAAAAATATTTAAAAGGTTATACTACTAAATGTTTCTTCTATTCATAATAAATATTTATTAGATATTGAAAATAATTAATTATTTTTTATATTAAATATTTCCTATAAATAAATAATGTGTTCAATTGAAAAATAGATATGCGGTTTTTTGAAACATGCATTTAAAAGTTTTATTAGTATTTTTGAAAATTTAAAAAATATTATATTATATTTTAACCCACAATCAAATAATATCCCAAATCATGATTCAACATTTTATGTTGTTTTTAGCTTATTAATAATAGCATTATTCGTTACACATTGTGTGGTTCTTTGGATGAAAGTACACTTCTTATTACTAGGACTTGAATTTTTTACATAACATAGATTGATAACAAATATTTCAATAGAAGACCTTTCTAATTTGAAATATACCTAATATTTCACAAATACCACTTTTGGAAAGGATTTATTGATTGTCAAAATACTGATATGATCAATTTTGAAAGGATGATGATTTTTTTAACAACCCACTAACCCGACCAAACCATTAAATATGTATTGTAAATTGTTCATTGTGCCATTATTTGTCATCCAAATAACATTTTAATGAACAATGACTATAAATTAAAGAGTCATTTGTGACTTAAAATTCTATTTTTCATAAAAACACTATTCAACCATACAACCAATGACCTTTTTAATATGGCCAAATTTCCACCCCAGGATAGAATCATATCATAAAAGAAAAATTTTGACAACTTGAACAAAAAAGAATATTTTTCTATAGTCAGTAAGATAATTATAAACTAAAATATTTCAATGAAAATACAAATTATCTTTCTAGAAAGAACATCTAGCATTAAATACGCACCGAAAAATTTGAGAATAACAATAAAAAACATACAATGAAATAGTAAGACCATGATGTATACCTTATTTATTTTTTTGGGATAACATGACACTGATATTATTAGCATAGAAAATGAAATGATGGTATTTTTTCATCTATTACTCCATGTGAATATTAGAGATATATAGAAATAAAATGGGAGTTCTATTGAAAATAGTAGTGGAATAATATTAAAATACAAAAAAATTATGAAATTCAAACCAAATTTGTAATATAAAAATTATTATGAAACAATAAAATCACATATATATATGTATGAAATTATTAATGAGGATCCCACTATTCCTGGAAATGATTTAATTTATGAATCTACTACAACATAATATAAAAACAAAATAATATCTCTATTTGGACAAAAACATTATTTGATTATAATGACTAGAACGTATGTTTTTCAAACTAGTTTATAAAACACTCCAATTCAAATCAATCAAGAAATGTATTATCATGTTTTTAGACAGCTGATGAAGATCGTTATTGAAAGAAATGTTGATACAGATGTGTTGGAAACATTTATAAAATTCCAAGAACTCATACCTTTCTTCAATGATGTGTAACAAATTTTATAAAATGATATGTTTTTAAAAAATATGTATTCTCATAAAATGTATTTCAATGATAGTGTGAAAATTTAATATATGTTAGACATTTTTGCATTATTCTCGGGGATTTCCCTATCAAATGTATTGACACATGAAAAATTCACAATCGCTTCAGCATTGTTTAATATAAAATCATTGATATAATTTGTGATTTTTCATCTTCCCATATATTTATTCAATATTCTATTGAATCAATTTCTTATGATTGATAGGTAAAATACATTGGAATTATTGCTCTAATTTCCAAACAATTTACCACAAATCCATCTATAATTAATTAGGACTTTATTTTTTTTGTTAAGTGGTAAAAATATTTATAATAATTTTAATTCATTTATTAAAGTTGAATGGTTTTTTTCAAACACACCTATCAATATTTGAAAACCATTTTTTGGAAAACTGCAAATATATACTTATTTTTTCTAGAAAAATAATTTTACATTGAATTTAGTGGATATTTTGTTCATTTTTATATACATAAATCCATTAATGTCCCCATGGAAGTTCATTATTCTCCTTAGTTTATGATTTTTAATTTATTTTCCAATTTTAATTTCCTTGGTTATTCATTTAATAAAAACTGAACTACTATTTTATAAGCATTTATTTTTTCATTAAATCTGATGAAAACTATATAGCAGAATAATATTTTAATGTTTCTTTGACAGTTGATGTAAAAATACATGAGTTTATTTATTTAGTATGTGGTGAATCAATATTAATTTAATTCAATGAACTAAAAAGTAGTTTTTCTAATGAAAAATAAAATTTCATTCTTTATATATGTCTTGAGAACCTTCAGTTTGATCAATAATATTTAGATCTTCTATTTCCATTCAAAAATTTAATTTCAATTAATAACTACACATGTGATAAGGGGAGTGAACAAAATGATCAAAGGAACATTAATATGAAATATTATTATTTAAAAAACCAATTTAGAAAATTAAATTTGTTTTATTAAGTCACAAATTCGATATATGATAAACAATAATACCCCATATATGATAGAGTTGAAATATCTACCTAAAAAATAAAAAAATTCTCGTATGGTGATAATAAAAAAATTCCCAATAATAATTTCAGAAGATATATCAATATTAAAATAAAAACAACAATTTTGATTATTTAAATCCCATTTGAAATTCCTAACATGTACACTATCTTATTGAACTTGAATAAGTCACTCAATGTGCATTTATTGAATTCGGATGATTGAAAATTATAAACCAATGATATATTTTCAAATAATACACTGTAACAATTTTGATGGTTTTTAATAATGAAATTTCCACTACAGTTTTTAGATTTGTTTAGACATCAATGATAGACATTGGAAGAGTACTATCCATTTTGTCACTAAAAATTGGTGATTTAATATATTTGGAAATGAATTTGGGAGGTTTCAGTACATAACTTTCCAAGTAGATGAGTATTTTAATTGATTATGGGAATATAAGTTTTCTAATATTTAAGGACCAATTTACATTTTAATTTATTATTAATGAAATTGAATTATTATATATACATACTAACTTTTTTTTCTTCTGGATTATTTTTTCATTTATAAATTATTTTGGAATCATTTAATTATGAGAAAATCACATTGAAAATCCCCATTACTATATTGGATTATATTATAATTACATCATTTTTTTAAATCTCCATGAAATTTCCAATGATTTATTATATTCATTTTATATAAATTTCATGATATATTATCCAATGTTTTTATTGATGTATTTATTGTTTATTGTTTATAATTTTAAAAAAATTAGTCAATTTGAAAATTTTTCTGGAAACATAAATTAATTATAATATTATACTTGAATACAAATAATTCTATTTAATTTTATGTGAGGATATTATTATCGGTCTTGTTTTACCATGATGATGGAATTGAAGTGTAAAAATCCAATATTTATGTCATTTTATTAGCTCCATACCAAAAAAATCAAAACATTTTAGATATTTCTTTAATCATAATGTTTTTATTAGATATGTATAATGAATTTTAGTATTTTTAACTTCTTATTGTCTTGATTTTTTGAAAGGACACAAATTTAAAATATATTAATTTTATAAAAAAGCCTTTATAGAGAAACACCTTTAATTGATAACCCAATTTATTATTTAGCTACCAATGTGGGATATATAATTTAGAATATTCAATAATGATTCTATGTTTTCAATTGATTATATTCTGATTCAATGGATAAAAAGGAAATTTAATGTGATCTCTTATGCTTCAAGAACATTAGAACATTCCCAATATTAATATTGAATAAATAATAGGTAATTTTGTTTACTATATTCATTACACTAGTAAGGTTTTATTTTTATTTATTTGTCACAAATTTTATTGTATTCATTAAATATATTCTATGAATTTTTTTTAAATAATCATCTTTCAAAACTAACACATTTAATATGGATTTAGTTGTTATAGGGGGTTTATGTTTATATAAAAGAGAATAAAAGAACTAAAAACATTTTTGTTGACCAATTGATTATGATTCCAACTATTTTGATTTTAATTCTTCCGATGTTTTAACAAATAAATGAAAACATTCATGATGTGTACTCTCTATAATTTTATATTAAAATAAAATGTTTTACAAATATTGTAAATTATATGGTTTATGATGAAATACAATAATATATTTCCAATTAATTAATTTAATAAAATACTATATTAATCCAAAAAACATTTTACAATCCTTACAAATGGATTTTAGGTTGTGATCTGTTAATTAATACGTCAAGTTAAAATTACAATTTGAAACTAATTATAATTTTTTTCAACAATTTTATTTGTTTTAGAAATTTTAGAACCCAAATAATATCAAAGAAGTTTTATATACTATATATTATAAGCCATTTTTTTAGAGAAAAATCTAATTTATAAAAATTTAAACATTTTTAATTTCAATGTGAATTTTCCAATATGATTGTGATACCCCTATGAACATTTTTCCATTTTTATTTCATTAACATGTGATGAATTTATTTCAAATGGCCTTTTAATATTTATTATGGATTTTAACACATATTTTCATCCATTGAATCTTTTTCCATGTGTATAATGGTTATTCCTATAGGGGTGATGATGACAAAACAATAACCATTTTTAAAGGAAATATATTTTCCATAAATGGATTATATAAGTGTCTAATGAAAGTTTAAGGAAATCACTTATTTAATTATTCTATATAACCAATTTTCAATTTATATTTAGTTAATCATATTTTCACTACGTCATATAAATCTAAAATAATGTAATTTTTCAATTTAAAAATAGAATCATTTATCCTATATTCAAAAAAACTATTATCCCAAATATAGACTATTATAGTATGACACTAGATGACTCACACTGGGCATATATAAATGAATTAAAAACCACACTTTTAATATAACCATTTATATGAGTCTTTGAAAATTATATTATCCCACCACCTATGTTAAAAAAAATTATTATTTTTCACTGAAAACTTGTCACAAAAAAAAATTTGGGTGGAAAAGATAGAATTTTTTAAGATCTAAAATATATTAATATTATTTCATAATAAATATCTATGTTTTATAATATAATATCCAAATACATATATTGTGGAATTATTATAAAAAATAATCTTACAAGAATGATATAATATAATAAAATTTTATTCCACGTTGATATTATTCCCTAGTAAAATTCATTTCCAATTATATAGAACAATCCCGTTACACTAGGTTTTACATTTATTTTTATCTAGATTAATAATCCATAAAATTTAAATCTATTCAAAATATCTAGTCACTATTATGTGATATTTAGAAGTAATTTTAAATATCTTATAGGTAAGGAAAATTTTTTATCATGAAGTTTAATTAAATAAATGCCATGGTGTTTTATTCCCACAAACATTTTTTCTGTATTGATTCAAATATTTTAATTATATTATATCAAATAATGTTATTTCATGAAAAAAATTGAATAAAATTTAGTTGGTGGTAAGAATAATCCATTGGTTAGATATTTGTTTATATTTTTCTGTCAATTATTAACTCATTTTTTATAAAAATATTTTCATGTTCTTCAATAAAACATTATTTTATTATTTTAATATTTTATAAAGCTATTGAATAGTAATGTAATTAATCATCTTTATTGAAATATATTTTTAATAAGAATAACAAATGATAATTATATTATTAAAATAAATTAATGATGATTTTTTTTCATTTTGAATTAAATAGTTGTAACTATTTTATGGAATATATAATTATAAATTTAATGACATGAATTTGTTTCAAATATTATAGTCACAATAATGTGAGGGCACCATATTATATTTAAATAATATCAAAAAAATCCATATATTATGTGAAATAGATAAATATTTTCTTGTACAATAACACTGCGTTTTTTTAAAACCTATGACCTTTAAAGAACATGTCTTCAAAATGATTGATGTAATTAATTTTTTATTGAAATTTCCATTTAAATAATTTTATATCTCTATATTAATCCAACCATTTATATTTTTTCATTACGATCCATAATTATCCATGAATATACTATTTGTGTGTCCTCATTGGAAGCATGTTTCTATAACCCAGCTTCTCTAAATGTAAATATACAGATAGTATTAAAATTTAAAGGTGGGGTGCTTCTTAAAATTTTATACTATATGTGTGTTATATTTGGAAAAAAATTAAAGGGTCAAGAATCAATATTAAATATTGAATTTAATTTACTTATAGATATTTAAATGATAAAAAATTAATCATTTTTGTATTTCTAAAAAGAATTATATATTTTTTTAATACATTTGTTGTACTTTAGATGAAGCATGTCGCATAAAATTGTAATGCTCAAATAATACCCCAACCTTCTTATGTAAACTAATATTTTTATAGAGGTTTAGTTGAACCATTTATTATGAATGGTATAATATGTGATATTTATATAGAATTGTTTTTCTATAATTATTTAAATTTTATTCAAATAACATAGATTATAAGACCATGATAGATTAGAAACTAGAATTATGAAATGATTATTATAATGATTAAATAATTAATTTAAATAAAATCCTTTTGTTGAGAGGATAATTGGTGTTGAAAAAATGAGCATGAAATAATTAAATATGTTTTAATTTAATTAAATAATATAGAAATATTTCTTAATTTGGGGTTTTGGAGAGTAATTATAAATCTGGTTGCTTCATTTTGGGATTTATTAATTTTAGATCTATTATTTATATTTTATTCATTGTAAACTACTTTTTAGGGGCCAATTATTTAAGACTCCATGTTTACGAGGTAGGATAATTGGTAGAAAAGACAATATTAATTATTTTCTATGACTTATTTAATTAATATATCCGGATAAATTTGTCTATTTAAGTCATATTTCATCATGTTTAGAATTTTTGTAGTTTGGAAATTTATTTTTAAAACATATTAATACAATATTTTTATTAGATTTTATACTTTTTTTATTACATATTAACATTAACAATACAGATCCAGACTATGAAATTTGTTATTATTATTATCCCTGAAATATTAATATTCAATTTATATTACTAGGATAATGTATTAATTTACACAAATTATTTGAAAATAAATTACTCAATTTCGAAAAAATTCTAACTGATAGAATTTAGAGATCATTAATAAATAAATCATAAATAGGGACACAACACAAAAATGAGTTGATTTATTCTAGAGGTGAAATATAATTCACTAATAAAGATATTTCTTAATTATAATATATTTATTCATTCTTTATGATGTTCATGTGGACATTATAATAGATTAATTTGAACCCACATTTTCTGGAAAAATCATTTCATTAACCTTATAATAATCTTTTTTATATTTATAATTCATAAAATATTTTTAGAGGGAATAAAAATGATAATTTCACATCGAAACATAGAAGGGTCTTTTTTAATATCATTCATAACAATATGAATAAATATATCCATCTATATTAGGAAAGAAACTGGAATATTGATATCCCAACCCTCTTCAGTATATATTTTCTACTCCACATCATTTCATGGAGGAAAATGGGAGAGATTTAGGAATGGTATTTCTAGAGACATTGTTCCATGTGTAATTGAGTAGACATAATAGTGATGATATTCTCCACTCATGTAATGGATGACTATGTAAAAAGTGACTATTGATAGAAAATATTGAAGGATATTATAGTCTGAACATTAGTCAATAACTATAATGTCATTTGAATTTCACATGAACAAAAAAATTTATATGGATGGTATTATTTTATTAAACAATAAATCATAACAAATTTATTGATGGTTTTAATATCTATATATATATAAATAATATATTTCACTAATTATCTCTTTTTGATGATGTATCACTATTTTGTATAGTGATTTGGGTTATCTTTGATCTGTTGGACGACCTTAAATATTGGAATAATGTATATAGGAAGAAGGAAAATAATATTGATTCATGGATATTATTTAATAATAACATATGTATTTATATAATCTTATTTGAATGAGAATGGATGATTTCAATTGGGAAACATTTTTAATTAATATAGAACGACGTTTCTATGCATTTTATGCATATTGAAAGTACTATTTTAATTTTAATTTAATATAACAATTAATATCCAATAAAATTTACATTTTTATCTTTAATTATAATACAATTAATTTTATACTTATTATTTCTATTATAAATTTTAAATAATCCTAGAAATTATTATTTTATTGAAACTGATCAAAAGTGATAGTAATGTGACTTAAATTTTGACCCCCTCGAGAGAAAATATATGGATATATATGTTGGGATTATTAATAGGATAACATGATTGATCATGTATTCATGAATAAAATAAAAAACATCCACATTTTTAAAAACTATATTTTGTCGTGATATCAGAAACACAATATGTGACTGATAAAATGCTTTGCAAGGAAGATATTTTAATTCAGTAATAAATGGGTCATATCGGAATCATATAAGAAAAGATGATCATCAGAGAAATATGTGATTAATAAAAATAAAATTATTTAGGCCCATAAACATTATACATTATTTTACCCCAGGTTTCTATGGTGTAACCCTTTCAATATGGTTATCATGAATTAGATGTTTAGGGGTGAAGGTAGGGAAATTTCGGAGAACATTTAGATTGTTTTTTGGGCTATGGGGAAGGAACATGGGATGAAAACGGTTTATCTAAACCATTTCAAATACTAGGAGAAATCATAAATAGTTACTGATGATGTATAATATCTTTTTCATAGTCAGTGCACGAATAAGGGGGTCATTCGAGGGTCTTCCCATAATGTAGCAAACTCATAGTTAGTGCATAGCCTGTCTAGCTGTGTGACTAAAACGTGCACATGGGTAAAGTGAGATCCTAAAAAAATGACTCCCATAAATTATTTACTATATAGTATTTATATCTCCACTTTTGTGGCCCATATTCGTGATTCCTCCATACTGACGGTTGGAGAACCTCTACCACGAAAATTAGAATCGATCAATAGCCATTTCGGTGTATTTCAAAGCCAAATTCTTGAGATTATTAAACATTATTCTCCATTATTTTCACAATTAGTATGATATTAATTGAACAAATTCATCCCACTCTTGATTTATATGATATATTCTCATTATGGTATTTGTTAAATTATAGAATTTTTTTGATTTCTTTTCGAATGTGATTTAGTTTTTAATTTTAAAATGGTGATTTTAAAAAAATTATTCGAATGATTTGTGAAACAGTTTTTCATAAAATTTATTTTCAAAAACAAAATTTCTATTAAAATAATTTGGTAACATTGTTTATTGATATGGTGATAGGGATACTTCTTTGTGTATTCATATTTCCTTTACGAGGTGTGATTGAAATATGAACATGTTCATAGTGGAAAATTTTAATGGGAAATGGGACATAATTATCATGTGACTACATGGTAGACTGAAAAGAGACCTATGCAGATTATTATACTATCATAATGAATTATTCATGTTTGTTAGTGTGGTATTGTGTAATGGATGGGTTATGCATAAGAGAATATATTGAATTGGATATGGTCTTATTTGGTTAAATTCTTTGGGAAACGGGTTTTGATGGGAAAATTTTGATTTATTACTTAGTGATATTATGTTATAATATTTTTAAGAAGTTTTTTATATTTAGTTATAAACTAATTTATAAATAATTTTATAAAAAATATTTTATATAGAAGTTTCTAACTATTCTACCCAAGTGGAGTTATTAGGGAAGTCATTAGGGAAATCATTCTAAGTTTTATAAGCACCCCTACATTTGGAATTTGGTGATTTTATAAATGATATCATTTTGTTCATTGTAAAAGGTAACGTGTCACATGTATTTTTCACCAGCTCACGATTCATGGTTTATTTTGTGATTGGAGCCTAGAGCTTGTGGAGCATCGTGTCTCATTGTGATCTAAGTATTTATTTGTTATATTTATGTTGTTTATTATGATAGTATATTTTTATTCCCAAATTGTACATTTTGTTTTTGTTTTGATATAAACGGATTGGCCGAGTTGTATTTCATTTATTCAGCATAATATAGTGAGTTTTCTAGCTATGATTTATTGGGTTAATGGTTTTAGTTCTAAAGGGGATTCTATCCCACACTAGTATCGAAAACCTTACCCTTTAATTTTCCTCCATTTTCATATTTTGGATGTCTCTTAAGGCCATGTTATGGTTCATTATATTACAAGTACAATGAGAATAAGTGGGTCATTATTAATGGTATCATATTTTTAAATCATTGTCTAACAAGTGGACTTCAGTGTCATGGTTTTTTTATAATAATTCATTCTTATCTATTCATTTGTTTGGAATTATAGAAAAGTGTAGGATTTTTGAAAAAAATTAGAACATAGAAATTTGTTTCTATACTATTTACTTTGAACAATATGTTACTAGGTAGTTGGACCCATAAGTGTTTTTGAGACACATATAGGATATATGAATCTAATTGTCATGGGTTTAGCCAATGAGATGAGCATGAAAAGCATTAATGGAATGAATTTCCAATGTTGTTCGATTTTTTATTTTGGGAAAAAGATATATGATGTGATTCATTAGATCAGCTTTATAAAAAATTGTGAAATTGGGTTTTGAATGTCGAATTTTTAAAAAGAAATGGTTCATAAATTTTGGAATTGGGTTTATTTTGAAAACCAAAATATAGAGTTCTTTAAAAAAATGAATAAAAATGAAAAATTATAGAGTTGGAATGAAAATTTGTGATATTTTATTCCATTGAATTTTAAATTATAAGCCTTTACTTTCTATTGATGGATCCTTATATAGTTTGTTTTTAATTTAGAAAATGAAACTAGGTAGGTGTCATAGAAACCCACTGGAAAATGTTGTGGTGACTGTGGTTGCACCTAGACCATAGGTGAACCCACTTCTCATTCAGAGACCATCTAGGAATTCTAATCTATCTACACATGGAACTGGAGAGATTAGCCAAGATGAGAGGTCCACTAAATCATGTTTATAAAGAGAATCCACCCATCTACCATGGTGATTTTGAATATGAAAATGTGTGGCTGTGGATGAACAAGATGAATCGTATCTTCAAATTCATTGGTACAATAGTAGAGATCATTATCAAGCTACTGACATATATTCTCAAGGATCATTCATTCCCGTGTTTGGGAAATAGAGATACTAGCTAAACTGGATCAATAACTTATTTATGAGGATTTTGAAGAATTTTTCAATAAACAATTCTATCTCTACACATTTAGGATCCACTAAATGAAATAATTTTTTCAACCTGAAAAATGATATTATCTCTGTCACATAATATGTGGATAAATTCATTTGTCTATTATGCTTTTCATGAGATGTTGTGGAGACTGTGGTTGTGAAATACCACATATTCAAATAAGGTAAAAGGGAGGATATCTGTTCGAAGATAGTAGTGCTCTGCATTAAAAATTATATATAGATAATGAATAGATATATTGTTAATGAACATGATATATCTGGACCTATGTGAAGAGGTTGTATTGTGATTCTTATGGGTAATGGTGGGATCTCTATTGTTGGGATCTTGTGGAAGAGGGAAACCAATTTATTTTATGGAAGGGGAAACTATAATAATATAGATGGATCAGTAAATATTCCTCCAACACCCGAATCAATTGTATTTGTTTCTAGTGATGATCATTTGTCCACATGAAATGATAGTGTACAACACCAGATATAGAATTCCATAATTTTAACATGATGGTACAACTTAATCCCTTTTGTCATTAAGATCTAAGTTCAGGTGCATGAGACACTTATTAAGTTTCACAGGCATCTTATGCTTCAAACAGACGTGGAAATAATAACCAGTATCATCAATATAGTCAATATATCCATTGTGATTCTAGGTACACCATGACTCTTCAAAAAGATAATTTTTAACAAGGTGATATGAACCATACTGTAGTGATGAAGCTATTGTATGGATTTTGCAGTTGATTTTGGATGATTAGGAAAGACCATCAATGATGAGAGGTACAATTCAATAGAACTCTACCCTTATGTATGTGTTGTTAGATACTCACGTATCACATTCCATCATTGATTCTTGTTCTTTTGATTTTTTATTTTTAAAACTCAAGATGAGTCCATCTATTTTAAAAAATCAATCTTATCTTTGGGAAAGATAATGTAGAACCTTTTTGTGTAGATAAGGTTTTAATGAATCTGATGGATCATATATGGAATAAGACATATCAGTGTTGGAGATGGATGTCAATGATGTAATCCTCACTATGGATTGGTTGAAAAGGACCAGGGCTCACATCGACTGTTATAGAAGGATAGTTACTGGTAGGTGGTTTCTACTTTCGTATCAATAAAAAATACTTAGAATATCATTTTCCACAAACTGTAGACTAGTTTCCTGTTGTGTTTTCCAAAAATTTCACTAGGTTTCCAACATTAAGGGAAGTGGTGTTTAAAATTGATATCATCCCAATGACCAGTCCAATCTCAAATGATTCTTATCGAATTCAACCAACAATATTAATGGAATAAAATGTGTAATTAGATGAGATGTAAAAATGGCCTCATTATTCTGTGCACATCATTGTGGGCGACAGAAGTCTTAATTATGATTAAATGAGATTCAAATATATGTTTGTGTGTGGATGATCATATTTTTATCTATATTATGATAAATATTCGGTATCCACATCCATGAATTCATGATCTGTTCAATCATTTAAAGGGTATATTTGTTTCTCCAAAATTGAATTGCAATCATGATATTACCAATAATGAATTTAGAAAGAAGATTTTCATAATACAGCTTCTATAAGAAGATATTTCTATTATGATTTCATAATCATTCATTTATGTCTTATAAATGATGTAGAATTTTTTATGTTATTAATTATTCAGATATTTCGTGATTATCTGAATTTTTGTGTGTGGTGATTGTAGATAACATATTAGCTTATTCATGGATAAGGGTTGAACATGAGAAAAAAATAGTGATATTATTGTGAATATTGAGATATCAATGAAATTATTCCAAAATATCAAAGTTTTATTTTTGCATTCACGTTTTATGGTTTTTTGTCCATGTAATTTCTGAAAAAGTTATTTTGGTGGATCCATAGAATATAGAATCTGTAATAACTAGGAAATCGTGAAAGAATTAATTTGAGATATGGATCTTCAGTTGTCTATCTAGTTATTACAGACTCTCTGTGTGTGAATTATAATGAATAGCTTCACTAATAACATATTTTATGAATAATATAGTTCCATTCCAATAGAGTGTTGAAATCTAGAAGTATTTTCAGGAGAGAAAGATTTATATTACATCAACACCAATTTTGATCATTCTGGAATTAGTATATAGCTATGTGGTGTATTGTGATGCTTCACGATCTGGGTTGCTATGATTTATCTGGAAAGGAACCATGTGGATAACAAAAGTTTAAGGTAGGTGAGAGTGGATGCGAAGAAATACATATCACACAACATTGATCTAGTCGTGGCCATCCATTCCGAGAAGAATTGGCGTTATTATCTCTATGGTGAGAAATTTATTGTGCTCATATATCATATTATCTGGAAACATATTTTCTCCTAATTATATTTGAGTCTGAGGGAATGAATATGGATGAATTATCTCAAAATGTTCGGCATTGACTTGATGTATACAAGAAAAAACAGAATTTAGTGGATAATTCATTAAGTTGAAATTCATATGCTCAGTCAGAAAAATAAGCTTTGGATGAATGGATGTTAATGTCTATCCCAGCCAAAATTCATGTGGAATGAAAAGACCATGGTTATGTTCTGGTTTTCTATTCCATTTATGTGATTCTAGATTTGGTAAAGTTTGTTAATGATGCACAAACATCTGATGATGTATGTCTTGATACGAGTTCAAAACTCAATGGGGGGAGGTTCTGTTGAGAGATGGAGGTTGGATGGGTGTTAAATGTTGTGGATCATCAATCAGATGGTTGTACATAATTCCAATCAGGAATAACTTTTTCATACATATCAAAATTATCAATGGGTTGTTCATCATCGAATACAGATGGAGTACAAGATTTTGAATGTGTATTCTAGTGAAAAGTTTTGAAACTGATGTTGGCTATTATTGTTTCAAAGCTCTTAACATGTAAGAAGTTTAGGGAATAACATCAATGAACAATGGGTATTTTACCATCGTTACCAATTCTAGTGTTGAAACGGTAGCATATAGTGTTTGATGTTTTTAAAAGTCTTCCAATAATGGTTTGAAAACACAATTCCTTATGGATGATAGTGAATTGTCTCACAATGTTGGATTATTTCATCTCAATTCATCAAACTCATACAGTGGTTGATCAGTCCAAAATCTATATCCATGATTTTTAAAAAAGACATGGAATACAATTTTTGATAGTATCAGATAGAGATTCTTGTTTCCCAACTCATTTCATTAAATCCTTATTGAAATCCATTTTCACTCAGCAGACTATGTGTATTTCATGTCGTCCTCAAATGAATGGGAAATCTGAAAGGACAATATAGACATTGGAAGTCATGTGTTCGGATTGAGAAATTGATTTTGGTGGATAATTGGAATATAATATATCCTTATTAGTTTCCTCATATAATAAAATATATCAACAGTCAGTACATACGCATTTTTCTGAATCATTTTATGGGATAAATTGTCGTTACACACTTTGTGGGGTGAAAATAGGTGAAGCATCACTAGACAGACCAAGCCTTTCCCTAAAAACAATAGATAAGATTCACTTGATCTAGAATGGATTGAAATAGATCAAAGCCACCACAAATCATATGTGGATCATTGTCGAAGACTGTTTTCATTCATGTTCAATAATCATTTCTTCTTGAGGTATTCACCATGGGATGGACTTCACCGTTTTGGGAAGTAGTTAACGTTATCTCCTAGATACATTGGACCTTTCATGATTCTATAATGGGTTGTAGTGGTGGTATATTATTCATCATTAACATCATAGTTTAGTTTGTGGTATAATGTGTTCCATGTAACTCAGTTGAAAAGTATTAACATGATCCTGGAAATTTATTTAGATGGGATCAAGTTGATATATATATGGATACATCCTTGGTACATTTCATGGTGCCGATTTTGGATATGGAGGATAAATTATTTCTTTATAAAATGTTGGATCTACTTTAGGATATATGAAAATAATATAATATTCATAAAGAAAATTTGGAATGAGAGAATGAAATTAAATAGAAGTGGCCAGAATTATTTCAAGGAAATGATGGTTTTTTAATTTCTAGGGACATAAATACCAACGGTGGGGTGAATATAGTACCCAAAATTTCTGGTATGTAACCCTATATTTTTTATTTTCATGAATATAAGGATTAAGGGAGAATTTTTGTAGGGTCCTGATAAATTTTTTAGAGTTTTTTTTGATAATAGGAAGGTGCATAGGATGGGCATAATTTGAATAAATAATGCAGAATCTAAGGAGAAACCACAAATAAGAGCAGATGCTAGAAAAAAGATTTTTTATGGTGGGAGAACAATTATGTAGGACGTACGTGGTTCTTCCCTGGAAGCAGCTAATTCAAGGTTGGCACATGGATTGTCTAACTATTCAACGAAACCATGCATAAGGTATGTAAATGAACCTGAAAAATGTATCTCACATGTTTTTGACACTATACGATTAATTTATCATCCAATGAGGCCCTTATTCTATATTACTCTCTAATGTAGGTTGTATAACCTCTCCTAAAAAATTAGAATCGATATATAGCCTTTATTCATCATTTAAAAACACTATTCTTTATTTATGTCATCATTATTCTTTATTCTTTAAATGATTTCTTATATATACTAAGATATGCTTCTCTTACACTCTCATTTTCTAAGATATATACATTTTATGGGTATATCTAATATTTTGTGTTCTTAATAACTTTATATTTGATCTAGTTGTTGATATGAGAAGAGAAAAAATTCAGATTCATGGAATTTTTACCCTATTTAGTTTGTGTTTTCATCCGTTTTTAGTTTTAATGATATCCATTAATGTAGGTGGCTTCAGTCTCAACTCCTCCCACTGTAATTGATTGTCTCAATTTCAGTTTGATTATTATTGATTTAAATTGATCATGAAATCAGGGTGCATAGCATGATATAAATAATATTTGTATTGATTTATGGATTTTGTGAAATTATTGAATTGTGGTGAATTGTGGGAAAATGTGATTCATTTCAGGAATTTAAAATTGGGATTCTAAATTAACATTTGGATGTATTTTTAAAATTTTTTGTAGGAAAATGTGTTTTCAATATATTTTGGTTCTATTGAGATTATTTTGGAACATTTTTTTAGTAATTTTATTGGGTATACATGTGTGTGTTTTCACATTAAATTTATGAGACATGGATTAAATATAACATTGTTCTAGGGACCGAAAGGGTAATGGAACATGTGATATAGTTATCATGTGAAACATAATAGTTCAATAAGAGACTGCCCATGTGTTGGAACTACCTTAATAAAGAATGTGTGGAAGGAAGTATGGATTTTGGGAATGGAATAGTTTTTCCAAATATAACGTGTCTAGTGGGTTAAATCCATGTTTGATTTCTTTCTTCATGAAATGGTTTGGATGGGATATTGTAGATATACTAATTTTTTCTGCTGAGTTATAACCAATATTATAAGTTGATTGTTTTAGTTACAAATTGTTTTGTAAATTTTCTTATACAAATGGTATTATATACATGTGGTGAACTCTTCTACCCTAGTGACATGAGTATGGATTTCATTAGGGAAATACTACATATTTCTATACTGACCCCTACATTATAACGTTGGTTCATTTTTATATGATATCTTCTAATAACAGGGAAAATGTAATGTATCACTAGTATTTATCACCACCTTATGATACATGTCTATTTTTTGGATTGGATCATGGACCTTGTACGGCATGGAGTCTCATTGTCGTCATAGATTTTATTTATTGTCTTTAAAATGTTTACTTTTATAGTTTCATTTCCATCTTCTATGGTACATTCTGGTGTGGTTTTGAAATAAATGAATTGGTCTAGTTGTCTTTCATTTATTCATTCATAACATAGTTATTTTTTTGGTTAAGGTTTGATCAATTAATGGTCTTAGTTCTAATGGGTAAACTGTCCGCTACTTTCATTGAAACCTTTTGACATTTACTTCCCACCATTTGCATCTTACGGATGTCTCTCAATGCCAAGTAATAGTTCATAGTCATCCAAATACAACTATAAAAAGTTTGTTAAAACATATATAGACACATATACCCACATAATTAAAACATATACCATGATATAATAAGTCATACACAATACAAATTAATCAAGATAAAAGAAGCATATCATAATATTGTGTCATCATATAAAATAGTGACCTAAAATGAGAATGTGGATTATGGTTGTGGATATAATATTTAAGAATGGAAATAATTAAATAGTGTATTACTATTCATTATCCATACTCTCATTAAATATTGTATTAGGTACTATGATCCTCTGTCTTATAAAATTGTAGATGAAGTATCATGATCAGGGCTTCAAATATATTATGTGTATCATAAAACATATCCATTTTTTACAATATGAGAACTATAAACTTTACCAATTAATTTAAGGATTATATTAGATCATGATTATTAACATCCATCAATATATATTACATATGAATAAAACCATAGAGATTACCATATACAAACTCATAGAATGAAAGTTTGATTCATTTATTTTTCTCAATAATATAGCATGACATGACCCTAAGAGTATATCAATCGATGAAGAAAGTTAATATTAAAAAATAAGTTCATCATGTAATGAAATTATAGGATTATCATGAATCTTATTACATAATATTATCAAAAATTATTATAGTGTAATAATTTATGTTTGGTCACAAAAAATTGAAAACATTTGTTTTCATTGTTATAATTAGATGATGTTTTTAGTGACCATTGAAAAGTAATATTTTTTAGTGTGAAATTAAAATATTTTTCAATAAATTAAATTAAATTTTTATGATCATGGATCCATTAATATAATAAAAGTTTCATAATGGTGAGATATAGAGTGATTTAATAGTAAAATTTGATCTTTAGTGAAATTTTATTTATTTTTATAAATTCCACTATTGAATTCTATATCATTAAAAAGGAAATAATATTTCTATATAAAATGAGGTAATTAGAATAATTATTGTCAAAATAGGTAATTTTATCATGGTTTTTGAAAAAAATAAAAATGAACAATGGTTGAATGGAAAATTAGGGATTTGGAAGAGAAAGAGGAACTATAAAGTTGATAATTATTCATAATAACCAAAAAAATATGAATAATGAAATTTCAATAAATATTTGATTGATCTAAAAATGGTAATTCCTTATTGAATTAGGGTAATTTTCTATATAATTTCACCATATTATATACTTAAACAATACTGGAACAAATATTCATAATAATATAAAATCTAAATCAATGAAATGGAGATAAATTATCAAAAATCCATTGAAATGGATTACTACATTGTTGGACATTGTCAAACATCACTATAATGAAAATTATATAATTGTTTATTTATTTAATATCCTTCGTAAAATTTAATATCATTTATAGTCATTAATTAAATTATTTTTTAAAAAAATAAATATTTTTTTAGTTATTTAAAACATCTTATATAGGTTATTTATATTTTTTCTAACAATAATTTTAATAATAGTGTTGATCCCAATTAATTTCTATTGATTTGATCATTAATATTTTATTTAATGAACAAAACACATGTTCCATAATTATTTATAATTTTCTTATTCCATAATGTTATATTTTGTTGTTATAATTCATGAATACAAATTGTTTGTCAGGCTAGTTCTAATGATTGTTTGTGAAGGAATATTTATATATTAGTAATTGATTTGATATTAAATTGAGTTCAGGATTAAAATTTGAATGAATTATTAATTTCATAATTCTAATGTACACTTGTTTAATAAATTCATAGTACCATCCATGTATTGTGTCCATGAAATATTAAATTATTCATTTTAAGAGGTGGAATTGTGCACATAAAAGGAGCATCATTTCATGTCGTTATCTTATGAGAGAGAGAGGTATAATGGTTTTTTTGGAAATATAATAAAATTTATTTATAAAAATTATACTAATTTCACTATTATTTTAGGATGGAATTGGATTGCAACATTTTATAACAGAGAATAAAATGTTATGGACAAGATTATATTAATGTTTAGGATATGGATATTCTTTTGGAGGAATAATCAAAAATCAAGAAGATATGAAACATTCATAAGTGATTCCAAATTCGTTACATTGATCTATGGTAAGTATATTTGATAGAAGATTAATTTAATTGAGTAGGATATCTGTGGATTCAAAATTATAAATGTGATCTCCTTCAATAGGAAATGAATAGTTAAAATGCATAAGAAACTAATGTTAGGTGATATATTAATATTGAATCCAATGTATGTTATGAGTGTTAGGTGGTGAAATGTTTGTGATACATTTTATATTATATTTTAATATTTAAATTGAAAATTTATAATGATTTAGTATCAGGTATATTTATTTTAAATAAAATCACGTTACATAGAACAATTTTTACCCTAGAACCTTGGTTTATTATTTAGTATGTTAATTATATTTTTACTAAAAAGATATGATATCCCGATAGAAGAAATTTTTATATTTTTATATTTTAATTGGAATGATAACAATCTATTAATATTTTCATATATGAAAAAAATTTCATTTATGATAAGATGTTTTATTTTTTAAAAAATAATCTGGTTGCAAATTTTCTTTTATAAAAATCGTTTTATTTTAATCATTTTATATCATTTAATAGTTTTAATTATTTTTAATATATAAATTATATAAAATGATTAATTCAAAAATATTAAAATATTTGAATAATATATTATATTTTCTTAAAATAATTTCATATCACATAAAAGGTTATTTTTAATAATATTTATTTTTTAACCTAAATGATATAAATAGTTATTTGAAAAAAAATTTAAAAAAAATAACTATCTTTTTCAATACATTAAATAATAATAAATTTATAAAAATAAGTGAAATATATATTAAAATTTTTAAACATTATTTTAATTTTTATATCACAGTAACTTCAGAATATAAAACCCTTTATTATTTACTTGAATGTCATACGGATATGGTAAGATTTAGTGGATTTCATGATTGATGATTAATCCATTATTGGAATTACAAAGACTTTATATAGCCTGAAAATCTACCATAAATCATTTAACTAAATACACACCAGTTTTTGTGTTTCTTGGGCTTCTTCATGTGAAATTACTATTAATGATACCTCATTACCATGATATCATTAATTATCCTCATAATTGTTATTATTACTACTAAATTCATGTATTTGTCATTATATATTAATTTATAAATATGTATTTTCAATTCATACCCACTAATACAAAAGTTATATTACGACAGTCATATTTCAATTAAGAAATAGTTTTTTTATTTAATTATGAATTTATGTTAAGAAATAGAAAATAAAACTATAAAAAAATATTTATTATGCTACATAGAGTTCCCATTTGGATTTCTGATATTTTCATATGATCCATAGTCAGTACTTTCACAGTGTGATCGTCCCTATTTTAGGAATCAAAATTAGAATATTGATTCAAAATAATTGAAAAAAATTAAATGTATGTATTATTCAATGAAATTGTTAAATGAATATAAAAATTTCATGAATTCGTCCCTTATTTATAATTAGTCCCAATTTCATTTTTCTAGAAAAATTCTCTAAAATGGATAAAATATTAAAGATGTTTTCAGTGAATAATAATATTTTTTTTGGAAATAAGTTTTTAATCATTTACTGACACATAAAAATATCAATCCTAGACTATCATCTATGGTAATGTTAAAACAAACATTAAAAGGTATAAATATAAATAACACTCTATTGACATAAAGAATGAAAATACAATGTGTTATAAATTGCGGAAATTTTTTTTACTACTCTCCAATCATAAAATTCAATTCAATATCATCTTATTCCCCATGTTCTTGTAAAACCATCCCTATATGAAATTTTTTCTTTATCAGTTAAGCATTTCCATATAGAGAATTACTCATTTATACCACATAAATCATATCAATAATCATTTTATCTTCCAAGTATATCCACATCCCAGTGTCATTAATTTTTACATCAAGAGGTATTTTTCTATATTATTTACCTATATGAGTTTAAGATAATGATAATTTTGTAACGTCAGTTTTAAAATGAGGTAGATTGGACTCTTAAGTGTAGTAAATTTATCAAAAACCTATACTTCAATAATGTTTCTCACCAAAATCAACATAGAAATTACAAACATAAAAATATAAATATTTCCATACTTTGGTACTACACACATTATAATTAGAATAATAAAATAATCATTCTTTCCCAACCCTATTTTCGGCATCATTGTATCATTTATCGAATGTGAATTTTATCTCAAATTTATTTTTTTGGGAGGACCGATAATTATTTTGGTCTTCAAATAGAATTGAAATACTATCCTGATTGTTGAAAGATCTTTTATTCCATTGATACATCTGTATGTGATTATATTTTCCCCATATATGTATAGGAATGATGTTGAACATTTAATTTGAGATAAAAATATTCATCTGAGATAGTATAATTAAATTCAACTTCTCTTGCATAGAGACTTAAGTACTAAAAAATTCATGCATTTGACTTCTATTAGTTTTTAAAAATGTATATATGAACTGTAATTTTATTCCTATGATGGTATTCGATTTCATCATGATGATTAATAATGGTGAAATTTTATTTCAATCTATGTTAAGGGAATAATCTAAAGAAATCTATACAAAGAGTGCCTCAATTAGACTTGATACATTCTAGGATAATTATTATCTTTCGAAAATATAAAAAAATTACCCCAAATTAATATTTCAATTTAAAAATATAAATAAAATTTTAAATAATTGGATAATATTTATAAATATTTATTAGGTTGGGAAATATATTATTGTGGATATCACAAGTGAATATTTTTTTAAATGAATCTGTCATCATCAAATTAAAATGTATCAAAAATTACAATGAATTTTTATTTAGAAATCATTTAGATCCATAATTTATTATATTAACATGTCTATAAAAAATAAAAAGATTGTTTGTGATCACTTATTAATAAAATAAACCGCTACAATTTTAAAAATATGATATAAAAAATAATGGAAAACTGTACAATCCTAAATATTATGTACCTCCCACAAATGCCTACAAAATGACAAAAAATTTAAATATATCAATACTCTATATAGTTGTCATATAATAAAAATAATATTGAAGTAAAACTAGATAGGAGGAATACACAAACTGAATTCTTAGTGAAATATGTGAGTTAGTTTCCAATATATTTCCACATTAAACATTGATGACTAAAAGAAAAAAAAAGATATATAATTAATTTTAATAAAAAAAATTATAATCACGTTGATGTATTAAAAGGGATATAACATGGTATGGATCCCTAAATGGGTAATTATTTTTTTACCACCCCTTATAATGATATTTCATCACTTTATCCCAAATACTATGTTTGATGGGGTTTTATTCACATATAACTCCAAACCAAAATATTTAATGTTCACTTTTCCATTCAATGGTTATATAATACCGATTTTATAGAGTACTTAAATCTTTTCCCTACTGAAATATAGTAAAAAATTCATGGTTGGGAGTGAAATAATAAGTATTTTTCATTCATCAATCGTTGTTTTATTATAAATAACATTTCATTCCATGGTATACACAACATGTTCTATATTATATATTCTAGAAAAGATATTATTAGTTAAAAAATAACAATATGAATATAATTTAAAAAATTGAAATAATTTAAAATTCCTATATTTCATGTATTTCTTCATGGGAATTTATATATTTACGAATATAAATGATGAACATAGTCTTTGTGTGTGTATATTATTCTTCATTATGATCCTCCGTAGAAATAATATCATTTTCAATGTCTAAAAATAAAAACAAATTATATAATGTAGTAAAATATTTTTAGATATATTATAAGAAATTTTTTTGACTAAAATATTATCTCTTCATATTAGCATGAAAATTAAATATTGTTGTATAAATCCCTCATGGAGTTGTTTGTTGAATTTAGAGGTATGTAGTCAATGTTATACAATTTTTCATCAAATTACACTATAAGTTTGTTTAATCATCCCATTAAAAAGAGAGTTATATTCAAGTTAAGTTTTGTTTAAAAATTATGATAGTGTAAATAATTTTTTTTATTTTCCATAAAATCATAACAACATTCAACCTGATTAGTGTAGTTCTAAAAAATGTTGGTTAGTTGGTAAAACAATTAAATATACAATTCTATAAATTCTTGATAAATCATGAATGCATAATCTATAAATTACATCATTTCATCATTATTTTCCCTACCTAAGAATATAATTAAAGGAATCACCACATATTATTCAATTTATTGTTTTTTATCGTTCTAACTATAAATATCTATCCTCCATGATAAAAGACGAATTGATATGAATTTACTTACACACTTTATAGATCATTTAAATATTCTATTAAAAATTAATCATTAACAACTCATTTATAATAGAATGGACCATTTTCTTTTAAATGGAAACATATGAAAATTCACTATAAATGACTATGTAGACATGATAAACAAATTATATGAAATGAACTTAAGTTTTTTTGAAATTATAATTTTAAACAATTTTTTAAAAGTAGTGTGTATGATCTTGACCTCCTTGAAATGATTAAAAATTGATAAATTCTTTTTATTGTGGATCCCTAGTGAATAATTTATTATTTACATAACACTACAATAAAATAGATTCACGTGGTTTATCTCATATGGACGTAACTAAAAAGAACTAAATTTATATTTTTATTATTTATTATATAAAATTTAAAAATATATATATAGATATACATTATGGAGATATATAGAGTTCACGATTTTAAAATATAGTTCAATTCATGTAGAACATAATGAATAAAATGAAACCCAATGAATTCTAAGAAAAATATAGGATGTTCTAGTGACTTCACAACATTTTTATCATTATTATTTTATAATTCATAACAATCAAATCAATTATGAGACCAATAATAGCCATTCAAAATAATCCATTGAATTTTTTTACCGCACAATGATTTCATGACATGCAATATAATAATCATCCAATTTTTTGTTTAGAAACATCTTTACTAATAGACACATTTTTATTTAAATACCACTAAATTAGTTATATAGATAATTTAGGGAATTAACAATCATAATATGATATAACAATAAATTAGATATAAAATGGTCGTAAACACAAATTATAATATTTATGAAATATATTTATATTATTAAAACATAATGAATAAATACATTGAATCATAATAACTAAATAAATAACCAAAATGGTAGTTGAAGAATAAAATCAAAATTGATCTCTAATTTCAAGGTGTCAATAATTTTTATTCTGAGGAACTAATACGAAAAAATAAGATAACTAATATATGATTACTACAAAATACAATAATGTGGATACAATAGAACTAATAACATTTATTAATGAATATTATTTACTATATAGATGATATATTATTAAAGATGTGGAATTTATTGGTTTTCATTGTTGTATAGAAGTATTGATGGTTCCTATTAAAATCCATTCACATACATTCACCCCTTCCTCTATTTTTTATTATCTAAAATGTAATAATATCTTCATCCTTATTTGAACAGGATATAAATTTTTTTACAATGTTTGAATTTTGTTTTCTCCAAATTAAATATCCCACGAACACTAATTCATCAAGTTAACTTATTTCATTACATTCTGAGTGCATTGGGATGGAAAATATGATAACTTAAGTTTGTAAAATAGGATATCTGTCCAACAAAATTGAATAATATATTTATCTCTAGTGTATTACATGGATAATTTCAACAGATAATAGTTAATTCAATCACATCATATTGACCATGAGATTTTGTTCCAATTTTATAACTTTACACTATATTATTAGAACCACATACATTACCATAGTGTATTTATATATGATTTGTCATTATTTAAAGTAGTACATGGAACATATCCCTAAAAATAATCTATGAAATTTATAGATCTAATCATTTTGCATTGGTAATTACTTATGTAGAAATATCTTTTTAATCCCCATGAGTAAATATGTTTTCCAATTTTTAATGCACTTCTTCTTGAATAGATTCATCCACAATTTTTTTACATTATAATTAATTAATTAACATGAAATAAATAAGACTTTGTATTTTCCATCTTGAGTATGGAATTATTTTTTGGTCTATGATCACTACCTCTGCAATATGGTGGTTCCATTTCAGCCATTCATATTGAGAAATGCTTGCACGTTCCACAACAAACTATGATAGAGTTTATCATTAAAATTAATTTCAATAAATTAATGGAAAGGAAATGATAATTAATACCAAAATTAATTTTCACAATTTTTCCATATTTATTTCATTAATGGAAAATTGATATTGTTTCAAATAATTGATTAACATATTTGGAAAAAATCAATGAATGACATGAAAAAATTATGTAAAATTGATATACTTTTCAGCGATATGGAATGAAATAAATTTTATAAGGGTGATGGGTTGTGAATATATAAATAATTAATTTATTTAGATGTTGTAATGTATAACTTGTACTCACACTGCTCTATTGTGATGAAGTTATTGTTATTTATGATGATTCATAATATATAGAATTTGGATAATTGATTATGAGAGTAAAATAGTGGTATTTTATTTAATTATTATAATTAATAAACCATAAGAAAAATTCACACATTAATGATATAGAGTTAACATGTTTAAATTTTTGAACATAATTTGGATGAATTATATTTATGGTGAGACTTGTTACATATATACTGATAAAACAAGGGAAAAGTGAATATTTTCCTACAATGAGTTGAAAATGAACGAAATTATATTATTATAGTAAATCAATTATTATGATTACACAATACATAAACAAATTAGGAAGAAATATAAGGTTTCTTATGATCTATATATAATGGATCATGATATATTGTCAATGTTGAGGACTAAAAGATACCCCATTTTTCTTTAATAAAAAGAAGTTGATATATATATCATAATTAACGGGAAAAAATATTATCTTTTTAAATTGATTCCATAAACATAGAAATATTAATATATCATAGGAGCATTGACAGATGATATATAGTAATAATATAAGGTTGAAAATGTTATGGAGTTCTACCTTGATATTGGTAGAATAATACGATTTTGGTGAATAATAGCATTCCCTAATTTACAATAACTGATAAACGTATTATTGGATGGTTAATAAATATAATTATTTTATTTTCACCCATATTTGGAATATATATATATCTAGGATAATTTCAATGGTGATAAATTATATGGGTAATTTATAATGATACATTGTGTTATATGGTCTTCGATCAATTTATGGAAGAATTGTATTAGTATGAGCATATCATGCAACCATTACCCACACCAATGTTTACCTAGGAATACATCACCATATATTTAATTTTATGTCTCCATAAGATCTATAATGTCTATAAAATCTGTTTTACATTAATTATCGACATATTAAATGAGGAAACCTTATTTAATTTTTTTACAATTTTTCACTTAAATCGATCATAGTGATATATATGTATATATATAGATAATGTAGTATTAATTTATAGTTTATCAATTTCAATTTTAATAAATTGAGATGAAAATATCACATAAATGAATTGGAGACATTCCGAGATATTTTTAGATATATTGATGAAAATTATATTTGGTAAATCATAATAAAATAAATAGATAATATGGAAGGAAAAATAAATCATTCAATTATAAGATAGTTTTTTCTCAATGGAAATCAAACGAGGATGGCATTATTATCATCCTCTAGTCACATTTAAATAACTCCATATAATGCCCAATATTTGAAATTATTTATTACCAAAATATATTCAGATGAATATGAAAAATGGATGTAATTTGGAACCATTATTATTGTGGAGTGTGATAGAATATTTAATCAATTTACAATTATATAAATGTATATAAATTAGAATCAAATAAATTAACATATAATACTGGATCATATTTTTTATATTATCTTTCATATTTTTTATTATTTGAATATCATCATTGATGAGAGTCGTAATACATTAGATGGGGAGATAAATTATTTATAGATATGTTGAACCTGTTGAAATATACAGTCAAATTGGAACAAATTTAGATCAAATTATTCTACCACCAATCCTCTCACTAGTGTATTATGTATTCCCTATATCTTTTTTCGAAGTGCATAATAGATCCATCAAACATGATGAACTAAAAATAAAAAAAATTAAATAATTATCACTATTATGAGGAACAATGGATGAATATAACTGATTTTAATGAAAATGTTTGTTTCAAAAATGGCCCTCACCTACTCAATAATCTATGGAAAATTTATAAATTTGAGAAAACGATTTATAAACATGATGATTTTATGAGAGTAAATTACATTTTTTTTACCTTTGTAATTAATTTTTTAGAGATGAATCCTTTTTTATTAGAAAGAATCTTCCCCCCGAATTTTTTTTTAATAAAAAATTTTAAGTAAAAATAATTAAATTAATATCGTGTTTTTCAAGCACCATCAAAATTAGTGGAAAATTACTAATAAAATTATGGAATATCATTAAATTACACGATTCTTAATAGAAAAATAATTAACAAATTTATAATATGATTGAAACCACAGATAAATAAAACAAATATGGGATTCATGTATTTTTCATCATGATATTAATTGAAGAACATATGTTCGACTAAATATACATATTTTATTAAATAATTAAAAACATGATCTTTATTTTGTAAATGATTTTATTTATTATGAAGAATAATTTTATTGTATAATGATATATATAAGAATATAAAGATACTATTGATTGTGTGGTTATTCGATATATAGACACCAGATATATGGTTGTTGGTTACAAACATATCCAAATGGATAAATTATCAAATTCTGATGTTACTAAAATATTTAAATATATATATTTATTAAAAATTAATTATTTTTTTATGGAAATGAATTTATAATATTTTAATGTTTAAAATATTTTATTTTATATAAAATTTAATTTGTATATGTTATATCATTGTAATAACATTTTAAAAATAATTTTAATTAAATATATATATATATATAACTAAATACATTATATATCAAAAAATGTTTTAGAGTTCTAAATTAATGGTTAGAAAATAATAAAATGATATAAAAATTTATTATTCAGAAGATATATTTTATAATTTTTTTTAATGTACGGGGTTCTTTATCGAGTCCAAATAAGGTGAATATTTTTATGAAATTATTTTAATTAAATTTATCATTTATATAAATCAATGATTTATTATTAATGGACTTATTATATATTATTTTTGAATAAGCGTTATGTCATTTAATTATTTAATGATTTTTCTTAATGATTTTTTTTTATATTCCATCCTTTTTATTAGGGAGGAATAAATTTACAGTGGATTATGGAATATTTTAATAAAATGTAATGGTTTTACGAAAAAAAAAATTTTGTCACTAAATGATTATTAATAATTAATGTTGAATAAAAGTTAAAAACATTTTGTTGAATACTTAAATTTCTAAAAAAGCTATTATATATATTGTTTTTATATGTAACAAAAATTTATTATATTTATTTTTATTGTTATATATTCTAGATTAAAAATATTAGTCATCATTTGAATATAAATTATTTGGTGTCATTTATAATGACACACCGTTGAATAGTTTGAATAGTTTTTTTATCGGACCACCATGGGGCCTTAGGAAAATTTCCCTATATGCGAGAGGATGATGAATATCTTCATGGGTTGTAGTGCTATTCTAGGGCTACTATGCTGCTTCTATTAGTGTATGCAATAGAAAAATATTTAACTGAATAATAGGGAATATGAAAATCCAAAATAAATAAAAGCAATAAAAATTACATAATGCAAAAAAAATTGAATGATCATTTTCACATGATTTAAAATACAATGAGGATCCATAAATACCTCATCGTCACCTCCTAATCATAACAGATATCCAATGAAATCAGGAAATACTAGTCTTAACCAAAACATGAGTCTATAACCTTGTGATTTTATCTTAGGTACCCTGCCACAATGGATTTGTGAGTACATAACCTAACAAGGCACCACTAATGTGGTCCCGCACTATACCTATAGTGGAGTAATATGTGCATGTTGAAAGACATAGATAAATAATGAAACCAAAAATAAAATTAGTAAAATATCCTAAAAACATATATTTTACCATTTCTAGATGGATGGTTTGTGCTGATTCTTCCATTAAATTTTCGTTTGACAAATGGTGTGGTAACCCCTTAAAATCATTTTTACCTAGTAATATTATTCCTGAAGATATGAGTCATTCTATAAAGGATGTCTTACAATTTCATAGACATGACCTCCCTAACAATATTGCACTAATCACTGATAATCAATATTTTTCTTCTAATGGTGACTTCCTTGTTTTGGAACCTGCATCAAATGGAATCCTAGACTCTAAAAACTATTATAACCATATCTTTTCTGGAAATAAATCTAATTATCAATGTGTGAGTCAATTTAATAATCCTTGGATAAAACCTTCTAGGATCACCCTTAATTGGTACATTTCTCAAAATAGATTTCCTACTGAAGCCGGTCTGCAATCTTTTAGCATACAACTCTAATCGAAAATGTCACATGTGTAATCAGCACAGGGAGGATTCTGATAATTTTTTTGTCTTGTGCGACAGCCTCTGCTTTATGGAATTATGTTCTTTTATTATTTAATGGCAGATGGCCTTTATCTAACACTCATTGTTTGTTTTAAAAAAAAACATTAGATATGAAGCCTCTCTACAGGTTAAAAATATTTTTCTTGCGGTGGTGGCGGAACTCCTGCATGAGATATGGTATGTTAGAAATAATCGTATTCACAATAAACACTCATATAGTCTCAATGAAGGAAAATCTCGGATACTTATTGTGATTCATGAAGATGATTCAATTCAAAAAGACTGTTGCCACAACTCAGTTGGTGACTTCAAGATCCTTCATCATCTCTGTGTACCAAGCATATACACAAATCCCAAACATTTCATTGAATTATTCTGGAAATCACCAATGCCGGGATGGATCAAAGTGAATGTTGATGGTGCTTCTAAAGGCAATCCAGGCCCGGCTAGTTGTGGTGCATCTTTAGAGACTCAGCTGACCAGTTTCAGGGTTGCTTCGATGTTGGATGTGGACATCCGTCATCTCTAGAGGCTTATATGCTGGGGGTCACCCATGCAGTTTATTTTGCGCATAAAATAGGTTGGAGAAATCTTTGGATTGAAAGTGATTCCACCCCTATCATTCATTCCATATGGAATGGAAACATTGATCTTTCCTAGATGCTTACCACACATTGGATAAATAGTCTGAACTCGCTCCACGGGATTGATTACATAGCAACTCATGCCTATCGTGAAGAGAATGCTGTTGTAGATGCTCTTGAAAACAAAGGGGTACATTAGAGCCTGACTTGGCTGGACACTCTTCCAACTGTCTTATTATATCTGTTTGATAGATATTGTAAAAAAATCCCATCCTTCCGACTTTTGTAATCTTTTTTCTTATCAATAAATTTTGATTTGAGCTTTGACCAATGAATTACCTTTAAAAGAATATAATAAAAGTAAACCCTCATTAGATCCCCTGATGAATCGTATCTGAATGCAATATAAATTGTCCCCTCATCCAGTCTGACACTAATGAATCCACAAGTAAATTGATGTATCCAAGTCATCGATTTAGAGGTTCTAATAGTCATCCACATGATGTCAAAAAAATTTATTGGGATATACACACACCCAAAACATTATACCACCATTTGAATCCATTTTTTCGTATTGATTCAAAATAGCCTACAAGTAAGCACATCACATTCCATCACATAGGATTTTTATATGGTATCATTGTATCATAAAAACCCCTTATTTCACAATAATTTCTATAAGCATGTCATCTAATGTATATCTTATTTAGGATCCATTGTTCCATTAAAATGAATCCACTCCTACATCGAAAATATCACTTGATGTTACCTGGACTAGGAGTCATCCACCAATATATCATGATACCATAAACAAAACACATTATGCAACCTGATGCATCATCTACATTAAAATGTGGTTCATATGAATCCTGGTCATTCAGAGTAGTTATAGTCCCAATGTCCAATTCTTATATATCTTATTAAATTAGATATAATATTCATTAATATAAAAAGAAAATAAAAATTTAGTTCCAATCACCCATGCACCACACATTGTTCATGGGACCCATGTATCATAGGTATTATTTCGGTTCTTGGGTGACACCTTATATTGTCACTACCCAATCCCTTAAATGACATCTTAGTGTTTGAAGACCATAGGGGGGGCCCACTGGGTCCCAGTTTTAAAAATGGCATTAGAAACCCTAATTCATGTCGTTGATAATCATTAAACCATTATGGTCAATACACATTAGTTAGGATTATCACATCTCTATCCAAGATCAATATAATTTTATGACCTTATATGTTAATCTGGTTATGCCTAAAAGTAATCCTACTAGAGATATGTGAAAAATAACATCACAAAAACCAAGGACTCTCATGGATAGTCACTCTCCAAAACCCTTTTGATAGGCCAACGGAATCCCACATTTCATATGGTCATCACTTTATTTACATTGGATTATCCACACATTTTCGAGAACACCACCATATGAAGGTTTCTAAGACCACCATAATAGTTTAACAGAATGAAAATTACATTATCAAAACCAAAAATGATGTTAATTTCAAATGTTATTAAAAATATGTTCCTATCCTTTTCTAGAAATGATCTTGGAAATTATGAAAGGCATTTAGACAATATGGCATCAAAACATCATTCACTATATCATCAAGATTTTCCATTACAATAATTTTTTCATTTATGATAACAATTATCATAGTAACATAAGCCATTAAAAATGACCAGGAGAATTAAAATTCATACAATAGAACATTATTAACACACATAATAAAAAGGTAATGTATGAAATAAAACCAACCACTTATCCCACAACCAAAATGACCTATCGAAGCCCATTGAATCCCCAAAAAATCACTTCCATGCTATTAAAGAAATCCAACGTCCATTTTCAAGAAAAGATCATAAAATGATCAATTATTTCATTTAATATAATTAAAAAAGATAAATTGATATGTATATAATCATAAGGAAGATCACTATTATCCTCATCATGTTGGACAAAAATCAAAATCTATACTGACAACTGATTACATGCCCCAGATATAATTTTTTCAAATCCTCTTATTGACATCGCCAATAAAATAATAATATAGTTTTAATTTTAAACAAAACATTATAAAATCCACCATTTTTACATTCTTAAACAGAACATATGGAGAATGAGTGAATACATGGTATGGGAACCTCCAATTCAAAGGAAGTGTGAATGAAACCTCTTTATTATGAAATTTTACCATGATATAATAGTATTGACATGAAATGAAAAGAAAGAGATATATGGTAATTGTGAAGAAATAGTAATGTATACAGGGGGGATAAATAAATTTGAAAAAAAATCCTTCAACCCTAGTGAAAAATATAACAAGGGGAACCAAAAATGGGGGGAGCCTGTGGGGAAGGGTAGAAGAACTACTATTTCACAAAGTCAAAAGAGATGGATTATGTGAAGCTTCCACATGAAAACCCCGAGGTGTAGAAATATTCAATTATATATTTTTTAACCTAAATAGGTTGTATACTATTTTGAAAACATTGATCCAATTTTAAAGGAATCATAATGTTATATTTTCTATAGATACCTACTAGAAATTGTCATAATACATCCAAAGATGCAATAGAATCCTTGACACCTCTTTGGGAACATTAGAGCCACAATGGCATCTTCCAAACATTATTCCATTTTCATAAAACAATTTTTTATGTTTTATATTTATAGAACTCCTTTTTGAATAATGTATAATTTTTTTTCTTAACTATAAACTAAAAAAATATTTTTATCTTGTGATGTATTCTATTCATATGGGAACAAAATTTCATAAAATATAAATATAAAATCACAATATTCATAATAAATAATAATATTTCACCATATAATTATCTATCAAGAATAACTTTAATCATAAAAACTTATAAAAACAACTATGTTACATCTATGAAGGCCTAATGTGATCCCATATTGTAGTTTTCAGACCAAAGTTCATAAAACTCCAAATCCCAAGAAACTAAAAAAATAACTCATTATAACATCAAGATGATGTACATGGAATCCATGCACATCAAGAAACACATAAGAATTTATCTAATTGTTCATCTATCCAATAATGTTCCCAACTATAATACATTATCCAAAATGACTAATTCTCAACGACATGGATTCCCTCCTCAAAAGTCTCTAATCAATACAATATTTATGCATCCTCATGAATCACCCATTATTGATTCCAATATAACTCAACCACTCATAATAACAAGAAACGGTTATGAGCATGCAATAATTTTAGTTCATTAATTTAAAAAAAATGGTGATTCCCTTTGATCCAAGAACCATTCCAACATGTCATATTTTACACAAAAAGTCTTATGAAAAAACAAAAAACACAAATATGATTTCCAAAATGATTATATATTAATGTATTATATCTCATAAAATCATAATATGAAAATATAAAAACATATATCCTATTAAAAATATTTTTCAAGGATGATTGGTCTCCAACCTCGCTTTCAATCCAAAATTATTAATCACATTTACTCAATATCATAATTAAAAAAATCATAATTCCAAAAAATTTACTCTAACATTCATGAACAAGTGTTTCATATCCCAAATTCGCTATGGATTGTGGACCTATATGGATTCATTTATCACAGAATCTAAAAATCTACAATGGATACCAAATGGTTTATATCAAGAATTAATGATCTCTCTATGAGGATGACAATATAGTCATGATGGAAAAAATGCTCCCATAATGAGACTGAATATTTCATCATATTATAGAACCAAATTCCTGATCATTGTGGCCCATAACTCATCCACCTGTGAATTTCATTGTTGGATGTTACCAATCTAATTCATACACAATCACTAACATGAAATAAAAATTTAATTCCCATTCCCAACACATTATAACATCCCCCATCATAACTAATAAAATAAATTTCCCAACTAGGATATCACCCTTACAATATCCATGTTTTAATCCTCATTTTCTTGTTCTCATTATAATGCACATCCACTGTCACAAAAATAGGTTCTATCAATGTTTCTTTGTTTCTCCTCTTAATAAATGTTGCACATGCTATCAATACATATCTAGGATTGAGCCAATCATTGATGACACTTCCACCAAATTGAATATATATGCCTCTTTAACCATTGTGGGAAATTTTTCATTTCATATAAATTATCTAGAAAACCTAATGATTACATCTCATTGATTTCCATTGGTCCTTAGTCGACACATTATTGGAAATTTTTTAAATTAAATTGTTCCCATGAATAATTATAATGGATTAAAATCAATATTCCTAAAATATAATGGCAATTAATCGTACAATACCTTGACAAAAAAACGGACCCATGTATTTATACCTATAAGTCATTCACATGATTAGGTCAACCCTTATCCAAATAAACCATACACCACATCACACGCCAACTCACTCAAGATTGAGTCATATCTCAATAGTTTATTTGGTATCAATCATACACTCGAAACCATTGTTTTATAAAGGGTCAAAAATCATAGAATAGAACTATCATCACCCATCTCAAATATCACATGAAATATCACATTCCAAACTCCCCACTAAAGGGTTCTCACCCAACCAAGAAATACATTATTTCGTATTCTCTCTCAAGCGTCCCATTTCAAGAATAGTATCCCATACCATATCAATAACCAAAATAAATAATGATTTTATGTGAGAATTCAAATACGATACTTTCCTCTTTATAATCCCAACTCATCCAAGGTCAAAAATATATAAACGAGTTACTATGGATGATATTCTCTAATGAAAAATATTAACATGCTAATATAAAATAATGTCATTCCTTGCAATATGGAAAAAGCTGTATTGGTAATTACTAAAATATTAAATAACAATGAAACTGGTGTTATGAAAAAGAAAAACAATACTATCAGAATATCCCTATAATGATTATATATAATGATAAAAACCCATAGGGTTTGAGGGGATGTAATGACATTTAAATATAGAAGGAAATAAAATATATAGAATATTTCTGTAACATAAAATAATGTATCACTTTGTCAAATTAATTAAGAATACTCACTCAATAGTAATCACCTTACGATGATCTAAATTGAATAACCATTACAGCATGGTTTATCCAGAATTAATGTCATTCCATGTTAAATAGGTAAAAATACTAGTTCTATAATAAACATAAATAATTATATCAGAATTTTATATTAAACCAAAGAAACATTTTAAGGATACATATATATTAAACCATTGGAATATTATTCGGATATATATTATTCTATTCCCAGGTATATGGGAAAAATATATATAGGTCATTACATGACGTTTAAATAATTTATCACATATATAAAATTGGGAAGGGGTTTCCCACTATGAAACATTGTTAATAATTATTAGGTTATGCACAACACAGGTATTACACCCAACGATAATATATCATTATCATTTAAAATAATCTAGTTATGTAACCAAATTGCATGTCGTCATATGAAAATAAATATGTCTATATAGGCCAAGATGAGAATAACCCCAAAAATTATTTATAGAAATAAATGTTATATGATATGTTATGAACACATTGAATAGTTTTACATCTCATAATTTTCAAAAATAAAGCTATTAGGTCCCTACATGTTCTTTAAATCCTACTTTATAACTAATTATTCATGTTATGTATGATTACATTACAATCATTGAGAAAAAACCAAAACTTGTTAATATTAAATTTTCCAACATCTCAATATCTATTTAAAATCATAAATCGTATCTATAGGTGAATCACTTAAGGTGAAAACAAAATAATGATCACATGAAAAATATAGAGCACGATTCTCATCCTTAGTAAACTGGACTTCTATATAGTAATGGTGTTCATGATTCACCCACACACTATCCATCAGAGGCATAAACACATTCACATATTCATAGACTATAGATTCCAAAATAAAAAAATAACAAAAGAGAACCGTGTAATACCACATTGTCAGGTACTACATAGAAATAATCATAATAGTAGTCATACATGATAACCATTTTACAATAGGAACATATTTTTGTACAATAGAGGATACCAACTAGTATTTTAGGTATAAATAGGTATTTTTCCTAAATATTACATTTTATTTAAATGTTAATATTCATTATATTTATTAATAAAAACAAATTATTTCAAAAATGGAAATAAATATGAGTATTCTATAAAAAAATTAATTCATCACCCAAAAAGAATGAATCATTAACGCATGATAATATAGATAGTTATACAATATAAATACCTCATCCTTTTATCTTGAACATTTGAGATATATAATGTAATCATGAAATATCAAACATCATCCCATCCTGAATATATAGTAATTTGAATAAAGATCTTGTACCCTAGTGAAATGAAGGACCCCACTAGGAGTGAGTACATAACTCATTATGAACCAGAAATGTGGTCCCATAATATTCCAGTAATGTAGTGATATTTTCATGTGAAATGATTTAGAAAAATACAAAAAAAATTAAAAATAAATCAACCAACCTCAATAGCTAATTCATTATTTTTTTCAATTTAACATCACATCATAGTAATATTTATAACCAATGTATCAAAAACACACAAAGGGAGCCAACATATATCTAAAATAACATCAAATAAACATCATGGAGCCTCATGTTCAAGAACCCAATATTCCATACCAACCTAAACAGGTGATGGACTCTCACTGAGAATAAGAGTCACCCCTTAGGAACTATTTTCCATTCCATGGGGTCAAATGGCCAATACTTTATCAAAATTGGTATTAGAACTATGTGAATACTGAGGTATTACATCATCATCGATTCATTATGATAAACCCTATTGTATTATAGGGAGGTTCCCAATGACATCTTGTGGTATAATTTTAAGGAGGGGATGTAACATAGGAAATACTAATGTTATTTGAACAAATACATTTTGGGATAACAAATAAATTAAAGGGTAAACCTACCAAGATCCATTATATATCTCATATGCATCTAATAACACATTAAATCTTAACTTAATCACTAATGTTGGATCAATAATATCCTAGGTGGTATCACTGGAATTGTTCAAGAGTGTCCAATTGTCACCCTTGGGATGTCCAACATCTGTGATTAAGGATATATTCCAACCTAATACACTATATTACTAAATAAATCTCATAAACCATATGATTTATCATTTTTCCTATAGTATTCTCATTAAACTACTAAAACACCATAACTCAGAATGGAATCAATATTTCATAACAATAGCTACAACCCAGATATTCCTATATATGTATCATCTAATGTAGCATAAATGTTTTATAGTAGTTACCACTACTAAGATTCGAATCATGCATCATCTATATCCCTAGTACAATAGATGAATGGAATCCACCCTTTTATATATAGTGATACGAGATCTTGAACATACCATGCATCGCAAGAGATTATTCCCCACATCATGTGATTATATGAAATCTATAGGAATCATAGTAATTATAGGTCCAACGGACAATCCCTAGGTGTCATGTTTAATCAGAATTCATTACCACGAATGGAATAATTACATTTCATTGTTGGTCAAATTCCCATGACAATGATAATTTCCATAAAAACTCAAAATATTATGTTCATTATGTGGTCTATTGTGAAACTGACTTACATCACTACTGAATCACTATTATACCTAATGATGGTTACTTTGCTGTAGGGGCACCCACTGGGGTACCAAATATCAATAAAGCATCTGAAACCCCATTTGGGATCCATATCAACTGTTAATCTAGGGTAGACACCCATTTCTCTAGGGTTACACATCCTTCTCCTATAACATTATTATAAAATGGATTCATATTCCCTCCATGGTATTCTTCATTGGTAACCCACTATGGAGATTGGAATAGGGAAATCTATAACACCATGTCCCCTCATGGTTAGTCACTCAACCAACCTATCAGAGCATTCAAAATTTTTCCAACAAGTCTCAACATCCACACTCTACCTCCTAGTATTCTTCCAATATGTCCAGTAATATATCCAAAATGAGGTGGTCATGACACCCAAAAAAGTACAGTATGGAAAACACACCTTGTCCACACAACTTATGGGTTTCAATATTGATGTGAATTCTAAAAAATCATGAACTCAATAATCTATAGTTGAGGTAATCAAAATATTCAAAGGTATAATGTTTCTTTGACACTTTATTTCCACTATCACATGGTATTTCCCTTGTATAATATTTTTTTCTTTAAAATAACTATTAAAATAATTAATTGAAGGGATCAGTACCCTCAGCACAGTAATGAACCTTCAAATTCATCATTATAGTCACTCAATTTTAATAAAAAAATAATTTTAGACCTCCCACATCTATATAATATTAATATGATATAATCTCATTACTCAACGACACATTTTAGTAATTCTCAATTACTAACATAGATCTCTCTATATTACACGTGGCTCTAAAATCAATAGATCAATCCAATAAATAGAAAAACATCAATTCTAAAACATAATAATAATAACCATGTTAATTGAAAATGATAGTTCCCAAAGAAAATATCATTATTTCCCTCATCATAATAATACCACATCCAAACCCAAACCAAAAACTAATAGTGTGACATCGACATCATTATTATAAAACACCCAATTTGATTCACATGTATCATACACATTATTATATAATTTTAATAAAAAATCATTTTAATGATCACTTGTGGGACATAAATCATAATCATTTCATAGTACAACATGAAACATGTTCTTGGTTTATCCTATTTTAAAGAAGAGTTTAATTACCATAATGGTCATATGATTTTTCTATGTTCTGTAGTAATAAATAAATAATTTATAAATAGGGAGAACTTATAATTCTAGTGAATTTGGAAGGGATTGAATGAACATCTACAAATATATTGAAAAACATCCAATTATCTACAATGAAAAACAAGAAAACCGCAAAGGAGTGGGGTGGAGGGGAAGGGGTGTCCTACTAATTCAATGTGCTAAATGAGATATAGAAAGATGTTTTCCACCAAATACCCATATAAGAAAAAAATTAAATCCCTCCCCCCTTTAAAACAATAACATATTATGAGTATCACAAAACAAGATGGAAAATGGATTGCTAAAAGAAAATACAGAACAATTACAATCCCACCTTTATGACATTCTTTAACCCTAATATATTTTCCTAACATAATTCAACATTAAAAAATATCATTTTAATACATTAAAAATATCATAAATCAAGTCAAAATAATGGTTCACAATCCATACCCACCAACAATCTCGAAATCCTTTTTTCCATTGGATTTTTTCACACATATATGAATAAGATTCATCACATCATCATAATTTTTTTGAAAAAAATCCACAGTAAATTATTGGGGAGGTAAAAATTTTAAATTTTTTGTTATATTACATTGCTTGCATTTTTTATGATTTAATATATATAAAATAATTATATAAATAATTATTTATGTTAGGGAATCAATTATAAATTTATCAAAAACATTTACAACCCTAAATCATTTAACCACAACGTGATTTACCCTTTAAAAATCACATGATAATTTTATAAAATGACATATACCTCATAAAAACCTATAAAATATTATCTTCTACAAAAAATAACAATCTATATACAAATTGGTTTTCACCAAAATCCATAAATTTATTCACACTATTAATGAAATATACCTATTTTATGATGATTTCACTTGCCAAAATATATCATAGTTCCGTATTTCAAAAAATATAATTGTATTAATGAATTTTTACATACAATTATGAAACATGTTTTTATTTATCTTTTCATTTTATTTATCTAATTCAAAAATCAATAAACAATCCAATAGCTCAATTTATGTAATTTTCAAATCATTATTATACTATAAAACTAATATTATAATTATGTAAATTAATATTCACTACCGTTCTACCATTATTGAACATTATTATTTGTGTTAGTTTTAGCAATAAAATGAGTGTTGATATAAGACCTTCACCTCAACAGATTAGTGAAACCAAAATAAATTTACTATATAGTAGTAAGTTGAATTTGTATACTTTTTGTAAATTATGGAATTTGAATAACTATAAATAGTTTCATTGAAAAAAAATCAATTTATCATATAGATTAATTATTATTAAAATTATAATTTAAAACCATACCATATTATCCATCCCCATATCATCAATAAAAGATTCATGGAATGTTATTGTAACATTTCAACAAAACATTCAATATTATACCCATTGGTTTCATATTGTGTCTTTTTATTACTGGATATTTAGAAATATCATATCCATTAAAAATATTTGTTATATTGATTCATTCTTTCTAATTATCATTTGCGATAATGGAAAACCATTATTTCCCAGATTGGGTATTTTCTCAATATATTTGTATTATTTCATACCAGAACCATATATTGTATTATATTAAAATATATTTTTCTATTATATTCTCTTCCTTGAAATATTTTCTTAGTCACTAATAAATATTATATTTCATAAAATATTTATCGATGTGGGTTACATTAAATATTTTGAGGTAAAATAAATGAAATGACATTAAATTTATATATATATATATATATCCATCCAATACACATTTATTCACAATATATTTTATGAATTTTTTTGTACTATTATTTGGACTTCTATTCAATATAATTTATCCAAGATTATTATTTCACCTCCTCCTTGATATTTTGAAAATAACTTCTATCTTTGGTTTTATGAAAATAATGTTTTGATTAATGTTATTTTCTATTTTTATTTCAATTTTCACTTTATATATAAATTTTATATCTCCTATAGTGTTATATTATATGAATTAATACATAAATTATTTTATGATATAGATAATCCATGTTATTAAATTATATGTATAATTAAATCCAATTCCCCATTGTTTGATATGTGATATCTCATAAAAATGACAATCAATAGAATTTATGTTAATTTTTCCGTTCATGATCTGATGTATGATTGATTTCCTATGGCACAGATATGTTTGACTTATTAGTAAATGATGGATTTGGGGGGCATACCCTTCGAATTCAAACTATTTTACTTTATGTATCCTAAAATTGTTATGATGAATATACGTGTGATGATGTCAATTTTGAAAGAAATTATAAAAACTATGGGAAAATGAAATGGGGAAGAAAAATAAGCGTGGATGAAAATGATTGTTGTCAGGTGAATTCCCTCGGATAATGTAAATATTTCCCAATGAAAGATAAGATATTTTTTTTAAAAAATAATCATTCTCTCTACATTGCCACATTTGGTATAAATAATTTTGTTCAATCTATTTCGCTATCCCCATGTATTCCTAATAACCACATCCAGATAATTGTTTTTTGACTTCATATGATGGAAGAAATAAATTATAAGAGATAAAATAGGTGGACAATAAATGATAGATATCCCAGGAATATTCTAAATCAACAGTGCAGAGTTTGATGTTACACATCCAATAGAGTCATATTTGGGTGGTCATTGATTAATCTTCAACCTGTAATGAAAATAAATGGAATAAAAATGTTCAAAAATTCAAAAGGGGTGGATCCCTAAGGATCGCATTTCACACTTCTACTTCTCATAGTTCCATGAATACATGATCCATAAATGTTCAATTTTAGAAATATATTGGCACACTCTTGAACAACTATTTACCTCGCCTACTAATCCATTATATTGTGACATGAGAGTAATACCATGATTAATATCAATCCATTAACTATTGAAATAAATACTTCTTGTATATATTAATTGAATAGAGAGAGAAAAATGAAGTCAATTTTTCATTTTGGAAATTAATGCAATAATGTATTGATGTTTTCTATTTTTATTACCATCCCATTATAAAATGTATCCTAGATTAATAAGAATAATCCTCCAATTGAATTTCAGGCATGCAACCATATAATTGTTTACCCATATTTTCATGAATTTATCTAGAATTTTATTCCAATTACTAGGTTTTATGAGACCCCCAAGGAGACCCAAATAAAATTTTCCTAATATATTTTACTAATAAAATAAATCAATGATTTAAATTTAACATTATAATGAAATATTTGTTTTGATTATTGGTGAATAAAACGAGTATAAAATTACAATCAATAATAGGATCATATTTTTTAATTAAATAATTTCATGGATGATACATTCCATGTCATGAAACACCTGATGAACATGAACCATGAATATTTACATTTATATATTATTCTTATAACTTAGCCATTAATTTTTTTTGAGTGACTCATATAATCTACATTATAAAAAATTTATAATTTTATTATCCTCTATAAATGAAATAAACATATTCAAAAGAAAAAATAACTCTATATTTAATGATGATTAATGAATACATTTTATTTTTCAAAAAAATACACATTATTTTTTAGTCAGGATTTTATTTTATTATTTGGATAATATATTCCATTAATTTAAATTTTTTTGGGAATTTTACATTACATTATTAATATAATTTTTTAAATAATTATTTTAAACTTGAATTATTGTAAATTTTTTTTGTATTTCTCAGAAATGATTTATGTTTCGACGAATAATGAAAATTAAAAAATTTCCTTATATTGTAATTTATTCTTCATAAATAACAAAGTTTAAAATTCATATTATATAATTACTTTTTTATTAAAGTAAAATATAGAAATGCATAAATTGGGAAATATAATTTATCTTGTTTTATTTAAAAAATCTGTTGGTTTTGCTGTATGTTTATTATAATAAATATTAATGTGGTTTTCTATAAACTATTTTGAAGTTCATAGTGTTTACCGATTTTAATTATTAAAAATAACACCTATTAAAGAAATATATTTTATATTCATATATTATTATTTTTTTTATATTAACTCAATTTAAAATATTTATTATTTCTAGAAATAGAAAAAAAAATTATCATATTTTTCTGAAAAAATACATTTCTTGAAAAACCATTTTTGAAACATTTTATGTATTAATTTTAATATAACATATTATAATTCTGTGATGTGAATGTCTCAAAATAAATAATACATTTTTAATCAACATAATTATATTTGGTTAATAAGGTCAACATATTTTTGGGTGAGAATGAGTAAAAAAATAGTAAAAAAAGTTTCCATGGAGAAAAATATTGTAAAAGCAATTAATCTTATGAGTAAATAGAATAACATGTTTTAAACATGACAACATTTGAATTTTTTTTGTTTTTTTTTTTGAAAATATCACCCATATAATACATTATTTAAAATTTTTAGGGGTACATTTATCATGTGTGACTTCAAATTAATTAATTGTTTTGGTTGTTTAATGAAACACCATTCCCTCTAACTAATAAAAGGGAACCTCTTATACTACCTTTTTCATACGTCAAGGAAATATTTCATCATAAATTTCCAGCACAACTAACTTACATACATGAATTCCAATGCCTTATTTGATATAATTATATTATAAATTCTATATTGATAGGTTTAGGTATAATCCTAATGTTATGGCCCATAAAAGATGTATTGTTCTTAGATGATCATCTTTGATTTGTTTGTTTTTGCTACTCAATTATTACAAAATCAAACTGATTCTAAAAAATAATTATCTCTTGTATTATATTATTTAGTTATTTATATGTAATAAACAACATTAATTTACTCTTTTATCAGAGGGTATTGGGAAAAAAAATTTATGAGTATAGAGTGAAACCTCCTTAGAACAATATATAATTAAATTTCCATCATCACACATCACAGCTTTTTATAAGGACATATTCAATGATTATATACTATATTTTTTAGATTAAAATAATTATGTAACGAGATCTATCATATAATTTCCATAACCCTTATTGAAAAATTATATCACCATCGTTGTGTACGATGGACTTCCACCTTGAAAAGATATATTATTAATTTTTTATTTGCATCACATTTATTTTATATTTATGTTTATATGAAGAAATTATTTTACAATTATCATATAATTATTATTATTAAATGATAAAATATATCTTAATATTTTTTAATCATGATTTTAAAAAGTTGATATATTACACATCTATATATATAACCCACTGTCCTGATGATTATAACATAGTTCATTTTTCATAACCATAATTCATGGAAATTTACAATATATAATTTATGTATAAAAATTATAATTAAGCCATTATTATTGTTCTAGATATCATTTATTAATTTCCTAATTCACCAAGGTCACCACGCTGGCACATTTTTGAAATTATAAACATAACGTCCACAAAACATTTAATGGGGACAGAATTGATTTTTAATTAAAAATATAATAAAAAATAAAATTAACTGTTTAGTCATATCATTTTAATAATTATTTTTTAATAAAAATAATAATTGATATATTTTTATATTAGATGATATTAAGGACATACACCACTAGTATGAAACCGGGGAAAGGGTATTCATCTCAAAACATCCTTTATTGAGAATCATGATCATTTGTACACCAAATATTTTTAAATGGATTATTTATTGAAAACATAATATTTACCATTATCTATTTTTCTTATTTATGGTAATATAACATCATATTCTTTTTAATTCTCCTTCTTGTAGTTTTTATTACAAATTTTCTTAAACAATAAGGTACTTGATCTCAATATCCTATCATTAAGGCATATTTTAATCATTTTCACCAAATTATATTATATGGTTTTATATATGTATATATATTATATACATATAATATCATTTATAATTAATAATTTTTTTATTTTTGGTTTTTATTTTATTATTTTCTTCCCTAGTGATATGACATGAATGCTATCATGTAATAATGTATTTCATAAGATAATTTCTTTTCCCATGGTAATATTACATATTCAAAATATTTAAAATTATGAGATTATTTTATTAATGTATTTTTTTATTTTGTTTTTTTTATATACATAATTAATCCAGTGATTAGTCATCACTTCAACATTATAATATTTGTATGTGATTTCATCGAAATTTCAACTCGACATATAGAAATTTTGTATAATAACCTATTTATTTTTATCATGTGTAACTACAACCACAGTTATGTGTTACATAATTAATCACATATTATTTTAAGATGTTATTGTTTCAATTTATTTTATTTCCCTAATAAGGTTTTTAATTAAACCATATCCAATGAAAAATGGGTTATTACTCAATTAAATTTTATTCAACATTATTTATTCTTGAAGAAAAATATAATGAATAAATTTTAATTTTCGTATCAAAACGTTTAATATTAGTCTCCAATGTATAATTATAATACTTTATTTTCATAATAAAATCTCCCCTAGTTTTGTTCTCAGGTTGATTGTGAAATTTCTTTTATGAAAAAACAACATTATGTGTCTTTTTGAAAAAAATTCAACCACATATATATTTAGAAAAAAAATTTAAAATAATTTTGATTCATAAAATCATATTATTTATTAAAGATAATTTTTTTTAGAAATATGTTTTTTCAATGTAATCATTCATTCCATTTCTGAAAAATGGTTCTTTTGAATTTTTAAAAATTGTGGAACCGAATGTTTTATATTAAATTATAAGGCATGATTGATATTTCTTACCAAATTGGACAATAAATATATGAATATTCCATTATATATCTCCATGGATATTTTCAATAAAAATATTTCTATTTTTAAAAAAATATTATAAGTCAAATAAGTGATTTCATGTGGAAAAGGGTTTTGTAATGAATAAATTTTAAATGTGAAATTTTATATATGTCTTTATCAAGTAAGAAAATAAATAATTATACAGAGTTCTAATAAATTCATTTTATTTATATCTTAAATATATACATATCTTAGTATCTCTTCTATTTGGCAGTTAAAACATTCCTTGTTTTTAATTATCAACTACATTCATTATAAATTTCAATTAATTATCATATATGTTTCAATTATGGAACCTAATTATTTCCATGATTAATCATTTTTATTATTACTAATGTTTGATTTAATTTTTATATGACATAAATAATAATTTTACTATTATTGGTGGACCTAGATAAGGAAAATATGCATTGGATAGTTCTTTACTCCCATAATGCATCATGTATTGATATGAGATTAAACTAATCCACTACGGGTTATTATATTAATAGTTTGCATTGAAAAATTATTATATCATGATTTTTGTTACTCCATCAATCCATATGTTTACATGTCCATATGATACAAAATTATTTAATTTATCCCTCATTCTATTACTCGTATTCTTTATCTTTTCTAATACTCGGTATTACGTTTGAGTCACTTGTTATGTTTCTTTATAATGTTTTTTCATTACCTATTTTGAATATCACCCCTTTTTTTATGTAGTCCCTACCTTATCCTATGTATTTCTAATTTTTAGAATATATTTATGATCTGTCTATGGTGAATAAATTAAATGATTCTATGTTTGTAAAGACATAGAAATTTTGTATAATTTTTTATTGAATAATTATGAGATAGAAAAAATTAATGGCACATCATTCCGAGACATGGAATTCCCAGAATTATCCAATGAAAAATTTTAAGCATTAAATACGATGTGTGAATAGATTTGATGAAATTTTTTAAAAACATTTAAACGGGTGCTCTGATCTAAAACATGAGGGTATAGTTGTATTCAAGATGGAAGGTTTACCATAGCTGCATCTTTTGTTTAGTCGGCGCAGTCCTCTAGTGAGAAAACTAGAAAATGAAATAATCGTAAATAAAATAATTAAATAAAAATATTTTATTATTAAAATTCAAACAATTCACAAATAGTGACTCAAATTCATAATCTGAGACCACTACTGAACTCGTTAGGGTATGCTCTCCTTAGGCAGATCCTAACATAGGCCGGTGTGAGCCAACAGTTGAAGTTAGTTTTTGGCCATAAATAAAATAATTAAGTAACAATTATTTATTTTTTAAATTCATTAACTCATAAATGGTATCTTATATTAGAAATATGAGTGTTCCATTGAGCTTGTGATGGCATGTTTGCCTTAGTTAGAGCTTGACCTTGACCGGCATTGGTCGAGGGTGACTGTTAATAATTTTTAAACTATTTTTAAGATTTATTCTGTAAATGTGCGAGGGGATATTTCTAGCTTTTGAACCGGTGCTGAGATTTAAAATCATAGGGCATCAATGGATCTACTGTGACGAGAATCACATATAGGAAGCCTAAGATCAGCCAACATGGATCAAGAAGAAATGATATTTTTTGGACCTTATGAAAATAATAAAAATATATCTCCAATGTTATTTTATTCTTTCTTTGTAACCATTGAACGTCCGAAATGGGGTAGCAGTACGATGTTGGACTTTTAATGATAGAATTTTAATTTATTAAACTTATCATTTATTTGTTTTTGTAATGAAAAAACTTATTTTTTTAATTTACTAGTTGATTATAGTTATTTAATGAATTATAATGTTAAACACAACGTGAGAGATTAATCTCTATATAAACAAATATGGGGAATTGGTTTTGGTGACTCATAAGAGGAACCTCTGGCGAAGTGTCTGCGATGTCATCCACCAGCATAGAATTTAGATTCGATGAACATTAGTGGATTTGATCCGAACCACGACGAGCGATGCAAAGTGCCAACAAACACATGTTCTTCTACCTAATCTGCAGTGTCTTCAACCATTTTCCATATAGTGGTTTATTTTCTTGATTTCTCCATTTTCCCATTCATGAATATTATGACTAACACAGTTCAACCATCCTACGAGTTGATCCACTATTTATTCATTAATGTGAGAGGATAATGCATAGTTTCTTTATGGGAGTTTTATGATTAAATAATCCATCTCATATTATAGAATAATATAGAGGGTGTGGACTGAACTGAAAGGTTCTGGACCCTCATCCGATCTTGGAAATGACTGTGTTCTATGTGGATGACTGACCAATATAGCAGAAATACTATTTTGGGGGTCACGCAGTGTTTGTAGCATCCTGGGATGCCCACAGGCATAGTCGAAAAAGAAACAGACATCTGATGCTTCACTGGAGGCCCACAAATTCCTCACCGGTGCGAAGGCACTGTAAACCAGAGGTGGCAGCGGCCGTCTCTCGCCGGCCGAAATAGGTGGCAGCCCCTAAAGGAATCGCGGCTAAAAGGATGCATCCAACTAATGCGGACAACTTTAACAGTTAATGGTGCACTGTGATGAAAATAGCAGCAGCAAAATGGCTGCCACAGATGAAGTGTTTTGGCTCCATCCATGTATGAATTGTTGTGTCTCTTTCCACGGGGGAGGGGAATCCAGAACATGGGTCCTTCCCTAGACCGGTCTAACAGACCAATCATGTAACACCTCAATCGTCCATGGAACTCTTCTCTTTGAATAATACAATATCTTTTGTTGTACGCAATATCGAGTTCAAACACACAACGACCAACCAAACTGTCTGTTATGAAACTAATACATCCTTTTTAAAATTATATAAATTTTATTTATCAAAATGGACTTCATTTTTGGATTTGGACATTTATAATTTTCTTTGGGTGAATGTTTTGGTATTTTTCTAAAAACATTCATTTTTTGATTAATAGTGAAAAACACTGCGTTATTTTTTAAAATAGAATTGTTATTTAAATAATTAGAAATTTTATTTAAATTTAATTTCCTCAAAATTGATACATAATACCTATATATGTTCAATGTAATTAATTATTTTATTTTATAATAAATTTTTTTATATAAAATCTTATTGACCTTTAAATGTCTTTTAGCCACCTTCAAGTCATATTTGAAAATTTGCATAAAAAATAATTCTACCGCTTCTGTGAATTGAATTTCAAAAATCTGAGAGACACAGTTTACATTAGTAAGTAAAATTTGGTCAAATAGAATGAAAATAATTTTTGGTGAATAGGATGTTTTAAATTTTATTTAACACAATTAAAATTAAATATGGTTATTAACAGTAAAAATTATATTATAATTATTCTAACGTATCACCTAATTCTATTAGATAACTATATGTAGACCAAAAAAAACATAGGACTAAAATATGATCCTTTTGGTCCACATGGATTAGATTATGACATTTAGTATTATTTTAGTTACTGATGGGTTAAAAGTGTTAAATTCAACTTTTATTAACTAACAAATTTTTAATATAGGGTAATACAAAAGATAAATTCAACTATACATATTTATTAGAAAGATAATATTATTTCATACATATTAGAATTTTATTTATAATTTTTAGACATTATATAATTAAATTTATTTATAACACAATGATGATGTAGTAATTCCCATATTATAGAATAATTAAAATAATTAATATAATTAATATTAAAGTAATTGTAAATTGAGCCATTTTTTTGCATTCCAAGTATTTTCTATTTTAATATGAAATTTATGGGTTGATTAAATAAATTTCATTTTAGGTGATAATTTTTTTATGACTTTCATAGAAACCAAATACTAAATAGTGTCAAAATTGACATAATTAGGTTTTTAAAATAAATACTATATTTGTAATTGATATAATATTCTTAAAAATATTTGGTTCAGACAAACTTCTTATATAATGATATATATATCAACAAATAACCACTTTGTTTTCTCTTGGAATTTTATAGTATGTTTATTAACCATTTATTATAATAATACAAGAAACAATGGTAAAATATAAACTACCTAACTAAAAGTTAAATAAAAAATACTAGGTTAATATGGTGACCTAATCATGTCTAAAATTTATTGGTAGAGATATTTTCCACCTTTAACCAGCGGTTCATTGAAATTAATCTTTTTGGAGCCATTATAAACCCAATATGAATTTACAATAAAATAATATTTTAAGCTATTTCTAAATTGTTCCTCACCTCTCTTATAAAAGAGTACTTCCCCTTCTCTTAATTTGAATCCAAAAAAGACAATTTTCTCAGCCAATCCCTAGTTAAATATCCACTCAACTACCCTCACATAAGCCTATAGGCCTTATACTGAACGGAAATCCAAACTAAGGAACCCTTTTGATCATATCAAAAGGATGCACCCGAAGAATAGGTAATAATTTAATCACATCTTTCAAAGTTCGTTTCTTCTTCGATGTCCTCTTTCTTTTTTGTTACCATACCATAATAACAACTCAACTAACCTCGAGATACTTTTATGTTATTTTAAATATGGTACATCTATATTAATTATTCTATCCATCCTATGAATGACAATGTCGTCATACATGTGTATGTACAACATGATGTATCCACGTCCTGGTGTATTTTGTTATTCAATAATTCATTATTTGGATGGGTAAAATAATGAGTATAATTAATTTAAATATTATATATAATATGTTAATTATTCTTTATATTTGATATATCATCAAATTACATATGATTTCACCATCAATATAATGATATTGTCTCTTGTTCATATGTACATATTATCGTCTCCACAAACGCAATGAGATTCATTATCCGTCATATTCATTAAAGAAAAGTTTTTATTTTATGATTAAAAATGATTTTTATAAACTTAATATCATTTTAGAAATGAATAAAATACATCCTATCCATAAAAAATATGACCTACATACCAAATCATATAATGGAAAATGAATCAATTAACACCTGAAGCAATGATACTACTGAAATATTGTTAACAAATTAATATTAGAAGATCATATATGATATCATATTTATGTATATAGTTCCGGTATAATTTAATAAAAATTACATATCATTTATACAGGAGGTTAACATACCCTTGAACAATGAAAAATACAATGTAATGGTTAATTCTACAATATCTTCATTATCTGATGTTTTTTATATGTGAGTATTTACTGGGATCTCTTTTATCATCCACAACCATGATTCATAGAAATTTATTTCAAAACACATCTACTATTTTTTAGACTCTAGGATAAATTCATTTATATTATTTTCTATGATTTTAGAAAATTTTTATAAATAGATGTTTATATCATTTTCCAAACAATGTATTTTACGATATTTTCAAAAAATTAAGGAATGAATGTTTTTTTTACTTATATGATGAGTGCGGAAATTTTCTGCCATTATAACATATAGAAGCTTCACTTACAAGCTTATAATAATATTTTAAATATAAATTTTTTTCATTTATAATTATGTGACATTTAAATGATTTCAAAAAATAGAAAGACACATTTCTCTCAAATGATTTTTATTTCATCTATGACAACATCCTTCGATGGATTTTACATTTGTTTGAAGTAGATTTATTATGATAAAATATTCAAAACTGTATTGAAGGTTTTATGATATGTTTAATTTTGGTTGTTTTATTTTTATACCATTCATGGTTTATGGTTAATGTTTTAACATTTTGTATGCTAGTTTTAATATGAATGATTATGTTATGATTCATCCTTTTCATATGAGAAATACATTACACTTGGAAAGTGATGGGTTGATCCCTATATAGCAGGTTGATGCATCGGTAGATCTCCTTAGACAAACTAATGTCTAGGAACATGGCCCTGAGAAAATATTATTTTTAGTATTGGCATTAGGCCTTAAATATGTGGTTTTGATGTTCGACATTATGCTTTTCAAAATTATGAAATTGGATATTGATATTACATTAATTATTCGACAAGTAAAATATCTATGTGAATATGTAAATGAAGTATTTTATTTATCATTACCATATTATGATTATTTTTATGATTAAAAGGCTTGTGATTTAGTCTTATACATTTCCCAAAATCTTAATTCTTGTTCATGAAATATTATACTATATTTTTATCCTTACTGAGGACCTATTCTCACCACTTTCTATATTTTATTTTTCCATGATGTGATGAAGTATTTTATGAATATCCTAAATTGATATTATAATAGAGATGAATGTGTTAAAAGTAGATAATTTTTTTTTATTTTCGTAATGTAATGTAAAACATATGTTTGTATCTAGTACATCCAAGGTTACTAAACTAGTCAACCTATTGGTATTTGATAACATGTGATTATTCCAACAATATGTAATATTTCACTGACTCTGGATAACTAGGGTGGGGGATTTACTATTGGTATCGGAGGAATTTCAGTAGAATACTTGGAAGCTAGATTTAGAAAAACTCTTTTTAGAGAATATTTCCCTTGATAGGCTTTTCAGATTAGTATAGAAAATCATCCTACAATTTTGGAAATGTGGAGATTTTGTGTGCTTTGAAAGAAATAAGTCCATGTATGGGAATGACCAGGTAGAGGCAGCTGTAGAACAGCTGTACCAATGAGTGAAAACACCTACAAGGAGTTTCGAGCATGACTCGGGGTATCCTGTTACCCAAAAATGGGCCTTTTTGTACACTTGGTTATGAAACTATCAGATATATTCATACGATAATTCACATTTTCTTTACTTACCAATATTAAGGATTTATGATAAAATATTTCAGCAGTGAAAAATAATTTTTATGATTATGGATTATAAGCATTAACAGTTCAATTTATTTTAGGTATTTTAGAAGTTTGGAATTATATATTGTGATTCATAAACTAATCTACTATATTCCATTGTATAGAAATTGAACATTGTGGAAGGAATGGAAACTATATCAATTCATGTAATCAATAAACGGATTTCCCTCCTGCTATAGATAATTATAGTGGAGTTGGTGATGCTGCCGGTGCGGAACAACTTATTACCATACTGGGACAACTCAATCAGGTTATTTATAATATCATTATCCATATAGAGAAACCCGATGCATAATGTCGATGATCAATGTAATACCGCTTCATTAGGAAACAACAACCAACATTCAATAGGACTACAAATATATTTTTAGTTGAGAAATGGATAAGTTCCTTTGAAAAAAAAATCATACGTTGGGGAGTAGCAAATGGGAAAAAGTTGTCCTGGAAGTTTATTGCCACACAGGAGATACAGATCAATAGTGGTCATTAATTAAAAACAAAAAGGACTATGAAGAAGTATTAAATATGTATTTAATGGAGTTTAAAGTGATTTTTATAGAATAATTTTATCCTCATGACCATTGAGAAGATATAGAAAAACAATTTATGAGTCTGAGGAAAAATGAGGATGAGATTGTCGCAATATATGAGGATAACTTTAAAAGGAGATCAAGGCATTCAATGGATTATATACATAACCCAAGGATTAAGATTGACCAATTATTTGATTAGTTAAGACCATTTATCCATCGAGCATTATTCTCATAATCTTTCTCATCATAAGAAGATATTTTCTCATGCGCTATCAAGATAGAAAATGATTTCTATAAGTCTTACGAATTTAAAGAAAATAAAGAGAAGAAGAGATATTTTAAACACTCTAGAAATGGATATACGAGGAATAAGGGAAAATTTGAATTTTCATCCTACTGAAAATATGGGATGAAAAACCATGTTACTTGCCTGAAAGTAATTGGAGTCTATTATAAGGATGGTGAAAAATTCCCCCTAGATCATGATTAGAATGGAAAGAAAGAGGTTCTAAATGTTGAATGCTAAAATTGTAGATAAATAGTGAATTAGGTAATTGAATTTCCTAATCAACAAGGAAACATAACTCATAAAAGGCCTTGGGAGAATGTCCATGCTTATTTAATCACTACTGCTGAGTTTGAACAACTGAATGACGTGGTGGAAGGTAATTTAATGGTTTCCTCATGTTTATCCAATGCTTCATTTGATTCTGGAAGATCTCATTATTTCATATCATCATAGTTTTCTATGAAAATTAGATATTTCCAATTTCATTTAGAAATATATTTTTCAGTCAAAAATCTGAAGGGAAGTATCATTCCCACAATTTTTTCTAAATCAGTTCCCATTATGGCATATAAATGTTCTTTTTCTGCTGATCAAATCATCATACCCATGATTTAAATTGATAGAATCCTCGGTATGGACTGGATTTCAGAAAATTAAGTGAAAATTAATTGTAAGAAGAAAGATTTTACACTTTTTGATGATGATAAAGAGTACATTATCTTTAGAGCAGAAATTTCACCATCATATTCGTATCTAGATCTACCCCCAATAGCTCTACTAAATTCAATTATTAGAGAGGAATATAGTGAAATAACCTTGGGTGAGAAAAAGAATGTTCAAATAGAGGATGTACATATTCTGCAATAATATGTTGATGTGTTTTCGTAGGATTTACCTGGACATCCTCTAGAATGAGAAATTGTGTTTTCCAATGATGTAATTCCTCGTTCATTCCACATATCTAAGACCTATTATATAATAGACACTGTGGAATTACTGGAACTTAAGAAACAACTTGTGAAATGGAGAAATAAATAATTTATTCTCCCTAGTGTTCCTCCAAAGGTAGACCTTGTTCTTTTTTATGAAGAAATATGGATATATGTGGTTGTGCATTTACTACAGGTACATCAATGTTGTAACATAAAGGAAGAAATTTCTAAAAACACGCAATGTTGATTTATTCAACCAACTATTTGGAGATCATTATTTTTGATATATTGACCATCGATCTACATATCATCAGTTGTGTGTGAAGTAGGAAGACATTGCAAAAACTACATTTCAAACCAGGTATTGGAATTACACGTTTCAGTAATGCCTATTGGAATGACTAACGCACCCTCTATTTTCATGGATCTAATTAATAGTGTTTTCAAGGAATATCATTATGTACATTTAGTGTTATTTATTGATGATATCATTTTATACTAAATTTTTTTTAAAGATCATGAATATCACTTACGCACTATTCTGAAAACCCTTAGAAGAAAAGAATTACAAGGAATGTTTAGAAAGTGTGAATTTTTGCTTCCAGAAATTTCATTTCATGAAAACATTGTCTCGAAGGATAGAATCTCTATTGATCCTTCAATGACCAAGGCAATCCAAGAATGGCTAGCACCGACATGCATAACTAAGGTACACAATTTTTTTGGTTTAGTAAGTTATTATCGATGTTTCGTCCAGAATATTTCCTAATTGGCTAACCCATTAACCTAGCTCACACGTAAAAGGGATAGATTTGTTTTTTCAAAATAGTGTGAATAATTCTTTTAAGAACTAATGAAAATATTATTCAATGCTCTTATCTTGACTCTTCCATCGTGGAATGATGGGTTTATTATTTATAGTGATGCTTCAATGAAAGGACTTTGTTGTGTCCTTATGCAGAATGATAATGTTTTTGCCTATGCATTAGGACAACTAAATTTTCATGAAAAAACTATCCCACTCATGATCTTGAGTTAAAAACTATATTCATTACTTGAATGGTATGGATACAATTTCTCTATGGTAAAAAATGTTAGATATATACCAATCAAAAGAGTTTTTCTTATATTTTCTCACAAAAAGAATTCAACAAGAGGCAATGACGATTGCATTAACAACTATAATATTATGATTTCACTATACACTACCACCTGGGAAGGTCAAATAAGGTGGAATATTAATTTATCAGAAAGGTTCATGGAGTTTTGAACAAGATTAGAGTTTGAAGGAATACTATGTTCATGGATCTAGTAAAGATTTATAAGGAAATAATCATGGAAGGTGAAACATCAATAATTTTTCAAATGGTTTCCAATCTATATTAACTACAATGGATAAAATGTCCTGAGACTAATGATGGGGATTTTAAAATAAAATTAAAGTTCTGAATGATGGGAGATTGATTGACTTCATATATGAAGATGGAATTTATAAATTTATGAAGAGAATTTGTGTTCCAGATATACCAGATCTAAAGATGGAATTGATGGATGATGTTCATATCTCTGATTTCTCTATACACCTTATTATCACTAAAATGTAGAGAGATATGAAGGAATTTTTTTGGTGGGACAACATGAATAGGGAGATTTCCGATTTTGTGTCAAGATGTATTGTTTGTCAAAAGGATAAGGCTGGAAGACAACGTCCTAGAGTAGTCATGAAACCTCTTCCCATACATGGGTGGAAATGGGGTGATATTAGGATAGACATTTTCATGGGGCTACCAAATACTCCTAAAAGGAATGATGAAATATCAGTCATTGTTGATCGTCATTCCAAGTTAGCACATTTTGTTTCTATAAGAGAAGATTTACCACTTGAATGTTTCGAAAGACTGTATAATAATTATGTTTATGGCATCATGGTGTACCGATATCGATTGATTCATATTGTGATCCCTGTTTTACATCAAGTTTCTGGAAAAGTATTCAGAAATCCTATGATATTGATCATTGTTTGATCACTTCCTACCACCCTCAAACTGAATGATAATCAGAACGGACTATTCAAACCATAGAAGACATGTTGAGATCTTTCTCACTTTACATTCAAGGTTTGTGGGATCAATATTTACCTATAGTATATCTTTTCTATAACAATTTCTACCATTAAAGTAGTCAAATGGCACCATATTAAGCATTATATGGAAATAGATTCCGAACACCACCTTGTTGGGATGATGTTGGTGAAATAGAACTTATAGTCCCAACACTTGTTGAGTCAACAATGGAAAAAATGAATATTTTCAATACACACATCGAAGATGCTCAAAGTAGAAAAAAGATTGATACTGATAACCTAAGAAATGATTTGGAATTTAAAGTAGGACATCATGTTTTCTTGAACGTAGCACCATGGAAGGGTGTTATACGTTTCAGTAAGAAGGGTTAATTATAACGCAGGAACATTGGACCTTTCAAAATTCTAGAACGAATTTGAGTTGTAGCTTACCTTTTGGAAATTCCTTGAAGTCGTTCCAAATTTTATGATGTGTTATCCATATCACTATTGACAAAATACATGTCTGACTGAACACATGTACTCACCTATGGAGAAAAGGAATTGGAATCTAATCTATCTTATTGTGACGAGCCAGTCGTGATTCTTGATACTAGAGAACATGTTTGAGAAACCGGACAACTTGTCTGGTAAAATTTCTATGGAGATACCACATGATGGAAGAGGCAACATGGGAACCCAAGGAAATTATGATAAAGAACCACCCAAATCATTTTATTTAGTAATATTCTAGAAATTTGGAGGATTAAATTATTTGAAACAGGGGAGAATTTAACATCCCAATCTTCCACAGTACACTTCTCTTTGAATAATACAATAGCTTGCATGGTACGGAACTTCGAGTTATAACACACTACCACCAACCAAACTAGCCATTATGAATATTAATGCACAGTTTTTAGCATTTTATTAATTTTATTCATCAAAATGGACTTCATTTTTAGATTCAAAATATCCAAATTTTCTTAGGGTGAGTTTTTCGTATATTTCTAAAAGCATTCATTTTTTATTAGTGAAAAACAATGTGTTATTGTTTAAAACTGACCTATTATTTAAATAATTAGTTACTTTATTTAAATTTATTTCTAGTAAAAATAGAAAAAAATATCAATATATAATCAATTTAATTCATTGGAGTCATTTTATAATAAGATTAGACATATAAAATATTATTGAACATTTAACCCATTTTATTAACCTTCTAGGCACATTTTAAAATTTGAATAAAATATAATTTTACCGCTTCTATAAATTGAATTTCAAAAATTTGAGATACACTATTGAAATGAGTAAGAAAATTGTGGTTCAATACGATGAAAATATTTTTTGTAGAATAGGAACTTTTTAATTTTATTTACCACAGTTAAAAGTAAATACGGTAATTAATTGTAAAAATGATATTATATTTACCCATAACCATGTCCTATTTCTGTTGGATATGTTTATTTCAACCAAAATCATCCTTAAAAATAAAATATGATCCTTTTGTTCCACTTGGATATGATTGAGACATTTATTGTTATTTTATTTATAGAAGATTTAAAAGTGTTAAATTCAAATTTAAATAACTAAAACATTTGTAATATTGGGATATATATATGATAATTTCGACTATAAATATTTATTCTAAATATAAATATATTTCCTACATATTGGTATTTTATTTATAATTTTTAGACATTAAATAATAATATTTATTTTCTGACACAATGGTGATACAGTAATTACCTTATTATTGAATGATTTAAATAAAAAAAATTATAAATATTAAAATAATTGTAAATTGAGCCTTAATATATATTCCATTAATTTGATTGGATAATATTAAATGTTTTTATTGATTAAATAATTTTTTTCTATGTGATAAAATTGTTATGACATTCACAAAAAAAACTATATAGTGTCAAAATTGACATAAATGAGTTTATAATAAAAATACTATATTATTAATCAATATAATTGTCACGACCTATCTACACCAACAGGAGGGAAGGGACAGAATATTGCCAGACCATTCCTTCTTCATGTTGAAGGAGAGATAATGTCCACCGAGACCCGCCTTGGATAGGTCCCAGAGTGGCGACTACCACCAAGGGTATAAAATAACGCATTAAATGGAAGGAATTACACATTTTCATTTAATGGGATCGGGAGATAAGATAGTAGATCCCACAACACCAAAACTGAAATTACATGTATGGTTTAATGTAAACCATTCCTATATGCATGTTCAAAGGTAAAAGATACAAGCCACAAAACTCCAAAGGTAAAAAGATACCAAGAAAAGGAAATCAACATTAGAAACTGCCCCAAATGTTTGAGCTAGTATGGTCCCCCATGATCCCTGAAGTCCTCCTGGAAAACTGAAAGTAGTTTTATATACGTAGGGTGAGCATACAAGTATACTGAGTAGGTAAAACCAAAGACTCTCGTGCACATGTGAGGAGACATTATAATGTCTCGTGGAAAATGGGATAACCAAACACCCAGCAAGGAAAAGATATCCACCCAAACCTCACCGAGGCACGTTCCCCAAATAACGAAAGTCAAGTAACATATTTTAATATCACATCGATATTTGGGAACCTCGCGCCACTTTCCAACTGGTTATTGATGACATCCTACACATTGAACCAATCCCGCCATTCTTACTACAGTCCCACTACCACACCCCTCCCGCACAGACAACTGGGCCATATCCTCACGTAGTCCCACTGCCAAACACCACCCGCAGATGCCTGGGCCACAACCTCACATCCCGCCCACAGACACATGGGCCACATCCACCACGTGTAACCGCAGCCACAAACACCTGGGTCAGATCAACTACTGCCACGCCCAGAGACACCTGGGCCAGAAAACTACTGTCATGCCCGAAGACACCTGGGCCTCATCCCGAAGACACTTGGGAAAAAACCTGCCCAAAAAACCATGTATGAACATCACAACTACCCTGTCCGAAGATTCCTGGGCTAATAATGGCCTTCAGGCCATCACAGCATGCCCGAAGAGTCATGGGCTATTCGGGAAAGGGAGCAGAAAAAGAGCTAATAACTAGCCACTCACAAGAGTGTTGAGAAAAACACCCTCCCCCATGAAATGGGAGTGTTTGGAACTTATGTTCTCAACATGGGTTGGGAGTGAATAAGTAACATAAATACTACAAGTATATACATAAATAAACAAGCACTCAACCCAACCGAGGGTTCAGAAACCAGCCTATGTACAAACACCGTGTTATTAATCATAAATGAAAGGTATACCACCCACAGCCAGGTCACAATCCATCCCAAAACCAATCTTCCCATCTAAAACATTCTTGTTTTCATGTTCATGTGATCCCATTTAGATGAAAACTACATTACTGGGGAACTTACAGGCACAACTACTAGGTAGAGAAGGGAAACAACCTAACATAAATTTAAGCATTTGCACCCCGTTCTCTTGTAAAGTCACAACAACTTGGGATCAAGTGAGATCCCTCTATGTAATGGAATTAAAACAAACCCTGAGACATAGCCCCATGTCCCCAAAATCTAGGAGCCCACGGTTTCTCAACAGCAGAGGATCCCACTTGAATTTCTGTCACAACAGAGCAACCACACAGCCTCAGATTCACAACCAGCGGATGAATAACAACAGGGGATCCCATCCCCACCCATACCACCCCTTCAATATAAGACCCCATCCAAGAAAACCATAATGTCTCCCACAATCGTCCCATGAATGAAAACAACCAAACTACTACCAACAACACAAGGAATGGCCTTATAAGTATTTCTAGATTTAAAATATTTAACACACTCCATGGTTTCAATTCCACTGGGGTTTAACTGGAGTTATCACAGAAAAGGGTTGATCCTAGTGTTTTTAATTTATTTTACCATGTATATGTAATTAACCAATTCCATGTTACGTTTATTTAAACAACCAAGAGAACCAAGGTTCATTAGTGAAGAGAGAAAGACCACCAACGACCATGATTTTCAGTGATAATAGGCCAGTATAATTCAATACACATATCAACATAAAAGATTACTGAAAAACATCCATCACACCCCCATTTCATTCTTTAAAGGTCCGTTAATTATCTTTATTATGTTCGGTTTCATCAATTTCAACAGAGACAAAAGCATACCCACCCTGCATGATACACAAATAGGAGATACAATGGAGAAAATGCATACTCGATTGATCAAGGATCGATGTTTTTCTCCACGTTCCAAGAACAGGGGATGCACGATTTGCAGGGGAGGGACGTCGGGAACTCCAAGAACGAGTATACGACTCGAGCGCAAGTGCACCACGAGTCACGGGAAGTTGGTTGGACACTAGTCGCACCTTGGAGGAGAAGAGGAGTTGGCCAAATGGAAGAAGAGAAAGAATAACTTCATCAGCGATATATCGATAAAATCCCGTTGTTATGGGATATGGGGATTTTGAACGCCTTTAAAGTCAGATCGTGGTTTCCCATGTGGTTTTGGTGGTTATACATGATGGTATTAAGTTGTTGTTTAATATCCCCCATCGGGATATTTTTCTAGGTTTTTAGGTAATAATTATGGGCTTTAATAAGGGTAAAAGAATTAATTTAATGTCGGAGCGGAAAGGTCGGGAACTGGAAAAGAATGAAGAGGACACGGTGCCGCCCTCACAGTGTCACCCTCATGATGTCACTGTCACGGTGTCACCCACTCGGTGGCACCATCACGGTGTCACCATCTTGGTACCACTGTCACGGTTCCACCCTGACTTGTGCCACCGTCACGGTGCCACTGTTTTGGTGGAGCCTCACTTTTGTAAAATTAATGGGCCAGGAGGGTCCGGTCCATTACATTAGATACCTCTCAAACTTGTATCACCCTTGAGAATCAAAACATACCAAAAGAGAATAGAGGGTCTAAATAACCACCTCTAAAGATACCTCTCAGGAGTGAACCTCAACATTATTTAGAAACAACTCCCTCTCAAGAACCAAGCAACACACCAGGGTTAAACAACCCAGTCATAAGGGTTGTGGAGTCTCTGCCCCCATGTCAAGATACTGTCTTCATTGGGCGGCACTGACTCGCCCGCACAGGTTTAATTGCATCCACCTTAATGCGTCTTGATTAGGGATTGGGTCCTCCCCTCCCCATAGCCAGGACATTTCACACACATTCGGAGAATAAGGAAAATAACAAATTCATCAGTCAACAAGGTGAAGCGTTTCATCACAAACAAGTATAAACAAAACAACACAAAAACTCAAAACAACACTGGTTAGTGGGCGCACATATATTCTTCCCATCCCCAGGTACTCTCTTCAAGCCAACCATGCTTCCACAACACTCAAACCAAATGAACGGTTCTCCCACGAAGCACCTTTTCTTCACGATCCTCAATCCTCACTGGTCTTTCCACAAAGGTCATGTCATCCTCTATATATAGATCTCCCCATCCAAGGATGTGTGAATTGCGGTGTAGATACCGACAGAGCTGGGACACATGGAAAACATCATGTATCCTCAGTAACGGTGATGGTAGCACTAGCTGATAAGACACTTCACCGACCCTCCACAACACATCGAAGGGTCCGATGAATCTGGTAGAAAGCTTACTCCATCTACCGAAGCTCTGTTGCCCACGCCGAGGGGAAACCTTCATGAAGACATGGTCTCCAACCTCAAACTCCAAGGGCCTCCTCTTACTATCGGCATACAACTTCTATCGGTCCTGGGCTGCCTTCATCCATTTCCATATAAGCTAAACCATCCATGTCGTGCTCTCCACCACCTTCAGGCCAAGAACACTTGTTTCCCCAACCTCAGTCCATCACACCAGTGAGTGACACGACCTTCCATATAGGGCTTCAAATGGAGAAGTGGCAATGAATGAGTGATAGATATTATTGTAGGAATAATCTACCAGAGGCAAGTGTCACACCCATGATCCTTATGAGTCCAGAACACATGCCCACAACATATCCTCAAAGGTATGGATGGTGCGCTCTGTCTGTCCATCTGTCTGGGAATGGAAGGCAGTGCTAAGACATAGTTGGGTGACAGAATCATGCTACAATCTTCTAAAGACTCGTGAGGTAAACCATGCATCCCTATCCGAGACTATGTATCTCAGATCTCCATGCAACCACACCACCTCATCCACGTACCTTCGTGTTAAGGCATCGACTACACCCGTCTCCTTGATCGCCAGAAAGTGAGACGACTTTGTCAACCGGTCCACCACTACCCAGATAGCTTCACAACCTCCTGGAACCTTAGGTAGTCCCATGACGAAATCCATCGATATGTCATCACACTTCCACTCGGGGACATGCAGAGGCTGCAACAAACTGCCTATAACATGGTGTTCAGCCTTCACCTGCTGACACACCAAGCATTTGGCCAGGAACTCTGCCACTGCTCGCTTCTCCCTGGGCCACCAGAACTTACCTCTCATGACCTAGTACATCTTGGAAACTCTTGGGTGCACTGCTAGGGGTGATTTGTGGAAGTCACTAAGTACTGTCTCGCACATCATCTCTGGAACAAACAGCTTTCCTCTGAAAAGAACCTGATTCTGACCATCCTCTGTCCACCCTTCCGGAGCATCCCCTTGGTTAACCTAGTCACGCATCACCTCACTTTCCGAGTCTCCCCATTGGGACTCCTCTACCATCCGCAATAGAGAATATTTCACTGTCATCAGATACAGGAAACCTCTACCCCCTTCCATCCTTGCTTCTAGGTGTAGGGCAGCCAACTACTCCATTTACTTCCAAGCATCTTCCGACTCTCGGACCACATCCTTTAGAGATTTTTTTCTCAAGGCATTAGCCACCACATTCCCCATTCTTGAGGTGTAGGAAACCTCGAAATCATAATCCTGAAGGAACTCCATCCACCTCCACTTCTGCGAGTTTAGGTCCCACTGGGAGAAGATATTCTTCATGCTCTTGTGGTCTTTGAAGATTAAAAAGCGATCCCCGATGGGGTAATGTCTCCACAACATTAGTGCGAACTAGACCACCGCAATATATAGGTCATGGGTGGCATAGTTGCGCTCATGGGGACATAAGAGCCTAGAACCATAAGAGATCAATTCATGCTGCTACATCAACACACATATGAGGCCTTCCCCTGAAGAATCATAGAAAAACTCATACACCACCAATTCGTCTAGAAACCTCAACATTGGGGCACTTACAAAGTATTCCTTTAGATAACTGATGGCTGCCTCACACTTCCCATTCCAAATGAAATCCGGATCCTTCTTGGTCAAGGCTATCAAAGGTTCCACAACTTGGGAGATGATGGGAAAAAATCCTCCGATAGTAACCTACCAGCCCGAGGAAACTAAAAACCTCTATCACGTACTTGGGTGCTGCCCAAGAAAAAAATGCCTTGACCTTCGATGGGTCCACTGATATCCCCTACTCAGACACCACGTTCCGATGGAAATTTACTTTTCGCATCCAGAACTTGCACTTGGACAGTTTCCCACAATGCTGGTGCCATCGGAGGACCACTAAAACCATCCTCAGGTGCTCTACGTGATCCCCATTTGATCTTGAGTAGACCAGAATATCGTCAATAAAAATGACCAGGAACTGGTCCAGATATTCCCAAAAGACAGAGTTCATGAGCACCATGAACAAATTTGGTGTGTTCGTAATGCCGAACGACATGACTACAAACTCGAAGTGCCCATATCTGCATCTGAAGGCAGTCATCGATATGTCACCCTCCTTCACCCTCACTAGGTGATATCCAAACCGCATATCGACCATTGGGAACCAACCCGCTCCCCTCAGCTGGTCAAAGAGATCGTCTATCCTCAAAAGAGGGTAGCGATTCTTGACCATCCCCTAATTCAGTCTCTTGTAGTCTATGCACAGCCTTAGAGTAGAATCTGCCTTCTTTGGAAACAACACAGGGGAACCCCATGGTGACGTACTTGGCCGAACAAAACCCTTCTTCATCAGATCATCAATTTGGAACTGTAACTCCCATAGCTCAGAAGGTTCCATTTGATAAGGAGCCCTCAAAATCGGATGGGCACCAGGTTGCAAGTCTATCCTGAACTCAACATCACATAAAGGGGGTAGAGTTTCCACCTCCTCAGGAAAGACGTCCATAAAATCACTAACGATCCCTGGGACTTCCACCATTTCTGCATCTACTGACTCAACCGATAGTTCAGCCAACAAGGAAAGGATGGGCTCCTCTCGCCCGCTGCTTCTCTGACAACCCCGCTCACCGACGAAAGCTACACATCAACCACCCAAATCTAAAAACACAACCATTCTTCGGAAGCAGTCAATGATGGTACACATAGAGAACAACCAGTCAGTTCCTAGGATGAAATTGTATGGTTGTATTTTCAACAATAGTAGATCCCTAATAGACTGATGCAGCCCTATCATCAGTCTACACCATCAACAAACATAAGATAATTCGGTCTGACCTTCGAGTGGAGTGATCAGCACCAGAGGCGTTGAATGTCTCTCGACGTCTAAACCCTAAGTATGGGCCAGATAGGGTGTTAAAAAGGAGTGTGAATCTCCATTATCGATCAAGGAATAGTCAAGAGTACTAAAAAAATTTATCATACCTCGAATGACCTCTGGCCCTGTAGGAACTGTTTCCTCTACGTCGTGCAACTTTCCAAGGCCAGATCCTCTACCTCTCTGCTATTGGCTGCCTCCCACACTATGCCCTGTTCGAGGTCCTTGAGGAGATCCCTGAGGTTGGCCTCCTCCTGCAACATCTACCGTCGGAGGGGCGGGATCCTGCTACCCATGCAACTGCTAGTGAAAGGGCCTGGCTGGAAACTGATCTGGATGAGGTGGGCATTGAACCTGCCCACCCCCACTTTACTGCACTCAGTTTGGGCACTGATTCTGAATATTTTCATTGATACCACAAACGAAGCACCTCGGTCATGGGCTCAAAAAAAAGGGAGAGGAATGGTGGATCACAAATGGAACTTCTACGTCCTGCTTCCTACCGGTCAAAACCTAGAGGGTCCTGATGTCGGAGGCATGCTGTTGACGGCCTTCCCCTTCGACGGGCCAAACTAGATCCTCTATCGTGACACACCTCCCAACGTCTTCATCCCCTACACCAATGCATCCTTCTTCTGCACCTCCTGGTATGTCTGTAAAGAAAAGGGAAGAACTACATATGGAAGAGAAGGTCAGAGTGCCTCCTCTAGATGTCTCTCCCGAGACTCCTCATCCGGAAAAAGGTCTGGAGAAAAGTGAAGGATATCCTTCAACTTGATCCCCAACTCTCTCACTGACATACTCCCATGCTGGAGGGAGAGTAAATCCTGTCTCTTCTCAGCCTTCATCGTAGAAGAGAGGAATTCCGCCCGGAACTCCTTCTCGAAGTCATCCCACGCATCCTCAGTCTCCCTTCTCTCTCCATGATAATGTGCCCACCACTAACACGCTTCTCCCTACATTTGGATGAAGGCTAGAAAACCCAGTACTCCGTTGGATCCCGAATCAATCCAAAAGCTATCACAAGCTCCTCAATCCAACTCTCAGTCTCCACGTCTGAGATTCCTCCCTCGTACTCCCCGAGGGTCTGTCACTGAAAGGCTCAAAGAGTCTTCTTCCATTGGTTATTTTCCTCCTCTCGGTCGATCCTCTGTTGATCGGCCAAGACATCTTCTAGGGCCTCGACCGTCTGTACTACTCGTGGTCGCCTCCCAGATGCCATAGCTTCAAGGTAGAAAGGAATTCCTAAGCCCGAGTAGTGTAGAGTATTGTTCATAAATTTTCTTACACTTCTTCATTTATTTTGAATCCCCAAGACACCCTTGAAACACTAGAGCACATGTCATAATGATGCATGTACCATTCCTAGGGTCTCTACCCTGCAATCAGTGTGGCCTCAATGGGTCATTTGGTAGGTCCAGAGTCCTTGCATCGGATCACAGGGGGCCCTAAAATCCAATGTCCTAGCTGATCATCCCTGGCCTAATTCACGCACCAAGGTCACCCAACACTGTTTCCCTACCATCCCATTCAATCCTCACTAGGCTTAACTCCAGACTATATCCTATCTCTCAAACCTCACCTCTGGTAGCATTTTGTCCTGACCTGCCTTCACCAAGATGAGGGAAGGGACAGAAGATTGCCATACCATTCCTTCTTCATGTTGAAGGAGAGATAATGACCCCTGACACCTACCTTCGACAGATCCTGGAGTGTCTACTAGCACCAAGGTTATAAAATCACGCACTAAAGGGAAGGCATTAACCTTTTCCTTTTAATAGGATCGAGAGATAAGATAGTAAATCCCAAAACACAAAAACTAAATGTACAAGTACGACTTAAAGTAAACCATTACCATATGCATGTTAAAAGGTAAAAGATACAATCCACAAAACTCCAAAGGTGAAAAGATACCAAGAAAAATTTATCAACAATAGCAACTGCACCAAAGGTCCGAGCTAGTACGGTCTCGCACGATCCTTAATGTCCTCCTGGAAACCTGAAAATAGATTTACATGCGTATGGTGATCATACAAGTATTCTCAGTAGGAAAAACCAAAGACTCTCGTGCACAAGTGAGGATACATTCTAATTTCCCATGGAAAAAGAGATAACCAAACACCCAACAAGGAAAATCTATTCACCCAAACCTCACCAAGGCATGCTTCCCCAAATAACACAATTCAAGTAATGTATAATAATACCACATCAATATTTGGGTACCCCGTACAAATTTCCACAGGTTATTGAAGACATCCTACGCATTGAACCAATTATTCCATTATTACCACAGTCCCACTACCACACCCCGCCCGCACACACACCTGGGCTATATCCTCAGGCAGTCCCACTTCCAAACCTTGCCTGCAGACACCTGGGCCACAACCGAACATCCCGCCCGTAGACACTATGGCCGCAACCACCACGCGTAACCACACCCGCAAACACCTAGGTCAGAACAACTACTGATACACCTGAAGACACATGGGCTGAAAAACTACTATCACACCGGAAGACACATGTGATTCATCCCAAAGAAACATGGGAAACAACCTGTCCGCCAACACCTGGGCCGACCATCACAACTACCCTTCTTGAAAATTCTTGGTATAATAATGGAATTCAGGCCATCACAGCCAACCCGAAGAGTCTTGGGCTATTCGGGAAAGAGAGAAAAAATGGAGCTAACAACCAGCCACTCATAAGAGTGTTGGAAAAAACACCATCTCCCATGAAATGGGAGTGTTCGGCACTTAAGTGGTCAACGTGGTTGGGTCATGAATAAGAAACATATAGACAACATGTATATTCATAAATAAACAATCAGTCACCCAAACGAAGGTTCTGAAACCATCATAAGTACAAACACCATGTTACTATTTATTCATGAAAGGTATACCACCCACAGCCAGGTCACAATCAATTCCAAGACCAATTTTCTTATTTAACCCATTCTTGTTTTCATGTTCAAGTGATCCCATTTATATGAATACTACACTACTGGGAAACTAACAGGCACAAAAACTAGCCAGAGAAGGGAAACAACCAAACGTAAATTTAATCATCCACACCCAGTTCTCTTATAAAGTCACAACAACTAGGGATCAAGCGAGATCCCTCAAAGTACTGGAAACAAAACAAACCCCGAGACACAGCCCCGTGTCCCAAAAATCCAGGAGCCAATGGTTAATCAACAATAAAGGATCCCACTCGAATTCGTGTCACAACAGAGCAACCACACAGACTCAAAATCACATCCAGCAGAAGTATAATAACAGGGGATCCCATCCCCACCCATATCACCCTAGAAATCTAAGCCCCCATCCAAGAAAACCATAAATTCACCCGTAATTGACCTTTGAAAGAAAACAACCAAACCACTACCACCAACACAAGGCAGGCCCTTACAGTTATATTCAAGTTTAAAAGATTTAACACACTCCATGGTTTCAATTACATTGGGATTTAACCTGAGTTATCACAGAAAAGGGTTGACCCTGGTTCATTCAATTTATATAACCGATTAAACATAATTAACCAATTACATGTTATATTTATTTAAACATGCTGGACCACTGAGGTTCATTAGTGAACAGTGAAAGACCTCCAACAGACATGATTTTCAGTGAGTATAAGCTCATATAATTCACAACACATATCAACTTAATAGAGTACAACAGAACATCGATCACACCCCCTTTCATTCTTTAATGGTCCGTTCATTATCTTCATTAGGTTCGATTTCATCAATTTCCACAGTGAAAAAAGCATAAACACCATGTATGATACATAAAAAGGAGAGATGAAGGATAAAATACCTACTTGATTGATCAAGGAATGACATTTTTATCCATACGCCATGAATAGGGGATGCACGATTTGTAGGGGAGGGACGTCGGGAACTCCAAGGACGAGCATACGACTCGAGCATAGGTGCACCACGAGTCTTAGGAAGGGGGGGACTCGAGGCTCACCAGGGTGGAGAAGACTAGTCGGCCAAAAGAAATAAGGTAAATAAGAACTTACTCTGTGATATATAGATAAAATCCTGTTATTACGAGATATGGGGATTTTGAACGCCTTGAATGTCATATCGTGGTTTCCCGCATGATTTGGGAGGTTACATATGATGGTATTATGTTGTTTTTTAAAATCCACCAATAAGGATATTTCTCAATATTTTATGGTATTAATTATGGGATTTAATAAGGGTAAATGAATTAATTTACTGCGGAAGCGGAAAGGTCGGGAATTGGAAAAAAATGAAGAGGACACAGTGCCACCGTCACAGTGTCACCCTCACGGTGTCACACTCACAGTCTCACACTCTCGGTGGCACCAACAAGGTGTCACCCTCTCGTTGCCACCGTCACGGTGTCACCCTCACGGTGCCACCATCACGGTGCCACTGTTTTGGTGGAGCGTCACTTTTGGAAAAGTAATGGGAAAGGAGGGTCTGGGCCATTACAATAATATTTGAAAAAATATAATGTTTTTCCAAAGGAATTCGATAAATTTATATTTATCTATAATGAACCTATTTGTGTTTTCATGGATTTTTATTGTATTTTTTATCAATTTATTATAATAATAATAAAAATACATGGTAAAAAATAAACTATTTAACTAATTGTTAACTTTTTAATATAAAAATAATATGGTTACCTAAACCTGTATAAATCCTATCAGTTAACTGGTTTCCAATACAAAACCACTTTATCCTCGAAATAGATCGTTATGTAGAATTTATAAACCGAATATGATGGTATAATAAAATAATATTTCAATCATTTCCTCAAGTGACCCTCAACTCTCATATAAAAGGGTATTTACTCTTCTCTTAATTTCACTACACAGAAGCCATTTGGATCATCCAAACCTTTCCCAAATATACTCCCAACTACCTTTACATAATACTAGCTACCTTACATTGGTCAAAAAGCCATCCAATAGATCCCTTTTGATCAAATCAAAAGGAAGCACCTGAAAAAGAGGTAATAATTTCATAACCAATTTCAAAGTTCTATTGTTCTTCCACTTCCCCTTTCATTGTTATTTCTATACCAATATAATAACTCCAGTACCTTATATATTCTGTTTTTTTTTCATAAATTTGTTACAACCATATTCATTATTTTATCCATATTATGAATGATGAATTCACCATTGGAGCGTACGTACGGCTTACCGTCCCTACATCTTGCTATAGTTTGGTATTCAACAATTCATTATTTAGATAGATTTAATAATTAGTATAATTGATATAAATATTAAATATATGATGTTAATGATTCTATATATTTGATATACCTTCCAATTACATATGATATCTGGAACAATGGAATGATATTGTCACTCGTGCGTATGAACGTATTAACGTCTCCATGAACACGATGAGATTCATTCCCCGTCGTAATCATTAATGATTAATTTTTATTTTATAATTATAAAAATGTTTAAGAACTTAATATCATTATGTATATGAATCAAATACATCCTATCCATAGCATCCATGACTTACATAAAAAAATCATATAATAGAAAATGAATCATTTTACACCCGAATCAATGATACCAATAAAATATTATTAACAATGAAATATTAGAAGATCATATATGGTATCATATATATGTATGTGGTTCTTGTATAATGTAATAAAAATGAGTTGTCTATTATACAAAAGGTTAACATGCCCTCGATCATGGAAAAGTACAAGGTAAGGTTTAATTCTAAAATCACTTCATTATCCACAGTTGTTTATATGTGAGTATCTACTAGGACCTCTCTATCATCCACATATTTGTTTCTTAAAAATGTATTTCAAAACATTTTTACTATTCCCTAGACTATGGGTAAAAATCATTAATGACATTGTCTGAATTTTTATAAAAATTATCTAATGGAATATTTCTATCATTTTCCAAAAAGGACCTTTACGATTATTTCGACAAATTAAGGAAAGAATGTTTTCTTAACATATACATCGAGTGCGGCTATTTTCCTCTGTTATAACAACTTCGAAGCTTCCATTACAATATTATAAAAATATTTTCAAAATAAATGTTTTCTTTTTAAATTATATGACGTTAAAATGATATTGAAATAGAAAGAGATATTTTTCTCAAACAGTTTTGATTTCATCTTTATCCAGATACTTTGATTTATTTTAAACTTATTGGATGTTGATTTATTATGATACAATATTCTATATTGTATTGAAGGTTTTGTTATATGGTTGACTATGGATGTGTTATTTTTATACCATTCATGGTTTATGGTTGTTGTATTAACATTTATAATTCTAGTTCTAATTTGAATTCTTATGTTATGTGTCATACTTTTTATATGGGGAATGTATTGGACATAGTATGTGGCAGGTGGAGCCCACTATAGCACTTTGATGCATCGGTATGTCTCATGAGACAAACTAATGTCTTCACACAAGGCCTTGACTAAATTTTATTTGTCATCTTGGAACAAGGAATTGACTATGTGGTTATGATTTCGGACATTATGCATTCTATTATTTTGAAATTGGTTATTGATATTACAAGTGATTATTCAACTAATAGAATATACATTGGAATAAGTAAATTGAATTATTTGATTTATCTTTTCCATGTTATGCATTTGTTTATGTTTAAAATGATTACACTTTTGTCTTATTGATTTCATTAATGTTTATTCTTTTTATGAAAGTTTCCACAATATGTTTAACCTTACTATGCACCTATGCTCACCCATTTCAATGTTTTATTTTTTCTAGGATGCGAAATGGTATATTATGACTGACATGCCGGTATATTCTGAGGGAGATTAATGAGTTAAAAGGAGAACCAATGTTGTTGTTTTTTTCACTTCATAATTTAATATAAAATTTATGTTAGTATCTAGTACTTCCAAAGATACTAAACTAATCAATAATTTGGTATTTGATCCATTGTGATCATGCCAATGATATGTAATAATGCACAGACCATGGGTAACTATGTTCAGGGTGTTACAGATCATATGGAGGGGGCCTGCACAAGCCTGGTGCCGCCTATTTGATGAAGTGAATGGACAACAGTCTGTTCAAAAAGAATGTGGACCCCCACACTCACCTGGTGGTTTGTGCCCAGCTAGATGGGCCGACCTAAGCCTGCATGCTAGTAGGCTAGGCCAGACCCATCCATTTTAGGCCTGGTTAAACAGGTCAGGTCGAGTTAGTTCGTCCATGTCGGACTGAGCACAAACCCATTTGTAGCCCTGTTTCGATTAAAGGAATATATCTCTTGAACCGAAGATCCATTTGATGAACCATATACATAAATAAAGCCCATAGTATGAGGTGGTCCCTTTGAGATACACCACATAGGTTTTGGAGAATGTTGGAGTACGGTTGGGGTGGATTTTACTCCAATCCAATAGGGCCCTCAACACTAATTTGCTTATAACTAACAGACTGGGCGTAATATTTTCGCGACACCTATTGAATTGTGACCCTTATGATATGGTGGTTCATCTGGTTAATTTTATATGGTACTTCGTGGAGGTTGAGGTATGACCAATGTCTTTAGGAGAGGATCTTCCAGTAATCAAGCATGCATAATGGGGAAATGTAGTTTCTAGTTTTGACATGATCAATATATAGTGATTCTCAGTGGGTTAGCACTCAATGATCTTCCCTGGGTCAGAACTCATCGATCCTCCATGGGTATGAACATTGGGATCCCTTGTGGGTCTGCACCTAGGTATCCTTAGTGGGTCATCACATAGGGATCATGTGTGGGTCAGTCTCTATCGATCCTGTCTTGATCAACACTCAACGATCCTTTGTGGGTTAGCGCTTATCGATCCTATCTGGGTTAGTGCCTAGCGTTCCAGTTTGGGTACGCATCTATTGATCCTCTGTGGGTCAGTAGTCGGGCCTTCAGAAATAATATGATGATCTATCTTTATGACTAATCATATATACTTTTGCAATTATGTTATACCATGATTTATATGCCTTTTGATTTGTGCTTCATGATTGAGATCATACATTGTGGTCATTATTTTGTGGAATTATGAGAGACCAAAGGGGTTCTCGGGTCTCTATTGAGTATTTTTATACTCACCCTTGCACAGGCTTCACCCATACCATGTTGTGTATTGTTCAGACAATGAGTAGCTTTGACTGAGACTCCGGGATCTAGGACTATATAATGTATTAAGGTGAACTATTGGTGTGGAGAGACGTAGTGATGAGTGGTACCTACCCATTATGTAGGATCCCTGTTGAAAGACCTCAGGAGATTTTTTTCCTTTTACATGTAATTTTATATCATTGGGATTCTATTATGTCCCCTTTATCTTTAATTACTTACTTTTACACTTAGTTTTGGTTCTGGTTTGTGGTTTTACCTTTCTTTTTCCCTTGAGTTATACTTGTGACTATTGTTCCATGCCTACGTGTGTATAGGTTTTTAGGGAATCCCATCACTTTTTAGGGATATTCCTTTCTAGTGATAGTCACAAAACCCTGTCCAAGGGATAGTGATCTTGGGGTAATCATGGTGCGGGCCTTAAGGGACGTGTCATGACAATGTGGTATCAAAGTGGTCGTTCCTACCGAAGAACTAAGACTATGATATATTTAATGGAGAAATAGTGTTATGTGTTTTTAGTATAGTTTTTAGTTTGGGGCGCGCAGTATTGGTGCGATTTCTGACGTATCAATACACCAGGACCCTGTGTTCTGATTTCTGACTCGATACACAAAAACATTAATTGTGTGTGTTTTTGAAAATATTTTTTTTTCTATTGAACTATTTGGAAGTAGATCACCCGATATATATTATTTGTTCTGGTTCATCTTTATTCCATTTAATGATGCCTCCAAGCAGAGAGACATCAGGGATTCCAATGTGTGACCATAAGGATGGTCCACATTGTGATGACGCTTCACTAAAAGTATTGTTGCATGAGATGGTAGCTTTAGGATCTGCCACAGTGATACCACTACCCAATGCTATGTAGTTACTACCGGTGCTACCAGTAGAGGACACATTTAGGCTCAGTTCCTTATATGAGATTCATTGACAGATACCCCTCTGGTACCAAGGAGAGATGGAATGACTTGCGTTTAAGGACTGGGTTATGGTTTTGATAGAGTTTCCCACTAACCAGTGTACCCTTAGATAAGATGGTGGTCCTAGTAGAGAGCATTATATGTGGTTCAGTATGGCGATGAAAGGATTTAGATTACACCTATCTTACAATTAGGAGAATTATTCCATGGGTAGAGCTTGATAACATTCCATAGATATAGGGGTATTTTGAAATAAAACTCAAATGTATATGTGTTCCAAAGTTATTCTACAACATCAACAGAATGACATATCAGTAGTTGAGTATTCATTGAGGCATAATGACCGTTCTAGTAACTCGATGAATATGTTACGACCAGTTCTTCGTGGTTTGGACCTCCAAGAAAGATGTGATTATGGTCATCTGATCTGGTACTTTTTTCAATTAATTCCTACTTATTTTAGGGTGCTAGAGAGATATTTTTTTATGGAAAATTCATTGGCTGAGCTGATAGAACTAGTGAATATTGGATGTTGGAATGTATGAAACTGACGTCAATCATAGAGACTTGGATATGTAAATTTTTTATGAATAAAAAATGATCAGTACAGATGAATCTTCGTGACATCATACGGAGAAGAAGAGCTAGGAAAACAACAAGTGGTGGTATACATTGTGACATGTTACAACCAGCACCCAAACATTGTCCTCACCAGGCTCAAGGAACTGGAAAATAGGATAAAAAAGTAGCTGGATGCGGTCAAGGTGTGTGGCCTAGCAGCTCCATGAATGACTTGAGGTACAGACTATTTATACTATTAGATTTCGTATTAATGGACATAGCTATTAATCACTCATTCTTGTCATGAATCTTGTTCAAAAACTATAGTTTTTGGTTAAACCATTTACATGAATTGTATGTCTGGGGACACCATTGGGAGGAGACTCAATAATCACACATACACCAACAATATGATCTGATCCTTAAGGATAAAGTTTCGATTGGAACATCTTGGTGGTAGCATCGAGGCCATACGACGTTAATCTGGGTATGGAATGGTCATCCACAGTTCATTCTCATATTGACTGTTTTAGGCCAAAAGGAAGTGGTATATATGCTGCGTTGGAATGGGGTTTTCCTTGGTCCATGAAAATGGATACCCAGACAGCACAAGAAAAAATCGTGCATAGGAGGGTGTAGCCGATCACTCTTTAAGTCTGAATGTTCCAGATCGTTACCATGGGGAACCTGAGCTCTCAATCACATTATCGGAATTCTATGAGGCCTAAAGATTCTTGGATCTGACCCTGGTTGCCTAGTTTTCACTTCGACGACCTTTAATTGATGATTTTTATTGATTTTTTTTTTCAGTATATGGGATCTATAGGACCACGTAGAAATAGGGTTGATTGATAATTGTCACATGATGATACGATTTGAATCGCTGGAAGGCATAATTTGTGCTTGGTCTAGAGCTCCTCGCAGATGCAACGGATGCAAATTTTTACTTCTTTGATGGTCTTTTGACATTTTCTTGAACCAGGATCCTCCTACGGTAGCGACATGGGTGTGTCTGCCACATCTCTCGTTGCCCTTTCAAAATCCCTCAATAATTAATATGATAGGTAACCTGGTTGGTTGATTTTTATGTGTCGATGCTCACACATCCTCCGTGAGCCACCTGATGAATCCACGTCTTTGTGTTGAGGTGGATTCTCTGAGGCCACCGGTCTATTGGATATGGATTCCTATTGGTGAGGAGTTCTGATGGAGGCAAGCTGTTGTTTTTTAGGATTGGGTTGATTACTGCTCAATTTGTTGCCGCTTGGGTCTTGTGGCCAGTCCTTGTCTTCGTGGAGCAAGGAGAAGAAGGTTGGCTTCTCAGTTGAAGAAGCTCGGCAGGTCATCTAGTCAGGGGCCGATACGCACAGATGCTGGCAAGCATGGAAATACTGTTGAGCTGGGGGGTTCAGAGTTGGGAAAACATGTGGGGGCACACAATAACCCACCTATGGCTACAGATTTTGATAGATTGAATCATGATCTTCAATTGAGTAATGGGGTGAATGGTCCTGGTTCTGGTAATGGATATGGAGGCAACTTGAGAGGGATTGTTTCCTTAGGGGCTGCATTGCATTGCGTAAATCGGCTAAGGCAGGATGCTGCAAGCGAGGTCAGTGTGCAGTTTATTTCTAGTTTTGTTGTACAGAAGGAGGGAGAGTTTCCATTGTGTCCAGTCGGTGGTGGTACAATACATGATGGAATGACTATTTTCCCGGCTATTCAGGAGAATGTGCCGCTAAAATCTGATGACGGTCTGCAGATCACAGTTGACACTTGTAATCAATTCCAGGAATTTTCCCATGATGAAGTGGAGGAGAGCTCTTAAATGAGGAACAAAAGCTAAGAGATTTACTTGGAGGGTGGATTGAGGAAAGAGGGTTTATGTTGTACATGCATTTGTGGATCCCCCATAGTGTTTGGCTATGATTGATAGTAATGGAATCTATGAGCAGGTCCATGCTGATTGTCAAGCTGTTCATACCACTAAAAAATGGGGGATGTGTCAGAGAGTGAAAAGGAAAATCAGAACTATTTGTTCAAGACCTCTTATAGTGACGCTGTCATGGATGGGAAGAATAAATCTGGAATGGAGTAACCACCTCCAGTTAAAAGAAGGCTGAGGAAGGATTATTTTGATTTTCCAAAGCCAGTGGAAACTCGATCCTCTATCAATAAATCCTCAAAGGAATTAATATCTTTGGAGAAACTGAATCTCATATGGAAGTACATGAAGATTCTCAAGAACTATGATAGCTTAGAATGAGAATCAGTCATTGCGGAAGAATTTTCATCGGTGCAGAGATGGGTATGACTTTTATGACATGTAGATGGTACCACTTGTTTGTTTGCCTGTTCACTAGACTTTTCCTTTCTTAATAAATGGTCTGAGGCTTTGCCTCAGACTAAGGTTTCCTGGTAATGCAGGGATTTTGTAGAGATTCACAAGAAGAGGTAATATGTGGGGGACTTATAGAGGAAGGTCTTCGTAAGAACCATTTTTCGAGGTTGTGTGTTGACTACTGAAACCTTATCCATGTGGAAGTGAAAAGCAAGTACCAACTACTACAGGATCGATGGGATTATCAATCAGTTATAGGGGGAAACCTCTCATGTGGATGGAATGGTTTCCTTAGGATTTTTAGCATTTGAGGTAGTGGAGATGGTTTGAGTTCTTCATAGAATATGATATTGAGATATTTTATAATCAGCGGAAGAGGAACGAGGTGGAAGACGTATATAGCTGGAGTTATGGATTATAGTTGTTTAGTGAGGTGATAGAGCAGCTAGGGGTGTTGCAGTTATCCTTTATGGATGGTGATAGAGAAGCTTAGCTACAGTCATTGACAGTCACCCCACAATCCTTCAACGAGTCAGAGAGGCACAACTTGGGGACATTTATTTTGAGACTCGACATGCTCAGATATCCTCAGAACAATCTCCATGAGAATTTTCTGATGGTGGGCAGGTCGTCACCCGTTTTCAGAGGACACACCATGGTACTAGAGACGTTATGGGAGGAGGTTTTGAGGGAGTTCCCTACATCCCCTTTGGGAACACATCCTGGTGTGGAAAAGATGTACCACGACATCTGACATCAGTACTGGTTTTTAGGGATAATGAATGAATAGAATGTGTTTGTTTTGGGATGCATCATTTGTCAGCAAGTGAAATATGATCATCACATTATAGCATGATTGAGAAAAACTTTTACCCCCAGACAGATAGTCACTCAGAGGGGACCATAAAAACACATGAGGAAGTTCTTCGTGCTTGTGTCCTTGATTTTGTCCGTAGTTGGGAGGACCACCTTCCACTACAGGAATTCCCAAACAAAAAATAGTTATAACTCCACCATAGGTATGGAATCATTTGGGGCCTCGTATGGGGAACCATGAAGATCACCATTAAACTGGACAGACCAAGGGGAATCATTACTCCTGGGTCAAGATTTGGTATGACCGCTATGAGAAAATCACTATTTGCGACGAGATTTCTACCCCTTGCAAATAACCCGTCCAAGAAGCTATTTGCGACGGGAAAATTTCACCGTCAAAAATAGCCAATTATTTGAGACGGGTTTTCGTCTTCCATCGCAAATAGTTTGGCGTGACTTGCGCGCCAAACCGCGCGGCTTGTGAACCAAACTGTGCAGGGGTATTTGTGATGGGATCCCGTCAGAAATACATGGCGGCAGTTAATAACTTTTTGCGACGGGTCAGTCATTTTGTCGAAAAAAGACTATCGGCAGGAACTATATGCGACGGGACTCGTCGGAAATAAACTTTTAACCGCCGACTATAATTATTGTGGGTGAGGGTATTTGCAACGGGGCTCGTCGCAAATACCACCATTTGCGACGGGAAACCTGTCACTAATAACCCTGTCGCATCTAATCTAACCTATATATACCCCCATCCTTTTTTTAAATAACTCAGATCTTGCTCTCCCCCTCTTTTCATTCTTCAGTTTCAAGGATTTTTATTTATTTATAATTTTCTATACGAGAACAATTGGAGGGCGTCAATATCATTAGAATATCAAAGTTTATGGTATTTATATATTTTTTATATTTATTTTATTTTTCATGTTAATTTTAAATGTTCTTTATTAGTTGTAATTAAATTATAATACAATTTATTTTTATTTATATATATTTTTAGTAAGAAATTGATATTGTTAGTGATAATTATAAATAATTAGTATTAATTTGCAAGAATTAGATATAGTTAGTAATAATTAGTATTAATTTAAAATAATTAGTATTAATTTGTATTAATTTGCAACAATTAGTAATAATTTGATATAATTGGCCATAATTAGCAATAACTAGTAGTATCAAGCAATAATTAATAGTAATTAGCAATAATTCTTATTAATTACTAATAATTACTAATAATTACTAATAATTAGTAATAATTAGTAATAATTCTTAATAATTAGTAATAATTAGTAATAATTAGTTATAATTACTAATAATTAATAATAATTAGTAATAATTACTAATAATTAGTAATAATTACTAATAATTAGTAATAATTAGTTATACTTATTAATAATTACTAATAATTACTAATAATAACTAATAATTACCAAAAATTACTAATAATTACTATTAAATAGTAATAATTACTAATAATTACTAATAATTAGTAATAATTAGTAATAATTGGTAATAATTAGGAACAATTAGGAATAATTAGGAATAATTAGGAATAATTAGGAATAATTAGTAATAATTATTAATAGTTAGTAATAATTAGTAATAATTAGTAATAATTAGTAATAATTAGTAATATGCACTAATAATTAGTAATAATTTGTAATAAATAGTAATAAATAGTAATATTTAGTAAAAATTAGTAAAAATTAGTATTAATTAGTAATAATTAGTAATAGTTAGTAATAATTTGTAATAATTAGTAATAAATAGTAATAATTAATAATAATTAATATTTATTAATAATTATTACTAATAATTTGTAATAATTACAAAAAATTAGTAATAATTACATATATTTAGTAATAATTAGTAATAATTAGTAATAATTATTAATAATTTCTAATAATTACTAAAAATTAGTAATAATTAGTAATTTTTTTAATAATTAGTGATATTTAGTAATAATTACTAATAATTAGTAATTATTAGTAATAATTATTTATTATTAGGAATAATTAGTAATATTTAACAATAATTACTAATAATTATGAATAATTTTGAATAATAAGTACTAATTAGTAATAATTAATGATAATTTGTTATAATTAGTAATAATTAGAAATAATTAGTAATAATTAGTAATAATTAGTAATAATTAGTAATAATTAGTAATAATTAGTAATAATTAGTAATAGTTAGTAATAATTAGTAATAATTAGTAATAATTAGTAATAATTATTAATAATTAGTAATAATTTGTAATAATTAATAATAAATACAAATAATTAGTAATAATTAGTTATAATTAGTAATAATTACTAATAATTAGAAATAACTAGTAATAATTATTAATAATTAGTAATAATTAGTAATAATTAGTAATAATTAGTGATATGAAAATAATATTATCAATATTTATGAAAAAAATATTAATATTATTAGAATAATAAAAAATTCATAAAATTATAAAATTATAAATATTCGCAACATGCTTTGCTCTATTCTTAACATGTTTAAATCTCAAAGGGTCACCAATTGTCAGGGCAAGCGCAATAAAAAGTTTGCGTCATCCATGTCCAATGTAAACTCTATAATTGTCCTTGTATAGTTGATCGCCTCGCAAGTAGTGTTGCAATATGACAACACAAGTCTTGTTCTTCTCATCTATTGCAACACTACATGCGAGGTGATCAACCAGGAATGTACAATTATAGAGTTTACATTGGACATGACTGACACAAACTTTTTATTGCGCATGACTGGACAATTGGCGACCCTTTGAGATTTGAGCATGTTATTAATAGAGCAATGTCTATTGTGAATATTGATAATTTTAATATTTTTTAATTTTTTTATTATATTAATAATATTAATATTGTTTTTTCATAAATATTGATAATATAATTTTTTTATTAGAAATAATTAGTAAACAAAATCTACTTGGATAATGAAGGGAAAATTTGTAATCATCTCCACAAAGATGATTACCAAATATCCTTTCATTATTCAAGCAGTTTTCATTTTGTTAAGTATTGCAAAGTATTTCTAAATTAGTAATAAATTGTAATAAATTGTAATAATTAGTTATAATAAGTAATAAATTGTAATAATTAGAAATAAATTGTAATAATTAGTTATAAATTGTAATAATTAGTAATAATTGTAATAATTAGTAATAATTATTAAGTGGTTGTAATTATTTATCTTCTTTTTCAGATAGTGTTTTTATAATTTCAAATTATTCAAAAATAGTGATTATTTTATATTTTATGTAGAAAAATATGGAAAAAGGAAATCGACATCAGTCATTATTAGATGATTGTTCTTGGATATATCAGTGCAGAAATCCAAATGGTTCTGGTTTAAATCCTATATATATTGAGGGTGTTGAAGCTTTCTTATCATTTACGTCATCAAAACTAGAATACGTTTCAGAAGGCCGAATTAAGTGTCCGTGTAAAAAATGTGATCTAAGAACTTTTGACACATTTGACAAGGTTGGGGACATCTCTTGTGGTTTGGTTTTCAACCAGAATATATTTTTTGGTCTCAACACAGTGAACATAGTTCCAGAGAAGATCATAATAACTTGATTTTGGATCTATCACAGTTTCCAAATTTAGTAAATGATGTTGCAAGTCCATTTGTGCAACAAACTGAAACTCACGATGATATTGATTTAACTCCCAAGTTGGTACCATCTGAATTTTATGAATTGTTGAGGTGTGATGAGGATTCATTATATACTGGTTTCAAGATATGAAAATTAGAAGAGATTGCAAAATTTATGGCTATTAAATCAGATAATGCAATGCCAAACAACTTTTTTGATCAGATATTTTCATTGGTTAAAACACTTTTACCTGAAATAAATGTGTTGCCTAAAATTTACTATGAGAGGAAGACGCTGATTCGTAATCTGGGCCTAAGTCATCGGAAGATTCAACCATGTCGAAATGATTGCATCTTATATTCTGGAAAAAATGATTCATTTTATTGTTGTCCCACATGTGGAAAATCGAGGTATAAAGAAGCTCAACCAGGGATGTCTAGATCGATTCTAGTGAAAAAGTTGAGATATATCCCCCTTAAACCCAGGTTGAAGCATTTATTTATGTCTCAGAACCCAGTATAAATGATTCTATAGCACAAAACCAATATTTCAACTGATAAAATCATTAATCATCCATATGATGGTGATTCATGGTAACATTTTGATCATCTATAACCTCTTATTTCAATAGAAGCCTAGAATTTGTGATAGGGTCTTTTTACTGACAGTTTCTATCTATTTGGTTCTTATGGTTGTTAGTATTTCATGTTGTCCTATCTTTATAACTCCGTACAATTTGCCTCCATGGATGTTGATAAAGGAGCCAGGTATCTTTATGACTCTTTTAATGCTAGGACATCCAAAAAAGAATATTGATGTTTATTTGAAACCATTGATTGATGAGTTAAATGCATTGTGGAGTAATGGTGTTAACACATATGATGTTGCTGTGAAACAAAATTTCATATTAAAAGCTGCATTGATGTAGACGATTAGTGACTTTCTGGTATATGTAATGTTATCTGGTTGGAGTACACATGGTCTGAAATCATGTCCTTACGGTATGAAAGAAAACAAAGTCATTATACTTGTCATTGGAAAAAATCCTTTCTATTTTGATTGTCACTGTATATTTCTTCCAACCGATCATCATTTTCAGAGGAACAAATTAAATTTCAGAAAAGGTACACATGGTCTGAAATCATGTCCTTACAGTATGAAAGAAAACAAAGACATTATTCTTGTCATTGGAAAAAATCCTTTCTATTTTGATTGTCACTGTATATTTCTTCCAACCGATCATCGTTTTCAGAGGAACAAATCAAATTTCAGAAAAGGTACAATTGAAAGGGATTAACCTCCAAAGATGATCTCAGGTACAGAGTTAAAATAAGTTTTATTTTCATTACACCCAATCACATTTGGACCAACAGTAAACCAACAGAAAATTAATGGCTTTGGGAAAGATCATAATTGGATAAAACAGATCATTTTTTCAGATATGTCGTATTGGTCTGATTTGTTGTTCCGCCACATGTTGGATGTTATGAATATTGATAAGAACTGTTTTGATAATTTATTTTATAGAGTTTTGGATACACCAGGTAATACCAATGATATTGTAAAGGGATTATTAGATCTTGCCCAAATTTTCAAGCAACTAGAACATGAAATCTTTGAAAATTTCAGATTAGAGAGGTTAATAAAGCCAAAAGCAGCTTATACACTTTCCAAAGAGAGTCACTTATAATTTTTTCAATGGATTGTTGATTTGAGACTTCCATATGGCTATTATTCCAATTTGTGAAAATGTGTTAAGAATGGTTATATTACTGGATTAAAACGTCATGATTGTCATGTTATAATGGAAAGAATTATTCCCATTGGATTTAGAGGTTTGTTGAATTCTATGATTTGGGATTCGATAACAGACATATAAAATTTTATTCAAGACATTTGTGCAGCGACAACAGACTTTGATGTGCTAAGAAAACTGGAATAAGATGTTGATATAATTATAAGTAAACTAGAAAAAATCATTCATTCAACTTTCTTTGACTCAATGGAACTTCTGATATTACTTTTTCCATATGAATCTAAATGTAGAGATCCAGTATAGTTTCAATTGATGTACCCATTCGAGAGAAGCATGCAGAAATTGATGAAAAAAGTACGTATCAAAGCATCAATTTAAGGCTCAATTGATGAATCTTATTTACATGAGGAAATTTCTTTTTTCTGTTCTCATTATTTTGAATATCAATATCCCTCAAAACGCAATTGCATGTGATGAAACAAGGGAAATGTTAATGACGAAATGAAAGATCAATTAACAATATTTCATCATCCAAATCCTTGTTTCGGTGGAGTTCATGAACGATGGATTTCAGATGATAAACATCACAGAGCTCATACATACGTTCTCCTCAACTATGAAGAAATGACATCATTTGTCATGTGAGTGCTTCTATCAATTATTCTATAATTTATGTTACAATATTTAAACTTATTTTATTTGTAGTTTATATGATAATCATATCAAGAAAAATCCTCCACAAATTACAGTAGCTGCTCTAGGAGAATGCAGACAAAAAAATTATCAATGGTTTCAAAAACTGGTAACATAAATTATTGATGGTTTAATATCAATTCCATTTATTATTTATTATATGTATAATTGTTTTAAAAATTTTCAGGTGTCTCAATATGTTGATAAAATTGATTAGTGACAATGTATATTGAGTAACCCACCATCCAAAATGGTTAAATCATATAATGCATTTGTAGTGAATGGTTTTCGATTTCATACACATGCATACGATGAATAAAAAACAATGAAAAGTTTAGTTTTCTTGAGAGGATGACATCATATAGAAACTGATCTTCACTTTTATGGTATTTTGGATGAAATTATTGAGGTGTGTTATCTAGGAATGAATTACATAACAATGTTTAAATGACATTTGTTGGATATTGAGAGAGGCTTGAGTGTTCATCCAACTCATGTATCATTGATATTAAATATAGAATTCTACTTTCAGTAAATGAACCATTTTTAATGGCTTAACAGGCACATAAAATTTATTTTGCAATGTACAGTTCTACATCAAGAGACATGAGAGATTGGTGGAGCATAATAAAAATGAAATCTCGGGAAAATCAATTTACTCAAATTGAATGTGGTTCTGCTGAAGTGGAAGGAATTGAAATATTTCAAGAGACTACTCAAAATTCAACCGATTCACGAAGAGGTAGGAATATCGACGATGACACCCCCCAATTAAGGATTGATGGTGATGAAGATGTTAATGATGTTACAGATGAATTTGAAATTACAAGAGATGCTGAAACTGAAACTCATATGGATATTAAGGATGCTGAGGAGAAATATGAAGACATTGACATTCACAGCTATGGACAAGAGGATAAAGATGAACATTGACATAGTTAAATGCTAGTTACAATCATAACTAATATATATCTGTATATAATATTTGTTTTCCACTATCTGCTAAAAACAATCATTTTGTGTTTCAGATGAACTCTGATCTACTATGTCAGTTAGAGGAGGCTGGCCTACCTTTGGATGATGGGGATGTGGGATCATCTGACCCTCAGCCTACTGGTGGTTCCGGAGGTATGTGGAGGGGGTGCGGTCTTGCGTGACTGATGATTCCTGACCCTATCCCCGAGTGATTTCCATATCCTGGTTTTGATCCATGCACATAGAGGTATGGTAACCTTTATATTTTAGTTAGATTTCATTAATTTATATATATATTAATTGATTGGTTATTTATTCCTTTTTCAATGTTTTCAGCATATAACTATTGGATAGGGGAGCACTATATTGTGCAATTATTTTTTCATCCATGGATCACATGGGAATTGAATCCCATTGATTTGTGACGCGACATGTTCCATCATTGGCTTGTATGTAAAGTAATAATATTTATTTTGAATTTTTTTTATTAACAACTAGATATTATAAATTATTTTTATGGTTTATGGTATCTTATAGATGATAGCCTGCGTGACGCTATCCATGCAGCATGGCAGGTTACTATGCGTGACCGTTTCCATCAGGTTTTTCACAATTTGAGAAGTACAACCATTAAGAAAGCAGGAGTGATAGAATTTGATGATTCGTGGAGATACGATTGACCAGAGTACATTTCAACTCCCTTTTGGGATGGAATATGTTTACCTTGGTTGGGTGGTGGATTTTAGAGGAGATCTTTAGTGGGACGGCAGAACCGGGGGAGACAGGAGGTGACACATCGATCTGGTAGCCATACATTCAGTTCACAAAGAGATCATTCGGTAAGTATATTTTTAAAATATTTTATAAAACATTAAATACAAACAGTTTATTTTATATTTCTGTAGGTAGTCAAGTATCCCAATATTACAGATTTTGACATTTATCGGAGGATGTACAGTGATCCAGCCACTGGAGAGATTAGAGGTGATCGCCCGCGTCGGGTTGTGGTTAGTATTATTTTTTTAGTTTGAAAATTAACTGAATATAATATTCTCATAATTTTAAATTTAAATTGGTATTGAAGGAGTCATATGAGGCTACGACCTCTCAGACACAGGGTGTTAGTTAGGACGAGACAACTGAGCAGACTAGTGCGCACCATTTCGATGAGGCGACATGGATGCAGGTGACTCAGTATGGATTTGAGAAGGGCATAGTAGTTGGTATCGGCTCTCATTTGACTCATGGTACTTATTATGGTACTGCTGTGATGTCGGTGTCCAGCTCGAGAGGTTCTCATAGAGAGGTTTCATCTTCTAGCTCACAGTATCAGGAGAAGTTGCGAGCTTAGGCTGAGCTTATAGAGACATTGCAGAAGCATCGAAAAGAGAAGAGTCGGCGGCAACAACAGTAGGAGCATCATCACGAGGAGCAGATGTGTCGATGGCAGCAGCAGTAGCAGCAGCAGGAATAGGAAGAGATGCATCGATGGCATCAGCAGTGTCACGAGCAGATGGTGCCATCTGACTCTTAGTTTAGAGATAGAGTTTCCTTCACCATCTCCTTCAGCTCCTCCACCTCCTCCAAAAGACGACCCCCTAGTGATTTTTTTATGTTAAAAAAATTTGAATTTAACATTTTAATATGAATTATTCACATTTTCTGTCTTTTATATTTGTGAAAATATTACATAATTTAATTGTTAATTTTTTTTATATTTTTTATATTTTTTTTTTGTGAATATAGAGAATTTTATCAGTTTTTATTTTTTTATTATTTTAATAATATTATTATAATTTTATTAAATTTATTTTCTTAGTATTATATTTTTTAATGTTTTTGTATTAACTATTAATAATAATATTATTATTATTTTATAATATTTTTTATTTTATTTTTGTGAATATTGAGAATTTTAATATTTTTTTAATAATAGTAATATTATTTTTTCATTAATAGTAAATATATAAAATTTTATTTTTTAAAATTAATTTATTATTTACGACGGGTCCTTTTGCGATGGGACCCCGTTGCAAATTGTCTAACTAAATATTTTTAAAAAACATAGTTGCGACGGGACTGCATACCTGTCACAAATACTTTGTTGCAATGTGCTCGTCACAAATAATAATATTTGCGATAACGTTTTCTGCAACGGGATATTTGCGATGGGGCCTGTCTCTAAAGCCTATTTTCTACGGGATCCCATCGTAAATAGGTCATCACAATTACCAATAATTTCAGTAGTGGACTACCACTAAGAAGGTGCAGATCATCCAAGAGTAGATGAGGCCTTCACAGAGTAGGCATAAGTCTTATGCTGATAGGAGACAGATACTTTTGGAGATATATGATGGATATAATATTTTCTTTATAGTCTCTCCCACACAAGGATTTTGTAGATTTGTCCAAAGCAAAAATCTATATATGAGGTTAGTTAGACATTTTCAATTTCTGAGACGATTTGTATTGGTGGCGTATTACATAGCACTTTGTCCATGGATGCACGAGGTGCATACTGCATTCCATATGTTGCAGCTAAAGAGATATGTTCATGGCCTATCACAAATCATCGATTGGGGTGAGCATGTCATTAACGATGGGGTATCTTTTTTGGGGTTCCAAGTAGATATTGATGATCGACAAGAGAGGGTCCTCAGTGGATGATCAATTTCCCTTGTGTGAGTTTAGTGGCAGCATGGGAACCAGTAGGAGAGCACCTGGAAGTGGGAGACTCAAATCGATGCTCAATTCACTACTTGTTTGATGTTCCTTTGTCTTTTTTCTTTCAGGTAACTGAATCCGTAAGGTGGGTAGAATGTAAAAACTATAAAATTTCATATATTTTTTAATAGTTATATGGAATTATTATAATACTAAAAAAATTGTTGGCACACAATTCTGAAGCCTGAAGTGCCTGTAATGGTCTGTCGTTAAATTTAATTCTTTAAATAGCATTTATTAGTATTTTTCTAGAAAAAGATGAATAACTCTAAAACATGTGATTGGATCAATATATTCAATGGATGTTTTGCGTTTAGTATGGTGAGTTTACCTAAGGTAGGATGTAATTTTAGTCGAGGCAGGACTCCACTGAGAAAACCAAAAATGGAATAACCGATAATAAAATAATTAAACAAAATTACTTTTATTTTTTAAATGATTATAACTACCAAATGGTTACTCAGTTCTAAAATCCAAGACAACTGTTGAACTCGTGAGGGTATGATTTTCTTTGACATATCCCAACATTAGCCGGTGAGGGCCAACAATGGAAGTTATTTTTTTGCTGTAAATAAAATAATTAAGTTACTATTAATATGTTGTTAAATTCAATAACTCCAAAATGGTAACTAGAATTGAAAATTCAGGTGTACCATTGAGATCGTTTGGTTATGTTCCCCAGAGGCAGAGCCTAGCCTCGACTGGCGGGGGTTGAGGGGGACATTTAGTTATTTTTCTACATTAATTAATGTATGTTCAGTAAATGTAAGAGAGATGATTTCTATCTTTTGAATCGGTGATCAGATGAAAAATCTGAAGGAACCGTTGCTTCCGCAGCACCGGGATTCGATTAATGGAAGCTTAACTTTTACTGGCAATGGTAATATAGAAAATTTAATTATTGAATCTTAATAAAAATATCCGAAAAATTATTTTATTCATTACCATTACCGTTTAACAATGGTTGTGGGAACACAATGTAATGATGGAATTTTGATGAGAGTATTTATGTCTTAAACCTCTCGTTTCTCTGGTTTTGTAATGACCTTTCTTATGTGTTTAATTTACTTATTATTTATTGTTAATTAATAATCATAATGTTAAACACAACATGACAGACTAATATCCATTTAAAAAAATCATGGGCATGGGTTTTGGTGACTGATTAGAGGAACCTATGATGAAGTGCAGGTGATGTCTTCCACCAACATAGAACAAAACTTCTATGGCCAATGGAGGATTCAAACCGGACAATGACAGGCGATGGTGAGTGCTAATGAACACAAGTTCTTCTCCAAAATATGAAGTGTATTCCACCATTTTATGTATGGGGCTATTTTCTTAATTCTTCTATTTAACGCATTCACTAATATTATGAATAACATGTTTCAACCGTTGAACTAGTTGATCCATTTTTTGTTCTTTAGTGCTGAAGGATAATTCAGTGTTACATTTTGGTAGTTCTTATAATGAAATAAATTTCCCAATATTATAACCCTAACGCGGAGGGATTTGGATGAACCTAACAAGGCCTAGACCCTCTGATGATCTTGGTAATGATGGCATTCTTCGTGGGTGACTGATCAATATGGATGCAAGACAAAACTGGGGGACACAAAGGGATGGAAGTGTCCCGGGAGGCCTGTAGATGCATTCGAAAAAGAAGATGGAACTCTGAAGCTGAACTGGAGGCCCATGGAAGCTCGCCTACATAGCGGTGTTGGAATATAGAGGTGGTAGCAGCCAGCTCTCACTGACCATGAAGAGGTGGTGGCACCCAATTGCACCGCATCAGATAGGGGACGGTTGGTCGACACCAACCTCATTGACAGTGAACGGTGTGATGTTGTGGAAGCATCGGTAGCTAAAGGGCTGTAGAAAGGTGGCGGAACCGAACCACGTGTCCCGCCCATGAACAACCCAATGAACTTGTCAACTAGAGGGGGGAAGATCTAGCCTGACACCATCATTTTGATGAACCGAACAAACAATGGTCCTTTCAAAAGCGGTGCAGACCCCCTCGCCCAGCTGGCGGGTCACGAACACCTAGCAGGAAGGGAAATTCAATCTTCTCAGTGGGTCGTGCATGGCACTATGGGCCAGGCCGTGGCCCAGGGCAGCGGGCCTTATCCTTAGCCTGGCGTTCCCGACCTTACAAGTTCATTTCGAGCTCCGTTGGCCTGGCCGGGTCAGACAGATCCCAAACCCACATACAAGACTATTTCAATTAAAGGATTGTATCTCTTAAACCAGATGTCTGTTTGATGAACTGTCTATGTCTCTAGAGTTCATAGGATGAGTTGGTCCTTTTGAGATTATCCACATGGGTTGTTGAGAAATTTTGAATACAACAATGTTAGATCGGACTTGTATCCATCTAGGTCCCTAACACTAAAATTCATATAACTAGATGATCAGGCGTCTAATTGACTCGTTGTCTATTTCATTGGGACCCTTATTATAGGTAGATTCATAGAGATAATTATTTTTAGGATTTTGTGGAGGATGAGGTATATCCAATCTAATGAGGAGCAGATCCTCCCAGAATTAGGCGTGCTTAGTGCACAAATCTAGTTGATGGCTGTGATGTGATAAATGTATAGAGATCCTTAGTGTGTGAGCACTTAGTGATCCTATGTATATTAGCACTCTAAAATTCTAAATGTATCAAAACATTGTGATCCAACTTGGGTTAATACCTAGAGATCCTTACTAAATCTGCACATAGCGATCATGTATGGGTCAATACCTATCAATCCTCTATGGTTTAGCGTTCTGAGATCCTGTGTGGGTAAGCGATTATTGATCTTGTGTGGGTCCCCACTCAGTGATGCTATGTGGGTCATCTCCTAGAAATCCTATGTGGGTCAGTATTTATCAATCCCGTGTGGGTCAGTAACAGTGCATCTCAACCAAATAAGAATATTTAACTTTACAAATAATCATCAATACTTCTGTATATGATTTTTACCTAGTGTGAGATGTATTTTTTTTTGTGGTTTCTGATTGAGATCGTATATTGTGGTTATTCCATTGATGAATTCCAAGAGACCTTTGGGGGTATCAGGGTCCATACTGGGTATTGTTACACTCACCCTTTCATGGGATTTTCCCACTAATTGTTGTAGGTTGTGAAGACGAAGAGTAGCATTGAGTGACACTCGAGAGCCAGGACTTGATGGTGTATGAAAGTGAGTTGTTGATATGCAAAGCCGCAATGACAAGTTGTACCTTCCCTTCAAGTTGAATCCCTAGCGAGTGACCTTAGGAGCTGTTTTTTCTTTAACCTGTACTTATATTTTATTTGGTCTTTTATTCTTTACCCTTTTACTTTCAATAATTACATTTATACTCAGTTGATGTTTTTTGTTTTTATTGTACCTTTCTTTTTCTATTTTTTTATACTTGTGCGCAGTGTGCCATATCTTTGTGTGTGCAGGTATTGAGGAAATGCCTTCCATTTTTAGGGAAATACCTTTCCATTTCTAGTTGCTAACCCCCAGCCTATGAAAATTGTGTTTGGGGTAGTCAAGACATGGGCCCTAGGGGATGTGTTGGGAATATATTTTAGTTATGTGTGAGTTTTTATTAAACTAGCCTTCCATCGACACTAGGGATCTTGACCATTGTGATTATACTTATTGGATATATTTTTTAAAAATAATTTATCAATTTGATTAAATGGATTTGGTTGTGATAGTTAATATTACATTAATTTTTAGTTAGTTTTAGAGGTTAGAAAAATAATAATATAGTAACAACCATAAGGATTACTCATTGTATATGAAAATATCATAGAATTGTTTTTGACAAAATGAGTAAGTGTATTCAATGAAATTATATTCCTCTCTAGATACTACATGTTGATGGAGATATAGAATCATTGTATCTTGGAGTAATATCTCTAACAATATAACATTATAATTTCACACATTTTTCACCTACTATAAAATAACTGGCCTTGATTCACACATCATTTTATGATATGTGGGGATATCTTTTTTGAAATTAAAATAATATTTCAAAACAACTAAAATGCACTTTAGTATAGGATAATCATTGATGGAAAATAATATTTGTAAATTTAATTGGGTTGGTAAGACTAACATTGATAAGATCTTGGATGAATTAATACTCCATATGATATTTTATGTTATGAATGTTCGGGATGATTAAGATTATTTTGGACGAAATCAATATTAATATAAACCCTTTATTTCAGTAAAAAAATTATATTAGAAAAAATGCCTTTATATTTTATTTTAATAATTTTATGGTATTAGGAGAAACTATTTTTCCTTCTACATTTTTTGGTAATGAAATAATATTAAATTAAGATAATTTATTAATGACCCAAAAGTAAATTTTATAGAAAACTGTATTAGATTCAAAAATATCTGATAATTTATATTATAGTGACGATGTGTTTAATATTTTCTATATTTTTATATGAAATATATCAATATTAATTTAGATAAGGACATCCACTTTGTCTAGTAATATCTCATTATATCTGCAATGGCTATGTGCCATGATCCTATATACAGAAGTTGTCAAGGGTAAAATGAATACAACTAGCCAATGTGATTTCTATGTTAGAAATAAATTTCATTCATAATGGATTTCATAGATTAATGTTAGGATGAATTAAAAAAATATATTATTAGATTAAATATTTTATTTATATTATATTTTATTGAATAATGTTATTTTGGGAAATTACTTATTTTATTAAGTAATTGAAAACCCCTGAGTCTGACATTAGATTTATCACAAAATTTTAGTTTAGAAATAAATAAATTATTTTTTTCATGTTAGAGGTTTCTTGTGATGTAGGATGATTTATTTATTGAATAATATATCTTCAATATTTAGTGGGTATTATGATGTAAATAAGATTTTTCTCTTCTTATAAAGGATTATAACTTTTTATTATCATCGTGTTTGGTAACAATTATAGTTTCCATTTGTCATTTAATATATAAATAATATATAATTAATATTGTATATATCTTATAATCAGTGAAATGGTTTTTTTAGTTCTACATGAAAAATATATTCTTATATGATATTCATTCTACATAGTATGAGATGAAATAGAAATTTATCAAATAATAAAAAATGGATGTATTTTTTGTATTATGAAATAAAAATATATCATGTAAATATATTACCATTCATTTATATTCTACATGATAATGGTATTAATCAATTATAGGAAAGGAAAAATTAAAAAAATATCCTACTATAATAATTTCATATTAATTTAATGTCTTTTAATAAAATATTTATGTGTTTTTATGGTCATAATTATCTTGAATATTAACATTATTATGATTAATGATATATGATAGTTCTCATAATTATTTGGATTTGAAAAATTTCATAAATCTCCATATTTTCACTTCTAAATAATTTTATCATACATTGAAACATAGATATATGTTATTCTATATGACCTATGTACTTCCCATTCAAACTTTTCCTCAGGATGTATTATTATCCATCTAAATTATGTGAAAATTCAAAAATCGTATTTTAATATTAGAAACCATCTATTACCATTATGAAATTAAATTTTATAGTAAAAAATATTATTATATATAGATGAATGTAACACAATAATATGTAAAAAATTGTTATATTTTTATGATATTGTATTTAAAATGAAAAATTAAACATAAAAAATGAGAAACTATTCCTAATTAACAATGAACATTATAACCTCAATATTAAATTATAGTTTATGAATAATATTATATTATTTATTAATTTTCTTTATAAAGGTCCAAATATTTATATATATATATATATTCATATAAATTAATAAGTAAATTTTTAATGAAGACATTTTATTCTTAATAAAAATCTCATTTCCACCAAACATGATTTCAATTTCTCATTGAATGAAAATATTACAATTCATTTCTGGAAAATTATTATTTGGATTTTATAAAATTATAATAATTTTTTAACCAATAATATCAAAATTGAATATGTGACATATTTAGATATTTTTCTGAAATTATTGATTTTTAACTGAATAGTTAAAGTCTCCTATTATCCAAATACTATCATCTCATTTAATTTAATAATGAATTTTTCAAATAAAATTTATATTATTAATTTTTTTAAAAATTAAAATATTTTATATTTTAATTTTAATAATATATTAAGAAAATTTTTAATCCAAATTGAATGGATGTTTGTGTTGGATTGTTTTTATGCTTAAAAATAGATTTTTCTACACATTATTTTATATTCATCATCTTTATCCATTTTAGTTGACAAAATTAACACCTATGAAGGAATTATTTTATATAAATTAATATATAATAACAAGATTTATATTAATTTATATTTTTATTTTGTTTATTTCTAGTTGTATATTAAAAACAAGATCATATTATTCTTGGAAAAATCATTTATTGTAAACATAATTGTTAACATATTTTGAGGATATAATTATAATTATAATTCTTCCAAGTTGGCGTGTTATATTTTTTATACTGGATTTTATTTTTATCATAACAATATTTAAGAGTAAGAATTATGTACCACCGAATTTTAATTCATGTAAATATTTAAAATAATAAAAACATTTGTTATTGTGGTTACATAGTAAACATGTAAAATGGATTAACTGTAGTTGTAATGGGATTAAAATTTTCAAAAATATTTCTTTATAAATTTTTTAGTTATGTATTTAACATATAACCCCTACAATATACTATTTTTCATGTTTTGAGGAACTATATTTGATACAAACTTCTCATTATTTAATAGTTGAATGTATTTACAAATATTTCACTCCCTATCACTTATAAAATTTTACATCCTCATATACATTCATATATTCGAAATAATATTCATTCATCTAATACCTTCTCAAATACCATACATAAATATCTACCTCTATATTAGAGTATCAAATTATCATAAATCCTTTTTATGAAGGTGTTAGGTATAATCTTAAAGAGGGGGCCTAAAAAAGTTAACTTGTTCACAATCGAACATATTTTTTTTATTTCATCATCCACATCCTTAAAATATTAGAGAATAAAGATTATATAATGACATAATTATATCTAATTTACATATGTGTAAATAATTTACCATAATAAGATACATCAATATCCTCTTCTATTATATAATAATTTAATCCAACATACGTGTGAATGGTGGTCTACCTCCTCCGAACCTGATGTTATTTATTTATACTCATCACCTCCCTTAATGTTTCATTATGATGTATTAAATGATTATATATGACATTAATAAAATATTATTAATTAAATATAACTGATATGTCATATTATTTATTACCACATCATCCATTGAAATATGATAATATAGTTCAACTATACGGAAAACTACCACCTCAAGAAGCGTTGTTAATAGATTTTGTTACAAAATAACACTTATTATATATTTAATTATATTTGATGAAATGATATAATAATTATGATATATTTATCAATATTTAAATATAAAATAAATTTAATTTCTTTTTATAATTCTCGATAAAAAATTTAAACATTACACATGTTTATGTATGACATAGTGTCTACATGATTGTAACACATTAGATTTTTCATTAGCATATTTCATAGATATATTAATATGATTAAAATTTATATAAAAATTATAAATATACCTTATTTATTATTCTATATATGATGAAACAATGTCCCCTTTGACCATGGGAAACACATTGATGCCTTTTTATATTAATAAATTGAAATTTGACAAGATATATAATATGGACTAAACTAATTAAATAATTAATATTATCACCAAAATAAAATAAAATAAATGGTTTATTTATAATTTAATATTCATTTTCAATTATAATATGAAAATACATAATTGATGTTATTTTATTACAACTAATATAACTGAAATAAATAACCAGACTAGAATCAAGGTATGAGTCTTCATCATAATTTTTTTTCATCGAGACATATATATTCTATAGGCATATACAAACTTATAAAATTTGTATATAACAAAAAATAATTATTATAAATCTTTTATTATAAAATTTATTTTAAAATATATTCAATATCATATTAACTCGCTTTCAAACATTTATTGTTAAGTAAAATTTTTAAACCATAAAGGACCATCTCTTAGTTTTTTTATTGACCCATTATATTTATTTTTTGAAAGAAATAAATTATAATTATGTCCATATTACCTAATATAAATTTAACATTATAAATAATTAATACGTAATCGTATTTTATGTTTTAATTTTCATTATTCCATTATATAGAATTTGAATATAGGTGAAAATGTGGTAATGAATTTAATTTAAAAATTTATTAACATTGGTTAATTAATTATCTTTGACAATCTAAGATTACATTTGTAATGATATTTTATTTATTTTTTTCTTAAATAAATTATAATTTTTTTAATTATACACACATAATATTTCATTTATTAATCTCTAACTCAATGGTATTATAATTATATGTTATTTCGACTCAATGTCCACTACATTGAGACATATTTTTTATTGCGCACCTATTAATTTTAATGAGTTGTATGAAATAACAAGTTCATATGTAAAACAATGATTGAAATAATATTCATGGTATTTTATTATTTATTTGAAGCTAGATTTTATAATGGGTTATTATTCAAAAGTTACCAAAGCAGTAATGCTTTACACGTCAATTTAATTTTAATTAGGATTATTTTTTATTGAATTTTCACTCAAAGGAATTAGTTTCTCATTGTGTAATAAAACTATAAAATTTTATTCTCCACTTATTATTAATGATATTTTTATATTACTATACTATTTTTTCTATTTCTTTCTTATTATCTTTGATATGATTGTTCAATTAAAATATTTCTTTATTTATCCATTCAGTAAAAAATGGTTTATCTTCCAAAAACATATTTTCATGTAGTGATTAACAGAATATATTATAATATTGTCATATTATCAATGAAATAACTTTTTTACAGCTTTTTAATTTTAAAAAATTGATATATTTGGAATAATTCCTTTATTTGTTAAACAAGATACATTTTGACATCTAACATAAGTGTGGAAGACTATTTTGTTTTAATATATATGGCATGAAAATTATTTGAAACCATGATTACTTATCAATAATTTGATATTTCGTATATAATTTTCGAAGTTTATATTTATAAAAATATTTTCCATTAATAGTTTTCAACGATATACATTTTAATAAAGGGATTTCTAAATGGAATTGTTCGTATCCTTATGAAATATTCTATATGATATTTTATGTACATTAACTTCAATGATGAAAACCATTTAGTTTATTATGTTCTTAAAAATTATATGTTTATATCTCTTAAATATATACCTACATCATACTCTCTTCCTTTGATTTACTAATTAAACCTTGCTGTTCATCTGTCAAATTCCACCCTAATGATATTTCCATTAATTATAATATATAAAAAATATTATTCCACCAAATTCATTCCATGGGTAATTCTATTGTTTATGAATTGATATATATTTCATTTTAATGGAACTCAAACACTGTGAATATGATTTTATGGGCCATCTTAATTATCTCTATAGTGATTTGGGAAATTCTTTTGTCTCATGGGGGTCATGTATTGATTAATGACTAATCTTAATCTGCAAGAAGAATCTTTTAACATTGTAATGTTTCCTTTATAGTCATGCATAACTTTTTATTTTTTCATGTTTTATATTAATACCATAATACAATTATTTACAATATAATATGAGATAATTTTTTTATCTTATACACCCTTTTGATTACCGATGTGTCGTATCTTTTATGAGATCATGTATTGACTATTACTTGAACATAATGTTTACTTATCATGTTTACTCACATAGTGGGGTTTCTCCTCAAACTTTTTTATATACATCACTTGCTATCCTGTACCATATTATGATATAAAAGTGACTAAATCGATAAATAAAGATAATTAAATTGATGATTTTATTTTTTGTTATATTTTGATGTTTTATGTATATAGGTATCAAAATAAACTATGCCTCAATATCATTTAATTTTTCCTTATTATACAGTTTTTAAAAAAATAATTTAATCATATATATATTAAATGTTTGTTTCGGCATATACTCCAGTTATATGTCATTATTTAAATTTCCCAATTAAATGATCTTTTTTTCTACAATCATGGATTTTAACTACAACATTTGGATCAAAAAATACATGTTATTTTAAACGTCAATCATTTTTGGATTGCTTGAAAATTTAAAATGGATAGTAGGGGATCGTGTGAAGAAAATATTATTAAATAACTTTTATGTTTCAGTTTATTATAAAATATAATTTAATAATAATTCAAAAGAGCCTTCCAAAATTATTAATCTATTGTATCCTTCCTCAAGAAAATATTGACGACATGGAACCATAGATATAAAAGAATAGTGACCGCAATATTATTTAACAATATGATTATGTTAAATCAACCAATTATCCAACAAGAGTTATAAATAATTTTATTAACAAAACCAATTAGACATTCTCACAATAAATAGTGGTATGCTTTCATTCCATTGATTAATAAATTATACCTAATAATGACATTGTTTTCTATAATAAATATTTTATGTATGGGATGATACAGATAACAATGTTCCCAACATAACAACCTAGTAATATATTCGTAGTTATTCCCTTAATTGATATATTTTGTATTCTAATATTTCTAACACATCTTTAAGATATGATAAATGCTTCATAAATAATTACCTATGTTATCATATTTTTATGCAATGGTTTCTCTTATATTATCCTGATTAAATATTCTGATGTTTTATTACATTAAATAGTGATTTATATTGATTTATCATGATATATGAATGTTTTTAATTATTTCATGTTCTATTTAATATTTTATTTCTCAGACATTAATTTTTTTACATTAGTATTATATTCTAATTTATTACGTGTTTATACATTTTCCCCTCAAATAAAATTTTTGCTTAATCCTTATGTGTAACATTAAATGAGGAGATATTTAAATAGATTATATCAAGGAGGATGTCTTGTGTAGAACATTTTTTGGAATATTTTGGATAATTAATTATTTATGAGTAAATTATCTAACTAATATCAACGAAAAACCCCAAAGGGTTCTAGAATCTTGTTTTTTATGTTTATTTTTTAGTCATGGAAGTGATGTAGAGTATGTATTTGTAATGTATGATTCATATTAGAATAAAAAATAGGACTATAATAATTTACATGAAAAATAATATGACCACAATATTGAAAGAGAAAATCTGAATTTTATAAAATTAAATAATTATATAAAATATTTAGTATCATGATATTCGACTAAAAATATTAGAATGAATTTATTTATAAAATATATAATGTTTTGTACATATTATTTCTAATTTTTTTTAAAAAATATAGCTATTTGATTATAAATTAAAATATATTATTTATATTGAAGATAAATTAATTTATGTATTTTAACAGTTATGGGTAATTTGTGATTAGTCATAGAAATAAATTAAATTATATGTTCATATTGAAAATCAAGTGATACATTTAAAAACGATATTTTGTAAAGAATCAAACACCATATAAAGATATTTAGAATTAGATGAATTATAATGATTAAATATTGATAATTTAATGGAATTCAATGACGCTAATTTTAAAAATATTATAAAACATACATTTCAATGATCATATCTTTTTCATCCTCTATCATTTACTATATATATGATTAATTTAGTTAAATTTTATTAATGCACTTTTCTGATTTATAGTTTAATTAAATTACATTTAAATAATAATTTTATAAAAATATAGACTTTACTTTTGTTGATTTTCCTATTGTATGATATTTAATCATATTGTATAAATAATTTTATGTTATTATTTTCAGCTGAGTCATTATTTTTTATGGGTACTAAAATTAGGTATAGAGTTCATAATATTAATAAATTATCAAAATTAGATAATTTTATTATTACTAATTTATTGGAACTCATTAAATAAATTATTTATAGGGAAATATTTTTTAATATAAAATTTCACATAATTCAATTATATTATCATTTATTTATGTTCTATGAACTATAAATACTTTTAAATAAATGATATATTTACTTAGTTTAAATTAAAATCCATTTTGGGAAGTAGCGAGATTAATAATGATATATGAGTTGTTTAATTTTGTGAAAATACTATATTTTTTGGGATTCAAAATAATGATTAATGTTTCTAAATTTAAATGTCATCACAGATTTATTAAATATTTTAATATATGTGACAATGTGTTGTTGATAAAAAACATAAATTATTAGATAAAACTATTTTAATTATATATTTTTGTCTATATTTTTAAAATAAATTATTTTATTAATATCATGGTGTTATATTATAACATTAACATTCAATGTATAATGTGATTATTTTTTAATAATAATGGATTAATATGTGCAATGTATTAATAATTATTACAATTTTCTATTTAATATAACTTAATAATTTACTCATATTAAATTATTATTCAATGTGATGTGATTTATTAATTAGTTATGATTGATCTGAAAAATAATTATATCTAATGAGTTATATTATGTTGTTAATTATTTTTTTTGTCTGACAATGATATTTATGACGACATTAATGTATTAAGATGAATATTTCTTCTTGATTTTTATTTTAAATTATGGTTAAAATAAATTAATTCTATTTTAAAAAATATATACTCCAACTACATGAGATTACGTTTAAAATAATGATAATTTATATGATTAAATTTATGTAACATGAATTTTATACATATCTTCTTTGAAATATAATATGTAAAAAATAATGATAAGTCATTATAAAATTTTATGTATACCTATATAAAATATTATATATTTTATGTGATATTTATTGTAATGAAAAACATGGTATATAATAGTAAAAATTAAGCTAAAATTCACTAATATGATGAAATAAAATTTTAAAATTTTTTCAGAATAATTATAGTGGTGTAATAGTTTCATTAGATTGATAAATGATTATAAAAATGCCTTTACCTTGATAATTATTCATATTTAGAATAATCAATTTCAAATCTTTAATAAGTGGTCTTGGTGAGTTTGAATCAAATTTTTTCGATGTTGTTCATATCAAGAATGTAATATTTGTTTAATTAATATTAAGTACATAATGATTAATTTTATGTTTTTTAAAGGGCAATTTTCTATTGAGATATAATTTTTTGTGAAAATTTGATTCCATTATAAAAGATTAATTACAATTATTTATTTCCAAGATATTCATTTTATTACTGGAGAATGACAATATATAGTGGGATAATATAATAATTATTCATGTTAAATATGTGTTTATGAAAAAATCTACCGAATGTAGAATATTTTTCTATTTAAATTTATTAATAAAATTGTTATTTTTAATATAGTTACATAGTTAAAAATAATTAATATATTTATTTGTATATTATAATTGATAATATGGGATTATATATAGTACAATGATAAATGGACCATGATTATATTAGAAACCCTATTTATATAAGACATCAAATTAAGGATAAGATATAATATTTTTGTTTCTTCTAACATACTGTTATTTTTTATTCTATATGTAAGATTATTGTCAAAAGATAATATATTATTAAATTAAATAATGGAGAGTATATAAATACATTAACATTTAATATAATCATGTTATAATGATTCATAATATAGTATATAGAGATAAATAATTACATATATTTATTTTATGGAAATGTATATTAAAATGTAAAATCTAAAACAAAATTATTAGATATTCAATACATCTAATACGATTATAAATGTCATAATAGTATAAATAAATTGTAAGTAAAAAATAAATATGAATATGATATGATATAGTATAATATTGTTTATTGATTGAAAAAAAATATTATCTAGAATTATATTATCAATATTCATCAAATATCCAAGACATTTTTATTAAAGGCCTCATGATAAACTTTTACATTATTTAAGTCTTCCATTATAATTTTAGTTAATACATATTATATTTTTAAAAGGATAAATATTATAATAAATTGATTATATGATAACATATACACTCATATAATGATAATTCGTACATGTTTTAAAATTTATTATAATGAAAAAACAATGAATGTAATTGTGTATTTTCATCTTGGTGAAATAAAATCCACATGAGTTAATAATTGAACATTAAATTTATTGAAGATTTATTTTATGTAGGTTTTTAATAATTTCATTTACTTTCATATAAATTTATTTATATAGTTTATAAAAAATTAAAATGATTAGATGTTATATATCATCAAATACAACATTATGAGGACGTTTATGATCAGTATAAATCAAAAAAATTACAATAGGTAGTTTTCTACAAATTCACTTCCTATTCCATGAAAAAGAACATTTCATTTTGATTAAATAGTTTATATTAATTTTTTTAAGGTGTTTTATAAATTATTATGTATATGGAATTAATTTATATTTACTTTATTTTATTATATTTTTCAATTTTTTTATCATTTTATATTATTAAATCATTATGTTAAAGAAGATTTAAATAAATAAAGATTCATTATATTAATGTTTAATGAATTATTAAATAATTAATCCCATATAGAGATAAATAATGAATTCCATTAATTATATATTATATAATAATATTATATTATGTTTTAATTAGTATTGAATTTTTTATATAATAAGGATATGCATTATTGAAATGATTATTTTATATGATTGATTACATTTAATTTTTTATTTTTAATTTAATTTTAATGAAATTAGATAGTTACCATGATGTGTCTTTAGTGATCTCAACAAGAATTATAGGATTATAAAATTTATTTATTTTTAAATATTACTCAATGATAAAATTGTTTTACTTTATTTCATCGTAATTTATATGGAAATATTACTTGTGAATAATGTTTTAATATATATTTGGAATAATAATTTATATATAATTAACTTTTAGGAATGATAATTATGAATTTTGAAAGGGGATATTACTATTCTATCATAAATAATTATATTAAATACTTCAATAAAGGTACGAATATTTTATAAAAAATTAAACTATTGAAGAACATATGATTTAGTGGCACATTTTTCTATAAATAAGTATAATTTTTTATAGCATTCATTGGAAAAAACCTGGAGTTCAAAACAACCATGATATACCATTGAAATATTATTATATTACCTAATATTTATTAACTAGCCAATATATTTGTTTATACAAACACGACTAACTAAATTATGAAAAATATATTATTAAAAAATTTTAAAAATGAATTGATTTTTAAAAAATTTATTATACTTGAAAATAAAAAACAATTGAATTTAAAAGATAATTTTTTCTAAAAATTTATTCTTATATGTAAAATATGTTTTTCTTTAAAATTACATTTATGAAATTAAGTCATTTCTTTTAATGAAATTTATATATTATATATTAAATTAAATTTTTACCATTTTCTATTTTTTATATAAATGGGATAAAAAGATTAAATTTTTACTAAAATTTATATTTTCTAACTACTGGTTTTGATTACATTCTAAAACATATTTTTGAACAACAATTCTGACAAATATAGAAATTCAATATTGATAATGGTATTCAATATTTTTAATATAGTGATTTATATTAGTAAAATACTTCCCTATTTCTTATTTTTTCATTCTGTATAGTATCATTGGAAAACTTTTGTCACATCTATAAGAGTAAAATTAGATATATAAGGTTAGAACTTTTTGAAAAGGAATATAAATTTCACTAATACATTTCAAAATCCATTTTTACGTGATTTCATACATTTTAATACAATTCATGAATATTAATTCACATTGTAATATTTTTCACTCATTATGTCATTTTTATTAATTTTTTAAAGGGAAAATACAAAATTCTACTCTTTTAAATTAATCAACACTAATTTTTTGATAATGCTAAAATGATATGTTTGGCTGTAAATTTTTATCTGAATGGTAAATAATATTTCTATAGTTTTCTTTTATTTTGAAATTTTAGTTATTTAACAATTACATTAATTGATTACACAACACTATCATAATATTTATTCAATGAGTAAAAAATTAAATTAAATTAATTTAAAAATAATACAATTAGTATCATTATGAATAATTATTATGTTACAATAATATTATAGAAAAATTTAAATAATTCATTAAGTATGACATGATTTTATTGGCATTACATTGTCGTATTATTGAATTTAGATTACATTTCAAAAAATAGAGTCCAAATTATGTTAATGATATTTTGTGATAAATAATATTTTTGGAAGATATTTAAACATCAATAAAATCATGGAATAGGATAGGTTGTATTATTATTTGTAATTAATTTCATCACATATAAATTTAGGAATTGATTTTTACGTTATTAAACTTGTTTTGAACCATTAATATTAAATTATATGCTACCAAAATAAAGATAAAAAATTGGATTAATTTTTTTAAACAAAAATATATTGTTTTAAATGATGAAAAATACTATCTAAATGTAATTTTATGAGAATATTGTGAAATTATAATATTTTCCCCATTAATATATTCCCATTTCATATCATTTTTCTTTATAAATACTTAATTATATTTTATTATTTTTAGAAATTTCATTTGAATAATTACCCTCCATTTTAACTGGACACCCCTTTATCCTTTCTTTACACCACATTGAGCCATATTAATAGACAAAAAAAAATCTCTTCTAAAATTACCTATCACTAAATTAGATTTTATTTTATTTTTAAAATATCATTCCAAGTGTTCAAAATATGAGATCTAGTGGATGACTCTTAAACAAGATGTAATCATCTTATCTGGCATATCTAAAATTTATTTCTCCTCTAAATAAACCAAATATATGATATTTACTATAATTTAAAATATTAAATATTAAAAATATTAAAAAATAAATATGATACAACTAGTATAAACACTCATTTATAATAAATGAAAAGTTAATTTATATATCGTTCATACATTTGGACTACCACATCGACATAGACTATCCTTTTTCATCACCATAATTACGTTATTGATATTAAAATTCTTTACATTTTTATATATAATGTTTATGAATAATTTTATTCTATAATTATAATATTCTATTTTCATTCTTTCATTCCAATCCATTAGAAAATGATAATGTCGTATGTCTGTATGTGTGAACAACTAACTAACTGAAGTAATGTTACTTTTTTCAACTACTTTTTACATGGATAGTAATAATTATAGATATAACAATTATATCAGATAAAAAGTATACAAAAATGATCCTGAATATATGAATTATTTTTTACCATTCATTAATTATATTTTTCATAATGTTAAAATGACATTTATGAATTTGTATATCCTTCAATATCCATGAATAATGTAATTTATTTTTAAATCCGTTCATTTTTTTAGAAAAATATATCAATATGTAATTAATAAATAATATATTCACATTATTGTTTATAATTTTAATATTATGGAATCATGTTCATTTGTACATGAATTGGGAGACCACAAAAGAGTCATTCAATCCCAATGAAGTAGTTATCACTAAGAACAATTATTTTAATACAACATTGCTTATAACATTGAGGTAATATATTTTAAATAAATAATAAATTATATGATATATATGATAAAATTTGGATTGTTAATGTAAAATAGATCTATATTTATTATTTAATAGTTTATATGATGTATAAGTAAACATTTTACATGTGGTAATGGTTTCATGTGTAACCGTTATTTTTGTGATGTTTATGTAAAATCCACATTTGCGATTTCATTATTTTGGGTATATTCTACCCATGTATCAATTTGATGATGCATTAATTAAAATAATTAGTATTTAAAACCCTATTAATAATCTCTATTTCATGAGGTTTTGATATAGATATAACTAAAGTAACAATATATTTATGTTTCAATCATATTTTAAATATGATTTATTTTGCATGAAATTCAATTGATAAAATTATATCGTCATTATCTTATATATACATTTATTATTTCTTAAATTTTTTATATATATTTATAATAAATGGTTCCAATCACTTATAATATCATTATATACTCCAGTTATTGAATGGGTGTTTTCCTTGAAAACTGACAGTGTTTTAATATTTGGTTGGAAATATTTTTCCAACATGTAAATGTTTTAATTAAAATATTTCAATGTTTGTTTTTGATTATTATCCGATGATGGAAAAAAAGTTAATTATTTGAACTTCTTGAAAAAAGTCAATGAAATTTTATTTTCCTTTTTCAATTGATAATCATTTGACTTTTATCTAAAACTGTGAACTAACTCATTTTTTAATGACTTTGAAATAATGAGATTTCCAAACATCATGACCAACGAAATATTTAACTATTCCATTGAATTTTTTAATGTTATTATTCATTGAAATTGATTTATTTATTATTAATTGATTTTTATATTTCAATTAAAATATTTTATTAAAATATTTTTATTTCAATAATGTATTATTCTAATGATATTCTTACAACATTTTCATATATTATAACATAATGTGATGTTAATTACTAATTAATGCGGATATGATCTTATAAGGTAGTTATTTTTCTTTATCTTTTATTAGTATGGTTATGATTATAAGATATTTATGAAACCCGTTTATTTTACATGGGTTATGCAATGATGAAATGACACAATTTTATTAAATCATATATTATTACTAAGAGTAATCTTATGAGGATATGATAAATATTATATGGTATTATGGTAAAAATATATATTATTTTCAGTATGTTATTTTTGGGACCGAAATTATATACCCCTTTAATAAATATTTAATTATATATATATATATATTGAATTAATTATTTTATAATAGATGATATAGTTGAACAGAAAATGGATGGGTGCGAATATGATTGATCTACTATTGGAAATAGGTTATGAAACTAGGTAATATTTGATATAAGAAACCAATTTTAAATATTAATCCAATGTGATATCATTATTTTCACTAATAATATTTACATTTTATTTGGTTTCTAATCTTATAATAGTGCCACACAATTGTGGAATTTTTTATTCCTTATGATCTGTACATATGGTTCATGATTGATTTATTAATATTCCTCACACTTATAATTCATTTCCTTTTAATAGATATATTTTTATACCATGAATCGTGTATAATATTTATGAAATATAGGGAATGACCACTTTTTGTTATAGTCACAATCTCATTAATTTATTCGTATATTATTCATCCATATGATCATCAATTCATATCACTCATTTATACCATTATTGAGAATATAATATCACCCATCTTATGCATTTTTTCTATAGGTTACGAAGAATAATTTATAGTATGTTTTTTCAAGATAGCTATAAAGTATGAACGAAATTATTATAAATCATGAAGAATGTACATAAATATTTTTTTTATATGTCTAATCCCCAATGACACTAAACCTTCACAGTTCTATAGTGGAATATAATGTTATGTATAAAATATTCATTCAAAAATATTTTAATAACATCTGAAATGTATGGGTATCTATATTTCTTTTTAGAGTAGGGATTAGTCAATCATTAGATATTAGTGTGGGAGAAAACTGTTGAATATTCATTGTAACATGACTATGACTATTATATCACAGGACAATAATTTTTTTCATATATTGGGAAAAATGTGTCATGATTTAGACATTGTGTGAATGATATTTAATGATTATATGTAAAAAAACTCTAAATATTAATGCTATATTATTTCACATTAATTTTTTTATTCAATGGATATAAAAATAGGGTACCATTCATAAAAATACTGTGATGAAAAATGTAATTATTTTCCCACTGATATAGAAAAATATTTGGGGTCTAGAATAAGATTTTTTATAATTCTGACACATATATCTCGTTAATTTACTCATTATGAGAATATATATGATCAAATCAGGATTAATATATTATTTTTTCGTTTATTGGGAAACATCCAACTTCTGTCTTTTATTATTTACTAGTTGTTGTGTGATAGAACAACCCAATTGAGAATATATTATTAATTCTCCAATTATATGAACATTAATAGTTTGGGGTATATTTTTACAATTTTGATATTGAATAATATCACTGCACGTATCTTATTCAAAATATATGAAAATAAGATGATATTGAATCCCTAAAATGTGATGTGTTTAAAATTAATTTTTTTAGTATTTTTTCCATCATATTCTATATAAAAATGTGTATATTGCATTCTATATCATAAATTGATGGAAGATGAATGCATTAGTACATATTAGAATCATTGAACAATATTTTCATGTAATTAATCTTCTTTAAGAACAAACCATGAATGTGAAATTGATCAATTCTATGGTTACATAACACTGTGTATCTAAAATGAATTAGCTACAAGAGACATTAAATTTATTAATGAAATAATTTTATTTGTTCTCTATATTAAAATATAAATTTGAAATTTCAATAATTCTAGAGTTTTTAATAATAAAAATAATATGGTTTCTTCTAAACACCGTAACAAATAAAATAGTACAATGAAATAAAACCATCTATATTTCATGAAAAGTGTGATGAAATTTCATGGGGTTTTTTAATGATACTGTGATATGAATTATATGTAAATTGATGGCTCATAAATCTGGTGAATTAAGATTGTGAGGAAGAGGATAATTGATACAATATTGGAATGGATGTTTCCAACTAATGCACCATACACGAACCAATGCTTCAAAAACATATGGTTTCGTTATTATTCTACCTATTATCTAATACAGTGGTTACTGATCATAATTAACATTAGAACAAACATTAGATAAGTGATAATGTTAAATCACTTGCGGTTACTATTGTTGATGTAGATAACTATGTGGTGAATTGTATACAAACCACACTATCTGTAACTACTAATTTATTATTTTATCTAGGATCTACCAATTATATTATATTTGAATAATTTTCTAAGAGGATTTGAACATAAGATCAATTATTAGATACTTATTTATCTGTAAAATTACAAAAAAATTACAATTACAACATATCAAGTATATCATTCCTCTTAGAAGTATTTTCATTGATATGTTCTTCTTATAAATCCTTTTATTCTATATTAGGTTTAATATTATATTTTTTCAGGAAATTTATTTCTTAAATAAGGACAAATTAAATTTCAATATAAGGGATGATAAATTGAAAATTTCCGACCAACATATGATCATATATCAACGTGATGATAAATATTTAAATATTATAGAAATTGTATAAATTTTATGTGTACTACATCTTTTTTAAAAAATTCTCGATGATGGTTAGAGATAAACACAACATCTAATGTATCCCTATTGTGTAAGAGTCTGTTGTTGTAAATATAGAAATGTTTTGTAGTCTTCTACTAAATTGTGATGTTTTTTTTCAATAGAACATGAAACTAGTATTTCACATATATCATTGAATTTTTATATAATGAGAAATATTGGGTTGTGGAAATTAATGAAGATACTGTATGAGAATCTCCATATTTGATTAATTAAACCATGTTCATCACCTTAGTGTACACAAGTTTTTTGAAAAGAAGATATATAGTAAAATGTGACTCATTGTTTATTTTAGGAACTAAAGTTTTTCAATTTCATTAAAAAAATAATCTACCTCATATTGATTAATTTTTTGATGAACATAAAATTGATAAATTTTTTAACTTTATTCACCATCATTCTGGATATCATGGATTTATGGTTAATACATAAGATATAAACTAGATAGTGTTTGATAAAGTTTATTATTACAATTAATTTATTGTGATTCCATTTTGTTTTTCTAAATATCCATCTATATTTAGGTAGTTAATGAATATAGTCTTTTGAAATTACATTGATCAGTTCTTCTAGCCATTATAATTTAAATTATTATATTTTCAAATGAGAAGTTAAATCATTATGATCACATCTTGATTTTATATATTTACTTATAGAAGATGGATCTAAATGAATTTCTTATACTTTTTTTCTTTTAGATATAAATTATTTTATTTTTGGGTCATATAATCTCATCATAAGAATTATTGATGGTTCCATAATAGAATAATTTCATGAAGATTGGCACAGACCAACTATTATCATTGAGTTCAATACTTTTCATGATTAAGGTACATATTAAAGTTGTTTCTTGGATTATTTCTCAATGATATATAATATAAATACACTATTAACTCAAAATTGTGGATAATTCCATTAGATAGTTGAATGTGAAAAAAATAATGGAATAGAATTAAAGGATATTTTTTGAACCTATGATTACAATACACTATATTGGAGAAGTGTTTGTGATCAATAGTGATTCATACCTTGTGTAAATGTGATGGATCCATATTAAAAATGATATAGTTTTTAATTATTAGTCAGGAAAATTAATGTTTAATGAGATAAATTACACAACTCATGTTTTAACATTTAATGAGGTAACTCTTACATTACAAAATTTTGATACATTATCTATACAACTAAGGATAGTGTATATATATATATTCAACAAAAACAATTATAGTATATATTAATGGAAAATGAGAAAATTATATTCCAGATATGATAGTTGTAGTATATTAATCTATTTGATTTCTCAATATATTACTACCTTGATAAAGGAAAAATTCTTGAATATTATCTGTATATAACTAGTCATTTTATATTATATATAATGAGGATAATATAATTTATCTATATTAAAAAGGACGGATCTCGAAATGTTAAGTTTTGGGGTGAAATCATATCATATTCAATTTGGTGTCAAACCAACTATCCATAGGAGGATTTAAGTGGTGACAAAATAATATGTTAAAATATCGAATAATGATAGAAATGTTCATGAGTTCAAGATTGGTTATGATAGAATGATAAGGATTATGGAACATGTATGTGTCCAATCAAGAGTGTAAATGAAGATGTATCCATTATATGAATGAAATTGTTCTTAATGTTTTATAGATTATCATTATATGAATGTTTATTTACATATAAAATATTATATCATGTGAGGAATCATAAAAAGAGATGTTGAAGAATATGTTTCATAGTGTTCGGTATGTCAGTACATCATGGTTGAGAGATATAAGTATATAGGGATATTAAAACCCTTACCCATTCAATAATTGATATTGGAATACTTCACCCTCTATTTTATTGGTGGTCTCTCAAAAATTTATTCAGTATATAATATTATTTTGATATTTTTGGATTACCTTACGTAGTCAAAATTATCCATTGTTATCACATAAGATTTATCTGTTTATCATCTTTCTATAACATACCTTAATAATGTTTTCAGGTGTCAAGATATACCATAATATACTGTCTATAATCAGCATGCCTGGTTTTCCTCAATGTTTGGGAGATTTATTTTGTATGATATAGACATGGAATGGAATTTCAGTGAATCTTTGCATCCTCAAAAAAAATTATTTATTATGAGAGAAAAATTGAAACCCTAAAGGGTATATTGATATCTTTTTCTATATATTTAAAAAATAAATTGGATCATCATCATACAATAATTTCTCATTTGTAAAATAATAGATTTTACTAGAGTGTTCATATGACTCCTCTTCCAACCCTTTATGAAAGGAATTGTGTAACTTAAATGTGATGGGATGGTATTCAAAAAATATTGATATAAGGAATAGAACATTGAGATGATATTAAAGAAGTATTTAGATTCATTTAGCTATGAATAATGGTATATCAATCTCCAAATAAATGTTCTACTGCCTTTTATAGAAGATATATAGAATTCAATGAAAATGAAATGGTATTCCTAAAAATATATCAATTAAAAATGTTTATGAGGTTTAGAAATAATTTGAATACTTTATAAATTAATATTGGAACATTATACATTATTTAAAGGCTATAAAAGGACCCGCATCCCTTGGTGATCCCATGAAGCATATATCAAGTTCACTATATGTTCCATATATCTATATGGAGGATGTACATACTTTATACATCACATGTTCTAAAATCAAAGGTAAAACTAATAGATCATGATTATTCATACATAAAAAATGTAGATAATTCATGGATCGTAGAGAAATAATATTCATTATGTTAATGTTCCTTATAGTATTAAAATATTTAAATAAGATACTTGTAACATGATTATATGGTGAAATAGATATATAAATGTTTTTTTATATCATTGAATAAAAACTCAATGGAGAAACAATTTTTAATGTTTGAAGAATATAGAATCTTGAGATTTTATTATATAGTTCTCTATATATAATTTTGATTTATTTGATAGCATTATTTATATTAAACAATTGGTTTAAAAGAACTACAATATACTATTTAAATATATTTATTTGATGTGAAAATTTTCACACAGTCAATGGATTTGATGATATGAATATGGATAACTAAATTCGGAAACATTTATGGTTTATTAATGTATAAATTGAAATCATTGGGTATATATTGGTTATAAATCAATATAAATATCATTTGATAATAAAATTCATGATTCTAAGAAAAGAAATATACCTACAATGTGTTATTACAAAAATAAATTAAATGAGTCAAAATTGGTGATGTATTTTAATGAAATTTATGTAATATATATCTAATAAAATTTTTTACCCGTCATATACTGTTTTTTATATATGGTATATGAATAAATCTTGATTATGCTTAAAAATTTATTTTCTAAAAAACAATTTTCTACCATGGACCACCAAATTTTTTAAAATTTATTTTTCTCATATATATAATTTGAATTATAAAAAAGGAATCGCATATTTTGAATCAAGATAGTCATATTTGATAAATAGGACCATTTTATTTTTGGTCATTATGAATAACATTATTATTTAATTTTTATCACATCGTTAATTGTAAAATGATAAAAATAGGGTTAAAAGTTTTGGTTAAGAATTTAAATTATCCCAAAAAAATTAATTTGTGCTATTTAATGATAAATAATAATATATGACCATATATGTCTCAAATATACGGTATCATGTTGATACATTCTGACTCGGTTCACTACAAAAAACTAAAAAGTCTAGTTCATAACATGGACCCAATCACACATCCTCATAATCCAAAGGATTCAACTACCATCCAGACGTTAAAATTAGCACAATGAGGAGACTATACCATTTTTTATTTTTCATAGACATTAAATAATCATAAATAAATGAATTTATGGGAGAGATAAATATTACACAACATGATATAACAAAAGTAATTGGAGCCATAGTTGAATAAAAAATGGATGATCATTCTAAACCATAAATATAAGTAATTTAACATAAAATACATAATACATGATACCAAAATAAAATTAAAAAATTATAGAAAAAAAATAATAAAAATTATTTTGTATCTTATGTAAATTCTAATCTTGTTGATCCAGGTTAAGTGACATACCATGGTAAATAAACATCAAATAAGCATAATCAAAGGTCATATAATACATGATATATATATATATATGGATAAGATAGAGGATGCCGCCCACGTGTGATCTTGGACGAAACACCAATCTCACCGATCAAAAGGGGATCCTGGATCCCCGATCTTTCGCTGAAGTCACCACATGCAGTGAATCTCTCATCGAGGTAAAGGCCTCTGAAAGAATCACTCCAAAAAAATACTGCATCGAGGTCTATCAGAGATTTCTTTCTCCAAATATGAGGTACACATTCTCTCTTCGGATCTATAGTTTGATCTTGTGGGTATATTTTTTTAGCATCATCCTTCACTAATATTTCTGCACAAAACTGTGTAATGCATAGGTTTCATGAATTTTCTCATCAGCCTCCTTAATTCGTGCCATGTTATTTTTCATTTTCACCGGAGAATGATTATTACTATTTCAGGATCAGTGGTTCTTGGCCTTTCGGGGATTCTTTTATTAAGGTTGTCAAATGGTCTCTAAACATTGATGTTGGTTCTAAACCCCCCATCATTTTGATATAGATTGCATTCACGGGATTACCTCTCTATCTCTTCAAGAAGAATGCTCTTTTTCCTATTTATGGACTCTTCAGACACCCAATCAATATTAGCGCCTCTACCTTGAATCTTGTAAAAATCATTGGTTGTTAGTATTTGTATTGAAGTCGACATATCTTAGGAATTTCCATCGTGGTTTTGGAAACAAAATGGAGACAACAACTTTTTACATGATGTTTTCATTGAAGAGGAACCTTCATGCGGTAAAATGTGCACAAGAATTGGACATTATAAGAAATAATGTGGGACTCCATGGGCTACTCCCATACCTCCAAATTTCAAGTCAGTATGGGTGGAAAAGAATGCTACAAAGAAAAACACCAATGTTCAGGCAAATACATCTATTGATTGTGTCAAGGTATTAAACTCCATCGATGTTCCTAAGCCCACCCCTGAGCCACCAATTTAGGCAGACATTACAACTTATAATGAGGGTTTTGAGGTGGGTCATATATTTGAAGGTGAACCCTCTAATCCCAAATCTATAGTTATTTCTCACTCTATCCTATTGGAGGCTAATGAGAAAGCCACTAAAATTGAAGAAGAATTCTTCAAATCAGTTCTACAAAAGGGGGAAAATGGTGGATTTTGATGGATTCATTTCACCCAGTCCTAAAAAAATGATGCATAGGTATTATTCTCATCTTGAATTAAAAATTGTTAGGAGATCTATTACTACATCTAACGAGGTTAGCATTGAAATCTCAAGAGCCTCAAGTAAAATACCTATAGACATTACTACTCATCTTGAGGTTATCTCTTCTATTTCCCCTCCTCATGATAATCCAAATGAGGGATCTGATTTGGCTTCGAAACACACATTGCAACATACTGGGGAGGTGAGTGATGATTTGGAGTCTCGAAGGGATCAACAGGTTGAATTAGCTTATCATAAGCTCCGAAATGGTGAAATCTTCGTGACGACTTATCTTGATATCAAATTCGAAGTGTTTATATTTTGGTTCGACCTAGAGACAAAACATACTCCCTTATTTCCTATGGCCAATGATGTTTTTGTTTTCCAGTTTGATTTCACATTATTCTCTTACTGATGATGTTTTTCTACAACTTTCACATTTGATCATGATTTCCCATTGATCCAGAGCTGGTTTAATCTATTTACAACTTGTTTTTGTACTGTAAATTTTGATTTTAATAAATTCTCTTAATTAATTAATTGGGAGTCCAATTCATGTCTCTGCTTTCTTAAAAAAATAGTCATATACTACAATAAAAATATATGTCTACATACCAATCGGTGTACTGGTCATGGTGTTAGTAAATGCAAGGCCCCATCAATAAACATTGCATAATCTAGATTTAAGTTAATAAATAACATTATGGATTTTTTTAGGCATAGATATTTTAAGAATTAGGTCATATCATATACATAACAATTTGAATATTACATTTAGACAACATCGACAGAGTATCATTTTTTATCTAAAAATAAAAAATCATAAAAGAAAAGAAACATGATTATGTACATGATTTAATCATCATGAATTTTCTATGATCCCATCCATGACACCATTCCCAGTTATGTCTTGTGACAATCAGTTCAAAAACATGGTATGAGTATAATAATCGATGTAAAGTACACACCAAGAAGGAAAAATATTTTATTTTTAAAACAACAAGTAAACCATGTATAAATTTTCATAAGCAATAAATTTCACCATTTCGAAGTAGTAAATACTCTTCACTGAATAAAATATAACTGCATAACCTATTGAAACCAAAAGATTACCAAAAAACACATAGAAAGCACACATAATAAGTAATGTTCATAGACATACTTAAACGAAATAACTATACGATCGAATTGCCCACATATCACTAAATGGAATATCTATATGGCCGACATCCATACCCAATGCATTGGAGGATATAACAGAAACACGTGTATTTATTTATCATGGAACAACTCATCATTTGGTTTAATAGTTAACCCCCGTCAAAAGTCCAAGTATCATTACATAATCATAACACATAAAATATTTCATATATCATCATTTCTGTAATGACATTTAAATTTCAATCATAAGATATTATTTCTAGATATTTAAACCCTCAATATATTTTAAAACCCATTTTTAATACCATAACACCCAATAATATTTTAAGGGGTTTCATTTTCATTTTAAAAACATTATTCCATACAGAGGAAGACAAATAACAATCACAGCGGTGGAGAGGTCATTGTAACCACATACATTAAAAATCATTTCTTTTTTCATGTAGTAAAATGATTCATAGAAAATTATTCCCTTTGAATGCTAATAAAATTCAAAGGGGTTTGTAATACATCGTATAAAACAATGAGTTATATATAATCAATACAAGCTTCAATGAAAGGTGATTGAGATAGAGTCATTTACCTCGTGTTTGACTTGACTCATTTATTATTCAATTTCTTATATAATACACTTAGGTTAATTTATGATTTATTCATAACTTTTTTCTTGTTTATTATACATTTCTATTACAATTATTAATTTTCTAGGTCAATTAGTTTATTATTTGAGTTTGTATCAAACATTATGTGGAGGTTCGGAACTTGAGTAAAAAAATGAACTTGTTCTAATTACCAATTGTCAATGTGATAAAAATTAAATTATCTAGAGATTGATATTCATGATTTAGATACCATATATATCATATATATATATATATATATATATTTATAATATTCCATAACATTTGGATATAAAAAATAAAATGCAACGTTCATGGAGACGGTAAGTCATACGTATGAATGAACGATACTTTCAATTAATTATTATATTTAAAGGAATGATTTCTAAATTATTCATAGGTAAATTATAATTTCATTACACTATATATGTTATGTATATCACATAAGTTCATTAATTTCATTCTTTATATGTTCTGTGTATACTATGATTGATTCATATCACATTGAGGGGGCAGTAGTTTGTAATTCCTAAAATGAAATTATCATTTATATACATCAGGAAAAGCATAAAGGCATGTTCTAAAATAAAATTAATTACGAATATAGATATAAATAATTTAATTATTGTCATTTATAAATACAGTTCCATCATAATGGCCAACATTATAGGAGGTAGTAAAAGATTGAACAATCATCATTTTATAAGACAGTAGTTCTTTGTCCACAGAAACAGTTTGTTCTCTACCCATTAGATGGAGGTTTGAGTAAGTGTAGATAGATCCCTAAAATTAAAAAAAAACTAGTTTATATAAAATTCATTTTTAGTTATTTAATTCATTAATATTAATATATTAGGTAGTGGATAAGGAAAATAAAATATAGAAAATTGGAAGAGACATTACCTTTATATCGGGTAACACCCTTTGGTTTGAACCAAAATGTTTTCTTCAATTGACTTCTACCTAGGGGAATCCTTTTACAAGGAAGATATACATTTGGGATATTTTGTTGTAGGATTTTGGAAAATCCAACGGAGCTAGAGTGGTGTGAGTAAGCATTATAGGTGATGGCCTCTTAAAAGGGGGAGGATACGCTCTTTAAGAATGTTTAAAAGTATTGTTTTATTATAAAATTATTTTCAGTTTAAAAAGGTTATTAACTCATTATATTAGAAGTCATGATGTATATTATTCTAAATCCTCTAAAAAAGGTTTTAGACGTTTTTTAATTTCAATTATTACCTTATCATTTATGTTTTACCTTTAGTTGACTAATTTGACTCTTACCACATCATCTTGTGTATTCAATTAATATGGTTAATGTAGTTACTATAAAATTCCAATAGAACCACTAGCGGTTCATAAATTTAATTTCCATCCTTATATAATTTATTTGGATTAATCTTAGATTTTGAGTATTATTATATCATTTATTAAAATAATTTTTTATGAACTCATTTATGTCAATTAAAATACTATTAATATCATGTCATTAAAAAAAATCCAAAACAACTTGATCAATTCGAAAAATATTAATTATTTAAAATATAATAATAAATAATAATCCATAAAATTTTTTTATGGTATAAAAAGATTCAAAATAAATTTTTATTATTTTTTATAATCTCATTTACTTAAAACAATCATTAATGAGGTAATCATTACTTCATCATTGTGTCATAAATAAATTTATTTATTTGATGTCTAAAAAAAATAACTAAAATACCATGATTTTGGAAATAATTTCAGATTCATAATAACTCTTTATATTGAAAGTGAACAATTATATAACCCCGCCATAAATGTTTTTTAGCCAAATAATACATGCTTATGATATTTTGTATTTTTACTTTAAATAAAATGTTACAAATGTAATTATCATAACCAAGTGGACGCCAAAAGAAAACATTTATACTCATGGATTTTATTGGTCATCCATGAATCATACAATAAGGTCATGTCAAGGGTTATGGTAATTTTATATTATTATAAAATTATTTTTACCGTTAATTACCCTATTTATCTTTAACCGTAGTAAATAACAATCTAAAGATACAATTCACGAAAAATTATATTCCATTTATTGAACAAGATTTTCATACTGATTAAAAACATATATGTTGTATTTATTAAATTAAATTCACATAAGCAGTATAATTTCATTGAAAGGAATTTTTTGGTTTTTTAACTACTGTGCATTGTTTTTCACTATTAAAAAAATTAAACGTCTTCATAAAAAAATCAAAAAATCTCATAAAGGTAATTTTGATATTCTGAATTAAAAAATGATTTTTATTTTAACTACCTGACCCTAGTTACCTAGAGCTAGTGCATTATTTTAATACATTGGCATGATTACAAGGAATCAAGTCTTGAAGGACTGATCAGTATAGCAGTCTTGGAATGTAGATTACATACATTACCATTACAATTCAATTTCTAACATACAACACAACATATACAGTTCCTTGACAATTCCATTATTCCTTATATCATAACCCTACATATCAATCATAATAAACTTCTTGGAATCCATGAAAAAAAACATAAGATAGGGGTGAGCTCAGATGCTCAGTAAGGGTAAATAATTTAGTGGTAGCTATAAAATTTTAAGAGAAGATGTGAAATAAAAACCAAAATCTTTTTAAACATAATAATGAACATTATATGAAAAAATAAATCAAACATCAAAATATAAACATGCACATGGATATTATACTAGTCGAATAATCACATGTAAAAACTTATATCATAATGAGGGAATTCCTAACACTTGACATTATAACCACGTAGACAAGGCCTTGTTCCAAGACTACAAATAATTTTTTTTCAAGGCCTAGAGACAAGATAGTAGTTAACTCATTAGACATACCGATGCATCGTGGAGCTATAGAAGTCTCCACCCATCAATTACTAAGTCCACTGCATTTCGTATATGAAAAAGATGAAACATAAGATATACATTCGTCATAAAATTAGCATATGAAATGTCAATACATTAACCATAGACCATGAATGGTATAAAAACAGAACATTCACAGGAAAACATAACATAACTCATTCAATACAATATGAAATATTGTATTATAATAAATCAACCTCAATCACGAATAATAACCAGTAAATGATGTTGACATAGTTGAAAATGATTAGTAAAACTTTTTGAGTGAAATATCTCATTTTGTGAAATCATTTTAAAGTCACACATTTATAAAAGAAGGAATTTAAGAGATATTTTTGAATCACAGTCTCCCATAACACTTCGAAACTTTTGAAAATAATTTCTTTTTCAAAACATTCATGTCCTTATAACTAAATTTTTAATATCATTTTGAAAACATGGTCATTAATTAAAAGGATTTAGAATGATAAATCATTAAAACATATAAAATGATGTCCTAGTTAAATATACACTCCAATAAATCCTTAAAATATTATTTTTGAAAACGTTATTATGAAATATGGGTATCGATGATAAATATTCCCGAGTAAATACTTACACATAAAGAATCTCGGATAATAACTAGATTGATGAAATAACCCTTTCCTTTCAATTTCCATTGGTCGAGGGTACATTTAACATCCTATATAATTAAAATAGTATGTTATTAAATTATAATAAAACCATATTAATATTTATTATATCATACAAGATTCATTTATGACATTATACAAGCCATTTAATAATGATTTCCATTTATATTAACATTGTGTGTAATAATCGCTTTCTTTATTTTACGTGTTTTAACTTGTTATTCTTGATCATATCAATAAGATAATTATTTAAATACTAAATAAATATAAAAAATGATATATATATATCATATATATATAATATAAATAAGTATAATATATAGATATATTAAATGTACAACATTGATTATGGAGACGGTAGGCCGTACATACGCATTAAAGGTGTTTCCTTTTTCACATTGTTTTGAACGGAAGTAGGTGAATGAGATATATGTAGGTAAATATGTATATATATCTCTGGTAGAATTATTATGTCATATATTAAATATTTATTAATAATATATATTTCTATAATCAATATTGGATGGTGAACGAGGAAATGAATCTCATCGCGTCGTGGAGACGGTAATCCGTACTTATGCACGATTGACAATAACATTATATTGATGGTGAACTCGTATGTAATTGGATGTTATATCATATATAATTAATCATTAAAATGTTATATTTATTATTTACATCAGTTATAATTATTATTATACCCAACCAAATATTAATCTGTTTGAATAAAAAAATGCACCACGACATGGAGACGGTAAGTCGTACATATACGTGTATGGTGACATTTTCATTTATAGGTTGGATATTATAATTAATTTGGTTCTACTATATTTATAATGACATAAAAATTTGTATGAGGCAATTTAGTTATTATTTTGATATGTAAAACAACTAACAATGTGGAAGTGGAAGAAGAAAAGAACTTGAAAGAGGGTGGTGAAATTATTACCTCTTTTTTGGGTGTTTTTTTTGAGTTGATCAAAAGGGATCCATAGGATGGATTTATTATCTAAGTAAGGACTATAATTTTATTTGAAAAATGTTGGGAATGTATTTGGTCAGGGGTTTTCCATGAAAAATGGATTTGGAGTTGTGAAATTAATAGAAGAAGATGTGCCCTTTTATAAGTGAGATAAGGGGAACCTTAAGAAAATATTGAAATATTATTTTATAATCAAATTAATTTAGATATATAATGGCTCAAAAAGAATTTATTTAGATTATAAGGTTGGGATGGTTCGAAATTCTCTCAACCAATTTTTTTAGAAAAGATTAGGATTTCATATTATCCATATCATTTAAATTTATCTCTAAGATAAAAAGTTTAACTTTTACAATGTCCTATTGTATTACAAAATAATTGTTAATAAACATACAATAAAACAGAAAGAAATATTCAAGGGGTTCATTAATGATGTATATATTATTATATAGGTCTTTTGGCTGAACCATTGAATTTAAGAACTGTAATATCAAATAATAATATAGTATTCGTTTTAAAAACTCATTTTTGTCAATTTTGACACTATTTGGTATTTGGATTTTGTTAAAGTTAAAAAAAAAATTATTACTTCGAAAAAATACATTATATTAAAAATGAAATGCTATATTCAGATATAATTTTTTTTTATGGAATCAAAATATTCAATTTATATGAATTTTAATATTCACAATACCATTTATTTAATTCCTTCACTAATAAGGTAATTATTGAATAGTAATTGTGTCATAAATAAGTATAATTTTATAATATATAAAAATCATAAATATAATTTCATTATGTAGGAAATCCTTTTATATATCTAATTAGTATTTATAGTAAACTATAACTTATATAACACCATGTAAAAACTGTTTTACTATAAGATATATGTTTTTTTCATTTTTTTCATTACATTAAATTAATTAATATAAAGTGTCATTATCAATCTCAAGTGGCGACATGGGGTCCAAAAATCGATCCAATGTTTCCCATTGTCAGAAATTTTTCAACCAATAGGAATCAGATACTTGATAGCGTAATTTAATTTTATTATAATATTATTTTTTACACTAATTTACCGGATTTACCAATTAACCATGGTAAATAAAATATTTACTAAAGTAAATATTTATAATGTCTAAAAATTAAATTTACCTATTTACACAATTTGGACCTCTTGATTCCAAATATGGAATCAATTTTTCCAAATTAAAAATTAATATTGGAAAAAATTTGTATTCACTCGGAAATTTCAAGGAATTTTTTTTTCTTATTTCTTTTGAATTTTATGAGTCTGCAGTTTCGGACGAAACCTGATTCTGAGGCCCGGTTTACCCAAAATAATTTTCTGAAGGTTTGTTTGGGTACGTTTAGTAAATGAACTTGCGTGTTTCTCTATATTTTGAACGGTTGCTTGGAATTTAAATCTGAGGGCACCGCTGAACTCGCAGTGCCGATTTTCGCATAAAAAGGCTTTCACCTCGACGTCGATTGATCGAGTTTGAGAGTTGGTTTTTGAGTTTCACGTGGATTAATAAAATAAAATAAGTGTCAACTTATTTTATTTTAGTTGAACCCACGACATGTGGTAATGTTAGTTAAAAGCTCTATATTGGGGATGGTGGATGGATTGCCACACCCTAACATCTAATGGGAGGATGTTTGGGGTAAGGACCACCAGAGCATCCTAACCTTTCATGAGAGGTTATGACATGGGGTCCACACGGGACTTAAACCCCAATTTAATGGGAGGGGAGGAAACCTCTCAACTCTCCCTCATTAATGAGGGAGAGCCTCTTGGTCACTAACTCCTTTTTTTAATGCAGGACGATAAACCCTCCTCAAAACCCCAAAATTAATTGCAGGAAACTCCTGGACCCTCTTCTTGATAATTAGCTGGGGACCACCCGGGCCTTTAACTCCCTCAAAACTCCCAAATTTAATTATGCCAATCTTGTGCAATTAATTTGGAGGAGAATCTCCACTTTTATATTTTTAATACTTGTGCCAACGTGAAATTAATTAAGTGGGGCCCACTTAATTAATTCATTCCATATGACATAATAGATTAAAATCTATTATTTTGGCACATTGTTATCTTTTTAGTGGAGAGCATGGGAGAATATAATTCATCAACGAAGAATGTGAATATGCTGGTGAAGACCAATTCTTCCTCGTTTTCTTCCTCGGAACCCAGTTTCGACGTGGGATCTCTTCGATGACCCTTCATCCTTCCTCTGCGTCGTCAATGTACCGACACACGAACTCAAAAGTGGAAGCGTATGGAGAACGACGTCAACATCATCTTCCCAGAGACAAATGAACACCCATACATTAAAAAGGTAGGGGTGTGTTTTATGATGTTTAAAACATAATCATCTCTCGTTAAATCAACTTCTTGAGCCACTTTCTATAGTTCTAACATGGAGGGTTCAGGCCGAAAAAACACGGCCTGACCCCTCCTCAACATTTATGTTTTCGGTACCTTGGATCGATGACCACGTAACAATGGAATGGCTATGTGGTGATGGTGACAAATAGAGGTCGCGCTTCCCTCGACATCTGTGAACCGCGCCGCCGACCGAGTGGTGCCTGACAAGCCTATCTGCACGCTGCCCGAAGCGCACCTTGGCCAAAACTGCGGCCAGCCCGGCCACCGACACCCTTCTCGCGCAACCCACGTGCTTCCGACGCCCCCCGCTGCCCCCTCGGCACCTACCCTGCTCCCAGGCCGCCTGCTCGGCACCACCCGGTGCCATGGCTGCCACCCTGGCACCCTCACGGTGCCTTCCCGTTGCCCAGGCTGGCTGCATGGCATGCCCCTTGCCTTTCGGTCATACCCACGGCCTAACCCACACCTCGCGCGGCCTGCCTTTGGAATCTTGGGACGAGCCGCCTGAGCCGAACCTCTCACGGTGCCGGCCAAGCCTACAACTGGCCTTCGGGCCGACTCGCCCACGTGGCGACTTCAGCCTGAATTTTCCCTGCAGTCCACTGGGTCGGGCCTAGGAAACTGGGCTGAACTGAGTAGACTGAACTGCCCAACGGGCCGGGTTGACCCAGAATGGTTTGGGCCGATTTGGTCCGACCGGATCGGACCAGACCCGGGCCCACTAATGACCCATTGCTTACTTTGGCCATATCATTGGCCCCGGACGTCCATTTCATGAACCGTCAGTAGTGCTTGTAATCTCTTTGAGAAAAGGTCCCTTCAAAAAATTCCACATTGGAGTTCAGGGTATTGTTGAGATAGAGCCGGGTGGGTTCGTACATGAAACCAACTAGCCCCTAAGAGAAAAAGGCTAATAACTCACAGACCGGACGTCCTATTGACACACCATCTATTGCGTTGAGACACCTATGACATGGAGTACCTTTGAGATACTTTTTCATGGGACGTCGTGACACTTGGAGTATCGACTTGTTTCTTGTGGAGCGAACCCAGCAGGAGACGATCAAGTAGACTACGGAGACCTAGTAGTTGGGTGAGACCAGATGACTGATTGTCTGATTCATTTCTAAGTGAATTGACTAGCCTAAAGGGGAGCGCTACTGTCTGAGGCAGTAGAGCAATAGCGGAGGAGCGATACTGTGTGAGGCGGCAGACCCGCAATACTTGACAGGAGGAGTACCTCAGTAGGCTATTAGAGGGAGAACTAGTGTGTGAGGTGGCATACCCATGGCATAGAGCGCTATTGTGTGAGGCGGTAGACTCGCGGTACTCAAAAGGAGGAGTACGTCAGCAGTCTAAGGTTAGTGAGTAACACCTCATAGTCACACTAGTACTACTGTGCTCAACAAAGTAAGAGTTATCCAACAGTTGTGGTTTCGTTAATGAAAAATCCTTGTTTGAGCTGAGTCAGTGACCATTGCATTTATTTTTTCTCAAGATTGAGATGGGTTACATGATAACATAGGTACATGTATTGGCATATACCTAATTATTGGTTATCCATTGTATTATATGCTTTGTGTTTCATCCTGGTAAGATTTTGTTAGGCCTTGAGGGTCTCAGGGTGCCTACTGAGTATCGTTATACTCACCCCTGCACAGGCTATGCTCGTACAACGTTGTGTTGGATACAGATGACGGACAGTGTTGACGGAGGCCAAGAGCGAGCTAGGACTGGATGGTACCTGAAGGTGGACTACTCAGATAGATGTTACACGGAGTGGACCATTAGACGGGGAGTGATGTGGTGGACATCTGTACCTACCCTTTTGGTAGGAATCTCAAACGACGATCCTAGAGCTGATAATATATTTTAGCTATTGTCCATTTCATTCAGTTGTACTATATTTCAGTTTTACATTCATGTTGGGATTATATTCTAGCCCCCTTTACATTCAGTACACTTGTTATAAAATTTTTACATAGTGTTTGCTTCTTCGTGTACATTGGTTGTGTGAGTTAACGTTTTTTTAAAGGCAATGCCTTCCAAGTTTTAGGGGATTAAACCTTTGGTGATAGTCGCCAGCCTCTAGCCTATGGAAGGCGGGATTGGGGTAGTCATGATGCGGGCCCTGGGGGACAGGTCGTGAAAAATTGGTATCAGAGGAAGTCAGATCTATCGCAGATCTTCGGACTCTGATATTTTATTTTATGTGAAAAAATAGTGTTAAGGGTACTAAGTGTGGTTTTCAGTTCTGGGAGTCCGATGTTGTTTTGGGCGGTCGACGTATCCATACACCAGGACCCGGACTTCAGATATCTAAATTAGTCAAATAAATCACTGAATATATGTTTCTTTTACAGAAGTTTTCATTAAGTAATCTCAAACCAGGTCAACTCACTAGGTATAGTCTTTTGACCATGTCGAATATGTTTTCATTCAGGATGCCTCTCCACGGACAACCCGCTAGATCCCCGAGAGTTGTGCGTACTGATAGCCCGCTAAGCGACGAGGCCTTAGTACATGGCCCTCTTACTGTTGAGTCTCCAGGAGAGGATCCAGCGGTACTACTCCTCGTTGGGCCATCGACGCCACCATCCCCAGTAGCAGACGATGCACACCGCTTGAGCGCATTGAAAGATTTCTAGCGCCAGAGGCCACCCAGGTTCTGTGGAGAGATGGACCCACAGGCAGTTGAGGACTTTCTGCAGACTCTGGTGAGAGTCTTGAGGATAGTAGGGACACCAGTATACTTCTTGGTGATCCATGCTTCCAATCTCGCTCAAGCAGCTGTAGGGAGATGGTGGAGCCTGATGCTTCAGGTCCATGATGAGGCGACGCTGCTCTAGGAAGACATAGAGAGCCTATTCTGGGTGGATTTTGTACCAGCCACTCTTCAATCAGTGCAGATACATGGGAAACTACATCTACAGCAGGGTAGCATGACAGTGGTGTAGTACTCAGCAAGGTTCACTGACCTATCACGCTACTCCACAGATATTATATGAGACCCTTTCTTCAAGGCCCGAACCTTTATTTTGGGACTTAGGGGATAGATCAGTTCTTCAGTTAACTCTCAAAACTTTCCAATGTAGACGAGGGTGTTGAAGAGGTCACACTGAGTGAAGAGTTTCCTTGCTGAGCAGTCTCCAATAGTGATACCCACCACTAGCCGACATGCATCAGAGTCTTCTGCAGCTGGCAGTAGATAGATGATACAGAGGTTCAAGAGGACCAGACCTACAGGTGGTCAACCACACAACTCAGGATCAGCATTGCGGGGCACCCATAGTGGAGACAGAGCCAGACATATCAATCAGTGTTACTCATGTGGCGGCCTAGGTCACATGGATCGTGACTGTCCGACCCTCTGCACTGGTGATCAGCAGTCAGTTGAGTGAACTCCCAGGAAGAGGCAAAGGTTCGATCAAGGCGGTCCGTAGAGCGGAGGAAGAAGTGACAGAGGAGCTGTCAATGTAGCTGGTAGAGGATGGAGTTATGAGGTGTTTCCACCACCCCCACCAGGAGGTCCACCTCGACCACAAGGAGCGGATGGATAGGGCAGAGCATAGCTTCAGGCAGCTGAGGCCTACGATCATGGCGCTCCGGAGATGATTCGATGAACGATCTGTGCCTACTCCACCTTATATGCAGTTCTTATTGATCCAATTACCAGTCACTCTTTCATTTCCACATGACTCATTCGGAGCTCGAAGATTCTGAAGGAGCCGTTAGTTCAATCCTTACGGCTAGAGACTCCAATGGGAGCTGATTCGATGATCACTCACCGGTTCCAGCATTGCGAGCTTACTCTAGGAGGTGAGAGATTCAGCTGGGATCTCCTAGTAACGGTGTCGAGGCCTCACGACATAATCCTGTGTATAGACTGGTTATCTACAGTCGATGCTCAAATTGATAGTATTAGGCACAAAGTGTTGTGTGTCCGCACGGATGGGACCATGTTTTCCTTCACTGGTGAGAAGTAAACCATTGTAGCGTAGGATGGACGTAGTAGGAGGTGGATGCAGCCGATCACTCACCATTTGGCTTTCCATACCCTTGAAACAGTTGATGTGGAGATTCTGACTTATCCTGTAGTGGTGGACCCGTACTCAGATGTTTTCCCTAACAATGTTGCAGGACTACCTCCTCACAGAGAGGAGGACTTCTACATTGACCTGTACCCCAGGGTGACACCGATATCTACTCCAGCATATCAGATGGCTCCCTCTAAGCTTCATGAGCTGTGGGTACAGCTAGAGGGCCTGCTAGAGAAGGGATTTATCCAACCCAGTGTTTCACCCAGGGCATCTCTGATTTTGTTGGCCAAGAAGACGGATGGGAGCTTGCATCTATGTGTCTACTACCGTCTCCTGAATCAGGTGATCGTGAAGAACAAGTACCCACTCTCGAGGATTGAAAACCTCTTTTATCAGCTCAAGGGAGCATGATGGTTCTTGAAGATAGACCTTAGATCAGGCTATCCCCAGCTCAGTGTTCGAGATGAGGATGTACAGAGGACGACCTACCGGTGTCGGTATGGCCACTACAAGTTCTTGGTTATGCCCCTCGGCATAGCCAATGCTCCAATAGTGTTATGAGTCTTGTTAACAGGATCTTAAAGCAATACCTCAATCTCTTTGTCATAGTATTCATGGACGACATACTGATTTACTCGAATACTAAGGAGGAGCATGCCTACCATTTGCGAGTGGCACTGGAAACACTTCGAGAGAACCAACATTATGGTAAACTCTCGAAGTGCTAGTACTGGATTCGAGAGGGTCACCTAGTAGGACAAGTCATCTAGGAGGATGGAGTTGCAGTGGATCCATCGAAGATTGAGGCAGTAATTTTTTAGGAGCCACCCAAGAGTGTGATGGAGGTGTGAAGTTTATTAGGCTTGGCTGGGTACTACCGAAGATTCGTTCCAGACTTCTCCAAAGTTATTGTGCCACTATCAGCCTTGATGAAGAAGGGTAAACTCTTCGTATGGTTGGAGAGGTGCTAGATGACATTTCAGGAGATGAGGCAGAGGCTGACTAGTGCCCCCATCTTGAGGGTTCCTGAGGAAGGCATAGGGTACGTAGACTAATGTGATGCATCAGGGACCAGACATGAGTGTGTCCTGATGAAGGAGTGAGATGTGATCACGTATGGTTCTTAGCAGTTGAGACAGCATGAGCAAAACTACGCTACCCTTGACCTGGAGTTAGCAGCAGTGGTCTGTTCCTTGAAGAAGTGGAGGCACTATCTTATGAGAGAATGTTTTACCGTGTACTGTGGTCACAAGAGTCTCAGGTATATCATCTCTCAAGAGGACCTGATCCTCAGACAGTGATGATGGCTTGATTTCCTCTAGGACTATGATTTCAAAATAGACTATACTCCTGGGAAGGGAAACATAGTAGAGGATGCACTTAGCAGGAGATCAGGAATTCAGCTGTTAGGTGAGGCGACAGAGCAGCTGGCCGCGTTGCAGATTTCCATTGTGGATAGGGATGGAGAAGCCTATCAAAAATCTCTTATAGTCCTGTCCCCACTTCTTTAGTGAGTCAGGGATGCGTAGCTTGGGGATACTAACTGCGAGATGCGACGTGCTTAGATATCCACAGGGCATGCACCTGGTGGATTTTCTGATTATGGGGAGCATGTTATCCTACTCAGAGGTCGTACCATGGAACCAGTTTAATTTCAGGAGGAGGAGTTGAAATAATTTAACCATTCCCCTATGGCGGTACATCTAGGAGTGGCGAAGATGTATCGGGATCTTTGACGACAGCATTGGTGGACATGTATGAGGAATGTGGTAGCCGAGTTTGTCTCACGGTGCCTCACCTGTCAAAAAGTGAAGGCAGAGCACTAGGTACCAACTCGCATGGTTCATCCCTTAGAGGTCCCGGAGTGGAAGTCGGATATGATATCCATGGATTTCATGATAGGGAATCCACATACATCCATGGGTCACGACTCGATATGGGTGATCGTTGACCAACTCACCAAGTCGGCCCACTTCCTACCGATTAGAGAGCAGGGATCAGTTGAGAGCATGGGACACCTCTATGTGCAGGAGATAGTGAATTTTCATGTAGTACCTTCTTCTATTGTCTCCGACCATGATTCATGCTTTACTTACCTGCTATGGAAGGGGTTGTAGGAAGCTTTCAGGATACAGCTTCTCTTGAGCACCGTTTTCCATCCTTAGACTGATGGTTAGACTGAGAGGACCATCAAGACCCTCGAGGACAAGCTCTGTGCATGTGTCCTTAATTTGGTCGCAGTTGGGAGGATCACATACCCTTGGTAGAGTTTGCGTACAACAACAGCTACCACTCCACCATCGGGATGACCCCTTACGAGGCATTGTACGACCGACCTTGAAGATCACCACTATTCTAGACAGACCCAGGTGATTCAACACTAGTGGGACCATAGATGGTAAAAACTACCACGTAAAAGGTGCATATCATCCCAGTGTGGATGAAGACTACACAGAGTAGTCAGAAGTCCTATGCTGATAGGAGACAGAGACTGCAGGAGTTTGAGGATTGTGACCACATATTCTTATGGGTCTCATATCGACAAGGTCTGTGGAGATTTCGTTAAGGGAGCAAGTTATCTTTGCATTTTATCAGGACGTTCTAGGTCCTTAGTAGAGTAGGCGAGGTGGCTTACCGACTGGCCCTTCCACCTCAGTTGCATTAGGTGCACGACGTCTTCCACGTATCTCACCTGAGGAGATACGTGTACAACCCATCCTGCATCATCTTCAACGGGGAGCTGGACATCATTGATAGGGAAACATTCATGGAGGTCCCAGTGGTGATTGAGGATTGACAGGAGCAAGTCCTGCATGGATGGTCGATTCCTCTGGTGCATGTTCGTTGACAGCATGGGAACCTCCAGGAGATCACATCGGAGGGGGAGGCTTAGATGCATGCTCAGTACCCGTTTTTGTTTCCCTAGTGCGAGTTGTAGATTTACGGGGATGTAAAGCCCGGAGGTGGGGGTAATGTAAAGAATATGAAATTTCATGGAAATTTATTTTTGTAATGTTTTGGAATTTTGTGAGTCCGCAGTTTCTAACGACACCTAATTTCAAGGCCCGGTGTTCCCGGAATCATTTTATGAAGTTTTGTTCAGGTACGTTCAGTAAACGTACGTGCGGGGTTTTATATATTTTTAATGGGTACTTGGAATTGAAATCCAAGGTCACTGGTGAACTCACAGCACTGGTTATCACATAAAAATACATTCACCTCGATGGTGGTTGATCGGGTATGGTAGTTGGTTTTTGGGTTTGATGTGGATTAATAAAATACAATAATTAAAAACTTATTTTATTTTAGTTGAACCCAGGACATGTGGTAGTGTTAGTTAAAATCTCCACATGGGGACTGGTGGTGGGACCGCCACACCCTAACCTCCAATGGGAGGATGTTTTGGGTAGGGACCACCCGAGCAGCATAACCTCCTCCGTTAGTTATGATGTGGGGTCCACATGGGGCTTAACCCCCCATTTTATTGGAGGGGATGTAACATCTCAACTCCCCCTCATTAATGAGGGAGAGCCTCTTGGTCACTAACTCCTCTCTTATTGTAGGAGGATAAAACCTCCTAAAACCCCATAAATTAGTGGAAGGAATATCCTTGAACCTCTTCTTGTTAATTAGGTGGGGACCACCCGGGCCTCTAACCCCCTCAAAACTCCCCAATTTATTTATTCCAATATTGTTAAATTAATTTGATGGAGCCTCTACACTTTTGAATTTCAAATATTTGTGCCAAAGTGAACTTAATTAAGTGGGGCACACTTATTTAATTCATTCCATCTGACATAATAGATTAAAATATTTTATTTTGGAAGGTTGTTCTCTTTTTAGTGGAGATCTTGGGAGAATGGAATTCTCCAACGGAGAATGTGAAGATGTCGGAGACAAAAAAAATTATTGGCTTCTTCTTCGGAACCCCCTTCCGACATGGGATCTCTTCAATGAACCTTCATCCTTCCTATTCATCGTCAATGGAATGAAGCATGAAATCAAAAGTGGAACCGTACAACGAAGGATATCAACATCATATTCCCCCGCGATAAATGAACTTTCGTCGATTAAAAAGGCAGGGTGGTGTTTTAGGTTGTTTAACGCTTAATCATCTCTTGTTAAATCAACTTCTTGAGCCGCTTGATATCATTCTACCATGGAGGGTTCTGGCCGAACAAAAATGGCCCAACCCCTCTGAAACTTTAATGGTTTCGGAACATTGGATCGACGATGACATAACAGCGGCATGTCAATGTGGTGATGACAATAAAGATGAAGAATAGAGGCCACGCTTCCCGCAACCTCCATGAACTGTGCTGCCGTCCACGCGGTTCCCAGCCGGCCAACCCGCGACCTGCCTGGCGCCCGCCCCGGCTGAAACCGCAACCTGCCCGGCTGCCGAAACCCTACCCGCCCACCTAGTGCGATGCCGGCGTGCCCCGCGCCTCCCCGGCGCACTCCCGGTGCCTGCTCAGCTCCCAAGACGCCTGACTGGCACCCTCGCGGTGCCTGGGCTGCCTGCCCAGTGCCCCATGGTGCCCAGGCCGCCTGCCCGGTGCCCCCCTGTTGCATTCCCAGTGTCCAGGCCGCCTGCCCGATGCCCAGGCTGCCTGCTCGGTTCCCCCCGTTGCTCAACCCGCTGGCCCAGCGCCCTCCCGGTGCCTGGTCGAGGCCCAGGCCGCCTACCCAGCGCACCCTGCTCCCTTCTCGGACCACCCGCGGCCTGACCACGCCCCGCGCGGCCCACAGTTGGCCTCTTGGGGTGCGCCTACAGAGCTGGTTCCCTCGTGGTGCTGGCCGACCCTGCCATTGGCCTTCGGGCTTAGTCACCCACGTGGCGACTTCGGACCGAATTGTCCACACAGTCCGCTAAGTCAGGCCTAGAAAACTAGGCCAAACTGAGATTACTGAACTGCCCAACGGGGCTTGTAGACCCAGACTGGGTTGGGCCGAGTCGGTCTGACCGGGTCGGACCGGACTCGGGCCCATTAATGGCCCATTGCTTACATTGACCATATCTTTGTCACAGGACGTCCTTTTGATGAACTGTCAGTGGCGTTGGTAATCTATTTGAGAAATGGTCCCTTCAAAAATACCCCATGGGTGTTCGGGGTATATCTGAGATACATTCAGGTTGGTAAGTACACGAAACCAACCGGGCCCGCCTGATAATAAAGCTAATAACTCGTAGACTGGGCATCTGATTGATGCATCATCTATTGTGTTGTGACCCCTATGAAGTGGCAGACCTTTGAGATACTTCTTCATAGGACGTCGTGAACCTTGGAGTATCAGCTTGTAGCTTGTGGAGAGGTCCCTCCCGGAGATGAACGAGAAAACTACAGATACCTAGTAGCTGGCTGAGACCTGATGACTTCTTGTCCGATTCGTTTTGGAGTTACTTGACTAGCACAATGGGGAGGGCTACTGTGTGAGGTGGCAGACCCATGGAGGAGGAGCGATACTGTGTGAGGATGAAGACCCGTGGTACTCGACTGGAGGAGTAACTCTGTAGGCTATTATGGGGAGCGCTACAATGTGATGCGGGAGAACCATTGCGGGGGAGCGCTACTGTGTGAGGCGGCAGTCCCCGGGTATTCGACAGGAGGAGTACCTCATATGTATATGGTTAGTGAGTAGCACCTCGGAGTCGTGACAGAACTACTGTGCTCAACAAAGGAGGAGTTCTCCAGCAGCCGTGGTTTCGTTAATGAAAAATCCTGGTTTGAGCTGAGTCAATGACCTTTGCGTTTATTTTTCTCATGATTGACATGGGTTACATGATAACATAGGTATATTTATGGAAATATACCAATGTATTGGTTATCCGTTGAATTTTATGCTTTGTGGTTCATCCTTATTTGATTTTTTGAGACATTGAGGGTCTCGGGGTCCCTACTGAGTATCGTTTTACTCACCCCGGCATGGGCTATCCCCGCACTATGTTGTGTTGGATGCAGACGACAGGCACTGTTGACGGAGGCTGAGAGAGAGCCAAGACTGGACGGTACCCAGAGGTGGACTACTGGGCAAGATGGTACGCGGAGAATACCGTTAGACGTGGAGTGCTAAGGTGGACATTTGTACCTACCCTTCATGTAGGAATCTCAGACGACGATCCTAGAGCATCTTCTACATTTTAGCTGTTGCCCATTTCTTTTAGATGTACTTGATTTCAATTTTACTTTCTTGTTAGTCTTGTATTCTGGCCTCGTTTACTTTCAGTACACTTGTTATAGAGTTTTTACTTAGTGTTTTCTTCCGCTTGTACTCTGGTTGTGTGAGTTTATGTTTTTTAAAAGGCAATACCTTCCCAGTTTTAGGGGATTATGCCTATGGTGCTAGTCGACAGCCCCTGGCCTATAGAAGGCTGGCTTGGGGTAGTCAAGATGCGGGCCTTGGGGGACGTGTCGTTACAAAATTAATTAAAAATTAATTTCCATTGGTAAAACAGAAAGCGTGCTTTAAAGAAATAATAACAATCAAAAGACTGACACTTGTTTATGTCCAATTTAAAATGTGAAATTACATAAAATGAGAAAAATTATATTAAATTATAAAAATATATTCTATTGATACTTTAAAAAAATCCCATGTACAATTTAACACTATAAATTATTTCGAATAAAAAATTTGTTTTTAATTAAAATTTTGTATTTTTTCACTATTCATCAAAATATTAATGTTATCAGAAAAGTAACAAAAATTTATCCAAACTAGATTTTTATGTCACTATTATAAATAATAAATTAATTTCACTAAATTTACGATATTAAATTGTAAAATATTGGATTTGAAATGGGTTCTCCATTAAAAGGCAGAGAAATTGCATTTTTTGAAAAATACATCTTTTATCTTAAAATTTTAATTTTTCTTATATTAACTCTAAGAAAAAAAAATATATGAATGTTAAAATTATATAGGATATATAAAATTTAAAATATGGTTAGTACTATTCACAACCTCTTTTTTGAACGGCTACTTTGGAATGTCGTGGTGCGCTCGAACTCGGTGTTGTGTGTAGCACAATTTATTGAATTTTTTGAAGAGATAACGTACTATGAAATCATGGGGTGTCACATTCTACACTCCATAAAAAATTTCATCCTCAAAATTTAGAATTATTATTCCAAAATAAATGTTTAATAATTTAAAAATACATTTGTTGAAAACCCACATCAGAAATTGTGTTAATAAAATCAAGTCTTAAAAATAGGGAAAGGGAAATGAAAATATCACCACCAAATTATGATCCCAATTTGGGGAACATATGTAGAAATTAGAGAAACATAATTGTAGGAAAAACATAATTATTTGTAGGGTGTTATTTAGGTCATTAATCAAAAACAAGTGTAAAATTGAGGGCATAAAAGCCATCGATTTATGATGTTTTAAAATATCATCGGTTCAACAAAACATAAGGTGTTATGATAACAAATTTTTTTATTTAATATATCTTCCCAAATGTTTAATAAATAATTTATTCATAGAATAAGAGTGAAAAATATACTTTACAAGTAGAGTTCGATCCTTTAAATAATTTCTACCACAAACTCATCTTCCACTCTAAAAAGATATTAGAACATAAAAATATTCTATTTATACTAATTGATTAGGGTTCAAATAAATGAATTTATAATTCATCTATCAGACCTTTTAAAGAAACTATATTGTACAATCTAGGACATCACGTGGGATAATTGTACGTGATGCACCCTTGTCTCCCTTCGGTCATGGGTTCATGTCTCGCGGCCTTGCCGGACATGACGGGTTGTCACCCGACCTCCGGGTTGTCATTTATATGACAATCCAAAAACAATCTCAGGAAATGATTTAACCTTAACAATAGTATTCCATATCAAAATTAATTGATTCCAACATTTATAATTATCCAAAATACGTCTGTCCAAAATCACAATCAAAAAATTATAAGGATGGTAAATGCAATGAAGATCCTTTTTTTCAGATAACAACATGTGAATACATTCATCATGTAATCTTTTAAAACACGGTAACACCTTGAATTACAATTAATACTTATTGATTACATTCATGCTCCCTTATTCCATATAGAATATGGGATATAATCATTATATCACAAAATGTTGTAAACTTAAATATTGATTGAATATAAAAGTCATTAATCAGTTTCAAGGTAGTCAAGAATATCCAATATAGTTTATATAAATCAATCATATATTATTCCAAAATTACTAACTAATAATTAGAACCATTTTATAGTTTATCATTACTTCATTCGTATATTTTACAAAAACTATAACCCACTTATGAGTTAGTCTTCTCAGTTCCACACAATCTAATTTCATTAATGAAATAGTATTGCAGTACAATCCTTGTATACTCTATCATTATTATAACATATACATCAATAATAAAATAATCAAATTACATGATACTTTAATAACAACATAAGAAATATAATCATTCCTCTTCATATTTGGTATTATCATAACATGATTGTTATCCAATAGCATCATTTGGTGTATACTCTGATGAATTGGACATTGATTATCCTAGTGTCCCATCTCATTATAGATGAAGCATTGTACATATGAACCCTTCTTCTTACCGTTTCAATCACGCATTTGGTCTCCTTTTTCTCAAAAAATATAACAAACTCACAATAATTTCAAGAATTTACCATGGTGATTCTTTCTATAGTTAAAAAATTTGGAAAAATCCTTCTTTACCCTCTTCCATTAATCCATCTTTCTCTCTTCCATCCTTTACTTCTCTTATTTCCCTTCAAAGCCATATGACAGAAGAATTTTTTTTTCATATCTTATAGACACATGATACTATTTATTCATATGATGAGAATACTCGAGAGACTATTTCCTTATTAAATGTTGTCTTAATACCATAAATGATATGATCCTTCTAAATCCTTAGACCATGTGCATTGCTACAATTCTCATTCCTTCTGCTAGGCTCTATTTCTAAACAATGGTATACACTAGGTTAGATTATGAATCGCAATGCATAATTACAAACTTGTAAAATACCTAATATAAATTGAATAAATTATGCATATAGTCTATAATAATAAATCGTTTTATTTGTCGAATATTGGATTTAAAAAGGGTTCTCTCTTAAAAGGATGAAAACTGAGGTTTTTCAAAAATACCACTTTTATCATAAAAATTGAATTTTTCTTTTATTATTTCTATGAAACACAAAATATGAGTTTTAAAATTATATAGGATATATAAAATTTGAAATATAGTTTATTCTATTCATAACCTCTTTTTTGAACTTCTAGTTTGGCATGTCGTGTTGCGCTCGAACTCGGTGTTACGTGTAACACTTTTTATTCAATTTCTTTAAAGAGATAACATACTCTGAAATCATGGGGTGTTACATTTAAATTAACTAATTAAAAACATGGATGTTTTATTAAATAATTTAAAATTAATTCTCATTGTTAGAATAATAAATTATATTTTTAAAAAGTAAAAATCGTCGAAGGATTGACATGTGTTTATGTCCAATTTATGAGTAAAATTAATTCCAATGACCAACATTAGTTCAAATTGTAATAATATAATACAATTACATATAAATACCAATTAAATTAACCATATAATTTTATAAATAAATTATATTAAAAGGAATTTTTGAATTAAAATTTGGTATTTTCACTATTCATTAAAATATGATTTTTATTAGAAAAAATGTACCCAATGTAAATTTTGATGTCCATATTGTAATGTAGAAGTTTATTTTATCAAATATAACATATAAAAGAGACAAAAACTAGATTTAAAAGGGTTATTTAAAAAAACGTTGTAAATTGACCTTTTAGAGAATATTAAAGTATTTCATGCTTATAATTGGATTCATTATCGTTTTAAGCCTCTAAATATTATTGGATAAATATAATGAAATTTAAGAAACATTTATAACAATATTGTAGTTAGTTCTTTTAATTCAATCTAATACAATGAATAGGTGTTAACTACTATTTAATATAATAATGTTACTATTTTATTTTTTGATATAACTGAACATTCTGTGAAGCATAATATTTCAGAGAAACTCATTGTTGCGTGTTGAGTATGCTATCAGAAATAGTATCCCATTTTAAGTAAAATTAATATCTAATTCTAAAATATTAATAAATATAAAAAAATCATATTCTCTATTCACCTAGGATGTTACATCCTTCCCCCCTTTTAAGAATTACATCCCTACAATTTTATTCATTTTTACAAATAATGGTTGTATTATTCCCTTGTTGAATTTTCACATTACCATGTCGCATATTCAACCATATGGGTTTTACCCCAAACCATTACTTAAGTAATTAACTTATAACAAAAAAATTTCTCAATTATTTAATGAATCTGGATAGGTTATTCATCATAAGAAATATTTCCTTCCAATTGAACTGCCTCTAGTCTAAAAACATAATATGGATCCGGCATATTAATTATCAACATTGAATCATGAAAAACATTATGTACCAGGGACAAACTGGGTGGTAAAGCCACATTGTAGGCAACTGATTCAACTTTTTTAATGCATTTCATAGGGTCCAATTAACCTCAGATTTAGCTTTCCCTTCATAAAAAAATGTATCACACTTTCTATGGAGAAACATTGTTAAAATAATAATCCCTTAAATTAAAATAAATATCCTTCCTTTGGTTATCTACATATCTTTTCTTCCTGGTTTGTGTTGTCCGCATGTGTTTTTGTATAAACTGAATATCTACTTCCATATCTTCTACCTATTTTGGTCCCATCAGTTTCCTTTCACCTACTTTATCCTAAAAAGTATGAGTTCAACATCGTTTCCTATATAATTCCTAAAATAGAATCATCTCTATACTGGAATGAAAACTATTATTATAAGAAAACTAAACCAAAGAATTATGTTGCTCCCAACTTCCCTGGAAATTCCTTGAACAAACACGTAGAATATCTTCCATGAAATGAATTTTTCATTCTGACAGTCCATCTAATTTTGTATTGAAATATATATATAAATTTTATTCAGTACACAATGACATCTGGAGGACTTTCCAAAATATATAAGTAATCTTAGGATCACGATCAGATACAAAAGATAAGGGAACTCAATGTATCCGGAAAATCTATTTAACATATAATCGAGAAAGTTTTTCTACTAAGAGATTATATCGAATAAGATGAAAATGAGAAGATTTATTCAATTGATCAATAATATCCCAGATTTCTTTATCACCTCAATAAGTCTTTAAAAATCTAATTAGGAAATTCATGGGAACATTTTTCCATTTCCACTCCATCATTAGAAAAAGATAAATAATTTCATTCTTTAACTACCTCTATGCTTTAACCTGTCGACATGTAAAAAACATGACAGTAAATTCAGCAATATATCTTGTTATTCCACCGCACGTGTAATACTCTCAAATATCTCTATACATCTTTGTACTACCGAGATGAACTGAAAATGGAGAACTATGAGCGTCACATAACAAATCTTTCTTCATCAATGAATTAAATGGAAGACATAATATGTTCCCAAGTCTCAAAATACAATCACTATCAATTTAATGTTATAGAAACATACCCTTCAATACCAAATCAACATTTTTCTGTAACTCATTGTCTTCCTTTTGCACTCGATTAATTCTGTCTTAGATAGATGATTTCGATAACACCAGAAACAATATAGTAGAATTTTCTACACCAACAGCTTCTATACCAATGTTAATCGAATCATTATTCAAAGGAACTTGTACCAAAATTTACATTGATAATGTAGCATTAACTTTCTGATTCAAGGAATTAGCCACTTTATTTTCATTTACTGCATAGTAAAGAATCGCGCAATCATAATCATCGATTAATTCCAGCCATATCCTATGTCTCATGTTCAATTATTTCTGATTGAGTATATAATTCAATATTTTTTTTAACAGAAAATATTTCACACTTTAAAAAAAAATATGCTCCAAATTTTTAATGAAAATAACAATAGCAGAATATTCCAAATCATTTGTAGTGTCATTTACATCATGAGTTTTTAAATGGCGTGATAAATATGAAATTACCTGATGATTTTTAATTATTACACAACCATTTCCATTCAATAATTCATCATTATAGACAACAAACTAACATATTCTGGAAAGGTAATGCTAAAACAGCAGCATTGACCAATATTCTTTTATATTCCAGAGAACAATCATCACATTATTTTGTCCAGAAAAATTTAACACATTTTATAGTTAACATAGTACATGGGATAGATAACTGTGAAAATTTTTCATCAAGCCTTCTGTAATATCCTTAAAAACTAAGAAAACAAAGAATCTTAGTTATATTTGTAGTAATTATCCAATATTCAACAACTTTTGTTTTATAAGGATAAATAATTATGCCATTTTTTGAAACAATGTGACCAAGGAATGAAATTTTTTGTAACCAAAAATCAAACATTCTAAATAACCCATACAATATCATTAATTTTATTGTTTTTAAGACATCCCTTAAATGGAATTCATGCTTCTATTGACTTTTAGAGGAAACCAAAATATCATCAATAAAACCCACCACAATCTTATCCAAGAACTCACAAAAAATTCTATTTATTAGATCCATGAATATAGCCGGTGCATTGGATAACCCAGAAGGCATAACTAATAATTCATAATTTCTATATATAGTATGAAATGTGGTCTATGAACATTTTCTTCCAATGAATTCAACTGATGGTACCCCCACATCTAGTCAATCTTAGAAAAATATTGAGCTCCCTGTAGCATATCAAACTAATCATCAATATGAGGCAAATGATACTTGTTCTTAATAGTTATATTACTCAAGGTTTTATAATAAATAAAAATTATCATTGAATTTTTTTTATTATTAACAAAACATAATAGAGACCCCCATGGGGATGTGTTAGGTCGAATGAAAACTTTATCTAACAACTTTTGATATTATTTCATTAACTCTAAAAGTTAAATTTGATTCATTAAATAAGGGTGTTGTGAAATTGTCTTATCATCATGAACCATGTCAACAAAAAATTCATAATCTCTATCAGGTATTATATCAGAAATCTCATTACGAAAAATATCAAGATACTCATTTAATAGTAGAAAATCATCAATTTGAACCATTCCATTGATTTCAGTAACAAGTTAATGGAAACATTAATTTCCATCTATCACTAGATTCTCAGCTTCATGATATGTAATCAGAGATAAGGGTTCATTCGTCTATAGAATCTGTAATTTTTTATGAAAGGAAACCTCATTATATCTTCATTAAATCATGGAATGGTAAATAGAAAGCCAATCCATTCCCAAAATAACATCATACTCTACTAGGGGAAAAATATTGTGGTTTGTAGGTAAATTATTTCTTTAAAAATGATTAGAAGATTCTTATAATTTCATTTTTCCGGGTCATTTCCCACATGTGATTTTACCACATGTTCAGGATTCATATCATGATATGGAATTCCCAAATAAAATGAAATTTTAATAGAAATTAATTAATATGTTTACCCAAGTTAAAAACAAATTTTTATATTAAAAAAACAATGTACCTGATACTACTTCATTTGATGGACCCATATCAACAATAGCAGTAGAAACATATTTTTCCCTACCCTTCAAATTTTGATCTATATGGTTTCCACCCTTGTTAATCTACTTTATACACACAATAGAATTATTTGAAAACTCTTTGTTACTAAAAAATATTATTGCTGGCTATTCATTGCTTGTCTCATCATCTTTCTTACAGATATGAGCAATATTACTAATCATACGACCCTGAAATATTTTCCAAGACTATGTTAATTAATATCCAACATGCTTATTACCCCACTTCTAACCAAATGAAAATTTAATTTTCATAACTCTAGGATTCTTTAAAGAATAATTTCCTTTTTCTTTCCAAATACAAAAATTATTTTTCTTTCACTATTGGAACACTTAATCATAAAAAAAATTGTTTCTAATTAACGTCACATCAAACAAGTTTCTCTTAGAATTTGAAATAAAGAGAGGCTAATGCTCACTGATATTACGGCTTTAGTCCTGAGTAAAATTTATTTATCTAACTATCAAAATCTATGATGAAATTTAGAGCATACCTTGCGAGTCATTTTCACTTTTCTTCGTAAGAAACCACTGAGTCATCTTATTTCCTCAATTAAAATAATAGGTTTTATGTCCTATGTTGAAACACCTTAGAAAGATATTTCTCAAGAAATATACAATTTAATTTATCCCAACAAAGAGAATCAACATCTTAACTATCCCTTGTATTTTTAACCATAAACCACAATTGATCAGCTTCTCCTTTGAAACGATAAATAGGAAGACTAACCTTTTGATTGTCTATACAACCCATGACCTAAAAACATTTTGTAGTGATTTGATCCACCCAAAAAATTGATTAGTTTTAGATGAGTTATGTTAATAATTCAAATTTAGGATGTTTTTTCAGGTTTAGATCATTATAGAATTAGGTCATAACATATAAAAAACAATTTTTATATTACATGTCGACACATCTATTACGTATCCATTTTTTTCATTAAATAAAAACTCATAAAAGAAATGAATCATATTTAGTTCTTTGATTTAAAAATAAGGACACTTCCTTGATCACAACCTTGACCCTATTCTACTTTATGTCATGTGAATGACATTTCAAAAACATGGTATGAGCCTACAAAGATCAATAAGGGATACACAACGAAAGAAAACAGTTATTTTTTTAAAACACCAAGTAAAAATGAATACTTTATTATAATGAATAATTTTTACCTTTTGGAAGTAATAAATATTATTCTAGAAATAAATATTCATTTATTACACATTTTTAACTAAAATATTCCCATAAAACTAATATAATTAACACATAAATTGTAAACGTAACTTGAGACATAATCATACATAAATAGAATAACCATACGATTGACTTCAAAACATGTCACTAAATAAAAAATCCATATGACCGACTTCCATACCCAATGCAATGGATTTATAATGTGACCACCCATCAATTGTTTATCATAGAACCAACCTTCATTTGGATTATCATGTAACCACTCGTCAAATGTACAAGTACCTTTACATAATCATAACACATAAATTATTTAGAATAGAAATATTTTATTAATAACATTTAATTTGTAATCATACGATATAATTTGAAGATATTAAAATACTAAATCCATTTCAAAAACGATTTTCAATAGCAAAATACATGAAAATAGAATAAGGGGTTTCTTATTAATTTTAAAATCCTTAAGTCTTATAGAGGTATCCAAATAATGATTACGGTGACAAATATTTAATTGTCAATGCATTCATTAAGAAAAACATTTCTTTTCATGTTTATTAAATTTATTTTTAGAAACAAATTAGATTCCATATAAATGGAAATAAAAATAAATGGGGTTTATTATACACCATATAAAATAAGATAGATTATATTAATAAAACATTCCTCAATGAAAGGATATTAATACAATGTCCCTTACCTCGTGTCTGGCTTGATTTTTGTAATTTTTAATTTACTAAATAATACTACTATTTTATTTTAGACATGATTAATTTTATTTATTCCAGTTTATTATTCCTTTTTATGAAATTTATTACCTTGAAATAAAAAATAGTCAATTATTTTAGTTCATATTAGATATTTTGTTGATGTTTGGAAGATGACTAATAAATGATGTTTTTTAAAATTACAAATTGTCCATATGGTCAAAATTACAATATCTCTAGAATGATGTTCATGAATTAGATATCATATATATCATATATATCCAGTATATATGAATTTATAATAGTCTATAACATTTGTAAATAAGAAATGAAATGCATTGTTCTTGGATACAGTATGTCGTACATACGCATGAACAAAAATTAAAATTCTTTTTCATATTTAAAGGAATGATAACTAAATGATACATATGTATTTTATAATTATATTATAATATATATGTTATATTTGTTATATAAGTTCCTTAATTCAATCCCTTATACATTCCATCTATATAATTAATGATTCATATCACATTGAGGGGGGGGGGGGTAGTCCTCACATCCTAAAATGAAATCATCGTATATTTACAAGGGAAAAAATAATTTTATTATAAAAAATAATTAAATTACCATATAGATAAAATAAATTTCATATATATCATATATTTTGGTTTCTGTCAAAATGGACATCAAAAGAGGTGGTAGGAGATGGTTGAACAATAATAGTTTCATGATACAATAGTTCACCCTCCATAGAATCAGTATATTATATACCCATTAGATGGAGTTGTGTGTAAATATAGTTAAAATCCTTCCCATAAAAAATATTATATTGATTATATTGGTGTTGTCATGTAATCAAATAATTCGTATATAATATGAAGTGGAGAAGGAAAATTAAAAAAAGGACTTAATATGAGACATCACCTTTAAATCAAGTAACTCCATTTCGATTGAACCAAAAGGTTTTCTTGAATTGACTTATACCTAGGGGAAGGAATCTACGAGTATGGGAGGTATGTCGGATGCATATTTCGGTAGAGTTATGATGATCCAATGGGTATTGGGAGGTGTAAGTAAGGGTTAGAGGTGATGGCCTTTTATAAGGAGGGTGGGCTCTTTAGGAATGATTGAAGGTATTATTTTATTCTAAAAGTATTTTAGGTTTCAAAATGTCTATAACTCATTAAAATATAAGCTATGTTCACTGTTAGTATAAATACCCTCAACCAATAGCTTTTAGAGATGTTTCAGTTTCAAATTTTATAATATCAACTCTCTTTTACCCTCAGTTACCTAATTTGACTCTTACCGTGTCTTCTTGTGTATTCACTCTATATGGTTAATATATTTACCATAAACTGAAAATAGAACAATAAGCAGTTCATTAATGAAATTTTCAACCTTATATATTTTATTTGGTTGAATCCCATTTTTTATAAATTATTATACAATTTATAATTTATTTTTTATTTTAAAATCTCATCAAGTTCAATCTAAATATTATTCATATAACAACTTTTAAAAAAAAATCCAAAACTACATGATCAATTCGAACAAAATTCATTAATTTAATGAAAAAAATTCATAATCATCAATAAAATTTATGGATGGGATAAAAAGTTACAAAAAATTATTATAATAAGTATAATATCGTTTCTTTAAACAATTCATTAATGAGGTAACCATTGCATAATCATTTTTTGATAAATAAAATTATATATTTGGTGTATGAAAATTGTAAATTAAATGCCATGATGTAGTAAATATTTTTATTATTCTATTTACTGTTTATAATAAAATATATCAATTATATAACCCCTCCATAATTAGTTTTTCAAAACAATACGTGTTTATGATATTTTTATTTTTACTTTATATAAAATGTTATTAATATATTTACCTTACCTCATGTCTGACTTGATTCTTTTATTTTTAATTTCCTAAATAATAATATTATGTTATTTTATACTTGATTAAAATACTTTTTTTATATAATTTATTACCTTTCTATAACAATAAGATAATTATTTTAGTTCATTTTAGACATTTTCTTGATGATCGAAACAACACAAAAAAATGATATTTTTATAATTACAAATTGTCCAAGTGGTCAAAATTAAATTATCCCTAGAATAATGTTCATGATTTTATATATCATATATATCATATATATATATATCTGGTTTATATTTATTTAGAATAGTCCATAGCATTTGGATATAATAAATGAAATCTATTGTTCTTGGAGACGTTATGTTTTACAAACACATGTACAGTACTTTCAATTCTTTTTCATAATTAACGGAATGATAACTAAATTATACATAGATATTTTTTAATTCCAGTATAATATCTACATTGTATATGTTATATATGTTCATTAATTCAATACCTTATACATTCTATTTATAACATGAATGAGTCATTTCACATTTAGGGGGTCGTAGTCTGTAATTCCACAAATGAAATTATTAAATATATACACCAAGAAAAGAATAATGTAATGTTCTAAAAGATAATTATATTACCATATAAATAAAATAAATTTCATATATATCGTATATAAATTCATTTCTATCAAAATGGACACCATAATATGTGGTACGAGATGATTGAACAATCATCCTTTTGTGAGGTAGTAGTTTGTTGTCTACAGAAACAATATGTTCTATACCTATTTGATGGAGGTTTGGGTATGTATAGTTCGAGTCCTTCTAATAAAAACAACCTACTATATTAAGTACAATGGTGTTGTTATGTACTCAAAGAAATAGTATAGAATACGTAGGGGAGATGGAAAATTTATAAAAAAGGACTTGAGAGGAGACATTACCTTTAAATCGGGTAACTCCCTTGAGATATAATCTAAATGTTTTCTTGAATTTCTTTCTACCTAGGAGAAGTATTCTAGGAGGATAGAGGGTATGTCAGGATCTTATTTGGGAAGATATATGATGATCCAATTGGTATAGAGAGGTGTGATTAAGGGTTAGATGTGATGGCCTTTTATTAGGTGTAGGAGGGGCTCTTTAGGAAAGATTGAAGGTATTGTTTTATTATAATATAAATTTTGGTTTCAAAAGGTTCATAACTCATTTAATTAGAAACTAAGATGACTATTATTCTAAATAATCTCAACCAGTAGGTTTTAGACATGTTTTGGCATCAAATTTTACATCATCATTTATCTTTTACTGTTAGATACCTAATTTTACTCTTACCTTGTCTTTTTTTTGTACTCACTATATTTGGTTAATTTAGTTAACATAAACTAAAAATAGAACAATAAGTAGTTCATAATTAATATTTTAAAACTTATATATGTTAGTTGGATGAATCACATTTTTTAATTATTATATCATTTAATAATTTAATTTTTATTTTAAAATCTCATTATGGTCAATTTAAATACTATTCATGTAAAAACATTTTAAAATCCTAAAAAACTAGATAAATTTGAAAAAACATCAATAATTTAAATAAAATAATTCTTATTCATCAATAAAATTCTTGGATGGCATATCATGTTTAAAAAAATATTATAATAAGTATAATCACATTTATTTAAAACATCCATTAATGAGGTAATCATTACATCATCATTTTTTAATAAATAAAATTATTTATTTTATGTATAAAAATTAAAAATTAAATACTAAGATGAATAAAATATTATAGTCTTTCTATTTACTATTTATATTCAATGATATCTATTATATAAACCAACCCAAAAATTGTTTTAGCAAAACAATACATGTTTATGATATTTTTATTTTTACATAAAATCAGACGTTATTAATGTAATTATCATACCAAAGTGGCATCAAAAGGCCAAAGGTTCTGCCCATGGATTTTATTGGGTAGTAACGACTCATAAAATAAGGTCAGGACAAGTGATAAGGTAATTTTACATTATTATAATATTAATTTTACCTCGAAATACCCTATTTACCTTTAATTGCGGTTAATAAAACTCAAAAGATACAATTGACCATAAATTAGTTTCATCTTATTGAACCAAATTTAATATAATTATGAAAACCATGTACGTAGTATTTTTGAAATTAAATTCACTGAAACGGTAAAATTCCATTTATGTAAATAAATTTTTTAACTACTGTGTAGTGTTTTTCAGTGTTCATAAAAAATTGAACGTTTTCAAAAAAATACCAAAAATCCACCAAAAGATAATTTTTATATTTTAAATTAAAAATTTATGTGTAATTTACCAAATTCAAAACAAAGATGTTTCATTAATTAATTTGAAATTAATTCATGTTGATAAAACCTGAAATCATGTTTTCAAGAAGCAAAAATCATTAAAAGATTGACATATGTTTATGTCTATTTAAAAGTGAAATTACTTCCACTAACCAACATTGGATTAAATGGTAAAAGTATAATCCAAATAAACATTAAAACAAATTAAATTAACAATCTATCTATGTAAGTAAATTAGAAGAAATTGTAGTTTTGAATTAAAATGTAGTATTTTTAACAATTCATTGAAATAAGATTTTTATCAAAAAATACCAAAATATTTCCCAATGTAAATTTTGATGTCAAGATTATAAGTATGAATTTTATTTTGTAAAATTGAACATATAAAATTGAACAAATTGATCTAAAAAGGTTTCTCCATCAAAAGGATGGAAAATGACCTTTTAAATAATATTTCATTATTTCATGCTTAAAATTGGATTCAACTACATTTAAAGCCTATAAAAGTTATTGGTTAAATTTAAAGTCATTTAAGAAACATGTATAATAATATTATAGTTAGTTATTTTCATTCCTTATTATAAAATTTCTAGCCATTAACTAAAAATTAAAATTATAATATTACTATATTGTTTTTCAATATCACTCAACATTGTGTGCAATGTATGATTTTGGAGAAATCTGTTGTTCTGTGTTGACAATGCTATCGAACATAGAATCCCCCTTTACGTAAAATTTATATTTAATTCAAAAATATTAATAATTATGAATATTTAATATTCTTTATTCATCTAGGATGTACAGTATAACTCAGTAGTCCACCATGAATGATATCTAACGCAATCATATCAATGAATATATAATAATTTCATGTGTAGTTATAAAGAAAAATGGGTCAAATGAAGTAAATAAAATAAAACAAAATCAAGAAGATGTTTCTTTTAGATAATTGAAAATTTATACATCTTTATGCCTAATCTAGAACACATATAATCATTTTAAATTAAATATATATCAACCTAGGATCCACTAAATAAAAAAAAGGAATAAATCATAAAAAATAATTAAATAAATTGATTTCTTATGTTTAAATAACGGAACTATTTTGATCATCAAACCATGTATCATGGTGCATCATGGCCCAAATATACAATAAATAAAATATAAATCCATTTCTAATTATATAAATAAATATCAAGGAACACCATGTCCAATAATAATGAACTCAATGCTGAATAACATCTAATAATTGATTCGGGACCAAATGTAATGTAATTTAATATGTCATGCATTCTAGTTTCAATGATAATTAGGAACATCATTTCTAATAATCAGAAACTCTAGAACCTATAATATCCATTATATGAAATGGAACACCACATCTAGAGCTCTGTATCACCATTCCCATAGGCATCACATTTAAAACCACTGATCCTCAAACCACAATTGAACACTCACAAATGATCAATATCAATATGATATTAAGCATATATGGGATGAATTAATTTTTCCCTACATAGCATGAACATATATGCTATACCTCCAAATTGTAGACCAAACTCATTATCCTAAGAGACATATAAATCCATGTTCATGATTCCCATGATATATGATATGTTATTCTTATCCAACATTAATATCCCTTAGAACACCCTTTCATAATATGAATCCTTAAATGTGCCTTTATTTATCGAACGATATACTATATAATGGTGCCCCATATGAAATTAATGATTTATCCACACAAGATCTTGTAAAACTAGTCTGGAACAACAATAGTCCTTACCATTGAATCTGGTATTAAATCCCATAATTTTAGGTACATCCTTAGAATCCATTGAAATAATCATGCCTCTAAATAAAAAACATGAGAACCTTCCACTCATCACTCTGATAACAAGAAAATACTGATGATCACTTCCAAGAATGAATCCATAATTTATTGAACAACGATTATCAGATTAATGGCATGATTAGATCAAATATCTCTATCTTAATAGGGTCTGAATCAAATCCTTGCAACTCTTGGTCTTGCACAATGACCTAAAGATAATATCTCATAATAGGTCTATTATTTCAATCAACCATGACATTATGTATCTCATATTAAAATCATTCCCTCCAAAACATCTTATACTACATAACATGTAATGCACATGTAAACACACTCTAATTAGTTATATTAGAATATAGGTAAAAGGATCATCGACCTAAAATTGATAGACTGGTCAACAATTAAAAATGAAATCACCACCCATACATTAGGCTATAAGGCCTTGATCATCTATGAGAATCATCTAATGAGTGATCTTATTATAGGGTTAAAAAATAAATTTAAAAAGGATATTGAATTAACCATCCCAAGGTAACTATATACAATAATAACCACATGGGGACCATCATACCGGAAAACCACATATCTCCCATGGGAGATTTTTTTAATAACTAAAATTCTAACCCTAATCAATGGTAAATCCAACAATACTCACTACACAATGAAACTCAACTCCAAGGTCTAAAATTTTTACATTCCCATTAATGAAATCATAACATGGAAATTCATTAATTTTAACACCATTAATTGATTTTAAACTATATTAACGCATAAAATGTCAACAAGATCTATAAATTTAAATAAAAATCAATGATACATAAAAAAGGCCACTCAAACTGTGGGTGAAAATTCAAATTCTCAATGAGATAACCTATATAATGGACATATGAAAACCCACTTTGTGATGGTATTTCATTATCAGAACCACCCTGTAATTTTATTTAAATATTTATATACATTTATAATTATTGAAAAAAATTAAAATTATCATAATAATTTCATATAAATTTATAATGAAAACCATACTCAAAATATTATTTACCTTATACCATAAAGCATTATAGTAATTATATAGAAATTTTTAAAAAAATTTTTGTTTAACTAATTTTTATTACTACTATTTTCTAGGAATGAATATTTGAATCTCATGAAATAAATATAATCACCACATATGTTTTAAATAACATTTTAATTTACAGAAAGCACTAAAAAAAATGTATGATAAAAATGGTATTGTATAATTTAAAAGAAATCAGTTATGTAATATGTCACAATGAAAAAATATATATAACACCATATAAGAGGATGGGGAAACATTTAATAACTATCCCATTTATCATAAATATACCCATAGTTGGTTGACTACTAAGGAATATTATAATAATGGTTACTAATAAGTCTACAATCATACTAATTCGGGATTAGTTATATGTGTATCCTAATACAATTTTTGAATTTAATAGTTTATAAATTAATTTTGGAATGTGTTTTTGTGGAAAAAATAAAAGTAATATTTTTAAAAGTTTATTATATTGTTTAACACATTATTATGTGTTGCTAAAACTCAACTAGACGGTACAGGTCAAGCTTATATGTACTCAAAATCATTTGAATGTATTTATATGTAATGGAAGAAATCTATCCTCATGTTATATTTATAAACTCATTTTACTGACTTCAATAATTGATCACATCAAATCATTAAATTTTAATTTTATTACCTTAAATTTTGATAAAAGAATTAGTATTCGTAGTTTAATAACCATTCAATCCAATATTGATCTAGTAATGAATTTTAATTTTGATAAATATAATAACATCATAATGTTATGATGTAAATAGCATTTACAATGTGTGGCATCTCAACCTGGGTGACGTGGAATGGGGCCTTGAGCCGGTTAATCACACTCCCTCAAGCATGCATCCTCGTATGAAATAGGGGTCAGACTAAAAGTGAGGTTCTAGTAAGTTATTCGTAGGGATACTATACACTATTTCATTATAGTAAAGTAATAATAGACGAAAACAACAGTAAAAAATAATAAACAACTGTTAAACCATATAAGTCACTGTAATAATACATGTGTTAAAAGATAATAAAAATAGGAAATACGATATTCAACCAATAGGGAAAGCATGATGTAACAATGAACGTTCCATGTGTCTTCAATTAAACTAGATGAAAAGAAAAAATTACTCCAAAGTGGGTCCTAAACCATTTTTGGTTCCCTCACCCATCCTCTATTTCCAAAATGCATCCTATCCCAGGGCCTTTCCATCATTTGGTCCTACATCAATAATGCCTACTCAGATTCCAATCACATGGACTAAGAATGATGTGAGTACATATCAGTATGTCCCCACCAATAGTGTCCAAAACATTTATATTAAAAAGATTGTGTGTGCAATTATATTAAGAAAAAAGTACAATTCATAATTAAATTGTTATCACAGTTTAATTTATACTCTGTTTAAACATATTAAACTCGAGATTGATTCATGTCTCTCATTCATTTCTTAATTTATTATTTTGATTCATTTGGTGATGAAGTCCATGTAAAACATCCCAAATCTTATTCGGTGATTGTAACCATGCCTAACACCCCCAATCTCATCTGTTTTAGATCTCCACATCTACCACCCCAAATCTCATCTGGTGTAAATCTCCATGCCTACCAACTCAAAAAAAGAGCATCGATAACTATTAGTGTAGAACTCCATGTCTAAGCCCAGAATTCTCCATTGGTCTAGAACACAATGTCTTGAATGCACATTTGAAATCTTTTACATCATATATTAATTCATAAATAATTATTCACATCAATACCGTACTAATTAAATTATTTGTTTAATATATCAAAATTCATTAGTTAAAACATGTTTGCGTAATTGTATTACCCATTAATTAATTCCTCAAATAATAAATTAATCATCATTAATCACATTCCATAATTAATTCTCCACAATTAGTTATCCAAATAAAATCCCAACTTATCAAAATTAATTCCACAATATAATATCTTAACGGAACAATAAGGAAGATAAATAATCCACCATTAAATATCTTGCATAGCCAATCCTTATCTAAAAATTAATCCCCCTAATTGATTATCTCAAACCCTAACAAAATAAATATATCAAATAAAATATATCATCCCATATCAAAATTTCCCCAAATCAAAAATATATTTGTACATCCACTTAGAAACATTGTTCAATCATCTATTCAATAACTAAGGAATCTAAAAGTCAATTTTACATTATTAATTACTCCCACTAAGGAAATTAATATTTATGGGATGTAATAAAATCAATAATCTCACATACACAAATCAAATCCATGATAATGGGAGTCATATTTAGACCACCTATGTTGGTTTGATGACAAATTTTGGGCCTATGTAAATCTCCAAAATCTGAGAGGCACAACGTTGTTGATCGAGTTTCAAATTTAAATAACTTTAAAAAAAATTATGAACCATGGCATCATGATTATGAAAATAATGATCTAAATCAACAATAATAGAATAATATCGCAACACATATTTTTAGATTCATGGAAATAGTTAAGATAATCTATGAAAATATCAATGAAATATATATGAAGTAATAGGAGAATCCTCATTATAAAATCCACTTTCCGAGAAGAGAGAAGATCATCAATTCAGGATTTTTAACTCAAATAAAAGTGTTCAAATCTCCATGTAATCCCTTTTTAAAACTTTGTAATTTAATTGAATTCATCAAGACCATTCCTATGGTAAATTAGAGGAGGGTTTGGGGTTTGCTTTCTTTACAAACTATTTTTTGCAGAAAAATGTTGTTTCTTCACTGTTTCACCTAGAATGGGTGCACGATTATGGAAGCCTTATGCAAACCATGTGGACCTCATTGTCCAGGTCCATATGTTTCACACGGTTCACACAATTAACTAGGATTGGGCGCACGGTTTAACAAACTGTGCAAAAACCATGAACAATTCTCTTTCCATATATATTTCATAAAAATTCACCCAAAAAACCTCAATCCACAATTTGAGTGAAAAGGTACTTCAAAAAAACAAAAAGTAAGTGAAATATACATCATTCATGTCTTCAGAATAGTTTGTGATCATACAATATATCCACCTTATAACAACTCATCAATGAGTTTTATTACCAAACTTCACTAACGTTCTATCCCAAAATGAGTGCGCCACTAATCCCTCATTCCTTCTTCTCATTCCCTTGTTTCCTCCTAAACATGCCCATGTTTCCATAACACACGATCTATCGACATGGTCAATCCACACAACACATTTTTACTATGATCCATCACATGTATCATATACTCCTCAAAGGACGCATCTATCTCAAGATTTCCCTCATCAACATTGATCAAATGATAGGTGTTTGTGTGATACCATTGTGTTTGTGACTCATGAAAGACATCATGAATAGTGATGTATTAATGTGGAAGAGCCAATCGGTATGCCACCGTCCCTATTCTACCCACAACTTCAAGTGGACCTAAAACATTGGCCCCAACATGGCCTTCCTCTGTAACCTAAAGTTTCACATCCTAGGATACCCCTAAAATAAAACATGATCAGACTCTGTAATACAATATGGGTAATCATTGCTAATAAGTATAAGACTTTTTACTACTCTTAGATATTGACATACATTTCTAAATCAATTTCACATACTCCGATACCTCCTCTATGAGACTCGGTCCCAACAACTCTGACTAAAAAACCTCTATAATGCATAGAAGTGACTTACTTGTCCTTCTATTAAGTGATACATATGGTTCCATATATATTGTTTCTTGATAAGTATTATTATAGGAGAACTCCACTAATGCCAATTTCTTTTCCAAAGAACCATTGAGTTCAAGAACACCTGCCTGAATCATTTCCTCTAGCACCTATATGGTATGCTCTGACTTTCCATCTCTTTATGTGGGGAAATCCATACTCAACATAACCTATGGCCCAGTGATTTTTTAAAACCACACCAAAAGTGTGATGTAATGCATGAATCATGATCTGAAACTATAGTATATGGAACCCCATGAAGATGAACAATCTATTGAACATAAAGTTCCCCCAATTGTTCCCCTATGAAGGTTTACCTGATGGGTAATAAATGTGATTCCTTTTTCAATATATCCAAAATGACCGAAGAGAATCATTCTACCTATGAGTATTTAGAATACTTACCACAAAATCAATGTTCACTTCGCCCCACTTCAATTCCATAATAGGAAATGGATGAAGTAACCCTTTAGGTGTTCACTCTCTGCTTTTACCTAATTACTGGTAAAACATCATGTCATGAATCTTGCTATCTCCATTTTCTTTCAAACCGACAAAAAAATATTGTTTTTGATTAAAATAAATTTGTGTCTCCATATGATATACAACCCACTTCGATGCATGAAATTATCAAATGAGTTCTTCTTACATACTCATAGGCACAATAACATGGTTTTTATCATAGAGCACCTCATCCTCATCTTAAACAATTATGAAGGTATCACCCAACATTCAATGATTTTAGTCAAGGATAAGAAAATGGTAACATCATATGGTTTGTTCCTGATCAATATCAAGAGTATAGACTACAATGATACTAAAACTAGTTTCATTTTCCCATTAATATCCGGAACCACCATATGTATTTCATCCGGGAAATTTATCATCTTCCACTCCACAATTGACTCCGGTAAAAACTATGACTAAGAATTTTCCACTCAAGGCATTATCCATACTATTCCTCATTATAGTTGAATATGATAGTTCAAAATCAAAGGACTTCTTATACTCTACCCATCTTCGTTTCCAAATAATCAAACCCTATAGTGGAAAGTTATACTTCAAGATTATGTGGTCTATAAAAACTATAAATTTACACCAATGAGATTGTGTCACTAACTATTATGGGAATAAACCACCACTTCTATTTCAATGTCATGCATGAGGTAATTCCATTGATGTGTCCTCAATTTCTGAGATGCATACACAATGAATTGATCCCTCGACATCAATACAGCTCTGAGTCCTATCATGGATGTGTCATAATACACAATGTAATCATCTATCAACTATGGAAGGATTAAAAATTTTGCAGATGTCAAATGATTAATTAATTCATGGAAATCATTCATGGAATATTACATCCATTAAAATATTATCAGATACATTGTTAAACCTAAAATATGCATTGTGAATGTGGAAATGACATAAATGAACCCCTTGTAATATCTATATAATCCCAATAGTTATCATATATCAAAAAACATTATTTTTCTTTTCCCAAGAAACCATTTCATGAGAATTCTATGGTATCTCTTACCAACCTTCTTCTAATATGATATTACCAAAATAAAGTTCACCTGACAAATCCAAAACAGACACTTAGATAGCTTGGCACATAACCGATTCTCTCTCAGTGTACTCATGACAATGTACAGATATTGATCATGACCAGCATGAGTCTTGGAGTACACTATGATTTCATCCATGAACACTACCATAAACTTATCCAGGTATAAATGAAAGATCATGGTCATCATGACCATAATACACTACAGTTCCATTTTTCAACACAAACTGAATTATAATAAACTCGTCAAGGTAATACCTATTTTTAAAAGTAGTCCACGAAATATCAGAAGTCTGTACAATCACATGATGATACCATAACCTCGAATAGATCTTTGAGAACACACAATATCCATTTATCTGGATAAATGGATCATAGATATATATAAGTGGATATAAATTTTCCTAGTCATCTTATTCATCATCTGGTAATCGACACCCAAGCATAAACCCTCATCGCCCTTCTTTCCCATAGAAATTTTTGATCCCCAAGGATATTTACTTATTAGGATAAACCCATCATTCAATAGCTGATCCAACTAATTAATGATCTCTTAAAGATCATTCGATTCCATTCTCTATGGTGGAATTGATACGCACTCAGCCACCGACATGAGCTCAAAATTGAATTCCACAGCACTCTCAAGTGGAAACCTAGAGATGTCTTTAAGAAATACATCATCTAAATATTCTACAACTGGTCGAAGGATGTATTGCCTACTGACCTCATCATCCAAAAGAAGACTACAAATTTGGGTCATGATCACTCCAATTTTCTATGTAATTGGCCCTGGTCAACTTTCCTAGTATCCCACTCTCCATGATGAACATATGGGTCACCCTTAGGTGAAAAAAGGTCACTCTCCTTTGGTAACAATCAATGTTGGATCAGAATTTGACTATACATTCCATTCCCATAATTAGTACGAATCCAATCATCTCATGGACATAGAGATACCAATGAAAATGATACCCTTGAATATCTAGTGAACATCCCTTGCATAGACAGTTATATCTAGACATTGTTCCCAATGGTGTGTCGATATTCATTAAATTGTTCACAGACTCCACCTCCATAGTCAAACCATTAACATAATTTGATGATATAATGGAATGATAGAAACCAATATCAAACAAGGAACTAGGTAATGTAGAAGCAACTAGAATAGTACCTCTCATTGTTGATGGCCGAACATCATTATCCACATGTGTAGGATACACCGTATGTAACTTTTCTCCCCCTCTTGCCTTTGATTTTTTATGGATACCCTAATTAGCACAACTCTACTGATACGAGTTCACTTTCCATGAAGAACCATTTCCACTACCTCTACCACTTATACAAGAAAAACTCCATCTTCCATACGTATATGATATAGAATCCCCGCTTCCCACAATCTGACTTTATAAAAATTCTCCCTCAGCACCAGTATGTCGCTTCAACCTGCATTTCCCTGGTAGGTTCCAAATCGTTCCACAACATCAGCACTCCACCAGTGGTCGAGTACAATGTTTGCGATAGGGTCCCAAACTACCACAATGGTGAAACAAATCATCAATAAGATTTCGTGCTAATGTTTATCCAGATTGTACACCCTTCTTTCCACTTTTTTGACTACGGATCTTATAATGTCACTTCATGCTCTCAGAAGAAATTCTCCCTAGTCTTCTATTGATAGCTACATGTCTAGCACATGAAGCCTTATTTTTGTTCCTCTCAAAATTGAGAGACTCGTTAACCGCTTATGATAACACCATTAGACTAAATATATTCAAATGGGACATAATTTCACATCTAACTATGTCCTATAATCATCTGGAGGAATTAGCCCCATCTACTCCCAACCCTGGAAAAGACACTTTAAATATGTAAAATGTTCAGCATAATCCATTATGGAATTTCTTGTCTATGTCAGATGAAAAAATCAAAAGCCTTATCTAGTCTCAATGCCTCTGGATTGAAGTTATCCAATAAAGTCCACTACAAAAAATGTGACTTTTACCTATAGGGACATATATGTTGGAAGAAAGATTATTTTTTTATGGTAAATTTTTTTACCAATATATATATCCTAATTACTTAAATGTCGGTCAAAAATCATTCAATATTTTTTTGAAATATATAATATAATTTTGTAACAATATTAATAATAATACCAAAGATTACATATATGTTAGTTAATGTTCTTAGAAATATATTATTCAAAAAAAATTCTATTGGTAATAATATTAATATATTTCCTTATCTTTTTATAAATTTCATTTCAATGAAAATTATAAATTTATTTATACTCAAATATGATATTATATATATTAATTTCTTATATTTAATTTATTTATTTAAAATATTAAACTTATTACGATTTACAAGAATGTTCAAACATGGAAAAAATATTTATATTAGTAATGAAATATAATTTAAAAAATGAAAGACTAGCCAACGTATAAAATCCTTCACACCACCCCCACCCAATAGAATTCCTCATGGAAACCCCCCCCCCCAATTTATCACCCATCCCTGCCCCACCAGAAAGCCAACTCCATCCAACAACCACATGTTGCAGCATTCTTAGAAACATTCAGCTCACCAACATCGTCATGTATCAACCATTACATTCTTAATCTCCACCACCACAACATAACTCTAGTATCAGTGATAAACAAATTTAGCTACATCTAATACTAGTGATGTGGACCATATTAGGAATTCACCTTCTTAGTCAAGGAATTTAACAAAATTGGGGAGGTTTATTATAGTATTCCACATTGGTAGCATGAATTTAATCAACCCTAATTTCAGTTTTTTGTGGCGGGAAAATGTATATCATCCCCACAGACATAATCAAGTCCGTTTCTTGCACTTTTAGAAAGATCTTGTACATCCCCAATATCACACTGGTAAGAAGAAAAATATCACCATGATTAAACATACATAGGAACAATAGGGAACATCAAACAAAAAAATGACTTTTTTAAACATTTTTTCCAATATTTTAGAACAAAAAAATTAAAATTATAAGTAAAGACAATGACACTGAAAGCATGGGTTCTAGTGGGATAAATAGATTGGATTCACAACCCTCATTAAATATTATGAATGAATTATTAATATAAGTTACCTTTTCCCATGCATGATGATCCAATAAATAATTTTTTCAGCACCATTTGGAAAAATAGGATTTAGGTAGCATCACTTCACCATTAATAACCTAGAAACCCGAGTCAACTGGGGCCCTATCTACAAAAACTATTGAATTTAAGGTAGTAGAGACAACCCAATAAGATGTAGTGATTACTGAATCATGAAGATAAATGGTTGTTTCTTCCACTTGGTGAATAATTTATTATAATAAAACAAAAAAAACAATTCAAATTCCACCAAACCAAAGATGAACCATATAAATCAAATCCATAAAGTCTCCATTAGAATGTTACCAAAAAAAAGTTTCAAAAAAGAGAGCCTCCAATATAAATCACCCGCATAAAAAAGTCAACCAGTAGAAAGGTATGGTTTATATAAAAAGTCATATCTCAACCATAGCCCTCACAAAATCAAATTGACCACATCAAATAGTAGGTCACACAAATCACTAATTCATCCTTAAAACTCTGAAAAACCAAACCATAATCCCTATGACAACACCTGAAAATATGAAAAGAAGCACTAGGTGATAATTTCTCAAGCCACAGACATACAACACACCATGTATTCCCATTGATAAATTATGAAAAGAATGCATGGTGATGAATGTTGTGTCCTTAAAGGATTGGAGTTTTGGGCTTGCGTGGCTGTTTTCATAGCAATATGCACTTTATAAAAATGAAGGTGAAAGATCTAAGGTGGCTCTTTGGTTGTATTGAAATGCTCGTCCACTATCATGATAGATGGATCCTATTTTCATGGGAGAGGTGGGCCTTCTTACCAGTTGGTAGATTCCTTGTGTGGCAATTGTATATTGAATACAGAATTCTGAGATTCCCCAACTTATTCAATAGATGAAAATGTTACATTAAAATGGGTTTTAATTTGGTCCATCCAAAAACTGGTTATAGTTATGATTCTTCAATGAAACACATGAATTTTATTCAATACAAAGTGACAGAGAAATGGATCAATCTGCAAAGAATTAGTCAGGGATTTCTGTGGGGGAGGAACAATTCATTCCTTTAGTTTTTCTTGACAAACCACAAAATTAGATATTGATAGGTTGTGGCCGAGAATGTTTTATATTAATAAGATCTTTTTGAGTTGTATATTTTGTAATATCATAGTTTTTTAGCTTAGTAACAATGATATTTTCTTCGTTCCACTGTCACTGCCTCTTAAAAACATCATTTTTTTCTTCTGATTACTGAGGATTCCATTTAATCATTAGAAATGCAAGATTTTTCACAATAATAACATTCTCACAAAATGATTAATTAGAACAAAGAATTCTTTTTTCCATAGTAGACATATTAGGATTCTCATTTCTATCTTCTACATCATCATTATTATACATGGAATTTATTAGTTTAACCACTTTTGCATCTTCATCAATTGAATCAGAAGAATAATTATGAAATCTTGATTCTTGTTCCTCAATTTATGGAATTATAGTGTTTATTTTGACCCTGGAAATTAAAGATTTTAGTGAAAAAAATATAACCATCTCAATTCCACATGCTTAACTGAGCATCTATGCTATCTTAAACAGACAACCTAACCATCCTCAATGGCCACCCAACTTACTCGAGGAGGAATAGAGGTTGAAAATCGCCCATATGCATCTGCACATGAGTAAGGTAGAAAGGATCTCATATGGGGTGACATAGGTGAGATATCAGTATGGGGAGTCACATATGATATTTAATCGAGTGGTTATAAAATAATATATCTTATTAAAAAATGTAAGGGCCAAATATTTCCCGATTTCATACTCACACATGGGATACACTCTTCATTAATTTTATAATATAGAGACATGTGATGTTTATATAAAGTCGAACTACTTTTAAAACTTCGTATTCAACCATGTGTTGTTATAGTTCTCTTCAAACCATGATCATGACATATTTAGAAAATTTTGATCCTCCATTGAAATAGATGATATCTTGAGGAAGAAATACATGATAATTGGAAGCTCGTATGCACTAATAGAACACTAGAATAAGAACAAATACTTTTAAGGGTTGATCTTGGATACAAGTATAACATTGATCATGTTATAATTTACTATGAATGACTTTGAGGATACATGACTTTGCTGCGCATATGACATTGACAAAAATATTACATTAAGAGACATACAATAATAATTTGATAGAATAAATGAAATAATTCCACTTATAATACTCTAGCTGCAAAAGTCTATGGGGAATATAACTCTTATATCTTATAACTTACACATATGAATCACATGTCATGTATGACATTGAAATGGATCATATATTATTGTTGTAAGACTCAATCATTTAGGAGAATACTCTAAATGAAGTGGCTAACTCAATTTCTTCCATGTGAATTGTTATAAAATAAAAAAAATAACATGACATTTTCTATCAGGATTCATGAAATATAGTAATGATGGAATATAAGAAGTATTTATGGGATAATTTAAGGATAAAAATGGATATTCCAAGATCAACACTATTGTATCCATGCATTTATTTGTATTCGGTTTAAAAACATTCATATATCATGGATTGAAGGAGGAATAATTCAATGATTTGTGTTCAAATGGACCTCATTTAATGATCTTGTTTTTGTATTTACTACTATTGAATTGGGACAAGTATCATAATATTTGAAAAATGGTAATATTTAGAAAGGGGTGAAGAATTATACCAACTATCAGTTGGATTCTCCCTAGTGTGTCTCTTAGTAACACACATAGTCCCAGATTGAATAAAATCCATAACAAAGTGAATTATAATGTCTATGTGCTTTGACATACCATAGGAAATTTAGTTTTCAAACACATGTAAAGAAGACTGACTCTCACAACGTAAAAAAATTGTAGATTCAGATAAGGGAAACTCATGAATAATACCTTTCAACCAAATTTCTTTTTTAATTCATTTGGTCTAGGTTATGAACTTAACCTCTATTTTTGAAAGATAAACTACTCATTTCATGTTATATTTCCAAAACATTAGACCACCATAAGTAAAATTCTTTCAATTGAGAATAGAATATAATTCAATTGAGAATAATACATAATTCAATATCTAAAAAAACTTTTTAGTGGAATGGAAATTCAAAGGAATTAAGGATATAGATATAAATATCATTTTTATCGAAGATTTCAAATTGTATGAATATAACTAGAAAATTATTGTCTTATAATAGTTGGATTGAGTTAAAACTAAACACAAACGTTTATGTTAGTGGATTTATAGATGATGATACTTTTGATGAGTTTTTTGAGGCGTCTTCAAAGTGTAGTGTAATAAAGGGGGACCTCGAAACAAATGAAAACTGAGTGGATCTATGTTGACAATGCATTATGAAGAAAAAAGGTTGATGTAGTTGTAAGATATTTGAACGATCGTTCAGTTTCTTAGGCAATAGATATCATAGATGGAATACCTCTTCTACTAGGTTGTAATACCCCCATGTCACTGACCCAAGGAATTTTTTTGAAAAAGGTTACAAATTTATTTTCTATCATGTCCACAAGAGTGAAAAATATTCCAAGTTTAACAGATGATTCTTAGATGGGTTGGCTATGACAATTCTCATATATTGATTCCTGCAATTGTTATCCTGTTCCCTATGATTAATAATGTTGATGAGATATTTGATATGAATCCATGATTAGTATTTCAAGTATTCACTAAAGATGAATGGGTGAAGCTAGATCCAGTTGACTCCCTCAAAGTTTGTGAGAATCATGCATAGGGGGTTGTATAGGTGATGTTAAGGGTTATGAATGATTTAGCAGTGCATAAATTGTGATTATTCGGTGTGAAGAAAGGTTAATACTAGCATGGATAATGGGATTTTTAGCGACACAATGGTACGAGGCATGGATTCTGATGCTTACCAATGGTAGAAGTTCAACACCGAACAAGATTCAACAAACATTGATAAAACGAGGAAAAATTAACAGATTATTCACTACCCTAAAATAGATTATTAACCATCAATGAAAAAAAACCTTCATCAAATGTAGTTAAAAAGAATGGATTATAAAATACCCTAAACCGAACAGATTATGCACTACCATAAACCAAATAGATTATACCCTTCATTTAAACAACTTCATCAATAGTGGATAAAAATATCCTCAATCAGGGATCACAAACACTCGCCATCGATAAGAAATATATTAAACAACCAAAATTGGGAATGGGATTGGATGGTCATTCACACCACAAAAAATAGAATGAAAAGCATAATTAAAAGAGAAGAGGAATAGAGAAGAGGAGAAGGAATGAATCCCCATCGAAACAGTGAGAAAAATTGGAAGGAATGACGACAACATTACACTGCCAGAGGAGGAGGGAGTCACACGGTCCAAGAACCTCCAGGATAGGGTGTGCGACACAAACAAGATTGGGTTGGGGGTTGAGGCAATTTTGGGGAGGAAACGATAAAATGATATAAAATTAAATAATAATAATAATAATAATAACAAAATATTTTATTACGGGCCTCATGCACCATTTAGCGGTAAAAAAGAAAATTAATCAGATTAGAATGTGACAATAAAAACATTAACATTGTTGCGATCATTGTGGTTAGATACATTTAATTTAATTTAGTTTTATATTATTGATATAATTATAAATAAAAATCAATATATAAAATAAATTTATTTATAAATTACATATAATTATAAAAAAAAATTTATATATATTATAAATAAAAAATTATATTATATAAATATAATGAAAGTATATATAAGTGAATTTCATTTATTTGTTTCTACTAGTTTACAATCAATCATATTCTAGTTTTCAAAAATTATAATCATTTATCATCCTATTTATATCCAATACACACACACACACACACACATATATATATTATCACACATATTTAATTTTTTAATGGAATCATATGATAATATTATTTTAAAAAAATAGTTATTAATTATAACATATAATGAAAAAAATATACATATATCAAAAATTTTGTATTGATATGATAATGTAATATATTTAACTGTTGGTAAAAGATATTTTGTGTATTAAATGATCTCTATAAACATATATAACTGTTGGTAAAAATAGTGCTTGTATATAAAATCAATACCAATACAAATTAATATATATTAGAATTGCTCATTTCTACCAGTATATATATTATCTGTGAATAAATATTTGTTGGTATAAGTCATTTTTGTAGTTTTTTCAAGAAACATCATCTATAACATATCATATGTCTATCAAATTAATTTACAAATGTCTCCTTTCTCTTTTCAGACACCCATATTATATAAGACTCCAACATTACCCTCCTCAATGCAGAGGTCTCCAAATAGTCATGTATCTTCTCTATGGATTCAGTCCATAATTAATCTCCCTCCGGTCTACCCTCTCTAGTAAAAGTCAAAGGGTGTTGTAGATTAAACCTTTATTTCTACATTAACATGCTTTTCAGAACCCTCCATAGGTCTCTCAACATGATGTGCATTATTGGAGAAAAGATACCTAAGAACTGTTCACCTTCCTGCTAAGATGTCATTAAGAGTGACTTCTATTCCGAAACTAGAAGTTCATTCTGAGACATACCTCTCGGTCTGCCCCCAACTTGTGTTGTAGAAGCATAATGTCAACAAAGAAAATTACGAATCTAGGTCTCCTAACACAACCACATACCAATATGTAAGATGGAAAAAACACAACAACTGTCAACATGTCCTTCCAACATTTCTCACCACATGGTCAACACTAAGGCTCTATCTAAACCCTTAACAATCCTACCCCTAGGCCATGGTTAGTAATTGTAAACACATTCTCATTAACTTGTTTCTCATTTAGACACCCATTCATTCTCATATTGTATCATTTTTTACAATATTTAGTAATTCATGTTAGGCAATATTTCCATTCCACACACATAATAGGAGATTAAATCATGTTCAACAATAAACCAATAACTGGTTTTCCTGTGACTACATAATGATGCATGTCACGAAAACCTCAAGTCCCTAGAATGATGCATACAGACTCAAAATTGAGCATCTTTAGGATACAAATATGTACTCTACATTACTTAAAGAAAATTATAAACTTAAGCCACAAGTGTGTCACCACATTTGAAATAATATTCCACTATAACAACAAAAATCAATCAAAATAATCCCACCTTGAGTACCATGATTTTTCTCCATAAATGGGATTTAATGTCCCATGCATGAGCTCATGACCAAGCCCTAACTCATAATATTTTATTACCTAACAATCCAAAAAAATGTAATAAAAAGTAAGAATACATAATGAAAACATATTTAATACCACTTTGCAATGTCTTGACCTGGGATCCTTACTTTGGGCCATCCAGCTGGTCAGTCACATGACATCAATAACGCCTCCCCATATGCTAGGGTGTGATGAATTCAGAGAGGGATTGTTATGTCATTTTTGTGGAGGTTATACCCTCTTTTATCATAGTATATTAATATAATATGAAAACAAAAATACACATTTGTCCAAGAAAATAAATCCCACATAGTGATGGTATATCAACTAATCACCCCTTATTGATGGGATGAGTATATTTGGGGGGAATACACCTAAACCCATATTGTTACACAAGTTTTTTGTATCCCACCAAACACATTCTCTCATAAACCTATACATATCCTTCAGATCACATATCGTAATCCATGCCGTACTTCCTCCTTGAGAGGCATCTATCCTACCCATATACTAAATTGGGTTTCTAGGTTCCAACCAACCATTGGTCAACCAATTTTGGTCTCACATGTTTGTCGAGTTTTCCCCATGATTGAAATAAAATTTTTGGACAATTTTTTTTAAAATATTTCAAAAATAAAATTATTCTTCAGATAAGAAAACTTATTTTCGCCTATACACATATCTATTTTTTGAACTTCTTCATAAATAGATCATTTAATTTTAGATTGATTCTTATGTCACTTTATTTGACCATAAAAATAAATTAATGGAATTCCACATTTTTTAAAATTTTACCATTATTACTCAATAGTTAACATTCTCCTTTGATGTACCTAAAATTACATATGTACATTTACTATTCAATCATAATGTTATTGAAAATATGATAAATTAAATATTAATTATATAATTTAGAATTTCATTCAAAATTGAATCATAACACACATATATTTATCTATATATTTGTATATGTTATAAAAATACTACAAATATTATAATTTATATATGTTCTGATCATAATTTATTATTCAAAATTAAAATAAAAATAAATTTCCCAATGGAAGAAAATTGGCATATAAATATCCAACCTAGAGGGAGTTTTAGAAAAATAATGATACTACATGTCCGAGTATTATTTTAAATTCATGGTTGATTCATATTATTACTCTTTTTTCTTCAAACTATCATCATCATTTTGAGTGTTAATACATATGAAGGATACAAAAGGTGGTCTATAATCATGTTGTGTGAATAATTTTAATATTTTTCTTCCTTTTTAATATTTTGACTATGTATTTATAATTCATTCATATTTTTTTTATAAGCCTTATTTATTGCATTCATTAATAGAAAAATTTCATAAGAAATTATGTGCTTACATTATACCACCAATAATGGAATTATGACCTAACATTCAATTTCACATTGAATATTTGATTTTATATTTACATTATAATAGTATACACATTTTTATATTGTTTCACCATTATTGATAATAGATTGTCTTGGAAGTGAAATGATGTTTTAGGGAACCTTCGAAGTCATTGAGTACTTTTTCTAGAAACAACTCACAAAACATGGTTTATATTGATATCAAAAGTATTTTTTAAAATATTATTACTGTTAATATTCAATCGTAAATCCACATATATAAATTTACTTTTATAGTTTACATATAGTTATTGTTTTTTGAATCACATAGTAATGTGTCATACTACTATAAAAGTGTAGCCATAGGCAAGACCTCTATGAAATTATTAATAAATGAAATGTATAGTAAAAAAGTTACACCAGATAAAAAAGCAATTACAGACCATAAAAACCAAACCCATCAACATCCCCAAGATAAAAAACTTCTTACGCAGTCATTAATTCCCTCTATGATATTTCATAATGCTTTAGAACTTTAGCATACCTCCTTCTAAGGATAAAAATCTCAAATAAAATAACATTATTAATCTACCTAGAGACTACCCCACTTTTTTTGGGCATATGATCTTGTGGTCATTGTATTGGAAGATAAGCGTAATCCTTCATCGATCTTCTACATAGTGAAGCAGTAATATACTCTTGATTCCTAGACAACATCTTCTTCCCTCCCTAAAAAATGTCATTGTATGAGGGCTTGACCATGCCACCTTCATTTTCTTAATCACTATCAAGAATATCCCCCCATTTTCTCGAGACCGTCAATTATTGATACTTTGTTATCCTAATTTTCTAAAGAAAACCACTTGTGTCAATCATGGAAAGTCAATTTGGGTGTTCCACCACCTCCTAACATGCACAAAACCCATTTCCCATTAATCCATTCACTGCATCCTCTTTTTGAGCCTCGGTCTGCACGTTGGATTCCATACCATCATTCTCCTGCCCTTGAAACTGGCTCCCTATAGACACCTTTATTAGCACACCATCATCCTCATCAGCCTATCCACAGACATCTAGATCCCCTATAGGCATACTATCGCCACAATTCTCGACTGCAACAGGTGGCCTGCTCTCAGCTACAATCGCAGACCCCTACTTCCCTTTAATCACATTTCCATTGCTACCCCCCTTTATGCGACTAGCCATGGAAAGATCCCCCTCAAGCACTCCTCCCTCCTTCCAGCTGATATCAAGAGGAGTAAGTACATCTTTCCTTGGCTCCTACTGCCACTCCACAACCACCACTTTACTGATTGATGCCATACCAGTATCAACAACACTCTTGACTGCAGCCTCCCTTATAATGGTTTTATAAAAATTAAACAAATTTTTAGAAAAATTAATACTTTATTTTCAAAGTCCTTATATGTATATAAATACAATTTCTCAAATGAACAACAATAAAAACCCGATTGTAAATATAATAAAATTAATTTTAGAAACAATTATAAATTTAATTTGGATAGAATAAACATAACTTTTATAATTTATAATATGAAAATATAAATAGGGTGAATATTTGGGAATTTTTTTGGAAAACATCATTTTTTGATGAATTGTGGAAAATAATGAATTTTAATTCCAAAAATTGTAATATTATATTTTATTTATAATGATAAATATTATTTTAAATTGATTTAAAATTTTAATTACATACAATTTTTTTCAATTAAAACAATCTTATACATTTTGACAAATTTCACTTTTATATTTGGTATAAAAACATTGCAATATTTTGGACATTTTTATATAAAAAAACCCATAGTGTCGTCTCATCAGTGATATTATTTTTTATTAAATTTATTCCAATTTAGTTATTAGAAGTAGTAAACATGGAATCCATACATAAAATAATCATAATATATAATTTATAATATGGGGAACATATTTCTTTACAAAAAAATATTGAAAGCGAATAATATTCTTTTCATTGATTATAGGAAATATTATGTTCACAAAGTAATAGACCATATATTTACGACCAAAAAGAAGCTAGAGACTATTCCAAAACACATTTCATGGACATTATTTGGCCATTAAACTTCAATTCGTGATTTTTTATATTTTTATGTATTATTTATTAAAATAAGTGGGTATAATTATCTTTTTTTCAAAAATGCAATGTGTGTCCTTTCCCTTCCCTATAAAAGGACATCACCTCTCATTATTCTTCAAAACATCCAAAACACATAGTATCAAACAATATCTTACCAATACACATAATAAAATCCCTCTATTCCAACTATAATTATCTTATTTACATGAATGAAATACAAAAAAAAACCTTTTTCCATAAACCAAATGGAGTTCCCCATTAAGAGGTAACAATTTCTCGCATACTCCTTTTTTTATTTTCTTTCTCAACCCCCATCCACTCTATTTATTCAATTATTTTTTTAACAAAACTATTATATTTAATATAATGTTATGTTTTTATTATAGTGTTTTTATGTGAAGATATATATAAGTCTATATAATTATTATGGAACATGTTATATTTGGATAAAAAAACTACCACCTCAAAAAATTATGATTGTTAATTATTCTGTACAACACATCATGCTGGGAATTATGATGAATTCTATATTAATATATGACATGTATTAAATTTATTTTTTATATAATTATATTTAATAAAGTTATAACACATATATCTATACTGTCCTGTTGTATTAAATAAAATTAGTTCATTTGAGAAAGTGTAGAATACCACCCCCTCAAGGCAATGTGATTCATTCACACACAACATGGACAATTTTGAGGATTGTTTTATTGAACATATATTATGAATATGATATAATAATTATGTTATAATAATTAAAAATGTAAATATATACAAACAAATGTAATTTATATTCTTTCATTCAATATGATAATAACTACATAAATAACATTCATGTCTATATATGTTTTACCTTCTATATGAATGTTGTATTTCATATCATACATATATATTATAAAGATTATTAGAACCCAAATGTAATGAATATATAAGATATTTATATAATTATTAAAATTCATATATTAAATATTTATCTTTAAGTTCAAAATATATAACAAATTAAGAACCATGAAAAGAACTAATTAAATATTTCTTAAAGTTAAAACATAACATAGATTAACTAACAGGATAGTAATATAAAGAAATAATAAGACCATAAAAGGTATTAGTTATAATAATATTTTTATTTTATATGTTAATAATAAACGTATTCTTATTTTACAGGATGTATTGAGGATTAAAATTGAAGTCAATACACAATCTAAGAGGATTTCATATCACTTTTTATTTTTGTGAGATACATGCTTTATTAACCACCCATTTGTTTTATGCAGTGTGTATACTACCAAAGTATTTATTCAATTATTCTTATAATTTAATTGATTTTTATTTAAATTTACATTATATGATATTTACTTATGGGATATATGTTACAAATGTTACCAAATATTTAAAAATGTTCTGTCTCAATTTTCCTTATTTGATACTCATGTTTTATTTTGAACCTATATTTTTTTACGTCTATATTATTCCCATTTATTTGATATAAAACCTGTACCCCTATATTAATTATATTTTATGCTTTATTTAGAATCCTTTCCTAACATTGAGAAAATGATCCAATGTTACCATGTCATAATAGATTATTGAAATAATCTCATCACATTACAAGATTGTTTAAATTTTTTCTTCCATTGATGAAATATTATTGTCCATATCTCAATAAAACTCATCAGTCTGCTTATCCTTTATGTATTGAAGGTATATCAATGTATTAGTACTATTTTTCAACTCATTGGTACTTATTATAATATATAGAATGTTCCTAATAAAATTTTGATTAAAAATATCTATTTTTTCAGATATCTATTTTATTCAAAATCAATGTTTTTAAAATTATTTTCAAAGATGTTTTTAAATAATTCATGATGATAATTTTCAAAAGAAAAAATTATTTTATAAATTATTTTATTATTTTCAAATATATAATTATATTTTTTCAAAATTATTTTTGACAGAAAATATTTTTATAAGTTTTTTATGATTTAAAAATAGTTTTTCGTCGCAGAATAGATATATTCCTTAATAAATGTTTTTAAAATATCATTTAAAATTATTTACCTTCTATAATAACATAATTTGGATTTAATAAATAATTTATAGGAAAAATATTTAATGTTTCTATTCATATTCATTCTCTAAATTGATTATAATTATATGGCAGGATGTTTGTGAAAAGTGTTTCTCATTCATAACTAATATGATTTCAAAACTAGATTCTTTTTGTGGGTTATGATTGTGATGAAAAGATTAGGAAACCTATAAATTTTTGCATATGTAATGGTATGTTTAAATTTTAATGAAACCAATATCATATCATGGGTTAGAATGTGATTTTTAGGATATTGTGGCACATGTAAGTATGGTTTCACAGTTAGATTGGCGGGACCTATATCTCTCCCCAATTTATTGGGTGAATATTTATATCCCATGATATTGAATAAGATGGTATTCGTAATGATAATTTACTACTAATATGGATTTGAAAGTGTACCATGACGACCAAAATTGTACGAGTAGCGATGTCATGCTACCAAGATTTCCATGGATATGAACCATGACTAGCATGAACGTGTTGGGGGAGAAACCATAATACTTTGATGGACATGGTAGTGATTCCTTGGACACTCTAAAAAACTTATTATATTAATACGTGTCTACCACAATTCCACATTTTTTTATTATGTCTTTCTTTCATAGATTATGACATTTATTTCATTATGAATTGTGTCTTAGGAATAATGTTTATTTATTCCATGATTCATGTTTAAGATCATTGATATGAAAGGTATGATATAATATATTTATTACCATGTTTTCATTCCGTTATGCTCATAATTATGTTCATGTTTCTTCCTTTTTTACACTTATAGTGAATATAATGTCACCAGTTTTTATGTTTCCATCCCCCAAGTTATAATGATAAGTTATTTTACATGTCTAAGAATAGTGATAGTCAAGAAGATCACAGTGTGATATGATATAGGTCATTTATATACCTGTTTTTATGTTTCCATGTTCCCAAAGGCACTAGACTAGTACATTCTTTGGAAGTATTTTTGTATAATGTTTTAAGTATTATGAAAAACTTATGTAATGTAAATTTATGAAATCATAGGGTCTCCATAGATTATATTAAATCAATATTTTAGTTAAATTTGGAGGTTTGTAGGATAAAAGCATAGTTATAACACTAATGACATGTCTAGGGATAAATATAAGGATAAGGAAATTCATAATAAAATATTATTGAATATTGGTAATGGATAGAGTTAGTGATATCCTATCAATACATCCATGTTTGGATACTTCATGTGGATGTGGATCAGTAATAGATGTACCTAGGATTATTATCTCTAAAAATATGTTCTGATACTAACTTAAGGTATTCTAGTACACAACAATGGGGCTTAATGCACACCGTGTTAGACACACATGAGGTATAATCTATGGAAATTCACAAACACCTTATGAACCATTATCAATTACTAAAGTTTATGTTTGATATGAATAATCAATGATATACCTATAGAGTACTAAATTAATGAATATGTAATAATTTATACATCATATAAGTTAGTTTTCAAGAAAATGTGGATTCTCAATATGATACTTTTTTCATACTCTATGATATTGATTTAAGTCAACTACTAAAACCTGAAAGAACCACATTAGTTATTATTGTGATGGATAATATAATGATTTTACTCATAAAAATATTAATTCAATGAGAAAAAGAATTAAAACCCATGTTTCTATTCTCACACATATTTCTTGTGATATGATTTATGGTGGACTTCCAAAGGATCAATGGAGGGTAAAACATTCTATTGTGTATTTATTAAGGAAAATCCTTTTTATTTAAAAGGGTATTCTAATACACTTGTTTCTAAACAATGTAACACTATTTCTGAAAATATATTATATATTTTACAGTTTTTGAAAAAGGATAAAGGCATTGTTGCTATTTATTGTTTATTTGTTGAAGAAACCCAGTGGTAGAATCTAATCGTGATTATGTGTTGCATGATGATATTTAATATATGGATTATGAAGAGTCTTATGAATTTTTTTTCAATTATTTCATTCCATGGATTCCTCATACCATGTTTCAAAAGGATTTCCTTGAGTTGAACCAAAGTGACGTTGAATCTGTTGGTATGTAAGGTGAAAATTTCATGAGACATGTTACGTAAACATCAAGATTTATCATATAATAGAAATTTAATGCTAATAGTTTATTTATTGGATTAATTTAATATTTCATAATGGAATGTTCATAATAGACATTTTTATCAATTAGGAGATGGTATGTTGGCGAATAATTTTCAAAAAATTTGTTGGAGTCATGTATGAATCTCGTGGTTTTGACATTAATTAAAAGATAGACATTAATGGAAAATACAAAAACCTTGAAGAGAATAAGATGAGATTTACATTATGCTCTATGTGTTGGATGAAGCATCGAAGATATTGACATATGGGGACTAAAAAAATTATTTTTGTAAGAGAAGTCTATCATGAATTTTATTTTTGATGTGATGGGATAATGGTAGATAATTGTGCGAATGGAGAAAATAACCCTGAATACACCACCAATAATTTAATTCTTCATGTTTTAGGAAAATGGCCATTATTATATATAGTACCCACACCCATGATCCAGAGATGATGATCAGAATTAGTAACCCATTATTCTGAGCAGAAAGGGTAAATCACTTTCAATCACTATTTCTTGACCATGTGTGTGATAATGACATGATGAAAGGTAAACATACCCTTCACTCTAGAAGTGCTAATGTAATATTTTATTCTCCATCTACCCACTCTTTCATATCTATATTTTTTTATTTTACTATTAGTATTCACCCAAAACAATTTGATTTGGGATTAGTAGTGAAAACCCCAAATGGTATGATGATTGAATCCAAAGTATATGATTCCACTCCTATTGATGTTTGTTGGAATTTGATTACATAAAATATTTTCATAAAACCATTGGTTCAATTTGATGTTATCTTAGGCAAGGAATCAATTTTTCTATATAAATCCATAATCAATTTTCAAGGAAGGTAAGGTACATTTTATTTTTAAAATTATCAAATAATAATTCATCCATGTGATGATATGTATAAACCATGATGTTAGATTAAATCCATTCTGTGTGTCTTAATTAAAATTCAGAAGGGTTTTTTTCTCTAAAGATTGGGGAGAAAATAGTAATCATTGTTATGATAATTTTTGGGATTTTTATGATGTGTTTCAAAAATATTTACTTATACGTACACCAATTTTTGATGTTGAGTTATTAATTGAACTCACACCTAGTTCTAGAAAAATTTCAATTACTCTATACAAAATAGGTCATATTGAGTTGATGTAATTGAATATGAAACTCAACAAATACCTTGTGATGGAATTTATTTGGACATGTGTGTCATCATTGGGTGGAATAATTTTTTTCTAAAAAATATTGATGGACCAAATAGACTTTGAATTGTTTATCATGTGTTGAACAAGATCACTATCCTGAACAAGTATCCTTTTATTAATATTTTTGAATTTTTTGATCAAATACAAGATACTCAAGGATATTCCATGATTTCCATTCATTCTGGATATCAAAAATTTCGGGTCCAGATGGAGGATATACCCAATTTTGTATTAATTATATGTTATGGACACAATGAATATATAGTAATTCCTATCAATATTACTAATTCCAATGCCATCCTCATGTATTTAATGAATATAGTAATGTTATATTACCTCGATTAATTTGTGGGTTCTTTTGATGATTATATGATAATCTATTCAAAGAGTATTAAAGTGCATGAATATAACCTGAGAATTGTACTAATGACCATAAGTAATAAAAAACTATATGAAAATTTTACAAATTATAATTTTTGGTAGAAAAAAATTACATTTTTGGGTTATAAAATCTCAAGAGATGGTATATAAGTATATCCATCAATTATGGTGGCTATTGAAAGCTTGATTGGCCCAACAACATTAAATGAGATACAGAGAATTGTTGGTTTATCCAAATATTATCAATGATTTTTGGAGAAATTATAAAAAAAATATAATATTTTGAAAATGTAAACATAGAAGGATGTCATGTTCTTATAGAAAGATGAATGTGAGGAAAATTTCAAGGAACTAAAGTGAAGGTTAGTCAGTTCACTCATGGAAACATTAATCTACAACAGATAATGGACTGTAATATAAAGTGATGAATAAAAGATGGTTTTGTGATGTGATCTTATAAAAAATGACTGTGGTTATCCATTATGACCCAAAAAAGTGGTTAATTAATGGGAGAAATTACACAACCAGTGATTTAGGAATATCAGCATCAATATTTTTGTTATAGATTTGGATGAATTATATTTTGTGAGAAAACTGTGGAATATATAACTATTATAATAGTTTCAAATATATATTCACAAAGAAAGAGTTGAACTTGTTCATGATAAGATGGTTAACGTTGACAAAGGATTATGACTGCTCAATATATTACCACCCTAGGAAGTTTAAAAATGTGTCTAATTCTTTGATTTAGAAGTATAAATAAATCTTTTCCATGAGGAGGATAAACAAGATCCAATATTTCATTATTTAAAAAGGATGGAAATATAAATTCAAAACGGATGGGGAAAATATTATCTTTCTCAAAACAATGTTCCACAGTATATCAATGTGAAGATTAAAGAGGTGAATAAATAATATTTAGAGCACCAAAAAACATATAAATGATATAGAGTATGACTTTGATCATGATATATAGATAAGGTGCAAGAGCACTGTATGTGTTCCTTCAATAGCAAATTTGAAGAGTGATCTATTAGAAGAAGCACATAGTTTATCATTCTTTGTTCGTCATGTTTGTAAGAAGATGTATAGGTATTTGAAAGAACTCATCTGGTGGGATGAAATTAAGAGGGATATCATAGAGTTTGTTTCATAGTGCTTGGTATGCAATTTTTTTTTTGGATGAATGAAAAAATTAAATGTCAATGTTGCATCAGTTACCCATACACGAATGGAGATGGGAGAACATCACTATGCTTTTGGTCCTTTGATTACCCAATACCTCTAATGGGTTTAATGCTATGTGGATTCTAGTCGATATTCTTACTAAGTTAGTGCACTTCATCCTTATCATAGAAGACCTCTCTCTACTTCCTCATTCCATGATAAACATTAAGGAAGTGTTAAGGATACATTTAATACCAGATTATATTATATCGGACCGGGATTTGAGTATCACCTCAAGGATCTAGAGAATCCTTCAACAAGAATATGTTATAGATGTCATTTTCATTAATGCTTAGAATCCTTATCAGGATGATCAATCTACATGTACAATTCAAACCCTATATGATATTTTGATTCCTTGTTACATGAATTAAAAAAGGTGGTTGGGAAAACACCTTCCTCTAGATTAGTTTTCATCCAAATATTTCTTTCACTAAAGCATTCATATGACCCCTTATGAGTCCCTGTATTAGAAGAAATGCAGAGATCCAAGGTACTGGGATTAGGTTTTAGAAAGAGTGCTATTGTGAACTGGGATCCTTGATGAAATGGTAAAGGAGTTTAGAAACATTCTACATCTTATCAAGGAAGCACACATTCAACATGAAATTTATGATGATGACCAATGTTTTGATCTTGAAATTAGAATTTGTGAAAAAAAATTTCTATGAATATCACCTTAGAAGAATGTTTTGTGGTTAGTAAATAAGGGTTAACTAAGCCCTCGGTATATTGGTGCTTTTTTGATTCTTGATCTAATTAGGAAAGTATCATATCACCTAGAATATCCTATAAATATATCTCAATTTCAAGATGTGTTCCATGTATGTCTCTTAAGAATGTACACACCAAACTTGTCACATGTAATGAACTCATATTTCATACTTCTATAGTAGGATATTTCATATGAATAACACCCAGTAAAATTCTTAAACAACCAGGGAGAGTAATATTAAACAAGAAGAGTAACATGGCCATTATATTGTATATAAATCACTAGTTAGATGATGATATTTGGGAACTTTATGTTATTTTTATGAATAATTATCCTCATTTTTTAACCATGTGTCAAATTTTGTGGGAAAAATTTAATATTAAGGGGGTATAATGTAACACACTGAGTTTTTATGGACCATTTTTGTATAAATTAAAAATTCAAGTATATCCTTAAATTCACTAAGTCAAGCATTATTTCAACATTAAACCATCTTGGAATATATTACATGGCTAATCAACTCGGTGTATGTTACACTCAACCCCAACATGGTGGACATTACAGGTATCACCGATGTTTCTTTGGAATACCATTTTATTATTATAATTATTTAAACATGATAATTATAAATTGCCCTTTAAAAATAGTAATATTAGTAGTAATAACATATTTTCAAATTTTTATAAAATGTGTTTGTATAAAAAAACAAATTGATAGTGAAAAATATATTCATATTAAAACTTTTATATATATTAAAATGTTATTTTCTCAAATGAACTGTTTTTAATGTACATATGTGAAAATTAATAAAAATAATTTTAGGCACACTTAAAAATATAATATCATGAAATTTAAATCATTTTTTAATTTATTATATTGAAACTATCATAGGGTTAATGTTTTGGATTTTTATGAGAAACATCATTTTATGATGAATAGTGAAAATTAATGAATTTTTATTGAGTTCATATTTTTAATCTAATTGATTAACAATGATAAATTATATTTTAAAAATATTTAAACAATTAATTATATAATAATTTTATCCATCAATCCAATTTAGTATATTGGAACAAATTTCCATTTCAATTTGGCTACAAAATCCATGCAAATTTTCGACATTTTTATATTATAACCCCATAGTGTCATCCAATCAGCGAGATTATTTTTTCATTATTTTATTCCACTATTGTGATAATAATAATGTTAACATTTTTAAAAAAATTTAATCATTATAACTTAAAATTTCCGAAATGGTCAAATTAGTTTTTATAAAAATCAATGAATGATATCAGAATTAATTACAATGATTAAGTGAAAAATATTGTTAACAAAGTACTATAATAGATATTTATGACCCATAACTATATGGAATATTTCGTAACACATATTTAATGTTTATTATTTTTATATTAACCATCGAATATTTTTATGACTATTTTAGTGTAAAAATGTGGGTACACCAAACTTGTTTTAGAAAATTCCTTGTGTGCCATTAACCTTCATGATAAAAGGCCACTATATCTCTCTAATACTCACACATATAAAACCACATATTATTGGAAAATACCTTCCAAATATATTCCCATAAACACCTCCCATTATCCAATATGCCTCACTTTATGAATAAATCAATCCAGGGAATCCTTTTGGTGCAAACCTATCATAGTTACGTGTTTAAGAGGTAATGAGTTCTCTAGAGATCATTTCTCATATATTCATTCTCCACCCCACAACAATATATATTCTAATATTGTATAAAAAATTATATTAAATATAATGTGAGGTTTATATTCTAATTTATAAACCTAAATATGCACACACCCTTATGAAATGGTTGATGGACATACTGTTTCTGTGTACAACAAACTACTGCCTCACAAAATAATGATTGATCATTTTTCATTGAGGCCTCTCATGTTGGTCTTAATGATTTATAATATTTTTATATATGAAAAATATTATATTTATTATTTATTTAATCTCAATTAATTATTTTTTGACACATATCTATAAATATTAGAGTTAGAGAAAATACGATAAATTTATTTGATGATGTGGGGACTGCCACCCCTCTAAGCGATGTTATTCGTTCACACAATATATGGAATGTATAATGGATTGTTTTAATGTAATTACTTGATATATATGATATTATAAAACAACATAAATAATGGTAAATATATATTAATTAATATACACAAATTCCATTTACCTTCTTTCATTCAATATTGTACAAAAACAGAAACAACGTTCATGCGTAGGAACATCTCACTGTCACCATTTAAGGGTGTTCTCTATTTCATACATATATATTATATATATTATTATAACACACATATAATAAATATAAATTATTTTCTATAGTAATTTAAATTTTGTAAGTAATGATATATTTATAAGTACAAAATATATTACAAATTAAGACACTTGTAATGAACAAATTAGATATTATCTAAAGTGAATCATTAAAAAATAGTTGCTAACAAGAGGGTAATATAATGTAATAATAAAACCATATAGGTTATTATATATAATTATATTGATATTTTATATATTTATAATTTACATATATTTATTATTCCAGAAGACTAAATGAGAATAAAGTGAGTCAAGACACAAGGTAACGATATTTCATCTCAATTTTTATTTCAATGGGATTAATATTTTATTCACAACACATTTCTTGTATATAATTTGTATAATTACCATTATTTTATTCAATGATCATTAAATATAAATTTTTTATTATTTACATATCCATTTCGTTATCCTCACTTCATAGTTTATATAATCTTCAAAATTTACCAAATCGGTAAATTGGTTTTGTCTCTATTTTCCTTTTTTGAGTCTCATGTTTTGTTATGAAACAAAATTGTTAGTGAGGGTAATATTATTTAATTTTAAGTTTTATTTCATTAATATCCATAATTAAATTTTATTTTAATATTTATATAATTTTATTTTCTTATGTGTAGGTTATGATCCCACGTTACAATATTATAAGAGTTTATAGAATCAATCTCATCATTTTCAAGATTATTTATGTTTATATTTCCATTGATGATATATTATTATCTATACCTCAAGAAAACTCATGAGTTCATTAATATATGTTTATTCATGGTATATATAAGTATTAGTACCATATTTTTACTCTTTTTACTTATGATTATAATGAAATTTCATTTGATAAAAATTGGATCATATGTATCTCTTCAGTGAGAAATCTATTTTATTGAAAACTAGGTTATAATATTTTCTTTCAAATATGTTTTCAAAAAATGTATACAAATTACCATTGAATATAATTTTAAAGGAAAAACTATTTAATAACTGTTTTAGGGTTATCAATGGATTCATTAGAATTTTTCAAAACTGTTTTCGAAGAAAAAAGACATCAAACAGGTTTCATGTTTCAAAAAGTGTTTATCAATGTGGAAATGATGTTTTCCTAATTATGGGTTTTTAAAATATATTTCAAAATTATTTCCCAAATAAATAAAATATATTTGTTTTACTCATTCCTTTCTGTTTAAATTTTTATATTTTTTCATTAATATTCTTTCTTTGAATGGATTATGTATTTATGTAATGATGTTTGTGAATAATATTTATATTCATTGGGTTATATAATTTTGAAACACATATATTTTCATTGGATATGATTTTTAAGTTATTATTATGAATCCTGTATCATTTACAAAAGGTTATTATATGTTTTTATGTTTGTCATACCCATGTCATTTCAAGGGTTATGATATGTTTTTTTATTGATCTTGATGAACATATATGTATTATTTCATTATGGGAAGGGTGGGACCTATATATCTCTCAACTGAAATGGGTATAGATTTATTTCTCATTAGATTGAATTACATGATCAAGGTAATGAACATTTACTACAAATATGGCCATGAGAGTGAACAATGTCTACCAATATGGTATGATTTTTAATCTCATGAAAATAAGATGGACATGGGAGTAAACAATGACTAATAATTGGTAGGTGGATTGAGAACAAAATACCATGATGATATTGGTAGTGATTAATTGGATACTATCGAAATTATATTATATGATTATGTGGGTACAACATTTCTAAATTTTTTTCAAATGTTATGATTTCAGGTCTTACGTACATTTTTTACAGATGATTCATGTATTGGGAACATCCAATATTTATTCCATGGTTCATGTGTATGATAATTGATATACAAGATATGATCTTATATAATCATGATATTATTATGATACCCTTATGCTAATGATTATGATTACATATCTCCCTTGTTTACCTGTATTGACAATATATTCTCCCATTTTTTGTTTCCATCCCCAAGATTATGATGATATGTATTATTATTTATCTGTCTTAGAAGTGTTTTAGTCCGGAATAACGTAGAGGGAGATGGTTTATCTCAATTATGTACAAGTCATTATTTTTCCTTATTTCTAATGGCGCAAAACTATTATGGTCTTTTGGAGTCTATTTATATAATTCTTTATGTATTCCAAAAGAGTAATGTAAGGTTAACATATGAATGTATATGATCTATATACATCCCATTATCAATGAATATAATAATTTATAGATGAGGGATTGGATATGTTGTTCAACTATTTTCAGGAATGTTGTCAATTACCAATTTTTCAATATAAAAACTACATAACCATAGAATAATAATCACAACCTTATCATCAGGGAGAGGTATAATTAGTGTCATATACTCATCTTCCTTTATATTATTACTACCCTTTAAACGAATTTTTTAAGGAATATGAGCTTTAATAGAAGTTTTAAAATTTATAAATTTATCATATTTTTAACCAAGTCATCCCAATTTCTATTTTTATCGAAATTTATCCTCCAATATCATGTTTCAAGACCAATAAACTACAATTCCAATTTTTATATAAATTTATAAGGTGTTTATTAAAATATTACTAAAAATATACAATATATTATACATATGAATATATTTTCAGGTCTAATATTTCATTGAAAATGAAAAATCATTAGAATATATAATATTTTATATAATTAAATATAAATATACATACTAAATTTTTTGACACGAACAACTTAATTAAGATAAAATCCTTTATGAATTAAACAATCGTGTTATTAAAAACAGAAATTTTTTAATTGAAAATAAAAGTCATTGTAAATTAGTTTAACTATGAAAAACGTTTTGTAGAAGACATTGGAAAAAAAATTAAATATTTATACAAAAATATTAACACTCCATAAATAAATTTAAAAAATTTATTTCACGGGTTTTCAAAATATTTTAAAAATAAATGTTCTAAACACATTAAAAATACCTACATATTTTAAAACATTATTATGATAATATTTTTCCATTATATCAAAAATATTTATATTATTAAATTTAAACTAGGGTTTTAAAAATGTTTAAAAAGAAAATAACCTTAATTTTTATTTGAGAAAAATATTCCATTGAAAATATTTTCAACAATACAATGACATTTAAAATTCGTATTTCATTGAATAAATTATTTTCAAAAAAAAATCCAAAATATAATAAATAATGAAAATACTTATTTTCATGAAAAAATTATATAGAAAAAACTTTTCAAAAATATAATAACATTTAAAAATTCCAAGATATCACTTTTATGATTTCAATCCCCCACTCATTGAAAATTACCTCTTTCTTGGAAGTCAAATGATAATTGGAATCCATATGGAAATCCATATTGAAGAATGATGTATCACTTGTCCGACAAAGTCGATGAGGTTGTGGGTTAAATCTTCATTCCTCATATTAATTTTTCATACCCTAGTGTTGAGTTTTTATAAAAACATTTAACTATTTATTTTAATTTTCTATTTTAAATTTTTATTTAAAAATCTATTAAAAACTATATAAATAATATAGTTTTGAAAAATAATATTTTTTAAAGAAATCAATTTATTTAACAAAAATATATACAAAATCAAAAATTTATAATTAATATTTTATATAATAATCCATTTAAATAATTTTCATACAGTTGATTATATGATTATATATATCATCATATATATGTTTATAAATGTATAAAATTTTATTATTAAATTTAATGAATCCATATAATTAGGAATATTGAATAAAATTAATATCATTTTTTATCATTTAAAATAATTCAATCAAATTAGAATATTATATAAGGATAAACAAATTTATATTAAATATTCATCTATGAATAATGTATTAATATTTCAATTTGGAATGAATTTCATAATTTGATATTAATTTTTATGAAACATTATTTAAATAAATAATTTATATCATGAATTAATAAAAATTCATCATATAATATATTTTTAAATTTTAATTTTATTTCAAAAAAGAATATTTCATTGGAAATATATATTATGAAAAACCTAAATAATCTTAAAAACATCATTTGGAAAATATTGTTTCCATTTTCTTATCTATAAATTTGGAAATAATTATTTTTTTCACAAAAAAAAATACTCCATGTATAGTGTTTTTTAATTGAAATATACTATTGAATAAAATCATTATTTGAAATTATTATTTCGAAATAATAAATTGTCATTCATTAACTAGTAATTTTTCAAAATAAAATAAATCAATTTCATAAAAAAGGGTTTTATTCAATAAATAGTTCCTATTTGAAAACAGAATTTGGAAACACACTTCTCTTATAACATTAATACAACTAATTATATATAATCATACAGTTTTTGAAAATAAATATATTTCCATTTTTGATTTTGATATCGGATCTAGAGGAATTCTACTTAGGAAACCTGATCCTTATGTGAGATTGCGGGAGTTTCATGTTCATTGTTCTTAAATGAGGGAAGGTTGTTTTATTTCACTATATATAGTGTAGGCATAGTGAGAAAATGATGAGAGGATGACTGTTGGAAATGGTTTCTTCATGTTATGTGGTGTAAGCTTTCCTTCAATATTAATATATGCATATATTTATACTCATTTAGAGTTTTCCTAGTACCCACAAAAAATTTATTTCTCTGGAAATAAAATTCTAGATTTTATAAGATGATGATCATAGACCCTAAAATAGTTTAAATATCAACATGTGATCCTCAAAAATCGTGTCAAAAATAATTCCTAATGGTATATAACCTGAAGGAATAATATTTTTTTTAAAATATGAACAATACATGAATTCCATTTTGAATAATATGTTCTGTGTTCAATCAATCCTTTTAAATATTCTTTAGGATGAAGGAATTTAACTAATGATTATTGTTTTCTATATACCATAGATTGAAGGTTGGTAGTTTTATGAAGTGGTTTCTCATGATAGAAAAATTAATATTGGTATAACACTAGGTTTAGGTCATCATGTTGTTGTTTACATGCTTAAGATGTTGAAGAATAAATCATGAAAGTTAGGGATAATGGATGATAGAAGAATCAACATGACATATATGAGAAGAAGATAAATGTACAGGGTCACAAGGATGATGATGGTCTTATAATGGAAGGACTACTGAGATGGATTGAATCACAAATCTTTGTAAACATGTTGTCTTCTAATCCCATGAATAGTACTCGAGATAACTGTCACCATATCAAATTATCTTCTATCATTGTGATTAAATAAAAACTAACCACTTTATGAAGATGGATATATGATATTAATAGGGTACACACTCAAACCCATTCACTCACACATATGAATAGTGGCACCTCAAACCATTGTTCTCATGGGAGGACACACGGTCATGTTAGTGCTTATCCAATGACATGATCTACATAATCCATTATTGTGACCATTAATTTCTTTACATGACTGTTAAAAAAATTTAATGACAAAACTTTATTAAATATAAAAATAAAATTAAAAAAGGATCATTTTCATGGGGAAATTATGATCATATGTCAATTTATCATAACAAAACATAAACATTTATTTAAAATATATTCAGTTTCTCCTTATAATGTTGAAATTATCCTTAATTGATGTAGCTACCTAAGGATATACAATAGATGAATGGGTGGCATAAAATCCCAATAAGATAGTGAATATGGGTAATGAATATAAATTACATGGGTGAGCATATTGATTATCATCATATGAAATGGTAATATTAGAAATAATAAATTAAATATTTGGTAGAGAAACCAAATTTGGAAATTCAAAAAAATAAAAAATGATGTGATTATGGTTCAAAAACACAAATAGTTGCGTATAAATATAGAATAATGGTCAAAAACTACAGATGTGTACAATCATAACATCATTATTGTGAAAATAACCATCTATCTTGTTCAGACATAGTGAAAATCATCTCATGATATACGTAACATCAACTAATTCAATTGCAGTATATATTATTCTAGGACCATATATGACATCATAGTATATAAAAAATCTTGCATTCTAGGTAAAATATTTTATCATCATAATCAATAATTAACCCTTGAAAATAATTATATTGCATTAGGATTTCATAAATGATAATTTTATGAAAAAAACATGGGGTTACTAAATTAAATATATAAAAATAATTTTTCTATAATATTCATTGTTCTTGAATGAAGAAGAAACAAATCAATAGGACTAAAATATGTTTTTTTTAATGAAGAGTTATATTTTTAAATCATTGGGTTTTTCATAAAATCATGTTGGATACATGTATATCCCAAAACATAAAATGTAATAATAATGAAATTATATTTATGGAACATTGTAGAACTATTCCTACTAAATATGACTTGAAAAAATTATTACCTAGGGAAAAGGAGTTGGGTATGTCAATCCGCTTATATTAATTCTCTCTTCATTTTTTCATGTTTGCACCTTGAAAATAATAAAGGATTATGTCTTAAAAACAATATATAAGTCAATTAGAGAAATATATTAAAAATAAATTATAATCATTTTACTAAATTTATTAATTTTTTTTCATGAATTTGATGCATATTTATTTCACATTTTTTATAATAAATTACCAATTCACATAGATTTTTCTAAATTAAGTTAATATAAATTATAGAAAATACTGATTTACTCCAGAAGAATATAATAGATTTAATTGATTACATTTGTATTATATATAATTTAAATTATCCATCCACCAATGTTGTTATAAGAATTGACATCACAATATCTCTAGAGGTGCTTAACATACCTTTAACATGACGTTGTTAAAAGTGTGGAAAAGAGAGGTATGGATTTTTTTTAATCAAAAATGTGATAATTATAGAGGATTAATATAATTTTTGAAAATTCAATTAATGAATCATTAATTTTATAGTTTATGTATTTTAAGGGAATTGGGATGAATAAAAATGATATGAAGAAAAGTGGGAAGAGTTATTAGAGACTTACTCTATCCTTGGTGTAGTTTCTCTTGTACTATAATATAAATCACTTGATGATAAGAGATAGATCTCTAAAAATTTCCAGTATAATTATATAAGGATTAAGATGCAATATTTTGGTGGATACTTAGCTTTTTAATAGGTGGGATTTGTGGTTTTTTTATGTAAGGGATAAGATTTAATTATACTTGAGGAGATGGTTATTTTTTGGAATAAAAAGTATAATTAAATAATATATCAATGATAAAAAAATTAATTGTTGATATTTTACAATATAATTCATATAGAAAATATAATATAATGGGTTTGAGACTTTAGAAATCCTTTATAAATCAAATTTATTATATTATTTATAATGAATGTGGAATGATTTTTTTTAAAGTAATCATATTTAAATTTTAGTTATGGAATGTTCTTATTAGGCTCGAAAATTGTGAATAAAATTTTTTTATGAATCATTTATAAAATAAAATTTAAATTTTCTGAACATTAAATTCAATAAATTAATATTTCATTAGTACATCATGAATAATGTATTATAATAAATAAAGGTTATGATAAATAAGTTATTTTTACTTTTTAATAAAAAATAGATTTATTTCACAAAATCAAAAAATATTAATTCTTATAGTATTTATAAATTCAAATTTAAGAAACATATATTTATTTTACCAAAATAATTTTATAGATTTGAATATTTTAATATTTCATAAATAAATTAATAATTTAATAAAATAATTTTAAATTTAATTTATTAATAATGTTATTAAATATTAATTGATATTTTTAAGCATGATATTTAATTTTTGAAAATTTGTAAAAATCTATCATGATAAATATTATTTATATCAGAATTTATTTTTTGTGGTTAAATTACTATTACAATAATCAAAGTAATATTCCCAATGTTTATGTTACTATTCCCAATGGTCTATCCACTATTCTTGTAATCTGATTACTATTCCAAATATCCCATTACATCATATAAACACCAATTACATATTTAAATAAAAATTCATCTCAATTCTTGTTAGGGTTCTATACTTCCATTTTCTAATTTGTTCATTTTTTTATTAATATTTTGTTTCACATCTATATTTCATATTTAGGGTTTGTTGATTCTAATAGATTGGGGAATTCTATATTTTTCCATTTTAACTTATCTAAAATTTATTTTTTGTTGAGTTATTATTTTTTGAAATTTAATTGGTTTTATTACAGATTAATTTAATAGTATTTAGTATTGATAGAATGTTTTTCTCTATTATTTATGATTGATGTTTTATATACAAAATGAAAAAATATTTATTAAATAAATATATAACTAAAAAACACTAGGTCCTTACACTGTTCCCCCATTTTGAATCTTTATACCAAAAATTTGAACACATATAATCAATTGATAATATATTAGGGTACTTAATATTCATTTTTTTACCTTGTTACTTGGTTAGCTATTCATACATATGTTTCCTCTAAATCATTTTGTCATGGTGATATGTATTATTGTGTTGAATTATGTATCTAAAGTACAATATTTTCGCTGGACTCCTTTCATATAAGAGGTCATTATCCAGTTGTCCCACCTTAGGATTTATTACATATGATGGATCAGGTATGTACTTCCTGAGGAGTGATAGATGGAACATGTCATGAACATGATAAGAAATTGGTGGAAATTAAACTTGATATCCCACTAGCCCTATGTGATTAATGATCTTAATGTGGAAGATGAACCATATGCTAAAATTACTTTTATTTCCAAATTTCATGTCCCTCTTCCATGCAGATATATGAAAGAAAACATTATCTTCAAAATTAACCTTGATGTCCCTTTTTTGGGAATCCAAACCCTTATTTTTATTAGATTGTGAATAATTTATATGTTTTTGGATATCTTGAACCTCATATAACAAATATTCAACTTTTTCTTGTCATTGTAGTTTTTTCCATCAACTTCATGCCAAGAACAATGAGTTATACATCTCTTCCTACAAAAATAATTATATTGAACTATCTTAATTCATGAGTGGAATAAGTTTTTTTTTTGAGAGTTCAAACAATGAGACATGTTGATCCCATATTTCTTTTAATTCTATTGAGTATGATATTAGTACGTCTTGATGCATCTTAATAGTCCTTTTAGATTTTCCTATTGTTTGGGAGAGACATTATATGATAAAAATGTAATTGTTACTTAAATAGTGTTGAAGAATTATCAAGAATTTAGCGGTTAATCATGGATTAAAATCAATGATAATGGAATGTGGAACCCCATGAAACGTCACCACTTCTATCCAACATATCCTTTAATAATCTTAAATATTGTAATATTTCCAAATATAAATGATGTGGGATGTCGTGGTATGTTTATCCATAATAACTCATATAACATTATTTCCTTTAGATGCCTTCTAGATAACAATGATAAATTATATAGGGATATTCTTTACTTTTTATATGCTTATAGGAAGTGTTCTCATCATCCATTTGGACCCCTATTTATTTTATTTTACATGCGGACATTCCTTACACCTTGAGATAGACTCTAAAATATTCTTCATCACTTTGTACCTCCATCACCATCACTTATATATGTGGTTATAAAGTAAATTTGGAAATTTTGGATGTATTAATTTCCACTAATTTTTAAATATCCATCATTTTCAAATCCATGAATAAAGTGTATTTCTCTATTAACATGATCGATAGAGTAGGAGGTTCATTTCTACTAATAGCATTAGCTACCTTGTTTTATTTTCCTGTATGGTAGTGAATAAAGAAATTACAGTCTATTAATACCTCCAACCATCGTCCATAAAGCAATATGATATCCATTGTTGTTAATTCCTACATTATACTCATATGAATAGAGAATATGGCACACTTTTTAAAATATATTTAACTACACCAAATATTGAGAGCTAATATTAAAGGTGCTAACTCCAGATCATTCATAAGGTAGTTCTTCTCATGGCTCATCAAGTATCATAAAATGTAGTCTATATCTTTATAATTATTCAAGAGTAAAAACCACAATAATTTCATTAAATAATAACAATATATCAGAAAACATTTTCTTGATATTGGTATTTTTGTACATTCACCAGGATTAGACTTTTCTGGGACTACATAAATATTTACCTTCATTCCTTTATCCACACATCATTTACTTCTTCATAAGTTAAAATATTTTTTGGGCCAGAAAATCATTTGGATTTCCTCAAAAAACATTGCTAGTAACAAGTTAATCAATGAAAATAGTATATTTACATGACACTAGTGGGTGATTTCAATTCATCAATTACATTTTCCATTGAAGGGTCCACATTATTTCCTTCCCTTCTGATCAAATTACCCTAAAATGAAACTTGATGAATTCAAAAGTCACTCTTCTTGATGTTACAGTACATTTTCATCTTTATTAATGTATTTATCAAAATCCATTAATTATATTCTCATTCCTCCTTGATCATATATTATATGAGAATATATTAGATAAACCGAACCAAATATTTCTCTATGTAGTCTATATGGACATTATTTATCAAATAAATGATGATTAGATGGTTATTAGTAAGTTTGATCTGCATCATTATGAACATGGAGATCCCATTCCATAAACAAAAACCATTCTTATGAATATAATCCTTATTATCCATTAGTTGATGATATCTAGAATGAAGTTCCACTATTTTTGAGTAATGATAACCTAATTGTTTTTCAATCTGGTCATCAATCCATTGTAGATGATCCTTGTTATTTATGGTGACCGTTTTTTCTCTTAGAAATAAATACACAACCACATTGACCCATTACTCTTCTTCAAAAAGGGGATCGAGCAAACCTAGTGGTGATACAATATGGTTTATAGTCAATTTTACCATATTCCTCTATATGTGCTTTATTAACTCCTACAATTCGATTTTGAAATTCCTATATGGTAATTTTTTAGGTCGGGGGGGGGGGGGGGGGGTCTTGTTATGGGATCTATTAACATCTATACATCATGACCTAGGGTGAATACGAGTAACACAACAGGAAATACATTTCTATATACCCTGTCATTGGGTATTTACTTTAGGTTGATCTCTTCAATTAATTTAATCATTTTTTAAAGGTATGCTTCTTCATAGGGTATGAACACCATCAATATTTAAGGAATTTACCAAATAGAATCTGGATATTAAATGAATTTTTATAAGTGTATTTGATGGATTAGAATATCAAATAATATTAAATGTTCTAAATAGCTGATTTGTTTGATTTAATATGAGAGTCAATATATTCCCAATATAGTGTTGAATTCCACCAAGTATAGTATTATGATATTTGTTAGAAGATTATTTCCTTAGACAATTATAGGATAAGATACCAACACATGAGTTTAATTTATCAAACAAAAAGGTCTTTTACTAATATATCTATATAAATGTTTCATGTCTTCAGCTCAAAACATCAAGAAAACATACATGAAATAATGGATACCTAGAAATATATCAAATAAAATTGTTTACATATTTTTTTTATTATGTTAGCCTTGTATGAATAAATTTTCATCCTCCAGATCTCTAATGGTGTTGTAATTAGAATTCCCTTTCGACTTTTTCTTTGGCGGCTTCTAATGATAATTACCCTCAAGACCCGTGGGTCAGTTCAATATCTTACATAGTACACATTCTCCATTTAGTTGAAAAATAAAACCCTTGGGGTGAATTAGTAGGAGACATCCTTTACTCTATCATGTTGACTAGATTCATCTTGTCTCTACAACATTAATGTCCTTGGTGGACATCTCTCCCACACATAAACCATGTAACCATCCCTCTATGAAAATTTTAATGATTCTTATTCCAATATTTTTTACATGACTATTGTTGTAAAATATTTCATTATTTTTCATTTGACCCACTATCTTGAAACTCCATTCTCATTTTTATGTATCCATAACTACGAGACCACTCCATGAACTCCATATCTACTTTGAGATCACATAAAACCAATTCTTCCTAACTCCCAATGTCTTTTATTCCAATATCCTTTAAAATTTTATGTTATAATCCTATAATGAATCTATATATTTTTTATCACTACTGTTAAAAAACCCAAGGCATAACACATAATCTATAAGAAGATTAAATCCTATGAACTAATATATTCACCTCTCTTTTGTTTATTCCGTATTAATTCCCTATTGATATTTTTTGAGGAGTTTGAGGGAAATAATTTGTTAGGAATATTTTATTAATGTCATACCTCTCCATATATTCAATTTAATTCTTTATCATTGTGATATTTATTAAATTAAACCATTGATTATATTATCCATATAAATTATAAACAATTATATTCACCTTCTAATTATCTGAATAATGGATCAGAGAAAATATTCTCTCTATTGAGTTAACCCACAATTCTAGGATAGGTAGATCGAATGTTCAATTAAATGCCAATGGTCATTTCTACATATTGTAATAAATGGCTACAATATCCCTCTTATGATAAAAAGTATGTTCTACGTAGTTTAGGTTATTTTCGATATCCTCAAATAGCTAAGTAACCCTTTCCATAATGTTTTCAAATCCATATCCCAGGGAATTGGGAATTTATTTTCGAAAATAGAATCATTATCCATGACATGTGTGGTTCGATTGGTTTCTCTTTGTACCCACTTTTTTATAAAATAAAAAATGTTTTACCAAAAATTTTAGGTACAAAATTCATCAATATATTATTATCATCAACAATTAACACTAATGGGGTTTCTAAAACGATCCCTATGTTTGTCTATTTCTAAAAATATTTTGAGTAGGATGGTTTAAATCTATATAAATTTTTAATATGGTTTCCACTATTTATTCCTAATCATAATTAAAATATTAACTAAACCTTTTTATGATTATTACTCTGGATACCATACATTATCTAACATGAATAGTACATTATTTAAAAGGTAAAACAGATAATAGAAATATAATTCAAGGATTTAGTTATATATTTTCATTGATTTTTTTGAAAATAAATCAATTAATCCTAAAAACATAATCATTTAATTGAAATATTATTTATTATTAATGTAATAAGGTAATTATTTGATAAATACATGAAATATAGAAATTCATTAAAATGAGTTTTCTTGTCATTGTCGTCAAAAACCTCACGTAGTAGTGAACAAATCTATCATTATTTTAATTTATAACATATGACCATAATCATAAGTTCACTATCGTGGAAATATATAGAATCATATTTACCCATAACACTCATTAACTCATGAGATACATGAAATTTCAATTTCACTTTAGGGGTACATAATTATGGATCCACCCTACACATCATAACATTTATATAATAATTCAATATATATAGAACATATTACAATCCAAGTCATGAACTGAACCATGAAAAGGAATGGGTTATATAAGAATTTCATCATCCACGATTTTTTCAAAATAATTGTGTTTCCTATATTAAATAGGGCAAGAATATTTGGTATAAGAATCATCATTCTTGTGAAGTGAAATATAACTCATGATAAGTGAATACTGTGTTTTGAAATGAAGATTTATTTTGGAAAATATTTTTCTTTGTCATAAAATCATGTATGAAACAAGTATATACCATAAATAGAGAGTTATGAATTATGAAATTATATTTGAAAGTAAAGTATATGGGATTTTGATTCCAACGGTATCATGAGAGAGGGATAACTCAATAAAGAGGAGATGGATTCGATAATCCACTAACACAATTCTTAATTTATTTTCTTGTAATTGAGCCACAAAAATAATAATAATATATTTATTAAAACATTTATAAATACTTTTATTATATTCATTTATTATAAATAAATAAATTATAATCTTTGGATTATGTTTATAAATGTCTATTTAGGAAATTTGAGTATTTTTATATCATGTTTTTTCATAGAGAAAATCAAGTTTCTCTTTTGTATATCTATTTGTTTCAAGATGTAATTTTTTGAAACGTATTACTAACACCAAAAGAATATAATTCATTTAATAAATTATTTATATATTTCATGTAACTGATAATATCAAAACACAACTTTTTTTATTGTGATTTTTTCGTTAATATCTACCTAAGTGGTTAACCACAATTATCTTTACATTGACGAAACAGTAGAAAAGGAATGCATGACTTTTATATTTTTCCAAGTCTTGATAATTATATAAGGAGAAAATCATTAATATAATCTATCACACATTATAATTATTTCCATAATATAAGGTTTTTAATGTAATTTTAAAAATAATATATAGAAAACTAAGAGATGGAAGAGTATATAGAGACCTACTCTCTTCGGAGTGTAGCTTGTCTTCTAAGACACTATAATTACCTTGATGGATAGAGTTGAATTTCACAACAAGGTTTCTAATAATTATAAGGGTCTTGAAAGGGATTATTTGGGATTGTATTTTTTCTCATAATGTGGGGGAGTAATGGTTGCAGAAGGGAAGGGATATGAGTTATGTACACTTGAATAGAGGGGTATTTATTGAATAAAATATTGAATAAAATAATATATCAAAGGTGATAGATGTAATAGTGATTTTTTGAAAATAGAAATCATATTAATATTATATAATTGGGTTTATAAAATAATTATCCTTTATAATAATAACTAATAATTATATAAAAAATAATGTGGAAATAAATTAAAATAGGCATTTCAACGAAACACATTGGAATTTTATTTTTGGAATTTTAATTTTAGGTTTCAAAATTCAGTTTATCCTATTTTAATTAATAATTTATTAAATAAAATATATCATGGAATATCCCAAAACTCATGAATTTATTTTTTCATTATTACATCATAAATTACATAATTTAGGATTCACTCATTATGTGTAAAACAATATAGTTACACAACACCTAATAATTGATGTATTTGAGAAAATTAAAATAAACATCACCCATGGAAAAATTATATTTGGTAATTTTATAAATTATATTAATTGTACAATATTGAATTTCTAAAATTGGTTACTTTAATATTTAATATAAAAATTATTATTTTTCTGAAATAATCTTACATACAATTATTTAAAAATGTTCATTCATTTTAATTTAGTCTCATAAAAATGATATTTATTTTTTAGCATTATAATATTTATATTTTCTTCAATTATTGATTTTAAATAACATTTATATCACATTTGATTTTTGAAAAAAAAAATTATTGTTGTAATTTATAGGGTACTATTCTCAACTGTCAGATTACAATTCCAATGTTCAGACTATGATTTTGACAATCACATTACCTCCTATATATACCTCATACTTATTTCATTATATATTAAACTCAATTACTCTAAAGTTTATATATTAAAATTTTCTAATATTTTTATTGGTATAGTAATCTTTTTTCTTTTGTATAGTGTTTTTAGTTGTGGGGACTATTCTACTAGATTGTGGTGATCTATATTTTCCAATTTTATATTTCTTATTTAATATTTCTTGTGATGTTTTATTATTATGAATTATAATTGTATTGATTCATAAATAATGTAACATTTTTTTATAATTTAATAATTTTTTTTGTTTATTAATATATATTTTTTACGTGTATAACATTCATAATTTATTACAAAGCACATTCATTCTTGAATTTATTTATAATAAATACCAAGAAATTATATCCAATTGAGGAGACCAGCCTTACCAGAAACTACATGTGTGGGTTGGGTTTGTCCATTCCATGTGGTTGACCCATTTGGGTGACACATTTGTGTCGATGGGTCCCCATGATTTTCAATGAGTGGTTGAACAATTGATTTGTTATAAAATTTCAAAAATATTACAAAATTTTTAAGAAAATTTATTATCATATAAATCCATCTCGAAATTTTACAACAAATTACTTCTAAAATAGACCATATAATTTTAGGATGATTCACATGTCACATATTTTGACAGTAAAACTAAATTTATAACTTTATCCCACTTTTATAATTTTACTTTTATTACTCATATTTCACCATTTACCATTTAAGTATCCATGATTACTTGTATAATTTTTTTAGACAATAATGAATGTATAACAAGTATAAATAATTCTATATTATTTATATAATATATAATTTCATTATAAATTGATTTTTAATATATATATATATATACTTTAATATTATATTATTATCAGTATTTTTTTGTTACGAAGACAATAATTATTTCTACAAAAGAGTACACCATATCTATTCTACAATAACGAAAACCTTTGACATATAAATTTCAAACTCAGTAGAAATAAAAATATACTAATAGACTATACATGTTCAACTTTTCTTTATGGGAAATGATGATTCTTAGTTTCTACATTTTAATGTTCATACAATCGTCATATATGGATTCTTCAAACTTATGATAGACCAAAATGATGAGAGATACAATCTTTTTGTTTCCATTATTGTATTACATTTTCTTAATTTGTTACTAATCGTGTTTTTATATTTAAATTTCCAAGATACTTAGTCATAAGTGTTTTTATTATACTATTTTTTATGTATCAAATTTTTTTTACCAAATTATTTTCTCAGAATACATAATTAAATATTTAATTAACATATATATTACCTTAAAATCTATGTCTGATATCAATAAGTTATTAACCTGATATGTATAATTTATAATGGGTACATCGTAAATAATATTACTGGGAAAATTAGTTTATTTTTGGTTAAAATTATTTAGAATATTATAAAAAATATATTAAACCGTTCTATCTTTTAGGATATTAATTTTCTATATATTTCACTATATGAGTGACATTTTTGAATGGATGGTTTCCATCAATTAGAAGTTAGTATATTTTTCTATTAATGGATGAATAATTTCATGGATTATGACATAAATGTTCTATATAATACTTTAATATATATCCTAATTTATTTTTCTTCAATGTTTTTTGAATTTAATTAATCATAGAATGGGTTTATATTTACTATTAAAATAATTTTAAATTGATAATTTTGAATGGGAAAACTATTAAATAGTAATATATATAAACCATTAGTGTTTTCTATATATTTATAAAAAAATGTAACCTATTTGAGGAACCTTTTATATAATATTTTAATCTTAAGGTAATTTTTTTAGGCAAAGGAAACAACCCATTAATTTCATTTTAGATTCTAGGATGGTTAATGATAGCTTTCCCCATGTTAACTATTACTTTTCATTCAAAAATTATAAATGTTATTTATTTTTTAGATACAATTATTTTATTTTTTTATAGACTATATATAAAAAAAATTTCATTTTATTACATTTTGATTAAGTGGATTTAAGCTAAATAATATGAACCAATCTTAATATCACCCCATTTTAGACAATGTTCATAGAATGTATGAAGCTTGATTCCAATCTATACTTTTCCATTTGATAATCATTTTCCCAATGGGTTTAATTTGAATAATAATAATTTTGTGGATAAATTAATTGGTTTTAAGGAAATTTTAAATCTTACAATCAATAAATAATAATAATATAAATAATAAACTCGTATAAAAATATTATAAAATTTAAAAATGTTTCATAATATAAATTTTCTTATTTAACCAATACAAAAAAAATGTAAATTCCAAAAAAAAATTACAAATAGAAAATTTAAAATAACATTGTGATGTATCATTAAAATAATTCTTGGGCTTTAATGAAAACCATTAGGATTAAAAAAACATATCATATTATTTAGTGAACAAGTTAAAAACATTATATAAAAAATATGAATTAATATACTAAAAGAATTCCATGAAAATGGGACTATAAAAGAATATTAAATCCCACATGGCTAATTACTATTTTAAAATGTTATAGAGTCATATTTAATCTAAAATATTAATATCTTCCATTGGTGAAGAAAATTACACTCTTCATTATAATATTTTCATATCCAGTTTATAAGAAAACCTATTAACAACCTCATTTTGATATAAACAATTTGTAACTTCCATATTTATGTGTCCCAAAATAATATGTCTACATAATATAATACTTATTTTATTTATATAGAACTATCCCCAAAAACAATCTTATACAATATGATACTCATTCCTCTAAAATCTAAATTTTTAACAATAGTGAGCATTGAAATCCCTTATATATTTTTATCCCCATATTGTTAATAACTAGAAAAACTAATCAAGAATTTCGTCATATTTAATCTATATGAACTTGAGGTTTTTTAAAGATAATAACATCCTATCAAGAGAGTGTTCAAGGATATACACTCTTATGTTTAGTTATTATATTTCATTAACAACCAATATGCTCTGGTACCCAAATCCCAAGCCATCTCTACCATGCCCAATGGATGTTCATGGTCAATACATATTGAAGGATATCACCTTGTATCAATCAAGTATAATGTGGGAGTTGTTTTTTTGACCCAATTATGCGTGATTATAATATACATGTATGTATATCACCAATCCAGATGTAGAAAACACAAGAAGTAAAAATGGTAAATATTACCCAAAAATATAGTTAAATAACTATATGGAAAATACAACAATAAAATAATAAACATGAATAAAAAATAAAAAACGCCATTTCAAAAAAATTGGAATTCATCACCACCAATCACCATCATCAATGTACAATATATAAGATCATGACCATCATGATCCTCCATGTGGTGAATACCCAGTTAATTTAACTATAATAAGAACATATTTATGTGCCTGATGGAAATTATAGGGTTTGAGATATAATTAATATTATGGAGAAAAAATGTACAATAATTGCTATGATAAGAATAAAATATTCATGAATTTAATTTAATCTAAACAACACATGAGAAAACATTTCATTTTCATATTTTGTAAAAAAATTAATTCTTTTCAATATATAGAAAATATTTCAAACCTCGATTAAATAAAAAAATAATGTGTGATAATTTTATAAATTTCATTAGGAATGAGTAAAAATATTATATAATAAATGGAATATATAATTAAAACCATACCCGACATGAACCGTGGTTATATTCCTAAATGTAAATTAGTTTTTGGATATAGGATCCTCACACATCATGAATTAGTCGTCACAACAAAACATTAGTGTGCAATTCCCTTGGGTTCGGGATAAATAGGTCATAACAATATCTCATTATGGATAATGATACAAAGCATGGTTCCTTGAGTGTTTCCATCCCCAATAAATTTTTAGGGGATTAATATCCTAGAATTATTGTCTAAAATAACACACTAACTACCGATTCTCACATGTTATTGATAAAAAAATCTATAATGGGAAAGCATACCATTTAAAATAAATTATAATTTCAAATTATATTTCCAAATTTTAATCTTCAATATTCAAGATTCAATTTCAAAACCAATCCATGGGATTTTAATCATTTATGTTCATTTTTATCCAAATCAAATTATTATTTTTCATCATTTCAATTTTACAAACTCTCAAAACAATAATCAAACATGTTCATTAATTCCATATTTCTAAACATTTAGCCCCTTTTTAAATTCCATTAGAATTTTTACTTTTTCCTCAAAATCAATGTTAATTAAAAGTCCATTTTAAATTTATTTCAAATTGGGGTATTCTAAATCCATTGAAATATATTTCAATCAAATCATGAAATTCTGTTTTTTAATTTCTTGGATGATCTCAAATGAAACCAAATAACATTAAATAATAGAATAAAATAACCAATTCCTGTAATGAGAATTCCAATGGAAAGGGAAATTGAAGAAGATATAAGAATATGATATAGAATCAAGATCCAATGAACATGAATTAAATCAATAAGAATTAGGTTTAGATCTATCAGGAACATGAAGATGTAAAACTCTTTATGGAGGACATAATGTAAGATCATATGTGAATAACAAAGGGGATATCCACATTGTAGATATGGGTAATATATTCCATCATATCATTGATTCTTCAAACAAGGAGTCTATTGGTGTGAAAATTTACTATATTAACCCACCAATGATATAAAAAATATATTTTGTCTCAACGGAGATATTAGATTACATAAATGGTTCTATCATAAATATTAATAAAAATTTATGTGCCTTTTAAAATTTCATGAATTGAATCTAGGATAAGGCCACATTGTTAGAAAAATAGTACACTATAATCCAAATACCATACTCATATTTATTTAGGTAACATGTTATGGTCATATTGATAAAATAACTTTTACCTGATTGTGTGTTTTTTCTAACCATGGTGTGAATTGTCTAGAGGGTTCACTGTAAGGTTAATCAATTATAACCATGTTCTTCATTCCAGTGGCTCTAAATAAGGTTCATGGATTAATAGTCCCAACTCTGCATTCAACCATAAACATTTTATAACAATGAGCATCCCATGTAGAATCCAAAAATCCTAAATTTTCACCTGAAATCCCTTCAACTAATACATAAACAAAATAAGATTACATCATGGGTCCTGCAAGCGTCAGAATATGAAAATTGGATGTTACAACCTCCCCACATTAAAAATAAATTCTATCTGTATAATGTATGTCCAAATGTTTCCATAGAAAATATATGATCGCATTACTATACCATAATTGTCTCACCATACCTTTTCTTATGAGAATATGAACAATGATTTCATATGAAATAAAAAATGGTATAATCCACCCATAGAGTACCATTTTTTAAATTTCATCAATAAAAATGATATATTGAATCATGAATAAATTTGGCTCAACTTCAAGATCGTCCTATATAAATATTTTATATGGGTCATAAACATACATCCAAATATGCAATACATGGATGAAATTATGTAAATACATCAACTATAATGGAAGTGAAAAAAGGAAAGACACTTCCACAACTTCTCAACCACCTCAAATGGTCCCACAAAAAAATACCGTGTTTCACTTCAATTCTATTGAGTTGATGACCCTAATGAGGTGAATGTCTTAAAATTGCATTTTCGAAAACAATAAACTAAAATGGTCACCTATGACTATCAATATAATATTTTTACCCTCTCTGTGAAATCAACATTCTTTGATAAATCCACAAAATCAATGTTGTCTTCTCTTTGGTCAAACCTTCTCTGTCCAATAAGAAACACCAATTTATAACCAACAAAGATTATATTTACATGATTATACATATTAGTCTCAATGGTATCCATAGTAATGGATCGATATTATATTTTGTAATAATAAAATTCAACAATTCTGAAATTGACATAACAAGCTCCACGAAAATAAAATATGACAGCACAGATCAAGTATCCCAAAATATGTACCATCAGTTATATCTACCCATCCATATGTAGATGGTATGTATTGATCATGTTCATATAATATCTCATTGACCCAGGGATTTCAATCCAAAAAATAGAAGTGATCTTGGGATCCCTATTATAAATTGTCATTAAGGTAACACCATGGAACCTAAAAATCTCATATACATTTAGGACTCCCGTGTCCTCAAAATTGGTTATATAAAAAATGGGTATAAAGTGATTCGATATTTTCATTCAGTTGATAAAAATTCTTTTTGAGTTCTTATTATAAAATTTACAAGGTAAAAAAACCCAAATTCTATATATATATCATCCCACTTTTCATTCTGCAATTTATGATGATGGAGCGAACCAATGGATTTCTGATGAATAACCATGACCAATTATAATGTATAATAATGTAAATCGATGTCAGTGATGCCCAGTCACATATCTCACCACCAGATTCTTTACCTCATATCATATAACATATTTATGGTAATGGGATTCATAGACCACTAAAAATAATGAAATTATCTCATCATAGCCTTATTCATTGAAAAAGGAAAAAACCTATCATTCAGAAACATAGAATATCCTCCATAGAGAATGACCACTTAGTGATGGTCTCCTCACCATAAATGAAGTCTCTAATGAAAAAGAACCCGTAATCATGATTCAAATCACGAGGAAGTATATCCAGAAGATATTATTTCAAATAATAACTAGTCAAAATGACCTCAGACTCATTCAAATAGAATACAAAATTATACTAGGAAAAGAGATCCAAAAAAATCAATCCAGTTAATGATTCATTCATGAATATTGTAGGATGATTCCTACTCAACTCATTAGTTATGAAAATCCATATTCCCATGGAATATTAAATGTAAAAATATAATAAATACATGTACTCCACCCAATTCCAATATTTAAAATTGGAAAAAAAATTGAGATAAGTTGTAATTAAAGCTTTCGTAAAAAAAACTAGGTAATCATTTCTTCAAAATGGTAATGTTGTGACCACTTATGAGAATTCACCATGACGCCTTTTTCACATTCATGGTTTTGATAAATCTGGTAATGATTTATAATATGTATAGATCCATAGGTGTAAATCTTACCATTCTATATTAAAATGCAACACAATCCCAAACCTGATGCCTCAAAAAAGATCACATATCCATACCCTATATACAGAAGACCCCCAATAACACTGAATTCCAATGAAATTTAAGTTAATTATATGAACTATGAAATTTATAATACCAAAATAACTCCAATACCATTTTAGTGATAATAGTAATTCATGATTTATTATTGAAGAAATATTTATGAAGCAATTAATAATTATTTGATATACTCAATAAACACCAAATAATGAAAACATTCCACTATTCTCCCTCGTGATAACAGTGTTCACATTCTATGTATGAAATGAAATATAATTTTATGAGATCAAATATACCATAATATTTAGATGCAAAATATATAAATCCCACATTTATAGATTGGAATAACGTTGATGATTTCTTTTCATTTCCAGAACTGATTTCATATGAGGCACATGATCCTCCTAGGACTTTTATTAAACAAAAATTTCATCGAGGAATACTACAGTGGATTTCCCAATGTACTTATCGAAAATTATATTCATGAGAGGCATAAATATTTTAAGAACATTCAATAGACAAAAAAACCTAAAAATATAATCATGACATTCATACCTTCTCTGAATGGTAGTCTTCTAAATATAAGATTCTATGATTCTCAATTTTTGAATTCCATATCAAATATTATCCTCCAATGAACACTTCAACACTTTCAAATTTTTAAATAGATCATCTATATGTGGATATATATATACTTTTTCTGAACCATAACATGGTATTTGTTCTGGAAATCAACACAACGGAGAAGTGTCCCATCATCATTCATATAAGTGAGAATACAAGCCACCTAAGGTTAGACACTCAGCAAAACATAAGGAATAATGACTAAGGAAATATATAAAATGCTTCAATTATGTAATGAAAATGAGTCTTTAAATATTTTATTTCTTCTTTTACTATGTGGTAATAAAGAATAGATAAATATTGATTATGAAACACTATATCAATAGAAAACACAACCCCTATTATAATTGTAAATCCATATAGATTATAAGTTAAATATCATGAAACACACTAAAAAACATAGAAACATAATCAGTCAATGATTCTTATTACATATCAAAACAAAACATTAGTAATACCGTACCTATCTTTAATGACAATATCGTAAATGTACTCGATCTCATTTATTACTCTCCCTAAAAGGAATGACCCCATGTCGAGGCATGTTCATGGAGACCCATAAAGGATAAAACTAAATATGTTCCTGATAACCATTAGACAAATCAATCCTAGGAATTAGATCATGATACTTCATACTAAATACCTGAATATTCCTTATAAGATCAATATATGATAATGAGATAACACAGGAGGGGAACTAATGTCTCTGATATCTCTTCATTCAGTGGGGTAGTGTAATATCCATCACATAAGATAAAAGGTCTTCATAAAGGGAAATAAAATAAAAAAAATAGGTGGATATGAACAAATTACATGGACAAGTATTAAAAAAATTTAGAAACTAAGGATGAATCTAATTTAATGGGACCTCAAACTTTTATTATATTTTTATTATATTTTTTTGGGAGACTCATTTATAGTTTGAAGAAGTATCTTTATGGATGTATGTGGCAGGAACACCATAGATCATGAAACATTTAATTTATCTACAGTAATTTTAGGTGAATATGATCCCATTCCAACATGTGTTGAATAAATAGTATAATAGAACTTCTGAATCTTCCCTTACATTATATAAGAAATGCAGATCATTGGTTCCTCAGTGAAAACCAATTTCAATTTTCCAGCCTTTCCATACATGAAGAAAGTCAAAAGGAATATACCATGAAATATATGTTGATTTGTAGAACCCTACTATCATGATCCACCATGAGACCCATCTTGCTTTCAATCAAAATTAAGGGAACTCACTATAATACAACTAGGAGAAAACATAACTCTGATCAACCATGTATTACCAGCCATGTCTAGATCACCTCTTAACAAATGACTGAAAGTTAACATTTTTATTCAACTTTGGACAAGAGAATTTAAAAAAAGATCACATGGGTTGGAAAAAATGGAGGCCAAGGGAATCGTTTACCACATGTTTGAGACCGACTAGAAAGAAGGATCCTAAACATGTGAAAGAAGACATACATTGATTCGGCGAAGCCATAAGTTCCAAAAAGTCTAAGACCATGTTACCCTCCCTCCATGTGTGAGTGACCTTTTTATTGTCTGCAAATATTTGTTTGCACTTATCTATATTCCCCACACATCATCAGAAGAATTCATTCTTTTCATGAAAATATGTGATCAAATGTTGTGTAAAATTTAAATATCTAATCATCATTCCTTCATATTATTTTTACTAACAATCATAATACAGTACCTCATGAGCTCAATATAGATTTATTTCATACTATGTGAAGGTCTTATCACTTTGATGGAGATCAATAAGATATATTGAATTTTATAATACCATTGTCTATGGAATGAAATTATTGGTTAAAAAATACATTTATTATTTCCACTACAATACATCATTCTTATTTTCCATCAACATATAATTCCAATAAATTATTCTAGGCCCGTTAAGCATTATGTCATATATATCACTTTATTGGAATAGGTTATTTCTCAGAAATCAAAAATACACTAAATTCCATTAAAAATTCATTATCGTTTTGAAGATCAATATATCCTTCTAAATATGGAGTCTTTTGGAGATGATTATCTTATTCATAATATCTATAGTTGACCCATAATTGTTTTAGTACTATATCATGATTGGAAACATATGTGACTATATCTCTTAGATAATGGAAATCACACACCCCTATCTTACTGATATTTTCGTCAAATAGAGGGTTCACCTCTTAGGGTTCATCGGAAGCACCATCCCCATGTCATATCAAACATCTCGTTAGATGCATTATTGCACAACCCATCTATATATAGTTATAAAAATTAACTAGGTCACTTTCATCAACACATCAAACATAAGTATAAATTCTCTTATTGTGAAAAACTAGTTTTTCACTGAGGTATGGAACCATTAAATTCCATTCTAATTCATGATTTTGGACATAAATTTTATTTATATTTAGTTATTGATGTTTCTGAGGGTTTCTAGGGATTTTTCAGAGAATTGAACATAGCTTTTTGGAAAAACCAAGCATATCAGATGATTAATAGTAAACCATACAAAATGTCAACATTGTTAGAGTAAATCGCGTGGGTGGCATTTTTTTATATGTAGCCTTACCACACTATTGGAAAATTGTTTCCCTTGTAGTGTGGACTAATGATGCTAGTTCCCCTTCTTCCCAGGTATTCATCCATGGATGGCACATAGTTTGGAAATACACATAGTCAAACATTTCCCATGATATTTTGTGGGTAATTTTACCATTTTTAACTTAATGATCTATTTAGGCCTCCTCCTTCCCCATATTCCAAATTCATGTTGACTTAACCTATTATTATCTCATTTTGTATCTATTTGAAGGCCAAATGGGTGGGATTTAAATAACTTCGTTATCCCGTATCTGATCGAGCTTATGTACATCATGTTGGATGGACAATGATATATACTCAAGCCCTTTTTAGATGTTCTTCTATGTTCTTTATTTGGACCTAGTTATTGAGGTGTGACTAATTTCTCATATTTTTCAACTAAAACATTTTATAAGACGAATTATTGGATAATATTAGATTATTAGTATCGTAAAAACCTAATGTGGGTGTTTTATAACTTTCCAATGATGTTCATTGATTTTATATTTGTCGTGTGGGGTCCACTGATATAATCGTGTGACGTTTATTGAATTTACAAGTCATGATTATAAAAATTATAAAAATATGGTTGTTCTCCTTCAATATATGTTATTAATAATTTTTTTCATTCATAAAACCTCACACATCCCATGTACACTATTATGCCATAAATGGATATTTAGTGTATGCTACATTTGAGCCACCATTCACGTGTGACTTGGATTGACTCTTATAATGGTATGCTTTTCATTATTAAATAGATTGATTTATATTTATAATTTTATAATGGAAGGTACCATTTATTTTCACAACATGACCCACCTAAGGAATTTGATTCATTTGAAAATTAAATTTGAAATAGAAATTGGAATGTATACTAAGAAAATGACTTCACCGGATCAAATTTAAATAAATAATAGTTTTTGTGTCTCTAGAAAACATTACCAAATTATGGGAATGTAGATGAATGGACCTTAATTATTGAATATATATTTTATGGAATTAATATGGATTTCATGATACTTGGCCTTATCAAAATAAATAAAGAAAAGGCCTGAAACAAATGTACATATTGATTAATTATGACTTGATTAATGGGTTACATGATACTTGGTCTATTCACTCTAATGAATGGAATGGGTTTAACCAATTTTAATTATGTAAGACTTGAATATCAAATAGTAGTGTTCTGACATGAGATATTCTTATATTCTTGTAGGGGAATGCATTGATCTCTTGGGAACCCTATACTAATTCAAGGATATGGCTTGCTTAAGTTGAGACAGTCCATGATCTGGATCCTTGTCTATTCATGGATGTATGGTATGACACCATAGATTCCATGACATAGTATTATCAGATTCCATTCATACACTCCATGGATCTTTATTTTCTTGTAGGTGCCTTGGTAACAGCCAATAGGGTACAATAACAGCTTATCCCCCTTTTACCTTGGCTTATAACCTAGGATTTGATAGGCACCATATTGTGATATTCCATTCAAAATGATCATTGGATTAAACTCTTACCCCTATCTACGATAAAATTATCAGTATTATAGATACCTTTGAGCTTTATATTTCCTTGGTTATTACCTTGGAAATGAATTATTCAATATCATTACAGGATACCTATTTAATACTTGGAACCTTCAATATGGTTTTGATTTTGCTTGTTTGTAAAATGATAATAATAAAATAATGAATTTTTTATATGTTTCGACACCAACTGAGGGCTTAAGAAGGTATGTGGGTTTTTAGTTCCATTGAACTGCATACTTTAATATTTGTATGGTAACACACTATTAAATTTCTATCACACGGGATGAAGGTTATAGACACTATAGGTGGTGTCCCACTATGATTTATCTCGCATCCTCTCTGGGTTTTGTTTAGTACCCATGGTAGATTAGGTGTAAGCTGATGTTGACATTGGGAATAATACAACATCAAATACTTTATTTATTGTTTTTTAGGATTGAGTTTCATAGCAGATGACTGAGATGAATCTCGAGATTCATTTGGTACTCTTTTATTTTCATTATACTTTTATGGAACATGTTATACATGATATCATGAATCTGTGTTTATAAGTTCTATAAATACATGTAATATCATCATTAGTTGTTGTATGATATTCATGTTATTTATGTTATTGTTATTGTTGACTCAATTATTTCAATGCGCATTCTATTTACTTATATTGCTTCCCCTGTTTACATTCATTTATATTTAACCACTATACTACACTTTTCAAATGTGGGAATTTTACATCAACAATAAAAACTAGGCCCTTGATGCTAGTCGAAATCCTATAATGTTTGCAGAGATGCTCTTGAGGCCAGGTGGCCCACCATGATTGAGGAACCTATTAAGTGGAATCTAGGTCTGAGACATCCCAATAAATATTAGAACACTAACAAAAAAATATGCTAAATTGATTTATGTATAAACAAAACTCGTCAAATACTTCTCTCTAATAACCATAGTTATTTATGGATTATTATGACCAAATATTCCCAGAATGTTTTTTAAAAATACCTCTGAAGTCTCATCTACCAAACCTCATATCTACTAGGACCACCCATAAAACATACCAGGATCAAAGATATATGTCTAAAAACCACCCTATAAAACCACATTTCCATAGAAAATCCCGTATAACCTATTACACTGATATCCAAGATGGAACTGACATGGCCTGAAGGTCGTTATTGATCCCTACAGGTTGTCAATTAGTACATGGAATCATAAAAGAACAATATGGGATTAGGTTTTCAACCAAATAGCCAAATATAATAAGATATTAGTCTATATAACCACACTCATCATAAAGAATTTACAAAAAATTACAAAGTTAAAATAGTAACATTGTAGATAGATTAACAACTTCGAAGAACATAAATCCAAACTACCATCATGAAACTTCAAAAGAAAAAAATCTATATAATAATTGGACCTCAGATCCACATGTCACCAGCATAACTCCATAGTCCATAGGATCATGAATAGCCACCACTCCATGTGATAATTTTTCTTTTCCCAGTCATGTGATAATAAATTATTTAAATACCCAAAGGTAATGGTAGGGTGTGAGCTATAAATACATGTAGGTATTCACCATGTGTTCTATAATAAATTCAATATTAATAGACCAATCGTTTGTTAGTCCACGAATAATTAATAACTTTTCTTCTTAATTTAGTTTTTTTCGATAATTAACTATAAACATCTAGGGAAATTATTATACTATATGAGAATGGTAATTCCATAAATTAAGATCATCAAACTCCATCATTGTAATGGATTAATAATAAGGATATTTTCAATCATAAGAAATGGGAGTATCATCTTGACATAGATTAGTATCCCATTTAACATTAATTTATTGAGAATCACAATAATGATAGTGATATTGATCATGTCAATGATTGAAATTAAAATGATATTGAAATTCAAATACCAAATATATTCAAAAAAAATTGTCTATATAGAATATATGTAAATCAAATTCCAACTAACCTTTCGATATGAAAATAAGGCATGTGAAACATAACATTAAATTTTAATTATTCATTGCATGATATATATATATATATATATCATCATTATATATGGGAATAGATCATATACAATATTCAATAATTGAAAATAAATGTAGGTAAAAATTAGTGATAACAATCTATATTGTTAAATACAATAAGTGAATATAAAATTATAAAAATGTTATATTTCACTTATATTAGTTTGTCTATATATTTCATTGGTTTGAAATTAGAATGAAATAATAACCCAAATTATTTTCACTTCAATTTTATCTCATTGAAATAAATGTAACATTTCATACGTACATAACTATTGTGTATTGTTATTTCTACATCTAAACTCTGGGGTTTGGATCAAACTACCATAAAAACATTACACGAGTATAATATTCAATTATAGATAAATAATATGTGTTTTTTATTGTAAATGGTCCGTAACACAAAATATACATAGGTATATATTATAAATATAATAATAAAAATATATATCAGCCTCCAAACTGAATGGAATATAAATTCCAATCACTAATTTTTTTGTGATATAATACTATCCTTTTCCATAATGGTGTTAAAGGGTTATATTGTAGTAGAATCCATAAACTATAGTTACTTTTTTTACGTCAACCCATAATTGTAAAAATACATATCAATAATTATTCATTTAATTATCATGTTATATAAAAACCTCATTTAGATCCATATATTAATTAATGTCATATATCTGTAATAAAGATTTTAATTTTATCATGAAATTGATGAAATATAAAAATAAATATATTTTATTATATTTTTAGATGAAAATGAATTCAAAATGATCTTGTAATTATCATTTTCATTTTACAAATTATTTGAAGTATGTTGAACATTATTGGGGTAATTGATAATAAAATCCAAGACTATTTTCCTATATTACTAAAGACATATGACCACCAATGATTTATTAATCCTCATCGAAAATGAAAAAAACCTCTATTAAAAAATGTTATTGAACATAGTTCATTTTTGAATCTCATATAGTTTATCCTTGTATAAAAACATGAAAATAACTATACATGGAAATATAAGTATTATTATAGAAAAAATAAAACTTTAATTATTGATATTTCATTTAAAATTCTTTATCCTTTTGACAATATTTAGATTTTGTAATTTTTTTAATTATTCCAAATTGAGAAAGAATTTTGATATCGAATAGAAAATATATTATCTATATAATTGATCTGATCTAGAAAATTTCTATCATCAAATATTATGAATTCGATAATAAAAAATTATCTTATATCAATCATTGACCAATTTTGGTGTCTATATTTTGGAAACATATATATTACACCTTTTTGAGGATCCAACAAGACTATTTCAAGTTGTACGAAACTATAAAATAAAATAAATTAAATATTTTTTTAAAAAAATAACATCTGAATTAATTGATACATAAATCATTATTTGAAATTAATAATATCATAAAATAACAAAACATATTTAATAAACTCATTTTAAAAATACAAAATTTACAATAAAATAGAGTTCCTAGAATGAAAATATACCAGATGAAACCAAATTTTATGGATTTCAATATCAAAACAATAAGGATAAAAAAAATTAGAGAAAAACACATAAACAATATCACAAGGTTACAAATCACCTTTATAAAATCTTTTGGAAATACAACCAATGGTATCATACATCATGAGTCATTGTAACCTATTCAGTTTTTTTCCATGCCTCAAAAATATATAAAAATTATAACATTATCCACAAATGATTATACAATATACCATCCATGGAAACTGAATCATAGAATACTAAAAACACAAAAAATGTACCAATGAATGTTACAAATTGTAAAAAAATAATGAACCAGAAGGAAAACAGTTAAATTCAAAGTGATTGATTTTTAAAATTAATATGTGTTGTATGTGTAGGGAATCTACTTAAAATAATGACCGAATGTTCAATTCCATGGATATATAATGTTTTTTTGAAATAAACATTCTAGAATATATTTCATAGAAAAAAATCAAAAAATCTAATATCTTTTTTTCATATTCATATTTATATATGAATAAATAAATAGAAATATCAATCCATGAAAATAAAATGAAGAAATTTTGGATGTGAATGAAAAATGATCTAATTCATGAAACATAAAAATATATAACAAATAATCTGCAAAATTTACACATATATTATTGAAAGGGGTGAACCCAACACATACAGCATCATTTGACCCATAAATAAAAATATTTTTGATCAACTAACAAACACAAGATCATATCCATTAATATAATTGATTGATATATTGATTACATAGACATGTATTGTGTATATAGAATAACATATAATATTAATTATTTGATAAAGCCATGTATTTATACACAACCATTAGATAATAAACCTTCCCATGATCTTGTAACAACCCTTTTCAATTTAGGAAGGTGAAAAATAATTGAAATTTAATTTTTTTCTCTCAATTCATGTGTGTTGACATATTTATACATTGATTGCGATTATGAGAGTTGGAAGTTGTATATGAGATGTTTTTTTTGTTTGATAAGGTGATATTGTAGGATTTATTATCATAGGGTGATGGTTAGAGAATCATTGGAGTGACATCATTGAGAAATTTTTTAATATAAGGCTCATCATTTCATGTTGGGAAAGGAACATTATATGATTAGTGTATGATTTATATTTATTTCATGTAATTTTTGAGAACCATAACATGAAGGTAGTCTTTCACACTCTTAGAAGATTGTTTCCTGATATACCAAATATGTGTTTTATTTTCACATGGTAAAAAATATTGTATTAGTTATTTGGGAAAATAATGAAAAACATATTTGATTGATTATTATGTGTTATTTTGGGAAGTTATATTAATCATTATTCATATGATTGAAAAAAACCATTTGCCTTTACATCATAAAATTTCAAGTGAAATGTTGTTCCTTCTATTACCCCATAAACCATTCCTTTACAGTGATTATAGTGAGATGTTTTAGTCCACAATATTGTGGGATATTCCATGGAGATGATCCATGGATGGATTTCGTCACTTGGAGCAGATGGTTAAAAACATTAATGATTTCCCAATACATTTTTTTTATTATAATGTCATTCATGTAATGAAATGACCTATTATACATGCTATAATGAGTTTTATCAGGATCGTATATTGGTGGAATTTATATGTTTAGTCACACCATGGATAAATTGATCAAATCATGAATGTTTCATCCTGGTAAAATGGAAATAGAAAAATTGGAATCTCGTGTGGTCTAACAATGTTATGACCATTTGATCCACACAATGGTTAGACATCAGGTAATGTATCATGATGAGAATATTTGGACACTCCATGTTATAAAAAGTTTCATATTCTACAAATATTTGGTTAGACATGAATTTTTTTGGTTTTCTAGCTTTTAATTTTATAGTAAATGTGGCATTAGATAAATCCATTTTTACTTCTCCTCCCAAATTACATTCTCACAAAATTCCCAAAAAGTATGGGATGATTTATGAGATGTTACTATTGTGATTTTTTTTAGATTTATTCCCTTAAAATCCTTCCATTTATTCCCTCTCGTGACCTATGATATTTATTGTATTTGGTTTTTTATCTTAATTATTCTAACAAATCATAATTCTATATTCATAAATCTACGGGGTCAGTCATGATATAGATAGTGTAAAACTTGAGACAATAAACACATGCCATATCTTCTTTTAGATAAGGAGACATATTCTAATGTAATTAATTATGGAAATAACTATTTTGGACTCCTGTTACTATACCATTGATTATGTAGATATTATTCCATTACTCATAGTGTAATAAGGATAAATCCTTCAGCCTTGGGTATTCCATTATATGTGGCTGAATCTAGTTGACACTAGTCATTATGTATTATGAAATTATATTTATATAGAATAAGTTTATTAATAATTTATAGATTAGTACAATTATTTACATTCAAATGGTAGTTTGATATATGATCTCCAGTGTTGGTATTTTCTTAGATAAGGTATATATGTTGTTTCTTGAGTATGATGAATAAATCATGTGATGGAATCACTGTGTTTGATATAGGTGTAATCAATAATAATCCAAAATATTTATGTTCCTCTTTTACATAGAATGTTCTATGTGGTTTCACCAGATGTGACCAGTTCAACATGAATTGAATAATTATTTATTTCATCTAAATTTATTTCAGTATAACTAATGTGTATTGAATCATAATAAACACTATAACATTGTTTTTGTGTCAAGTCATCTAAAGCTCATGGTTTGAAAAAAAATTACATTTTAATGTCCTAGGAGGGATGAATATTCAATATGTTAATCAGATTAACCCAAGATATTGGTTTTCTTTTTCTCCACGATGTTAGGGAGAGATTTTTTTGAAAAGGTTTTTTGAGGTGTATGATATTCAGATATGTTATGATGTATTATAACTTGTTGAAAAGTGAAAATATTAATTTTATCAATGTTCCTACACCACTGGTAGATTAGTCACTAACTGGGAATTCAGTTGGATGGACTAACATCTTGTTATTGATTGTGAGAAACAACATATTTGATGCTAGAAGGATATTTTTTTTATTTAATCCATATTTTTAATTAATTAGTACATTACCCATGAAATTGATTATACCTTGATGTGATCATCTTCATGTTGAGGGAATATATTCCCACAGTTCCATTGGGTTAAACACTATTAGTATAAATGAGTAAACCATACCCCCATGCGGTTTCATATATTTGATATGACTTATGTGACCATAATAGAAAAACAAATATCATGTTGAAATAAGTTGCAGCTAATAATGATAGAATACTATTGTTTTATATGTATGTATATTTCATTGAGATAATTAGGCTACAAACCTTTTATTAAGAAATAAAAAATTGTACCATTTTAGCGTTTTATAAATGTTATATGAATTTGGTGAACATAATAGGAGAACATCCCCCATTTAAAAAATGTGAATTAATAATGAGATATTAATATGGTTATATACTCACATAGATTTCATTACAAGATTGTGTTAAATACATTATTAACCACCGTAGGATATAAATTATGTGTTTCACTATGTTTATGATTGTCTTTTATTATATAATTTTTGTTTGGGGAGAGGATACGACCATGGATTTGAGATATATCCTGATTTAGAGAGTGACACACTTTTAATGTATTGAATATGAAATTAAAATGAAACTTGATTCCCATTTGAGAATGAATTTTATGATTTCGTGGAGAGAATCCTTCATTTGTTTATTCTATATAATATTTCAATGATATATTATACAATTGGTATATGATTTATGAGGATTATAATAGGGACACCATGTGGTTTGCACAATATAGGGTTCCTCGGGAGAAGATTCACCTAGTTTTTATTATATATTGTCATAGGGAGAAGTGATTCCATATTTAGAATTATATTTGATAATCAAGGTAAGGATCCCACATCGGTGTATCTTATAAAATCATCCCATATAAATGTATCCTAGTTTTATTTAATATTATTTTTTGCGGGAGATAATTCTAATGTGTGTATTCAATATGAAGTTCCAGGAAGGATCTATTGTGGTATTCTATCTTGGTTTATTGGGATAGGTGATTCCCAAAGATATCCGTTGCATGAATTTTAGGGTGTGACATTTTTCAACATCGATGCTGAAATTGTAAAAAATATACAACTATGGTAACTAATTTTTCCTTGTTTAATGACATGAAATTTATAGAGACATTTAGTACTTGATAAATTACTTATTGTTAACCCAAATCATCACCATAGATCTTAATGATAAAAAGTTATTACATATTTTTCACATTAATGTTGTATTTTATTATTCAAACTATATCACACTATTAATGCAATTTATGAACTAGTTATTTTTGGGAATTTTTTTTTGGCTAGAAAATATGTTATACTATAACCCTAATCCTACAACCAAAGATCCATAGTACTCAAACATACCATAATATTAAATGTATAGGTAGGCCAATGGCCATGAGTTATATTATTTAAATAGAGAGCTTGTTTAGACTCATGAAATGGGAATAAGTAGGCAATCATCGTCATGAATTTGTAGGTTAAATTTTTTATTCTGTTCTAGGATGTATATGTTCTCCCTATAAGATTTCATGTTAGTTCCTAGTTGACACATTTTACATTTATAGAGTTAATTTTTAATACTATTTTTTATATATTTATCCCTTGTAGTGTTTTTCATTAATTCGACTTACTATTTATTGCATTCTAATGATATTTTTCTTAATATTATTTTACAATATTTACATATAGTATATAAGTGGTTTTACATTATACCATGTCTAATAATTAGAAAATCCTAAAATTGGGGTATTTGTGAGAAATTTCATGTGGAAAAAATTATAGTATCTATAAAGTTAGACAGGATGTGGATACAAAAAAAGTGTATTCATCATTTTTATATAAATTTTTCATTAGTATATACATATAATAATTTTTCATTCACTTGTTATATGTCACAGACCATGTAATAAGAGATGTTTAGTGTTTTTATATCGTAAATTGTTAAATTAAACTTTATAATTTTTTATATAACTTAAATTTTAATAGGTATTTAAATTAAATGAATTTACTCCAGTTGATAGGATATCAAGTTATTATATCAACCATAGATTTTATGATAATGATTGATTTGTTAATATATATTTATCTTATACTATATTACTTATAATTCATTGATCTCAATTATAGAATAGACTATTGTAAATATTAATTTTATCATCCAATCAAATATTCTAACGACTAAATATATAAATCAACAACATCTATAATTTAAATCAATTATAGAATAGTAATAATCAGTCCTTCAATTCATATAAAAATTTATTTCTTTCACGTCAACCTTACTAATTATTATAAAATTATATTGATACCTCACCTCTTGATATAATTAAAACATGAATCATTTTATTGATGTTGTTGTGTAAAGTATAATTCAAATTAATTAAATGAACTCATTAGAGTAGAAAATTACACCTTTATTAAACATTAACATTATCTTCTAGTTTTAACGGATGTATTCAAAACATTTTAATATTTAATTTCAACCCATTTTATCAATTAATAGTCATATTTTTTTGGATGTTGGAATTATTTATCCTTCTAAAATGTTACATATAAAACAAACAAATAATTAAAATCCCCAATTATATACATTTCATATAATCATTTCATATATATTTCAGTTTCAATGTACTATCCTATATTCATGACCAAAAAAATATCTCTGAAAATTTGAATCATCATTTGTTAATAAAAATCCCTACTAATATAGAAGATATGATAATATCATCTATGATTGAGTATATAATTTATAATTACAATATCAATCATTTAATACTCTCATACTGGATTAAAATACATGTTATAAAATACATTTTTAAAGATAAAATTCAAAATTTTGTCTCCATGAATGAGAAAATCATGAATCATTTCAATAAATTCATCTTCTTTGAGAACTCCATTATGAAAAAAAATTAAATCAACATTATATAATACAATATTAGTTTCAACCCTTTTAGTTTTAAATAATAATACCTTTTCTATCATGATAATGGGATAAAATTTTCTATCGATTTTAATTTCATCCAATAGGGAGTATCATATAATAAAAAACATCCCATTATTTGAATAATAATTATATATTGTGTAATATTGTTTTTTATTACCCATTTTTTATGTTATGTTTTTTACTTTTCACCACAAAAAATACACTATGATTTTATATTTATTTATTATTCATTGAACATCATTCAAATCATTCACATAGGTCCAATCACTTGTAACCTCAAATATTCAATTGTGGTATAATTGATATAGGAGAAATATATATTTTAATGTCTTCATTCATAATATTTAAATATGATATATTAGATTAATGATAATATATTATGACTAATGTTTTTACATCCATCGCATATTTGGATATTACTGATGTATTGGAACCAAAACAATCATTACTATTTTATTCCTCTATGTCAGTAACATCAAAATGTGCTCCACCTGAATAATTAAAATGGATTCAATATTTTACAAAAATTTAAACACAAAATTGTCAAATATTTACCAGAATCAATTAAAGAGTAAAAATATTAGTTTAATTAAAACAATTCAATCATTTTTATGACTATTATGTACATTTTGATTTCAAATATATCTAGGAAGATTTCTTCAAACCCCATGAAAATGTTAATTTCGTTGAATTTTGTACATTTTGGATGAAAATTTTTATATTAAATTGATATAAATATATTTAAATACCAATTAAAATAAATATTTAATATTTAATTGAGATTTATGGTCAATGAGAAATTTAAATACATTATTTTAATGTTTAATGAGAAACATATAAATTTTTTTAAATGTATTTGGTGGTTTATGCTAAATCGTTAAAAATTTAGTCATTTTACTAAATATCAAATTTCTCCTCACCAAAATAAAATTTTTGTAAGGACTTGAAACGGGTAAAATTTGATTCCTTATATCATAATTATAAATATATTATTACCCATATCTATTTGTGATATTTATGATATTATCATTTCAAAAACATGTGTTCTCTGATATAGGATTCTTTTCCAAAAATCTCAAATATCTTTTAATGAAATTTATGACTTCAAATAATTTTTTAATCTAAATTATAAATTACACAATGATATGATAAATAATGTTTAAAATAACATACCATGATCCAATAATGAACCATTCTTATTTTAGGTACAAATATATACCTATATATAAACTCCAACAGATTCATTACCATCATTTAATTTTTATTAAATGATCTTGCACTGAAATTTCCCTTTTCTAAAACAACAACATGTATTTTTTAAATGTTTTAATAAAATTTAATCATTTTATATTTAATTTTTTATCAAATTAATAATTAATTGTTCTATATTTTTTATTCTTTTCCCAAATTATATTTTCAAATCCACACATTGAAAGAAAATAACTTATTATCAAAATTTTATAGTTGATATATCCATCTAAAAATCTCATGTTGACCAAAAGTAAAAAATCGTTACTTGAACATTGATTCAATACTATTTTAAATATATAATCATTAACATAGTGAAATAATTGACTTATGATTTAGTGATTTTAACAATGAAATTAATTAATGAATACGTAAATTTTTATCAATAAATTTCAACTATTTATATTTTTTCTAATCTAATTATTTACAATAAATAGTATTTAATAACTCATAATACATAATAAATATAAAATTTTAGTCATTTAACCATATTCTTGTTTATTTTGATATGAGTGTTAATTTTTTATCAATAATACAAATATATATTGGCTAATGTATAGTAATAAAATATCGTGGTCCATAACCATTATATACAATTTTATTAATGAATTTTTTATTTACTTCCATCTTTGATTGAAATAATTATTATTTTACAAAATATTATGAATATTATTTATTATGAATTTATTAAATAAAAAATTTATTATTAATATAGGGGCCTATATTTCTCGTTTTATTATTTTAATTTATTAATTTTTTTATGTGGAGGATATCGTTTCTAATTTCTAAATAATTTCTAATGTAATATAGTTATTTCAATTTATGATTTTTTATGTTAAATATATAAAATTTTTTCCATCAAAATATGAATGATGTGTGTAGTTAGAATAAAAAATTGGACCCCCAAAATGGATTTCCATAATCATTGTCACACCAAGTAATTGTTGCTTCATGAAAGATATTTAAAAATATTATATATTTTATTGGGAACATGATAGATTATATATATATATTATGTTTTAAATATCCTAATAATCCTAATATAAAACTGTATATGCTACCTCCAAACCACACATTACACTTATCTACAACCAATTATGATCAAATAATAACAACTTTTCCAATAGCGGTGACCATATTTAATATGGTGGTTATTAATTCATAACATAAATTAAGACATGAAATTGATAGTTAAGAAAATTACCAATTCATTTAAGGATTTTATATTTACTGTTTGTTTCCTAAATGGAAATTTTTTTCTAAATAGCCAATATATTTTATTCCCATTTAAAAAATTTATCTAATCCTAGAAATTTATTGTTATTTATTATTCCTCTTCTTTGTTTGTTCTTTGTTAAAGAAATAATTCATATCAATTGATTGATTTTGGATTAAGTTTCAACCCACTATTATACTCTATATCCCTAATCCCACATGTTCATGTGTGGATTTATGAAAATAGAAGTAATTCAAAATGGGTTATAGTGCTTGGTAAGAAATATTAAATTAAAATAGATATCCATCATCCCCCATAAAATATTTTCTTCCACCATTAGAAGAAACATAAACCTGACCAGCATCAAAGTGATTAATGGTGTGATGGTTCCCAAAGTATACAATAGAGGGTCTTCAGAATTAGATTTTCAATAGAACCAGGGTAGAAATATTTTAAATATACTATTATGAGGCAGAATTATTGAATTTTGGGGGAATAATTTTTTATAGGAATATATTTATGGTTATTTTGATTAGTCGGATCTTTCAGGATATTCAAAATATTCTGCTGAAGGTATAAACACAATGTTTGTACAATTAAAATATCAGATGTTATATGAGCATAATAAGTGGAAAGGGTTTTGTTTGTTAAAAAATGACCCATTAAATGTATAAATTAATAAAACTAACCCTTTTTTTATCATTAATCGGATATTAATTCCAAAAATAATATATATATATATATAATGGTGTTTATGACCCTAGAACTTGATGTATTAGTGAATGGGGTTACATCCTTGGTTGGTGAAAACTAAAAACATTTTTTATCCTCTCCTTTATAAATTCCATATTTCTGGTTAGATGATGCTATATCTAAAAAAGGAAATAACATGTCTATAATTACATCTCTTAATAACAATTGAGTCTAACACACCATGTCAGTATCACTCCATATGTTAGACATAACAATATTTGAAATAATAGAACATTCCAAATTGAATGCTTAGAATACTTATGTCATTCCATGTATTATACATATCACACTAATTATGGTATTCCATATCTTTTATAATTTATTATGAGATTGTTAAAATATGATGAAATTATATTTTATTTTATTCATCAATCCATATGGAATTTTCTAAAATAATTACCTATAACTTTTGATGTATTTTACGATGGGTTTCAGGCTATCAAATATTTCATCTCATTTATCAAAATATTTTTTATCAGGGGATTTATTGGAATACAAATTGTATGAAACCACCATAGAGATATATTAATTATTTTAACTTAAAACATTGTACAAATAATATCTTTGGTAACCACATGTGTGGTGGTAATATTTCCCCAATTTAGTGTTTGGGGTTAATAGACCTGTGAATCCAATAATGTGAAGCAAATTTATGAGAATGAATGATTATTTGATACTATTAAAAGATATATTCTATGTCCTCCATCAATTTTTTTATTACATGTGGATTGATATTCGTTTCCATCAATAGGGTAAACATCATTTATTTGGGTTTATAATCATTTAAATATAATAATATAACTTGACTGGTTGTACAAACCCAACTATACATATAGATATGAAACATGGGACATATTTATATTTAGAATTTGATAAAGTATGCTATTAAAATTTATTGGGAATATATTTTTTATAATATGATATGATATTATTGGAGTTATGATTGGATGATTATGATCATAATTTGTCCATATGATTCCTTTTCCTTAGAGAATATCTTTTTTCTATTAATTTTCCTCAGTTTTTTTGATGAGGAATACTTTCTCCATTTCTATTTAGATTTCAATAAATCATAAAAATAATTTTTAATCTCATAATTTATTGTGAAATATTTACCATTTTAAAAATTTTTATAAAAAAATGGCACCGGAGTCAGAGCTGTCCTTGGTAGGTCTGGATTGTGTATAACCGGTTCTGGTTAGGAAATTATTTTAGTTGTTTATATACAATATATTACATGGATTATATTTACTGAGAATATATTTTACTTATCACTATACCCTCAGAACAAAAGGGGTACACTGAATTTTATACCCCATCAACAAATCACACCATAGCCTCATGGATACTAATAGACCGGATGAAAAACTAACTAGCATGAAAAATACTACACCAAGAATATAGAGCATAAACCATTTAAAATAAATAATATTACACATAAAAATGAATATGAATCATCCTATAATCATCATATGAAATATAGAGATTATTTTACACAATTATCCTTCTCCAATTCAACTACACCTTCTTTGTGAATCTCTTCCCTACATCGGGTCCAAGGATCATAGGTTCTCTAACACTAGTCCAATAAAAAAGAGACATAAATGATTGTCAAAGAATTCATTAAATTTATCCATTCCAACTGATGAGGGTTAATAATTTCTATATTAAAACACATTAGAAAGAATGTTCTTCACCATAGATCGATAAAAATATATGATGCATTCATACAACATATAAATCATCATCATATTAGTCTTCTTTATCTGACTATCCATTTCTTGTCATAAATAATCTCAAAATCATATCTAATATAAAAAGTAATCTTAAGTACTTCCTTACATTCAGAATGTTAATTATGTATTTTTATCAGAAACAATCATCCTTGGAAACACTTGATGCTTCAGAAACTCATTAACATGACACCTCACCAAGATAGAAAATGAATTCATCTCTTTGATTACAAATAAATTGGCATAATTCATCAATGAATCCATAAAAACCTAATTAAATAATATCCACCATAGAAAAGGGAAAAGTTTGTGATAAAACCAGTCCATATTTCCCCCAAAACAGACTCAAGGACATATAAAGGAAGATAATTTCTTCTAGGGATGCTCATCATTATCATTACATGTTGGAAGAACTATCATAAATAAAAAAACACAACAACGGAACTTTTTTTCCATGGAAATTATAATTAATCCATCAATTAATAAAATTTCATTGATATGGATGGATTTGCTACCAATTGATATAAATGAAACATCGAAACAACCTCTATCCCACAAAAAATAAAAGGATGTGTATCATCCTTTGAAACAATAGTTTAGGTAAATAGTCTTACATCAGCCCACCTAGAGAATCAGTACTATTGGTCGGAGTGGAAACTCATGAGGGGGGTGAATTGAGTTATAACTAAAAATTTCTGAATTAAAATATATCTATTAAAATCCACCAATTTAATTAACAAGCTATACTTTAGTGAATTTTTAATATAGTAAAGGTTTTGTTAGGTTCTCAAGAGATTGAATAGTTCTTAGTTAAAATAATTTGAATATTAGATTAGCTTTTGAAACTAACCTTCTAGTTTACAATAAATATAAAGACTTTCTAGTTTTACTATCACAGTAACATTATAATTGATTTATATTTAACGTACTTAGAAGTGGAATATTCAAAGTAGTATTAACTAAAATAAAAATGCCCAAAGGTTTTAAACAAAATGTTCAGTCTCATGCAAAGACTTAGTCCTCTCAAATAGTTTTATATAAAATATGATCCACACCCTAGATTGGGGTTTAACAAAATTGCATAGACTATCCAGGTCCTTAGTCCTCTACCACAATTCTACATGGGAAAACTAAACAAAAAAACACAGGATCTCCAGGTCTTACTTGACCTCTACCACTATCCACAATGGGATATAAGTGTGTAAGAGAAAGATTGAGTGAGGATTTCGAAATCCTGCAATTCAGCATTGGAGACTGTGTATGCATAAAATACAGAGCACACACACTGCTCAAAATGTAAATTAATATAACACAATATATCTAAACAAAAATATATGAGTTTAGGATTATCTATGTGTTTTCGAGTGATGATCTAGACTCGTTGGTTTGATCAAAATTTACATTGAGTCCTTCTCTGGTTTTTGTCAAAAAGGAGTCTTTTTATTTCTTTCACTACCAGATCTAGCTTGATCAACATAATTAGCTTGAGTGTAGGTGTGGTCGTTGAAGCTCTTCACTCCTTGATTGTTCAGGTTTTATAGGTTTAGCATGTGTTCTTCCTTCTTCTTCTATGTGTGTATGTCCTCGTGTATATTCAGAAACATGTGTCTTATGTGCGTCAAAGACATGTTCTCCAGTAGCTCGAGGTTCCCTTTTTATATTCCTCGAACTCTAATAATAGGAATGATTTGTACATGGTATGGTTCTTGACATTTTAAAAACTATCATTAATTAATAACATATGCATTAAATTAGAAAAATATGACAGTTTCATATAATAATAAATTTTAAATAAATGAAATTGTGTCATGTGTCTGGTGGTCTCTGTAAGGGTAGTTGTATGCAGCGGTAGCACCTTCTAGCAGTGCCTCTAAGTAACGGTGACTATATGTAGCAGTGAATTCTGTTAGCAGTATCTCTTGGGAGCGGTAGACTTATGTACCAGTGACCCATACTGTAACACCCCAGTTAAATAAAGAGTATGACATTTTCACATTTATCCATATTTGTGAATAAAATATTAATATTACTTTAATGGGGATGCTATGCTCGATGGCGTACCCAAGACGCAACAACGAGTTTCTTGGGAATCTTATGTTGCACTCTAATAATAAAATAATATTATTTTAAATGGTATTTAATACCTAGCTGTTGTGATGGAGGGAATGAATAGAACTAACTACAAAATGATTATATATGTAGGTCAAATATTTTTTCCTTTTACAATAAATGTTAGAGGATTAAAAATGTGAATGAATCCAATTTTAAGCTTAAACATTCTAATATTCTTTAAAAGGTCAATTAACCGCCTTTTGATAGAGAAGATCTTTTAAATCCACTTTTTGAAAATTTTATGTGTTATATTTGACAAGATAAAATTCTTCTTTAGAATTGGGACATCAAAATTTACTTTGTGTAAATTTTTGGTATTTTTCTGAAAAAGGTCAATTTTTAATGAATAGTGAAAAATGTTGTATTTTAATTCAAAACATCTTTTTAATATAATTTATTTTTATAATTAGATTATCTTTTGATTTGGGTTTAAAATTTAAATTAGAATATATTTTTACCATTTAATCCAATAGTGGTCATTAGAATTAATTTACTTTGAAATTGGACTTAAACTACTGTCAATCTTTTAATAGATATTGTTACATAAAAACACGCTATTTGTTTTGACAGTGGGAATTAATTATTAAATTAATTAATTCAACTAATATGTTTTGAATTTTGTAAAATAGACATCATTTTTGAGTTCGGAATATCAAATATAGCTTAGGGTGAATTATTGGTATTTTTCTGAAAAACTGCAATTTTTTATGAATAGTGAAACCACTAAGTGGTAGTTAAAGAAACTGATTTTTTGTTTAAATGAAACTTTGCCACCTCTATGTTTTGAATTTCAATAATCCGAAATACATGGTTTTCATTAGGAAATAAAATGTGGTTCAATGGGATTAAAATAGTTTTTTGGTGAATAGTAACTTTTATGTTCGTAATCGCGATTAGAGGTAATTAGTGTAATATAAGGTAAAAATATTGTTTTAATAATGTGAAATGACCTAGACACATGTCCTACCCTCATTTTATGTTTAATTTCCTACCTCGACAATCCATGGGTCAACTTGGGGACCCCATGGAGCCACTTTGGATGGAAAATGACATAAATAACTTTTTATTTAAAGTTACAATAAAAATGTCACAAGCATGAAGTGTTTTACTAAAACAATTTTTAAATGGGGTTATACAAGTCATAGTTTTTACTATAAATATTCATTATAAATATAAAAATATTTCCTATATCATGATATTTTTTTATTAATTTTTAATCATTAAATAAATTAAATTATTTATGACATCATGATGATGCAGCGATTACCTCATTAATAAAGGATTTAAATAAAATGAAATGATAATGTTAAGACTATACCCTAAACTTGTCAAAAACCTATTGGATGAGTATATTTTGAATTCTTACCACCTTATCCTCGAAATACATCAATGTGGGACCTTTAATATCTGAAACGCATTTGAAAATAAAGTAACATTTTGTAACTTTACAAGAGTGCCCCTCCTCTCCTCTTATAAAAGGCCCCCAACTCTACCACCTTACCCACACCTCTCAAGCCATTGGATCGTCCAACCCCTGCTCATGTTTCCTCTCCACATCCCTCTTTTACTCCTAGAAGCCTCACTTTGGGCAGAAGTCTTCCCAAGGAAGCCTTTGAGCTCAAATCAAAAAGAGTTACCCGATTTTAAGGTAATGTCTTCACTTGTGTTCTTTTGTTTTATATTGGTTCTCCAACCCCCTAAAATCTTTTTATTCATTCCATTTGCAACAACTACTGTATCTAAAATATACTAGGATTTTGTTATAATAATCATTCGAGCTAAACTTACTAACACTTACATCAAATGGTTAAAGAACATACTGTTTCTGTGGATGGTGAATTTCTATCTCACGAAACAATGATTGTTCAACACTCATATAACACCTTAAAAGGAGGCCATTAAGATGTCACTATACTTATATATGATATATAATATGTTTATGTTTTACTTAAGCTTCTGTATTTTTCTTTTTTGGCATACCTTTATGGTATCCATTATGGGTAAGCACGATAATTTCATTTTAGGAAGTGCGGACTACCACCCCCTCAAAGCGATTTGATTCGTTAATGCCATATGTGGGATGTAAAAAGGATGGATTTAAAGTTATTATATATTATTTATGTTACATATAAATGATTAATATAATTCTAGAATTAAAATATACATACCTCTCATTTAGTTTTAATTCCATTAATATGACATAGAAATTAAAGTAGTGTTCATGCGTACGTACGGCTTACCGTCTCCATGAATGGTGCATTCCATTTCTTACCTATAAATTATTATGTAATATTATAAAAAAATATATATTCTGGATATATATGATATATATTATATCCAAATCATGAATATCATTCTGAATATAATGAATCTTTGACCACACAAACAACATGTAATTGTAAGAAGTCCACTTTCGACTAAAGAACCAAATATCGACAAAACAAAAATTATTAATATAAATGATTGTATAATGTTTATAACATGAAAATAAGTGATATAAAAGGAATAATGAACTTGAAAAATTTTCTTAATAAAGTAGAAAGTAACTCAACATTATTATTCAGAAGATAAAGAATGATCGAGTCAAGTCGGACCTGAGGTAAGGGATCAAACTCCTCTCTTTCTTTTTAAGTACACTCTTTTATGTCATTAATTTTAAAGCTCATCATTCTTGTTATTGGGATGTGATTTTATATTATTCATACTGTAATTTTTGTGTTCATATGATGAGAGACCCTATACTCTCTCATCAATCCATTATGGAAGTTTTGAGTGGCGCCGTTAGGCTGCCGGATTTTCATAAGAGATCTAACCTCTCCCTTTATTTTTAAGTACTCTCCTTTATGTCACTTCTTTTATGATCCTCTTTTTTATGTTGGGGGACGTTCTTTTATATTCCTATTTCTATAAAATTTATTTTAATATGATGATAGACCCTATTTGATATCATAAATATGTTTTTGGATGTTTTAAGTGGCGCCGTTAGGCTACCGAGTTTTCGTAAGTGATTTTTCATCTCACTTTTATTCCCGTGATATTTATGCTACATTTTCCACAATTTACTTTGAGTGGTGTATGTAATGCCCATTATTTTACTCATTGTGTAACATACTTTCATTTTTTAGTATTTACATTAATGATTTATTGTCCTTCTTTCACGGGGTGCATGTTTCGAAAGATACCCATGTCGGTAAGGGAACATTTTACCCTCCACTTTTTAAAAGAATTATTTTGTTATGTCTTTTAATTCACATACTATTATGTTGGGATATGTTCTTATATATCCTTACTGATTTAAATTTTATGTCCATGTGATGAGATTCCCTTTTTATCTCTCATCAACTCATTTTCTGAATTTTGTAGTGACGTTGTTAGGCTGTCAAATTTTTGCAAGGGAACTTATTAACCCAAATTTGATTCTTTGGGATAAACTTGTACTACATGAATATGTCGTCTATGAATATTTGTGAATAAACTTTGATTGTTTTACACTTAATATCCACTTATATTTGGTGTATTCGTTTGTCACACATAATTATGTAATTGATTTATCCTTAAACCAAGGATACCGTCTTGGTATGGGACTTCGTCTCAATCTCCTTTCATTGAGGCATATTTTGTTTTATACACAAACTTCTTTTATATAGTGTATACACCCCTTTGATTTTAAAATTTATTCAAAAGGAATCTTTTTTATACGAAGCGTTTACTAAATGACAAAAGGGAATGTTTTTGTCGTATGTATGCGGCGACAACGACTTATCTGCCGCCGTGACCATTATTTGAGTTTCGGCTTCCTCTACAAGCCATACATTTTTTTAAAGAAAAATAAATACCATGTTTTACATTTCTTTTATTTTGGTATTGAAAATGGTTTTCATAATGTTTTTATATCAATGTGTTGTATTGATATCTTGTGATTGAAAGGTGGAAATGTTATGTTTCCTTTATGCATGTTTTATTTGATACGATTATGTTAAGGTTCTTGGGCATTATTATGAAGATAGGTGGTTCCGTGATAATCTAAGGGTGGGTGAGCCCGATATATCTCTCCAATTCATTGGGTAACGCGAAGGGGTTAAACGTTAGGGTTTCTCCAAAGAGATTTAGGTAATATACTGTGATGGGTATTCCTAATGTAACCAAGAGGGTTACTCCCTACGTAAGAATGTTATGAATGCCTCAAGTTACCTTTATGTATTATGATTTCTATGATTTATTCGTGATTTTATGAGGTATGTTAAAATGCTTATGTTTTATGGGTAAAGTATGATTTCATTTTTATGTATACATGTACTCATATTTCATTTCCATATTTTTATATCCCTTCCTGAGCTTTTTATACTCTTCCCAAGTTTTAGAAATGTTTTTCACAGGTCAAGGGAAAGTTATATGATATGATGACAGTGTCAAGGAAGTGTCAAGAAGAAATCCATGTTTTATTTTAAATATGTTTCCGTTGATCGGAAAAATGAATACTATCTTTTATGTAACCACTTTGTTTAAATGTGGAATATAATGCATGTTTTATGATCTAATTCTCTAAAACTCTAAACCTGAAAAGATCCTCAATGTGTAATCTTGTAATAACTCAAGATTAAGTAAGGTTTAATGCTGGGGTCTTATAGTTGGTATCAAATTTCGGTATAGATAACATTAGAGGATAGGTCATTCTCTAAGCACAAGTGACATTACCATAATTTTTAGGACCTTATAAAGATTCCTAGTTTTAGATAAAGTGAATGAGGAAGTATATCTTAGTGTTTACCTTCCTCATTAGTACATGATGGTTCTGTTGATATACTCACACTGAAATTTCTATTTTTAGTGAATGGATGGATGTAGCAGGCACAAAAGTGACAACAGGTTTGAAGGAAACTATGGTGGTTCTCTGATTAAGATACTAGATAAAATGGGGGATTCAATGAGGAAACTCATGGTTGTTCTAAACAAACTATCAAGGAGACATGATCAAGCACTTGAACCTTGGTATGATCTGTAATGCATCATGTACAAGATGACAAATCGATGTGGAAGTTCAGGTAATAATTATAAAGGTAACCATTATAGTTTATATGATCCTTACTTTTGAGGTAATTATGGGTTATTATATGTTATGATGGAAAATGAACGGCATGTCAGAAACATGAGGTTAAAATATGTTATGATCATTTTTGAAGATTTTATCTCGTTTTAGGGAATGTTTTAAGAATTATATTGTTTTGGAAAAAGTATAACATGCAGACCGTGTGACAACCCGTCACATCGGACAAAGCTGCGGGAATCAAACCCACACCAAAAGTGTGACTGGTATTTATCGGCTACCACTGGACTACGTGAAGTCCCTGGTTAGTTTGAAAAATACTTTTTAGTTAGATGATTTTAGGAATCAAGTGTAAGTTTATTTTGGGTTATCTATGGAAATTATTAACCTATCATCTAGGATATGTGATTAGGTTAATTACTTTTCAATATGAGAATTTAAGAGCAAATGATGTTATTTGGAGATAAAAGTTAATTTGTAACTTGGAAGACTATGTGACTAAATACTTCAAATATTTGGGTTTCAATCATAGTTTGGTTTACTTTGATGAATTTTATGGACAAATTGTTTATCAAATGGTCCTCGTTGAACATTGGGGTTTGATGGACAACTTTTGGAGATTAAGAATAGATTTTCTTTTTATAAAAGGTTATCCTTTTCTGGATTATCTGATCTTGTACTACCATTTTGGTTTCGGTTTTGGTAAAAGTCTAAATACATGGGAAGTATATAGTTCTATTTTGTGGATTAGTTTATTCTATAGAACTGGATTATAGTGAACAAGTCTTCCTAAATACTCATCTTTTGGAGAAAATATAAGTCTGTTTAAAAAATCTAATAAAAGTTGAAAGTCAACATGATAAGTAATTATGATTACTTATGAATAAATTACTCAATAAAAAAACAAAAAAATTTGTCCATTAACTTTTCCTACTGGGGAATTGAATACCGTTTAACCCACCACAAGTCTGTGATTTTCTTGTGGTTAACTTTCTCCTAAACATGTTTTCTATCACTCTCCATCAGAACATGACCCTATGTTTTGTCCTCCATGTCCATGTTTTCCTACATCGAATCCTAGTATGGGTTAACTCGAGTGACCTATGTACTTCTCATTATTTATTTTAAAGAGATTGTTTTACTGACTCTTGTTACGATGTGGGAATTTCAATGAATTTTCCAAGCCCAATTTTAAAATTTCCAGGACGCAATTCCCAAAATGGGGGAAGGATGTAACACCCCAGGTAAATAAAGAGTATGACATTTTCACACTTATCCGTATTTGTGAATAAAATATTAATATAACTTTGAAGGGGACTCTATGCTCAATGGCGTACCCAACACACAACAATGAGTTTCTTGGGAATCTTATGTTGCACTCTAATAATAAAATAATATTATTTTAAATGGTAGTTAAAACCTAGCTGTTGTGATGGCAGGAATGAATAGAACTAACTACAAAATGATTATATATTTTTTTCAAATATTTTCACTTTTTACAATAAATGATAGAGGATTAAAAATGCAAATGAATCCAATTTTAAGCGTAAACATTCTAATATTCTTTAAAAGGTTGATTAACAGCCTTTTGATGGCGAAGCACTTTTAAATCCACTTTTTGAAAATTTTATTTGTTATATTTGACAAAATAAAATTCTTCTTTAGAATCGGGACATCAAAATTTACTTTGTGTAATTTTTTGGTATTTTTCCGAAAAAGTTCAATTTTTAATGAATATTGACAAATGTTGTATTTTAAATCAAACCCACATTTTAATATAATTTATTTATATGATTAGATTATCTTTTGAATTGGTTTTAAACTGAAATTAAAATATATTTTTACCATTTAATCCAATATTGGTCATTGGAATTAATTTCACTTTGAAATTGGACTTAAACTATTGTCAATATTTTAATATATATTGTTTCATAAAAACACGCTATTTGTTTTGACAGCGGGAATTAATTATTAAATTAATTAATGCAACTTATATGTTTTTAATTTTGTAAAATATGCATCATTTTTGAGTTTGGAATATCAAATATTGCTTAGGGTAAATTTTTGTTATTTTTCTGAAAAACATCAATTTTTTGATGAATAGTGAAACCACTAAGTGGTAGTTAAAGAAACTGATTTTTTGTTTAAATGAAACTTTTCCACCTCTGTGTTTTGAATTTTAAAAATACGACATACATGGTTGTCATTAGGAAGTAAAATGTCGTTCAATGGGATTAAAATAATTTTTTGGTGAATAGTAACTTTTATGTTCTTAATCGCGATTAGAGGTAATTAGTGTAATTTAAGGTAAAAATACTGTTTTAATAATGTGAAATGACCTAGACTCATGTCCTACCCTAATTGGATGTGTCATGGCCGACCAAGACAATCCATGGGTCAACTTGGGGACCTCATGGAGCCACTTTGGTTGGAAAATGACATAAATAACTTTTTATTTAAAGTTAAAATAAAAATGTCACAAGCATGAGATGTCTCACTAAAACAATTTTTAAATGGGTTTATACAAGTCTTCGGATCATCCAACCTCTCAAGCCTTTGGATTGTCCAACCTATGCTCATTTTTCCTCTCCACATCCCTCTCTTACTCCTAGAAGCCTCACTTTGGGCAGACGTCTCCCCAAGGAAGCCTTTGAGCTCAAATCAAAAAGAGTTACCCGATTTTAAGGTAATGTCTTCACTTGTGTTATTTTGTTTTATTTTGTTTCTCCAACCCCCTAAACTCTTTTTATTAATTTCTTTTGTAAAAACTCCAGTATCTTCAATATACTAGGATGTTTTTATAAGAAAAATTCAAACTACACTTACACAAACATACAACAAATGGTTAAAGAACATACTGTTTCTGTGGATGGCGAATTTCTGTCTCACGAAACGATGATTGTTCAACACTCATATAACACCTTAAAAGGTGGACATTAATATGTAACTATAATTATATATGATATATAATATGTTTATGTTTTACTTAATCTTCTGTATTTTTCTTTTGTGGCATACCATTATGGTTTCTATTGTGGGTAAACACGATAATTTCATTTTAGGAAGTGCGGACTACGGCTCCCTCAAAGTGATTTGATTCGTTAATGCCATATGTGGGATGTATAAAAGATGGATTTAAAGTTATTATATTTGATTTATGTTAAATATAAAAGATGAATATAAATCTGGAATTAAAATATACATACCTCTCATTTAGTTTTAATTCCATTAATATGACATAGAAATGAAAGTAGCGTTCATGCGTACGTACGGCTTACCGTCTCCATGAACGGTGCATTTCATTTCTTACCTCTAAATGATTATGTAATATTATAAATACATGTATATTATCGATATATATGATATATATGATATCCAAATCATGAATATCATTCTGGGTATAATAAACCTTTCACCACACGAACAACATGTAATTGTAAAAAGTCCACTTTCGACTTAAGAACCAAATATCGACAAAACAAACATTATTAACTTAAATGATTACATAATGATTATAACATGACAATAAGTGATATAGAAGAAATAATTAACATTATAAGGGTTATTAATCAAGTAGAAATTAACTCAAGTTTATTATTCAGGACGTTTAAGAACGATCGAGTCAAGTCGGACCCGAGGTAAGGGATCTTACTCCTCACGTTCTTTTTAAGTACACTCTTTTATGTCATTCGTTTTAAAGCTCATCATTCTTGTTATTGGGATGTTCTTTTATATTACTCTTACTGTAATTTTTATGTTCATATGATGATAGACCCTATTCTCACTCATCAATCCATTATGGAAGTTTTGAGTGGCACCGTTAGGCTGCCGAATTTTCATAAGAGATCTAACCTCTCTCTTTCTTTTTAAGTACACTCCTTTATGTCACTTCTTTTAAGATCCACTTTGTTATGATGGGGGATGTTATTTTATATTCCACTTTCTGTAATATTTATGTTAATATGATGATAGACCCTATTTGATCCCATAAAACCGTTTTTGGAAGTTTTAAGTTGCGTCGTTAGGCTGCCGAGTTTTCGTAAGGGATTTTTCGTCTCACTTTTTTTCCTGTGATATTTATGCTAAATTTTCCACAATTTACATTGAGGGGTGTATGTACTGACCATTATTTTTCTCATTGTGTAATATACTTTCATTTGTGAGTATTTACATCAATTTTGTGTTGTCCTTCTTTCATGGGGTACATGTTTCGTAAGATACCCATGTCGGTAAGGGAACCTTTCACCCTCCTCTTTTTAAAAGACTTATTTTGTTATGTCTTATAATTCACATACTATTATGTTAGAATATGTTCTTCTATATCCTTATTGATTTAAATTTTATGTCCATGTGATGAGATACCCTTTTTATCTCTCATCAACTCATTTTCTGAATTTTGTAGTGACACCGTTAGGCTGTCAAATTTTTGCAACGGAACTTCTTAACCCAAATTTGATTCTTTGGAATCAAGTTGTACTCCTTGAATATTTCTTCTATGAATATGTGTGAATAAAATCTGATTGTTTTACACATAATATCCAATTATATTTGGTGTATTCGTTTGTCACACATAATTATGTAATTGATTTATCCTTAAAATAAGGATATCGTGTTTGTATGGGACTTCATCTCAATCTCCTTTCATTGCGGAATATTTTGTTTTATACACAACCTTCTTTTATACGGTGTATAAACCCCTTTTAATTTTACGTTTATTCAAAAGTAATCTTTTTTATAGGAAGCGTTTACTAAACGATAAAAGGGAATGTTTTTGTCGTACGTATGTGGCGACAATGACTTCTCTGCCGCTGTGACCATTATTTGAGTTTCGGCTTCCTCTAAAAGCCATACCTTTTTTTAACGAAAAATAAATACCATGTATTACTTTTGTTTTATTTTGGTTTTGAAAATTGTTTTCATAATGTTTTTTTATCAATGTGTTGTATTGATATCTTGTGATTGAAAGGTGGAAATGTTATGTTTCCTTTATGCATGTTTTATGTGATCCGATTATGTTGAGGTTCTTGGGAATTATTATGAAGACAGGTGGTTCCGTGATAAATTAAGGGAGGGTGAGCCCAATATAGCTCTCCAATGCATTGGGTAATGCGAAGGGTTTAAACGTTATGGTTTCTCCGAAGAGATTTAGGTAATATACTGTGATGGGTATTCCAAACGTAACCAAGAGGGTTACTCCCTACGTAAGAATGTTATGAATGCCTCAAGTTGCCTTTATGTCTTATGATTTCAATGATGTATTCATGATTTTATGAGGTATGTTAATGTTCTTATGTTTTATGGGTAAAGTATGATTTCATTCTTATGTATACATGTACTCAAGTTTCCATTCCATATTTTTATATCCCTTACTGAGCTTTTAATGCTCATCCCATGTTTTTGAAATGTTTTTCACTGGTCAAGGGAAGGGTACACGATTAGTTGATAGTGTCAAGGAAGTGTCAAGAAAGAATCCATGTTTTATTTTAAATATGTTTCCGTTGATGGGATAAATGAATACTATCTTTTATGTAACCACTTTGTTTAAATGTGGAATTTAATGCAAGTTTTATGATCTAATTATCTAAAACTCTAAACCTGAAAAGATACTCAATGTGTAATCTTGTAATAACTCAAGATTAAGTAAGGTTTAAGGGTGGGGCCTAATACATACTGTTGAGCTTCTAATGGTAGATGCCACAATAGTATTTGTCACTCTATATCGGTTGACTTGTGCATACTGGTAGACTTACTCTATCGGTAGCTTAGGTGTAACGGAAAAAGTCTGTATACCAGTGACCTTTATGTATCGGTAGCTCATATGCATACCGTTGACAATTCTATATCGGTTTTCCATCTGCATATCGGTGACCTTTTTGTATCGGTAGCTCATCTGCATACTGGTGACCATTCTGTATTTGTAGCACATCTGTATACTGATGACGTTTCTGTATCAGTAGCTCATCTGCATACTTGTGACCTTTATGTATCGGTAGCTATTTTTCTTTTTATGCAAGCTATCCACATATTATGTTAGTATTAAACATTAAAATTTAAATGATCATTTGATTAACCAAATGTTCTTGAATGAATAATATTTCATTTGAACATATTCAACAGTATTTATATTTTGAAATAAAGAATTTAAATATTAACTAATGTAATGAAAATTTGAATTAATAAACATCATTTGGTATTATCAAAACATAATTAATGATTATGTGGATTATCAGAACAGGGGAGTCGAACAATCTCCCAATTTTTGATCATCAAAAATTATGGAAGGTAAAATGAATCAGACTAAAATACAATTGTTCTTATTTTTCAGTCTGTTCCAACAGAGGTAAAAACTATTTTCAAGATAAATAGAAATTCTCAAGTACAAATTTATCAGAGAAAATTGAGTAATAAGAGAAATAAAATATTAATATCCATGTCGGACATATGTCCCTCTTTTAATAAATAATACCCCTTTAACATTTCTCCCACTTGGGAAATATTTCTCCCCCTTTGGGATTAGTAAAAATAAAGGAGGTAAAAGATAAGGATGTAAGGAATTTATCAGAGAACATAAAATATTGGGAAATAGAGATAAAAGAAAAGAGATACTTTTTTCTAACAAAATGATATCATAAAATTCCAGTATAGACCAGAGGTAAAAACATAAATGTAAATGTAAAGGATAAATAAATAAAGTAGGCATCATAGGTTAAAACTAAGAAAAAGTGATTCCAAAAGAGGTATATATCAAGGAGTCAAAAGTACATAAGGATTACAAAAATAGTATACAAGGTACAAATTATCCATTTTATATTCATCTAGACCCACTCAATCAACTTCCCGAATGTTAACTTTGGATTTTTCTTTGGGATCTGAGGTAGACTCCAACTAGGTAGCTTCGGTTGAAGGCTTGGGAACTCCAGAAATGACCACTGGAGGTTGAGAAACTGAAATTGTTCTTGTCCTGTAGTGGTTACTCCTCTGAGTAATCATTGGTTTTAGGCTTTGGATATCTTGAGATGGGGTCATCTGAAATGTAGAAGCAGTAGAGCCAGATGCATGTATTGTAGGAGGTACAATCACTGGATGAGCATCAACATGCAAGAATCGAAGCAAGAGATTTCTAAATTCCATGATATTCCCTCCTCCTCTCTCCATAGCAGAAATGAACTCATCCATGTTCATGAGGAATTTTTCCACATCTGGAGTAAACTCCCAGAGCTTACACACTTGTTCTCTGAAGGCATGAGTCACATGAGGTATTTCAAAAAAAATTTAACAAAATTTTGAAGTGACAGTTCAACTGATTTTTAGTGTATATCCTTTTTAAATTGTAATCCACCTTGTCCATTACTTCTTTCTGAGAAGTAGTGGCATCCCTCATAAAATCCTGAACAATTTTCCTTAAATCCCTAGTGGTAGTCACCACTAGGGTCAACGAATCAGAGTCTATAGAGCCACTGGTGGAAGAATGTCCAAGCTCTTCTCTCATCACAACTCTAATCTGATCAACATCTAAAAAAGGCCTAGGAGCACTAGATGGTTCCAATGTAAAAGCTATTGTTTTCATAAAAGATTTAGTTAGCCTACTAAAGATATTTCTCAGAAAAAGATCTTGGGTGGTGACATGTTGCTTCATGGAATTCTTAAATTCCACAAAATCTAATACCATCTGGAAAACTATACTTTTCAAAAATGTCAAATACTTGCCTTATTGAGATCTAGAACTCATATAAGTTTCCATAAAGACAACTGATTTCTTTATAGATTCAACAACATCTTCCAAACATGAAACATGACCCTAGAAGGTCTTGACTTCATCCAAAATACTAGATACATATTCAGTCATAACAGATTGAATGGATAATATGAGAGAGGTTCCATTCATCTCATTTCATCCACAAAACAGGTCTTGAGATCAGACTTCAACTGGTCTACGTCATATTTGTTACTGAATCCTTAGTTAATGTCTCAAGAATGATATTATAACTGACATTGTGGTCTTCTGATGGGTGTATCATCTTCAGAATCAGGATATTCCAACCCAAAAACTATAAAACCAGGGTCTTCTGCCCAGTCTTCAATCTCATGAGCTATTGATACTGTACCATGTCTAGTGGGATGATCCCCCTCAATTTATGCATTCTTTTGTATGTGTACATCAATGGCATCCTCAGCAGGCAGGTCTTCCTCAGAATAATCATCTTCATTTCAATAATATGAGGCTCATCAGGGATTGGTGCAGGTTCTATCAACTCAACCAAAAAAATCCTATATATGCATAACAGAACATCCAATTATTGGAATGAAACTGAATGTAATCTCATCTGAGCTATCAAAAACATATTCTATTATGGTTAAAGTAGCTGGAGGACTATCCTCTCTATAAGAAATACTCTGAGGTGCAGGTCTAGGAGGTAGTTCATAGTCTCCTCCTTCTTCTACTAAAGTCTCTTCATCCTCAACATCACTATAAGCAGGTTCAACTTCATCAAGTCCTAGACCTAGATCCCTCTCATCCTTAAGACTAAAAGGATGGTCGATAGGATTAAATTTATCATACCATTTACCATCATCATTCACATATTGTTTCTTCCAAGGGTTCCGGTTTACAATCATATACTTGAAAATAGTCGTAGAAATGTAGAAAATATCTTTAACAACAATAGTTTCATCTCCATATTCAGAAATACCATTGAATTTTATCATAATGGGAATCAACTTAACAAATAACAAAGTATTTGTCTTTGATATAGGTATGGACATATCCATTATCTGAATCATCAACAATTTGCATAGATTGACCTTCAATACATTCCTAAACAAGTACATCAAAAATATATCTTGAAACATCAGGGTTGAAAAATCTCCTCTCCTGGGACTAATCACATGTTGAAGTAACTTAAACAAAAATCTATTTTCTCATTCCATTTCAGTATCAATCACTTTTCTACATGATCCATTCCTAGTTAACTAAATTAAAGCATCCTCATACTCAAAATGGTCACTAGCTGCAGGTACTGATTAAGATGAAAAACCATAATCTCTTTCATGAGGTACTTTTAGACTTTCATCCCATTCAACAGATGAAAAAGATATCTCCATATCATTTACCATAGAAATCATCTTGTTCTCATATTAATTAATTTCAAATCTAACAAACTCATAAAATTCCTTAACTAGTTTCAGGGAATAAAGACCATTGTTGTTTTAAAAATAATCTATCCATCCATGCGCTTCTCAAATCCTCAAAATCAGATACTTGCATGACATCAACCACTCAACAGAAAGCTCTTTCTCAATCAATATTTCCCTCATCAACAAGCGCGGATTCTCATAATTTCTCTTCTCTATAATAGTTCCAATACTACTTAAAGTGGCTCCAGAACCGACTTTTTGTCGCTTCTCACTTGGCTCATTAGCTTCATCAATTATCATTCCCATAAATCAAGCCATTTCCAAATAGAGAAACTTAGGGTTCACAAGATTTCAGAGGCTTGGGTAGGTGAGGACATGGAAGGGAGGAGTTTGCAGTGTATTGAATGTGATTTAGACTGTAATTCTATCATTTAGGAATCGATACAAAATAAAAAATATATACATTAAAATAATAAAGAATCTTTTCTTAAAACACAACAATTTAAAACAGCCCGATATATCTGTAATCATTCTACCGGTGAGGATAATTATGGTAAGCACTACCGGTGAGGTATCTTAATGGTGAGGTTTCTATTACGGTGATATGTGTCAAATGGTGAGGTTTATCTAACTGTGAGATGTGAATAATTGTGTGGTTTCCTTAATGGTGAGGTGTTTCTAACGGTGAGTTTTGTCTAATAGTGAGGTTTGCCTAATGGTGATGTTTGTCTAACAGTGTGTTGTATATATCGGTGAGGTTTGTCGATCGGTGAGGTGCATCTATCGGTAATTATTTTCTAACGGTGAGGTTTGTGTAAAGCTGAACAATCCAAATTAATTTCTAATGTAACATTATCTCTCTGAACTTAAAGGTTTTGTAAATATATCATCTTGTTGACGTTCAGTGCCTATACGTTCAAGAGTTATGTCAACCTTTTGATAGTGATCTCTTAGAAAGTGGTGCCTTACATCAATGTGCTTAGTTCTAAAGTGCGATATAGGGTTCTTAGATATATTTATTGCACTAGTGTTATCCCAATTAATAGAATCATGTTTAAAATTATATTCATAGTCCAACAACATGTGTTTGATCCACAAAATCTGTACACAGCAACTACCAATAGCTATATATTCTTCATCATCATTGGACAATGCAACTGGATTATGTTTCTTACGACCCCAAGATACTAAGGGTTTTCCCAATAAAAGACAAGTTCTGGATGTGATTTTTCATTCTAACTTCCAACCAGTAATGTAAGCATCTGAATAACTTATTAAATCAAAATATTGTCCTTTGGGTAATATAAACCGAAATTTGTAGTATGTTTAAGATATTTGAAATTTTTTTTACAGCAAGTAAGTGTGAATATTTTTGATTAGATTGAAATCGTGCACACATAAATACACTAAATGTAATATCAGGTTGACTAGCAGAAATGTAAAGTAAGATTCCAATCATACCTTTGTAATTGGTTTGATCTACTGGTTTCCCAGATTCATCAACATCCAACTTACAAGTTGTAATCATAGGTGTATCATGTCCCTTATTACTATCCAACCCAATGTGATTTAATAAATCCTTTGTGTATTTACTTTGATTTAGAATAATACCATCGTAATTTTTAACTATTTGAAATCAATGAAAATATTTGAGTTCTCCCATTAAGTTCACTTCAAATTCATTTTGCATTATCTTTGAAAAATCTGTACATAAATAATTTTTATAAGATCCAAAAATAATATCATCAACATATATTTGTACTATCCATAAAATATTTGGAAATCTTTTTGATAATAATATTGGGATCATCAATTTCTTTAGAAAAACATTTTAAAATAAGGAAATTAGTAAGTCTATCATACCAAGCTTATTGAGCTTGTTTTAAATCATATAAATATTTAGAAATATTAAAAACATAATTTTGAAAATGGGGATTTGTATGTCCAGGTGGTTATTCAACAAAAACATATTAAATTATATAACCATTTATAAAATCAATTTTAACATCCATTTTATATAACTTGAAATTTAGATGAGCTGCATAAGAAATTAAGATACTAATGGCTTCTAATGTAGCTACGGGTGAAAAGGTTTATTCATAATCAATTCCTCCTTCTTAAATGTAACCTTGTGCAACTAACCAATCTTGGTTTCTAATGAAGTTTCCAAATTCATCAACCTTATTTCTAAACACCCATTTTGTGCCTATGGTTAAAGTGTCCTTAGGTCTTTATACTAATTCCCAATCATTGTTTCATTCAAATTGGTTTAACTCTTCTTGCATAGCCATTACACAAAATTCATCATTGATAGAATCTTTGATATTTTTTTGTTCTAACTGTGAATGAAAAGCTTTATGATTAACCCAGTTTCTTAGAGATGCTCTAGTCTGTGCTCGTCTATCAAGATTGCCTACAACATCATCTAAAGGATGATTCTTTAGAATCCTAGTTCATCTAGTAAAGGAAGGAATATAAATTCCAGGTTCTTCTCTAGGTTCAGGTTCACCAGCAGCTGATTCTGAAATATTTCAAGAACCTTTTGTCTTTACAACAGGTTTATAGATTTTATCATTAAGGTTCAGAACAGACAAATATTCTTCAAGATTTTCAAGAGAAGGTTTAGGGTAATGTGGATCAGTTGCATCAAATTTGATGTGAATAGATTATTCCACACATTTGGTTCTTTTATTAAAAACTCAATAGGATTTTCTAGTTAAATAATAACCAAGAAAAATTTCATCATCACTTTTAGATGAAAATTTATCCAGATTATCACAACAAAAAACATTAAAATAGCTAAATTTAGGTTTTCTATTATTCAATAATTCCTAAGGGGTCTTCGTAAGAATTGGTCTAATGAAGAATCTATTGATAATGTAATAAGCTGTATTTATAGCTTCAGCCCAAAAATAAGTAGGTAAATAATATTTATTATGCATAGTTCGTACAATTTCCCGATGAGTTCTTTTTATTCTTTCTACTACACCATTATGCTAAGTTGTCCTTGGGGTAGAGAAGTTGTGGTCGTAGGCATTTTGTGAGTAGTATGATTCAAATTGAAGATTTTCAAACTCATGACATGATCAATTCTCAAGGTTTTAATCTTAAGTCCACTATGGTTTTCTACAATAATGAAGTATTTAATGAAGTAAGATCAAGCTTCAATTTTGTGATCTATAAAATATACACAAGTATATCTTAAAAAGTCATCTACAAGGACATAGACATAGATCTTCCCATTTAAACTAGAAACACTGGATGGTTCTAACAAATCCATTTGAACCAATTCAATAGGTTGAGAATTTGAAACTATTTTCTTTAATTTAAAAGAAACATTATGGTTCTTTCCCTTTTGACATGGATTACAAAATTTGTCAGCTGGGAATTCACATTTAGGTAGGTCTCTAAATAAGTTCTTCCTAGTCAGTTTTCGAAGTGTGTGTATATTGTTTTGTCCAAATCATCTATGCCAAAGACAATATTCTTTATGAAAAGCATTTAAATAGTTAATATTTTTCTTAGATAAATAATTAAAATCTACAACATAAAAATTTTCATTTCTTAATGCAGTAAATATAAAACCATTATTAGAATCAAAAACATTACATGTATCATTTTTAGACTTAACAATAAATCAATCATCACACAACTAAGAATCTCTTAATAGATTATACATTAGTCCACCAACAAATGAAACATTAGAAATTAAAATTTAATCTATGTTTCCAATATGGCATAAGACTGTGATATTTATTTTTGAGTTATCCCCAAAGGTGAAATATCCTCCATAAACATTGGATAAGCATTTAAAACACGATAAGTCACATGACATATATCTTGAACATCCAATGTACATGTACCATGCCTTCCTACAGTAACCTTTTATGCAGGATTCCTACAACACAATTTTAGATGGAAAATGATTTTGGTACCCATATTTTCTTAGGTCCAGACAGGTTAGCTAGCTGAACTTTCGGTACCCAAATTTGTCTAATGGGATTCATATAATCAATATATTTAAAATATTTTTAAAGATAATAATTGTTTGATCTATAACTATGTGAGTAGCTGGTTGAGACATTAGAATTTCAAGAACTATAACTAGCAGTATATTGTCCAGATTTAGGAAGGAATCGATTCTTCGTAATCTGTCTCTGTCTAGGCTGATAGCCTAAACTAGTATTATACATTGGTGCTACTTGTTATCCTATAATTTGTGTATGATTTTCCTTTCCATTAGTAAATTTTTCTAAATCATTCCATAGTTTCTCGTTAGAAAAATTCAGTTCTGTATTCTCTTTGAGAATTTGATCATTCATTTCCTTTTCTACTTCTGGTGAAGATTTGGCAGTTCTAGTTAAAGCATGTTGTTTTTTAAGGATTTATACAAGTCTTTCAGCTCATTGCAGGTATCCTCTATCATGTCACAGTATTTAAATAATTCTTTACTAGACATGTTTTCATATTTAGAATCATCTCCAGAATAATAAAAGTTTAAATTAGGAGTATCAAATGTTACCTCAGATGTGTTTATCATGAAACACATATTAGATTTTTCAGATTTTTCATCCTGAGTGGATTCAGAATCACTTGATCTATCTTCAGAAGCACTTCAGGTTGCTTTTATTACTTTCTTATATTTTTTCCCTTGTACTCATATTTTGTATTTTACTTTAACTTTGGACAGTTAGCTTTCACATGTCCTTTCCTCTTGCATTTTTATTAGACTATGTCCTCGCTTTTATCAGTCCTTTTCTAATCCTTCTGCCAATGACATTTATTGTCATACGTTTCCTTGTAATTTTATTTTCTGGAAAACTTCTTTTTCATATAATACTTCTTAAATCATCTAGCTATCTGAGCCATTTCAGTATCACTGTTAGATACCCTCTCATCACTACTTGAACTATCACTTTCAGCCTGAATTGTCTCTTTGTCCTTGATTTTTGAAGTAGAGGTCTTGAAGTTTACTAATTTTTTTCTTGGTTCATCGTCTTCTACTTTTTCTACCTTAAACTATTCTTCATACGCCATCAACTTACCAATCAGTTATTTAACAGTTAGTAAACTTATTTCACATGATTCTCTTATTGAAACTGATGGGCCTCCCCATCTTGCTGGAGGACATATAAGTATTCTCCTATTTTTATATCGGAACAACTTTTCCCATCGTGCTCATTGAATTTCCTATCTCATTAAACCTGAAATTCATATTAGAAATAGATTCATCAGATTTCGTTTTAAAATTATCATACATAACAGTGTATGTATTTAGTCTCATTTCCTTAACATTGGTTTGATCCCTCATGGGAAACAACCAGAGTATCCCATATTTCATAAGCAGTCTTACAAGAAGATATTAAATTAAATTCATTATCTCTTAAAACAAAATACATGGCATTCATTTCGTAAAAATTATTATTGTATGTAGAATTAGTAGGGTCATCCCAAGTAGTTCTAACAGTTTATGGAATCTTATACTGAGTCTCTATAGTAGTCCATATGTCAAATACCATAATTTCTAAATGAATTTTCATTTTTATTTTCCATTGGGAACAATTAAAACCATTAAATAAAGGTGTCCTATTTGTAGCTACACCTTCTAATATTTTATCAATAATAAATTAGTTTTAAAAGATATATAATGATATAAAAATTTAGAATTAACAGAAATTTTGAGATCTTTAAGATACAACTAAAATCACCGTTTAAAAAAAGAGTGTGAAAAACTTTTATCCAATCCTATAATACCATATTTTGGTTATAGTGGATACTTAATAGAGGGGTGAATTGAGTTCCTACTAAAAATTTCTAATTTAAAATATTTATATTAAAATCCCCCAATTTAATTAACAAGATAAACTGTAGTGAATTTTTAATATACTAAATGGTCGGGTAGGTTCTCAAGAGATTGAATAGTTCGTAGTTAATATAATCTGAAGATTATATTAGCATTTTAAACTAACATCTTAGTTTATAATAAATAAAAACACTTGCTATTTAAACTATCAAAGTAAAATTAAAATAGATTTGTATTTAAAGTACCTAGCAGCGAAATATTCAAAGTAGTTTTAACAAAAAAAAGCACAATAGTTTTAAACAAGAGGTTCAGTGTCAAGAAGATACTTAGTCCTCTCAAACAGTTTTATATAAACTATGATCCAAACCCTAGATTGGGGTTTTACAAAAGTGCACAGACTATCCAAGTCCATAGACCTCTACCACAGTTCTACGTTGGAAAACTAAACAATAGCACACATGATGTCTCTGTCTCACTTGACCTATACCACTATCCATAGTGGGATACAAGAGTGTAAGTGAATAATTGAGTGAGGATTTATACATCATCCAGTTCATAAAATGAGACAGTGTGTGCTTAAAATAAAGAGCACACACACTACCGAAAATGTAAATAAATGAAACACAATAGATGTAAAAAATAGAGATGAGTCTAGAATTATCTATGTGTATTTCAGTGAAACTATGGGCTCCTTGGTTTTATCAAAATTTGATCTGAGACCTTCTATGATTTTTTTTCAAAAAGGTTTTGTTTGTTTTCTTTTACTTCTATGTCTAGCTTGATCAGCCTGATTATCTTGAGTGTAGGTGTCATCTTTGAAGCTCTTCACTCCTTGAGTGTTCAGGTTCGACAGGTTCAACATTTTTTCATAAATCTTCTTCTATGTATGTACGTCCTCGTGTATATAAAGAAACATGTGTCATATGTGCATTGAAAACTTGTTCTCGAGTAGCTCGAGTATCCGTTTTTTATATTCCTTGACCTCCAACAATAAGATTGATTTGTATGAGGTAAGGTTCCAGACAAGACAAAAACTATCATTAATTAATATAAGTTGCATTAAATTATCCAAATATGACTGTTTCTTATAATAAACAATGTTAATGAAATGAAATAGTGTCGGGTGTCAGGTGGTCTCTTTAACGATTTCTTTATGTAGTGGTATCTCTTTCTAGCGGTAGCTCTAAGTACTGGTGACTATATGTAGCAGTGAATTCCATTATTTGTAGCTCTCAGTAGTGGTAGACTTATATACCAGTCACCCATACCGGTGAGAATGTATTGGTAGACTCCATAACAGTAGTTGTCACTCTGTATCGATTGACTTTTGCATACCGGTAGACATACTCTATCGGTAGCTTAGGAGTAACTGTAACTGTCAGCATACCGGTGACCTTTCTGTATCACTAGCTCATCTGCATACCAGTGAACTTTCCGTATTAGTAGCTCATCTTCATACCAGTGACCTTTCTGTATCGGTAACTCATCTATAAACCGATGACCTTTCTGTATTGATATCTCATCTGCATACCGGTGACCTTTTTGTATCGGTAGCTCATCTCCATACCTGTGACCTTTCTGTATCAGTATCTGTTTGTCTATTAATGCAAACTATCCACAGATTAAGTTAATATAAAACATTACAAAGTAAATGAACATTTTATTAACCAAATGTTCTTTAATGAATGATATATCATTTGAACATATTCAACATTATTTATATTTTGAAATAATTGTCTTAAACAGTAACTAAAATAATTAAAAGTTGAATCCATAAACATCATTTGGGATTATCAAAACATAATTAATCATAATTGGGGTTATCAAAATAGGTGAGTCCCACAACGACATATTACATTATTAAACCAATATTCATCAAAATAATCTTTAAACATTGAATCTATAACCTGATGTAGTAATATTGTATGAAATCATAATTTTATAGTCCTTGAATAACTCAATAAACTTCAGAGTATTAAATTTATATATAACTAAGAGAATATATACCTCAATCATTTTTATGTATATAGAAATAAATGTATTTTCTAGTAATTTAATAATTCCATGTATTCTATGAAAACAATTTGACTTCCATCTGTCGATATTGGGAGGAAAAGCTATTCTCATGATGTCATAACTTTTTAAGACCATTGAAGAACACAACCCACTGTACATCGAAATACAACCCACGAAAATAAGTCATTTTTCCTATAAAGTCATACAAATAAATGTATCCAATAGAAACTAATTAATATTACCAATATTCAATATATCATTCATGTATATGAGTGTCTTCTGATACAAATAATTTAATAGTCCAAAAAAGTAATTATTGTCAAATGCTTTCCAGGGGGATAAATTGTAAGGGAAATGATACATGACTTTCAGATAATAACAATTTAGACAAAGAATAATAATAACAAAGACAACATTCCATATATAATCTTAAGAATCAAACATCTTGATCATTGTTGAAAAAACGATTGATCACTATTGGCTTATTAAATATACATGATAATACACCACATGCCTAAAATACATTCATTTGGAAAACATCCTTTAAATATGATGGTTATAATGTATATAAAAAATATTACTCAAATACTTACAATGATCCTCTTTAACATTATACTAAATGATAATATCATATATGAAAACATCCATAGACAGATCCTATAACTCATGAAATATAGATTTTGTGAGTACTTGAAAATATTATTACAATTTGTGACACAATACATCATAATTAAAAATAATATGTTCTTATATATACTAATAAATGTAAACTTTTACATATCCTAATTTATCAATTTCATCTGATGATACCCATAAAATAGTTCAATAATTTAAAATTGGCTATCTCACCTTAACTAATTTTAAAAAAAACTCAATTGTCATAATTGGTAAAAATTTGATGTTATAACGTTGATTAACCAATATTTCATATTCTCTAGTTACTAGATTCTGAGGTGAGAAATTATGTTGGACATTGGAACTTTCATTCTCTTTAGTACCCTCATCCTCATTAGAGATCTCCTCATGATCCAGTTCTTGAGGGTAGTTACATGTTGGGACAGTGAAAAATATTCGTATTTATTAAAATCATCTTGAAATAAAATTCATACCTCTAATCATCATTTTTATGATATAAATTAAATATTCCTGCGTAATTTGATTACAGTATTGTTATTTCTAGAATTATCAAGATAACACAATTTCTTATGACTAGGGATTTCTATAGCTCTCTATAATTATTGATGTTCTTCTTCCAAGTCCTTGTATTAACCATCCACCTATGTTATCCTAGGTGGAAAATGTAATGTCAGTGTCATTGGGTAAACGTTATGATATAAACATTCCATTTTTAAAGGATGCTATGGGGATCATTTTTATTATGTAGGTTTTGTTGAAATGAAAATTCATTTGTAAAAAAATTGTTGATCCAATATAATTTTGTGGAAAAAATCATTTTCATTTGGTGGAATAAAGTTAAAAACATTATTCCATATGAAATTGGTTTTTAAAATTAATTAAAATTATTTTCACATGACCCGACCCACCGGGTTCTGACATAGAACCACCCCATTCCCATATTCAATAAGAAAATGGCTAGAGACCATCATTGAGTATGAATACCCCAAAAATGGGAGGAATTACCCTAATTTACACATATAGAGACACACATTTACTGGCCCATAAAATGATGAAATATAATAAAAATAAAAACAATGTGTGAATACATATTCAATCCCATTACCACAGTGAAACACTAAAGTAACGATAGAAAACAAAAGTAGAAAAATACATGCCCAACCGAAGACTTTAATGATTCCAAACTTCCCTAAGGGTGAGGAGTATGCTAAAATGGATGATCCTAGAAAACCCTCAAATATACTAGCTCATTATAGAGTAGTCCTACTCTACATCCTCATAGGACATGAATAAAAGGTCTATTATCATCATAAGACATGATATGCATGACCATATCCCTTGTAGGGGTGAGTATAAAAATTTCTAAGTTAACACCCTAAAAACACAAAAAATGAATCATTAATTATATTCGGATCAATAAATGGAAATAAAAATCAATGAATAATGGAAAACACTTATATATACTATGGAAGAACACCACACCACCAGGAAGTAAAAATACCTTTGTATCCATGAGATGATGTAGTGTTCGTTCAAGAAGAATACACTGCACAATATTTTCCATCACCCGAGACACTCATCCAAGAGGACAATATTATTTGGCCCCACCCAAGAATCTTTCCCCATTTAGAATATAAAAACACTATGAATAGGGGAAATACATAGAACCATTGGTGGACATCACAATCCAATCAACATTATCCCACTACATAAGGGACCATATTCAAAAGAAACGACAAACCAAATATACCCATCTATGTGGATCTATTATCAGCTTCCTACTCTAGGTGGTCATACCTATTCATCAAACCCTTCATAGGGAATAATATAGTAAAGGATATCACTCCAGTATAATATCGGCACATCAAAAACTCTTTTGGAGTCTTATCCTCTAGATGGGATCATATTCCATTGATAGGGGTAACAAGAATGTTCAAATGATAATACAGTGCATCAATCTATCCCCATGTATGCCCGTGTGGCATAACCTCAAATGAAATGTAATCCCCAATATATAAATTGTGATAAATAATAATGTATCATGTATAGGTGAATTGAAACACCTCCTTATCCATATATACATGCACATGTACAACTAGATGTTTCTGTACAGGAGTACACGACATGCCTAGTATGTGATGTGTCTAATCCACTGTACTCCTACTCAGGATCATGTATCCTCCAAGGTACATGAAGAGAATCCATAGAAGTTTTTCATATCATATTACCTTTCCTAATGATGTTTGATATTTTACTCAACATGAAACTATAGAGTGGTATCCAGTGTCCTCACATAGCATGTAATACTAAAAAAATAATTTGTATTTTAAGATATTATAGATCCATTGATATATCTTAAGTGTCATATTGTGAATCCCAAGAGTCTCCACCCTCACTAAAACCAATATATTAGATGTTTTAGTAGCCTTTTTGTCATCACCAATTGGAATATGGGTACCGATCGTCAATGAAAATTATTTTTCAAGGCAATCAATCATCTCTCCCAAAAAGATAGTAAAAATGGTATCTAGGATTGAATTTGAACCACCTATGATCAAATGATTCTATTATTTCCCCTTGATAACACCTAGATCATTAACTACACATGCAGTGTCGATCAATTATGATGAATAACAGTTAATCAATTATCAAATATCATATATTTTTGAACCATGGTCTAAATAAATTACCCACAATGAATTTGTGAATAACTAGGTGGGGTGAAATCCCTAAGACTTCATAAAAGTGGAATTGACCTCACTATTTTATTGTTTTTCCTTAATCCATTAACCTATAGAAAGAAAAAAGTAGAGGAAAAAAATATTAAAAAAAATAAAAAATACAACAAATTAATATACAATCTATAAATGAATGAATTTTTTCGAATATATATAACATAGAGTGTGATAAAATAAAGTGTTGTAATTTAAAAAATAATACATCCTAACTTGATTTTTCATCAATCATTTATGAATTATGGTTTTTTTTCTCTATCATTGATGATATCCCCAACATATTTTGGTTTAATTATCCATGATCCCAATCTGTTCTATCATCATTTTCCAATAATGACCTCCTAAAACATTCTATAGGACATTTTTTATGGGCCAAAGATGAGGAAAATTACATAGTAGATAATTTAAAAAGGAATAAGTCCCATGTTTTGAATTAAAAACATCAGACTATTAAATAAATTTATTTGATTAATTCTATTAAAAAAAATTATATATAACAACATGGCCGAAAATTATTTTGTCACGGTTATGGAGAAAACACATACTGAACTAAATTTTTCCATTTTAATTTTTATCTAGATACCTATTCAATATTTCTCCATGCTTTTCTAGAAGTCTACAGGTACATTATATTTAGTATATTTAATATATTTGAGATATTTATTCTGGGTACACCAGGCCTTAGAATCCCAAAATGTGACAGTAGTTGGTCTCATAAATAATCCATAACATACGAATAGATAATAGACAAAAAAGAGTAAATAAACTATCCATATCATTGGGATTTTATTCTATAAAATAGAAAAGAGAAGTCAAAAATATAAGAGTATTGGGATCAAATATTGGCATCCTTCTACTAGGTTCTGAAATGATTATTTGTAGAATACCACCATCTATGCGCTTGAGGAATTTATTACCCACATGGGATCCAATCATATTGATCATCAACCTCTTATGTTTACTCTCAATTTCCACTCCATCATTTATGTTTATCTCACCACAACCAAAAAAATATGACATGTCTTGCATGTATCTCCTTAGATACAACACGTGGAAGATGTTATGCTCCTAGTTGAAATATGAATGTTAATCTAAGTATTATTCCACTCAAAACTCTACACAATATTTAGAGATGACCAATGAATAATGAAGAAATTTTAAAACCCTATACAAATATGTGAGAGATACATTTAGGTGGGACTCTCAGGAACATAATGTTACCCTTCCTCGAACTCTATAGATATTGGTCATTAGATTATTTTCTAATTATTATGGGTTTGGGTAGTCCTCAACTACTCCTGGAAGATCAGTAACATCTTTTTAGTATATCGCACCAAATATAGTCTCTTTAGTGGTGCATATCCTAGGTAAATACAAATATGTGATGAGTTACAATGTCATCCATAAAAGTCCTCAATTGTGTCCAATCCAACGTTTTAATTTTATATTTTTTGTATGCATACAAATCCAAACGTATATGATCCTTTTAACTATTGAAAAATCATATCAAGTAGTCCCAATACATGTCCTCAAAGTCATAAATTGGCTGCTCATTTTCTATTAGAGTGTTGTGGTGAAATGTTATTCTCATTTGTATGAATGTATCAAAGGCCTCAAGTAATCATATGTGTAATAATTACATTAATTGAGATTTATAGTGTAAAAAACTTTTGACAGGTATAAATAGATTCAAACTATATCCTACACATAAAGGTCTCCTAATCTCCCCACTAATCAATGACCATCAATGTATATTATAAAGGCCAACAGGTTGATCCAGTATATGATCACATAGATATAATTTTACCCCATGATGTATGTGGTAACCCCATCAGGAAGACTATTGATATCACTTCCTACATTGACATTGGCACTTCAAGGGGTTGGGATAAACCCACTGGAACCTCTATCTCAGCCATCACATGATGACATATGATGCATTAGTATAAAAAAACTATAATAAAACACACAAGTCCTAACAAAAAACCTAATGTCAAAAGTCCCAATAATTATTTTACTCTCCTATATATAACTCTAAGGGGGGTGTTTGTAACTCTCTAATCACCTCCTCCCAAAACACCAATGGTTCCAACATCTGTCTTTTAAAAAGGATAGATTTATCTCCACAACTATAAAATTTATTAAGAGAATATCTTGTAGAGATATATGTAAGTAAGGTATCATGGCTGGTATATAAATGTTGGGGATCCATGAAACCGAATAAAATATTTGGGGTAATAACCATAAAATGTTGAAATGGAGAACTACACAAGCCTACAAAGGAAAATTTCAATGATGCTAACTTAACTGAAGCCTTGGGTAATAACATAGGATAAGGTATCCTCTTAAGATAATATGATAGACCATTCTCCTTCTAATGATTACAGAAAATTTCATAGTCACAGTCCGATAGGAAATTTTTCAATCGATAAAATATCAATTTATGGTCCTTTTGAGAGAAGATATAATTGAGAATCTTATCCTCGTTGTAGAAGATAAACTGATCACACATCAGTTACTGTCACCACATCTTTATTACAAAGACTACATTTTGACACTAATGTTATTAGGTTGCATAGTTTATCTTCTGTGGTATTAGCTAATGTGAACCATAATAAATCACCACCTAAATCATGATCAAAACAAAAAACTAGCCCATCCCCTGATCTATCATAGAGATATACATACTACAAACCCTCGTATAGAAATCTTAATATGGGAAAAATTTTTAACCTCTACCGATACTACAAGATTCACTACAATAACCTTTATATTGACAAGGAATGTTTCCCCATTTAGGTCAAATATGTCAAGTGTTATTCCACTCTAGAGAAATCAGTTAAAAACTACCGATTTTAACCAACCAACACATGAAACATTGGACCATGTTAACACTCATGGGTGGCTTCTAAGAAATAACTACCTCAACCTTCAATAGGCCAACTATTACTCGTGGATATGAGATGATGTTTCTAATGATGTGGATATCTCAAATATCAACTTACATTTTGAGATATTCTCATAAATTTCATGCATTTTGAGTGTTTCCAATACCATCCTCATGTGTCTCATGTGCACTTCCTTGGATGTAGATTACAATAGGATATCATCAATGAAGACCACCAGGTACCATTCTGTTAAAGAATAAATCATAAGATTAATGAGTTTCATTAATACTTCTTGGGAATTTATAATGATAAAGGGTGTCAGAATGTACTCATTGTGACTTCATAGACATCATAATGTTACCTTTGGTATAACCCCACTACCAAAAAACTGGGCAAGGCATTCGCCTGCCTTTATCAGCGCTAACAGTAAAGCACTGATAAAGGGTCGGGCCTTTATCAGCGCTAACAAAAGCACTGATAAAGGTCCACTTTATCAGCGCTAAAACAAGGGCTGATAAAGGCTTGCCCCTTTATCAGTGCTTTTTTTAGCGCTGATAAAGGGCTTATTTATCAGCGCTTTTCATTTTAGCACTGATAAATAGACCCTTTATCAGCGCTTTTTAATAGCGCTGATAAAGGCTCACATGGATTTGTTAAAAACCTACAGCTCCTCTTCCTCCTCCCTGCACCCGGTCAAGCTCTCGCGGAAGCCCTCCTCTGCACCGCTGCCGCCGCTGCCGCTGCCACCACCTCCTTTTCTGCCTCCTCCTCCTCAGTGGCCACCACCTCCTCCTTCTCCTCCTCCTTCTCCTCCACCTCCAGTCGCCGCCTCCTCCTCCTCCGGTAGCCGCCTACTCCTCCTCCTCCTCCTCCCCCATGACCCCGTCCTCCTCCTCCTCCACCAGTGCTTCCTCCTCCTCCTCCTAGTCCGCGGCCTCATCCTCCTCCTCCTCCACCGGTGCCTCCTCCTCCTCTGCCTACTCTGCTGCCTCCTCCTCCATCGCGGCCTCCTCCTCCTCCTCCTCCTCCTCCTCCTCCTCCTCCGCTGCATCCGATGCCTCCGCTGCCTCCGCCCTGCCTCTGCCCTGCCTCTGCGCTGCCTCCGCGCTGCCTCTGATGCCTTCGATGTTGACACATCCTTCTCTTCCGCCACCAGGTCCTCCTCCTTAAGGTGATTCAAATTGAATTTTCATGAATTAATTATGTTTGGAATGGGTAAGTGTTTGGCCAACTATTCTTCATGTTGAATCTTCAGTTTCCATGGGTGGTTTGGGATTGTGGTTATGTTTTGATCCTGACTATGGGTTGTTTTTATGATTTCCCACAACTTCATTATATTTATTTAGTAATTCTTATGTTTTGGTGTTTTCATTTGGTTCATGTATCTCTTTATCTCCCCACGAACGATTATCTTATGGCTATTAATTTTGAGATGGGTTTGAGGAAATATATCAGATTTATTCTTATTGTTCTAATTCTACCAACCTATATTTAGGTGTTTCCCAAGGTATTGATGTGAGAGGCATATTTTAATTGAAATATTGGCCTCAATGGTGTTCCATTAATGGGTGGTGTAAGCTCCACTTTTTTAAGGGCTCTTAGTTAAAATAAGAGGCTTTAAATGGTGGAGGATCACATCCTAAAAGAAAGGGGGATTCTTGATAGGGAAATAATACATAGACGAGTCTAATCCAGAAAAAATCAATGCAGAAGAGGTCATTCATGAGGACTCATAATCATGGCCAACCACAATTCGAGGTGAATTTTTTTTGTTCTTCTATATTATTGGTTTCATTTCAAAATGGTGAATCCTAGTCATTAATTTCACATATTTTTTTTACTTGGTTATAACGACAGAGTTTTTGAATTATTTCATGTATTTACTAACCCTTTTTGGTAGGAAAAATGGTCATGGTCTCATGTTCTTTGAGAGTTGTGTTGTGGTACTTGCCATGGAGGACATTTCGGAGTTCCATGTTTTGGACCTGGTCTTTTCCGACGTCATTATCCTCTTGGATTTTCTTATTGGAATTAGTGCACTAGATGACTATTATCACCATTGGGTTCAGTTACATACTCTTAATAGGAGATTCTGTGTCTTTTATGGAGATTGTGATCTATAAACATAGAGGGTATGACAAGTTGCTTCTATGTTATGGTTCATATCATGTCATTTTTCCAAGGTTTTCCTTGGGGTTGTTGAGAAGTGTTCTTCATGTGAAATTCTAGTGGTCGTGGAAAAGTACACAAAATCATTTCTAGAGGACTTCATGGGATAACCTCCCCAATGAGGGTTTGCATTTTCTATCTATTTCCTTCACATGAAGATCCCATTTTCCATTCCATCACATCATAAGGCTATGACTGATTTAGAGGAGCTAAAAGATCATCTAGAAGATCATTAGGGAAATGGTTCTATCTATATGATCATGTCACTATGGGATTTTCCTATTCTGTTTTCAATGAAGTCATATCATAGCCTATTAATTTTAATAGTCTACTGTAGTCATAGCCATGTGACAGTAATGAATAATTACATATTGCCTATAATTGATGATTTGTTTGACCATCTTATAAGGTTCTATTAGTTTTGGAAAATTTTCTTCAGATCAGGGTACCAACAGTTGAGGGTTTGGGAAGAGGATGCTCAAAAGATAGATTTTTAAAGTCGATATGGAAATTTAAAGTATTTATGAATTCCATTGGGGATCACCAATGCTCTATCTATTTCATGGAACTGATGAACTAGATCTTTAATATCATTCTAGACACCTCTATTTTCAATTTTTTAGAATACTTCTTGGTGTATTACAATATATAGGAGGAGTACTCCGTTAATCTGGAGGTTGTTTTGGGTTGTTTTAGAGAGCTTTGTCTATAAGGCTCTGGCCTTAAACCTTACATAATATTGAATTAAATGAATAATTCATATTGAGGATCTTTTCAGGTTTAGAGTTTTAGAGAATTAGGACATAACTATTACATCTCAAAACATCATAAAGTATAAACGTTTACTAAGTTTCCATAAAATAATAGCTCATAAAAAAACATGTCCAGTTCCATGTTTTAGGTTGCATGACTTTCCCTTGATCCCATCCTTGACCCTATTCCCCGTTAAGTCCTGTGAAAAAAATTTCAAAAACATGGGATGAGCATAAAAAGCTCAGTAAGGGATACACAAAGAATTAAAACTATTAGTTTTTCAAAACAACAAGTAAACCATGTATACTTTATCAAAGTAATACTTTTCACCTCTTCGAAGTAGTAAAAACTCTTCGCTGAATAAAAGTTCATTACTGACCCTTTTGTAAACAAAATATTACCATAAAACCCATATAAAGAACACATAACATATAAAGTTACCTTGGGACATAAACATACTTAAGTGGAATAACAATACGGTCGACTTCCACACATATCACTTAATGGAATAGCCATTCAGCCAACTTCCATACATACTCAATGGAATATCCATACGGCCGACTTCCATACCCAATGCATTGGAGGTTATAACATAACCACCCATCTGGGTATTCACGACACCACCCTTCATATGGTTCATCACGTAACCACCCGTCAAATGTCCAAGTACCATTATAAAATCATAAGACATAAAACAAATACAATGGAAAGAAAAAATTTCCACACTTTGATCACAATATATCACATAAAAATATTGACATAACAAATCAATTATAAAAACCATTTTCAATACCAAAATACATAAAAGAGTATATGGTATATATTTCATTTAAAAAAAACATTACGGCTTGTTCAGGAAGCCAAAGGCCAAGTAATACTCGCGGTGGCGGAAAAGGTTGTTGTCACCGCGTACGTTAAAAGAAACATTAATTTTTGTCGTTTTGTAAAACGCTTCGTAGAAAAAGATTCCTTTTGTATAAAATTAAAATTCAAAGGGGTTTATACACCGTATAAAAGAAAGTTGTGTATAAAACGAAATATGTCTCAATGAAAGGAGATTGAGATGAAGTCCCTTACAAATTCGGTATCCTTGGATTAAGGATAAATCAATTACATATTTATGTGTGACATATGAATACACCAAATATAAGTGGATATTAAGTGTAAAACAATCAGATGTTATTCACACATATTCATTGAACGACATATTCAATGAGTACAAGCTTATCCCAAAGAGTCAAAATTGGGTTTAGAAGTTCCCTTGCAAAAATTTAACGCCCTAACGGCGTCACTACAAAATTCAGAAAAAGAGTTGATGACAGTTAAAAAAAGGTATCTCATCAGTTGGACATAAAATTTACATCAATAAGGATATATGAGAACATATCCCAACATAACAATACGGGAATTAAAAGACCCAGCAAAAGAAGACTTTTAAATAGAGGAGGGTGAAAGGATCTCTTACCGACTTGGGTATCTTTTGAAACATACACCTCATGAAAGAAGGACACTAAATCATTGATTTAAATACTAATAAACGAAAGTATATTACACAAAGAGTAGAATAATGGGAAGTACATACACCACTCAAAGGAAGTTGTGGGAAATGCAGTATAAATCTCATGGGAATAAATGTGAGATGAAAAATCCCTTACGAAAACTCGGTAGCCTAACGACGCCACTTAAAATTTCCAAAATGGATTGATGAGAGAAAATAGGGTCTCTAATCATATGAACATAAAAATTACATTATGATTAATATAAAAGAACATCCCAATCACAAGAAATATTATCTTAAAAGGAATGACATAAAAGAGTGTACTTAAAAAGAAAGAGAGGAGTAGGATCCCTTACCTCGGGTCCAACTTGACTCGATCGTTCTTTAACATCCTGAATAATAAACATGAGTTAATTTCTATTTGCTTAAGAAGCTTTTTCAAGTTCATTATTCCTTTTATATCACTTATTTCCATGTTATAAACATTATGTAATCAAATAATGTTGGTTTTGTCGATATTTGGTTCTTAAGTCAAAAGTGGACTTCTTACAATTACATGTTGTTCGTGTGGTCAATGGTTCATTATATCCAGAATGATATTCATGATTTGGATATCATATATATCATATATATCCAGAATATACATGTATTTATAATATTACATAATCATTTAGAGGTAATAAATGAAATGCACCGTTCATGGAGACGGTAAGCAGTACGTACGCATGAACGCTACTTTCATTTCTTTGTCATATTAATGGAATTAAAACTAAATGAGAGTTATGTATATTTTAATTCTATAATTATATTAATAATTTATATCTAACATACATTATATATATCCATTATAAATATGTACTTATAATAGTACATTACATTTGGGGATAAGAAATGAAATGCACCGTTCATGGAGACGGTAAGCCGTACGTACACATGAACGGTACTTTCATTTCTATCTCATACATTAATGGAATGAAATAATAATGATATAGAGGTATATTACAATTACAGTATAACATCATATATAATAACTTTAAATCCATCTTTTATATGTCCCACATATGGCATTAACGAATCACATCACTTTGAGGGGGTGGTAGTCCTTAATTCCTTAAATGAAGATATCATGTTTACCCATAATGGAAATCATAAAGGTATGCCCAAAATGAAAAATAGAGAAGCTTAAGGAAAACATAAACATATTATATATCATTTATAAATATAGTGTCATCTTAATGGCCACCTTTAAAGGTGTTAAAATAATGTTGAACAATCATCGTTTCGGGAGGTAGAAATTCGCCATCCACGGAAACAGTATGTTCTTTAACCATTAGATGTAGTTGTGTGTAATTGTAGCTCGAATACTTCTTATAAAAACATCCTAGTATATTGAGTATACTGTAGTTGTTACAAAAGAAAAGAATAAAAAGTGTTTAGGGGGTTGGAGAAGCAAGATAAAACAGAAGGACTCAAAAGAAGACATTACCTTAAAATCGGGTAACTCCCCTTAGTTTGAGTTAAAAGGCTTCCTTGGGAAGACTTCTGCCCAAAGTGAGGCTTCAAAGAGTAATATAGGGATGTGGAGATCCAAAATGGGTAGGGGTTGGCCGATCCAAAGGCTTTGGGTGTGTGGGTAAGGAGGTAGAGGTGGGGTGCCTTTTATAAGAGGAGAGGAGGGGCACTCTTGGAAAGTAAAGAAAATTCACTTTATTTTAAAATGGTATTCGGATTTAAGAGGTCCCACATTGATTTATTTCGAGGATATGGTGATAAGGGTTCTAAATCCACTCATACAATAGATTTTGGACATGTGTAGGTCTTAGATATTACATTATCTTCCCATTTAATTTAAATCGTTAAATAATGAGGTCATCGCTGCATAATCATGATGTCATAAATAATTTAATTTATATAATGTCTAACAATTATAAAAAAATACTATGATGTAGGAAATCTTTTTAGATTTCCAATTACTATTTATAGTCAAAAATCTGACTTGTATAGCCCCATATAAAAATTGTTTTAGTAAAACATCTCATGTGTGTGTCATTTTTACTTTAACATTAAATAAAAAGTTATTTATGTCATTTCCCAACCAAAGTGGCTCCATGGGGTCGCCAAGTTGACCCATGGATTCTCTTGGTCGGCCATTACACATACAATAAGGTTAGGACATGTTTCAAGCTCATCTCATATTATTAAAACATTATTTTTACCTTAAACTACACTAATTACCTCTAATCGCGATTAAAAACTTAATCAGTTACTATTCACCAAAAAATTATTTTAATCTCATTGAACCAAATTTTACTTCTTAATGACAACCATGAATGTCGGATTTTTGAAATTCAAAACACAGAAGTGGTAAAATATAATTTAAACAAAAAATCAGTTTTTTATAAGTACCACTTAGTGGTTTCACTATTCATCATAAATTGAAGTTTTTCAGAAAAATACCAAAAATTTACCCTAAGCTATATTTGATATTACAAATTCAAAAATGAAGTCCATTTTACAAAATTCAAAACATAGAAGTTGAATTAATTAATTTAATAATTAATTCCCGCTGTCAGATCAAATAGCGTGTTTTTATGAAACAATAATTATAAAAAGATTGACGCTAGTTTAAGTCCAATTTCAAAGTGAAATTAATTCCAATGAACACTATTGGATTTAATGGTAAAAATATTTTCTAATTTCACTTTAAAACACATTCAAAATATAATATAATCATATAAATAAATTATATTAAAAAGAGGTTTTGAATTAAAATACAACATTTTACACTATTCATTAAAATATGAACTTTATCAGAAAGATACCAAAAATTTACAGAAATTAAATTTTGATGTCCCAATTCTTAAGAAGAGTTCTATTTGGTCCAATAGAATGTAAAAGAGTGAAAAAAACTATATTTAATGACGGTTCGCCATCAAAAGGCAATAAGTGAACCTTTAGTGAAAACTAGTGCATATACACCTAAAATTGAATTCTTTCCGTATTTTAAGCCTTTATATTTTATTGAATAAAAGAAAAAACATTTAAAAACATATATAATCATATTTTAGTTATTTCTATCCATTCCCGCCAATACAACGGCTACATGTTAACTTCCATTTAAAATAATATTATTTTATTATTAGAGTGCAACGTAAGATTCCCAAGAAACTCGTTGTTGCGTGTTGGGTACACCATCGAGCATAGCGTCCCCTTTAAAGTTATATTAATATTTTATTCACAAATATGGATAAATATGAAAATGTCATATTCTTTATTTAACTGGGGTGTTACATTGTCTTTATTACAATATTATAAATTCCCCATATTTTGTTTAAGAAGTATTGTTTCATGGTCACATTATTTCCATGGAAGGAGTTCTAGGTTATCCAGAAAAGGTTTGAGAAGTCATTTATCCTCTAACCTATACACTCCTCCTATGGATTTCAGATAGTATGAATATAAATAAAGAATGGATGAATGCCAATCGGTTGAACAAAGAGTATGAAGTATGCGTGAAAGAATTTATCAAGTTCGCAAAAGATCATGCATGTGACTCTTCTCAAATCCTTTTTTCGTGTTTACGTTGTTGTTATTCAAAACAAATTAGTTCAGATGAGTTGGAAGTACACTTGATCTGTCATGGAATAGATCAAAGTTATACATGTTGGAATAAACACTGGGAAACAACGAATGTAAGTAGTGACTGGGGAGACATTGCGTTTTATGGATCATCTGATATGATTACAAACATCAACAATGAAGATGACCATATGGAGGATGTGATTACAGATGTGAATGATGATGAAGATCGTATTTAGAAAATGACAAGGACCTTCGAAGATGAACTTTGTGATTGCCAAAAAATGTTTGAGAAGTTAAAAAGTTGTGCAAAGACGACATTGTATGCTGGTTGCACTAAATATACAGCATTGTCAGCCGTACTGAAGCTGTATAATTTGAAATCAGATAACAGGTGGAGTGACGACAGTTTTACGAAACTACTTGCCCTCTTGAATGACATGCTTCCAAAAGACAATGAGCTCCCGAGCCGAACATACAATGCCAAATGAATGCTACGCACTATGGGTATGATCTCTGAAAGAATAAACGCCTACCTGAATGACTATATACTATTTCACAAGGACCACAAATCACATAAAGAATGCCCAAAGTGTGGTGCTTCTCGATACAAGAAAGATGAATCTAGTCTGACTAAAGTTGTATGGTACTTTCCAATCATTCCAAGGTTTAGAAACCTATATGAAAGTAAGGAGACTGTAGAAAAATTAACATGGCATGCAGATATAAGAATTACATATGGGATACTACGTCACTCGGCAGACTCTCCTCAGTGGAAGAGAATCGATCATGAGTATCCTGAATTTGGAAATGAGTCGAGAAACCATCGTCATGTGTTATCTATAGATGGAGTGAATCCTTTTGGTTTTCAAAGCAACAGTCACAGTACATGGCCGATTATGTTGATAAATTATAACTTACCACCGTGGTTATGAATGAAATGAAAATAAATCTGTTATCTATGCTTATATAAGGACCAAAACAACCGGGTAATGATATTGATGTTTATTTAGCTCCATTGATTGAATATTTGAAATTCTTGGGGGATTCAGGTGTTACATTGTATGATGCTTACAGAAATGAAGATTTCACTTTCAGATTCATGTTGTATCGGTTGATAAATGACTTCCCTGCTTATGGAAATTTGTCAGGATATAGCATTAATGGAACTCAAGGCTGTCCCATTTGTGAAGAAGGTACACAATCAATTAGGTTGAAACATTTATCAAAAACCATGTTTCTAGGACATCACAGATTTCTACCACGACGACATAAGTACCGTTCCTGGAAGACATCATTCGATGGAAGTTCAGAAGAACGTACAACACTATCTCCACTAACAGGCAATCAATTGTTTGAGAAAGTTAAAAATGTGGACACTAATTTTGGTAAACCGGCTTCGAAAAACCTTACATAAATCAGTTGGAAAAAGATATCAATTCTTTTTTGAATTACAATACTGGAATTTTCTGTATATAAGACAATTTATTGATGTTATGCATGTAAAAAAATGAATTTGACAGTGTTATCGGCACGTTGCTAAATACATCTGGAAAAAAAATATGGAATTAAGGCTAGTATGGACATGGTTGATATGGGAATACGAGAAGAGTTGGCACCAGTGAAGGGTGAAAAACGAACATTTTTTCCTCCTGCTGCTTACACTCTTTCTAGGAAGGAGAGATATCAGTTTTGCAACTTCTTTAATGATGTAATGGTTCTAGAGGGGTATTCGTCAAATATCAGTAACCTTGTGTCAATGAGCGACTTGAAGTTAAAAGGTCTGAAATCACATGACTGTCATGTATTGATGAAAAATCTCATTCCAATTGCTTTACGTTGCATTTTTCCCAAGAATGTCTGCCATACATTAATGAAACTGTGTTTCTTCTTCAAAGCTACATGAAACAAAGTTATAGACCCGACGAAATTGCTAGCTATGGAAAAATAAATTGCCGTCATATTATGTGAATTAGAAATGTTCTTCCCGCCTTCATTTTTTGATATGATGGTTCATTTGATGGTCCACTTGGTGAGAGAGATTCAACTATGTGGTCCTGTACATTACAGATGGATGTACCCCATTGAATGGTATATGAAGATTTTGAAAGGGTATGTCAAAAATCGAATTCAGCCAGAGGGTTGTATTGCAGAGCGATATATTGTTGAGGAAGTCGTTGAATTCTATACCTAATACTTGTCTAGTGTGGAAAGCATTGGTTTACCGAAATCTCGTCACACTGGGCGGCTTGAGGGTGAAGGAATTTCTGGTATAAAGGTTGTCACAATCAATATTACAGATCGGTAGCAGGCCCACCTTTATGTTTTTCATAACAGTTTCGACGTTGACCCATATGTTGAAATCCACAAATAAATTCTTAGGCATTTGAATTGATCAATGGCTGAAAAATGGATATCAGATACACATAATCGACAGTTTATAGGATGGTTTCGAGATCATATTTTTAAGAAGTCAGATGAAAATCCAAATTCAATTTCGGAACGACTTTGATGGCTAGCCGGAGGACCAAGTGTGTATGCATTATCTTACAATGCTTATGTAGTTAATGGTTAAAAATTTAATACTAATGAACATGATCAAGACAGTACCATGCAGAATAGTGGGGTTACACTTGTGGCTGAAGCGATGCATGTTTCCAGTGCTAAAGACATAAATCGAATTTATGCGAATATGTCATACTTTGGCATCATCAAACAAATATGGGAGTTGGATTATATGGAATTTCAAGTTCCGATATTTCAATGCAAGTGGGTTGATAACAAGAGTGCTGTTAAAATAGATGATTTGGGATTTGTGAAAGTTGATTTCATTAAGGAAGGGGAGAAAGATGAACCATTTATAATGGTATCACAGGCAGTGCAAGTATTTTATGTTCCAGATCCCACAAACCGAAACTGGTTAATTGTTCTGTTATCGACCAAAACAGCTGAAGGGTCAGATGAAAATTCAACAGAAGATGACCCTTTCATTGGGACTTTTCAATCATTTCACAGTGGTCCCAATGTAGAAGACGTTTTCTATGTTAGAGGAGACCACAATGAAGGGATATGGATAGTTGATAGAGGGGTCAAATCCCTTCAGCCTTTAAAAAAATGGAGTTCAATAATCAGGTTAATGATTTTTATTGTAATATAGATTGTGTTAAATTATGTTATTATCTATTCGCTGCTGCTTTTATGTGATCTAACTTAAATTTTAAACCAGTTCTGCAGATAATGACTTCTTCACCTACTAATGCACCCAATCCCGAGATACAACACGTCTCTCAACCTGTTGCAGCTGGTCCCACTGCTGAGAGAAAACAGTTCTCTCAACCTGTTGCAGATGGTCCCACTGCTGACGTACAATAGGTCTCTCAACCTGTTGCAGCTGGTGTTAGTGCCGATGCTAGCGCTTCAGAGAAACATAATGATGATGCAGAAACTGAGGAAATGGTAGGCGATGAAACCCCAGCGAAATAGAAAAAATAGTTGCACCGTAGTTTGATAGTTTTAGCAAAAATCCTTAAGGCAAGAGAAAAAGGCATCAAATATGAGGTGGGATGGAATAAGCTAGGCCAGCATGTAAACCCCAACAAATCCATGTTTAGTAGCTACATTGAACTCTTCACTCGACAACGCGTGTCGATTGACGTAGAGTCGTGGCACCATGTTGTCAGCAGGTTGAAAACATTAATGTGGGAAGAGATTACGGTAACATTATGATATCATCTATTTAATTTATTAAAATAAAATAAAATATTGAAATATTGACTAAACCTTCATCATCTCTTGCAGAGTGGATTTATAGTAGATTTTCGCACAAAGAAAATGTTTTCAGACTGGCAGGAAGGATTCATAGAGGCTTTCGCAGCATTTTAACGAAACATCATCTGAAAGATGACGAAGGGAAAATCAAGCCGCACCCACCTCCTATTTATGCACACTTGATATCCCAAGGAATGTGGGATACATTTTGCAACCGTCATGCGGAACATAATTTTCAGGTACATTGTGTTTGGTTACACGTTGTGTAACGTTGCTTGTATTCATCACGTTGATTGATAGGTTTTTATTTATGAAACAACAACCGAGTGCTGAAAATAAATAACGGGCAGCAAAACCAGCATACCCCTACCGTAAATAAATTTTGGGGTACAATTTAATTGAAAAACAATTGGTATGTATTTTAAAAGTACTGTAATAATTTTATGTGACATAAAACAACACTGTAACCATGTTTTTCTGTTTATATGCATATTGATGAAGAAAAATCTCAAGTCACTTCCATTCCACGCCATGTGCTATGGAAGGAGGCTCGTGTTAATAAAGAGGTGAAACAGATTGATTAAAACACACAAAAAGTGTGAGAAACAGGTGTAAGTATGACATAATATAAACTTGTTTTGCTTTAAATCACTATTACATAACGATGCTTACTTATTTTTTCATATTTTCTATTTGACATAGTCACAGGAATCAACAACACCCGCACCGGATATAGACATACATTCAACGGCCTTGAAATAGCCAGAACAGTATGGCCACGTCAAAGGTGTGGGTTTTGGGGTGTCACCCCGGACATATTTTCAGAAAAAAAACAAGAGGATGAACAAACTAAAGAATTGCAAGTAATGAGAGATAAAGTAGCCACCCTTGAAGAAATAATCCAAACTCAGGGAAAGATGCTAACGAGTTTGATGGAGGAGAGGCGAAGAGAACAAACAACTCAAGAACAACCCCCGCGAGAAGATCCACCCCTTTCCAGCTTTGAGGTGAGTCATTCCCCTCAAAGACCTGACTTAACCGAGGTAATAAATGTTATAATATTCGTTTTTTTAATGTGAATCACATAGACATTGATACCTTTCATGTAATGATATTCTGCAGGGTGAAAATGACTGTGATTTATATCTGTCAACTCCCACCCATCGCCTTGTAGCGAGGGCTACGGTGTCCAATATGCAGAATGACATGCTACACTCCAGACCACTTCCAACAGGTCACGTCAAAGTGTCGATTAACATAGCTCATGAGCTGAGCGCTGGGCTACCCGTCCCAAGTGATGATGACGACATTCATATGATGGAAAAAGCTGTTGGAACATTCGTTGCATGGCCGTCGAATCTTGTAAAAAAACATGTCGAGCAAGAGGTATTCATTTCCAGTTCATTTTTCAAGAAGAACCTTTAACATTAAATTAGAAAATGGCTGAACTGATGAATGTTATTACAGACGGATAAAATGGAGAAGCTAAAACAAATGAACGACTCCAACATTGGATCAACCAACCGATCAAAAAGATCTACTGAGAGCGCGTTCACCCCGCCCGTTATATATCCACATTTAATATCATTTCAAGATCATGTGGATAAGAAAATGAAAGACAGCAAGAGTCATACAATTTTTTGTGAAAAAGATATGTACGGAGAGGAAAAAAGAGATTTCGTTAGTGCAGACGATGTTTCTGAGATCCTCACATACGACTGGCTAGGTGCCTGAGTTATAAATGTATACATGAGGTATGTATTCATGATTTGATTTTACAGAAGCTGATATACATTGATAATTATGGATAAATAAATCTCATATTTTTCGTAGGTGTATATATGAAAAACAATTTCAGGGATTTTCCCATGAATACAAATTTGGACTCGTTAGTCCTCACACCATTTCTACACAACGAACAGAAATAGATTCTAATTTTTAGGCTGAATTGATGTCAAATCTGCTTAGAACGTTTCAAAGAAGAATTACAACTGACAAGCTCTTTTTAATACCAACGATCCAAGGGTAAAACTCTACATTTTATTCATATCAATTATATTTTCATTTCTATCAGTACTTATTTCTTTTTGTGTTTTTAGGGAACATTGGATGCTCATTGCATTAAATTTGGATACTCCAAAGATTTATTTTCTGGATTCACTACATGGATATCCAACTAACCGACCACAAATGATGGCGATTGTCAATTTTTAATACTTTAGATCCAACATTTTAGAACTAAATATCTTGTTATATAATTTATATTATCTTTTAATGAGGATTTTGTTATGATAGGGCAGTGTATGAATATCGTCTAAAGGATGGAATGAATCCAGGTCATAAGGACGACAATGCCCACAAGATCTACAAATAGAAAATTATCTGGGTATATATAATTATATTTCACTATCCAAATACATATAAAAAAATTACTTATTTTTCTCGATGTTTCTGCAGTGTCCGAAATAAACAAATGACAAGGACTGCAGTTATTATGTTTGTAAATTTATGAAAGAGATCGTATTTCATGGACAAACTAGCATCCCTGAAGAGGTATTTTTGAAAATAATTACTACTTTATTTAAATAATTATTAATCCTTTGTGTATTTATATTTTTTCAGTACTACTATGACTGTCGCAAAAACTCCTATTCAGAAGATGATATAAATTTCTTTAGAAATGAATGGGCATCGTACCTGATGGAAAAATGTAAACAAATAGGACAATGAAGGTGAATTCCTAATAATTTTGTTATCTTTATATGGTCATTGATATCTTCCTTTAAACTTATTGAGAATCTATGATCTCATTTTTTTATGATTCATATCCTTAGATTAGTGAATTCCTACTACTTATTTTGAAAATGACACAAACTTAGGAAAAAAAACACCAATGACATATCGAAAATGGAGCAAACACGTTCAGATTGATTTGATACTTTTGGAAAATGATCCACGAGTCATTTGTGACGTGTACGAATTGACCGCACCTCAATCCGATGCACGGTGTGACCGGTATGGCTAAAAGTGTCTGATATCTGTTTCAATGGAGATAAACTTTGGAAAACAACACCAATGACATACGTCAAACCAATCAAATGCATTCAGATTGTTTTCATACATTAGAAAAATTATACACGAGTCAATTTTGACATGTACGAATCGACCACACCTCAATCCGACGCACGGTGTGACCGGTATGGCTAAAAGTGTCTGATATTAGTTTGAAATTGAGATAAACTTTGGAAAACAACAACAATGACATACAGAAAACCGAGAAAACGCATTCGGATTGTTTTGATACTTTAGGACAACGATCCACGAGTCATTTGTGACGTGTATGAATTGACCGTACCTCAATCTGATGCACAGTGTGAACGGTGTGGCTAAAAGTGTCAGATATCAGTTTCAAATTGAGATAAACTTTGGAAAACAACAACAATGACAAATGGAAAACCGACCAAATGCGTTCAGATAGTTTTGATACTTTAAGAAAACGATCCATGAGTCATTTTTGACGTGTACGAATCGACCGCACAACAATCTGATGCATGGTGTGATCGGTATGGCTAAAAGTGTCTGATATCAGTTTCAAATTGAGATAAACTTTGGAAAACAACAACAATGACATACACCAAACTGAGCAAACACGTTCAGATTGTTTTGATACTTCAGGACAACAATCCATGAGTCATTTGGGACGTGTACGAATTGACCGAACCTCAATCTGACGCACGGTGTGACCAGTATGGCTAAAAGTGTCTAATATCAGTTCCTAATTGAGATAAACGTTGCAAAACAACACCAATGCCATACTGAAAACTGAGAAAAAGCGTTCGTATTGTATTGATACTTTAGTACAACGATCCACGAGTCATTTTTGACGTGTACGAATCGACCGCACCTCAATCTGACGCACGGTGTGACCGGTATGCGTAAAAGTGTCTGATATCAGTTTCAAATTGAGATAAACATTGCAAAACAACACCAATGACATACGGAAAACTGAGCAAACACATTCGGATTGTTTTTATACTTTAGGAAAATGATCCAAGAGTCATTTTTGACATGTAAGAATTGACCGTACCTCAATCCGATGCACGGTGTGACTGGTATGGCTAAAAGTGTCTGATATCAGTTTCAAATTGAGATAAACTTTGGAAAACAACACCAATGACATACAGAAAACCGAGAAAATGCATTCGGATTGTTTTGATACTTTAGGAAAATGATCCACGAGTCATTTTTGACGTGTACGAATTGACCGCATCTCAATCCGATGCACGATGTGACCGATATGGCTAAAAGTTTCTGATAACAGTTTCAAATTGTGATAAACATTGGAAAACAACACCAATGACATACGGAAAACTGATCAAATGCATTCAGATTGTTTTGATACTTTAGGAAAACGATCCACAAGTCATTTGTGATGTGTACGAATCGACCGCACCTCAATCCGATGCACAGTGTGACCGGTATGGCTAAAAGTGTCTGATATTAGTTTCAAATTGAGATAAACTTTGGAAAACAACACCAATGACATACGGCAAACCAAGACAACATGTTAGGATTGTTTTTATACTTTAGAAAAATGATCCACGAGTCATTTGTGACATGTACGAATCGAACACACCTCAATCCGATGCACAATGTGACCGGTATGGCCAAAAGTGTCTGATATCAGTTTCAAATTGAGATAAATTTTGGAAAACAACACCAATGACATATGCCAAACCGAGCAAACATGTTCGGATTGTTTTGATACTTTAGGACAACGATCCACAAGTCATTTTTGACATGTACGAATTGACCGCACCTCAATCCGACGCACGGTGTGACTGCTATGGCTAAAAGTGTCTTATATCAGTTTCAAATTGAGATAAACTTTGGAAAACAACATCAATGACATACGGAAAACCAAGAAAAAGTGTTCGGATTGTTTTGATACTTTAGAAAAATGATCCAAGAGTCATTTTTGATGTGTACGAATCGACCGCACCTCAATATGACACACGGTTTGAACGGTATGGCTAAAAGTGTCTGATATCAGTTTCAAATTGAGATAATCTTTGGAAAACAACACCAATGACATACTCCAAACCAAGAAAACGCGTTCGGATTGTTTTGATACTTTAGGACAATTATCCACGAGTCATTTGTGACGTGTACGAATCAACCGCACCTCAATCCGATGCACGGCATGACCGATATATCTAAAAGTGTCTGATATCAGTTTCAAATTGAGATAAACTGTGGAAAACAACACCAATGGCATACTCCAAACCGAGAAAACGTGTTTGGATTGTTTTGATACATTAGGACAACGATCCACGAGTCATTTTTGACATGTACGAATCGACTGCACCTCAATCCGACGCACGGCGTGACCGGTATGGCTAAAAGTGTCTGATATCAGATTCAAATTGAGATAAACTTTGGAAAACAACACCAATGACATACGCCAAACTGAGAAAACACGTTCGGATTGTTTTGATACTTTAGGACAACTATCCACGAGTCATTTGTGACGTGTACGAATTGACCGCATCTTAATCTGACGCACAAAGTGATCGGTATGGCTAAAAGTGTTTGATATGAGTTTCAAATTGAGATAAACTTTTGAAAACAACACAAATGACACACGGCAAAACCGATCAAACGCATTCGGATTGTTTTAATACTTTATTACAACGATCCACGAGTCATTTGTGACGTGTATGAATCAACCACACCTCAATCCGACACACGGTGTAACCGGTATGGCTAAAAGTGTCAGATATCAGTTTCAAATTGAGATAAATTTTGGAAAACAACACCAATGACATATGCCAATCTGAGAAAACGCGTTCGGATTGTTTTTATTCTTTAGGACAATGATCCACGAGTCATTTTTGACGTGTACGAATCGACCGCACCTCAATCTGACACACGACATGACTGGTATGGCTAAAAGTGTCTGATATCAGTTTCAAATTGATATAAACTTTGGAAAAAAACAACAATGACATACGAAAAACCGAGAAAACGCATTCGGATTGTTTTGATACTTTTGGAGAACGATCCACGAGTCATTTGTGATGTGTACAAATTGACCGAACCTCAATCCGATGTACGGCGTGACCGGTATGGCTAAAAGTGTCTGATATCAGTTTCAAATGGAGATAAACTTTGGAAAACAACACCAATGACATATGGAAAACCGAGCAAACGCGTTCGGACTGTTTTGATACTTCAGGAAAACGATCCACGAGTCATTTGTGACGTGTACGAATCGACTCCACCTCAATCTGACGCACAGCGTGACCGGTATGGCTAAAAGTGTCTGATATCAGTTTCAAATTGAGATAAAATTTGGAAAACAACACCAATGGCATACGCCAAACCAAGCAAACGTGTTCAGATTGTTTTGATACATTAGGACAACGATCCGCGAGTCATTTGTGACGTGTATGAATCGACCGCACCTCAATCCGGCTGACGCACGGTGTGACCGGTGAAGATTTTCATTAGATAAAGAATAGTATTTATTAAATGAGATAAATCAATCAAAAACATATTGATTTTACATTATTCCCTTTCATTGTTATGAAAATGAAAACTTTTTAGTTTAAAATTTCATATTTTAGTTCCACATTTCCATATTAATGTATTCTTTCATATTACTGTTTTAATTTCATTCATTATTGCATTATTAACATAATATTTTTTTTTTCTAATATAGGTGAATTTTTTTCCTTTAGTTTGGATGCTTTGTTTGGCAACAAATACCGTCGAGAGCGGATCACAGATATCAAAGTATGAAACATGAATGTATATAACTGTTGTTGAATAATTGTAAATTTATCCATGTAAAACAATGTTTGAAATGTATATAACAATGCGTTTTTTTGTATTCATGATGTTAAGTAAATGTATATATCATTGTCGGTCAAAATATTGGGTGCAGGTCCTATGGTGTGCTGGTGTGCATGTGCTACTTTGTGAAGGTATTCTGGTGTGCAGGTGTGCAGGTACTGTTTTGTAGGTGCAGGCGATGGGGCCTTTATCAGTGCTTTTTTAGCACTGATAAAGGACACCTTTAACAGTGCTAGAGGAGGCATGATAAAGTAACCCTTTATCAGCGCTCCGTCAAGCGCCGATATAGGAGACCTTTATCAGTGCTAAAATAAGTGCTGATAAAGGGGTCCATTATCAGTGCTCCGAGAAGCGCTGATATAAGGAACCTTTATCAGCGCTAAGAGAAGCACTGATAAAGTCGGTCCTTTATCAGCGCTTATGTTAGCGCTAATAAAGGTCCCCTATATCAGCGCTTCTCGGAGCGCTGATAAAGGGGACCCCCCCCCCCCCCCCCCCGTTATCTACGCCAGCATTAACAGTGCTTTTCTAGCCCTGTTAATGCCGGTTTTTAGTGATGATAAAGGGCCAGGTTGTAGTAGTGCCCTCTCATGTTCTCACAGGGTGGGATAGCCTGATCGAAGGAAAATATTCAAAAAAAAAACACATCCCTCTAAAAAATCAAATGTCTTATCGATCCTCAGTTGTGGATACATAGTTATAGTGGTCACCATATTGATTATCCCGTAATCCACATATAACCTCAAATCACATTAACATTATTGGTGAACAACACCATGGATATCCATGGGGAAACAACGGGTTTCACAAATCCCTTCCCCTAGAAGCCCTGCAACATCATTATCAGCTCACCAGGATCAACTATATCCATCCAATATGTAGATAGATATATCATGGAAATCCCATGATGCATGTCAATGAATAGATATTAGTGTCTATGGGGAGGTAAAATCAGTATATCCTCATGTAAGACATCCACATACTCTACCACCTTAGCATGAAACTAGTATCCTACCGAATTAACTATAGTGGGATTCATTCTAGATAAATATTTAGTAATCAGATTCACTGTTCTATTTTTGAACCTATCATATACTTCTATGGATTCCTTTTCACTCATTAAATAAAATATTGTCCCATAACTGCAGACACACTATATCCTATTCCTAAAATAACGAATTTGGAAATGAACTGTGGATTTCCAATTCATACATAAGGTGAAATCGTAAGGAATCATCATTTCAACAAATATATCCCATAATGATATATTATTCCCTAGGAATTCGATTGAATATTTTGAAGAACTGTATGTTTTATGAGTCACTGCATGTTGGATTCTCTAACCACATGGATTGGGGAAATGGATAAATATGAATCAGTAAATCATGAACAAGATAAGTGTCTGGTAGGGAATGACTCACACCACATGGAAATAATAATATAGATAAATTAGAAGATACAAACATCATTACTCATATTATTAGTTGATCTTTGGGATCATTTGCCTTTATATATTATAGGTTGCATCATCCCATACAAAAAGAACCTTCAACCTAGAGAGTACCGCATGGGGGTGGTGGTGGTAATATGTAAAACCTATGGAACACTCATGTGTTATGTAGACCCCTCTTTGAGTTCCACCGCACTATGGACCACCATATCCTTCATCTATCTATGCATTTGTGGTTCCTTATATATATATATATATTGATCAGCTCTATGAAAACATAGAAAATATCATTCCATATGTCACTAACCATTTTAAGAGAAACATCACATCTTCCTCATTTAATTTGTTCCATCTTTATATCCCTTTACTTATGAACCTCTATCCTGAGATAATCTCTGGAGTCTTCTGACATTCCTGATTCCCTAAGACCATTGTATTCTTCGAGATTTCGAGGGTCACCTCCATCATTCTTACTACCAAGAACCAAATATAGGTATGTAATCTTCCTAGAAATATACTCTAGAATGTACTACTAAAGAACCTCACTATAGGTAGGAATGAAAAAGGTTAACATGAAAGACATTCTATCCGATTATAATCCCTTCTCGATGGTTTATTCTATGAATAAATGAAAATACACCATATTCATGGAGTAACATTTGAAATAATTATAGCTTTTCATGTAATCCACCACATTCAAACATTCCTCATTCATATTCAGATTGTCCATTTAGCAGATTTGATCGCAATGTGGCTTGATAGAACTCCCAATTGAAGTGACCCTCAGGGTCTGACTAGGAGATATTTGTCTCATCATGTGACTAACTCACTAAACTCCTCCATATTCTAGGTGATATCTTATTTAGACTCTCCGCATGTATAAACATATTATATTCAGTCATCCAGCCATGATGATGTTGTGAAAAATTACCTAAATGAATCATCTCTGTATGTTTAGGGTGGGGATTTTTTGCTAACCAATCCTGATAATTGCAATAAAGTACGGTTGGTGCATGCCGAAGACATGTTTTTAAGGTGGCATAGTTTCCCAGTGTTTTTCAAAATTTAGGGCCTCAAATTCATTTGTTTCATGTAGGAAATGGAAGGATTAGTTTATAGGATTGAGTGTCATTAAGAACATTGAAGAAAGGTGTAAAAAGAGGAAAACCACATACCATAACACATGGGCAGCATACCGTGCTCCGGGAATGGTGCATGGAGTTGGTGGAGCAGTTCACGGATATGGTTCGTGAAACCCAAAATGGTTCAGGACTGAGTGGAAGTGTTGAATGCAGATGGCTTGGCATCAGTGAAGGATGTCGACCACATATAAGAAAAGGTGGTACACGAATCCTGTAGGAAAATGGATTGGATAGCCAAGGCGATACGCAGAGCATGTAGCAAGATAGTTCAAATATGGTTTGTGGTTTGTGGATCCAAGAAGATATGCAGAGCGAATACAAAGATGGTTCACAGATGGCTTGAGGTATGTGGTGCCTTGAGTATTAGTAAGTGAAGGGATAAAGATTTGGTAAATCTTGGTTTATTATCCTACCAATTATTTTGTATATAGAACAATACAAGAAATCATATTTTTCTCCTAGATTTTGTCAAAGGTTGAAGGAAGTTCGTGATGGTTGAAGTGGTTCGTGAAGGCTGAAATCTTTCACGAAGGCTAAAGAGGTTTGTGAAGGCTGATGTGGTTGGTGAAAAAGTGATTCTACTGAAGTTGTTTTTTGGAATTCACAACCCCCAACGGAATTTCGGTATGCGGAGAAGGATCTCTGGTACATCGAGGAGAAGATGGTTTGTGAAAAAAAATAGTTCACAGATAGAGGATGTTTCACAAATGAGATTCACAGAGTCGGTATGCAGTAGTGGTACACGATTGGAAAGGCAAAGGCAGTTTGAGGACAGGGTGGTTTGCAGAAGTGGATGTAGTATGTAGAGGAGGTGTCCCACATACCAAATCCACAATATAGTACATGGTGGATATGGTGGTTCTCTGTTTTCTAAAGATAACTTTAAAAGGATTCAAATTAGTTTTCAAATGTATATACGAGTACAGAAAAATATCTGGGAAGGTGGAATTAATCATTGGGTAAAAACAGGACTTCCACAGAGTATCTTTCTATAGATGAGGTTGCTAGAATTCATTAAAATTAAGGGACATACATGTCCATAAACTGTGTTTGACCTAAAAGTTTGTAAAATGTGAGTGGATTCCTTTCAAAGACTAGTTACTGAAGGAATAATAATATGGTGATACTTTCCACCAGCTCTGATCCAGATAAAGAGGCATATGTATTTTCCCTTGGAAATGTAGTGAGAATACCCCAAACCTTTTAAAGACAGTGATCCAGGGCATTGATGATCTCGCCTGAACAATGTACTCATTATTTGAAATAATACTTAGTGAGTTTGGTACATTAGAACATTGTCATTGTATACTCCTTGGACACATTCCAGTGAGGGTGAACCATGTAAAAATCATTGGTTCGTGTGCTTGATTTCATATCAGTCAGTATATTACCCATGGAGGATGAGAGAATTGAGTTTTTTCTAACAATGAATCAAGATCCAAAATAGAGAATGTTTTATTATATCATTCCCTGATTCATCTCCCATCTTAGGGTATTTCACCTAGTAGACCTATAACACTCCATGCTTCCATGGTACACATCTCTTTGAATAATACAATAATGTGTGTTTTACGCAACTTTGAGTTATAAAACTTCACGACCAATCAATCTAGCCGTTCAGAATAGTAATACCCACCTTTTCAAATTTTATAAACATTATCTCTCAAAATGGAATTCATTTTTTTCATAATATTGATATTTTAATAGGGTAAACTTTTTTTATTTTTCTGAAAACATTCAGTTTTGGATGAATAGTGAAAAATACTAAATTTTAATTAAAAACCAATTTTTTAATCAGATTAATTTATAGTGCTAAATTATACTATTTATTGGGTTTTACATATAATTATATTATATATTTACCATTTAATCCATTTTCGGTCATTGGATGTAATATCACATTTAAAATGGACATAAGAAAGTGTCAATATTTTGATAGTTATCATTTCTTAAAAACACACTTTTTGTTTTAACAACATGAATTAATTATAAATTAATTTCTGCCACTTCTGTGTCTTAAATTCAGAAAAATGGAATCCATATTTAGAATCAAGAGGTCCAAATTGTGTAAATAGTTAACTTTTATTATTATAAATTTTGAACAATTACTTCGGTAAATAATTTATTTACCATGGTTAAAGGGTAAATCTGGTATATAAAGGTAAAAAATTAATATAATAATAATATTAAATTACCATAACACATGTCCTAACCCTATTGGATGATAACTTTTCGACCATGGGAATCATTTGGTTGACTTTGGGACTCCATGGAGCCACTTGTATGTGACAATGACACTTTGTATGAATTAATTTAAAGTAAATACAAAAAAATGACATAAGCATATATCTTTTAGTAAAACAATTTTTATATTGGGTTTTATATGTTCTCTCTTGGACTATAAATATTCATTAGAAAGATAAAAGTATTTATTAAATAATTGTATTTTATTTATAGTTTTTAGACCTTGTAAAATTTAATTTATTTATGACATATTGATGATTCACTAAATATCTTATTAATGAAATATTAAAATAATTGATATTATAAATTCCCAAATAAATGTAATTTGAGTCTTTTTATGAATTACACTAATTGTTTATGTTAATATGACATACTATAGTTTAATAAAAAAAATTAGAAGTAATAATGCTGTTATTAATTAATCAAAAACAAAATACCAAATAGTATCAAAATTGACATAAAAGAGTTTTTAAAACAAATATTATATTATAAATTGTTATTCTACTCATAAAAATCTAAGGATCGGAAAAACAGCTTAAATATATTATATATGTAATTAATTAACCACTTGGTGTTCGTTTTAAAGTTTATTGTATGTTTATTGACCATATAATATAAAAATACAAATAGACATGGTAAATGTCAAACTATTTAACTGAGAGTTTAATCTAAAAGATAATGTTAAAATATTTACCCAAACCAATCTAAAACCTATTGGGTGAGAGGTTTTATACATATCCCTACCTTATCCTTGGCATAATTTATTTTGGAGCCATTAGAAACCAAAAATTATTTTATTACAAAATAATATTTATAACTTTTTCTAAGGTGCCCCTCACATCTCTTATAAAAGAGCACTTCCCCTTCTCTCTAATTCACACCTTCTAAGCCATTTGGCTCGGCCAAACCCTAACCGAATACCCTATAAAATGTCCTACCTTCATCGTATAGGCCTTAATTTTGTTATAAATCCATCTTATTGAGCCCTTTTGATCAAATCAAAAGGAAGAACCCAAAGAAGAGGTAAATATTCCATCACCTCTTTCAAGTTCCATTCTTCATCCACTTCCTCATTCTCTGTTGTTTCCATTATAAAATAATACCTTTAGTATCTTATATATATTGTGATTTTATTGTAAATATGGTCAAACAAATTCATTATTATATCCATCCTTTGAATGACATTTCACCATACGTGCGTACGTAAGGTTTACCATCTCCACATCGTGGTGTAGTTTTTATTCTATTCATCATTATTTGGATGTGTATAATAATGATTTATAATTGATGTAAATAATTAATATAACATGATAAAGATTCTGTATAAATTATATACCATCAAATTATATATTATTTTAATATCAAAAAATGGTATTGTCACTCATGCATACATATGAATTACCATCCCCACGAATGCAATGAGATTCATTCCACATCGTATCCATTCAAGAATAATTTTCATTAGATGAATAAAAATAAATTTTAAAGACCTAATATCATTATTTATATGAATAATATACATCCTATACATATCAAACATTACGTATGTAACAAATCATATAAAGGAAATAATTAGTTAACATCTAAAACGACTATAATACTAAAATATTACTAACAAAGCAATATTAAAAGATCATATATGATATCATATTAATGTATATGATTAATTCATAATTTAATAACAATTATTTTACCATTATACAAGAGGTTAAACTACCCTTGACCAAGGAAAAAAACAAGGTAAGGGTTAATTCTACAATCTTTGTATTATCTGAGGTTGTTTTTACTTAAATATCTAATGGGACCTCTTTATCATCCACATCCATGTTTCATAAAAATTTATTTCAATACATTTTTACTCTTTACAAGACAACGACTTAAATAAATTTATACCCTTATTTTAACTTCTAGGTTATGAAATTAATATTTTAGTCGTTTTCCAAAAAAGGTAGATTACGACCTTTTCGACAAAATTAAGGTAAGAATGTCTTTTTTTGACTTATATCGCGGGTGCAGTTATTCTATGCCATTATAACATAGTCAAAGATTTTATTAAAAGCTTATAAAAATGTTTTTAAAATAAATTTTTTCTTTTATAATTATGTATATTTAAATTATTTCAAAATAATAATAAGATATTTCTCTCAAATAGTTTTGGTTTCATCTATGTCAACATCCTTTGAAGGATTTTATACTTGTTTGAAGTAGATTCATTATGATTAAAATATTCCATATTGTATTAATGTTTTTTTGATATGATTGATTTTGGTTATGTTATTCTTATACCATTCATTATTTATAGATAAATTATTGACATTTCGTATGCTAGTTTTAATACGAATGTTTAAGTTTTATTTCAACCTTTTCATATGAGGAATGTATTGGAAATAATAACTGACGGGAGGAGCCCACTGTTGCTCCTTGATGTATCGGTATGTATCATGAGACATTTAGATGAGGAATTGGCCAAGGCCAATCCCAATTATATATATGGATTTGGCCGAGGGCTTAATCATTTTTATACATCTTGGTCGAGGCCTTGAAAAAATGTTTCAGAATGTCTGGCATTATACATTACCTCGTTATGAAAATAATATTGATGGTTCATTTGGTCATTCGACTAGTAGAATTCCCATTATTATGTTTAATTAAGGAATAATTTACTATACTCATATTCTTTCAATAAAAGTGTTCATGATTATTACAGTTAAAGGGATGAATTTTCTATTATTCACCATGCTTAATATTTATGATAACATCAATTCTATTGCTTACCCTTACTGAGCATTTACGCTCACCGATTTCTTATGATTCATTTTCCAAGGATTTGAAGAAGTTAATTATGAGTGACATCCAAGTATAATATAGGAGGCTTGGATGTTTTTAATGGAATAAATTAGTGTTGTATTTCTTTTCAATTTGTAATGTTCAACTCACGTATGAATCTTGTTTCAAATAATACTAAACTGATTGGTATTTGGGGACATGATTTCCATATCATCATGCCAATTTTATGGGATAATGCACCAACTCTAGGTAACATGGGTTGGGGCTTTATAGTTGGTATCAGAGGAAGTTTTGTACAATCCTTGGAAACTAGATTTATATAAACTCTGATTAGAGCAAGTATCCCTAAGATAGAACTGGAGGATTAGTATACAAGAACACCCTATAATTTTGTTATTATATAGATTTTGTGAGTTTTCCAAAAAATACATCCCTTTCTAGATATGAGCAGTTAGAGGTGGCTCTGGCACAAATGTACCTAGGGTTATAACCCGAAAACACCACTTTGAGCTAGACTCTAATGAGAACTGGTGCACGAAAAATATCTATGTTGCACTCATGGTTACGACACTCATGGGGGATATGCTTAGGATAATTCTCATTTTCATTACAAACCATTATGAAGGGTTTATGAGTATATACTTCCTCAAAGAAAACATTTTTTATTATGGATTATGTCGATAAACTGTTCAATTTATGGTATGTGATTTACATGTTTTTATTTATGTATTGCGATTCATAAATTAATCTAGGGTATGCCATTGTTTAGAAATGGTGCCTAGTGGAAGGAATGGAAATCTTATCATTGAATGCACTCCATGTAGGGATTTCCCTCCTTCTCAAGATAATTATAGTGGAGTTACTGATACAACTGGTGCTGATCAGCTTATCTATATACTGGGACTACTCACTCATGTTGTGAATAATAACCTTACCTGTATAGAGAACCCTAATACCCAATGTGGATGATCAATTTTAGATCACATCATGAGGAAACAACCACCAACATTCAATGGGGGTAAAAATCCCGTAGTAGCTGAGCAATGGATAAATTCCATAGAGAAAATATTCCATGCCTTGGGGAGTGCCTAAAGGGATAAAGTTGTCATTGAAATTTACTGCCTCACTGGAGATGATGATCAATGGTGGCCATTGATTCAAAACACAAAAGAAGATGATGAAGTATGAAAAATGGAATGGAAGGATTTTAAAGAAATTTTCATAGAAAAATACATTCCTCGTGACCATTGAGAGGATATGGAAAGAAACTTTTTGATTCTGAGGCAAATGGAGGATGAGAATGTCGCAAAGTTTGAAACTAACTTTACAAGGTTAGCGAGGCATGATGTAGATTATATATGTAACCCAATAAGTAATATTGACCATTTCTTTGATGGGTTAAAACCATTTATCCATAGAGAATATGTATCCCAATCATTCTAACCATACTAAGATATCGCCTCGTGTGATATAAAGAATGAAATGGAATTATCTAAGTCTTATGACATTAATGTAAAGCAAGAGAAGAAGAGATATGCTAAACATTATGGGTATGGAAATAAAGAAATAGGGAATAATGGTAGAATAGAATTTCCACCCTGTGATAATTGTGGAAAAAAGCATCCTGGTGCCTATCTAAATGGAAAAAGAGTATGCTGCAAATGTGGATAGAAAGGCCATCTTGTTTGTGATTGTAAGGGAAAGAAAGACGCTACCAATGTTCAATGCTACATTTTCAGGGATATGAGACATTATGGAAATGAATTTCCAAAGCGTCAGGGAAAATTACCTCAGAAAAGTCTATGAGGTCAAGGAAAAGCTTATGTGGTCACTAATGCTGAGGTTGATGCCCCTAAAGATGTGGTGGCAGGTAATTTAATGGTTTACTCAAGTTTATCCAATGCATTATTTGAATCGGGATCATCGCATTGTTTCATATCTTCCCAGTTTTCTAATTAAATTATATATTTCCAATTTGATTTAAAAAGGGAGTTGGTAGTAAAAACTCTTAAGGTAAGTATCATTGCAACAAATTTTTTTGAATCAGTTCCCATTAGGCATATAAATGTTATTTATCTGCTAATCTCATCATCATACCCATGATTGAATTTGATAAAAAACTCATTATTGATTGGATTTTAGACCATGATGCAAAAATTTATTGTAAGAAGAAGGTGGTTACAATTTTTGATGATGATAAAAGTACATTATCATTAGAGAAGAAACATTACCACCTAATTTATATCTAGATCCACCCCCAGTAGCTCAACTAAATTAAATTATTAAGGAGTAATAGAATGAAATAATTGTGTGTGAGGAAAGGAATGATCGAATAGATGATGTACCAATTTTGCAAGAATATGTTGATGTGTTTCCATAGGATTTACCTAGAAATCCTCCAGAATGAGAAATTTAGTTTTCCATTGAATTGATTCTTGGTTCAAGGCCAACATCGAAGACCACTTATTGAATGGCCATAGTTGAGTTAGTGGAACTAAAGAAAAAACTCGTGGAATTGATTAATAATGGATTTATTTGACATATTTTTTCTCCTTGGGGAGCCCCACTTATTTTTGTAAGAATAATGATGGATCTATGATGTTTTTCATTGACTACACGGAGATCAATGCTATAACAATAAAGAACAAGTATCCAATACCTCAAATTGATGATTAATTCGACCAACTTCATGGAGCTCAATATTTTTCAAAAATTTACCTTCGATCTGGATATCATTAGTTGTGTGTGAAGAAGGAAGACATTCCAAAAAAAGTATTTCAAACTAGGTATGGGAATTATGAGTTTACAATAATTCCTTTTGGGCTAACTAATGCACCCTCTGTTTTCATGGATCTAATTAATAGTGTTTTCAATGAATATCTTGCTGATTTTGTATTAGTATTTATTGATGATATCTTGGTATACTCAAAAAGATATGAAGATCCTAAAAATCAATTGTGCACCATTCTAAAAACCATCAGAAGAAATGAATTCTATGGGATGTTTAACAAGTGTGACTTTTGGCTTTAGGATATTTATTTTCTTGGCTATATTTTCTCTAAGGATGGAATCTCTAATGAGCCTTCTAAGACAAAGGCAATCCAATAATGGCTAGCACCAACAAGTATAATTGAGGTACGAAGTTTAATTTGGTTTCGCAGGTTATTATCGATGTTTCATCCAGAATTTTGCATGATTGGATAACCCATTAACGAAGCTCACACGTAAAGGGGTTAAATATATTTGGAAAAAAGAGTGTGAATAATTTTTCAAAGAATTGGTGAGAAAATTAGTCAATGCTCTTATCCTGACTCTACTGTTGGGGAATGATGGGTTTGTTATTTGTAGTGATGCCTCAAAGAAATGACTTGGTTGTGTCCTTATGTAGAATGATAGATTAATTTCCTATGCATCAAGATATCTGAAAATTAATGAGAAAAACTATCCTACTCATGATATTGATTTAGCAACTGTAATCCTTGCATTGAAGATTTCAAGACAATATCTCTATGGTGAAAAATGTGAGATTTATACAGATCACAAAAGTTTTAAGTATATTTTATCTCAGAAGGAACTAAACATGAGGTAAAGGATATGAATTGAACTACTCACGTATTATGATTGCACAATAAACTACAACCCTGTGAAGGAAAATAAGGTGGAAGATGATTTGAGCAGAAAGTACATGGAGTTTTGAACAAGATGAGTGTTGAAAGGGATCCTACATTAATATTTCTTGTAGAGATGGATACAGGAATAACCATGGAAGGTGAAACATTAATGCTTTCTCAAATGGTCACCAAACCATCATTACTCAAAAGGATAAATATTTCTCAGGATGATGATGAGGATTTTCAAAATAAGATTATATATGTGAACGATAGGAGATTGATCGACTTCGTATATGAAGATGGGATTTTGAAATTTGGGAAGAGATTTTGTGTTCCTGATATACCTGATCTGAAAAGGGAATTGTTAGATGACGGTCATAACTCTAATTTCATTATACACCCTGGGAGAACCAAGACGTATAAGGATTTGGAGGAACATTTTTGGTGGGAAAACATGAAGAGGGAGATTGCTGATTATTTGACAAGATGTATGGTTTTTCAACAAGTGAAAGATGGAAGGCAACAACCTGGATGAGTCATGCAACCTTTTCCTATACCTGAGTGGAAACGAGTTAACATTACGATGGACATTGTTATGGGACTACCAAAGACTCCTAGAAGGAATGATGTAATATGGGTAATTGTAAATCGTCTTACCAAGTCAGCACATTTTCGTTCTATAAGAGATTATTTACAAAATGAAATTATAGAAAGACTATATATTAATAATGATGGGAGTCCTCATGGAGTACCCTAATAGATTGTTTCTGATCATGATCAACATTTACATCATGATTCTGGATAAGTCTTCAAAAATCCAAAGATACTAAACTTCGTTTGAGCACTGCTTACCGCCCACAAACTAATGGACAGTCAAAGCAGATTATTTAAACCTTAGAAGACGTTTTGAGATCATGCTCACTTAACTTTCAAGGTATGTGGGATCAATATTTATATCTGGTTGAATTTTCCTATAACAACAGATTCTATGCAAGTATTCAGATGGCCCCATATGAAGCGTTATACGGAAAGATATGTCGCACACCAACCAGTTGGGATGATGTTAGTGAAAGAAAACTCGTAGTCCTATAATTTTAGAGAAAATGATGGAATTGGTGAAAGTAATCCAAACCCACATCAAAGTAGCTGAAAGTTGGCAGAAGACCTATTTCGATAACTAAAGGATGGATTTCAAATTTCAGGTAGGATATCATGTTTTCATAAAAGTATATCCATGGAAGGGTGTTATATGTTTCGGTAATAAGTGAAAATTATGTTCCAGGTACATCGTAACTTTCAAAATTTTAGAACTAATTGGGGTTGTAGCTTACCATTTGGAAATGTTGCTCAGTCTCTCCAAAGTTCATGATGTGTTTCATGTATCACTATTAAGAAAATACATGCCAGACCCAATGCATGTAATAACATTTGTGGAATAAGAACTAGAACACGATCTATCTAATTGCGAAGAGCCTGTCAATATTCTTGATACAAGAGAACAAGTTCTAGGAAACTGAACGACTCTCCTGGTAAATGATCTATGGAGAAACAATAAGATGGAAGAGGCAATGTGGGAACCCGAGGAACTTATGATGAAGAACCACCCTAGTCTTTTTCTGTTGTAATATTCATTAAATTTAGAGAACGAATTTATTCGAAGGAGGGTAGAATGTAACACCCCAAGCCTCCATGATACACTTCTCTTTGAATAATACAATAGAGTTTGTTGTACACAACTTTGAGTACTAACGCATCGCGACCAATCAAACTAACAATTATAAATAGTAATACCCACCTTTTGAAATTTCATCAATTATATCTTTCAAAATGGACTTCATTTATTGGTACGAAATATCAAAATTAGATTAGGGTGAATTTTTTGTATTTTTCTAAAGACATTCAGTTTTGGATGAATAATGAAAAATAATAAATTTAAATTAAAAACAACTTTTTTAATAAAAATAATTTATAGTGATAAATTATAATATCGAGTAGTTATTAAGTATAATTAAATTATTTTTTTTACAATTTAGTCAAATTTGGGTCATTGGGAGTAATTTCACAATTAAACTGGACATAAACAAGTGTCAATATTTTGATAGTTATTATTTCTTAAAAACACGCTTTTAGTTTTGGCAATGAGAATTTATTTTAAGTTAATTTCTACCACTTCAATATAATGAATTTATAAAAATGTATTTCATATTTAGAATTAGGAGGTCCAAATTGTGTAAATAGGTATCTTTTATTTTTAGAAATTTTGAATTATTTCTTAGGTAAGTATTTTATTTACCATGGTTAAAGAGTAAATCAAGTAAATAAGGTATAACACTTAATATTATAATAACATAAAATTACCTAACAGATTTCCTAACCCTATTGGATGATAAATGTCCGAACATGGTCATCCATTTTTTGATTTCGGGACCCCATGAAGCCACTTTTAAGTGATAATGACCCTATATATTAATTAAGTTAAAGTAAATACAAAAATGACACAAGCATATATATTATAGTAAAACAATTTTTACATTGTGTTATATATGTTACCTCATTGACTATGAATATTCAATAGAAAGAAAAAAATATTTAATAAATAATGTTATTTTATTTATAATTTTTCGGCACTGTATAAATTAATTTATTTAGGACACAATGATGATGATATAATTACCTTTTTAATGAAATATTAAAATAATTGATATTATAAATACCCTAATAAATGTAATTTGAGACTTTTTATGAATTACACTAATTTTAATTTTTAATATGACTTGATATAGTATATTAAAAGAATTTTCTTCGAAGTAATAATGCTTCTATAAATTTTGAAAAAACAAAATACCATATAGTGTGAAAATTGACATAAACTAGTTTTTAAAACAAATATTATATTATAAATTGGTATTATATTGATAAAAATATATGTCTTGGAAAAAGGGATGAAATACTATTACATATCTCATTAATGAACCACTTGGGGTTCACTTAGATGTTTATAGTATTTTTGTTAACCGTATAATATAAAAATACAAAGATACATGCTAAATGTCAAACTATTTAACTAAGAGTTAAATCTAAAATATAAAGTTTATATATTAACCCAAATCTATCTAAAACCTATTATTTGAGTGGTTTTTGAACCATTCACATCATATCCTTTGAATTATTTGTTTTTGAGCCATTATAAACAGAAATTGGTTTTATTATAAAATAATATTTCTAGCATTTCCTATGTTTCCCCTCACCTCCCTTATAAAATGAAACTTCCTAATCTCTCTAATTCACACCTTCAAAGAAATTTGGCTCCACCAAACCCTTCCCAAATACCCTCTCCACTTTTCTTATGTCTTCCTAGATGGCTTCCTTTAATATTAAATCCATATTAAGGATCCCTTTTGATGAAATCAAAATGAAAAACACGATGAAGAGGTAAATATTTCATCACATATTTCAAGTTCCTTTCTTCTTCCACTTCCTCTTTCTTTGTTGTTTCCATTATAAAATAATAACTCATGTATCTTATATATACTGTGATTCTATTATAAATATGGTACAACCATATTCATTATTCTATCCTTCAATTTAATGACATGTCACCATAGGTGCGAATGTACGACTTACCATCTCCACGACGTGGTGTAGTTGTTATTCAATACATTATTATATGGATGAGTATAATAATGATATATAAATGATGTAAATAATAAATAAAACATTATAATTATTCATTATATATGTTATAAAATCCAATTATATATTATTTTAATATCAAAAGAATGATATTTTCTCTTGTGCGTACGTACAGAATACCGTCTCCATGAACGCTAGGAGAATCATTTCCCATCGTGTCCATTCAAGTCTAATTTCCAATAGATGATAAAAAATAATTTTTAAAAACTTAATATAATTATCTATATTAATAATATATATACTATCCATAACCAAAAATACTTTCGTAACAAAGCATATAAAGAAAATTGAATCTATTAACACCTGAAATGATGATAATGCTAAAATATTATTAACAAAGAAATTTTAAAAGATCATATATGACATCATATTAATGTATATTATTATTTTATAATTTAATAACATTTATTTCACCATTATATAGGAGTTTAACCTACCCATGACCAAGGAAAACAACAAGGTAAGGGTTATTTCTACTATGTCTTTACTATCCAATGTTGTTTTTACATAAGTATCTACTGGGACCTCCTTATCATTCACATACATGATTCGTAAAAATGTATTTCAAAACATTTATACTATTTACTAGAAAATGAGTTAAAGTAATTAATACCCTAATTTTAACTTATATGTTTTGAAAGGAATCTTTAAGTTGTTTTCCAATCAAGGTACATTACGACCTTTTCGACAAAATTAAGGTAAGAATGTCCTTTTTTTTAAATATACAACATGTGTGGTTATTATCTGCCCCTATAACGTCATAAAAGATTCCCTTACAAGCTAATAAAAATATTTTTAAAACTAAATGTTTTCTTTTATAATTATGTAACTTTAAATGATATCAAGAAAATAAATAGATATTTTCTCTAATAGTTTTGATTTCATCTATGTCAACATCTTTTGATGGATTTTATACTTGTATGAAGTCGATTCATTAGGATAAAAACCTTCCATATTGTATTGAATGTTTTGTGATATGTTAGAATGTGGATGTGTTATTTTTATACCATTAATGGATTATGGTTAATGTATTTACATATTGTATGTATGTTTTAATACAAATATTTATGTTATATTTCAACCTTTTCATATAAAGAATGTATTGGACTTAGTAAGTGATGGGTGGATCCCACTATAGCTCCTCGATGCATCGGTAGGTCTCATGAGACAACTAGACATGGAATTGGCCGAGGCCTTTCCCAATTTGATATATAGTTTTGGACGAGGCCTTAATCATTTTTAGATCTCTTGGATGAGGCCATGATAAAATGTTTTAGAATGTGTGGCATTATAAATTTCCTCATTATGAAAATAATATTCAAGGTTCATGTGGTTATTAAACTAGTAGAATACCCATGATTATGTTTTGTTATGTCATTATTTACTAAACTCGTATTCATGCCATAAAAGTGTTCATGTTTATTATTGGTAATGGCATGCATTTCAAATTATTCACCATGCTTAATATTAATGTTAACTTCCACTATATTCCTTACCCTTACGGAGCATTTGAGCTCACCCATATCTTATGTTTCATTTTCCCAGGATTTGAATAAGTTAATTATGAGTTACTTACAGGCTCAACCATGGAGGCTTCGATGTTTTTAATGGAATAAATTTGTGTTTTATTTCTTTTTAGGTTGTAAAATTGAACATATGTATGAATATGTTTTCCAATAATACTAAACTGATCAGTCTTTCTGTACAGGATTTTCTTGTGATCATGCCAATGTTATGTAATAATGCACCAACTATAGGTAACCGGGGTCAGGCATTATAGTACCTAACAATTGGTATCAGATGGAAGGTCTCTTAAATCATTATTGTTCACTCCAACTCTGTTCCATAGATTATTAAAGGTATAGATTCAGTCAACTATTATCTTGGTCTGCATGAAGAAATATAGAATTTCAAAGAAGAAGCAGATGTCGGGTGGTATCCCACACTGTGGAAGTATCTACGGAGATAGTTAGATTATATTAAAGTAATCATGTTGTGAATATAATTGTAATTTTGAAAAATTATACAGTAAAAATACATACTCATTCAATGATGGTGAAGGAATGAGAAAAGAAGTGGATATTCCAAGAGATGTTGGAACTACTAATTATATGGAAACTCCTAGAATGAGAAAAGTGAATGTTTCCCACTAAATAATAGAACTAGATCAGAACATCGATGAAGAGATTAAATATTAAGATATATGAATCCAAGAATTTGATATTGAGTAAAACATGCTAAGATGTCTAAATCAAAGTCATATTGATGTGACCACAGATCTGAGGGAGAAGAATGATTTTGAAGCTGATGAACTGTAAAAAATTTCTTCAATGAGAGAAAAACACAAAGCTGATTACAAGTGAAAGGATCATAAGTCCAATAAAATTCAATATTTAAGAGAAAGAAATGATTGCCTTGGTACATACCTATCTGATCTAGTTTAGAGGAATAAAAGGCTATAATAAGATAATTTATCATTATCTAATTATTTTTCTCAAGAAAAATTGAATATAAAGAAGGAAATTGACATGGTAAACAAGATAACATGGGAACAAGAAGATGATATGAGTTGCAGAAAGAATCTCAGAATAGATATCAATACTAAACATGAAACAAGGGATAAAAAATTATAACAACAGTAGAAAGAGATCGAACTAGTAAAGAAAGAAATGGAGAAACCAAATGAAAAAAGAAAGCATGTGTTAAACAATTCACTACACCTACTATTTGATTTTCATAAGGAATGTGATGATTAAATGAAATCCAAATATGGTAATTCTGAGGAAAAGCATGAAAAGATAAGGCTATTCCAAAGGCTATCCATTTTCAGAATATTTGGAATTGGATATGATGATCCCACTCATTTACCTGATAGGAAGAGAGTTGTGAAGAGCTCCAAGGATAAGAAAAAACATTTAAGTGGTGAATATAGACCTATAAAGTATTTTTCAAGAATTAATGACAACAGGTGTTATTTCTATGGGATTCATGTTCATACATGAAGATCTTTTTCAGAGGCTCGGGAATACATTTCATGTTGTGAAGATATATTTTTACTAATTATAAGAGTAAGAAAATTATTCATGGGAAATCAAAAAAAGATGTCTCTCTAAATAAATCATTCATCAGATGCTATTATACTGGAAGACTGGTAAACGTCCTTAGTGTGTTTCAGGATGCTCATGAGCTCAATGATATAAGAGAAACGCATGCTGCATCTACCTCTCAACTGAGAAATGATGAAATGAGGAATGCCATTGGTGGGAAATGTTTTATATGTCCTAATTAAGTGAATTTATCAAGACATTATATCATGAAGAAAGTTATAAAGGAAAAAAGAAACTAAAAATAACGATGAATAAAGAATGTATTGAAAAATTTGATTGTTGTGTGAAACAGAGAGAAGTGGTGGAAATAAAAATATTCTTGTAATGGTGGATGAACAAAGGGAAGATGATAAGAAGAGAGATTCCTACTTAGAGAAGGAATCATGGGAAGTGGAATATTGGTGGAACATCAAAGATAGAAATGTCTATCAGTGAGATTAAACACCAAATTTTGAGAAAGAACATGCCTACAAGAACTACATATCTGAAAAAGACTCATCATGTCGATAATTGAGGCCTTATCATATATCCAGAGCATTGAAGGTGGCTAGGTAGGTAGAAGAATTAGGGAATGAGTTTGATGATCTGCAAGAATGAATCAAAGGGTTGACTCATCAGGATCAACCACACTACTCATGTTGAGGATTATAGAAGTTCCCCTCCCCCTATGTATATAAATTCTATTAAAGGATGTTAATGTGTTACAGGTTCAAAGGGAGATACACTCCCTCGTGATATGGCATCAAAATATGTAAAGAAGTGATATGATGTTATCCATATTTTCAACTGATTCAAATAAGTTATCAAAGATGTCGAAGAAGAATAAAAATTTTTGTGGGTCTGAAAGATAGACCTTATAACTCAATGGTTTGGACATCATATGGGGATATTTCTACTTCCTAATAATATTTGACATAACTATGTGTTCTATTGAAAGAAGAGATGACATGATGTTGAGTCTATGTTGAAACTAAAGAGATTTCAAATCTATACATGGATTATCTAGGGGTTTTAAGTTTCAATGAAGATATATCCATTGGTATTATTCCCCAGTTCAGGTGTTAGTCATCCACCAAGAGATGAAAAATTATCGTGAGGCAACAATAATCATGCACTTCATGATTATTTATTTTTTTCTAACAATATTGTATCAGCTAACTGTTTTTAGGATAATAAGAAGTGGATATAGAATTATCAACAATGTTTCCACAATATTATTATTGATTGTGAAGATGTGGTAAGAGAATCAGGAGGAGAAGATGTGAAAAAGGAGATTCATAAGAAAACTCAGATAATGTGAAAAAATCAATGTCTTCCCAGAGAGCAGCAACAAGAGCTGAAATTGATAGGCAGGACATAATTTGTGATCAGAGAACCTTTGTGTAGAAAAGAAAGATTAGGTCTCTACAAAAAGCATCATGTATATCAACAGTATATCCAAAAAGAATTTGTGAAGTAGATAAGGATGATAATTGGGTTACAACAATGAATGAATATATTGACCAAATTGAGAATAATCAGTTATGGGAAATTGTTTCTAGACAATCAGACAAGAGTGTTATCAGGGAAAGATGTTTTTTCATAAAAAATGAATTTAAGCGGTGTTGTCATTCGAAAAAAAGATTTAGTAGCGTGAAAAGGGTACTCTTAGACAGAGCGTATAGATATCGATGATTCATTTGCACCCATTTTCATGATGGAGATAATTATATTATTCTTGGGCATAGCTATGCAATGAAAATTTAATGTTTATCACAGGGATGTCAAGTCGACATTTTTGAATGGAGTTCTAGAAAAATTATTCTACATTGAGAAATTAGATGGTTTTCTCATTCATGATGATGATAAGAGAGTTTGTTGACTATGGAAGGGTTTATACAGTTTGATGCAATAAGTAAGAGCTTGGTATATAAGGCTTGTTCAGTTTCTGAAGAAACTCAGTTTTCCACATTGTGGAGTTTATTACAAATTGTAATACAATAATGGAAACAGTCATAGGATGATGGTGTAGTTTTATGTCGGTGGCACAATCTTTGGTGTATCAGATGAAGAAAATTGTATAAAATATTCGGAATTAATGAAAAGAAAGTTCTAAATGTCGATTGTTGGGGAGCAGATATTTTTCTCTGACATACAAGTGATGCAAGGAAATAATAGAACTTTTGTTTCACAATTTAAATATTCCATGGATTTTTTGAGGAGGTTTGGAATGGATATTTCCAAAGAGATGAACTCTAGTGACCACCTTTTGGAAACTATCCTTATATGATGAAGGAAATCTAGTTAATATCACATAATACATTGCAGCTACTCAGGATTGCACATAGTTATTGTGGATGAAGCAAAAACTTGAAGATATGAGGATTAATGTTAATTCTATAATAGGAATCCATTTTGATAATTCAGGTTCTATAAATCTTAGAAAAAATCTTGTCCATCACTCAATGACAAAGCACATTGAGATAAAGTATCATTTTATCAGGGAGAATGTTGAGCAGGGATAATGAAGTTGGAGTATTTTCCAATAGAACAACAAGTTGCAGATATTCTTATGACCTTACCCAAATAATTTTTTAAAAGGCATTGACTGGATCTGGGAGTCTAGTCGAATCCCTACACTTGAAAAAGTGCGGATGTGGGTCTCCCCTATCCCTGAGGTATGGTGTTCCTTTCCCTAATGTGGTGACATGTTTTGTTTACCATGTTGCATACAACAATGGATTGCCCATCAGGAATGTGTATATAGGGGGAGAAGTGTGAATATTCCAGGGGGAGAAAAGACACATAGATATGTTGTTAAGTGGATAAGCGAGATAGGGGGATTTGAATTTGATGTGAATCTATTTAGAGGAGCTATAAATTGGGGGGAGTGTTAAATGTGAAGATGATAGAGGAGATTGATCAAAGATTACATATCTCGAAAGTAGTAGATTATGATAAAAGAAGAAGAGTGATGTTGGAATAGAGTTGAAAGGGTTCCAGCGATCAACAATGGGTATCAGTTTAAGAAGTTGGTATCTATTTGGTCTCAAAAGTTGGGGAAAAAATGAAGTGATTCATTGATGAGGATTTCATTTACTATTGTTTCTCATGGAGATAAATTTCTCATGTGGTCTTAGATTATTTGTTGAGTAAATCATTGATCACTATCTTTATGTCATGACGAAAATGGTGGTTGAAGTTTTATGGAGCTTTGACAAGATATCGAAATATAGATAATTGTTTTATGAAAAGTAGTCTACAAACCCAATGTTGGATATTGTTGGGAAAAAATACCTCAATGCATCCTCTTGGTATGTTTTGAGTGTGGTTGTGTTTGTTAACAAATCCAGATAACTGCAGGTGAGTACGGTTGGTGTTTTGCGAAGACAGTTTTTAAGGTGGTGCAGTTTCCCAGTGTTTTCCAAAATTTAGGGACTCAAAATTGGAACTATGATGTTGGAAAAGGAAATATTTCTTCATTGGAGTGAGTGGCATGAAAAATATTGAAGAAATTTTCCAAATAAGGAGAACACATACCATAATACATGGGCCTTGTATCATGTTCTGGGAATGGTACGTCATGCAACAGGAGAGTTTCACGGATGCTGTTCATGAAACCAAAAATGTTTCATAGTTGAGCGGAAGAGTTTTATGTGGATGGATTGGCATCAACGGAGGAGGTCGACCACTTAATAGAAAAGGTAGAACCCGAAGTTCATCAGAAAATGGTTTGCGGAGCCCAGGCGATACACAGAGCATGTAAGAAAAAGATTACCTTATGGTTTGTAGTTTGAGGAAGCCTGGAAATATACGGAGAGCGTAAGAAGATGGTTTGTGTATGGCTTGAGGTTCACGACGTCTTGAGAATCGACAAGTGGTGGGTTAAAGATTTGTTGAATCTTGGTTTAGCAGATTATGAGGGCATTGTTTTCTATAAAAGAGAATCTTATCAAACCGATAACTATGGAGAGGGAACATAATAAGAATGTATATTTTTTCCTGGGATTTCGGAAAAGGCCGAATGAATTTCACGAAGTCCATATATGGTTTCAGAAGGCTAAGGTGGTTCGCAAAGGTCAAATTTGTTCGTGAATGCTGAAGTGGTTCTCATAGAAGTGATTCTACCAAATATGTTTGCGGGAAATCACAAACCACAAAGGATTTCCATTATGCGGAGGGGGAGATCTAGTACGCCGAGGCGAAGGATTTCCAATAACAACAAACAGTTCATGGAAATAGGGTGTTTCATAGAGAAGGTTTGCGGAGTCGGTATGTGGTAGCGGTACTAGATAGTGGTACGCGGTAGCGGTACGCGATAGTGTAGCCAAAGGCAGCCTGCAAATAGAGGAGTTTCGTATAAGGGACAATAGTACATGGAGGAGGTGTCCCACATAACAAATCCTCTATATAGTATGTAGTGGAATATGGGGTTTGCAGTTTTCTCAAGGAAGCTTCAAAAGACTTCTAATCAGTTTGCGAAAGTAATTACCATTGACTAACAGTATCTGGGAAGGATGAATTCATCTTTGGGTGAAAACAGAACTTCAACAGAGCATCTATATATAGTTTAGGATGTAGGAATTCTGAAAAATGGATGGACCTAAATGTCCATAAACTATGTTTGACCGACAAGTCGGTAAACAGTTAGTGGATTCCATTACATGAGCAGTGAGCGAAGGATGAGGAAGACATTGATACTTTCCACCAGCATTGAGCCAATGAAAGAGGCATATAGAGTAAACCTTGGGAATGTATTGATCATACCCTATCCCATGTAAAGGTAGTGGGCATGGGAATAGAAGATCTATCCTGAACATTGTACTCATTACTGGTAGTGAGACAGAGTGAATTTGGTAAATTGACACTTTTATGTTGTATGCTCATTAGACATAGCCCAGTGAGGGTGAACTAAGTAAAAATCATTGTATCATGTGCATGATTTCATATCAGTCTGTATATTTATATGATAGGAATAGAGTATTATGTTTTGTCTACAAATGATTCAAGATCCAAAATGGAGAAGGTTTTAATCTTCCATACCATGATTCGAACCCCCCCAGGTCAATCGTCCTAGTGTACCAAACAGATGGAAACATTGTTGAATTATTTTCAACATTCCTCTACAAACAGATGCTCCAGATAACCTTGAAACATGGGATTTTGCTGACATTAGAACATGTTTATACAATCATCGTTCATGAGTTTTCACATGGAACTACCATTTTTACCTATAAAAAATGGATTGTGGTATAGTTGGTGAACCACTCGGAGGGGCTATCTCAGGTACATTCCCATGTACTAAATCCAATCCACTCTTATGATAATCTTGTGATCAAGTTGATGATTATGGGATTTCTTTCCTCGTGGAGGAATCTTAAAATGATGATCGATATAACATGGTCAAATATTATATCAATAGATCTTACTCAGGTAGGAAATTGAAACCACTACCCATTCCAATATGATTAATTCACCAATGTTTCTCCTACAACTAAATTCTATATGTACTGAGTTGGAATGTAGATGATCAGTATAATTGTGTATGTATACAATGCCCCCCACACAAACACAAGATTCATTATCCTGAAGGAAAAATTCAAAACCCATGAAATTTTTCCCCAATCAAATCATACTGACTCTGTTCCTATGGTTAAACAGACTTATCAAATAAAACTTTGTTATTATGTAACCCACCAGGGTCGAAATCATAACTACCATAATCCCAAATCCAATAGTCTCGGGTTTGGAGACCAACACTATGTATCCATATCCCTCAAATGGGGGTAGGAGACCTAATGTAGCTGAACAAACGCAAAAGTTTCCATCAAGATTAAATGATGAGATTATAAATAATTCAAACCAATTCGTCGATATATATAATCCCACAATAAGAATATAATAATAATGTAAAAAAGTGGAAAAATGGTCTAAATACAAGCCCATCCAAAAACTATAATGAGTCTATATTTCTCCAAAGATGAAGACTACAATAAAATTAAATTTCCAAGAACAGAACATGATCAATATAGGTCATGATATGATACACATACTATACATCCTCATAAAACACCATTAATAGGAAATTATTTATTATAATACATGAAACATCTATGTTGATCCCATGCTTGGGTGAGTATATGATTTCAAATTTGTTCTCAAAAAAATACTAAATATAAATCATTAAGTATATTCATCTTAATAAGAGGATATAAAAATCAACGTATAATATTAAACAATAAGATAAACTGATGTAGAACACCACTCAATTAGTCGGTCACAACCAACTTCTAGCCACTGGATTCCCATATAAGTAATGTCTATTCTCGGAGAATATGTTCCATGATACATGTTATCACTAGAGACACTCATCCAAGTGTCCCTGATCAATGGGCCCAACCTATGGAATCTCATTGGTCTCAGAATACACTAATATTATGATAAGGGGTTACTCCATGAACCAATGGGGGAAACTGTAAACCCCTTCTAGACTAATCCACTATGTAGGGGATCAAATGAAAACAATACTACAAACCCAACTGATATGGTCTGATAGATGGATACTCAATTCCATTCTCCAAGAGGTCACACAAATTTCATGAACCCCACCAAGGGTATAATATCATATATGATCTCACCTTAATATCATGGAGGGACACCATGGACTCTATCTAATTTATCCTATAAATGATATCCAAATCTTCTGATACAAATTTCATACTCCACTATACCCATGAGATAATCCACCATGGGAACCCCCTTAACTATAACAACCCATATTTTTTGGAAGGATTGTTATTAAATAATTTCAATTAACTATATATCTTATCATTCATGAAAAATTCTGTCACTAAAAAACCAAACGTTGATATAGTAGATAGTTACAACCTATCTATTAAACATAATTTTTTGACTTCTTTGATTTGAATTTTGCAAAATGGACACACACTATTGTGTTTAGTATGATATTTAGAGTCTTATAGTTTCAACATATTTTTTTGATTGTAATTTACCATTATTAATTGAAATGTTACCCTTTTTAACTATAATATGTAACTTATGAATTGAAACCACACACATTAAAGTATAAATAATATTTAGGAACCTTATAAATTAATGTAAATATTTTATAAATTAAAAATTAAGTGTTTTTCTTTTTGGAGGAATATATATTTAATTACTATATTATAATTAATAAGATTAATTAAAAGATAATTAATATTTATAAAATGTATTCTTGAATCATTATTTTGTTGTCCATTGATTTAATGAAAATTTATTGAGAGATTATATAATTTTTCTTGGTGTTATAAAATCCGTTATAATTTGAAAATCATTATTTTCTCAATAAATAATAATTTTCAATATTAATTAAATAGACTAAATTTAGAATTTTTTTTACAATTTCGAGTTCATTTATGAATTCTATATGTTGAAAAATGGTTGGCGTAAATTTTTTAGATTTTTCTGAAATACATAAATTTATTGGGAAGTGTAAAATACAGTAATTTATGGTATAATACAAATTCAGTATTCCATGCATGATGGAATATGCAGGTGACCATTAGTTTGAACTAAAAAGAACTTATTACTATTTTTCATCACAATAATCAATAATATAGCTTTCCTTGAGAATTATTATTTAATAATCTATATAATTCAGAGAAATCACTCCTCTCCTCCACTATTATAACAACCCCTTACTCCATCTTACCTTCACACTTCTATGCCTTGATTCCAATCAATGTTCTACCAAATAATTCTTCACTAGTCCCTCCCCATTTCCATTAGCCCTTTTTCATTCCAAAATACCAAAACCCTTTCCCTTATGGAGGTTCCCAAAGAGGTTATATCAATAGGTAAATCCTCTTCCTTTTTTCATATAATTTCATTTCAATTTATCATTTTTTCTTATTCTCTCCTATAATCCTTTGAAAAATTGATCCTGATAAATCTAGTTTCATCAATATAATATAATTATATCATGTTAATTTAATAACCGTTATCAATATATATTACCGCCATATTTTATTTATTAATAAAATCATCATCTTGGAGGGGGAAATTTATAACCTTCATGGAAGAAAAAGTTTCATTTTTCAAATTATTATTCAAAAAAATATGAAATAATCACAATGGTATGGAAATATTATAAAATTTATAATATATCCCTTTTTAATGTTCTGTATGTAACATATTTATATAATACTGAATGATATAAAAAACGAGATCGTTATGATCAATAACTGTCATAATAATCTAAACAATTGTCGCTAAATGACTTACATAATGATTCATCCTCATTCCATGTGAAAAAATGATATAGATAACCATTTAAAATTATGTATGATCATTAATAATATGTATATTAATTTTTGGTGAATAACATTAATTCCACATGAACTTCAATACTCACACACATGTATGTCGATCATGAAAAAACAATGAAACAAATGCTATCACGCAATCCATTTGTATCGTATAGCTCATTCAAAAGGTTGTAAATGAAATAAATGAGATTATAATGAATAAAATACATTTATATAAGGCTATTAATTAACATTATTAATATATTGTATAATATTTTTTAGGTAATTGTGATCGAGGGAAGTACACATTTTAGCATAAGGTAATGAGTTTCTCATCTCACTTTTATTTCCATGAGATTTATATTATTTTCCAATCATTTATTGTATGTGGTGTATATATTATTCCACATGATATTTAATATAATTGTTATCCATATATTCATGGAATTAAATGATCCATAATATTATTTTTAAATTTTGTTCAGATGATTCAATGTATTACAATGTGGTAAGGGCCATTATCTCAATTTCCAATTCACTACTGATAACCTGGTATTGTGAACCAAATCATTTTAATTTGGGGGTATCTAAATCCACTTTGAGATAATTTTCCATTTGAAATTACATTCATATTCAATATCCATTTTATTTTGTAATGGATATGATTATTGTCTTATATGAATACTTTATTACATATGGTTTTTATTTTGGATGTTGTTTTCTGTGTGGGAATATTGATTAATATGTTTCCTGTATTAAATATGAAAATAAATAAAGTTTATTATTATGGAAGTCAATAATTTAATAATAATTATTTGGAAATTATGTAATAGGATAGAACCTCTATAACCCCTCTATGTATCAACAGGTCTCATGAGACACGACATTGTTTGAAAAACCATTCATGTTTCATTCCAAAACATAATCAGATGGTTTTAAAGCCATTGACATAAACGATCTTGATAGTATGATGGTTCAAGTTCCAGATAAATGAGGTCTATGAGTAATCATTTTATTTATTCATTATTCAGTTGAAAATTTCTATTAGGTATTCACTATGAAAAAATCTATTAATGTATTTTCAATTCTCAAATTATTCATGGTGTGTGTTTTTAATTTATTCAACATGTGGTATGGATTATGTAAAATTGATTATGAATCACTTATTATAGATAAATGTTTCATTTAAGGGTAGCTCTTAATGAGAATTTGATCTCTCCCATCTAGGAATATGATGCTCACCCTTAACCTACTTACACAATACACACCATTCCACAAACTCTGCCACATACCTCTTCAACCTAGGCTACCAGAACTATTAACTCAAGCCTAGATACATCATAGAGTCTTTAGGATTCACATACAGGGGTATTCTATAGAACCCAAAGTTATTTATCTCACTTATTTCCACTTGAACATAATTCTTCATATGGTACTATATCTGATTCTTACTATCCTCTAACCATTCCTTTAGATCATCACCCTGGACAGCATGATCACACATCACTTCTGTATCTATGTCTCCCACTAAGACTCTTAGACCTATCACACCAATGAAGAATAAAATGTAATTTAAAAAAAAAATCCTATTCTTCTGTCCACTATCACATCTAGAAGCAATGTGGACAAATCTATTTCTATGCAAGCATCCATGGATTATCGAACTACCTCCTTCTACGAATTCCAGCATAAGGATTCTACCACCACATTCCCCATTCCTAAGGTTTATGATATCTCATAGTCTTTGTCCTAGAGAAATAACATCCACCTTTACATCCACATGTTAATGTATCATTGGTAGAATATTTACTTCAAGAACTTTTGATCTGTAAAGACCAAAAATAGCTCCCTAATGAGGTAATATTGCTACAAAATTATCATGAACACGACCACTGTATTCTCCAGATCATGGATGGAATCATTATTTTCATTTGGATGTAACTACCTAGACCGAAAAGATATCACTACCTAATATTACATCGACACAAATCCCAATCCTAGAAAAGAAGTGTCATATAACACCTTGAACACAACCCCTTCCTTTGGAAACCATTGCACATGAGAATAGTACAGCTTCCCCTTTAGGTAGTTGAAATATTCTTCAAACTTCTCACACCACATGAATGCCTAATATTTTATGTTCAATTCAATTAATAGGTTCGTAACCCAATAGAAGTAAGGTATGAACCTCCGTTAATTTCCTGCTAGACCATAGAAGTTGTGAACCTCTATCAGGTTCTTGGGTTTTACATAAGAAACAACCACCTCAACCATTGATAGGTCAACTACTATTCATTTTGAGACACAACATGTGCAAGGAAGTGCTCCTCTTTCATCCAGAACATACAATTGTAAAACTTCCCATATATATTGTGGTGTTGTAGAACCTATTTGACTTTCCCGAGGTGCTCAGCATCCTCCTCCTATAATAATTAGTAAACTGGAATATCGTTGATGAAAACGATGACGAACTAGTCCTTGAACTCATAGAAAACAGATTTCATGAGTCCCATGAAAACGGATTGTGCGTTTGTAACACCGAAGTGCCTGAACATGAACTCAAAGTGTCTGTACATGCACCTGAAATCAGTATTTTGGAATTCACCCTCTTTCACACTCAAAAAGTGATATCCAGACCACAGATAAATATTTGAGAACCAACATAATCCCCTCAGCAACTTGAAATGGCCGTCTACCCTCAGTAGTGGGTAAAAATAATTCACTATTATAAGGTTCAGTCTCTGGTAGTCTATGCATAGCCTGAGACCACCATCTTCCTTCTTCACGAACAATACTATATCACCCCATGATGACACAAATAACCAGATAAATACCATTTTCATCAGTTTTTCATCCCAAATATCAAACTCTAACATAATATAAGGAAAAATCTCATAGGGTTCCATTAAAGTCATATGGGATCCAGGTTGAAGGTCTATTCGAAAATCAACATCGTATTGATGGGGTAGAGTCACAACTTCTTCAGAAAAAAATATGGGATATCTCTAACCACCCCCCCCCCAAATCCACCAAGTCTATTTCTGCTTCTCCCACTAACAACTCAATCATTAATGAGATATGAGGCTCCACATATCAATTTTCCACCTAACAGTCCCACTCACCTACGAAAACTACCTGCTGGTCGTCCACACTGGAAAACATTACTATCATTCAAAAGCATTCAATAATGGTGTGCATTGAAAAAAAACCAGTTGATTTGTATGATGTCATCATATGGCTGCATCTTTAGAAGAATGAGATCCCCACTAGACTGATATAGCCCCAACACCAATCAGAATCCTTGAAAAACATAAAAAAACTAGTCTAAACTCCAATTGGCATCCTTAACACTAGAGAAACAAGAATCCTCTCAATTTATTGTCCCAGAGCATGGAATATATCAGGTGCAACCAAGGAGTGAGAGCCTCCTAGATTAATAAATGCTAAAGAAATAATTCTAATCCAACTAATCGTATCATGAATAACCTCTGGTCCCATGGATCTACTACCTCCACAGAGTGAAACATCCCACACCCAGATCCTCTACCCCTCTGATATTAACCACCTCCTTGACCAATCCCTATTATAGATCCCAAGGTAGAACCATGAAGTCGGCCTCCTCCAGCACTTTCTACTCTCGATAGGGCAGGAGCTCACTAGCCCTACTTCTAGAAATTCCTGTTTAGTAACCGTGGCTACTGAGGTGGGTGTTGAATCTACACATCACCACCATACTAAGCTCGAACTGATAACTAGTTCTAATGATTTCCATGCCCTCTGAAGTCAATGAACATCAATCCTTAATCATTTGGTAATGGGAGGGGATACGGAGATCGAAACTAGTACTGGTGAGGCCTACTTCCTATTATCCAATACCTACAAGGCCTTACATCAGAGACATCCTAGTGATTTCCTTCATCTTTGATGGACTTAGATGGCTAGCCTCTCACGGTACACCTCCATGTGAGTGCATCCTCTCCACTACATCTGCCTTATTCCCAACATTTATGTATTTGTTCCGAATAAATGGAGTGGAAACATACTGAATATAATGTCAGAGTGCCTCCTCCAAGAATATCTTCCATGACTCCTCATCTGGAAATAGATCTAGTGTGAAGAATATGATATCCTTGAGCATTATCCCTAGTTTTCCCACAAATATACTTCCCTGCTAGTGGGAGAGAAAATCCTACCTCTTATCGACCTTCAACCTTGAGGAAAGAAACTTTTCATGAAACTCCTTCTCAATGTCATCCCTTGAGGCATTGTTCTTGTTACTCACCCTGAGGTAAAGCTTCCACCAATGACGTGTCGCCACTCACCTATAGATCACTACTAGATGCACCAAATATTACCTTGGTCCACAGATCAATTTAATGCGGATTGTCCGCATCTCAAGCCTTTTATCTATCTCTGGGTATGAAACAATACCTTCATACTTTCCAAGGTTCTACTGCTATAAAATTATAATTGTCATTTCCAAAAACTCATATTCCTCCTATCGATCATCCCTCCACTGATCAACATGGCTAGCCTACTGGGCAAGAACTTCTTGTACCACATTTAAGTGATGTCCTGGTTCCACACATGAAAAATATTAAACATGGAACTAAAAATCCTTGGTTGTAGGGAAATTTCAATTTAAGATTTATTTTTAGAAAAAATGTCAATTAAATTACCAAACGTCCCAAAACATACAAGGATAAAATGTCATTATGATGCATGTACCTTCCTTATGGTCTCTACCCTGTAATCATTATATCCTAACTTGGTTATTCATTAGGTCCAGAGTCCTTACATTGGATCATGGGGGGCCCTAAATTCTGTATCCTAACCGGTCTTCCCTATCAAATAACACGTGCCATAATTTCCTAAGACTATTTACCTACAATCCCATGAAATCATCACTATTCCTAAATCCGAACTCCATCATATAACTCATCCTCAGGCTTTGATACCATTATGTTATTACCTGCCTTTTTCAAAATGAGATATGGGAGAACAGCATTTTTCCACCATCCATCTCCATGATGATGGAGAGATAATGACCGCCATGCCCTTCCATCAGTAGACCCTGGAGTGGCGACTATCACCATGGGTATAGAATCTCATATGAAATGGAAGAAATTATCCTTCTTAATGAATCCAAGATTAGCAAACAAGATTGTTAAAATCTGCAAATACACTAATGTTTTATATAATACAAAACAAAATCCATCCCATGAATTATCTAGATGCAATTTGCAACAAAAGTTTGAAAAATATACTAAATAAAGTAAAAAATGTACTAGACTATGAAACAATAAAAAAATATCATGATTCCAGATCTCGTAAAATCTAGCACTATACTCAAGGTCCTCTTGAATCCCTGAAAATAGCTTTACATACATAGGGTGATTATACATGCATACCTAGTATGAAAACAATATCAAACCATACAGAAGTGGGGAAAAAAGAATTACATTGTGAGAAACCAATAGAATCTCAAAGCACCTACTAATGAGTACTAACCACCCTAGCCTCACCAAGTGACAGTCACCAAATAACACAAGATAGGTAAAGTACTAGTATAAGAAAATTGATATTGGGAACCACACAACACTTTCCCAGTATTTAACTGATCATTCCTAATAGATAATGTGTTGAAACTACCAATCATCCCAAAGTAATCCCACTACCACAACCTACCCACAAACACCTAAGAATCAACCACACACAAACCCTTCCAATAGACACCTAGGCCACAACCACCATGCCTTTTACATGAACACACTTGGGCCTCATCTCAAAGAAACATGGGAAAACAATACTAGCCCGCAATCACCAAGGCCCCTCATTCTCAAGAAACCTTCTCAATGGATCTTAGACTATGATAAGCATCGAAACATTAAATCCTTCTTAAATATACTCAAGCGGTATGATCCAAGATGATAGTCAGAGGAATAAAGTTAGTAACCAACCACCCATCCTACCACTAGTATGTTGGGAAAGACATCCTCCTCTATGAAATGTGTGTGATCATCACATGGTTCTCAACAAGGGATAAGTGAGTATATAAAAAACATGAGGAACTAAATTTTGTAAATATAGGTAAGCCAAAACTCAGTCTAACCTATGGGTCCATAAAAGAAACAACCACCCCACTAAAATAACTTTTTTGTTACCCCTATATGCAGTACAACACAAATAGACACTATCAAAGCATAAATCCACCCCATTTTTTATTCCAAAATTTTTCATTTATTTATTAAGGATTTCAGTTTAATTTTTTCCAACACTACATGGGGAATATACCAAGCACAACATTCGTGACATTCTTAGAAGTTGAAGAGCCTGATTAACCAAACATACAATATCTACCCCACATTGTTTTATAGTACTTCGAACTGTCATTATTCAATGTTATACTTCAAAATCACGCCCTTGAAACCAAACCCAAATTCCCTCATGCACAAAAACACCACATTTGGCACACCTAATTACATAATGTTATGGCACAACCCAAACCTGAATCTCCACATCCTGAAAAATTCCCAAATGCAGTCTCACTGCAGAACAAGTCCATAACCATATTATAGTCCCACTTTCTAATCATCACTTGATTTCCACAACACAGAAAAAATTCATTTACACTACCAAATAGAATGTCTATTCCACAATCTACCATTCTCTCAATCTAATACTCCAACACACCACCTATTTCACTTTACACAGCAAGACAACAAAAACTACCATTAATCCAAAACCATTCTTCACACATACAACACACACTTATCATAGATACAACTCAACTTCCCACCACTATACCTCAAAATTTTCTCTGAATAGCAGTACCACACAATTCACACAAAGTTAAAAACCCCCAATAGAACACATAACAGAAAAAATTATATCGAATAGGATGGATTCATATCTGGAAAAATTTAATCCTTAATCCACATTGTTAAATAAGGGTGATCCCATAATTTTGTTCATCATGGGGTGTCCATTTCATTTACCATGGAATTCGTGATTAGTCAAAATAACATTTATCCCAATTACATATATGAAATAAAAAATAGTTATAAAGAAGAACACATTCATATAAAATGACCACTGACACATGAATGTAATGGGGTGTGACAAAAAAATATTACCTAAGTAAAAATGCAGTAATGTGGGTCACCTAAGTTGTCTCTAGAGAGGACTTCACAACAACTATGTTTTTCACTTAAATTAATGAATGATGTGAAATCCATTTTATGAAATTTTTTGTGTTTAAAGATAATGGAAACAACAAAACACATATTGAACACTGATGGATGAAGATAGTAATGGGGCTATTTTAAGGTCACCTTTGTAAATGTCATCATAGTAATAAATATCATATTACACCTTTTCCGATTTAATGAAAAATAGATGAATCCTTGATAGAGTTAAAAATCACCTTTGGTTGAATAATGAAATGGAACAGAATTTTATGTTAATAGATGTTCCTAAATAATTACTAAACCACTAATGAATGTCCTATTCCGGAATATTTACTCCTTGTAAATCTAGAAAAGGTTAACTAGTTCCACAAATGTTCCAGCTATCACTGGACATTCACCACCTAACTAAATCTCCTCTATCGAGGCAAATTGCACTAGGAATAGGGAGATCAAAAATCATCAACCAATGTTTTAGAAAATGAATACACCAAAACCCAAAACATGATCACATTCTAAGAAATCAAAAACACTAAAAATAGAAATCATTCAAAATATAAATATTGTGTAACATTTATACATAAAATTCTGACATTAAAAAAATTTAACTGCCCCTTCCATGATCACTCAATGGATTTACCAAACCATGTAAAAGGTAATAGAGTAGAAACAGGAAGAAGAGAATATATTAAAATAAATAAATAAATAAAGGAAAAATAAAATGAACATCAGGAAATAAATATTCTTGCAAATCCCCTCATTCACATTTTTCCAACCCTTGGAAAGGAATTGGACACTCAAATAAACACGTTTGAGAGGTTTAAAAATTTCCCTATAGAATCATTCAATCGAAATTTTATGTGTTTATTATTACATTAAATGGATAAATATAAGAAAAATTTATTCATAAATGATTTTCCAATATCTTTTTTCATATTACCACATAATCACATTGGATTTAGACAGATTTCCAAAATGTAATGCTCGAATAAATAATGAATATTTTGTCTGCCGTAGAGACTCTTAAGATTATTTCATTTTTAACCATTCAAACAATGTATTAATGAAAAAATTGTTAAATGAAATTTATATTGAAAATGACTCACATAGTTCTCATTCTATTCCAAATTGAATAACTACAATTAATGTTATATAGGTCGTCAAACGCTTCAATCAAAGAGGTGGGATCTATTCTGTCTGCCAGAAAATATTTTCCACTTGATTAATTTTAATGTTCCATTGTGGTAATAATTGGACCTTGGTCTAGAAGACAATTTTTTATCCCATGAACAAGTAATACATAGAAAATAAATCAACCAATTTGGATAAAAATTGTAAAATATATGCCTGAAACATTGAAGCTCAATAAAACTACAGAATATATAGAATTAAATAATTTACACATATATGACCAAAATGTCCCAAAAATAATAAAATGATGTAAACCAGCTCAAATTTATTAATTTTGTGGAATAAAATTATTGAAATATTAATGAAAAATAATTAATATATTATCTTTTTTAGTTTCTAACACATTTCTTTTGGACTCCTGAACAAGTCACCATCAAAATCCAATCAAAAAAATTCAAAACACAAGCTCATGAGATCCACCAGTTCCATACCATGAAACAAATGATATCATACCCCAAAAATAACCATTATTTCAAGTTATCAATTTATTTCATTCAATAATTTTCTTCTTCATTTCTTCTCCCTTGCACAGAAAACACCTACATCACATTAATTTTTCACATTTCACAAGTATAAATTTTTAAAAATTTATTCATATCAAAACCAATACAAGGGTTACTACAGGATTGAAAAATTCCTACATCTCCACTATATGTGAGTCAATAACGAGTGTTTTTCCTAAAAACATTATAGGGATATTCTATGGATTTTTGTTGGTAAGAGTCCTATGTGAATAAATATGATGTGGAATGAGGAGATCTTGGATATTTTTGAAGCGAAATTGGAAGATTCTATTTTTCACTCACGTATGGTATCCTCCTCACTCTCCATAGTTTAAATTCACCTCCATCACCATGAAAAATAATGGATTTCTCACATAGTTCATCATTTCAGAAATAAACATTTCAATATTATCAAACATGATCTTTATTGAAATCTCTAGAAAATTTCTTCAACCATTAGAAGCTCCAAAAAAGAAATATATTCTCTTATTATGAATGACCGATAAAGGGAACAACTTTCAAAATAATATTTTTTTTTGCATAAAAAAACCTTTTCAACATTTACTTTTCCACCCAATGTTGCACCAAATATTGTCACATAGAACATGACAGCTTCACCCAAACTTATATTGAAATAGATCATGAAATTTCACTTCAAGAGAAGGTGTGATATAGAAAATTGTCATGTAATTTTCCAATCCTAGTAGGATGTTCATTGATTCTATGGGATACAAGGATTAAATTTTAATTGTAGGCTAGAATGTAATTGATTATATTAAAAAGGGTTATTAAAACCAAAAAAATATCATCAATAATTTAAAATAAAAGTTCCTCAAGCCATCTTGTGTTGACAAAAATAAATCTAATTATGGTTACAATAAGCATGGTTTTGTTCTCAGAAGAAGTGAGGTGAATAAAAATAATATGAAAAAAGGGTTCAATGGCCTCACATGAATGTTATTCTAATGATATATATAATGAAATGTATCATTGGATTCAAAAATCAGAGTAATATTCATTAAATATTCATAGAATTGATCTTGAAACAAATTAATTTTCAACATTCATTTTTGCTCAGTTTCATGGAATAAATTGGACCACTCAAAGAAATTGTATCCAAAAATGTAAACGATAATCATTATAGCTCAATAGATTATAAAAGGCACAAAATTTAAAAATAAATAATTTTTTTTGAAAACACATATTTTTTAATTTTTTAGTTTTTTTTAAAATTTAAAATCCTTAATTATGATGGATCCCTCTTCCACACTTACATAATGTAATGTCCTCAATGAATTCATGTAGATTTCACATGTAAGAAAATTTTAAAACGATTCAAAGAAGTAAACAATTTTAAAAGATAATTTCAATTAGTGGGATTTTATAAATAGATGTGTTGGAGGAGTGTTATCTTCTCCATTAGAACTGATGGAATGGTCCCATGGAATTTCATCAGCCTATGTGCATAAATAGTGAATTTCTCATGCTCTTTTCCATCACAATCTTCATAGAACCAAAAGGATATTCTATAGTCACTTTAAATGGACCTCCCCTTCCAATTGGAAAGATGTTTACCTAGCATCATCACGATTCTTGAGATTAATAGAATCACATTATCTCCTGGATTGATGTATTTTGGATGGATCAGCTTATCAGGGCCCATTATTGTTCTCTATTTTTAAATCCTATATTTTAAAATTTTTTCTAATCTAACTTTCTTCAACTCATGCAACTAAAATTTTCTCACTTTCACATCACTTGAAAGATCCAAATTCATCTTCCCTATATCTAAATATGCCTTATTCTTTAATTCCATAGGTATATGACATCTTTTCCAATGAATCATCCAATATAGAATCATTCTTATCAATATTTTGTATGTTTTACTATACACCTGTACTTTACCATCTGTCATTTGGCTCTAATACTTCTTTTATGGTTTAACAATATTCTCCAAAAATTTCCTTGATTTCCCTATTTAATAAATCATCTAGACCATGTGATTGTGGGTGATAGGGATGTGATGTTTTATAATTAACCCCTTACTTTTTCAGTAAATCCTCTATTATACTATTGCAAAAGTGCTTCCCTTGATCACTGATGATGGCTCAAGCAACACCAATCCTAAAAAATATATAAACCTTGTCAAAATCAAAAACAACTTTTTCATGTTCAATACTAGGAGATTTTTCTTCCACCCAATTAGATACATAATCAACCACAAGAAATATATAATAATTTTCAAATGATATTTGGAAAGAGCCTATAAAATATATCTACCAATCATTAAAAATTTCAACAATATTACGTGGTTGTTAGGGAATTCCATGTCTCGTTGAAATGCTTCCATAAAATTGATATTTTGGACACCTTTTGAAAAATTCATGAGAATCTCCTAAAGGGTGTGATAATAATATCCAAATTATAAAACCATAATTGTTATCCATTATGTTAAAATGTTGCCTCCACAATCTAAATAGTGACAAAACACAATGGTAGAACCAATTTCACTCTCATAAAAATATCTTTTAATCACTAGTTAACTGAAAATTGTCTAATGAAATGGATCCTCCCAAATGTAATATCCAGATTCATCATTCAGTTTGGGAATTTGGTGAGAATAGAAATGATATGACACCTATGATGTAACCATATATTTTTCCATGTCATTATACTAAGGAAATTATCCTTTAACCATGTATAACGTCTCCCTTAGTAGGTGATCATTCATTTGTTTTTTTTCTGGAATTTCAACATCAGCAATGTTGTGAAGTCTACATAAATAACCAACCACTTGAATCTTAGATCCCATATGGTCCTTGATTTCTATGTTGAACTCATAAATCTATAACATCATTCTCACTAGTCTCAGTTTATCTTCAGCCTTATTTATCATGTACCTAAGATAAACATGAGAAAAAACACATTAACATTAGTTCCAAGCAGATATGATCTAAATCATTCTCCAGGAAAAAATGCTAATATATCCTTTTATGTGGTTGTGTAATTGAATTTAGTCACATTCAAGGTTTTGGAGGAATATGAAATTACTTGTGTCCTACCCTCAATACACGGAGAAAGTATTTCTCTGACATCTTGGTTGTAATAACAACAAAGTATCTCAAATGGTTCCTCCCAATTTGGTGGATGCATCACAAGTGGTTCAACTAACCCCCTCTTCAGCTCATCAGATGATTCTGAACATACACCATTGATATCAAAATTAGAATCATTAAAAATAAATTAAGAGAGAGGGATAAAAAATTTATTTAAATATTTGATAAATCTACTATATAATCTTACATGTCACAAAAATGACCTAACGTGCTTCACATAAGTTGTGTAAGGAAAATACATAATCACATAAATTTTTTATTTATCAAAATCAATTTCATTTTATTAAATGACATGCCCTAGGATATTTATTCTCTCATCCATGAAATGAATATTTTCATTATTTAATAGAAGAATCTATTAAATGAAGTTTTTCAAAACATTTCCCAAATAAATAAATCAATAGTCATAAGTGTTTTGAAAAACCATGAAATTATCCAGGAAAACATCTAAGAAATCTTCAATGTGATCAGAAAATATACTTACAATGCACATATGAAATGTACTTAGAGAATTACATAATCCAAATGGAATCCTTTTATAAGAAAAGGTAATGTAGGGACATGTAGAGGCGGTCTTCACTTGATCCTCAAGGGTAATGGGTACCATGAAATAACCTAAAAATTCCTCACAAAAGAAATAATGAGTCCTCCATGTCAATCTCTCTAACAACTGATCAATGTGGGGAATGGGATATTGATCATTCCATGTGACATAAATCAACATCTTAAAATCAATGCACACTCTATATCCATTCTTAATTATCATAGGGGTTAATTCAATGTGTTCATTCCAAACCGTGGTTACACTAGTTTTTTTTGAACAACATCAATTGGGAAAACCCATTGTGATTCTAAGATGAATGAGATGATCCCATCTTCCAAGATCTTCTCAATATCATTCTTTACATCCTTTATCATGGTGTGATTCTGTCTCCATTATGGCTTTATGAAAGGTTTAAAATCTCCCTCACAAAAAATTATATTTTAGCAATTTAGGGTTTATTCCTAGAATATCACCTAATCACTATAATATTGCTTTCATATTCTATCTCAACAGATAAATAAATGATTTTTCTCATCTTTTAGATAGATTAAAACCAATTTTCACTTGTAATTTATCTCCTTCCCGAAGATACACATATTTCATATCAGTGGGGAGTGGTTTTAAATACAGATTTGGGTGATGCTCAAGCGATGAATCTAAACTCATATTCCCCACTTATAGTGGTTGGGAATCATGAACACAATAAATCATATCATATTTTTCATAATTTGACAAATCATTAACGAAATAGGATATTACCACATCCTCCAATATGAAATCAAAATATCATGTATTTTGGACATCGACATGTTCAATGATATTTTCAATGGAAGGAGTATCTCCTATGTTTAAGAATTGATAGAACATACCTGATTCTTCAATTGTTTCAGTACCAATATCACAAGAGTCTGTAAAGTGGAAGAGATCATCTAATGTGTGCCTCATTGATTCAAAAATATCGAAGTGGATTTTTCTATCTATAAACACAATGGGGAGTCTCCATATATGGGTATTGATGTTGGTCTTGGCCATATTTATGAAATTTCCCTCCAAAATTATCGGTGATTGTGTTAGTCATCAATATTCATCCATATTTAAAAATAGAAATATGTTGGGAACAATAGATCTTTGACATTGTTAAGGACATTCTCTAGAACACCTGATGGGATTATTGTGGATCTGCTTTGTAGTTGTACTACCACTCTAGTGGGATTCAAGCCTCCCATTTGTAAGAATTATTATAATAAGTATAGAAATACATTAATTGACAGACATAGATCACTCAAATTATTATATAAATTTATATAACCAATGGTTCCTTGAATGGATTACATCTTTAGATCATGACATTTGGTTGGAAATTTTCATGTGACAAGGGATGAAATAGTTATTCCAATATTCATCCATTCATTCCCTTGATGTCTCCTATTATTTTCAAAAATATCCTTCAAAAATTAATCATAAATTGAAATTTTTTGTGAGAATCAAGAACGGTGATATTAGTATTAACATTTTAAAAAGTGTTCAAAATATCATTTTGAAGTGCTTATTCATAAAATTTACTTGATTCAATCATCCGTGTTGGAAATGTTTGTGGAAATTCATTATTATCCATTTTTTCCATTGAAATGGTGTTCTTTTCTCCTCTTTCTTAACCTTTCATTATCACACTCATATTTATTATCACCATCACATTGTAATTTCATGTAATTTTTAAAATTTACAACATCATTCAACCTCAACTCAGATGGTCTTATTTAGGGATCAATAATGTCTGGTGGTGATATTTATTTACCAATTCTTGATTTTAACATGATGAAATTAATTTTGGGGTATGGGATTGATTGAGAAGGATTTTTCTAAGTATTTTTTCCTTGATTCCAAAATAAATCCCATCGAGTTTTCCAACTAGTCGAACTTATCTTATTGGTCATCTTAATTGGATCACAAATGTTTTACAATAGGTTTTGTGCCGGTCGATACTTAGTCGTCCGGAATTCGAGATGTTTATGGTTGGTGGTGTGGAGGCTGGTTATAAGATTTATTTTATAGAAATGGTGTTGGATTTTTGGAATTATTGCTGGAATGCTGATTGGTTTTGGAACCGGTTTTGGTTCAAGGGTCTAGCATGATTTTTCTGATTTCCAATCCCAAATTGACCATGGTTAGGCTATATCCATCCTTGATTTTCTTAAAAGTAATTAGGATGAAAAACTACTGAACCTATTTTCATTCCTTGAATTTAATCAGATTACTCAGTGAATTCATCAATTAATGAGCATGAACAACATAACTTGGATGGTGCTTGATGGTCACCCACTGTATTCAAAGCAATCTATTTCAAAAAATTGTTTACCTCATCTATCCTAGATTCATGTAAGGGTGATGGATGAGAAGTTCGAACCACATGAATACCTCTTGATAGAAGATGGTAAGAATGTAATGATACACAATTTATTGTTATGAGAAAATAGTAGATATCCTTTTAAATTATTCTCAATACTCCTAATGGGTTCCTCCATACGATTGTCTAAAGGCATAGATCTCATTTCTGATGGTTTTACTTCTGAAGGCAGGAAAAAATATTTGAATGAAGCATCTAAACATGTCCTTCCAATCATTTAAATATCTAGGTTGTAGTGTTTAAAACCATTATTTAGTAGCTCATTCCAATGATGTTAGTAACTCCTTCAACATTACATATTCTTCATCTACTCCATGGGGTATTAAGATTGACCAGACATGTGTGAACTCATTAATATGTTTTTCCGGATCATCACCAACAAATCCCTTAAGCTATGGAAGAAATATAATCATTTTAGGTTTCATATCAAAAAAATTTATAAAACTGTTATTATACTTTTTTATTTATATTAATGAATTTTGCGGCATATAGGTCTCTAATTGTGGGGTTTGGATTTCCTGCCATAATGACATGTTCAGAGTAAACACTTGATGTATCACTCAAGAATAAAATAGAAATTTCCTTAATTTCATAATGAAAATTAAAGTTTCTATGTCTATTCAGCATGATTATATAAATTTCAAGATCAAGGGGTCAAGTATCAGTGATCGATGTTCTAGTCAAGCAACATTTAATATAAAATAAGAAATGAAAAAATATATAGTGAAAAAAATGTAGCCAGAACCTCCATGTAAATGATATCAAGTTTTGACATGTTCTTATTATGATTTGTGGTAAAAAAATTATCTATGTTAAAATTTAGTGAATTGGGTAGCCTATGTTGTCTCAAGAAAATATTCCACAACAATTTTGTTGGATACTAAAATTATAGAAAAAAGAATAGGTTGTTTTTGAAATAGTTTGAGTTGAAAAATAAATCAAGAAATTTAAAATAAATATTTAACACTAAGGGATGAAATAGTCATTGTGTCACGGTAGGAGCACCTTTTTGAAGGTCATTATAGTTATAATGATCATCTTCCCTCTCTTCATTTTGAGTGACTAATGAAAGACTCCTCAATCCACTTATCAATAACACTTGGTTGAAAAAAGAAATTTAACTCACTCGTATGTGCATATAAGTTCATAAACAATTCCTAAAAAACTAATTAAAATTCTTATCAGTAATTTTTTCTCTATAGAAATCGAGAAAAAGTTCAATATTTCCACCCACATGATATTGATTTCTGAAAACTCACCACCTAACACAATCTTCTCGATTGGGACAAATTCCACTAGGAAAAGGGAGATAAAAAGTCAGCAACCAATTCTATACACAATTATTACACTAAAACCAAAGATATGACACTTTAAAAGAATCGGGAAACAGTATAAATAGAAATAATTGAAAATTAAAAGGGGATTTACATTTAAGCACGATACTCAGACATTACAAAAGTGAAACTCATCCTTCCCCAATCATTCAATGTATTTACACCCCTATATGAAGGTAAATATAGTCCATAGTGGAAGAAGAGAGGAAAATGAATCAAAGAACAAAGAAAAGTGAAAATAAAAATAATATCATGAAACCAATATTTCTGCAGAGCACTTCTTAATCATTCTTCCACACAGTTGAATAGAAGTGCAAACTAATATAAATAGGGTTAGGAGGTAGAAAAACATCACTCCAGAAACATTCCACCAAGACTTAGAGTATTTTTTTAATATTAAATTGAATAATATTAGAAAATTTTCTAAAATAATGTTTTCCCCCTATCTCATATAAATGTGCATGAAAAATCACATTAGATTCAAAAACGTTTCCAAAAATTTAGGCTTCAGTAAATGAGGAATAATTTCAATTAAAAAGGAGAATCTCCAACTTCTTCTTTTTGGAAGCATTTAAACGAAGCATAATGATAAAAATTCTTAATGAAAATTAATTTGGAAATGATAATAGAAGTTAAATTTCTATTCTACATAGAATAACTTCATTTGGAGTTATGTAGGCCAAGATATGCTTCAACCACTGAGTTCGGGTCAATTATGTCAACCTAAAAACATTTTCCATTTGATTAATTTTTCTGGGACATTATGTTTTGAATTGGACCTTGGTCCAGAAGACAACATTGTAGCCCACAATGTTGGAAAGAATAAAAAATCAATCAATTTGGATCAAAACTGTAAAATATTATCCCAAAATATAGAAACACCATAAAACATCAGAATTCCCAAAATTAATCATTTTACAAAATCAAAAACAAAATCTATCAAAAATACTAAAATGATGCAAATCAATTCAAATTGATTAATTAGGCGGAATCAAATCATTGAAATAGATTTGTAAAATAACAAAAATGTTTACTCTTTCAACCACTTACAACCATGATTTATAGAAGTCATATTGTCATGTCAAACGATAAAATGATTCAGCGATATCAATTAAAATAGGTGATAAACATCATTCCACTCCAATCTTGTTATTGCATTGACCACAAAATCTCTTTTAAAAATTCCTTCCCCTAATATATTAACTGTAATGAAAGGGATTTGGTAGTTCTCTACAAAGAGACATTAGTTCACCCACCATGCATGATACACTGAGGGTAGAGGTAGAAGAATCCCTACATGATACAACATGAGACCTAAGCTCCACTTTACAACAAGAACATGGTATCACAAGAGTAGTAGAAAACCCCATGAAAATTGATCTTGAAGGGGATCTGGCATGGGTGTGCGGCTCATGTATATAGGAACACATTAGGCAAACCATGAGGGAATGAAAAACAACATATAAAAATAAGATCCCAGAATTGACGATCCAGATCCTATGTTAATGGAAGAGTGGTTTTAAGAGACGTTAATTGTGGGATAATGGTCATGATTATGAAGTTTGAGTATCTACAAGACCTCAGAGCATTTGTATATTAAATATATACTTAATATCTATTGAATGAAACTTAAAACCTCCTAAAAGAGTTTTTAAATTCGGTTTCTTTAAAATTAGACGTATGATGGACGATACAAAAAAACTCTAAATAAGTCATCAATGGAAGTTTCACCAATACTGACACATAAATAGGAGAGCTAACGATGCAACAAACCGATGTTGAGACACCGACACTGATCTATTAATGCAATGACTCACTGATGTATTGACTCACCGATTCCCTGACACTAATGACTTGGCACCGACCCCCAGACTCACTGGCACTGATGCCCTCGACTCACTAATACTGATGCCCCATACTTATCAATATTGATTCCCCTAAATCACCAACACTGATTCCCCTGACTCACCGATGCTGATACAATAGGAACACTGATGCCAATTCCTCGGACTCATCGATGATGACGCCCCTAATTCACTGATGCAAATAGTTAAAAATGGATTATTAGCTAACTCATGAAATGAGTCAATGAATGCCCCCAGAACCCCCAAAATCGTTTTTTCACCAAGGAATTCCCTACAGGGGTCATGATCATTACATAATTTAATAACCATTATCAATCTTACTACTCTCCCCCTTGTATTTTATGATTGAAATCATTGTTTGGAAGCTGCTAATTTATAGCCTTCATGGATGAAAATGTTTCATTCATCAAATTATAATTCAAATTTATTCATGAAACCAATTAAATGGTTGAGAAAAATTTTACAATATAAAATATAATTTTTTCATTATTCAGGATGTATCATATTTACAATATAATAAGTATAAAAAGAAATGGATTTGTTATGATCAATAACCTTGAAAATAATATAAACAGTTATCACTAAATGAATTTTCCAACGATTCATCATCATACGATGTAATTAGATGATATATATAACCATTTACACTTCTAGTTGTTCATTAATAATATATAATTCAATTATGGAGAATTGTATACATTTCATGTGACCTTCTATACTAATACAATTGTATACCAATCATTAATACCAATGAAACAAACACTCTCGAGCAAAAAGTATGTTTCTTATAAATAATCAATAAGGCCATAAATGAACGTAATTAAATTATAATAAATAAAAAAATAGATAAGGTTCTTAATCAATTAATTAAACCATTTAATCTCATTATTAACTACATTATGACCATGTGAATAATGCATTCAGGAATAAGTTATGGGGTTTCTCATCTCACAATAAATTATGCGAGATTTATATGTTTCACCACATATTTCATATTTGTGGTGTATGTATACTAACAATTGATATATAATATCATGATCGTCTTTTGATTCATTTTATTCAACGATCATTTTGTTTGTTATTAATTTTTGGTCATATGATTCGATTGATCACAATGTGGTAAGGGACTTTATCATTTTTTTCATTTCATTGAGACTTACATTGTAATGTGAACCTAATCATTTATATTTTTTAAACATTGTTCCCTTTAGAGATCATTTTTCAATTTATGTAAAATTTCTATTCAATATCCATTTTCATGAATAATACAAATTAATATTTTATTATATGTTTACCCATTTATTAATGGTGTTTATTTTGAATGTTGTTTTAACTGTTGAAATATTGATGTATTTGTCACTTTTACACATATAAAAAAATGATGAGGAATATTATTATGGAATTTAATCATTTTATAATAATTATTTGGACTTTTAGAGATGGTTAGGGCCCACAATTTCCCCTTGAGGCATCAACATGTCTCTTAGGATAAAACATTTAGTGACAATCGCTTTGAATTTGTTTACGAAACATAATCAGTAATGTTTCTTCACAGAGACATAAACTGCCACAATGGAATGATGGTTCAAGTGCTAGATACATGGAATCCATCAAATAAGAAATCTATTTATTCATTACTCATTGGTTACACTCTTTGAGGTTTGTTCGATATGAAAAATTATATGAATGCATTTTTGATTCTCAGTTTGTTCATAGTGTGTGTTTTTAATTTATTCCCCACACCATATTCATTATATAAAATTGATTATTATTCTCTTATAATATTTACAAGTTTATTCTATAAGTAACCCTTTCTGAGCATTTTAGATCACCCATTTATTTGTTTTTCCTTCCCTCGAATATGAAGAAGATATCATTTGTTTATTTTCCAAGGATGTATATTATTTTATTTTGTTAGGTATTATAGGTTGTTTTATTATTCGAATGTAAAATGGGTTCCATGTGTAAATTTAGTTTCTTCAAGACTACATAACTAATCAGACCTTATAGATTTGATTCCTTATAATCATTTTAATGTAAAAAAATAATGGCACGACTCTGATTTTATGGGTTCGGGATATTATAGTAACCAAGATTGGTATAGATTTATGAAATGATGGTCTACAAAAACACTAAATAGGGGTACATGTAATTTTAATAGGGTACACAATGCTTCTATATATCATTAGTACTCGAATTTTGGTAACTAATCACATTCCATGTAAACCTCAACATACACACTGGGTGTCTGGATAACGTTTCATGTAGAATTCGCCTGACACCCTCCCCATGTCATCTAGTTTTTCCCTTTTACCTTGAGTTTTTCCCATGTATTAAAACATGGTGTGCCTATTAAAATGTGTGTTTGAGCCTGTGTACTCTAGGATATTCCCTTGTACCCTCTATGGAACATGTTGATATGTGATTAAAGGATCACAAAGTGTGTGATCTTTTCCAATGTCATGTTATATTTGAATCACTGTGAAACCCTAGAGTTGCAGCCAACTGTCCAACATGGCATGGAATCTCGAAACATGATGTAATTTATCAGATTTTCTACATCCATAAGGATTCCTTCAACACCATAAATCATGTTTTTGGAGTTGTACCCCTCACTAAATCATATAGATCAAAGGTTGGTGGATCCTTTTTATTGACAGCTTCAATAAGAATTCATATCTGGTCAGAATATGATTTTTCAAGATAATACATCACAGAAATTAAATCCCAGGAATAACAAGATCTATAAATCTATCTAATGCTCATATGATCATACAAACCCATCATTTTACCATGTTTTAACCATATATCAAAAACCACACCCTATTTATTTATTTTTGTGGTAAATAATTGTAATGTAAAAATAAAATACATGTAGTTTTACAAACTACATGAAAAATAAATTCCATGAGATGAATGTGTAAAAAATGGGTGGGGGTCCATAAGCTGTAAAACACGAGGAATGAATCTCAGCATTTGTTCATTCATAATGTATCCAATTTTTTAGCGATAAATGAACAAAGATAAAATCAACACTAATGATGAAATAAAATAAATATATTTAATCTAATATCATTGTACGAATAAATTTGTTTTCATGTAAGTCATCCTTGTTTAGTGTGGATAAAATAATGCAATTGAAATTCACAAATAAAATATCATACATGGAGTATGGAATGACCTTTCATGAAGAATAGATCATTATTTTTTTTCACTAATTTGAACTTTGAATTATATTGGTTCAATTACCCAAGATCATAATAAGATCCATTGGAATTTTCTACGAATGGTGTCATCCATCGTCTAAAGGACTCAGGGTTTAGCGGCCAAACCTGATATAATAACCAATGTTTTATATTTCAAAATTATGAGGAACATTTCATTGAATAATGTAAATTATTCCATTCAATTAATTTTTTATATTTATTCCCTGACCTTGTTATATTTTCCAGAACAACACATGCTGTCATAAATTAGGATTCACCTAAGGTATACCACGCATTATGTAATGAATTGTACCCTCTTATTTATGACATGGAACACCATTCAAAAAATATTAAACATTTTTTTAAAACAAAACATTTTTGACATTTACTACATTTAACGTATTTCAAATATTTATTTCAGGAACACATGGACTTGGAATCACACGATGTCTCATCCCCTTATCCTGATAATAATCAATATAATATGCAAATAGAGTACCCCAATAATATGAATCATTGCATATCTGATAGATTTCATTGGACTCTAAACCATTTTAATATTTTCATATATGCAACATTGACTTTGTCTTGTGTTACATCAATACTGAGCCCCACAGATAGCTTTCATTTCACGTAATACCTTGTTTTAACAAAAAACAAAATACTTTTAATAATATTATTGAAATATTACAATAGTTATCACTTATTCATTGGGAGGGTGTGTAAAAAGGGATTGACTAGATTATAAAAATATGGAAAATGTATTATTTTAAAATTATTTATTTGTAAACAAATAAAATTGAAATGAAAGTAAGCACTATTTTGAAATAGTAAATTTTCATTTCTAAAAAACTATTTTTCATTATACAATTAATTTTTTCACCAATAAATGAAAAAACCAATTTTTATGACTTATTTTAATGAAACTTGTATATTATATATTACTAAAAATATTTTACATTCATCTTAAGCCTTTTCTAGAAAACAGAGAATAATAAATAAAATTATATAGATAAACTGATTTAATTTTCTAAAAGGATGTTTTGATGAATATTAATATCACACATATTTAAAAACTATATATTCAATGATTTATATGTTTTATTTAAAAATTTTAAATTCTTTTTTTAAATAAGAATTTAAATGTTATTTAGGATTATTTTTTATATTTATAAAAATATTCTTTTTATGATGAATACTTAAATATTGTATTTAAATTGAATACATAAATATTCATTGATATATTTATATTATTAAATTATATTTTTAATTAGATTTAATTTTAAATTAAATATCTTATACACATATTAATCCAATTTAGGTCATAGAAATAAACTTTTTATTTTAGTTATATATAAAAACAATTCAAAAATTTGATCATTTTCACTTTAAAAACATATTCTCTCATCATTTATATGATATTATTTAAAAATATATTTCTACCACTTCTAAAAATGAAATTTTTAAAAATGGATTACATATTTCTAGTTTGAATAATTTATAATTTTAAGAAGTTCAAATTAATATTTTTCTATAATGATTAGTGAAAATAGTTAAATTAATCACCTCGAATAACAAAAAAATCGACTTTATTAAGGGGATAATAATTAAAACCATTTGGAATATTTTCTAGAAACATATCCAAAACCTATTGAAATGTAAATTTTTAATAATATAGCATTATTTAACTAATTTTTTCACTATTTGGGCCTTTTTATATGAATATTTATGTACCCCAATTTTTCTTATAAAAAATTCCAAGTATGTCCTCTCCCTCACTTATAAAAGGATGCAACTTATCCTCCACTCTTAACTCCCTGAGAAGAATCATCTCAGCCAATGAATCAAAAAATAACTTCAAAAAATTTGTACCTTTATCATATAATCATCCCATTGTGTCTAAGTCTGACCTAGGAAGTCATTTGCTACAAGAAAGTACATACCCGAAGAAAAGGCAATGTTCATTAAAGAACATTTTTATTTTATTTGTCTATCAAAACCCATTTATTATTTTCATATAATTATTATAAATGAAATAACTATAGAAAATAATATAATATTATTAGGAGTCATTGTTTACTCCAAAAACATCAAACACTTCCATCAATTGGGCTTTAAATTCATTCATCAGGTATACGATAGACTACCTCCTAACGAACTGATTTAGTCTATTCATTCAAAACAATAATTAATTGATTGTAATATTTGTGTATTTATACTATATATAAAATTTTAATTATTTTCATTATTTTATTATTATTATTTAATAGTTATATTAAACAAACCTTTATTCCTTCCATTTTTTTATGAATTTGAAAGTGTCGTTTATCTATATGGTGGACTATGACAATGCGAATTGATGTGATTTGTTCACAAAAAACATGGAATTTATTATTTTTCTTTTAATAATAAATTTTCATATACGTAAAATTAATATTCATTTAGAATGCTAATATATATTATTCTTTTCGTTCATTTATTTTGACTCGAAAATAAAAATTATTTTCATGTATACGTATGACCAACCATCAACTCGAACGTTGAATTTTTTTTATACCGATAACATTTTTGAATCACTATATATAAATATATGAGGAATATATATGAAATATATTTCAATATAATAATTATTGGTATTATGTTGTCATTATCAAATTAATAATAATAAATATATTACAAATTAAAAAATATAAGAAAAACAAAGCAGTTATTACCTGAATGGTAACATTAACAAGAAATTGTTCATAAACGAGTAATAATATTTCCTAATATAATAATATATGATATAATATATATGAATATGGTTTTTTATAGATATATACTGATACTATATTCATTAAAAATGATGTTTTAAGGATCTGAATGGAATTCAAGTCCTATGGTAATGATATTTCTAGTCTCAATTTTATAACTGTGAGACTTATGCCATATCATGGACTGATTTATTTTATGATTTAAATATACTTACCTATAAAATTTTATATATTTAATTTAATTTAAATTATTATATAAAAAGTAAATATTGATGTTATTATTTCAAGGATCTCATTATTTAATGTTTACTCGTGTAATAAGGTATTTCTGTCTCACTTTTTACTTGTGTGAGACCCATTCTATATTAAAAACATTTTTATATGTGATGTTTATATATACCAAGAATGTAATTTTTGATTATTATAATTATTATGGATACTATTTTAATATGTATTTTAGGAACTATCATTCACTGGGATATTTTTTCTACATTTTGTAAAATGTAAATGAATTTTGCCCCAAATATTATTTTTTCAGACACATGATATGTTATTAATCTATAAAAATTTACAAGGTGTATATAATATCCCTATTACATGTTATATCATTAACCTCATACTTATCATGATATTTTAATATTCATTTATTTTTATTCTGTCTTCGGGATTTTGATCCAATGATAATAATGTCATAAGTGTTTACTTCTACAATCTCTTCACTTACCGAGATTGTTTTTTAGTATGCTTCTATTGATGACATATTATGATTCACATCTCATGAATTAACATGAATTTTATTCTAATCTTGTTATTCATGATATGTTATCTTACACATACCATTTTTTTATTCATTTGTAATTAATATAATTAATAAAATGAATTTATTAAAATTATACTTTATTTTTATCTTTAGTTGGAAATAAATTTTCCCCCAAAGCCATGGATTCTAATAATTATTTATAATATATTATAATATCTTCTTGGAATTTTATGGCATTTTTACCCATGTTTATAGTTTATTTAAAATTATTTGGAAATAAATATTTTCTTTAATTTTCTGATCCTGGAATCCTTATAAACCTTTTTTGATAAAAAATAAATGCTGGGATTGTATGAATTTATCTATCATCATGACCACAATTCAATGAAGCATTATCGAATTACTATAGTATTATTTTTAGAGAATTTATAGTTCATAATATTTTGTTAATTAGTTGATTTATATTTTTGTTTTTAAAGAATATGAATTCGAAAATGAAACAAAAAGTCTTACTCAAATAATGTATATTTTCCATTAGAAATGCTCAAGTTTATCATTCAAAATATTCTTATTTATTATATGAAATTCATTGATATATATTATTCTTTAATAGTGATAAGATAAAATATTACTATATTTCTTTTTTAACAAGTTTATGTTTTAAATGAAATTTTTTTTAATGAAATATCTCTCTCTTCATTATGTTATATCTTGCTGAAACACACATTTTCATGGGTTTTCTATAATGGAATAAAAATGTAACTGATCTTTTTTCCACAAGTTAAAATATAATGAAAATTTTATAATACCCATTTCATTTCATTGGATATGATATGATGAATGTATATTAATTTGTGGTAAACTTATGTATAATTTCATTATATAGAGGGTATGACCTTTATCTCACAAAGATGCACTAGATAATGATGGATAACTCATTAGTATATATGTTATGGTTTAAACAGATTACCTTTTCACAATGTTATGTATGAAAAAATTACGTGTTAACATTTTTATGTGCCAACATGATTACATGATCAAAATGTTATGCGTTAACATGATAATATAGTAAAAATCATACTTGAAAATGCATTTTTAGTACATAATATTCTCCAAGAAATTGATTACGTGTTATAAATTTTATGAATGGAACTTACTTTCATGTCCATAATGATAGGCCAAACCTTTTTCCATGTCCACAATTTATTGTGAGTGGAAGATATAATTCCCCTAACTTAATGATGGAATATATTTTTTTATACGTGTTCAAAATGTTATAATTCTTAGAGTATTCCAAAAAAATCTTATTTCAATATAGTTTTCTTACATATAATTTTATTTCATTATTTAATGATTAATTTCTTATTCACTACCAATCATTATTACAATACTAAAAAATATAATATTTGATATGATTAGTTTTTTATTCAAATGTTATGCTCATACTATCATAACATTATCATCATGTTATGATTACATATCTCCTTTGTCTAGAATTACTGAGCATATATTTTCATCTTTTATTATGTTTCTACAACAGAGTTTGTGAATGCGTGTTTTATGTAGGGTGTTTCTTTGAGGATTGATAAATGGGAAGATCATTTTGGGAGACATTGAATTTCATTTTCTATATTAAATGATTGTGTTTCATGTTTGTAATGGAAGTAAACAATTATGTTCTTGAAAAATATATTTATTTAATGTATTTAATATTCATCTAAATAAGATATAATAAAAATGTATGTGAATCATAGGTCTCTACAATGTATCACACATCTCATATATATATATATATAATCATAAGAGATTAATATTCACTAAAAACATAATGATCCACACTAAATATTTTATGCACAGTTCTTTTGAAAACGTAGATACATTAAGAATATAAACATAATTTAAGTACATTATCTTACACAATTCCCATAATTACTTGAAACCTTTTTCGATAAGGATTCCTTAATAACATTATTCAACACCTGGGGACATTTAACATTAAAAATCATGATCATAAATTCTCATGAAATGAAAATATGGGATATATAATCATTATATTAAAATAGGGTTATTAAAAAATAAGAAAAGAAATATGAAAACAATACCCTATATATCATAGATCATAAAAATGATTGATGTCAAAAATAATGAAATTTCATATAAAATGATTTATTATGGAATCGAAGAACATAATCCATGAGTGTATGACATTGTTTCATGAAATATATTTTTGGAATATACATAAGCATAAATAATTTTATATCAAGGATACCCATTTATTCTTTCATAACATATTAATCCTGGGATAACCACCCATGTTCAATCTTCATGATTTGAAGATACACTCATGTACGATGTATTGGGATTTGGATAACCCCATATTTACCCTCTTGCCTCATTATTGGGATAACTTATGCTATATATTTTTTTTTCCATCTTTGGATATTATTTCATGTACTATTTGAGATCATAGATCATTAATCATTCCTTATTGAATTATTGGTATATATAGGTCCCACAGATAAAAAAATCCACACATTTTTAAACACCAAAATCATAAAACATTCATCCGATCTTAACCAATGAAAATCTAATGTGTCTTATAAACATTACATCATAGTACATCCCATGATAATGAATTGTTTTTCATAATCATCTTGTCATAATTGTCAAAAACAATACATTTAATGAATGTAAATTTTAGTATCAGTTCATATTCCTAGTAAAAAATTATGGAAAACTATTGTTTTTTGTCTTTTGTGAATAGAAATTCCATAAAAAATTCATTAAAAATTCCTTATGGAATGTATCCTTCCCATTTTAAATAATTAATTCAATGACAAAAATTCCCAAAATATTATCGAAAATTATTTGTTTTAAAGTAGTCTTCTGAACTAGTAATCTATTATTTAAATCATTTATTGGTAATTAGAATTTAAAATCTAGTTCATTCCTTGTATGATAAAATACATATTTGGTTCATATTTTTTGTAAAATGTAATAATTACCTCGTTCTAAAAATAGAAGTATGATTAATTTTATAATTTATTGGAAAATATTTATGATGGTTATAAGTGTGTTAAAAAATCATTCATTAATTGTAATAATATTATTTATTATGTTTTTAAAAAAAATTGTCATTAAATAAAATGTACATTCAATTAAAGGGATATGTATAATGGATTATTAATAAAAACATTCTTTTGATATCATCAATACTTAAAGAGATAAAATTTTAAAGGAAAATAGAAATTTTCAAGAAATATAATGAGGATATGAATGCATATATTTCAGGAAGGGTTTATAATATTATTTCTTCATCATATTGTCAATCATAATCAACCTCATAATCAATGAGATTATAACATAAAACCTTGGCTAATTTTATATCATTTGAATCATAATCCCCATCTATGAAATAGAATTATATGGATATGTATATCGTATGATTTTATTAAAATAATAATAAAAATCATGAAATTTATACATAAACCACATAAATAAACATCTGTTGTATAATGCATGCATCCAACTGAAAATAAAGTGCGACGAAAAGCGATTACCTCAATTCTGAAAAATATTCCTACATGTTCGAAAATAAATTATATATAATATAGGATTATTATATATATATATATATATTAAATAATTATACTCAACAATTTAATATAATGGATTACATTTTTATGGACATTCATTGCCTATTCCTTAATAATTATTTTCTAAAATCCATTTTTTGATAAATTTTATATATGAAAAATCAAATCCTATTCATTAAAAAAATCGTATTTATTTAAGTCGCTATAATTATTTAATTCATAAATTTTTTCTATAAATTTTACCATTATATATATATCATGTATATTCATTATATATGTATTAAAGGTTATCCATAAATTTTATATATGAAAAATAAATTACATCACTCACAGAGACGTTATGTCATAAAATTAAATGAACTTGTTTCCGCTTTCATGATAAATTGAATAAAGATTGTAAAATAATATAAAAACATTGTAGAAAAAATATTAATATATATATACTATAAATATATTAATTATATCTATTAATATTACCATCCTTGTTAAAATAAAATGAAAAAGTATAACTTCTCTTTGTGGAAAAGGTCTTTTGTACGTACACACAGGTGATGTTAATGTTTTCCAATAGATACATGGTATGGAGAATGATATTTTAATATAATTAATTAAGTATTAATATCTCATAAATATTAGATAAATAATTTAAATCCATCATTTTTTATAGCTTTGTGTGGTGGTGATTCTAAATTAATTACATCGATTTTTGTTCTGATAGTCAATTTTAGACATGATTGAAGGTTTTGATTTCAATTTGATAGAAGGGGAGATGAACATTGGGTAGTAAATTAAAATAATAATATATTATTATGCGTTAAATACTATGTTTAATATAATATAATAGGGTCATTATATATTATAATGGTGTATGATTAAATAAAAAATGATCTGATAAGAATGATACTAATTCTTCCCGAAACAACAATAGGTTTGCACCAAAAGCCATCTTTAGAGGTTTGAATAACCATTATAGTGACACTAGTATATGGTGACGTAAGTAAATAAGATATTTTTTTATTGTTCAGTGTAACTAAAATTCATTTTAAATTTGAAGAGGATAAGTGTTGTGGATCCATTTTATATGTGTGGGATAGTACACATTTGGAATTTTTTAAAATAAAAAATTATCACCACATTTTACATATTCCAAATGGATCGAAAATGGATTATTTTCATACAATATATGATATAAAGTAAAAAAAACATCATGATATATGAATTTTAATTCTTTTGATGTCATTTTATCACTTATCAATTTAGATTTACCCCTGGTGAATCAATTTTACCATTAACTATGTATATTAATTTTGAATAAATTTTAAATAGATTTTATTATAAATATGTTGAAATTATTATATAATATTAATTATTTTATTTAAAAACATATACTCAATTTTATAAAATTCTATTCATGTAAGTAATATAATTAAATTTAATGTTAAGACTTAATTGAAGATGAAATCTATTTTTTAGAAATACATTCAAAAGTCTATAGTTTAAATTATTTTATATAATAATTGAAAAAACATTATTCAAATTTCCAAAATTATTTGAATAAAAATATTATAAAAAAATTTGTTACATTTAAACAATTTAGAAAAAATAAATGGTATTAAAAAATAAATTTCCAATAAAATATTTCAATTTCAATATTGATTAAAAATGGAATATTTTAGAAAAATACAATATATTGACCTTATGAATGTTTTGATTTTCTGATTTTATGATTCCAATAATGTAGTTAATTTAGTAATAAAAATTTACTAAATGTGTCCAAAATTCATGTTTTTCACAAAAACTCAATAAAAATCTATTTTTTAGAAACATGTTTTTTGAATGTATATAAAGTATTTAATATTAATTAAGTATATATTTATAAATATAATTTATTTATCTAAAAATTGTATATATTCTATTTAAAATTATGGTTATTATTATTCCTAAAAATAATTTCACTAGCATGGTTATAAATTTTAATTATAGATAATAATATTTGTAGTATATTTCAGATAAAAAAACTCATCTTGCATATAACACAATATATTGATGAAGATATATAAATATTTTATAAAACATATATATCTTAAATAATATTTTTTTTGTAACCACCTACCCCTATAAAATGAATTTATAATTTGAAATTATGTCCCTCTATTGAAAAAATTGAGGATACTTCTTATTCTTGATATCTTTTGGTTCCCATATAGCTTTCTCATGTTCATGGTTTCACAATATCTTATTTACCTAGTGAATGGTCATATTTTTACAGAACATTTTTTATATGATTGAGAACCGCGATATGTTTTTCATCATATAAAATATATTTTATGGTGTTTTGACAACATTTTTTAATAATTGTGAAGAATATCGTATATATTTCATAATCATAGATTCATGGAACACATATTTGACCAACTATTGGTTTTTTGGATATTCCATGTGATAAGAAACCATATCTATTCGATCAATAATCTGAGAAGGGAAAATACACCATTGTACATTCATTTCAATTTTTCAAATCTCAAAAACATTTTAAATAGATATATTTATATAAACACATTCAAAACATCTTCAAACTCCATGTCACCAAGAAGATTATCAATATAACATTATTAGGAATTTTTTCTTCCTTAATGAGTTGTTGAATAGATATGTCCCACTCTTCTATTACATATGTCATCTTATATCTGTATAGTTTAATTTTCCAAACAACACCACATTATTTTTTGATTATATATTTATTTTTATATAGTTATTTATTAGGATCCACCTAATTTTTTGAGTGTAAGAAACTATTTTGAATAAAATTTGAATAGAAAAGGGTGATGATCATAACAAAATTTGAAATACATAGAATCGTTTCATAGAATATCGTATAGAGTTTAAATTATTCTATTAAATGAAAAAAATTTCTCTGTATGAAAGGTATTTCTAGAAAATAATTTTATATTTACTCTTTTCTCAAATAATTACATGAACATGGAGGCAAACATCATAAAATAACTATATTCAATGTAATATGGTACTCTATGAAACAATACCACGTTATTAATTTATATTCCATAAAGGTGATCTAGAAAGAAAACATTCACTTACAATAATGAATTGTTTTTACTTTATATGTTGCTATAACCCCTATATAATTTTTCCCTTTAGATTTTTTTGGAGTCTGATTAAAAATCCATGGAGATGACAAGAAGTACTCCATTAAATCTATATATATTTTTCTATCTCAAGTTTGAATAGGTAAATAAGAACAATGATTTTCCTCTAACAACTACTTCGTTAAATATGGTATGGATGGATTAGATATAATATGACTATAAAATATCATTCCATTAAAATTAATTATAATCACTTTATTATTTCTATATTCTTCTACAACTATATTTCTCCCATCAACACCTCTTTGAACTAAAATTGGATATATATTTGGACACTTATTTAAGAAGGATAATAATTTTTCCCTTTCAATATTATTATGATATCAAATAGTTTTAATTCCATAAATATCATATATTTTATTATCACAAAATAGATAATCTATTATGTCCCCTTCCAATCAATGCCTCAACTACCTTGTTAAAATTATAGGGTTTTAATGAATTGACTAGCCAAAATCATTAATCAGTTCCAAAAATATTCTCTAATTAATATTCATACCTATATATGTTAAAATATATGAAAAAAATTTTATAAAACATATATAGACAATAAATTTATCTAAAAATATAATTTTTCCCAATCACTGATGATAAAAATTTTATATTTAAATGTAATCATGAGTTTAAAATTTTTTCATTGGAACGTTCAATTTTTTTGAGGCATAATCTATCCCCATGTTATTTTTAAAACCCATTCTAATCCTTATGATAAATAATATTTTCCAAATATCAACATTATAAATTTCTATCACATCATAATAAATGTCATAATAACAAATATGTCACGTAGTTCAATATTTTTCATTTCACCCTTAATGAACATTAGTTGTGGGTTGAATCATCATATCCTTATTAGATGTGCCATGTTTTCCTTTTAACTACATCTATATTAATATACATATTATATCATCCATGTAAATATTTTAAACATAAATATTCATCTACAGTAATATAAACCATAAAATAATTGAATACCTTCAAACATTAAAAAACATTATTCCTACTCACATAAAACATCATGTTTATCCTAATAGTTATAGATACATTATTCCAATAAAATATTTCCCATAATGTCATTAATAACATTAGAACCCATCACATTGAGCATAAAAATGTGTTCTTAAAGACACTGATCATTTGATAAAACATAAAATAATAATCACATGATAGTATCGATAACCCCTTATTTATTCAATTAATAAGAAATAAACAGTTCCAAAATTAATATAATCCATATATGATTTGTGATTTTTATAAAAAAAAATATATTTGAAAAAAATTATATAGTATTATTCTAGAATAATATAACATTAATAGAACAACCCTCATACTTCATTTATTTGGTATAATGTAGTTCCATCACTAAACTAGGGGATAACCCTATATTTTATGTAATTGATATGGAAAATTAATGTTTTATACACATATAATTTATAAAACACCTTATAAATTCATTACTCTATGTTAATTATTTCCTTATATAAAATATTTTCCCATCTATTTGACATATTATATTATGTCTTCCTGCAAATATTCTTGTGATTTGGGATGTCTGGTTTTATTTTGAAAATGTTCATTACCACACTAAAATTCATTAAATTCTAGCTTACCCTTATTTGACACATCATGTATCACAATAATGTTTATAATGTTTATAATATATCACAATATCTCATTTGAAATAATCATAATATATTTCTATCCTATCAAATTAACATTTTGTTTATTAAAAAAATTTATTTTCTATCAAATTTAGTGTTATGATTATGCATCCTTGTTGTAGTGGTGGATCAAAAAAAATGCATATTGGGAAATAATAATATTAATGGGGGATACTACATAATCATGAAAAATAATATACAGGATATATAAATCATGAGAAATTATTTTCCATATATGATCCCACATCATTAAAAAATTTATTTAATGTCAATATTAAAATCCTTCACAATGGTTCATTTTGTGTTTTTGAATTTCATAAATAAATTTCACTAGTGTGTAAAATAGGGTGTGCAGAAAGGACCATTATAATACACCAGGTGAATATGATGTTAAATACTAATTATCACCTTTTAGAGTTATTAAATCTTTGATAAATTTTGAAATAGGAACATCCATATACAACATCCATAAATGGATGTAATTTCATGGAATCCGCTCTGTCAATGTATTACTACAATTCCAGGACATTTCCTATAATTTGAAATATCCATAAATTTATCCTTATACATGGTTGTAGATATATTTCTTGGGACATCACTTTTTATACATAATATATTAAAAATGATAACTAATACTTTACTTAATACCAACTATAATGATCGTCACTTGTCTAGCATATATATCACATATTAATTAGAGAATATTCATTAAATAACTTAATGATCCAGGCCACAATATTTTTGTTCTAGTGTATTTGCATACATGAATACATGAGAAACTTTTTAATAAGTGAAATAAAACATCTTTCATTACATTATTTATAACTATCATCCCTCTTATACATATTTCATACACAATACATTTCATTGTAACAATAGTAATGGGAACATAATCATTTTTTATGTTCAAATTCTCAATTATTTTAAACAATATAGATATGAATATAACATGATCAAATGGGTATTAGAGCATCATTATATCAATTCAAAAACATACCATGCAAATAATAGTTCATAAAAATGAGTTCAGAAATAAATCATTGAAATTTAGAAGGCATATATGATGATGGAATCAATATACATAAGAAATGATAGATAACATCATAATAATATAGTAATTTGTGGAAAAAACATATGTATGGAAAATCCTATGTCATGGCAATAGAAAATGACATTCATTGCATGTTCATCGTGGTCTATGAACCCATGTACCTATAATGACATTGGGATAACCTTTCATGTATACTCAGTAGAACTACAAATAACCTCTTATGTACCCGATTATTTTTGGATTGTAAAAAAATTTCTTGTAACCACGGGTGTTTCTATTTACATATAATCTTTTATACCCACCTTTTTAATTCATGGGAGAGCCTACCATGTACCCTTTGATCCCATCATAAACTAATAATTATTCAATTAATTGGTAAAATATATAGGACCCACAAATCACAATATCAATATACATTTTCACAAAATATAAGAAAATATTCATCACATAATTACCCATGAAAAGATAATGGGTTTTATAAAAATTTAATCTTTGTGTATCTCATTTAAAATAAATAGATTTCATAAAAATATTTTTATAATAATCATAATACATATAAGGACTGAATATATATGTTTCAATTAGATAATATCCGTAGTAAGATAAATGTACTACCACTATTTGTCACCATTGATGGATGGAAATTTTATTTTAATATTATCAAAAAAATATTGATAAAAATATCCTTTCCATTTAATAATCACTTCGTTGAAAACTAAAATATTCATTAATAATAAAGATTATATTTTCATTTAACGTAACCATATAAATATATAATATATGGATTAAATCACTATGTAGTCATTCCATCTCAAATATCAATTCATGTTATGTATGGTAAAATAATAACTCCATTGATGTTTTTGTTAAAAATATAAAAGGGACTTGTTTAAATTTTTACAATATTATTTAATTTAAAATCATTTTTAAGAATTAAGTAATGGAAAAAACAATACTTACAATATCAATAGTAAATTTTAAAAAAAAATAGAAATAATATTAATAAAAAAATTAATTCTATTTAAATAAATATTTGATATTAAATGACTTGATTTTATTTAATGGTATATCATAATATTTCACTACATGAAACTTAATCATAAATAATTTCGATTAATAATGACATTGACAATAGTTTATACATTTGAATAATAATAATCATTAAATAAATGGACATGTGTGGATACTAATATCCAATATTTTTTATTTGAATGAAAATAAGATAAATTAATTGGAATTATATATACCCCACAGATAATAAACAATTGGTGTGTATGGAATGTATCCCATAGAATCAAACGTGAGATAAAAAATCCCTTACCACAAGTCTTGAAATTCATCATAAAATTTCAGACCACCTATATAATTAATACAGGTTAATTATAATTATATTATATAACCAAAATAATATATATCATACCATATACAAGAATAAATTGACCTTTTATTAACCATTCATTAACATTATTTTTATTCAAATCACTGGTTTGGGTGTTAACGACATTGTTATTCACATATATATAGATTGATGTTTTGGTCCCTGTATATTGATAATGGTTCCATAATATAATTTTTTTATCGTTATATATATATATATATAATATTTTAACTATATAAGTATTTTCATTCATAAAATAAATTTATGACATTGAAAAGAAACAAAATCGTTAGTGGATATGGTTGATCATACGTACACATTAATGATTTTTCAATTTTATCAATGAATGGAAAAAGGGAAATATAAATAATATATAATAACTTCAAAATAATTTTTTCCCATATTTATCATATATATTTATAAAATATAATATTAATATCATCTATGTCATTAAAAATTGAAAAAAATGTGATATCCTTTCATGGAGGTGGGAATCCACACATATGTAAAAGTGATTTTATCATGTTCCAATGGTTTGAAAAAAGTAATATAGATGTGATATTATAATTAAATAAGTATAATTATATCATAAATAACATATAAATATTTGAAAACAATCATTTTCTCAGAATTTGATATTTGGTGATAGAAATTTAATTACATTGGTTCATAATGTAGTAGTCATTCATAAATAAGATTGGCTATTTCATTTTCAGTTTTATTAAAGTGGAGGGGCAATTAGGTTATTGCATTATCACAACAAGATATAATTATATCATATATACTAATTTTAATATATTATGATCGTTGAAAAATATTTTAATTATTTGGACGAAGAAACAGACCAAAACAAGACTTTTTAATAAAGATACCTCAACATCTTACACCCTCTATAGGTTTCACCCAAAATCTTTAATATGTGTTTTTTATAATCAAGAAAATTCATCTAGAACATGGTAAGATATTTAAATAATATACATAGGATGTTAATGACTAAATAAAAATAACTAAAAATATTTATTAATGGAGGGGATAAGGTTCCCTATCATAAGTGGGGTCGATGCACATTTATATTAAAAAAAAGTTATACACATTATTACATTAAAATAATTTTTGGACATTTTACCCCTAATATTTCTAGTAATACACTACTAGAAACCAGACCAATACAAATAGTTTGGAAAAACTAATAGTATTGGTACAATAAAATCTCCTTATACCAATGGTTTAGAAAAACCATTGGTATAATTTTCATCTTATAACCATATACCAACGGTTAAGAAAAAACTATTGGCATAACCTAAATAAATTGAACTTATATGAAAAGTTTCTCTAAAACCATTGGTATAGCCTCTATTTAATGACCCAATACCAATGGTTTTTTGAAAAACATTGGTATAAATGTTACACCCCAAACATTCACATTATGCTTTTCTTTAAATAATACAATAGCTTGTGTGGTACGCATCATTGAGTTCTAGCACACCGCGACCAATAAAACAAGCCGTTTAACAAATAATTATGAATAATAATACCGACGTTTTGAAATTTTATAAATTTTAATTTTCAAAATGGACTTCATTTTTTGATTCAGAATATTAAAAGTATTTTAGGGTGAATTTTTTGTATTTTGTTTGAAAATTTTCAATTTTTATGAATAGTAAAAAAATTACGTTATTGTTAGAACTTATTTTTATTTAAATTATTATTATTATTATTTAAATTTAATTTTATTGCCAAAATATATACATAATACCAGTATTATTTTAATGTAATTTATTAAAATCATTTTACTAAAATATTAGATATATAAAATTTTATTGAACTATTTAATGCCATTTACCCACCTTCTATAAACATTTTCAAATTTTCATAAAATGTAATTTTACCACTTCTGTGAATTGAATTACAAAATTATGAGAGACACTGTTGACAACAATATATAAAATTTTGTTCAATAGAATAAAATAATCTTTGTTGAATTGTAACATTTGAATTTTATTTACCACAGTTAAAAGTAAATAGGTTAATTATAGTTAAAAATGATATTATATTTACCCTTACACATTCCCTAATTATGTTGGATAATTTTAAATAGAACAAAATCAACCTTAGGAAGAAAATATGATCCTTTTTAACCACATGGTTTAGATTACGACATTTATTATTATTTTATTTAAAGAAGAGTTAAAAGTATTAAATTCATATTTTAATTTCTAAATACTTTTTAATATAGACATATATATAAGATAAATTAATCAATAAATATTAATTATAATTATAAAATTATATCTTACATTCTGGAATTTTATTTATAATTTTTAGATGTTAAATAATTCAATTTATTTATGACACAGTGATGATGTTGTAATTACCTTATTAATGAAATATTAAATTAATTGTTATTATATATATTCAAATATATGTAAATTTTTACTTTTGATGCATTCCACTAATTGTATTGGTTAATATGACATGTTAATATTTATTTAATTTATTTTTCATGTAATCATGTTTTGTTGACTTCCACCAAAACCAAATAATAAATAGTGTCAATATAGACATAAATGTTTTTTTAAAACAAATTCTATTTTATCAACTGATATAATATTCTTAAAAATATAAGGTTATTCTAATGAAAATATATAATGATTTATATTTCATTAATGAACCAATTTTAGTTCTCTTGTCATTATATATTATGTTTATTAAACATGTATACTAAAAATACCATAAGACATTGTAAAAGTTTAACTATTTAACAAAGAGTTAAACAAAAATAATATGGTTAATATGATGACTTAAACTTGTATAAAACCAATTGGTTGATATGATTTCAACCTGACCCCACCTTAGACTATAAATAAATCCATTTGGAGACATTATAAACCGAATATTATTTTATAATAAAATAATATTTCAATCATCTCATAATGTTACCCTCACCTCACTAATAATAGGGTACTTCCCCGTCTCTCAAAATCACACAACCAATACCATTTGGCTCGGCTAAATACTTCTAAAATATCTTCCCAACAAACCTCAATTCAACCTAGAGGCCTTACTTTGATAATAAACTTATCCTATGTTTTAAATTTTTTCAAATAAAAAAATAAATCACCCAATGAAGAAGTTATAATTGCATCACCTCTTTCAGAGTTATTTTCATCTTCCACATCCTATTAAATTGTTATTTCGATAAAATAATAAAAACACAGGTACCTTCTACATATTATGATGTTGATATAAATTTGGTACAACAATATTCATTATTCATTCTATTTTATGAATGACAAAGTCACCATACGTGCATAAGTACATCTTACTGTCTCCACGTCATAGTGCAGTTTGTTATTCAATACTTCATTTTTTGGATGGGTATAATAATGATTATATTGATGTAAATAATAAATATAACATGTTAATTATTATGTATATGTAATATACCATCCAATTACATATGATTTAAAAATCAATATAATGATATTTATGCTCGTTCGTATGAATGGGTTACCATCCCTACGAATGCGAAGAGATTCATTCTCCATCATAACCATTAAAGAATAATTTTTATTTTATGATTGAAAATAATGTTTAACAACATAATATAATTATTTATATGATTCAAATACATCTTATCCATTATAAACATCACTTACTAAAAAAAACATATAAATGAAAATAATAAGTTAACACCCAAATAAATGTTACTACTGAATGATAATTTACAAATAAATATTAGAATATCATATATGCTATCATATTTATTTTTGTTGTTCTTGTATAATTTAATAATAATTATTTAAATATTTTACAGGATGCTAAACTTCCCTCGACTAAAGAAAAGTACAAGGTAAGGGATAATATTACGATCTCTTTATTATCCGAGATCATTTATATGTAAGCATATAATAGGTATTATTTATCATCCTTATCGGTGTTTCATAAAAATTTATTTCAAAACATTTTTACTATTTTCTTTAATATCGATTAAAGTCATGTAAATTTTTTTTGATTTTTTTTATTTTTTTGGAACGGAATCATTTCATTGTTTTCCAAACAAGGTACTTTATAACCTTTTCGTCAAAATAACGTTAGAATGTTACTTTAACTTATACAATGGTTGTAATTGTTTTCCACTGTTATAATAGCTTCGAAGATTCCCATAAGATTTTATATGATTATTTTAAAAAATAATTTTTCTATTATAATTATGGGAATTTTAAATGATTTCAAAATAGAAAGAGATATTTCTCTCAAATAGTTATGATTTCATCAATTTCAACATCCTCTGATATATTTTACACATGATCGAAGTTTTTTTATGATACCATATTCCATATTATATTGAAGTTTTTGTGATATGTTTGACTATGGATGTTTTATTTTTATATCATTTATTTTTTATGGTTAATGTATTAAAATTTTTTATACTCATTTAAATAAGAATTTTTATGTTATTATTCAACCTTTTCAAATGATGACTGCATTGGACATAGTAAGTGACAGTTGGAGCCCTCTATAGCTCCTCGATGAATCAAAAGGTCTCATTAGAAAAACTAGTGTCTTGGCCTAAGGCCTTGAAAAAATAATATTTTTAGTCTTCGAACGAGGCCTTAAACATGTGGTTTTGATGTCCAGCATTATTCATTATATCATTATGAAATTATATATTGATTTTAAAAGTTATTATTTGACTAGTAGAAAATCCATGTAAATAAAAAATGGAATTATTTTATTTCTCTTTGTTATATTATACATAAGAGTAAGTTTAAAAGAATTTTTTCTTCTTATACAGTTTATTAAATGTTTGTTTTTATTTTTAATAGTTTCTTCTATATTTTAATCCTTACTGAGAATATGATCTCACCCCTTTCTTATGTTTTATTTCTCCTAGGATGTGACAAAGTATATTATGATTAACCAGCTGGGATTGGGAAAAGAATATGAGTGTATTCTAAGGGAACACAATGCAGTTTTTTTATTTCATTATGTAATAAAAAACTTATTTATGTATCTAATATATCCAAGTCTACTAAAATAATATATTATCGAGACTTGATATCTTATGATAATGACAACTTTATGTAATAATGCACCGAATCTAGGTAATTAGGGATGGGGCATTACATTTGGTATCATAGGAAGTTTATTACAAACCATGGAAACTATATTTATAACAAAATATGATAAGAGAACATTACCCTAAGATAGAAATTGAGGATTAGTATATAAGAACTACCTATAATTTTTTTAATGTATAGAATTTGTCAATTTTCTGAGAAAATAATCTATTAATGGATATGAGTAGTTAGAGGCGGCTCTTGAACATATGTATCTAGTGGTAAAACCCAAAAATAATGCATTGAGATACACTTAAACAGAAACTATCGCAAGACAATCGGCCTTGTTGTACTCCTGGTTGTGATTCACCTAAGAGATATTCTTAGGATAATTCACATTTTTAGTACAATCCATTATGAAAGAATTATGAGTAAATACATTCACAGAGAAAACATTTTTTATGATTAAAGATTATATGAATAAACTATTCATTTAATGTAATGTATTTTAAAAATGTAGAAATATGTATAGTGATTCATAAAATCTAGTATATGCCTTTTTTTAGAAATGGAACCTAATGGAAGAAATGTAAATCATGTCAAAATAGGTGATCCATGTATGTATTTCCCTCCTACTCGAGATAATTATAGTGGACGTAGTGATGCAACTGGTGCTGAACAACTAATAAACATACTGAAACAACTCACTCAAGTTAGGAATTATATACATAACCATAAAGTGCACCCTGATCCACAACATAGAGGATCAATATCAGAATGCTTCCTGAGTAAACAACCACAAACATTCAATGGGACTAAAAAACATTTGTAGGTGGGGAATGGATAAGTTCCATTGAAGAAATATATCATTATTTGGGGAGTAGCGAATGGGAAACATTTTCATGATTGTTTTTCACCTGACAAGAGATTAAAATAAATAGTGCTAATTAATTCAAAACACATAGGAGGATGATGAAGTATCAAATAAAAAATGAAGGGAGTTTAAATATATTTTCATAAAAAATACATTCATCATGATCATCAAGAAGATATGGGAAGACAATTTCTAAGTTTAATGAAAAAGAAGGATAAGAATTTCTCAATGTAAGAGGCTAATATTACAAGGTTATCAAGGCATGTTGTAGATTATATACATAACCCAATTTGTATGATTGATCAATTATTTGATGAGTTAAAAACTTTTCTCCATAGTGCATTACTAACCCAATCTTTATCATCATACGAAGATATTGTCTCGTGTATTATCAAGACAGAAAAGCAAGTCTATATGTTATACGACATAAAAAAGCATGAGAATATGAAATCTTCAGAACGCTATAGAAATAGAAACAAGGGAAGGAATGGAAAATATGAATTTCCATCTTGCTATAAATGTGGGATGAAATACCCCAGTACATTCCTGGTAGTAATGGGAGTATGTTACAAGTGTGGAGAAAAAATCCACCATTCTCATGATTGAAAAGGAGAGAAAGAGGATATAAATTGTGAATGTTTCAGTTTAAATGAAATGGTGTATTATAAAAATGAATTTCCTAAGTGTCAAAGAAACATACCTCAGAAAATGACAAGGGAGAATGGCCATGAAAATGAAATCAAAACTACAGAGGATGATGTTCAGAATGACATGGAGGTTTGTACATTAATCGTTTCCACAAATGTAGCCATGGATTTATTTTATTTGCGATTATCACATTCATTCATATCTTCCTAGTTTTCCACGAAAATTAAATATTTACATTTTATTTAACAAGGGTATTTTTAGTCAAAACTGCTAAGGGAAGTATCATTGCAACAATGTTTTGTGAATTAGTTACCATTATGGAATATAAACATGCTTTATCTGCTTCTATCATCATCATACCCATGATTTAATTTGATATAATCTTTGGTATGGATAGATTTCATACCATGAAGTGAATGTTTATTATAATAAGTAGGTTATTATAAGTGTTGATGATGATATGGAAGACCATATCATTAGAGAAGAAACATCAACATTTTGTTCTTATCTAGATCCATATAAATTTTATCTACATAATAAAAGTATTGGGGACAAAGAGAGTGAAATAACTATTGGTGAGGAAAAGAATGTTCAGATAGAGGATATACCTATTGTGTAAGAATATGTTGGTGTGAGTTCCAGAGGATTTACCTAGACATCCTTTAGAATGTGAAATTGTGGTTTCCATTGATTTATTTCTTTGTCTAAGGCCTATAACAATGACCCCTTATAGAATAGCCACTATGTAATTAGTGGAACTAAAGAAACAACAAGAGAAATTAGGTAATAAATCATTTATTCACCATAGTGTTTCTCCATGGTGAGATCATGTTTTTTAAGTTAAGTGGAAAGATGGATATATGAGGTTGTGCATTTACAACAAGGATATCAATGCAATAACAATAATGAACAAGTATCCCATACCTCACATTGATTATTTATTCAATTAAATTCATTGAGCTCAATATTTTTCAAATATTAACCTTCGAAATGGATATCATCATTTGAGGGTGAAGAATGAAGACATTATGAAGACAACATTTCATACCAGTTATGGGAATTAAGAGTTTACTGTAATGCCACTTGGACTAACTAATGCTCCCTTTATCTTCATGGATATAACGAATAGAGTTTTCAAGGAATATCTTGATGAAATTGTAGTAATATTTATTATTGATATCTTTGTTTACTCCAAATTCTATGAAGATCAAGAAAATCGCATGCATAGTATTCTAAGCGATATTTGAAGAAATGAATTATATGCTATGTTTATCAAGTGTGAATTCTTTCTTTAGGATATATTATTTTTTTGAAAAATTGTATCTAAGGATGGTATCTCTGTTGATACTTTTAAGATAAATGAAATAAAATTATGGCTGACACCAATGAGTATTACCGAGGTACATAGTTTTATTAGTTTAGCAGGTTTTTATATGCGTTTCATCCATAAATTTTCCAGATTGGCTAACCCATAAACAAATTTCATATGTAAAGGGTTTAAATTTGTTTGGATAAAAGAGTGTGAAGAATGTTTTGAATAACTGAATATATTACTAGTTAATGCTCCTATCATGACTCTACCACTGGGTAAATATAGGCTAGTTATTTATAATGATGGTTCAACGAAAGTACTTGGTAGTTTCCTTATAAAGAATGATATATTTATTGACTATGCATAATGGTAGATAAAAATTCATAAACAAAACAATCCTACTCACGATCTTGTGTAAGAAGCTGTAATATTTTCTTTGAAGATATGTATACAATATCTCTATGGTTAAAAATGGGAGATATATACTGATCACAAGAGTTTGAGTTATATTTTCACAAGTAATGAACTAAACAAGAAAAAAATACAATGGCTTGAACTAATCAAGGATTATGATTTCAATATACAATACCTCTCGGGGAAGTAAAATAATGGGGAAGATTCCTTGAGCAGAAAAAATTATGGTGTATTAAATGAAGATAGACTTGAAAAGTATCCTACATTCATGGATCTAGAGATGGCAGATATAGGAATAATCATGGAAGGTGAAGCATTAATATTATTTCAAATGGTTTCCATGCTATAATATAAGAAATGATAAAATGATCTCCTACTGATGATGATGATTTTCAAATAACAATTAATGGTGGGAATGATGGGAGATTAATTGAATTCTTATATGAGGATGGAATTTTGAAATTTTGTAGGAGGCTTTGTGTTTCTGATATATCTGATCTGAAAAGGGTGTTGTTGGATGATGCTCATAGGTCCAATTTCTCTATACACCCTAGTGGCACTAATATGTTTAAAAATTTTAAAAAACATTTTTGGTTGGAAAACATGAAGAGGGATAATGTTGATTATGTGTAAAGATGTGTGGTTTCTCAATAGGGTACAGCTAGAAGACAACATCCTAGATGATTCATGCATCCTTTTCCCATACCTGAGTGGAAATTTTAAGTTATTACATTGTAATTTTTCAGGGGGCTAAAAAGACTCTTAGAAGAAATGTTGGAATATGGGTCATTTTTTATCCTCTTAACAAGTCATTACATTTTATTTCTACAATAAACTATTTACCACATGAATGTTTAGCTAGACAATATATTAGTTATGTTTTAGGACCTCATGGAGTACTTCTATAGATTGTTTCTGATCGTGATCCCCATTTTACATCAAGATTGGGGAAAAGTCTTCAGAAATTCCTAGACACTGAACATCATTTGAGAACTTTGTATGACCCTCAAATGGATGGACAATCAGAATGGACTATTCAAACCATAAAAGACATGATGAGATCTTCCATACGTGACTTTCAAGGTATATGCGATCAATATTTACATCTGGTATAATTTTCCTATACCAATATCTTCTATTGAAGTATTAAGATGTAACCAGACGAAGCATTATATGGAAAGACTTTCCATAAACAAACTCTTTGGGATGATGTTAGTGAATGAAAACCTGTAGGCCCAGAAATTTTACAGAAAATAATGGATAATGTAATGATTATCCAAACCCACATCAATGTAGCTCAAAGTAGGTACAATAGATATGTCAATAACTGAGATAGGATTTAGAATTTCAAGTAGAAGATCATGTTTTCTTGAAGGTACCTCCATGGATGGGTGTTATATGATTCAGAAAAGAATGGTAAATTATGTCCCTACTACATCAAACATTTTGAAATTTTTGAAAGAATTTGAGTTGTAGCATACCGTTTTTAATGCCCCCATGTATTTCTAATGTTCATGAGGACTTCCACATATCACTATTGAGAAAATACCTACATAACCCAATGCATGTACTTATCTTTGAAGAAATAGACATGGAATGAAATATGTCATATTGTGAAGAGCATGTGAACATTCTTGTTACCAGAGAAAAAGTGTTGATAAATTGGACAACTCGTCTGGTAAAAGTTATAGAAAGAAAGAATAAGATGGAAGAGGTAGCATGGGAACCTGAGGAATATATGATGAAGAACCACCCAAATCATTTTATGCAGTAATATACTATAACTTTAAAGGATGAAATTATTAGATGGAGGGAATAATATAACACCCCAAACATCCATGATACTCGTCTATTTGAATATTATAATATCATGCGTTGTACCGAACTTCGGGTTCTAGCACCCCACGGGAAATGAAACTAGCCATTTAAGAAATAGTTATGAATAGTAATATCTAATTTATGCAATTATTTAAATTTTATTTTTCAAAATAGACTTTTTTTGGATTTGAGTGATCAAAATTAGCATCGGGTTAATTTTTGGTATATTTCTGAAAACATTAAATTTTTAATGAATAGTGAAAAACATTTCGTAGTTGTATAAAACCAAATATGAATTAAATAATTATAATTTTTATTTAAATTTATTTTAAAGTAAATATAGATACAAAATACCTATATTTGTTCAATTTTTTATAGAAGTCATTTAATAAGAAGATTAGAAATATAAAATTTTACTGAACTATTTAACGCCTTATACCATCCTTCTAGGATCATTTTCAATTTTCTAGAAAATTTAATTTTACAAATTTTATAAATGAAATTTCTATAATTTGAGAGAAATGATTGAAATCAGTACCGAAAATGTGGTTCAATATATTGAAAATAATTTCTTGTGAATAGTAAAATTTGAATATTATTTACTACGGTTAAAAGTAAATTGGGTAATTAAAGGTATCAATGATATTGTAATTACCCCAACAGATGTCCAAATTCAATTAGATAAATGTATTTCGACCAAAATATTCCATTGGATTAAAATATGATCACTTTTTAATTCACTAATATTAGATTACAACATTTATTATTATTTAATTTAATGAAGAGTTAAAATTGTTTAATTCAAATTTTAATGACCAAACCATTTTTAATATAGGGTTATACATGAGATAAATTCATTTATTAATATTTCCTATAATGATAAATATATTTCATATGTCATGGTATTTTATTTATAATTTTTATTCATTAAATAATTAAATTTATTTTTTAAAAAGGATTATGCAATAATTACCTTATTAATGAATGAATAAACTAATTGATTTTATAAATTTCAAAATAAATCTAAATTGAACCATTTGACACATTAATAAAAATTTATTATTTAACAAGACATGTTAGGATTGATTTAATGTAAAATTTTTTAATTAATGAAGATTTTTCAACTTTCACAAAAACCAAATACTAAATAGTGTCAAAATTGACATAAATGAGTTATTAAAACAAAAACTATATTATTGAATGATATAAAAGTTATCAAAATATAAGGATCAGACAAAGGTCATATAAGATGATATATATGTCACTAATGAACTAGTTGAGGTTCTATTCTCATTTTATAGTATGTATATTAACCATGTAATATAAATATACATGAAGACATTGTAAAAGTTAAACTATTTAACTAAGAGTTACATCTAAATGATACAGTTATTATGGTTACCTAAACATGTCAAAAAACAACTGGTTGAAAGGATTTATACCCATCCCCACCATATCCTCTAAATAAATCCAATTTAAGCCATTATAAACTGAATATGAATTTATAAGAAAAAAAAATTTTAAAATTTTCCAAAAGTGACCATCACCTCTCTTAAAAAGGGTACTTCACCTTCTCTCCAAATCACACCTCGAAAGCCATTTGGATCAACAATAACCTACTCAAATATCTTCTTAACTGCCATAACATCAACCTAGATTCAATACATTGATCACAAAGACTTCCAATAGAACCCTTTTGAACAAATCAAAAAATAAACACCCAAAGAAGAGGTAATAATATCGTCACCTCATTCAAAGTTATTTTTAGCTTCCACTTCCTCTATCATTGTTTTTCCATACCGAAATAATAAATCCATTACAATACACATAATAATATGGTATTATAAATATTTTACACCCATATTCATTATTCTATCCATCCTATGACTGACAAAGTCCCCATATGTGTGTACGTATGACTTACCGTCTCCACGTCGCAGTGTAATCTATTATTCAACACTTCATTCTTTTGGCAGGTATAATAATGAGTATCATTGATGTAAATAATAAATAAAACATTTTATTTATTCTGTATATATAATTTTCTAATCCATTATATACAATTTATCCATCAATTGAATGATATTATCGCTCGTGTGTACATACAAATTGACATCTCCATGAACGCGTTGAGATTCATTCTCCATCATAACCAGTGAAGAATAATTTTCATTTTATGATTAAATTTTTTTTAAGAACATATTATCTTTTTGGATATGAATCAGATACATCCTCTCCATAAAAAATTGGACTTGCGTAACAAAACATAGAAAGTAAAATGAATTAGTTAACACCCAAAACAATGATACTACTGAAATAATATAAAAATGTCATATTAGAAGATCATATATGGTATCATATTTATGTATGCCATTCTTTTGTAATATAATAACAATGATTTTACTATTATACAGAAGTTTAACGTACCATCGACTAAGAAAATGTTAACGGTAAGAGTTAATTCTACAATCTCTTTATTATCTACGGTTCTTTATACGTAAGCATCTACTAGATATTCTTTATCATCCTCCTTTGTGTTTCTTAAAAATTTGTTTCCAAACATTTTTACTATTTCCTAGAATGTGGGGTAATGAAATTTATAACTTTTTTTGAAATTTTATACAGTTATTTTAAAGGAATCATTATTTTGTTTTTAAAACTATAAACATTATGACCTTTTCGGAAAATTGTGGTAAGAATGTTTTTTCCATTTAAGACAGGAACAACTACATTCCACCATTATGACACCATTGAAGATTCTCATACAAGATTATAAGAATATTTTAAAAATAAATGTTTTCTTTTTTAATTAGATGACAATTATATGATTTCAAAATATAAAGACATAGTTCTCTCAAATAGTTTTTATTTCATCTATGTAGACATCCGTTGTTGGATTTAACACAAATTTGAAGATAATTTATTAGGATCCAATATTCTATTTTGTATTTAGGTTTTTGTTATATGATTGATTTTTTATGTGTTATTTTTATACCATTTATGGTTTATAGATAATGTATTACTATTTTGTATGATAGTTTTAATACGAATGTTTTTGTTATGTTTCAGCCTTTCCATATGAGGAATTAATTGGACTTAGTAACTGATTGGTGGATCCCACTATAGCTCCTCGATGCATCAGTAGGTCTCATGTGACAAACTAGGGATCTGATCTCACCCCTTTCTAATGTTTTCTTTTTTATAGGATGTGAAGAAGTATATTATGATTAACCTACAGAGATAGGCCATGGAATATGAATGTGCTCAAAAGGGACACAATTTTTTTATTTCACAATTTAATGTAAAACTAATGTATGTATATATTAAATCCAATGCTATTAAAAATTGGTCTTTCGAGACTCGATCTCTTGTGATCATGCCAATGTTATGTAATAATGCCCTAAATCTAGGTAACTAGGGTATGGGAATTACAAAAAATCCCAAATATAAAAATTCACATACCAATGGTTGGGAAAACATTTGTGTAAGTCTATAAAAATGTTTCGGAAAACTTGTTTAAAAGGAATTTTTTTTATCAAATTATCTTATCAAATAACATTGAATACATAATCAATTAATTTACTTATAATTATACAAATTCATATTTATCATATTATATTTAAAAAAATATTATATATCAGTTCTTAGGTCATTGATATATAAATCATCGGTCTAGGGATCAATACCACGCAATGTTTTTTAAATTAAATATATCAATTTTTTTTCAAAACCATTGGAAAATGTATGTGATATTAATTATAAAAACCGTTTGGAAATCATGGGTATAACCAATCTATACCAATTTTTTTACAAAACCATTTGTATTGGTCTATACTGAATCAAAATAGGACAATGACCACCCAACCAAATAGTATAGCATATACTGATTGTTTTGGGACCAATACCAATGCTTTAAAACTATTTCTATACGATTATTCTTTAATAATATCTCCCTTGATAGCCCATTGTCCACAAAACTATATTAATTATTTTTTTCCATAATTCATTATAACAAAAAGTTATGTCTAAATAATTATATAATATAAAATATTATTATTCAAAATATTCAATCCATTTTTAATAATTATATCTTGAGAAGTGGTATAATTTAATATTAAATAATCCCCTTAAAGGGTTGTAAAGATTGTTTACCACATGAATTGTTTTTCTATGTATGAAGTGTTTTTATATAAAAATTCAACATAAAATAGATCAAAATGATGTAAATGGAGTTAATATTAACATAATTGAACAAATAATACATTTTATCCATTTTAGAATAAATTGATCGTTCTAAATGGTTTAAATGAAAATAGAGTATTCTATATAAACTATTATAGTTCATATTCGTAAAAAAATTAATTATTTCATAAAAACATCATCGTAATATTATTTTTCACATTTTTTTCAAAAATGATTTTAAATTTGTTAAATAAGATATCCAAAAATGGTAATTTTTTGTATTTGTTGAAATAATCAAACCAAAATCATTTTTAAAATGTATTTTTAATCATATATGGACTTTATAAAAATATAACTACTTTTTTATAATATATTCTCTTTATCTGAATACATTATACATAATTTCCAATAAATAAATATTATTATGTATTCCACCATGTTCAATGTCTATGTTATAATTTTAAAATTTATATAATATTATTAATTGTAAATTTCTGCTAGATAAAACTAGGTGATGTATGTAACAAAAGATATAAAAAATAATTTTTTTTGAAAAAAAAAATTTTAATAGGTTACATAGAAGATAATACATATATGTTTAATCATTATAATAATTTCTTATAAGAAATATCAGAGCCCATCCCCTGGTGCCAGTGTCATAACTACACCAAGCCCACCTTTAATAGGCCAAGGGCTGGTGACTAGCACCAAAGGTGTAAATCCCTATAACTAGGAAGGCATTGCCTTTATTAAACACTAAAACACACAATCAGAGGACAAGAGGAAGCAAAATATAAGAAAACACTACATAAAAAAAGATGTGCTAGAATGTAAAAGGGGCCGGAAATACAAGCCCAATAGTAAAGTAAAAGGAAAATCCAAAACATGTACAACTAAAAGACAAACAGCTGGAAGGTGACTAGCTGCTCCTGGATCATCCACCATGGATCCTTCCTGAAGGGTAGGTACAAATAGCCTCCTAAGTGCTCCATGTTTGTCCGTCTCCTCTAGGTACCATCTCGTCGTGAGGTCCACCTCCGGGTATCATCCACTCGTCGCACACTCCACCTCGGTCAGCGTTGTCGGTCATCTACATCCAACACAACGAGGTGCGGGCATAACCCATGAAGGGGTGAATATAACAATACTCAGTAGTGACCCTGAGACCATCAAAGTCTCACAAAATCCTACAAGGATAAATCAAAAATAATGAATTAACGTAAAACCATTACTTAGGTATATGCCCATACATATACCTAAGTTAACTAGAAACCCATCTCTATCATGAGGAAAACACAAAGGTCATTGAATCAGCTCAAACAAGGATTTTTCGTTATCGAAAGCACGATTAGTGGAGAACTCCTCCTCATTCAAGAATAGTGGTCATGTTGTGACACCAAGGTTATTCTCACTAACCATGGACTACTGAGGTACTCCTACTGTCGAGTACCACGGGTCTAATGCAAACTACCTGGCGCTCCGTCCGATGTGGGCCTGCCGCCAAATATCGGGCGCTCCACCTAATAGCCTGCATAGGTACTCCTCCTGTCGAGTACCGCTTGTATGCCGCCAAATACCAGGCGCTCCTCCACCATGGGTCTGCTGCCAAATATCGGGCGATCCCCCTAGGCTAGTCAAATCACTCAGAGTCAAATCCGTCAAGCAGTCGTCAGGTGTATCAGCTACTATGTCACTGCACTCTTTACGCTCATCTTCGAGAGGATCTGCTCCACGAGCTACTAGTTGATACTCCAAGTTTCATGATGTCTCACAATAATGTATCTCAAAGGACCTCCATGTCATAGAGGTATCAAATTAATGGACGAAGTGTCAATCGGATGTCCGGTCTGTGATTTATTGGCATTTCCATTCCATGGGACCGATTGGATTTTAGGTTCAAACCAACTCATATGTACCCTTAATATGTCCAAACAACATGTTTTGTATGCCAATGGAATCGTATCACTCTATGATTTTTGTCTTCATAGACAATTTTTTGATCGGACACCTGTGGCCGATGTTACGGGCGAGAATGCGTAATAGGCTAAAGCTGGTCCAGGTCTGGTCTGACCCAGTCAGACTGACCCGGCCCGACGCAGTCTGAACTGGGTTCTGACATGGTCCGCAGGTCTGACCTGGTCCAAGGGGGTGGCCCGAATCGTGGGGGTGGCCCAACCCGAGGCGGCCCAGCCCGAAAGCGGCCCGGCGGCTCGGTCGCCCTGGCTACCCTACGGCCCACCGGGGGACCGCCTTAGCAACAGCTGGGGGGGGGGAACGGTGCACCCCTAGCACCCGAATGGCTTCATCATTTGGGAAGAAACAAACCGGCACTGGGTGGCGCTGGTTCAGCTCACGCGGGAACCAACAGGGTCCCGCTCCTCTTAGCTGGCCCGAGCGGCCTGCTGCTCCACACCACGGCGGGGCACGAGCCCTCCTCCATGACCCAGCCTGGTTGCGGCCTCCTTCTTGTCTCCGCATGGAGCGATGGAACCACGCTCCTCATCAGACTACCACGGCCCTTCCAGGTCGTGGAACTTCCTTCCGGCGGGGTGGGATGGCACCAAGCCCCTCAGGCACTACCATGGCTCGGTTCTTTGCTCGGCATGGTGGTGATTTTCCCTTGTGGTGACCTGGTGGCCTTGCGCCTCCAAATTCTTCGCAGCCGGCTCATTACCGGTCACCGCATGTACCACCTCCATCATCTACGAACAAGAGCAAACCAAATAGAATGGTCCGGCCATGTACGTGCGGTCCAAACTCTCCCCGTTTCGGTGATATCATTCGGTTCTCATACCTGAAATTTGTACGATGAAGAATGAGTACAAAACAATTCAAACCACCTACCTCGATTGTCGCTCATTGATTATGACACGGGAATCAAGCGTCTTTCCATTGACATCAAGTAGAAGAAGAAGAAGTCAAGGAGGAAGGATTTTCGGAACATGAGTCAATATGACTTCATAGGCATTCTTCGTGGGCAGTTGTATTTCCTCTACTTGCTACAATTGAAGAGGGAGATGGTAGTGCTCGTCGTTCTTTGGTGGAAGGAGCGTTCTTCGCATTCTTCGTTTAGAGGAAGAAGTTATCTCTCAAGTCCCACCCAAAAGAATTTCCAACCAAATGAAAAAATAGCATTGTCTATTATTTAATCGTTGTCTTGAATTCAAAGGAATTCCAAAAGAGTTCATTAATTAATTTCAAGGGATTAATTAACTAATTGTGATAGAGTTGGCACATTAATGTAATGGGGGAATGTGGAGCGTTTAACTCACATAAATTGGGGGGGGGGGTTAGAGGTGTTCTAGAATTAATGGGGAGTTAGAAGAGATAAGAAACTCGTGTGGGCCCCCCTAAATAAAATCCTCTCAATTGAGGTAATGTGCGGGTTTCCCCCACTACTAACCTCCACTTGGACGTTTTAACCACCATAAAATAAAAAATAAGATATGTCGTGTTTTTATTTTATTTTATATAAAAACCCCACAAACTATCTTTAACTCTCATTAAAACGCAACTGCGGTGAAGGTATCCCTATGCATTCACCGACATTGTGAGTTCAAAGGTGCCCTCTGATTTCAGTTCTGAGCACCAGTTTAAAAGATATAAAAATCTGGCTCGTACGTTTACTGAACGTACCCGAACAAAACATCAGAAATTGATTCCAGGCACACCGGGCCTTGGAATCAAGCACTGTCAGAAACTGCGGATTCATAAAATTCCCATGTGTTAAAAAAAATTCCACAAGAAATACATGTCATTACATTCTCCCCACCTCGGGGCTTTACGGCCCGGTAGGATACAACTCGAACTAAGGGAACAAATGGGGGTACTGAGCACGCATTTGAGCCTCCCGCTCCTATGTGCTCTCCTGGAGGTTCTCATCATACCAACGAATGTGAACAAGAGGTATCGACCACCCACATAAGACCCGATCTTACTAATCCTCAATCTCTACTAGGACCTTCGTGAAATTTTCCCCATCATCGATTTCCTGCTCCCCGTGGTCGATGATGTTGGATGGGTTGTGCACATATCTCCTCAGCTGAGATACGTGGAAGAGGTCATGCACCCGGTGCAACTAAGGTGGAAGAGCTACATGGTAATCCACCTCGCCTAATCTTCTATGGAACCGGAATTGTCCGATGAATCACGAATATTACTTTTCGCCTCAGCCAAATCATCGTAGACCTCATTGAGTGGAGACCCGTAGGAAGATTTGGTTGCCATCCTTGAACTCCAGAGGTCTCCGTCTCCTGTAATCATAAGACATCTTCCTACTCTGTGTTGTCTACATCTGCTCCTAGATGATCTGCACTATTTCTGTGGATGCTCGTACCATCTCTGGTCCCAATAGTGCTAACTCCCCAAGGTATGTCTATCATAGTGGTGGTCTGCATGGTCTACCATACAAGGCCTTAAAAGGTTCCATACCGATCGGGGAGTGATACCTGTTATTGTTGGAAAACTCAAACAAAGGAAAGTGATCCTCCCAGCAGAAATAGAATTTGAGGACACTTTCACATAGCATGTCCTAAAGGGTCTGGATGGTCCTCTTGGTCTCACCATCCTTCATGAGGATGGAAGGCAGTGCTCAAGTGAAGTTGTGTCCTGAAGGCTTTCTACAACCCCTTCCATTCCTTGTAAGTAAACCGTGCATCACAGTCATAGACAATAGAAGAAGTTACTCCTTGTAACCGCACAGTCTCTAGCACATAGACACATATCATGCTCTCTACTAAGCCCTGCTCTCTGGTGAGTAGGAAGTGGGATGACTTGGTGAGTCGGTCGAGAATCTCCCAAATCATGTCATGACCCCTGTATGTATGTGGAAGACCCTTCACGAAGTCCATGGATATCCCATCCCTCTTCCACTCTGGGACCTCAAAGGGTTGAACCAATCCTGCTGGTACCTAGTGCTCCACATTCCCTTGCAGACAAGTGAGGGATCGTGAGACAAACTCCGCTACTGACTTCATCACACTTGGCCAACAATGCTGTCGTCAAAGGTCCTGGTACATCTTCACCACTCCTGGATGTACCGCTTGAGGGGAAGTGTGTAACTCCCTCAATAATTCCTCATGAAGTGCAACTCGTACCTTAGTATGTCCTCTGAAGAGGATGACATGCTCCCCATCTTTAGAAAATCCATCTGTATCCTACCCTATGAATATCTGAGCATGTCACATCTCACAGTCAGCATCCCAATGATGCACCTCCCTGACTTGCTAAAGAAGTGGGGGAGTGACTGTATGAGACTGTAGATAGGCTACTCCCATCATTATCAACAATGGATATATGAAAGGCAGCTAGCTACTCTGTCGCCTCTCCTAGCAGCTGTGTACAAGTCCACTTATTGAGCACATCTGCAACAACATTCCCCTTCCTAGGAGTATAGACTATCTTGAAGTCATAGTCCTAGAGGAACTCAAGCCATTGCTGTTGTCTCAGGTTCAGGTCCTTCAAAGAGAATATATACCTGAGACACTTATGATCAAAGTACATGGTAAAATGTTCGCCCATCAGATAGTGCCGCCACATCTTCAAGGAGAAGACCACTACTACTAACTCCAGGTCATTGGTAGCGTAGTTTTTCTAATATTGTCTCAGCTGCTGAGAGAAATATGCAATCACAGCTCCCTCCTGCATCAGGACATACCTGAGTCCGGTTCCTGATGCATTATAGTAAACTACGTACCCTACTCCTTCCTCATGAATTATCAAGATAGGGGAACTAGTCTGCCTCTGCCTCAGCTCCAGAAATCTCTGCTGGCATCTCTCCAACCACACAAAGGGTTGCCCCGCCTTCGTCATGTATGATAGTGGTACTGCTAATCTGGATATGTCTAGATCAAATCTACGATAGTATCCAGCCAAGCCCAGGAAACTTCATACATCCATCACACTCTTGGGTGGCTCCCAATAAAGCACTGCCTCAATCTTTTCTAGATTCACAACAACTACAACCTCTGATATTACGTGTCCCAAGAAGTGAACCACTTGAATCCAAAACTGGCACATCGATAGATTACCATAAAGCGGGTTCTATTAGATTGTATCCAACACTACCTGCAAATGGTAGGAATGCTCCTCCTCAGTAGTTGAGTAAATTAGAATGTCATCGATAAAGACTACGACATAGTGATCGGGGAAAGGCTGGAAGATCCTGTTCATGAGACTCATGAAAACTGCTAGAGCATTGGTTACGCCAAAGGGAATAAACAAGAACACATAGTGGTTATAACGACACCTAATGGTTGTCTTCTCTACATCCTCTTCTCAAACTATGAGCTTGTGATATCCTGATCTAATGACTATCTTCATGAACCATCGTGCTCCCTTGAGCTGATCAAAGTGGTCTTCAATCCTCAGAAGTGGGTACTTGTTCTTCACAATCAACTGGTCCAGGCAACGGTAGTCGATAGAAAGCTGCAAGCTCCCATCAACCTTCTTGGAGAACAGAATCGTAGCTACCCAAGGAGAAACATTGGGTTGGATGAATCCCTTCCCAGGCAAGTCCTCAAGTTGTACCCGCAGATCACGAAGCTCTGCGGGAGCTATCCAATATGATAGAGTAGATATCAGTGTCGTCCCGGGGTACATGTCAATGTAGAATTCCACCTCTCTATGAGGAGGTAGTCCTAGATCATCGTCAGGTAAAACAACTGCATACTGCTCTACCACTACAGGATATGTCGGACTCTCCACATCTACTGCTCTAAGGGTAATGCAAGCCAACTGGTGAGTGATCGGCAGCACCCTCCTCCGAGTAAGTTAGTCCTACGCTACAAATGTTCCCTTCTCTCCAATGAATGTGAACCTTGTCCCATCCGTGCAGACACACCACACTTTGTGCCTAATATAATTGATCTGAGCATGGACTTTAGGTAACTAGTCTATACCCAAGATGATGTCGTAAGGCCTCGATGCCGCTATGAAGAGATCCCAACCGAAGGTCTCTCCTCTTAGAGTACGCTCACACTACCAGAACTAGTTTGTAATCATCGAGCCTACTCCCTTAAGAGTCTAAATCTGTACGTATCGAGCCAACGGCTCCATCGGAATCCTAGAGCTATGAATGAGGGTAGTGTCTATGAAAGAGTGACTGAAACCAGTGTCTATAAGAACATCATATAAGGTGGAATAGACATAGATAGTACCTCGAATCATCTCCAGAGCATCATGGTCATATACCTCAGCTGCCTAAATCTGATCTCTCCTCTTTCCACCCACTCCATGCGGTCGGGGTGGACCAACTGGTGGGGGTGGTAGTAGAACCTCGTATCATCGTACACTACCAGTTGCATGTCCATCTCCTCTGCCATGTCCACCTCCGCTGTATGGACCGCCTCAATCGAATCTCTTCCTCTGCTTGGGAGGTCCCTCAAATGTCTTATGATATTTATTATGGCTGGTTGGACAGTCATGATCCATGTGACCAAGCCCGCCACATGAGTAATACTGCAATCCACTGGCATGTCTGGCTCTGTCTCTTCTATGGGTGCCCCACACAACCGATCCCGAGTTGTGCAGTCGACCACCAGTGGGTCTGGACCTCTTAGAACTCTATGTCATTTGTCTACTGCCAGCTCCAAAAGACTCCACTATAGGTCGACTAGTGGTGGGTCTCGCTGCTGGAGACTTATCATCATGGAAACTCTCTATTAGGAGGGCTCTCTCCAACACCCCTATATGTGTCAAGATGTTGTGTGGGATAAATAAAGATCAGATCTCTTGCACGAGTCCCTGATCAAAAGTTCGATCCATGTACCATATCAGTGGAGTAGCACGAGAGGTCAGTGAACCTCGTTGAGTAGTGATCCACACTCATGGTTCCCTACTGCAGATGAAGTAGCTCCCCTATCCTCACCGCTCTAAGGGTGGCTGGTACAAACTTTTCCCAGAACAGGTCCTCGAAGTCTGCCCATAGAAGTGTCGCCTTGTTTTGTACCAAGTGCATCAGGCTCCACCATCTGCCTGCTACTGCCTGAATGAGGCTGGTATAAAGGATCACCGTGAAGTTTTCTGGTGTCCCTACCAGTCTGAAGACTCTCACCACAGCCTCCATCCATTCCTCAGCCGCCTGCAGGTCCGTCTCTCCCCTGAACCTGGGTGGCCTCTAGAATTGGAACTCGTGCAGCACACTCAAGTAACGTACACTCTTGGCCAATATGGATTGTGGCATCGGTGGCCGAATGGGAAGTAGTACTCCTGGTGCCTCCGCTGGTGCCTCAACTGGAAGAGGGCCCTGTACCGAGGCCTCGTCAATCTGCAAGATGTAATTACATAAAACTCTTGGCGCTGTAATGGGTCGTCCCTCGGGACGCATCCAGAAAGTAACATATGTGACATGGTCCAAAGACTATACATGATGTGATGACCTGGTTTGAGATGACTTAAAGAAAACTTTTGAAAACACACACACATTTATTGTTTTCGGGCACTATGTTAGAAATCAGTAGTCAGAGTCCTGGTGTATGGATTCTTCGGTCATTGCACCAAAACTCGACTCCCTGAACTGAAAACCACACTTGGTACCCTTAACACTATTTCTTAATATTAAATAAAAATATGAGTCCTATGTTTTTTGGTAGAACCGACTTCTCTGAAACCAATTTGTCATGACCCATCCCCGGGGGCTTATTTCGTAACTACCCTAAGCTCGCCTTCCATAGTCCAGGGGCTGGCGACTAGCACCAAAGGCATAAATCCCTATAACTGGGAAGACATTGCATTTATAAAAAGTTAACTCACACAACCAGAGTACAAGTAGAAGAAAACACAAAGTAAAAACTGTATAACAAAAGATGTGCTGGAATTTAATAGGGGCCTGAAATACAAACCCAACATTAAAGTACAATGAAAAGACAAAAAAGGTACAACTAAAAGACAAATAGGTGGAAGGTGTCTAGAAACTCCTAGATCGTCCACCACAGATCCTACCTGATTGGTAGGTACAAATGGCCTCCTCAGTGCTCCATGTCCATCTGTATCTTCCGTGCGCCATCTCATCAGGAGGTCAACCTCCAGGTAACATCCAATCCTCGCACGGTCCACCTCAATCAGCGATGTATGTCGTCTGCATCCAATATAACGGGGTGTGGCCATAGCCCATACAGGGCTGAGTATTATGATACTCTGTATGGACCCCAAGACCCTCAAGGTATCACAAAATCCAACAATGATAAACCACAATGTATGAATCAATGGATAGCCATTACTTATAATATTCCCATACATATTCCTATTTTATCTTGTAACCCATATCAATCATAAGGAAAACACAAAGGAAATTGACTCAGCTCAAACCAACATTTTTCATTTTTGAAACCATGGATGTTGAAGAACTAAACCTCTATTGAGAAAAATGGGCATGTTGGGAAACCAAGGTTCTTCTCACTAACCTTCGACTGCCGAGGTACTCCTCTTGTCGAGTACTACAGGTATGATACCATCTACCAGGTGCTCCGTCTACTGTGGGTCTACTGACAAATACTGGGCGCTCCCCTTAATATCCTGCAGAGGTACTCATCCTGTCGAGTACCACGGGTCTGGTTCCAAATAATGTGTGCGCCTCCGCCATGTATCTGCCGCCAAATAACAAGCGCTCCCCATTGGGCTAGTAAAATCACTCCGAGTCGAATACATCAAGAAGTCGTCTGGTCTGTCAGCAACAAGGTCTCGACACTCTGTACGTTCATCTCTGGGAGGATCCGCTCCATGGGCTACTGGTCAATACTCCATGTGTCACGATGTCTCACATGGAAGTATCTCAATGGATTGTCATGTCATAGGGGTCTCAACTTAATAAACGGCGCATCAATCTGACACCTAGTGTGTGAGTTATTGGCATTTCCGTTCGAGGGGCCCGGTTGGATTTTAGGTTCAAACCAACCTGACCACACCCTAACTGTTTCCAAACCTCATGTGGGGTATCCCAAAGGAAACATATCTTTCTAAACTTTTTTTCACCACAGACAGTTTGTTGATCGAACACCTATGGCCCATGATATGGGCAAAAACGTGTAATCAGGCCATAGCGGGTCTGGGTCCTGTCCGACCCAGTCGGCCGGACCTGGCCTGACCCGGTCCGAACTGGGGTATGACCTGGTCCACGGGTCTGACCCTGTCCAAGGGCACTGTCTGAACTGTGTGGGAGGCCCAGCCCGAAGAGGCATCCAGGCCCGAGGGCGGCCCAGCACGAGGCGGCCCGGTCGGCTTGGCAACCCGGCGGCCTGGCATGGGACCACCTTAGCCACGGCCTGGGGGGAACCACGTGCCACCTGGCACACGAATGGCTATGTCGATCGGTTAGAAATGAACCGGCGCTGGGTGGAGCCGTTTCGGCTAACACGGGACCTGATGGGGTCCCGCACCTCCCGGCTGGCCTAAGAAGCCAGCCGCTCCCCACCCCGGCAAGGCGCACCGGTGCCGCACTCCTCTGCCACGGCCCGGCCTGGCCGCATCCTCCTGCTGGTCTCATCATAGTGCGATGGGGCCGCGCTCCTCGACCAACCTTCGTTATCCTTCCTGACTGCGACTCTTCCTTCCAGCGTGGTGCGATGGCACCACACCCCTCTGGAACCGGTGCGGCCCGCCTGGCCACAACTCGGTTATTTGCACGGCACGGCGGTGCCGCAGCCTTGTAGCAACCCGACGGCCATCCGCCTACGGCTTATTCATGGCCGGCTCATTTCCAGTCGGAGTGTGTATGACCTCCGTCGTCAACAAAAAAGAACCAACCAAAGGGGAGGGTCAATCCATGTTTATGCGGTCCGAACCCTCCTCATTATGGTGATATCATCCGGTTCTCATACCATAAATTTGTACGACGAAGAAAGAGTAAAAAACAATTCAAACCCCATATCTCGATTGTCGCTCATTGACGATGTCGCAGTAAGCAGACGTCATTCTGTTGATGTTGGGTGGAAGATGAAGAAGTCGAGGAGGAAGGATTCGGAGAAGACGAGTCGAGATGTTATTGTCATCATTCTTCGTGGGCGGCGGTGTTTCCACTACTTTCTCTGGTTGAAGAGGGAGAAGACGGTGCTCAACGTTCCTTGGTGTTAGGAGCATTCTTCGTGTTCTTTGTTGAGAGGATGAAGTTCTCTCTCAAGTCCCACCCAAAAGAATTACCAACCAAATGAAATAATAGCATTGTCTATTATTTAATAGTTGGATTGAATTCAAAAGAATTCAAAAGGAGCTAATTAATTAATTTCAAATGTTTAATTAATTAATTTTCAGAGAGTTGACACATTAAATTAATGGGGGAAGGTAGAGAGTATAACCCATATAAATGGGGGGGTTAGAGGTGTTTCAAAATTAATTGGGAGTTAGAAAAGTTAAGAAACTTTTGTGGGACCCATTAAATAAAATCCTCCCAAGGGAGGTTATGTGTGGGTGCCTCCCACCACTAACCTCCACTTTGAGGTTTTAACCACCATAAAATAAAAATAAGTTATGTCTTATTTTTATTTAATATTATTTAAAATCCCCAAAAACTTTCTTCCACTCTTGTTAAAACGCAACTGCGGTGAAGGTGTCACTAAGTGTTTACTGACACTGCGAGTTCAATGGTGCCCTCGTATTTTAGTTCCGAAAACTGGTTCAAATGATATAAAAATCCCACACGTACCTTTATTGAACGCACCAGAACAAAACTTCATAAATTGATTCTAGGCACATCGGGCCTCGGAATCAAGCGCCATTAGAAACTGTGGACTCGTAAAATTCCCATGCAATAACAAAATTTCCCCAGGAAATACGGGTCTTTACAAGCACACTAATTATTCACATGTGGTTATTATACATTGCAAATGGTTGGTGTTAAAATGAAATAATATGAATGAATAATTTCGATAGATGTGATGAACACATTCGGAACATGAACTTCCTTCTTCCTAAAGTCTTAGATATGAGAGAATAAATAAATAATGTGTTGAATAAGGGAATTATATCATGTAATGTACATCAAGGATAATATAGTAGGGTGTGGATTTATAAAAAGCTTGATATATGTTAGGATTATTCAAATACTAAAAGTTACCCCCCATTTATAATAATGGAAGTTTTATTTTTCATGGATATAAAATGGAAGGAAATGAATAAGAATTTAAAGGAATGAATGTTATGTCATCTAGTATAGGGAATTTTTGATAGTCATGTAGATAATAATTTTTAACCTAAAAACTATTTTCGATAATATGTATGGATCATTTTAATTTATGAAAATTAATGCCTTCTTAGAGTAGACATTTAAAAACATAGTACTCACAATTAAATATTAATCATATAAATTATTTTGTAAATAAATATATATATCTATACATTTATTTCCAAATTTCATTATTTGGATTCCTTAATTTATCATTATTTATCCAAATTTTAAAAATAAAATTTATATAAAATAGAATTATTTGTAAACATATCATGTGTATATAAAATTATAGAGATATTTATTTTAATAATTAAGGGTTTGTATTCATAATTTATATTACTTAAAATTAAATTTCTATCAATTGATAATTTTATTTAATTAGTGATAATAAGAAGTATATATTTTAGAATTCATTCTTTTTTTATTAATATATAAATTATTTATAATGAAATTATTTGATAATAATTATTTCATCTGGTTAACTAATATATACCTTAAGAAACGCAATCTTCTTTAATAAAAAATATATGTCTTTTATTAGATAAATAAGGACCAACATATTAATAATTTAATATAAATTATATTTTATTTAATTGATAAAAACTAGTTTTAAAATACTAATGTATAATGTATCTCAAAAATATTTTAAAAAATATTTCATATAATTTAAATACATCACACATATTTTTTAAATATATATAAGATATTTCAATACATATAATTTTACATGCATAAATATATTTTATCATTAAAAATGATTCCTATGTTAGAGGATATTATTATATTCATGTTATATATAGAGTTCCTCATTATTTTCAAAAAAATATTAATGATCCACCTAAGAATTATATATTTTAAAAATATTTATAAAAAATAATATTTAACATACATTGAAATGTAATATCAAAAAATTATTTTAAATTAGTAAAATTTATATACAATAATTGAAAAATTTGGATTTAATATCAAATTAAAATATTTCATGATAACTATTTTTTATTAGGAATCATTTTTGGAATAAATAATATTATACCAAAATTATTTTTAATCGTTAATATATCAAGCATGAATATTAATAATTTTATAAAATTATTTTTTTTAATAAAATCGATATATTTTATTTATGTTTAGTTAAACTCTTTGGTTTCTATGATTAACACTATTTACATATATATAAGTATGTATGTATGTATACAAATATATTCATTCATATAAATTTCATAGTTCTATTTCCACTATTTGTACATTACAATTATCATGCTACCATATAGTGGACTATAAAGGTTTTGTTTTATTTGTTTCACAATCTTTCATTCAGGATAATAAAATATTATTTAAAAAGAGATTAATGGCGGTTGGTAAAATGGAGAAGAAATAGTGATAATGATATAATTAATAAATATTCTCTACAATTAATGATTCATTGTGTGACCAGAGATTTCACACCGTCATGAAAAATGGATCTATAAACCATAATGTCTTACCTCCAATAATATTATAGTCAACAAATATAAAAGAAATATATGTAAAAGAATTTTGTGACGAAACCAAATCTACTAGGCATGAACCCCTATAATCATAGTAATAATGATGTTATCCATGAAATCTCTCTAAAACCCAATGGACCTTAATAAAATAAATAATTTTATTTAAGGCCCTCTTCTACAATGAATATTAAACTATGACCATGTAATATAAAGCATGTATACCCCATTTCACAACCAAATATTTAAGAAAAATATGAAATTCTACAGTGCCTCCAAGACTTTTCCAAACAAACAAAAACCAAACTCCAATATGTATGATATTCTTAGGTGAATTCCTATTAGATTGACCCTATACATCTTCTTATGTATTAGTATTTTAGATACATTCATGTTGTAACGAACCGCTTCATGCACAATAAAACTCCCTATCCAATATGAAGAAACTCTTAATCCAAATTACTCACACCCAAAACCAAAAAACATGATTGACACTACAATATAGTTACTCTTTTTTTTATAGAAAATTATATGGTGAAAAATAATCTCCATCAAACTCGAGATGTTGAAATTCTTAGGGATACACCAAAATGTGTCACCCTTAAAATTTTCATACCTCAAACTTATTTTTTTCATCCACCCCTAAAAATAAATATATAACATTATAAAAACCTAATTTAATTGTCCTATAATGATTTATTCATTACAGTATATGGCTGTGTTCAATATGATTTAAATAGTAATTGAGATTACTGATTAGGGAGGTGTGAAATTACAACATATCAGTATTCAATAACCATCGTCTTTATTTTATATTTTTAGACTAACTATATGGGAGAAAGAACCATACTATCATTTTTTTGGTTTATTAATTTAATATGGTTATATTGTATGATAATGGGACTAAACTTTTGTGAGTATAACATTGGGATACTCTATCAATTAAGGGGTGGCGAGAATTAGTGTGGAATGAATTTATATTAAATTTAATTTTTTATCCATTAGTATCATCATAACATATTCATTATATAGATATAATTATATTTATTCCAGCAATGTTAAATTAAAAATATATGAAACAAGATTCAAGATAGGTCAACACATGGGATTGTTAATGCGATTTACATTCATTCATAAAAAATCATTTTAGATGCATCGTGGTTGATATTTAACATGAAAAAAATTCATCTTATAATAAAAATGTTCCATGGATGATTATGAACATGAAAATGTAATCATGAAACTAACTAGGTAAAACACAGGAGGCAATTATATGTCCCTTTGTACAATATAATGGGTATGTACTTTCTTTCAAAAAAGATCACCTTTTTTGGAATGAGCCCCTATTGGATTATAAGTATGATATTATTCATCTATTGTACCATTTATATGTACAGAATCAATATTCTTCAAACATATATGAATAAAATTTTAATTATGGATCTCTTAAGACAATATAATGGAATGGTCTTTAGTAATATCTCATATGAACTCCCATTTTTATATACATCATTAAGTAAAAGAGCAGTATTCTTTCTCTCATAATGTACATAATTTTCTTTTATTCCAATGTCCACAAATTTATGAAGCACCATAATATAACCTTATTCCATCTACATAGATATATCATATTAATATATTATTATATCAAGGCCATTTTATTCTTTTTACTTATAGAATATTTTAGAATGATACATCGTCGAGAACCTTGCTCTTCTTCATTCAACATTTATCTTATCTTTACTATTTTCTCTATGCAGAGTCTCTCTTCACTAAAAATTTATTTATCAATATTAATATATATATATATATTTGTCGTAGAAACATCAGGTCTTTATACTGTTCAAACCCCTCAAATCATAGCATTTAATTCATTTAATCATTATATTAAAATAATTATTCCAATCTTGATGAATTTTGGGTAGTAGACTAGTCCTGTTTTCTGGGTTTTATATATGTAATATTGTATCCTTGTTATTTTTTAAATATATATTCCTTCTTGATCATTTAATATATCTAAAAATGATAATATTCATGAAACAATTAGCGTGTCCCTTCATTCATCATCATTGAACTGTCCATCACCATTATTATATGTGTCGTGATGCGGAACCTTCTTCTCTGGTGTAGAAAATTCATCTCAATTTTTATTCTCACATGGATTGTTCAAACATCATTTCATCTAGATTCATGAATATGTGTCTGACTATTGTGATTGACTTATAAAGAGAATACTAACAAATAGTAATATTTTTTAAATTTTATTAGAATATATATATTATGGGAAATAATTATAAATTTTAGATAAATAAAATTACATATGTAATATCCCAAGATTCATATATATATATATATCATTAAATAATATTATAGTCAAAATGTTTTCACTAATACATAGTTCGTGATTATTTATTAAATTAAATTCTGCTTTTTTATAATATCAACATAATATAATATATGTTATATATATGATATAATTTTATAAATTTCTTTAAATATGAAAATTTATATGAAATTATATTAGAAACACATAAGTTATAATAATATATTTCTTAAATAGAATATATTTATATTTATAATTTTTACATTTTTCTAAGAGTAAAATTAATTATAATTAAATATAGAATTAGAATGAATTGATTTTATTTATTTAATTTATATTTTAAAAAATAACATAGATTTATTCTTTAACAGTTTTATGATAACATTTATTTTTGTGGAAGATACCATTTTTTAAAAACATCTTTCAATTTCATTAACAATATATACGAATGATCTTGAAGATCATTAATCCATTTAATTTAGGAAATAAGAAACTAAAAAAAACATTATAAATTAGAATATATTTTTTTAATGAGAAAAAATCCATCCTAAAAACAAGATTTTTAATTAATTAATTAATATTAGAAAATGAGTTAACCTAAAAAAAGTATCTTAGGTATAAACATACATTTTTAGAAACATAATTTATTTAAATATAATTATTTTTCTGTGTTATGTGTCCATAATATAGAATCAAATTTCCTCATGTTGGTGAAATTGATTATGTTAAATGGATCCCAGGATATGGAAAATCTGGTCAATTTTTTATAATAACGGTCTATATATATTTTTTGTAATAAAATTACAATCATGATTAATATTTAATTATGAGTAATAAATTCTTAAATGACTAATCTAATGTGGGTTTATTTTACCTAAATTAATTTTAACCATACACCCATTATTAACCATTTAATATATTTTTTTTATCATACCAATATTCCTTGTCAACCATAACTCATCTAACTAATCTATCTACAATGATTTTAAATTGATACTCATTACTACCCAAAACATTCAATAGAAATGTCTCTATTCCTCACCTATAAAATATTGATCTATTCAACCCATGGAATAACCCACTCATATTTTAAAATTTACATTATAACATACCCAAATATATTTACTCTGTAATACTTTACATACTATAGTTACCAAATCCGGTACAAATTATCGAAACTCCAATAAGTCTATGACCTTCATCAAGAGGATATTTAATGTCAAAACATAGTTTTTAAATATTAGTAGTCTTTCTTTATTAATAATTAAATTATAAATGAATTATAACTATAATATAATTATTACATTAGAATCAACCGTGTGGTGATATTTGATTATAATAATGTAAGAACTATTATTTATTGTCATTTATATAATATAAAAAATGCGAATCATAATTGTAATTTATGTGTTGGTTACAACCTCTATGAAATGATTCCTTCCTTTTTCCATCACCCCCATCATGGATGATATTTATGATGGTATTGTTGAAATAATATTATTTATCTTTATACTTTTTGTTTAAAAAATGATCAAATATTATCCACTATCACCTATCACAATCATTGAATAATAGAAACCATAATTAGGCATTGTGTGGTCTACCGCCTCAATGAAGATTCATATTTTTTTCCATATCCTTCTATTTCGTAATTAATTTTATAAAAAATATCAAATAATATTAAATATAATATTATAAGAAAAATAATGTTATTTTTCTTCTATTATAATTATATTACTAAAAAATAAAGACATTAGTAATCATAACCACATACCGAGTTAAATCATAATCACATCTAGGTAAATTTGCATACCTACATGAACAATGATATGAAAATATGCAATTGATGATTATGAAAAATAAATTACATTACATGAAAATATGAAGATGTAAATAAATATTTTTAATTGTACTAGATGTGATATAAAAATATTTAACTCATTAATTATGAAATCAGCCTTCATGGATTGAAAATCCCGGAAAAATTATTATGGTGGATTTATTCTTCTAGGATAAAGAAAAATGATAGCAATCAAAGTAAATTTTGACACCATAAATCATTATATATAAAAAATCATAGTAAATATGTTGAACATGTAGTGATAAACATTGGAATAGGAATGAATAATAAAACTACCCATACAAAACTAATAAAAATTGTGTAAACATTAAACACCATTTGTGGGGAAATAAGAAAAAATTGTCTAAAAATTATATAGACTATAATTAAAAATGTAAATTATAAAAAAATTTAGATATGAATATAGAATTTATATTTTTTTATTAAGATATTTATTATTATTATACTTGATCATGTAGTGATTCTAGGTACGCATGGAAACAATTAAAGGGTTCAATCTGTTAAAAAATTTCATTTCAAAACATGTTCTTATATGTAACTATTTTGAGTTAAATTAATTAAATAATACTAATTTTATAATTATTATAATTTAATAACTGTTTATATATTTTTTATCTTCAAATTAATGATCTCCATCATTCATTTTGTTATTGTTATAATTTCTTAAAAACAGAAATGATTTTAATATCAAAATCCTTTACCAAGACACATATTACTTTACACACAGATATATATATATATATATTGTGTGTATATAAACTAGTTGATATGTTACCATGAAATAAATTTTATTTAGGATATTTTATTTTCTTTTTCAAAACCATTCCCATTAAACCATTTGAATGAAAATTTTACTATTGTTTTAATTTTTTTCTCAACTCAATATATTTTATCATTGAGTCGTGAAATATGTTATAGATTTTGATCATCCATATTTCATTTAATTGTAACTATATTTTCAAATGGTATATTCATTTTTTCTCTAGGAATATTAATTCCCAACATTTTAATGAAATGATTAATATAATAAAAACACACTATTGGTAAGAATTAATCATTTCAATTCCATGTGATATTATACTTCATTGTTAAAAATTTAACTATCAAATGTGATATATTTAACATAAATTTTTTTCATATCTTATGAACATTATGATTAAATTTAATTATTAATTAATTCTTTTTTTATATATTTTTTACAATTTTGGTTTCATAATTGGTTTAAATTGATTTTTAACATTATTGATAATGATTATTTTCAAAAAAAGAGGTTTCCATTCACATAAACATATAAATAATTTAATATGTTTTCTAGGAATTTTTTTTTGTTTTATCATCAACTATAATGATTTTTAGTAAAAAAATATATATGTAATTTTTTAATATTTTTTACGAAATGTTGTTTTTGTTGGAACTAATATATTTTACATGTTTTTTTGTGACTATATCCTTACACTTACTTAAATATTTTTTGAGAAACATCCCCACTATGATATCTAGTTTTCAAAAATGAAATTATAATTTTCATGGTTTAATAAAATAATCATTTTTATATATTTTAAAATGATAATGGAATTTATATTTTTCAATGAAATGATCTTTAAGCCTTAATCAGTGTTTATCTTCTATGTTCTATGCAATACCATGTTTATTATTATAATGATAACATCCACCATAATTATCTCAATAGATTATTAAATTATACATCAACTAAATGTATTGATCCATTAGTTCTTTATAATTTTTTAATCATCAAACTATATAAGTATTATTTAATTTTAAATCCATTTTTAAATTGATAGAATTTATTACACAATTTGATTCATGGTTGTTCCCCTAAATTCCAAATATATCATCTGACATGGAAAATTGTGGAAGACACCATATATATTTCCAATAATATTATATACAATTTTTGTAATCATATTTTATGGGGTTCATTTACATATAATGTTTTTTTAAGTCCACGTATACCCATTTATTTTTCATTGGTTAATATGGTCATGTTTATTTACTAAATAATGAATGATTCCTTAGGCGACCTCATGAAAATTATGTAAATCCATTTATTTTAAATTCATTAATTGATATTTTAGATCAAAATTGGTGGATTACATTGGAATTATTTTTCATTTTGATAGTTGTCCATCATAACACTATAATGAATTTGGTAATTTTAATGTCATATAATAAGCTATGTCTATGATTTGATAGTAAAAATATTTTCATTTTTATCCCTATGGAGATATCTATCTCATGTAATAATGGAACAAGGAGTAATCCATGGGATTTGATGTTGATATCATAGGGAGTAATCCTTACCAATTGATTATGATATCATGTTTATGTTCTTTCATAATTTATTCGATTACATGATCTTATCATATGATCAATGATTAATATATTTCATTATGATATAATCTATTTATTCCATTATGTCAATATTATAATCATTCTCATTATAATTACATGTTATACATAATGTCTCTAATTTTATTATTGATTATGTTTTTACCCTTACTTAGAATTAGAGCACACCCCTTATTAGGTTTCACTTTGAAACTGTAATTAATGATAGTATTATGTATACAAATATGTGAATATTATGTTGTTAGTAGAATATTATATTGAAATTTGAGAACCATTATGTATTCAAAATAATTTTACACAGTTGAAATATATATCTATTTGTTTAAAATTATTGAGAATTAAAAGTATATACTTTTTCCTCCGTAGAAAAATATATAATCAAAATGTCTTCAATTTTAAATATGATAAATATATTATAATCTAATTTTTTATTAAATTCTAGTGTTGTATGTTATGAGTTTTCTTCATTGGATTTGGGAGAACAAGTTACTACATTTTAAAAACGGTAACATAGGCGTTTTCATTAATCATTGATTATTGGGATGTTACTAGTAAAGGTATAAATAATTAATGGGATTAAATGGTGAGTATTTATATATGAAATATGTTTAAATGTTATATAATGAATAAATATTTTAAGGTTTTATATTATATTTTAGTATGGATTAGTATAATATAACATTAGTGGAATCCCTATGTATAATTATATGCCTACAATATAATAAAAAATAACTAGTAAAGTAGAGATTATGTGGAATACCTATAAATAATATCCCAATCATAATACTATAATGTTTCTGTTTTTTTGGAACATGTACATTTATGTGTATTTCCCCTTAAAAGTGTTTTTTCTGGTATGTCTCTATTATCATTCTTTGTATGGGGAATATGCCCTAATTGGGCCCCTAGACAGACTCCCCGTGGGGATATTTATGGTTTAATTCCAATTATATTTACAAAAAAAATCACATTTTTCGAAATATAATTTTATATAAATAAACCATACTTGAGATCCTAATAGTAAAATGACCCTAGATAGCCTATATTTACGATCATATTTTATAAGTTAGTTTATGTACATCATTTTATATTTATTTGTTAATATTTTATAGTATCCTTATTAAATTTAATAATTTATGTACATTAATCAATAATAATTCATTTAATGAAATTTCCACAAAATAAATGATCTAAATATAACAATTGATGTAATAGAAAATGTGGTGATTGTATTGGCCTGTAATCTACTAACTCAATCGTTAGGATTAATAATCATGTTATTATTTAAAGTTTTGTATGATCAAGGATTTTACTTTATGGTATGTTCTTATTTATGTTTTCAATTAAATCCCCCAATTTGGGTCAATAAATTTTTTTCCCAAGTCCTGGAGAAGAATGAGGGGTGTTTCGGGGGTTCGGGACATGAAAAAGGGGAAAAACTTCTCTTTGGGAATTGTACAATGATTTCTCCGGGTTTGGAAAGACCTACGAGGGGAGACTATACGGGTTGTAGCAATATACATGGTTTTCATACGGTCTGGAAAACCATGCAGAATTCCTAGGAAACCATGTGAAGATAGTGATTTTTTGTAGTATCCTCTCAACGGTTTGCGGACAGTTGGGAAAACCATGCTGAAAACCGTGTGGCACAGTATTTTTTAGATAATTAAACAAATTCCATCTCGGGATTTTGAACCCCAACTCGGGTTTCTCCTCCATTTCACCCCTATAACCCTACTGATGACCTTGGATGACCCAAGCATCCAAGATTTGTTTATACATCGATTTATGGTCATTTTGAGTGTCGTTGGTTATGGATTGAATCCATGGGTCAGTGTAATGCTCTTCTTGCTTCATTTCCTCGAATTAGGGCTTGTGGTTCCTCCCATGGTCTTCTAAAACCCTAAATCCATCTTTATCTTATGTAAACTACGTTGAGGCTTCATGGGATGTGTGATTCTATATCCAAGGATTCAATTAAGAGTTTTTTCATCATCAGATTCGAGGTAGGGGGTCTTCAAGTATTATACCATATTATAATGTTTGTTTGGTGTTGGGATGTTTGTGTTCTTGTTTACACCCATTATGTTTTCTCAGTTCCGTTAAGGTGTTTGATAAAACGGGGTATCAAAGTGGCCAATTGAAACACAAAAAATCCCCAAGGGATGCGTAGATGATGGCTTGACCATTTAAGGGCCACCCATGGGGTGTGCTGGCTATTCCGGACCTAGAAAACAGTAGGGTTATATAATGAGTAGTCCAGTGATAATGTGAAACCCATGTAGAACATGTGGTAATTATTGATTTAGTTTAAATTTTAAGATACTAGAGATCACTAGGGTGATAAGTCGTAAGGTCTCGTGTGTCATGACAAGAAACCGGGAAAAATGGGTTGAAGGGGGTTGTGTCAATTATTTGACGAAATTTGGCTAGAAATGACTAAGTGGATTATTGTGAATTAATTGGTGAAATTGTAATTAGATAATGGAATGGGAATAGGGGAATATGTAATGATATGTAATAAGGTAATTGGAGAATTTTTGGAATAGGTTATTACATGGGACATAGGTGGTGCACCTAAATGATTAAATGAAATACAGGGGGTTGGGTTATGTAATATGAGAAACGCGTTTGATATGCATGAGTGGGTAAAATATTCTGAACTGTTAAAAGGGTTCAATGGGTTAATGAATGGTCAATGATGAATTTTTCTATGGTATATTTGTTTTTGAGTACCCATATATTTCTATGGAACAAGGATAAGAATTTGGATAAATGGATAAGAATATTAAATGGTAAATGTATTAATGGGTATGGAATTTCATTAATCCCCATGTTTTTTGTTATGCATTGTTAGTGATGATTTCCAATGGAATTGATTATGTTATGTTTTTTATGGATGGTTGTGGTGATTTGATAAATATGTAGGCGCACATTTCTTGGAAGAGTGGGGTATTTACTTGAGGTTCTATTCTCATGGATCGAGTTAGACTATGGTTTTAAACACCACCCCAAAATGACTGGGTTATGGAAGGGGACAAAGGCTCTATTCGTGTAATTGTTTCATTCCAGCCGAACTGAGGCTTCCTGGTGAGGATACTCTCTGGATGTTTCATGTGTGTCCCTAGTGATATAGGGACTCTATTTATTTCCCCTATTAATTATGAATGCTTTCCATAGACCCATGTATTGATTATTTATATGGATAACCCAAATAGAATGTTTTCAAAATGGAATGTGTTATAAAAATGGTATTATAAATTGAGTTAGGGTTAATTATAGTCATTAATTATTTGAACCTTGTTAAATAAAGGTCCCCAAAATATCCCTTCAACGCTTAAAATTTATTTTGTACATTTATGTACTTTCTGTTACATTGTATATTTTTAAGACATCGTATGTGGTTGCCTACTGAGTTTTGTACTCACACCCTGCTCAGGCTGTCGTTGGGTACTCGATAAGATTTCTTGGTTATAGATTATAACATGGGAAAGATACCTACACTAAGATGTTGAGTTGTGATGAGGATGTACATGTAGAAGGATCTGGACTTAGAGTTGGGAACCGTTGTGGTTTTCTGTTGTTTTTCTTAATTTGGGTTTCTTTTTAATTTCACTACTAGTACGGCCTGACAATGTTGTATTTGATTTGTGTTTTTACCAGTTTGCGAGATTCTTGGTTCTAAATGTTCATGGGATACTCATATTTCTTCCTCTATTTATATTGTGTTTTAGCCTGACATGCTCATATAAAGAGGGTATTGTCTCCCCACATGACTTAATAGACCATCACCGCTAGTCGACAACCTCTGGTGTAAGGGGAGACGCGCTTGAGTTCATGAGATGACCCAGATCAGGGCACTAGTTTAGAGCATTCATGATTAGGGATGTTAGAAAGTGGTATCCCAGGGAGGTTTGACTCTCATTCATACTATTTGGTGATGGTATAATAGAGATTAGGACAGTATCGGGCCATGGAAATGAGCTCGTTCATGGGAGTAGCTGACGTAGGTACAAGGGAAATCCCTTGTCACACTGGGTGGGAAATGTTGTTCATGATGTGTATTGTTAGAGTTTAATGTTATTTAACTTTGGGGTGATTTACATGTTGTTTTATTTGACTGATTTTGATACTTTTATCTTGGATGGAATTTCATGATGTTGTTCATTCATACACCATTTTATGTACCAATGGATATAGGTGGCACACATCGTTGTAGGCACACACATGAGATGGGTGTTTGGGTTGTAGAGAGTGGCATAAATTTTACTTCATTGATATATATGAAAAAAATTATGACTAAAAATGATATTGTAAATGATTCAATGAAAATAATGAAAATTAAAAGTTATGGAATATTGTGTATAAATAAATTTTTTTAATGAGTTTAAATATTTGGTTGTGATAAATTGTTAAGGAAGTTTTAGTGTATAAAACAAAAATGGATGAATAAATATGGTATGAATTTTAATGAATTTTTCCAATTGAAATGTATAAATGTGTTAAAATGTTTATTTTAACATGTTGTGAATTTGGAAATGTGCACAAAAGGAAATGTCCTTGCTATAAATGAATAATTGGTTTGAAGAGGTGCTGACGGGAAATGTGTGATTAATTAATGTTTTTATCTCCATGTTGACCATGACCAGTAGTGGGTATAATAGAGGTTTGTGTTCTCTGTGTGATTGTGACCGTTGGGATAGAGAATGAATAGTTGGTTGTTTCAGGTAGATAGTGTGAGATCATTCCATTTCTGGTTAAACCATTTCTGCCATTGTTTGATGCATTGAATGAATGATATGTTTAATAATGATAATGTTTGAGTTCAATAGTGGGTATCCCTTTTTGTTTTCATGGGACACTTTTTTATTTTGTTTGGAGTAGGGAGAGTCCTCTAGTTTAACACTTTGTATTTTGATTGTGATACCTTTCAGGTTTTGATATATCCTAGGGGTGTGTTTCAGGAAATCATGGTAGGGTAGTGGAATTTAGGTTGTGAGGTGTTGTTCATTAATGTGAGTGAGGAAACTATTGTAGTTCATGACAACACAGAGTACATGATGGACCATAAGTATGATTCCTAGGTCTTGGTGACTTTGTTAGTAGAGACCTTATGAGTTGTATTTTAAATCATGGAGAGGATGATTGGATCATCGTGCTTGGGAATGTGATTACCTTATGTACAAAACCTGGTATAAATGTTTTTTGTTGTTCATGGCATGGTGTGCATTAGAATCAAAGTGAGAGACCCATTAAAAATCATTTCATTGTTCGTCTCAAGATAAGTACGGTTTTGAGAGAAGTTGAAGAGGGTTTGTAGTTCCTTTGGGTGTGTGTTGCATATGTATAATGTTTGAGACTTTTATGGTTGGACTCAGAGTGTTCCATGGTGATATATTGGCCTTGATGGTTATATGGGATGGTTGATGGTTGGTTGTGCCCCTCGAGTTGTTTTTATATGATGATATTTTCAGGAAAAATAATGGGTGACCTCGAGGGAGGGTTGCATCATGGTATTGGTTCTTGTGAACAAAAAGCATGGAAGATTCTTCATAGGTGGTATCAATGTATACTAAGATCCTCCATGTTCTTGTAAGTGGTAGGGTTGTACTGGGATCTTCGTAAGGGAACCCTTGTGTTTGTGGTAGGTGGAAAGATTTTTCTCGAAGGGAAGTATAATGTGGATTCCCAACTAACCTATTTGGATATCGATTAATGAAGATCTCAATGGTGATTTTAGTGGAGGAGACAAGGGTGGATGATGTTCGGTTATATGTTTTTCTCGATGGTGACATCCATGGTGAGGGTGGTCATGTGGCTAAACTAGTTTGTATGAATGTTTTTGTTGTTGTGTGAGATACATAGTCCACCTCAAGAATGATGGGGCTGACTAACGAAGATACATGGTTAAGTAAGAAAGAAGGTGAAAAGATATATTTATGTTAAGGGTTTTAATAGATTTATGGATTTGATAGTGTGTTATACCATGTTATTTGGGTGTTGGTTGTCTGGGACACATCAAAAGATTTCGAGTGGTATGGCAGAAGTAGTGCCACATAAAACGTTGGTTTATAACTAGTGGTTATTTGTTCGAGGAGCGATGGTTATTCATTTTTGTAAATCAAAACAAAGTGGTGGTGGATACATTTTTATGAAATGCATTCTATAGGGAGCCCGAAAATCCTTGGTAGGACATGATGTTTCTTAGTTGACATCAGAAATGGAAAAGTTTTTGGTGGTGTATTTTGATGATATCTTATCATGACTTAGCTAGGGATGAGCATTACAAACTTCTTGATATCATCCTAGGTATGTTGAGAATGTTTGGAATATAACATGAGACATGAATGTTTTTGGTTGGATGAGGGACATTGTGATTTTCATGCTCAAGGATATGGTATATATGGGTCTTGAAGGTGGGTCGTACAGCCCCTATGGATTAGGGTGAGTTCCCCAGGATGGACTGAATGATGAAAAATGTCATTGGTTGTATTCCTAGAAGATGAGAAAGTGCACTAGCTGATATTTGTTTTCATGTTTTGGAATCAAATCTAGATATCCATGTCCAGGATTTGGGGTTCATCTTGTTATTGTGGGTAATAAATGGTTCTTGGAATCTCTAATTAAAGCAGTGGTAAGAACACTCTTAATGCGGGGTGTGATAATTTTGTCTTGGATGTGAGGTAGAGAACATCGAGTCAAATTGGTGGCACCGAGGTGTCAATAAGGAACCTAGGAGGTGCATGGAAGGTTCCTCAGAGAGGTGTGTGGGTCTTCGATGTGGTGAATAATGATCCATGTGTTGGTTTTCAGCTTAGGTTGGTTTCATGTGAAGATTGGGATGTTTGTGCTAAGTCGTAGAAGGGTTTAGTTTGATATGAAAATCGGTTGTGGCAAGGGAGGTTGGGTTCTAAAACTCCAATGATGATCATGGTTAGACTCAGGAAATTTACCCTTGGGTTGTTCTAAAGCATCTTGATGTTAGGTTAACATTGGTAGTGTGATGTGGTGGCATGCAAAGGGTGAAGCTGATGATGGTATAGAGGGAGGTAACACTGTGATGATAGAATTCTACTGTAATTCAAGAAACTCCCTTGGTGGGTGCATGGGATAAGTATGATTTTATTCATAATATTATGCACCATTTGAATGTGAGAGAAAGGGGAAGAGTACCATCATTGTAGAGTGGGTGGTCTGGGAAAACCCAGTCAAAGGTGATCCATCCTGGGATGGTACACTTGAATCAATATGGTGGGAGTGACCCACCCGTAGGTTCATGTTTTAGCGGGAAGTGCCTTTTTAAATGATAATGTACCTGAGTGAGGCCAAGTTGGTCATAGTCCTTATGTGGATAGAGTAGGAATGTCTTCTGAATGGTTTTAATGGTGCATCTGAATGTAAATGTAGGGTAATTCCCTATGGATGCTTTGGGAACAAAAAGTTGGAACTTGTGAGGTAATAGAATGTTGTGTGGAGTTACGGTGGTCCTACTTTGATGGGGGATGTTCCAAGTAACCAAAAATAGTGGAGATAACCATACCAAATAATTGGTGGGTTGATGACATGATTAGAGTTTTGGGTTGGAACGACTCAAGTTTTCACCGTTCGAGTATGTTAGCCCAAATAGTGATCCTTGGCACTATAACGTCCCAGTTCCAGGTGCCACCCAAATGTTCCTCGTACTCGGTTGGCCACATGGCCTCAAACAGATTTCTCTTAATGTCAGAGTTTTCCGACTAGAAGCAAGGGCCTTGACTGTGATAGTGGGGAATCTATGCCACCTTTAGAAGAGTAAAACATCATAAATAAACATATAACAGTAGAATATATAATAATAATAACATAGAATAGTAACAGTAGAATAATTAGTAAATAAACAACTGAAGAATATATATATATATATATATAAATATGTATATATATATATATATATAATGATTCAAGTCACAAGTATCTAGGGAAGCATTAAAAAAATTCACAATACGTGAATAAAATTTTAAACCAATGTGAAAAGATAAAATATATAAACAACTCCAGCAGAAACGCACGCCATAGCTTTGTCACATGCTATCCTCCTCCACAAAAATCATGTACCTAATGTAGAATGGCACTTTCACTTCTCTATAGCTATAGAAATATAACCAATTTGGGACCAAAATAATGACTCACACAGGGTCTGAGATGAATCCCAATAGGAAACCACCAAAAGATATGTTCCTAACAGTCAATAAATATATATGGCAGGCAATAAGAAAAAGATGTAATGAACAAGGAAGCACTCAAAATTAAACAGTCCTAAAGATTCAATTACATCAATTATATTTTCCAATTAATCTTCCAAACTGAACAATAAAAGCACTTGGAAGTTCTCACAGAATAACCCCTCTAGTTCCACCAATCAATCTCATATAACCCTCTGGGAACGTTCTCACAGCCTATCCCCTCTAGTTCAACTTATACAAGGATACAATGTCCTCCTAGTTAATCTCACATGGTCTCAACACTTTTGTCTCAATAAAACATAGACTCTATGAGAAAAAAACATCATCAATTCCCCATATAGTCTTTTAAAGGTCAACTACAGACACTTTGAGGAAGAACACATTTTCAACTCCACCTTGTGTTATTGTAATGGTAACTATAGACACTCTGAGGGAGTAATCAACATCAATACCCCCGATGGTCTCAAAATGGTAAATATAGAAACTCATAGGGAGAACTCAATATCAATCACCCTGTGGTCTAGTAGTGTGAAAAAGAATAATAGACACTCTAGGGAAGCACTCAAGGACAATTCCCTTTATGGTCTCACAACACTATGTTCTCATAGCCCTGTGTAATGAAATCATGCACAAACGATGTTCAACAACCAAAATGTACCAAAAAGTACAACATGGCTAAATACCGACTAAGAATATCACAAAATCAGATAAATCACTCCATCCTAATGACACTATGCATGGGAATTAATTTCCCTAACATGAAAAACTAGACCAAATGTTCAATATAAAATCAAACATGGGAAAACACCTCTATTGCATGAAAAAATAACCCTATTTAAAAAAAAGAGTCCTAACAAATGAAAACATGCATATATGCATCAACAAGGTTAAAATCCCAAAACACACAACGCCCCAAACTAGTGAATTGGGCGAATATTAACATTTAATTCAATGAAATACTATTGAAAGGAAAAAATCACCTACCTCGGTGTTGTACGATCAATATACTACAGTGTCAGCCCTTGAATCAGCCTAGAATAACATCGATATACAAAAATGTATAAAACGGTCAACCAAGGAAATATTAAGAAAGAGGAGAAGTCAAAGATTGATGATATAGAAGAAAAAATAACACACATTTTCCATTACAATGCAATCAACAATGGTTGATTCGGATCACAGATTGTGAGTCGGGGGATTGGAGAAGAATCGTCGGCTTCTGTCTCTCCTAGACAAGACGAGCCAAGAAGAGGAGGGTCCTGCCAATTAGATGTGACCAAAGTTTGTTTAGTAAAATAAAAAGAAAGGTACAGAGCCTATATATGCCATTACTGGTTCCCACTATAGGCGGTATCCTGGTCACCCCACACGGCCATGTACTCAGCCTTCACACGGCCAGTACACGGTCACCCACAGATATCGGGTAAACGACATTACTCCAATTTCATAGAGTTTACTCTATAAATTTCCAGAAACTCCTATTTTTGTCATAAACACCTGAAAATTAAAACCTATACCTGAAAATAAGTTCTAGGTTCTTACAAACGTCCACTCTTAATGAAATTATTCCCGAATTTCGCTAGCAAGGCAGTGTCAAATAAAAGTCCTCGAACAGATCCAACCATTGTGATCATACAACGGCCTCCCTCTCCCATTCCTCGTCATGTACTCACCCATGCTGCCATAGAACTCGTACTAGAGGAACATACCGACTACATAGAACATATTCATTGTGATCAACAATCCAGATAGGATTCGCCTTGAATAATTATTCCACCTCCAAATCAACATCCTCGCGTTGAAAAACAAGATATAGGTTTTACAAGTAACACCACAACTGAGAAATGTGGAAGACATCCGGCATATCTTAGTAGCTATGATGTAACTGAAACATATAGGAAACCATCCGAACTCTCTCCAAAACCTCAAATGGTCCAACATATCTCGGAAAAAGCAATCCATGTCTCATAATCCTCCTATGTCTCATCCTCGGTGTGATATGTATGAAAACCTAATCTCCAACCTCAAACTCTAGAGGTTTTCTCCATCAATCATCATAGGAATTAGGTCGTGACTATGTGATATCCATCCTCCTCTGAATCAACTAAACCTGCTCTGTGGTCTTCTGAATAAGACATTTTCTCAATATAGCTGCCTTCTCTACCTCCTGCCAATATAGGGGTTATCGACAAGGCCTACCGTATGATGTATTATACGGTGCCATTCGAATATTTTATATAAAATTATTAATGTAGGAAAAATAAAAAAGAGGTATGTGTTTCTCCAAATATCCTCCAAAATCATGGAAACATTCATGAAAAATTTCCTCCAACACTAGTATCGTACGCTCGAACTGGCTATCTATATGGGGGTGGTAATCTATACTCAGACGTACCTATGTACCCAAATCCCTCTGTAGTCCCCCCAGACCCGAGAAGTAAAACGGGCGTCCCTATCTGAAATAATGTAGTGCATAAATCCATGTAAACGTAAAATTTATCAGATATACAAACATCAGATATCATCAAAACTGGAGTTATCCTTGATTGGTAAAAAGGATGAATCCTTTGTAAGTCGGTCAATGAAAACACATACTATATCATTACATCGAGGCGACCTTGTAAAACCTTTCTGAAATCTATCGCGACATCATTCCAATTCCACTCATGAATGGGTAACTACTAAAAAATCCATTCTGGTTACTGAAGGTCCTCCTTTTCCTACTGACAGGTGGAACATCTCATCACAAAACCCGCAACATCACTCTACATACCAGGCCACCAATACTGACGATGGAGATCTCGATACTTCTTATTGACACTAGGATGAAATTCCCAAACCGTGGAATGAAATTCCTCTATAAATTCCTCATGTATGTCTTTTGACAGTCATGAACATCCATGAAAATTCAAGATCTCATCATCATATATGGTACTTCGAAGAATAGGGTCCTACCCAAACACACCCTCCCGTAGGACTAGGCCATCATATTCTGATTGCTTCCTCATTCGTACTCATTCATGAAGAGGATAAGTAACAACTACAAATGAATTAAATGTCCACTCATGTCAATTGTGCACCTAAAAATGCATATCATAGAACAGATCTGTAAGCTTCCACTCGCTGTTGGCCTCCTGAGATGCATATATATGTGTCTTCCATCTCAACGCATCATCCACTATGTTACCTTTATCATTCATATAGGAAAGCTAAAAATCAAAGGACTAAAGGTACTCAACCCACCACCACTATATCAAATTCATATCGTACTGTGTAATGATATATTTGAGACCACAAAATTATTTTCCAAAATATAATATCTCCAACAACATAAGGTATGAACAACGACATCCATCACGAGATCGTGTGTCGGGTAATTTCTCTCATGTGGCCTCAACTGCCGAGACCCATACACAACGAATCATTCCCCCTACATAGTAACTACTTCTAGCCTGATACATGATGCATCACAGTATACAATATAGCTCTTGCCGGGATATGAAAATATTAGTATTGGTGATTTATTCAACCTCCCTTTCAACTCCTGACATGATAAATTACAAGAATAAAACCTTATGTTCTTTGGAAACTTTTTAGTCAGGCATGTCAATGGTGTTGATATGCGTGAAGAGTCATGTATGGAATGTCTGTAGTATCTAGCCAGCCCTTGAAAACATTGTACCTCAATGATGTTTATTAGATTCTCCCACGGAACTAATGCTCTCTCTTTATCTAGGTCTACTGATACTCCACTCTCTAAATAACATAACCCAAGAAATGAATTTTCCCCATCCAAAAGATGCATTTTGAGAGCATAGCATATTACTTTCTCTCTCATAGTGTTCTCCAAACAATATAAAGATGTGTGTGATGGTCCTGTCGAGTGTGGGAGTACACCAAGATATCATCCTTAATGACTAGCCTGAAAAAATATTAATATGGATAGAACACTTAGTTCATCTATGTCGTGAAAAATAGAGGCACGTTCGTGACACCGAACGATATAACCATGTATTTTTATATACCATACATACTGTGAAAGGCTACAATAGGTATATTAGATGGTCTAATAGGCAAGTAATGATAATAGGATCTCATGTCAATATTCTAGAATTCCCAACCCCCTGAATACTAGTCAGTGATATAATCAATCCAGAGAATGGGATATCAGTTCATGACCTTCAACTAGTTCAGATTTTGATAATCCACACAATTTTTGAGGGTAGATTCATCCTTTATCACAAAAAGAACAGAATAATACCATGGAGAAGTGCTGGGTCGGATGAAAGCCTTTCCCTCAAACCCCGCCAGCTTCATCTTAAGCTCATGTAACTCTGGTGTAGCCATACTATAAGGAGGAATGGACACTGGTTCTTCCCCTAGCACAAGATAAACTGAATAGTCCTCCCCTCGCTCTAAAGTTACACCAGAAAAGTCATCTGTAATGACATCCCTGTAATGATCCACCATTGGAGGAATGTCCAACTGTGAAGTCCCTATGTCATCCAGATATAGACTAGCAATCTGGGTTGTAACTCCCGCCAAACCATGATGCTCGGGTCTTACTCTCCTTAACCGGACATCCCATTCGCTGTTTGGTAAGAAAAAAATACCCTCTATTGATTCAAAACTCACCCTATGACAATAGATGTCAACAATAGCCTGGAAGGGAACTAACCCATCCATTTCAAGAATGAAATCATATCATGTCATTTTTAGGTCATAGAGGTCCTAGAATAGGTGACACCCACCAACCTCAAGTGGGCACTCCATGTAGTGATGTACATTAGCCATTATTTTCACCAATAGAGTGTCCAACATCAAGACATCAGCATATGTATTGATTCAGATCCCAAGGCTATCCACAATAGGAATAGATATGAAACTATTGGGATCCCCTATATATAAAATGGAATAATCAAAAACGATGGAAACTAGGATCGTACCATAAACTATAGAGGGTCTGGGATCCGGGTTTTGCTAAGTTTTCTCTCCTACAAAAGTGTGGCCTCTACTACGGCCATGTGACTTTCACTAACAACAATGAGATGATCCAACTTGTTGTCGTTGAAAAGCTTGTTGACTGGATACCAGAGCCGTGACCTCCACGATGGCCTGATTGGACGAAAGAACTCCAGTTCCCAGACTGATTAGAAATTGTTGGTGCTGCCCCTGAATGAGGAGTCATAGAGGAACCCCTATCACCAGCACCAAGTGAAAAAAACAGACAGAATGGTTGACGATGCTCATCATGCTGCATGATCGGAACTCCATTGGGTCTCTCAGTCAATGTATCCTTGTATTCCATCCTTTCCCACACTAGTAGCATACCACCTGGGTACTTGATGGTGAATCTCACATACTCAGATCTCCATGTGTAGACTCTCTACGATGCCTCCTTATTTCAGCTGGAGAAGCACTAACTCTAGATGTTGAACTGCCCTCTCCCACAACCCCAGAATCCCTCAGGTTGCGCTCTTTGATCAGCGTATGGTTGAATATGGAAGATATGATCATAAAGATGAATATATTCACATAATATTAGATGTCATGCTTGAGACCATACTTGAAATTCTATTCTATGAATAACACATTAGCCAAAAGAATGGGTGTGATGCATTGTAACTCTATGAAGCCAGAATAATAATCAATGACCTTGAGTGTACCCTGCTTCTAACTCATTAACACTCCATCTAGATTTAACCTCAATTTCTCTGGGTAGAATTAGTTATATAAGGTAAATTTGTACTCACCAAAAGAAGAAACCTTTTGGCGTCCTGTCTACGAGATCACATCCCACCATCTTTTTGTGGAATCTCGAAGAACATAAGTATAGAGCTTCACCATCCTCTCTAGAGGCATCTCAATATGTTCAATGATATATTGCATTGCTCATAACCATGACTCACCAGCCCAAGGTCCTCCATACCTATAGATGGTTGAAGGATGCTACTTCTAAAAGACCTGTTTCAACTTTTCTATAGATGGGGCATGATGCAGTGCACCATAGAAGGTATGGATAAATTGCATGAATCCTTCACAGAACTGTGCATTAGCACCTATGTCCGGTATAATAGCTGGTGCCATGATGGGCACAGTGTGGGGGGGGGGGGTCTGCTGGTAAACCCTGATCAACCATGTCTGGTGTCTGATTGTTGCCCTGTAATAGGTGTAGAATGGGAGGACATCTCAGTGGCATGAATCTGTATGGTCAAACACACACCCTTAGTTCAAGATTAATAAGGACTAAAAAATATAAATGAATGGAAGGATCATTTGAGAGATGGAATTCATGTCTTTCAAAATAGTGATATACAGTGTTTATAATAGCTACACAATGTATTCCTTTAAGACTTCACATTGGTGTGTTCTCATGATAGACCTGGTCCTGTAACACCCCATACACATGGCGTGTTATCCAAAGACACGACATGTACTTGAATAATTTTTCCCATCCCTGGGTCTTCTAGAAGTCTAACCCTCACATTTATCCAAGAACGAGACTACATGGAATGTTCGTTCTAGATACGGCATGTACTTGAATGATTTCACTGACCCATGATGTTAGTCACATGGCTCGATACATGGGGTACACTGTCGAGCATGTCCAAACATGACACGACATGTATGAACTATGTTTCATCCATCAGTGTCATTAGTCACCCAGGTGGACACACAATCACTACAACACGATTTTTACGTACAATACACAGCGTGTTCCTCCATGGATTCCCCAACCCCATGTCTCTGCCCACACATCTAGTGACACGGTTAGAGACAACACAGTGTGTACTTATAGTACTCCCCCTGTACCTAAGAAAAATAGTTTCTTCCATAAAAAAAGGATACATGGCATGTATTCATCAACTCACACCATGTATTCTAGATTTTCCCAGACAGTAAGCCTCATAAACAACTCTTAAACCCCTAAAAAGACTGAAACGAACATTAATTCTCCAAATTCTGATCCATGGGGGCCCATAACCCTCAGGAACCCAAGTTTATAGTTCATTTGAACAAAACCAAACCCAATCCAATATGCTATCATATAGAAGATATTATATCACGGAATCGATCACAACATCCTACATTACTAGAAAAATATCAATCAGAATAACATGAAATCAGTAATACACCCTAAATGGAAAGGAATGAATGCTTGACATGTGATATTTTTCAAGTTCATATATGATGCAAGAGATTGAATACCCTCATCTCATTAGGTTTCAATGGAAATAGAACCTCAATATTATAAATATTAACAACACAAGACATATGAATCACGCAAGGGTGAAATCAAATCAACTGAAATAAATAAAAAACCATAAAAATTGTTATATATTTTGTAATTTGGGGTTTCACTGTACACAAGTTAACTACTCCTTGGCACAATTTATTACCAACTACAAATTCCTTCAAATCCATATCTATAGAATCTACATAGTAATTTAATTAGAAAATAATTCCTCTGATACCACTTTGTATCATCCGGGTTCCAGGTGCCGCCCAGAGGAGCCCCATACCCAATTGGTCACATGGCCCTAAGAGAATTTCCCTGAATTTTAGAGAATTCTAACTAGAAGTGAGGGCCATGGGGTTGAATTTGGGGAAACATTTCCCTCATTTGTAGAGTAAAAAAGTGTAAATAAAGAGATAACAATAACAGATGTCATAAAAAGACCCTAAAACAGTAAACAATTGAAGACTGAGTAAATAAACAAATGTACCATATATATATATATTGATGCATGTGAAAATAATCTTGTAATACTACCAAAAAATTCACAATAATGGAATATAATACTAAACAAAAGTACAGAGGAAAAAAAGGTAATCAACTCCAGCATCATCCCAAGCCATAGCTTGGTCCCATACTCTTAATCTACTCATAAATCAAGTGCCTAAAGTAGAAGGGAAGCATCCATTATCTATACCTATAACATTATAATATGTTTGGTACCCAAAGAATGACTCAAACAAGATGTGAGATGAATCCTAGTAGGCAACCACCTGAAGATCTACACATAACAGTCAGTGAATATATATGGAAGGAAATAAGAAAAAGATGTAATGAAAAAGGAAGTACTCAAAAGTATATTGTTCTACATTTTCAATTAAATTAATTTACATTTGTTAGTTAATAATCCTAAAAAACAAGAAACCCTCTGGGAAGTTCTCATAGCATATCCCCTCTTGTTCAACCCATCAAACTCAAGTAACCCTTTGGGTATGCTCTCACAGCCTAAACCCTCTGGTTCAACTTATTCCCAGATACAACAACCTCTTAGGTAAGCTCACAAATTCTGACCCATTTGGTCTCATGCAGACCTGGAATCTATAAGGAATTACTCACCATCAATTATCTGTATTCTCATTTAACTATAAACTACAGAAACTCTGAGGAATCACTCAATGTCAATTCCCCTTGTGGTCTTTTAACGGTAACTATTGACACACTAAGGGATCAATCAATGTCAATCCCCCATTATGGTTTCTCAATGTCGGTTTCTAGTATGTAACCCTTACATGATAATTTTCATGGATTTAAATGTTTTGGGTGACGTATGGGAGAATCGTGAGATCCTGAAGTGAAGTTTGAAGCAAAGGGAAAGGCGCACGGGGGGCACACGGTTTGTCAAACCGTGTGGCCGAACCGTGCGTGTCTGACTGAGGTGGTAGTGTCTTCCACATGGTCGCCACACGGTTAAGGGAAACCATGAGATGAGGCCGTTTGTGAAGGATGGCCGAGGCAGAAACTAATTCACGGTTAGCGCACATGTTGTAAAACCATTCAGACTAACCATGTGGTCACTTAAAATTATAACCTAAAATTTTGGATCTAATTCGTATTTCCTTTAATTACCTTGTATAAAGCTCTTAAGCGTCCCTAACTCAGTATTACTCTCCCTTGAAGGTTGGAAGACTTCTCCCAAGAGTTTCAGAGGTGATATGAAGGCTTCTCTTGGAGAATCGAAGCCATATTCTTAAGGTATATGATCGTTCATGAACGATTTCTTAGATATACATAGATCTAATTCTGATCTTCTCTCGTTTTCATAGATCTATTCCCATTATTGGTTGATCTAAGGGTTTGGATGCCAAATATGACATGATTTGGTCTTGGTTTTGTTAGGATAAGTGTTTTATGGAGGGTGTTTGGAGAATCGACTCAGTTTTGTTGGCATTCATCGTCCGTTTGTTGGTTTCACCCAATTTGTTGAGGTAGGTGGATTCACTCTCGATTCCTCTTTCTTAGAACATGATTCCTTAGTTCAAATTTATTTAATTTATTTGTTTTCATTGTGAAATAGTGGTGCAATGCATGTTATAAATCTTCTTTAGTGATGATGTATGGGTTTTGATGAAATTGTGTAAATTGAATGAATTGTTTGTGGAAAGTGTTTGGGTTTCATGATTTTAAAATGGTGATTTTGAAATACGAATTAGCAGGATTTGGAAAATGGTTTGTGGGGAAATGGTTTTCAATATATGCGTGTTTTATTCAAATTGTTTTGGCATGGTTGAAATAGTCTGGTTTTTGGGCATACATGGTGTGTGTGTTCATATTGAATTGACGAGGCTTGGTTGTAATATGACCTTGTGCTTGGTGCCAAAAGTGTAATAGCACACGGGGAATAATTACCTTGTGATGACTTTGTAGATCGACGAGAGACCGCTCATGAATATGGAACTGTCATAACGATTCATGCATAGTGGATTTCGTGGTTGGTAAAATGGTTGGTTGTGGGGATTTGTGAAATGGAATGAATGTGCCAAAATGGAAATTTAAATTTTACTGTGAAACTTTTCTTCGATGTTTTTGTTGGAAATTTTTTTTGTTGGAAAATTGATTTGACATGGAACTTTCTATATTGTGAACTGTTTTTGGAATTATTTTATATAAATGATTTTATATAAATGTGTTATCATGTTTTATCCTAGAGTAATGGGTTGGGAAGTCATCGGAGAAAACCTACTATGATTCATTACTCACCCCTGCTTTGGCACGATGGTGATTTTGCAGATGTCATATACCGGGATGTTGGAAAAGGTAAAGTGTCGCATGTTTATAGCACTACTTCGTGACTCTTGGGTTGGTTCGTGATGGTGGAGCTTAGAGATTGTGGAGCATGGAGTTGGGTTGTCATCCTGAATTCTTGTATTTTTTGTTCTTCTATTTACTCTGATTTGGTTTTATACTCCGTTGTTTCACTTGGTTGGGTTATTTTGAAAATAGTGGTTGAGTTGTTTTTGTTTTAAATCATGCATCATATATTGGTTACTAGGAGATGTTTTTCTGGTTTTCTTTGGTTGTTGGCTGTTTCTATTTAAAGGGTAAATTGTCCCCCATGTATTTTGAAAACCTTTGGCATTTATTTCCAGCCTTTGTCACCTTGGGGATGTCGTTTGAGGCCATGTAATGACTCATTGAGCTCTCAAGACAGTGACAATGGGCATGTCATTACAAATGGTATCAACTTGTTCGGTCCATTCCTAACAAGTGGTCATCGATGTTCTTGGTCTTGGAGTTGAAATTCCTTCTTGTCGATTCCTTGGGTTGTCATCTTAGATAGGAGTAGGATTTTCGGAACATGAAATGTATAGCATCAAAGGATGTAGCTAACCCATTTATGTTGAACATCATGTTTCTAGGGTGTTGTGTACATAAGTATTTTGGATACCCTTCTAGAATGTTGGAAATCTCATTGTCATGAGTTTATCCAATGAGATTAGCATGACATACATTATAGAGGAGTGACTTCCCACTAGGTTTGCATAAATATTTTTGAAAAATGAATTATGGTTTGATGCAAAAGAGTGATTTCTGAAAATTGTAAGCACATTTTCAAATGAAATATTTTGAAATGATATTGGTTTTTGTATTTTTAAAATAGATTGATTTTCAAAAGAAATAAAAGATCTATTTTAGAAATGGTTGGAAATCGATGTTATGATAGTGGTGGAATAGTGATTGAAATTCTGAGCCTTCAGTTTCTAGGAAGTGAGACTAACATTGTGCGTTGTTTGTATAGAAAATGGAACCTGTTAGACGTCGTAGAAACCAAATGGAAGAAGTTGTGGAGAATGTGGTCGCACCAGAACCACGTGTGAACCAAGATCTGGTTCAGAGTATTGCTCAAGCGTTTCTGGCGGTGGACACAGGGAATCTGAGGGATGAGTCCAGGCATATAGACCATTCCATCCAGTTCCAGAAGTAGAATCCACCCTTATTTTGGGGAGATTCTGAACCAGAAAGGGCAGAGGTGTGGCTGTGTAGAATGAACGATATATTTGATTTCATCCGCACACCACTAGAACTGAAAGTGAAGTTGGAGACATATATGTTGGAGGATCTTGCACGAGATTGGTGGGAGATAGGGGTGCAGTCTTAGGTGGATCAAGGCCTGGTGTGGGAGGAATTTGAGGAATTGTTTAATAAAAAATTATATCCTCACACGTTCAAGATATAGAGGACAACTTACTTTTTCAGACTGAAGTAAGAAAATATCACGGTCACATAGTATGTGGCTAAATTCCTGAATTTAATACACTTTGCACTAGAAGTTGATGCATGTGCTTCGCTGAAGGCAGACATCTTTGAATCAGGATTACGACAGGATATTCACTCGAAGATAGTTGTGATATGTATTAAAGATTATTAGGAGATGGTAAACAGAGAAACAGTATCAGAAAGAGACATCTCAGGAGTTTTGGGAGGAGGACGTATGATGATACCCATGGGAATGTGTGAGAACTCTAATGCTGGGAACAAGCGGAAGAGGGACACATACTTCCAAGGTGGGAGTTCAAATCAGAATGAAATGGCTGGATCAGTGAATTTTCCTCCACGACCAATGATGTAAGCTGGGTGATTTCAATGTGGCGCGATTGACCACATGAAATGATAATGTACAACACCATTTAAATAATGTCACAATTGCAACAATATGGAGCATCTTCAGCGATATTGTAACAGTTCTCCAAGGTCGTGTGCGCGTGACACTTCCCAGGCATCGGAAGCATCGTATGCCTCGACCGGGTGAGGACAGAAAAATCACCCTCGCTAGTAGAACATAGCTAGTTATGGTGATTCCAGGAATACCATGACACCTCAGGCAGGGCAATCTAAACAAGGAAATAAAGAGAAATGTGAAGTAACAAAGCAATTGTATAGAGCGGAACAAGTGATTTTGGATGACCAGTATGGACCGTCTACGGTGAGAGGTATGATTATTTTCAATTCTACCATCATGAAAATCTTTTTCGATATTGGGACATCCCATTCTTTTCTTGCTTCTAGAATTTTTGATTTGCTGAACATAAAACTTTATATGATGCCTTCTGTGTTAAAACTACAAACTCCTCTTGGTGAAAAAGAATGTCAAGATATCATTTGTAGAAAATGTTCTATAACAGTTGATGGAGCTAAGATGAAATGGGACTTCTCCGTGTTGGATATGGACTTCTATGATGTAATCCTAGGTATGGATTAATTGACAATGTTTAAGTCTCAGATCGACTATTATAGGAGAATGGTTTGTTTGCTGACAGAGGACGGAATCGACCATCTCTTTAGAGGAGAGAGGATAGTAAAGAATGGTGAAAAGATCTTGTTGGAACTAATGGTGGGAACTATTTCTTACCAATTGGCAGTGTTAAATTTGTCATCATTGGAAGACAGTGAGGTAGATAGTTTTCCAGCTGTTGTGGATCAATTTCCTGATGTTTTTACTGAAAATTTATCAGGATTACCACCTGTAAGTGAAGTGGAGTTTACGATTGATCACATTTAGGGGACCAGTCCATTCTCACTTCCATCTTATATGATGGAACCAATGGAGTTAAAGTAATTGAAGGTGTAGTTAGAGGAGCTGGAAAGCAAATGTTTTATTCGGCCAAGCGTGTCTCCGTGGGAAACACCAGTTTTGGTTGTAAAGAAATCTGATGGAACATTGAGGCTATGTGTGGATTATCAAAAACATAACCAAGTTACAATAAAGAATAGATATCATCTTCCATGAATTTATGTCCAGTATGATCAATTGAGGGGAGCTCAGTGGTTCTCCAAAATTGACTTAGAGTTAGGATATCACCAGTTGCATGTTTGGAAGGAGGATATTCTGAAGATAGCCTTCAGAATCCGATATGGCCACTACGAATATGTAGTCATGCATTTTGGTCTCATGAATGCACCAATGGTCTTCATGGATTTGATGAATCAAATATTTAATCCATATCTGGATTCTTTGGTTGTGGTGTTTGTGGATTGCATATTGGTGTATTCAAGAACAAGGAATGCACATGAGAAACACTTGGAGATAGTGTTGGAAATTTTGAGTGACCGTAAATTGTATGAAAAATTATCAAATTGTGATTTTGGGATACAAGAGGTACACTTTCTGGGGAATGTTGTTTCTGATAAAGGTGTTTTAGTGGATCCAAAAAAGTTAGCAGTTGTTCTTTCTTTGATACTGCCAAATAATGTCTTTGATATACGATGATTTCATGGTCAAGATGGTTATTACAGACGCTTTGTGTGTGACTTCTCATGACTAGCTTCACCCTTGACATCATGGACAAAGAAAAACAGTGCATTTCACTGGACTGAAGAATGTCAGAGATCTTTTCAAGAAATGAATGTTCTCATTACATCAGCACCCATCTTGATTTTTCCAGAATCAGGACATGGATATGTGGTGTATTGTGACGCTTTGGGAATAGGGTTGGGTTGTATTCTCATGAAAGGAGACCATGTTGTTGCTTATGGTTCAAGGAAGTTGAGGGTTCATGAGAAGAATTACCCAACACATGATTTGGAGTTACCTACAGTCATCCATAACTTGAAAACATGGAGACACTGTCTCTTTGGGGAGAAATTTACTGTGTTTACAAATCACAAAAGCTTGAAACACATTTTATCATAGCCAGATTTGAATCTGAGGCAGCAGAGATGGATGGAGTATCTTTAAATGTTTGACTTTGACTTAATTTATACACCGGGTAAGGGAAATTCGGTAGCTGATGCATTAAGTAGGAAGTCGTATGTTCAGTTGGCCAAATAAGCTTCAGAAGAACGGATGTTGATGTCAGTCTTAGCCAACATGCAAGTGGAATGTAAAGACCGGGGTGATGTTGAGGTTTTCTTTCTAGTTACGCTTTTTCCTAATTTGGTAAAAATGGTCAAAGTGGCACAAACATATAATGCAGAATGTCTGGTAGTGAGTTAAAAACTCAATGGTGGGGAGGCCATTGATGGGTGGAAACTGGAAGCGGGTTCAGTTTTGTGTTTCAGAGATCAGATGGTTGTACCTATAGTTTTACAAGAACAACTGCTTCATTCTTACAACCATTAAATATGGTCTGTACATCTGGGTACATAGAAGATGTATAAGGCGCTAAAGGCTGAATTTTGGTGGAGCAGCATGAAACGGAAGGTAGCTGAATTTTTTTCAATGTTTTTAACTTGTCAGCAAGTTAAAGCAGAACATCAGCGGCCAGCTGGTATGTGATAGTCTTTACCTATCCCAGTGTGGATTTGGGAAAATATAGCAATGGATTTTGTTACATGTCTTCTAAGAATAGTCTGAAAACACGATGCCATTTGGGTGGCAGTGGATCGTCTATCCAAGTCGGCCCATTTCACCCCAATTCGTGAAACCCATACAGTGGAAGATCTTTCAAAAATTTATATCCAAGAAGTGGTAAAGAGAAATGGTTTACGAGTGTCTATCATCTCAGATAGAGATCAGAGGTTCACATCTCATTTCTGGAAATCCGTATAAGAAGCCCTTGGGACTCAGTTGACTATGAGCATAGCGTATCATCCTCAGACGGATGGGAAATCCAAGTGGAAGATACATACTTTTGAAGATATGTTGTGGGATTCTATAATGGATTTTGGTGGCTCATGGGAGCAGCATATACCCTTAGTAGAGTTCTCATACAATAACAACTATCAAGCCTCGATATGCATGGCTCCGTTCGAAGCATTGTATGGGAGTCCTTGTCGTTCTCCACAATGCTGGGTGGAAACTGGTGAAAGATCACAAGTCAAACCGAAAATTGTCCAAGAAACAATAGAGAAGATTCAGTTTATTAGAAAGAGGATGGAGACTAGTCAGGGTAATCAGAAATATTATGCAGATCACCGTCACAGACCGTTGGTGTTCGTTGTGGGTGATCATGTCTTCTTAAGGATCTCTCTAAGACTTGGACATCGCCATTTTGGGAAGCAAGTCAAGTTATCTCCTCAATATATTAGACCTTTTGAGATACTGGAACGGGTTGGAGAAGTGGTGTATCGGTTGGAATTACCACCATGGTTCAGTGCAATTCATAATGTGTTCCATGTATCCCTTTTGAAGAAGTATCAACCTGATCCTGACCATGTGATCAGATGGTATCACGTTGACCTAGTGCAGGATTCTTAGTTGGTACATATCCAGGTGCGGATTGTGGATATGTAGGTTAAAATCTTGTAGGGAAAAATCATCGGTCTAGTGTGGTTTTTTTGGCGACATGGTCAGATTTAGGAAGAGACTTGGGAACACGAGAAATAAATGAAAGAGCAGTGGCCAGATCTCTTTTTGTCAGGCAATGGTTTTCTACTTTTCGGGGATAGAAAGGCCAATGGTTGGGAGAATGTAGTACCCCATGCTTCTAGTATGTATCCATTAATTGATACTATTCTTGGTTTTTAATGTTTTGGGTGACGTATGGGAGAATTGGGAGATCCTGAAGTGATGTTTAAAGCAAAGTGGAAGGCACACGGGTGGCGCACAGTTTGTCAAACTGTGTGGCCAAACCGTGCATGTCTGATTGAGGAGGCAGTGGCTTCTACACGGTCGGCACACGGTTAATGGAAACCGTGCGATGAGGTCATGCGTGAAGTATGGCCAAGGCAGAAGCTAACAAACGGTTTGCGCACGGTTTGTCAAACCGTGCGGACTAACCGTGTGGTCACTTAAAATTAGATCCTAAAATTGTGGATCTAACTCGTTTTGCATTTAATTGGCTTGTTTAAAGCTACTAAGTGGCCCTAACTTAGTATTACACTCCCTTGATGGTTAGAATACTTCTCCCAAGCATTTTGGAGGCGATCCGAAGGCTCCTCTTGGAAAATCGAAGCCGGATTCTTTAGGTATGTGATCGTTCTTGAACGGTTTCTTAGATCTAATTAGATCTACTTCTCCTCTTCTCTCATTTTTATAGATCTACCACTGTTATGGGTAGATCTAAGGGTGTGGATTCCAAATATGACATGATTTAGTCTTAGTTGTGTTAGTATAAGAGATCTATGGAGGGTGTTTGGAGAATCGGCTCGGTTTTGTTGGCGTTCTTCATCCGTTGGTTGGTTTCACCCAATTTGTTGAGGTAGGTGGCTTCACTATCGATTCCTCTTTCTTAGAACTTGAAGTATTAGTTCAAATTGATTTAATTTCTTGATTTTGATTGTGAAATTGTGGTTAAAAGCATGTTATAAATCTTCTTTAGTGATGATTTATGGGTTTTGATGAAATTGTGTAAATTCATAGAATGTTTTTTGAAAAGTGTTTTGATTTCTTAAATTTTAAATTGTGATTTTAAAATATTAATTTTTGGGATTTGGGAAATGGTTTGTGGGAAAAAGGTTTTCAATAAAAGGTCGTTTTATTGAAATGGTTTTGGCATGGTTGAAATGATCTGGTTTTTTGGCATACTTGGTGTGTGTGTTCATATTGCTTTTACAAGGCTTGGTTGAAATATGACATTGTGCTTGGTGCCAAAAGTATAATGGCACAAGGGGAATAATTACCCTGTGATGACTTGGTAGATCAACGAGAGACCTCTCATGACTATAGAACTGTCATAATGATGCATTCATAGTGGATTTCACGGGTTGTGAAATGGTTGGTTGTGTGGATTTGTGAAATGGAATGAACATGAAAAAATTGAAATGTAAATTTTATTAGGAAACATTGGTTGGTTGTTTTTGTTGGAAAATGGTTTTGTTGTAAAATGGCATTGGCATTTAACTTTCTATATTGTGAACTATTTTGGAATTGTTTTATATAAATGGTTTTATATAAATGTGCTAACATGTTTTATCCTAGAGGCATGGGTTGGGAAGTCATCGGGGAAAACCTACTGAGTTTCATTACTCACCCCTACTTTGGAAAGATAGTGCTTTTGTAGATTTCATATACCGGGATGTGGGATAAGGTAATGTCCCACGCGTTTATAGCACTACATTATGACTCTTGGGCTGGTTCGTGATGTTGGAGCGTGGAGCTTGTGGAACATGGATCTGGGTTGTCATCCTGAAGTCTTGTAGTTGTCCTTCCAATGTTTACTCTGATTTGGTTTTGTACTCTGTTGTTTTACTTGGTTGAGTTATTTTGAAAATAATGGTTGAGTTGTTTTGGTTTTAAATCATGCATCATATAGTGGTTTCATGGAGATGTTTATCAAGTTTTCTTTGGTTGTTGGTTGTTTCCTTTTAAATGGTTAATCGTCCACCATGAATTTTGAAACCATTTGGCATTTATGTCCAGCCTTCAGCGCCATGGGGATTTTTCTTAAGGCTATGTAAGGACTTATTGAGATCTCAAGCCAATGAGAATTGGGGGGACATTACAATAGTAACCTTGAGGGAGCAGTCAACGTCAATACCCCCTATGGTCTCACAGCCTGATAACGAAAAATTGACAATCTAGGGAGGCCCTAAACATCGATTCCACCTATGGCTTCATTACACCAGGTTCCCATAGCCATGTGTAATGAAATCATGCACAAACAATGTTCAGCAGCAAATGAAATCCTAAATGTACTACTTGGATAAATAGATAAAAATCATATCAGAAGATCAGATGAATCACTCCATCTGAAAAACACTATGCAAAGAATGCAATCTTCCAAACCATAATAACTTGACCAAACGGTCAATATCAAATCAAACATGGTAAAATAGCTCCATAGCATCGAAAAATAACCCTATTTATAAAAAAAGTCCTAACTCATGAAAAAAATCATAGAAGGAATAAACATGGTTAAAATCCCAAAACATGCCATACCCCGAACTAGGGTAATGGAAAAGTTAACACAAATAAATCAAAGAATAAATACGGAAAGGCACAAGCAACCTACCTTGATGTTGTACGAACGATATACTACAATGTGGACCCTTAAAATTTCATAGAATAATGTAGATATACAAAAAAATCTATAATAATCATGAAATGAAATCTCATGAAAGAATAGAAATTATAGAATGATGATATATAATAAGGAATAACTCAACATGGAAATTTGAACGCAATTGAAAGTGGTAGATTTAGATCACAGATGGTAGGTCGGGAGCTCGAAGAAGAATCATCTACATTAGTCTCTCCTGGATTAGACGAGCCAAGAAAAATAGGGTTCGGCAAATTATAGTATACTTTGGTCCATTAAATTAAATAAAAATAAAATTTCATGGTGTTTCATTTAAAAGTTCATGGAAAGTATATTCTTTTATCGAGACCCACTTTAGGCAGTCTCTAGGACACCCCACGCAGCCATGTGCCCAGCAGTCACATGGCCAGAACACAAGTAGCTGTTGAAACTGGGAACATTGTGTGTAATATTAAGTATATGACATGTAATCCTATGTACATGGTGTGTACTCTATAAATTTTAGATTCTCCTCTTTTTTCTCAAAAATACCAGAAAATAAAAATGCATACCTAATAAGGGATGGGTTCTTACAGGAACATGTTTATTTGGTCGAGTGCCCTAGTTTTTTGGGTGGTGTTTGGTTCTATAGTTAAGGAGAGTAATCATCGAGAGGAGTTAATGGAAAGATCATGTGTTTTCCATCATATGATACCAGTTAAGTCCCTGTTAGAGTAAATGTAACAGGAAAATGAATCCAAGTGATTTGTGTATGAGTTGTTCGGAGGATCGGGATGAAGAGGTTCATATTGGTTCCTCCATGACAATGGGATGTTGCGTGTTGAGTTTCAATGTGTTATAAGTAATGATTTGTGTCCTCTATTGTCACGACCCGTCCTCGGGGCCCGTGCCGTGACTACCCCAAGCCCGCCTTCCATAGGCCAGGGGCTGGCGACTAGCACCAAGGCGTAAAATCCCAGTAAACAGGGAAGGCATTGCCTTTATAAGTAACAACCACACAGAGTCAGCAAGCGGAAAGTAAAGTGCAGAAAAGTAAAGGGGGCCGGAAATACAAGCCCAACTGTAAAGTACAACTGAAAAGTAAAGTACAGCAACTGAAGAAAAGACAGCGGCCTCGTGTCGTCCACTGGCAATCCCACCTGAACGGTGGGTACAGATAGCCTCCAGGCTCCTCGGGTCCCACGTCCGCTCCGAGCACGTCCCGCCCAGTGGTCCACCTCCAGGTACCGTCCTGCTCCACGCCCCAACCGTGATCAGCGCTGTCCATCGTCTGCAACCAACACAACAAGGTGCGGGCATAGCCCGTGCAGGGGTGAGTACAAGCTACTCAGTAAGGACCCCGAGACCCCCGAAGGTCTCCCGAAATCCACAAAGGATATAGCACAAAAGAAAGATGCAATCACGAAGTAACATCTGACTCGACTTAGGTATATGCCCATACATATACCTAAGTCCCCAATTCCAGCTCTGCTCACGAGCTCAAGAACAACTCAATCCACAAAGGAAAGCAAGACTCAAATCCACAAGGAGAGTAAACAGTAAAATCCACATAGGATAGTTCAACACAATCCATAAAGGAGAGTAACATACGATTCAGCTCAACCAGGTATACTTTTTCAGATGACGTCAAAGATGATCACTGATCCATCTAAGTCGTCGGACCCACGAAGGATCGATAGGTACTAACCCCCGCAAAAGACCCACGTAGGATCGGGCTCACACAGAACCTGTAGGCAGTGGCTCACACAGAACCGGTAGTAAGGACCCACATAGGATCGGGCTCACACAGAACCTGTAGCACTGATCCACATAGGATCGCTGAGTGCAGTAGTCGACGCAGTCCACTGAGGATCTCTGCTCTGTCGTCGCCGCAGTCCACGAGGGATCTCTGCTCTGCCGTCGTCGCAGTCCACGGAGGATCTCTGCTCTGCCGTCGTCGCAGTCCACGGAGGATCTCTGCTCTGTCGTCGAAGTCACAGCCAGCGCTAGGGTTCCCGCACATAGCGAGCTCGTTTAGGAGGGTCCGCTCCACGAGCCGAGAGGCTGATACATCAACTGACACGTAGTCCAAAGTTGATGTATCCAAAAGTTCCGTATCGACAACAGGATCTCAACGCAACAGATGGCACGTCAATCGGACGCCCGGTCTGAGAGTTATTGGCATTTTCGTCCCAGGGGCCCGGTTGGTTTTTAGGGAAAAACCGACCCGACCGTACTCCGCCTGTATCCGATCCTCGGGCGGAGTATGCCAAAAGTTCCGTCTCACTTAGAGGAAACTACCACAGCTGACGGTACGTCGTTCGGACGTCCGTAGCTCAAGTTATGAGCGTTTCCGCTCCGAGGGCCCGGTTGGTTTCGTGTACGAACCAACCCGGCCGAACCCAAAGTCTTCCAAAACCTTGAGTATAATATACCGAAACGACCGTCTCGATCCAAGGATCGCGTAGCCGCTGACAGTTCGTCAATCGGAGGTCCCAGGCCCAAGATATGGGCGAAAGACCGAAGAGGGATCGCTCGTCGCGGAAGAAGGGGGGATCGTTGCGTCGTCGCGGTATTCGGCGTCGCGTCGCCAATCTCCGGATCAAGAACAAACGGATTTAATTAATTAAATCCGTTGCCATGAATTTTTAAAAAAAAGGGAGAATTTAAACGATCCGATTCTCACCTTAGTTGCCGAACGAGGATCGGCCGCGGAAGAAGAGGCGTCGCCGAAGAACGTCGCGGGTAAAGCTCGTCGACGTCGCAGATCTCGGTGTGCGTCATCGAATTTCGGTCGCCGGCGTTCTTCGCGTTCTTCGCGGGGAGGGTGGAGGCCCAGAGAATCTCGCACAACGAGTAATCCTCCAAAGGAAAGAGTTGGTCTTATTTTATTATTTTGCCAACGAACGCAAACGCGTAAGTAACGACCCATTAAATTCGTTGAATTAATTCAACGAATGAAACAGCCCATTTAATTCACGAAATAAACCGCCCAATTAAATGGTCTGTTAAGAATTAAAGAAAACGCGTCGGTTGACTTTTCAGTTACTTTGACGGGTTTTCGCGGGTGCGTTACTTAGCGAAAGAAACGGCGGGGCTCGTGCGGGCCCCACCTCACAAATATCCTACCAAGGGGGTAGGATATTTCTAGATAGCATCCTATCCAGTTCAACTCAGTTCAAGCCGTCTTTAAGTGGCTTCAAGTGGCTTCCAAGCAGCTTAAGTGAAATAGAATAAAGTTGTCGCACAAACTTTATTTTATTCTGACTTAAAGCCGAAAAATTTAAAAACCACGTCTGAGGAAACGCAACTCCGGAAGAGGCGTTTCTAAGCAAATACCGGCGCTGCGATTTCATCGGTGCCCTCAGAATTTGATTCCGGGCACCGGTTCAAAAGATAGAAAAACCCGCTCGTCCGTTCACTGAACGTACCCGAGCCAAACTTCGGAAATTGATTCTGGGCACACCGGGCCTCGGAATCAGGTGCCGTCTGAAGCTGCGCTCTTGTAAAATTCCAAAGAAAATTAAGAAAAAAATTTCCTCGAAATTTGCGGGTCTTTAAATTACTCCCACCTCATGGCTTTACGTCCCCGTAAAGATACATCAAAAACTAGGGGAACAAATGGGGGTACTGAGCACGCATCTGAGCCTCCCGCTCCCAAGTGCTCTCCTGGAGGGTTCCCGTGCTGCCATCTGACGCGCACAAGAGGAATCGACCGCCCACGTAGGACCCGCTCCTGTCGATCCTCGATCTCCACTGGGACCTCCGCAAAATTCGCCCCATCGTCCACGTCCAGCTCCCCAAAGTCGATGATGTGCGTCGGGTCATGCACGTATCTCCTCAGCTGAGACACGTGGAAGACGTCGTGCACCCGGTGCAACTGAGGTGGTAGAGCCAGGCGATAAGCCACCTCTCCTATCCTGCTGAGGACCTAGAAAGGCCCGATGAAGCGTGGAGACAACTTGCCGCCTCGGCCAAATCTCCGTAAACCACGTCGAGGTGAGACACGCAAAAAGACGTGGTCGCCATCCTCGAACTCTAGTGGCCTCCGCCTCCTGTCATCATATGACTTCTGCCGGCTCTGAGCTGTCCTCATCCTCTCCTGGATGATCTGGACCTTCTCTGTCGTGGCTCGGACCATCTCTGGTCCCACGAGTGCTGACTCCCCAGGGTCTGTCCAGCACAACGGTGATCTGCAGGGTCTGCAGTACAACGCCTCGTATGGTGCCATCCCGATGGTGGAGTGGTAGCTGTTGTTGTACGCGAACTCCACCAAGGGTAGGTGGTCCTCCCAGCTGCGACCAAAGTCGAGAACACATGCACGGAGCATGTCCTCGAGTGTCTGTATGGTCCTCTCCGTCTGACCATCCGTCTGAGGGTGGAAGGCTGTGCTCAGATGGAGCCACGTCCCGAACGCCTCCTGCAACCCCTTCCAAAGCCGGGAAGTGAAACGAGCATCTCGATCGGAGACGATAGATGATGGCACCCCGTGAAGCCGTACGATCTCCTGGACGTAAAGACGTCCCAAGCTCTCCACTGAGCCCTGCTCTCTGATGGGTAAGAAGTGTGCCGACTTGGTGAGTCGGTCGACAATCACCCAAATGGAGTCTTGACCTCTGGAAGTGCGTGGAAGTCCAGTCACGAAGTCCATAGATATGCCATCCCACTTCCACTCCGGGACCTCCAAGGGCTGTACCAAGCCTGCTGGTACCTGATGCTCTGCCTTCACCTGCTGGCAGGTGAGGCATCGTGAAACGAACTCTGCCACAACTTTCTTCATGCCCGGCCACCAGTGCTGTCGTCTGAGATCCTGGTACATCTTCGCCACTCCGGGATGCACCGCCAAGGGAGAAGTGTGAAACTCTCTCAACACCTCCTCTCGTAAAGCGACTGGTACGAAGGTATGCCCTCTGAAAAGGATGTCGTGCTCTGCTCCAAGGGAGAAGCCATCAGGCGCCTGACCTGAGGATATCAGTGCACGCCGGGTCTCACAGTTAGCGTCCTCACGCTGAGCCTCTCTGACCCGCTGTAGAAGTGGAGGAGAGACTGTGAGAGACTGAAGAAAGGCTGCTCCGTCTCTATCCACGAAGGATATCTGTAAGGAGGCTAGCTGCTCCGTCGCCTCCTCAAGTATCTGAATGCCCGTCCTCCTGCTGAGGGCATCGGCTACCACGTTCCCCTTCCCAGGAGTACAGACTATCTCAAAGTCATAGTCCTGGAGGAACTCAAGCCATCTCCGCTGTCTCAGGTTCAGGTCCTTCTGAGAGAAGATATACCTGAGACTCTGGTGGTCAGAAAAGACTGTGAAGCGCTCGCCCATCAGATAGTTCCGCCAAGTCTTCAGAGCGAAGACCACTGCTGCTAACTCCAGGTCATGAGTGGCGTAGTTCTGCTCATGCGGCCTCAACTGACGTGATCCGTAGGCGATCACGGCCCGCCCATGCATCAGGACGCACCCGAGTCCAGTCCCTGATGCATCGCAGTAAACTACGTATCCAACTCCCTCCTTAGGAAACCTCAAGATAGGTGCGCTGGTCAACCTCTGCCTCAGCTCCTGGAAGCTCAGCTGACATCTGTTTGAACACACGAAGGGTTTCCCCTTCTTTGTCAAAGCTGAGAGTGGTTCCGAAACTCTGGAGAAGTCTGGAACGAATCTCCGATAGTATCCGGCTAGGCCCAAGAAGCTCCGCACCTCTGTCACGCTCTTGGGTGGCTCCCAAGCTAGCACTGCCTCGATCTTCGCGGGATCCACTGCAACTCCCGCCTCAGAGATGACGTGCCCCAAGAAATGGACCTCACGTAACCAGAACTGGCATTTTGAGAGCATGCCATAAAGCTGGTGCTCTCAGAGTGTGTCTAGCACAACTCGCAGGTGGTAGGCATGCTCCTCCTCAGTCGTCGAGTATACCAAAATGTCGTCAATGAAGACCACGACAAATCGGTCGAGGTATGGCTGGAAGATCCTGTTCATGAGGCTCATGAACACTGCTGGAGCATTGGTTACGCCGAATGGCATAACCAAGAACTCATAATGGCCATACCGACACCTGAAGGCCGTCTTCTGCACGTCCTCGTCTCGAACTCTGAGCTGATGATAGCCTGACCGGAGGTCTATCTTCGAGAACCACCGCGCTCCCTTGAGCTGATCGAAGAGGTCATCAATCCGTGGCAGCGGATACTTGTTCCTCACTGTCACTTGGTTCAGGCGACGATAGTCGACACATAGTCGCAAGCTCCCGTCCGCCTTCTTGGCGAACAAAATCGGGGAATCCCAGGGTGAAACACTGGGTCGGATAAACCCCTTGCTCTGCAAGTCCTCCAACTGTACCCGCAGCTCCCAAAGCTCGGCGGGGGCCATCCGATATGCTGGGGTAGATATCGGGGCTGTCCCGGGGTACAAGTCGATGTAAAAGTCTACCTCTCTATGAGGAGGTAGCCCTGGAACGTCGTCGGGAAAGACGTCCACGTACTGGTCCACCACTGCAGGAAAAGCCGGACTCCGCACGTCCACTGCTCCTAGGATGAGGCTAGCCAACTGATGAGAGATAGGCTGCACTCTCCTCCGCGGAAGTCCATCCTGTGCTGCAAAGGTTCCCTTCTCGCCGGTGAAGGTAACCCTGCTCCCGTCGGTGCGAACACATCGCACCTTGCGCCTAAAATAGTCAATCTGGGCATGAACCGTGGATAGCCAATCCATGCCCAAGATGACGTCGTAAGGCCTCGACGCCGCTACAAGGAGATCCCAGCCGAAGCTCTCTCCTCCTAGAGTAAGCTCACACTGCCGGCACCAGTGCGTAATCGTCGAGTCTGCTCCCGTAGGAGTCTCTAGCCGTAAGGATCGAGCCAACGGCTCAGTCGGAATCTCCGAGCTCCGAACAAGGGAAGAGGCTATGAAAGAGTGACTCGCTCCTGTGTCTATAAGTACTGCAGCAAGGGTGGAATAGACACAGATCGTACCTCGAATCATCTCTGGAAAGTCGGGGTCGTAGGCCTCCACTGCCTGGAGCTGGGCCTGTCCCTGCCCGCCAGCTCCCTGTGGTCGAGGTGGCCCTCCTGGTGGTGGTGGGGGTAGAGCCTGGAAGCGTCACCCACCACCCGCTGCTCGGCCAGCTCCTCTGCCTCGTCCGCCTCCTCCCTGCGGACCGCCACGTTCGACCCTCTGCCTCTGCCTGGGTGGCCCCTCCACCGTCTGCTGCTCCTCTGATCGGCGAGTCGGGCAGTCACGAGCCATGTGACCCTGCCCGCCGCAGGAGTAGCACAGCCTGCCTCTCAGAAGGCTGGCACTCCGATGTGTGCCATGCACTGCTGAGCCGGTGTCCTGAGGCCGTCTGCGTGGGGGTCTGGTCTACCTGGACCCGAGAGTCATCTGTCGGCTACCTGCTGCCGAAGACTCAGCTACCTGCCGCCCTGCGCTAGGTCTCGCCGCTGAAGAAGGCTCTGCCAGGAAGCTCTCGATCAGGAGGGCTCGCTCCAGCACTCCCGCCTGGGTCGGAATGCTGAGAGAGATCAGCGACGCCCGAATCTCCTGTCGCAAGCCCTGCTCGAAGGTCCGGGCCCGGAAGAAGGGGTCCCGTACCATGTCGGTCGAGTAGCGAGACAGGTCAGTGAACCTCGCCGCGTACTGAGCGACCGTCATGCTGCCCTGGCGCAGCTGGAGAAGCTCCTGGATGCGCACCGCTCGGAGGGTGGCCGGGACGAACTCAGAGCGGAAGAGGCTCTCGAAGTCCGCCCAGAGCAAGGATGCCTCATCGTGAACCTGGAGCATCAGGCTCCACCATCGTCCTGTCGCCGCCTGCAGGAGGCTCGCTGCGAGAATCACCATGAGATCCGCTGGTGTCCTCACTAGCCTAAAGATCCGTACCACCGCCTCTAGCCAGTCCTCGGCGGCCTGGGGGTCCGCCTCACCGTGAAACCTGGGCGGTCGCTGGCTCTGAAACTCATGCAGTGCCCTGAGGCGACGTGCATCGTCAACGTCTGGTACTGGCAGCATCGGTGGCTCGGCGGGTAAAGCTACCGCCGGTGCCACTGCTGGCAAAGGGCCCTGCACCGAGGCCTCGTCGCTCGGTGGGCTGCCGTCGCGCCCTACACTCAGAACCCTAGCTGGCTGTCATCGCGGGGCCATCCTGAAAAGGAGAACAAGAGCACCACAGTCAGAACAGTATACCTGGTGAGCTGGCACAAGTAATCACAAGGAAAACTTGAGACTTTCATAAAGCAGATCAGTATACCCGGTGAGCTGACACAAGTAATCACAAAGAAAACTTGAAACACACACGCAATCAATGTTTTCATGCATTAAGTCGGAAATCAGGAGTCAGGGTCCTGGTGTACGGATACGTCGGCCGCCGCACCAACACTGGGCTCCCTGATCTGATAACCACACTCAATACACTGAACACTATTGCTTCATATAGAAAGAAAGGACGATCAGAGTCTGCGGTAGAACCGACCGCCTTTGATACCAATTTGTCACGACCCGTCCTCGGGGCCCGTGCCGTGACTACCCCAAGCCCGCCTTCCATAGGCCAGGGGCTGGCGACTAGCACCAAGGCGTAAAATCCCAGTAAACAGGGAAGGCATTGCCTTTATAAGTAACAACCACACAGAGTCAGCAAGCGGAAAGTAAAGTGCAGAAAAGTAAAGGGGGCCGGAAATACAATCCCAACTGTAAAGTACAACTGAAAAGTAAAGTACAGCAACTGAAGAAAAGACAGCGGCCTCGTGTCGTCCACTGGCAATCCCACCTGAAGGGTGGGTACAGATAGCCTCCAGGCTCCTCGGGTCCCACGTCCGCTCCGAGCACGTCCCGCCCAGTGGTCCACCTCCAGGTACCGTCCTGCTCCACGCCCCAACCGTGACCAGCGCTGTCCGTCGTCTGCAACCAACACAACAAGGTGCGGGCATAGCCCGTGCAGGGGTGAGTACAAGCTACTCAGTAAGGACCCCGAGACCCCCGAAGGTCTCCCGAAATCCACAAAGGATATAGCACAAAAGAAAGATGCAATCACGAAGTAACATCTGACTCGACTTAGGTATATGCCCATACATATAACTAAGTCCCCAATTCCAGCTCTGCTCACGAGCTCAAGGACAACTCAATCCACAAAGGAAAGCAAGACTCAAATCCACAAGGAGAGTAAACAGTAAAATCCACATAGGATAGTTCAACACAATCCACAAAGGAGAGTAACATACGATTCAGCTCAACCAGGTATACTTTTTCAGATGACGACAAAGATGATCACTGATCCATCTAAGTCGTCGGACCCACAAAGGATCGATAGGTACTAACCCCCGCAAAAGACCCACGTAGGATCGGGCTCACACAGAACCTGTAGGCAGTGGCTCACACAGAACCGGTAGTAAGGACCCACATAGGATCGGCCTCACACAGAACCTGTAGCACTGATCCACGTAGGATCGCTGAGTGCAGTAGTCGACGCAGTCCACTGAGGATCTCTGCTCTGTCGTCGCCGCAGTCCACGAAGGATCTCTGCTCTGCCGTCGTCGCAGTCCACGGAGGATCTCTGCTCTGCCGTCGTCGCAGTCCACGGAGGATCTCTGCTCTGTCGTCGAAGTCACAGCCAGTGCTAGGGTTCCCGCACATAGCGAGCTCGTTTAGGAGGGTTCGCTCCACGAGCCGAGAGGCTGATACATCAACTGACACATAGTCCGAATTTGATGTATCCAAAAGTTCCGTATCGACAACAGGATCTCAACGCAACAGACGGCGCGTCAATCGGACGCCCGGTCTGAGAGTTATTGGCATTTTCGTCCCAGGGGCCCGGTTGGTTTTTAGGGAAAAACCGACCCGACCGTACTCCGCCTGTATCCGATCCTCGGGCGGAGTATGCCAAAAGTTCCTTCTCACTTAGAGGAAACTACCACAGCTGACGGTACATCGTTCGGACGTCCGTAGCTCAAGTTATGAGCGTTTCCGCTCCGAGGGCCCGGTTGGTTTCGTGTACGAACCAACCCGGCCGAACCCAAAGTCTTCCGAAACCTTGAGTATAATATACCGAAACGACCGTCTCGATCCAAGGATCGCGTAGCCGCTGACGGTTCGTCAATCGGAGGTCCCAGGCCCAAGATATGGGCGAAAGACCGAAGAGGGCCCGAAAACGGGGGTTCTGGGCCCGGGGCAACCCGGCCCGAACCCCCCCCCCCCCCCTGGGTCGGCCGAACCGGGTCGGCCCGTCCCGGCCCGAACCGGATAGGCCGGGTCCGGTCCGGCCTGGGCGCGGCCCGGCCGACCGGACCGGCCGGCTCGGCTTCGGCCGAGCGGCCGCTTGAGCCGCCGCGGGTTTGACCCGCGGCTTTGGAGAAACGCGGCCCGCGCGGGCCGCGTGCTGGGTGGCCGGACCGCGGACGCGGTCCGGCGGTTCGCCGCCGCCGCGGCTCGGCCGCGGCGGACTCCTCCGGCGGCGCGCCGGGCGCCGCCGCCTCCGGTCGCCGGCGCCGCCGCCGCCTTCCGCGGGCCGCCGGAGTTGCTCCGGTGGCCCGTTTTGCCTCCCGTCTGCGCCGATGCTCTCCCGGGGGCCGATCTTCACTGCGGGATCAACATATCGCCCCTGCCGCGCGGTTCGTCGTCGTCCGCCATATCCGCACAACAAAAGAGATCGGCGGAGGGTTGCCGGGTCTTGTTCGTTAGACCCGCACCCTCCGCGTTAGTCATAATCAATGGGAGGAAAGGCTATAACAATTTTTAATCAAAGATAAAAATTGTTCACCCCTTTTCTTTTAAACGGCATTTCAATTTTTAATTAATTGAAATTATTCATGCCGGTTCTTTATTCAAAGAAATAAGAACACGCGAATGAATCATCAAGAAAAATAAACCCCTACCTTGTCGTCGTCGTCGGACGAGAGGTCGTCGCGGGATCGCTCGTCGCGGAAGAAGGGGGGATCGTTGCGTCGTCGCGGTATCCGGCGTTGCGTCGCCAATCTCCGGATCAAGAACAAACGGATTTAATTAATTAAATCTGTTGCCATGAATTTTTAAAAAAAAGGGAGAATTTAAACGATCCGATTCTCACCTTAGTTGCCGAACGAGGATCGGCCGCGGAAGAAGAGGCGTCGCCGAAGAACGTCGCGGGTAAAGCTCGTCGACGTCGCAGATCTCGGTGTGCGTCGTCGAATTTTGGTCGCCGGCGTTCTTCGTGTTCTTCGCGTTCTTCGCGTTCTTCGCGGGGAGGGTGGAGGCCCAGAGAATCTCGCACAACGAGTAATCCTCCAAAGGAAAGAGTTGGTCTTATTTTATTATTTTTCCAACGAACGCAAACGCGTAAGTAACGACCCATTAAATTCGTTGAATTAATTCAACGAATGAAACAGCCCATTTAATTCACGAAATAAACCGCCCAATTAAATGGTCTGTTAAGAATTAAAGAAAACGCGTCGGTTGACTTTTCAGTTACTTTGACGGGTTTTCGCGGGTGCGTTACTTAGCGAAAGAAACGGCGGGGCTCGTGCGGGCCCCACCTCACAAATATCCTACCAAGGGGGTAGGATATTTCTGGATAGCATCCTATCCAGTTCAACTCAGTTCAAGCCGTCTTTAAGTGGCTTCAAGTGGCTTCCAAGCAGCTTAAGTGAAATAGAATAAAGTTGTCGCACAAACTTTATTTTATTCTGACTTAAAGCCGAAAAATTTAAAAACCACGTCTGAGCAAACGCAACTCCGGAAGAGGCGTTTCTAAGCAAATACCGGCGCTGCGATTTCATCGGTGCCCTCAGAATTTGATTCCGGGCACCGGTTCAAAAGATAGAAAAACCCGCTCGTCCGTTCACTGAACGTACCCGAGCCAAACTTCAGAAATTGATTCTGGGCACACCGGGCCTCGGAATCAGGTGCCGTCTGAAGCTGCGCTCTTGTAAAATTCCAAAGAAAATTAAGAAAAAAATTTCCTCAAAATTTGCGGGTCTTTACATCTATCCCCCCCACCCCATGAAGTTCTCAAGGTGATAATGGTTTATGTGAAATCATCTTTGATGGGTTTTTAGCTCATGATGTTGTTGTAGTGAGGAAGGCTTGTGGGGAAAGTCAATGACCTCGTTTCATGTTTGATGGGATTTTGATGTTCACCCAGAAACATGGATATTAAGAATGGATAGGTCGGCCTAATTTAATTACCTGTAGTTATATAATTATTGTAATTCTTGGAAGAGTGGCTCAAGGATAAGCCTTTATAAAGTGGGAAAATTATAAGATCTTTAATTTCTCTGTATGGTATTTTCTTGTTCATGTTTCAGTTAATGCCACCTGCTTGTGGCCAATTATGTTCTTTCTCAAGTTCTTGAGATGTTTGGTGTTGTTTCGGGTGTTTGGGACATGAAAATAGTGAAGTAAGGGTCCCTTTATAAAATCCGCACAGTTTGTGCATGGTTTGGAAAACCGTGCATGGAGAGACTATGTGGGAAGTATCAATATGCACAGTTTGCACATGGCCTGGAAAACCATGTAGAATCCCCAGGGAACTATGTGAAGGGGAGATTTTTGGGCAGTATATTCTGCATGGTTTGCACACAGTTATGCAAGCCAATCTGGTAAACAGTGCAGCCTAGTAATTTTGTGAAAATTAAAATACCGCCAACCTGAGATTTTAGACCCCAAATCTGGTTTCTCTTCTATTTTTCCACTACCTGTGTAATGAAGAACATGGATGACTTAAGAATCCAAGAAGAGTTTGTCCTTCGATTCTTGGCTGTTTTTAGTTCTGATGGATGTTGATCGATACCTTGTTTATGTCTCACACTACTCTGGAAAGTATTTCTCGGATTATGGATTTTGGTTCCTCCAATATTTGTCAATAAACCTAGAACCCTATATTTCTAGTGGATCCTATGTTGAGGATTAATGGAATGCATTAATTAGGATCCAAAGCTATTATTATGAGTTCTTTCATCATTAGATTCAAGGATGGTGGTCTACAAGTTTTATCCATTAGTTTTATGTTGGATTTAAGCATGGACATTTTTTTTCTTTTCTCCACCTTTTTTCTTGGTTATGTTAGAGTGTTTGATTAAAAGGTCTATATATGTGACCAATTGAAATATTTATAATCACTATGGGAAGCGTAGAGGATAGCATGACCATTTAATGTCTACCCATAAGGTGAACATTCTTTTCCGGTCCTCGAAAATTGTAGGGTTAAATGAAGGGTTGGTGAGTGATAATGTGAAACCTATATATAACATGTAGTAGTTGTTGATTTAGTTTAAATGGAATGATAATTGATATTCCTAGGGTTAGAAGGCATAAGGGGTTGTGTGTCATGACATGAAGATGAGGAAAATGGCTCGAATTGGGTTATGTCAGTTCTGGTATGAAATTTGGCTAGAAATACCTAAGAAGATTAGTGTGTGACAAATGGTGAACTTGTAATTTGGTAGAAGAATGGTAATAGAAAAATATGTAATGAGATATTATAAGGTATTTAATGAATTTTTGGAATAAATTATTACATATAACATAGGAGGAGCACCTAAATGATTGAATGAAATAAAGGGTTTGGGTTATGTAATATGATAAATGTGCTTGAAATGCATGAATGGGTAAAGGCTTGAAAAATGATAAACGGGTTTAACGGGTTAATGAATTGTCAATGATTAATTTGGATAAGGTATTGAAGTTGTTGAATACAAATAAAGGATTAATGTACGAGAATGTGAATTTGGCTCAATGGAAATGAATAGTAAATGGTAAATGTATTAAGGGGTTATGGAATTGCATTAATTCCCATGTTTTATTTTATGAATTATTAATGATGATTTCCAATGGCATTCATTATGTTTTTTTGTTTTATAATATGGTTGTGTAGATTTGATAAAAAAGCATGTTCACATGGCTTGGAAGATTGGGGTACTGACTAGAGGTTCTACACACACATGTCGAGTTGGACTGTGGCCCTATACACTACACCAAAATGCACTATTTAGGGAAGTTCATAGAGGATCTTTTCCCGTAACTGTTTCATTCCACCCGAACTGAGTCTTTAAGATGAGTATAATGTGTTAATGTGACATATGTGTCCCATCTGAGATAAGGACTTGGTTTATTTCCCCTATTAATTGTGATTTTGTGCCATAGACCCATGTACAGATGTTGTATATTCCTAACCCGAAGAGAATGTGTTGAAAAAGGATTGTGTGATAATATGGTATAAGAAATCGAGATGGGGTAACTGAAAGTCATGAATTAAATGAACCATTTTATTTAACGGCACCCGAATTGTTCCTTTCTCACTTACCAGTTATTTTTAACTTGCTTGAACTATCTGTTAGAATGGATATTTTATAGAAACCATTGGTGGTGTCCTACTGAGTTTGGTACTCACACCCTGCTCGGGCAACCTTTGGGTACCGATGATTATTTCTTGGATACAAGTAAGGAAATTGGGATGATCCCTACACAAACATGTTCAGTTAGGAATGGTATATATATAATGAAGGATCAATACATAGATTCGGTTGCCGTTGGGCATTTTTTCCATATTCTTTATTTTGGGTTTCAGTCCCACTATACTACTAGTTTTGCATGAAATTGTTAATTGGATTTGCCTTTGTACCTATTTGGGAAATTCCTGGTTATTCTTGTTCATTATTTATTCATATTTTTTCAGTATTTAAATTTTGTATTGTTTTGTATTTCTCTGATAAAGAGGGTATTGTCTCCTCACATGGATTATTAGACCCTCAATGCTAGTTGACATCCTCTGGTATATGTGGAGGTGTGCTTGAGGTAATGTGATGACCCATCTCGGGGCACAATTATATTAGATTTCGGGTCCGAGACATTAGAACTTTTCTATCACGAAATATAATTGTCATTGTAAAAATATTTAAATTACCAATCATAGAAATGAATATAAATTTAGAGTCCACTGAAAATTTAGTAACAAATTTGATGAAGGGTAGAAGATAAAATTTTATTCATGTAAAAATTATTGGAAGAAGCACAATAGTTAATATATCAAAGTAATAGGAATATGTTGTAGTTGTGTAAAATAAGATTTAAAGTGCCATACTACTAAGGAAAAATAAAGAATTCAATACACTTAGTAAGGGATGAATATTTATCTACTAGTTTTGAACAATATTGAAATGTTTAATTTTTCATTTAAATTTTATCTTAAAACATGTAATTATTTTCTTGGACCCTTCAATAATAATTCTTATGTAAATTTCATGGACACAATTATTTTATTAGGGAGGGAATATAGAATCATTAGATTTTAGTGTGTGTATATATATATGTATTCCACCAAATAATATTATGTTCAATGTGATTATGTAACCAGATTAAAATGAAGTTAATGATAAATTGTTAAATAAATGACTCCACTATTGAAGATGAAAATGATAACATATATGATATGTACATGTGACATAATGTAATTAAATTATATAAATTAGAATATTATTAGGAAATAATAATTGAAATACATAAATTTTTTGGAAGACAATCTTTAAATAAAATTTAGGAATTCTTATATTTTTTTCTATAATAATTTAGATAATTTTTTTACATAATAGGATTTCATAAAATTTCCTTTATTACCAAATTTAAAATATAAAAATTCTTTTAGTATAATATTTTTATCATTTTTTGAGAAAATCCACTTTTTAGTCATACATTTTTTTTAAAAGCTAAAAGATTTAGTATATTGTCATTTTATAATTATTACTTAGATGGAAATAAACTCATTTACGTTCTAAAATATGATACTACGTATTTAAATTATACAATTAAAAATATTACTTGAAGAGTGAAACCTGATGCATGATATTTTTAAAACCTCACGTATGTCATTCCATTAATAAAGATAAATATTTTAAACCATTAATTTTATTAAATTAATATATTGATAAAATATGGATATTTATTTATTTTTATGTAACAAAACATTTATTATATTTATATTAATCAAATTATTATCATAAAAATAACTATCAACCGAAAATTTGTCTTATATATATGTTTAATGATTCAGAACACACTTTTCCAATAAAAAAATATTTATGTCATATGTGTATAAAAATTAAAATAATTATTTATTATATTTATGGAATAAATTTGGTTGAATTGATCACAAATTTAGAATCACTGTATTGAAATTTTGTATGAATAATCAAATTATTTTACTAGTAATAAAATAATTTGAATTATTAAAATTAGATTTAGACTAATGAATTTTTAAAATAAATATATATGGATTCTCTATTTTTCATATATTAAAATAAACCTTAATCATTATTAAAACTGATTAATATGATGGATTTTCATAATCACATGTCTCATAATGTATTCCTTGTGAAACTCTACTATCATTCATTCCCTTATATTCTTATCGCTTGCTAATCATTCTCCTATAAGGAAAAGGGAATCATACTATATAATAAAAGCGGGATAACATACACCATTAAAATACATCACTCATGTATTGAAATATCATTTAACCCAAACAAACATTCATTTTCATGAATATTTTTACACATCCTAATTCACATATTCACCAAAAATTATCCCATGTCACCAAGAAGACCATCATCAAGATGTATTAAAAGGATTCAATGTATCAATAACATTTTCATAATGTTGGATTTTTATTCTATCTATTATAGAACTAAAATAAAGATATTTTTTAAAAAATAACTATTGATGTATTAATTATTTTAAATAATAATAATAATAATAATTAATTCTCTTCCATTCACAATGAACAATTTCAATCATGGTTAGTGTGAATGTGTGCGGATTACAACTAACATGACGAGACTCTTCCAGTTTTTCATCACCATACATCATGAATTGTATTAATAATTTTATATATAAGTAAATATTATTTATATAATTTATTTCTGATTTTAAAATGATAAATTACTATTATCCTTAACCCCCTCATTAATTTTTTAATAGAAATGATAATCATGTGTTATATAGACTACAACATCCCCAATGAATTATTTCATTTTGTATTATAGTTTTTATTTATTAATCCAAACATGTAAAAATCATATCAAAATTAATAAATAAATATAAATAATATCATTATTATTATGTTTTAATGATATTATATCGAAATAAAATCCCCCTCCACCATAATCCATAATTGAGATAAATCATGTTCACATTTGGGATTGTTTTACTTCCTACTTGAACAATACTATGATATTCTATCATGGATTGTTATAAAAAAATAATTACTATAATATAAATTAATATATGTAAATAATAATATTTAATTATTTATGGAAGGATACAATTATATCTAAATCATTACTTTAGAAATCACCCTTTATAGATATAAAATCACTCAAAAACATTCAAGGTCATATTCATTTTTTGGGATAACAATTAACATAAAAATTGATTTATATTTAAACATAATAAATCATCAAAATTTATCCACTATATTAAAAATAATTTAATTTTAAATATAATGTTTGTAAGGTTAATGAATAATGAAACTGATCATACTAAACATCGATAAACAATAAATCCTATAAACAAAAAATATAGGTAAATATGAAAAAATAACTTATATTCAAATATATAATGATTATTATGAAAAATTATAAATTTTAATATGTAATAATATTGTTAATAATTTTTTTTGTACGATATAGATATTATTTAATCATGATTATATTGTGAATTAGACTAAATAAGGAAACTGGGTAAGTGTTTCATCTCAAAACTAAATAATGTGTGTCCCATGTACATTGAAGCACTTATTTTTTTAAACAGTTACTATAATTATAATTGGATTTTTAATATCTTTTTCATTACAAATATATTTTTAAATAATATATATATATATATAACTCGTATTCGTTCATGTCTTTTATTAGACTATTTATCAGCTGTGAGGGATTTTTTCTCGATCTCCCTTCATTTATACAATTTATTCATTATTCACCAATTTATTTTTATTTTTTGTATATGCTACCCAAATGATCTATAACCATGTAATAATTTACATGTTAATTTTTTTTCATTTTCATTCCAATTATACTTCATGGTTTTGTATTAAAAAATTAATCAATTCATAATTTTTTTGAATCCAACAAATTTTCAATGATATATGGAATATCTACATTATTTTGATCATGTATGCCCCTATTTACTATTATTAGTATTTTTCAAAATATATTTCATTTTCTATCTGTATAGTAATTTACTAAATTTTTATAAATTTCTTCCATCAATAGAAGTCTTCTTTTTATATGAATATATTTTAAATAGTCAAGTGTATATTTTTATTCTACATAAATATTTTATTTACTAAATCTGTAATATGTACCAAAAATATGTATCATCTAAAATGACATTTTTGTTTCCCTTTACTTTTTTTGTTAGAATGATTTATTTTTAGTTTAATTATGTGGGGTTCATAATAGTATTTGTAATAATTTTAAACTTTTCCGCTTTGAATTTTTAAAAATGTTTTTCATTTAATGTAATGTTATATATATTTATATATTACAAAATAATTATACTATGATTGAATAAATTTTATTATAAATAAAATTAATTTCAAATAAACTTTTAGAATGGGAAATATTTTTAGCACATTCCACATAGGTCATTTTCATATGAAGTACTGTCATTTCAACATTTTCATGTAAACAAATTTCTCTACTATGCTTTCTATGTTATGTGAGTCATCCTATTTATTAATTAAAGTTTTAAAAAATGAAATTATTATTTTCATTGATTAATGAATTCATTATATATAAATTCAAAAGATAAGGCGATTTCTTATTATTATATAATTTCTTGAATTATTCAAAGACGATTCAGGAGTGTTGTCAGATTCTTGATCAAGGATATTCTTAAAATTATTAGGTCCACCCTCTAAATATGGATGGATTATCAATTCCATTTTTACATATATTTTATTACCCTTCACTGTTATTTCTTTCTTAATCGTCCACTTATATAAGAGATGTTTACTTTAATTCTGTTTACTCTATGACTTACATATATTCCTCACTATGACTGAACGTACTAGCCATTTATTCCAAATACATAAATTGACTGGGAATATTTTTATTTTAACCTTATAGCTAATTCATATACTATGAAAATAGGATATAAATAATAATATTATTTGAGTTTCATTTACAAAAAAATTTATTTATTATCATTGGATACACATTTATTTTTCATTTGTTTGTCATATAATTTTAATTGACGAAATAATTAATACATATATATGGTGACACATGGAATACATATAAGAAACAATTTAGTTCATTTATTTTTTATGATATGGTTATTAAAATCCAATATCCATTTAATTTAAAAATATTCACCATGTTGTCTTCTCCATGATATATCTCCAATTAATTCTATAATGTTAATGTTTTATTAGATTGTATATATGGGATTCAGGTGTAAACTAAATTTGTTTTGAGAGAATAGAGAGTAATTCTTAGCATATGATAATTTCTTCTCGTGTAATACTTTGAATATGATGATGATTTCCATAGTTGGGATCCTTGTAATATTATAATGATACCATGTTTATGTCATTTCCACATTCTTGTTAATCAATACAAAAAAAATTTCAATCATTTTTTATATATACCATTATGGTATCTTTTTTTTATTCAATTTTATCATGCTTATGTCCTTTATCATTATGCTAAAATGTTATTAATAATGTATATCTGGTCATTCAATATTATCATGCTTCCCTTTACTTATGATTTAAGATCACGTCTTTTTAATGTTTCTTTTTAAACAGGATTTTGGATAATTTATCATTTATTCATTGATTTAGATATTATCATCAGTGGAAAATTTATAATTGATAGTGATGTATAATTATGGTATTAATAGCTTATTTTATTTTGGTTGATATTTTGATTTGTTACCATAGGTGGCTGATGCTTCTCAGGCACTCGATGCAACTTCTCATGTTGTTGCTCTTTATTTTGATGAAACGCTTCCATATCTCTTTGCAAGGACTCTAAAACATGATCTTTAGATTTCATATTCTCCTATTATTATGTTTCTAATGTTTATCAATCTCCCTGAACATCCCTTGAGTTGGATGGCGACATCACAAAAATATCAGAATAAATCTGATAAAATAACCGACAACTGATGCCAACAACTCATCCATTCTCAAATGTATACATAGATACATGTATCCATGATTAATGATCAAATCCAGCTACACTGGTGGCCTAACCCTTAGTATCATCCAAAGACTCGTCATGTGTGTTATAATTCATGACCTAAAATGACTAATTCAAATTTAAATTGAAATTAAAATAGTAAAAATATATTTATAGTTAATTTCAAAAATATAAAAAATAATACTGACCACAATCTAGAATTATCAATTTCCAGTAGTATCTCCATAGACAATGTATTGGTAAATCCTCACATAAACCTAATACTATGTAATATTGGGCTACTAAAATTTCTATAAGAATAATAAAAAATGATGAAATATAAATTTATATAAATTTTTCACTAAAAGTACTTACAATAGGTCATTGATGAATATTAATTGTTTAACTACAAGCTTTATGGGTGAACATCAATCTTCACTCTTTATCCTAACCTAATGAAGGGCTCATATAGAAAATATATTCCAACCAATATTACCAATATCTATGTCAAACCTTGTAGAAGATATATTATTGTCTATTACTTCAGCAAGGGTGATCAAAATCTATGACTACAACATTATTCATGGATCTATTCCTCATATTGTGAAAAAACTAATGACATTGGTCACACATGCGTGCCTCCCAGCCCTCTATGAGAGAGGGTATCATAATATCATTAATGAGAACCATATAAACTAATAAAATAATTAATAATAACATGTTAATAATATAATTAATTACAAAATAACTATTATATATTTACATACCATCCAATGATCAATCATTATATTACAAACATCATTGGGAATACGATCCCTCATCACCCATGATCTGAAAAAATAATAATACATAATATGAATCACCTATCCAATATATAATCTTAACAATAAATTGGAACGAATAAAAGATAATAAAATAAATAATATATGTATATATATATAAATTGGGGAATATAAAATATAATTAAAATGAAATAAATTAAACAACTGAACAACCCTTCTCATGTGTGGATCAAAATCACAATTTGGGCATCAATCGGGAATAGGATTAGGGATCCACAATCCCAAAAAACCCTGACACCCCCACCCACCTCAGTTGACACATCTTCAATAACTTGAGGGTTTGATGACATATCATTTTGAGCATCACCGGGTTGTACATCCTCCTAAAGCTGATAAAAGATCTCATTATAAGTCTCATCTACCATATCAAACATGATAATAATGTTTTCAGTAAATAATTAAATATGTGTAATGTATATGTCGACTATAAAGAACATGTAATTGTGTTATTCTTCATATTCTTCCTTATAATCCTATATGATGGTGTTAATATATTCATCTTCCTCATCAGTATAAAAAATTTCTTTAGATGTCTCATCTTCATCACCACTTGTTAATTAGAATTCATTTTCCACAACATTAACATCATTGAAAACATCATATCATAACTATCATGAAGAATCATTGATATTCATGTTGGTTCATTGAAAATATGTGTCTGTAGTTGTGTCATTAAAAAATTCTGGTCCATTAAATTTAATAGAACCACATTCTAATATTTATAAACTGATTGTCATAGGATTTCATTTCTATAATGATGCCCCAATAAATTAACTCTCTTAAAGTAGCGCAATAATATTCAAAATATATTTGGTTTCCTCTATGAGTAAATTAAAAATAATAATTTAATGTAAGAAGACTTTTATATTTAATGCTGAATATTCCATGCCATGGATAAACATGCAATCCTCTATTTGTATCGAACAATTGGAATTTATATATCACTAAACAATTTTGTATCATATCAAAGATATCAATTATTTCTTCCCACATGCCAAAGAAGTCAACAACATATTATCTAGGATTGGATCATCTTAATAAGACACCACTATTCATTTTTTGTTTATTTCCCCATATCCATAGTTATTAAATATATTACCATTTACCACATATGAATTATATGATTTCACCATTTTAGATTTTTTGTTACTCAATACACAAAATCAATTAGCAATTTTACCTATATGTTCGATAGCTAAATAATTGATAAATAATTACAAATATAACAAAAAATATATTTATTTCATATGTCAAAAAATAATCATTTAACATTACTAATGTATGCAAATAGTAGGAATAATTGTTCTATCGACTTTCTCTATTAGCCACTAGAGTAATTTTGGGAAATTATTTCATGATATAATCTTCATATCATCTACAAATAATATAATTTTAATTATTTTAAATAAAAATATTGAATATGTGGTAGTATTACTAACTATAAAAATCATGTCATTTCATCAAAGTTGAGATGAAAAAATGTACGAGGCTTGTGATTTTCAAATTATGAAATTCATCATTCGTGAGCTCCACCAAATCCATTTTCAAGATGACTAAAAACTAATAATGGAATAATCCATACTGTAACATACCATGTAAATAAAGAAATATTACATTATAATATTTATTAAAATTTGTAAATTAAATATTAATTTTACTTTAATGATGTTTCTTTGATAGATAGTCTACCCGACACACAACAATGAGTTTCATTGAAATATTACGTTGCACACTAATAATATAATATTATTATTTTAAATGGTACTTAACACCTAGCCGTTGTATTGGTGGGAATTAATATAATTAACTAGAATATGATTATACATGTTTTTGAAATGTTTTTATATATATCCAATAAATGTTAGAGGCTAAAAATAATATTTTTTTTGATTTTTAGCATAAATACTCTTATATTCACAAAAATGTCGATTTACGAACTTTTGATGGAGGACCCTCTTTAAATATAGATTTGGACATTTTTATATATAATATATGACAAAATAAAATTCTTCTTTAGAATCAGGGACATTAATATTTACTTTTGGTAAATTTTTGGTATTTTTCTGATAAAATTCCAATTTTAATAAATACTGAAAAACAATTTATTTTAATTCAAATTTAACTTTCAATATAATTTATTTATATGGTTATATTATTTTCTCTATTTATTTTAATGTGAAATTAGATTATATTTTTACCAATATAAATTGAATGCATATGTTGAATAGCTATATTTTTCACTTTTTTTGAATTTTACCACTTCTGGGAATTTAATTTCGAAAATCTGACATACATGTTTGTTATTAGTATGTAAAATGTGGTTAAATAAGATGAAAAAGTTTATTTTGTGAATATTAACTTTTTACTTTTTTTTACTGCGGTTATAGGTAAATTGGGTAATCCTAGGTAAAAAGAATATCATAATAATAAAAAATTACCTTAACACTTGTTCTAACATTATTGGATGAGTCATGAGAGACCATGGTCATCCTGGGTTAAATTTTGTGACCCAATGGATCCACTTAAGAGTGATATTGATACTCTATTTTAATTAACTTATTGTAAAGACCAAAAAAACATAAACAAATAACATTTAGTAAATTAATTTTTAAATAGTGTTTTTTGAGTTATCATTTCGACTATAAGTATTCTCTGGAAATCTATAATGATTTCCTAAATAATGGTATTTTTTATAATTTTTAGACATCAGGTAAATAAAATTCTGCATGACTCCATAATGATGCAGTGTTTACCTCATTAATGAATGATTTAAATAAATTAAATTTTAAAGATTAAAATAAAATCCAAAACCTGTCCAATTATTATTGGATGATTTTTTTAAAACGAGTCATATTATCTTCAAATATAATTAGTTTTGAACCTTTTGAATCTGAAAATCATTATATAATAAACTAATATTTTCACACATTCTTAAAGAGCCCCTCCTCACCCTTATACAACGCCCTCACCTCTAACCCATTCCTCACACCTCTCAAGCCCATTGGATTTCCCATGCTCTACCATATTAAGCTCCCTACATTCCTCTACTCCTCTTAGAAGCCTTAAATTAGGCATAATTAACATCAATAAGTCATTTTGTTTAACACCAATGGGAGTTCTCTTAATTAAATGTAAGAGTTTCTCTTAAATCCGTTTGTTTTATTTTATTTATTTTACTTCTACACCCACATACACTCTTTTTATTTAATTATTTTATAAAAAAATTAGTATCCTCTATATACTAGGTTGGTTTATGAGATGTATTTGAACTAAATTTACACTCACCTCCGTCTAATGGGTAAATAACATACTGTTCCTGTGGACGACGAACTACTGCCTCATGAAATGATGATTGTTAAAATATCTCCAACCACCTCTAATTGTGTCCATTATGATGGAACTATATTTATATATGTTATATATTATATTTATATTTTTTCTACACTTCTGTATTTTTCATTTATAGAATACCTTTATGGTTTCCATAGTGGGTAAATACAATAATCTCATTTTAGGAAGTGCGGACTACCGCCCCCTCAAAGTGACATGGCTCGTTCATGCCTTATGTGAAATGTATAAAGGGTAGAGATAATGAAATTATATATGATATGATATTATAATTATAATATACTTATGAATCAATAATATTCCATTCCATTACAATACGAAATAGAAATGGATGTAGCGTTCAAGCGTATGTACAACTTACCGTCTCCATGAACGGTGCATTTCATTTTTATCTCCAAATGTTATATAATATTGTAAATACATGTATATAATGGATATATATGATATATATGACATCTAAATCATGAATATCATTCTGGATATAATGCATATTTCACCACATGAACAACTTGTAATTATAAGAAGTCCATTTTGACTCAAGTACCAAATATTGACAAAATAACCATTATTAACATAAATGTTTAAATAGTGTTTATAACATTGTACTAAGTGATTTAATAGGAATGATAAACTTGAAAAAATTTTCTTATTGAATTAGAAATTATCATAAATTTTTTATTTAGGAGATTAAAGAAAGAACAGGTCAAATCCGACACGAGGTAAGGGACTTCGTCTCTATCTCCTTTCATTGAGTCATATTTTGTTTTAATACTCGACTTTATTTTATACGATGTATAAAAACATTTTACTTTTCATTTCAGTAAAAGGGGATCTTTTTCTAAGAAGTATTTTATTAAAAGAAAATAAGGAATGTTTCTTTTAATGTAAGCTGTGACAATGAAATTTCTGCCACTGTGAGTATTATTTTCTATTTGGCTTACTTAACAAGCCATAATATTTTTAAAAGAAAAACAAAACCCATATAATATTTTATGTATTTTGGTATTGAAAATGGTATATATAATATATTTTTATGGAAAAATATATTTATGTGATATATTGTGATTGAAATGTGGACATATTTAATTTTCTTATATTTTGGGTATGTTTAATGATTTTATAATGGTAGATGGACATTTGAAGGGTGACTATGTGATAAAACAAATGACGGGTAGTGTCAGGATATACCAGGATGGGTTTTTATGTTATAACCTCCATTGCATTGGGTATAGAAGTTAGCTTTATGGATATTCTGTTTAGTGCTATGTGTGGAAGTCGATCGTATAGTTATTCCATTTAATTATTTTATGTCCCATGATACATTCATATGTTATTTGTTATTTATATGGGTTTTGTGGTAATATATGGCCTAAAAAAGGGTACTAAATGATCTTTTATTCAGTATATATTATTTACTACTTCATAAAGGTGAAAACTATTACATATGATAAAGTATTCATGTTTTAATTGTTGTTTTTAAAAAGTAATTGTTTTTATTTCTTCATGTATCCATTACTAAGCTTCTTATGCTCATCCCATGTTTTTTAATTTTATTCCCAGGACATATAGTGGATTGGGCCATGGATGGGATCATGTAAAATTCATGATGTCTAAAACATAGAAATAGACACGACTAGTTTTTTCAAGAATTTTTATTTTGTGAAAAAAATTGAAACCAGGAAGATGTATCTATATATAATATTCATGTTTTTATATATATGTTATGAACTAATTATCTAACGATCTAAACCTGAAAAGATCCTAAATGTGTATTATTCATTTACTTCTATATTAGGTACTGTTTAAGGCCGTGTACTTATAGTTTGTATTATAGTTCAGATTAGATAACTTTAGGAGTTAGGGTATTGTTAAATTAATATACATAAATTAATTTCTGTTAATATTGAAATGATAGAATTTATATAATACCATGTTTCATCGCCTAATATATCTCTCTATTCAGAATGTTTTTCAGGAGATGAAATAGAGTAACTTTTATGGGATGGTATATAGAGGGAAATTAACTTCCAAATCTGCATCCTAAGAATGTTATAATCTGAGTTGAACATCTTCTTGCACTGATGGATCGGTTGGCTCAGGTGATAAATGGAATTTGTGTTTATAGAATGTATATTGGTTTATTTTAAAAGTAATGAGGAACATGAATGTCATTTAAGGGTTTTATTATAAACCTTCAAAAAATAAAATTTATGGGGAATTCAGAATGTGTGAGTTTTGGATACAAATTTCTTTTCATGTTCAGATTGTTCCAAAAAATGACATTACTCTTGATCCTTCCAAAATCAAAATATTTTGAATAATGGCCAAGACCCACAAATATAACCTAGAACAATATTTTTCTCAGTTTAGCAGGTTAATACCAGGGGTTTGTTACTAATTTTTCTTGATTATCTAGTCCAATGACTATGTTAACTCTAGAAGGTGTTAATTTCATTTGGACATAATAATGTGATGATTATTTTCATGAATTTAAAAGAAGATTGGTGAATGCTCCAGCTTTGGCACTACCTTCCAGAAATGGTGAGTTTTTCATCTACAATGACGCTTCGTTGAATGGAATTGGTTGTTTTCTTATTTAGAATGATAAGTTAATTTCTTATTAATCACGTAAGTTGAATCCTAATGAGTTAAATTACCATACAAATTATCTGTAATTAGATGATGTTGTTTTTTATTTAAAAATTATTAGGCTTCATTTTATGGAGTAATGTGTGATATATATACTAATCACAAAAGTTTGAAGTATATATTTACTCAAAAAGAATTGAAAATGAGATAGAGGAGATGGTTACAAATAGTCAAGGATTATGATTGCACAATCCTTGACCATCTGTGATAAGAAAAATAAAGTGGCTGAATATTTGAGTCAAAAAAGTAATATTTCCTTAACCATGCGTCATTTGGAATGAGATCCTTTGGTTTTTGAATGGATGAACGTTCAAAACAAATTTGTTGGTGCTGGAAATCATCTATATTATCTCAGGTGTCAGTGATATCATATCTATCAGACAGAATTAAGTAAGCACAAAAGGAAGATAGTGAGTAGCAGAAAAAGGTATTGTTGGTTCAGAAGGGTAAGTTTCTTCATTTTAACTTTCATAGTGATTGTGTTTTCAGATTTGAAATGTGATTTTGTGTACCTTGTGATTCACAGTTTAAGAATGATTTGTTATGTGATTCTCATAGTTCCCCCTTTTTTAGTTCATCCTAGCAGTACTAAGATGTTTGGAGATCAACGGGAGTATTACTGGTGGCATGAAATGAAAAGAGATATTGTGGATTTTACTATGAAGTGTTTTACTTGTCCGAAGGTTAATGTAGAGAAATAGTTACTGAATGGGATGATTCAGTCATTGTTGGTGCTAGAGTGGAAATATGAAACTATATCCCTGGACTTCATTGTGGGATTACTGAAGACATATCAAGGTAATAATGCGATCTGGGTTATTATTTATCAATTGACTAAATCTTCTAATTTACTTCCTATTTGAGATACTTATTCACTAGATCAATTTTTACATTTTTATGTTAAAAATATTGTCAGGTTTCCTGGTGTTCCCCTATCCCTTGTATCTGATCGTGATCCCATGTTTACTTCTAACTATTGGAAAGGCCTTCAGAAGTTGTTGGGCACTGAATTAAATTTTAATATATCTTTTCAACCATAATCATATGGGTAGTCAGAATGAACAATTCTGAACATCGAGGATATGTTATGTGATTGTTCACAAAGATTACCAGGGAAGTTAGGAAAAACATATTTCTTTGGTAAAATATTCTTATATTAGCAGTTTTCATTCCTGTATACAGATGGCTCCATTTTATGCATTATATTGGAAGCGATGTTGAACACCATCTTGTTGGGATAAATTAGGTAAAAAGAAGATGATGGGACTATAATTAGTAAATGATAGGGCTGAAAAAGTTTTTTTGATTCAGAAGCACATGATAACATCTTAGATTAGGTAGAAAAGTTTTGCAGATAATTAGAAGAATAATTTTTCTTTTGAGGTTGGGGATCATGTCTTTCTCAAAGTTTCACCATGGAAAAGTGTGATTCATATTGGTATGAATGGAAAGTTGAGTATGAGTATCATTGGACCTTATGAAATCTTGAAGAAGGTTGGATCAATTGCATACAAAGTGGCTATACCTCCACGTTTGTCTCAGGTACTCATTGTTTTAATGATTCAATGTTGAGAAAGTATATTCCAAATCCATCTCATGTTTTGAACACAAAGGCAGTTTAGTTGGAAGAGAATCTCTCGTTGAAAAAACATCCATTCCAAATTCATTACTAAAGAGTGAATGTGTTTTGGAATAAGCTAATTTTCCATGTAAAGGTTTTTTGGAAAAACCATACGGTGGAATAAGCAACATGGGAATCTTAAAATTTTATGAGGGATAAATACCCCCATTTATTTGATAAGTGAATAAAATTTTGAAAATGCATCTTCAAAAATGGGGGAAGGATGAAACATCCTTGGTAAATAACGAAATATGACATTTTCATATTTTTTAATATTTTAGAATTAAATATTAACTTTACTTTAAAGTGTTTTCATTGTTTTATAGCGTACCTGATACGCAAAGATGAGTTTCTTTGAAATCTTACGTTGCACACTAATAATTTAATATTATTATTTTTAATGGTAGTAAACACCTAGCCCTTGTATTGGAGGGAATGAATATAACTAATAACAATATGATTATACATGTTTTTAATGTTTTTTATGTATATCTAATAAAAGTTATAGGTTTAAGATAAGAAAATAATTCGATTTTAAGCATAAATAATCAAATATTCACTAAAAGGTCAATATACTGTATTTTGATGGAGAAGCCTCATTAAATATAGTTTTTGTCTTATTTATATGTTATATTTGAAAAAATAAAATTCTTCTATATAATCGGGTTATCAAAATTTACTTTGGGTAATTTTTTGGTATTTTAATGATAAAATTAAATTTTTAATGAATGCTGAAAAATACTGAATTTTAATTCAAAACTACCTTTTAATCTAATTTATTTATATGGATAGATTATCAATTTAATTGTTATTTAACTTTAATTAGATTATATTTTTACCATTTAATCCAATAGTGGTCATTGTAATTAGTTTCACATTAAAATTGGAATAAACATGTGTCAATCATTTGATAAATATTGTTTCTTAAAAATACAGAATTTGTTTTGACAACGAGAATTAATTTTAAATAAATTATTCCATATTATATGTATTTAATTTGGTAAAATAGAAATCCTTTTTGAATTCAAAATATCCAATATATCATAGGATTAATTTTGGGTATTTTTCTGAAAAACATCAATTTTTGATGAATATTGAAAACATTGAGTAGTAGTTAAAAAGATGTCTTCTTTCACTTAAATTAAATTTTACCACATCTGTGAATTGAATTTAGAAAATTCAACATAATAATTTGTTATTAGTAATTCAAATTTCGTTCAATAAGATGATAATATATTTTGATGAATAGTAACTTTTGACTTTTATTTACGGCATTTAAAGGTAAATAGGGTAAATCAAGGTATATATAATATAAAAATAATAAAAAATTATATAAAATATTGCCTTAACCTTTACTGGATGAGTTATGGCCGACCATGGGAATACATGGGTCTATTTTGTGATCAAATGGAGCCACTTAAGATTGATAATGACACTATATTTTAATTAACTTAAAGTAAAGACAAAAATGACATAAAAAAATATCTTTTAGTAAATTAATTTTTATATAGGGTAATATAAGTTATCATTTCGACTATAAATATTATTTGGAAAGAAAAAAAGATTTATTACATCAATTTATTGTTTTTATAATTTTTATACATCATGTATATAAAATTATGTATGACACAATAATGATGCAGTATTTACCTCATTAATAAACGATTTAAATAAATATGATTATAAAGATTACAATAATATCAAAAACCTGTCCAATTCTTATTGGATTATTTTATTACAACCTTGAGTCACCTTATATTTTACTTTTATTAGTTTTGGACCTTTTGAAAACGAAAATTATTATATAATAATATAATATTCTCACACTTTCCGAAATAGCCCCTCCTCCCCCTTATAAAATGCCCTCACCTCTAACCGATTTCTCACAACTATCAATCGCATTGGCTAATCCAAACTCTGTACAATTAGGCTTCTTACATCACTATCCTCCTTCAATAAGACTTAACTTAGGAATAAGGCATTTTAAGAAGTCCTTTTGGTTAAAACCAAATGGTGTTATGCAAATTAAAGGTAACTTTTTCTCTTAAATTCTTTTGTTTTATTTTGTTTTATTTTTCTTTACTAGCACCCTAAACTATTTTTATTCCGTTATATGATTACAACACCAAAATCCAAATTATACTAGGCTTTTTTTAAGATATGTATACGAACTAAGCTTACATACACCTCTGTCTAATGGGTAATGAATATACTGTTTCTGTGGACAACAAACTACAGCCTCACAAAATGATGATTGTTTAAATATCTTCAAACACATCTCATGGTGGACATTATGATGGATCTATATTTATATGTGATATATATTATATTTATATTTTTTCTAAGATACTGTATTTTTCATTTATAGAATAACTTTATGGTTTCCATAGTGGGTAAATATGATAATCTCATTTAAGGAAGTGCAGATTACTTGCCCCTCAAAGTGATATGAATCGATCATGCATTAGGTGGAATGTATAAAGGGAACAGTTAATGAAATTATAAATGATATTATTCTATATTTATAATAAAATTTTGTATCATTATGTTTCCATTTCATTACATTACTAAATAGAAATGGAAGTTGCGTTCAAGAGTACATACGGCTTACCGTCTCCATGAACGGTGCATTTCATTTCTTATCTCCAAATGTTATCAACTATTGTAAATACATGTATATAATGAATATATATGATATATATGACATCTAAATCTTTAATATAATTCTTTATATAATTAATTATTTACCACAATAACAACGTTTAATTATAAGAAGTCCATTTTTGACTCAATTACCAAATATCGACAAAACAACCATTATTAACTGAAAGGATTACATAATGTTTATAACATGGTAATAAGTGATTTAAAAAGAATGATAAACATGAAAAATGTTCATAAGAATTTTTAAATAATGTTTAGTTTATTATTCAGAAGATTAAATAACGAACGGGTCAAGTTGGACATGAGGTAAGGGTCATCGTCATAATCTTCTTTCATTGAGGAATATTTTATTTTAATACACGAAATTATTTCATGCGTTGTATAAACACCTTGGAATTTTCATTTCATTCAAAGGGAACTGTTCTCTATGAAATGTTTTACTATATTACAAAAGGGAACGTTTATTTTAATTTAAGCGGTGACAACGACCTTTCCGCCGCTGTGAGTATTATTAGCACTTTGGCCTCTTCAACAAGACATAATGTTTTTAAAATGAAAATAAATACCATATACTCTTTTCTATATTTTGGTATTGAATTTTTTTTGATAATGGATATGTAATTTCAATATATTTAGGTTATATATTGTGATAGAAATATGGAAATGTTTTTTCCTTTATATCTTTTGTATTTGTTATGATTTTATAAAGGTACTTGGACATTATATGGGTGGTTACATGATAAACCATTTGATGGGTGGTGTCATGATAAACCAGGATAAGTTGTTACATTATAACCTCCATTGCATTGGGAATGGACGTCAGCTGTATTGCTATTCCATTTAGTGATATGTGTGGAAGTTGGCCATATGGTTATTCTATTTTAGTTTGTTTAGGTCCCAATATAACATTATATGTTACGTGTTCTTTATATGGGTATTATGGTAATATTTGGGTTAAAAAATGATAATCAATGATCTTTTATTCAGTGATGAGTATTTATTACTTCATAATGGTGAAAATTAGTACATATGATAATGTATTCATGGTTTAATTTTTGTTTTGATAAACTAATAGTTTTCCTTGTTTGTGTATCCCTTACTAAACATTTTACGCTCACCCAATGTTTTTGAAATATTTTTCACAGGGCATAAAGTGGAATACGGTCATGGATGGTATCACAGAAAGGACATGTTGTCTAAAACATAAAACTAGGCATGACACAATTTTTTAAGAATTATTATTTTGTGAAAATGGAAACTGGGTAAATGTGTCAACGTATATTATTCAAGTAGTTATGTATATGTTTTGACCTAATTATCAAATGCTCTAAACCTAAAAATATCCTCAATGTGAATTATTCATTTAATTCAAGATTCTGTAATTTTTAAGGCTGGGTCCTTACACATGCATTGTCAACATTTTCCCCATTATAGTCCATTCAGTTATGTATTCAAGGATATTCAGGTTAAATAATTTGAGTATAAAAAATTAATATCCTCCCAAAACTGTTTTTCTACAATTTAACTGTCAACAAATGATTTATTTAGTAAAATTTTATTTGTAATTTCATGAATCTCTTGTATGGGTAGACCCCCAGAATTGTATCTGACCTCTTCATTTTGTCTTCATCTGAAATTGTAATATCAAATGTTCCATTAAATGAAAGAATTTTGTGGAATATTTTTCCATATTTGATAAGATTATAAAAACATATTCTTAGTGTCTACTAAGTGAATAATATTTTATTTTCCCTACACATATGTCTTGGAAGAGTTATTTTTTTTGTTAGCTCATCAAAAAATGAATAATTAAAAAAAATCTAAATAAATTTGTTATATTTATATCTAATATATCATTAAGATTAGGATTTTATATTCTAGTAATATGATTGTTTTTGAAACATCATTCGAAATGGAAAACATAACCATATGGTAGTGTCAAATATATAGCCCACTGAAAAAAATAATAGGCTGTTATCAATGAAATATGTATATGCAGCTTTTGTCGCCATAAATTTTTTTGGTTAGTCGTATTCATACAAACCCGGTTTTGGAAACGTATATATCTGGGAATGATATACTCATAACATTAAATTATAATTTATCTTAAAAATTATTTTAGGAAAAATAAATATATATTATTATAATGTTTCTTCTCCATATGCATTACATCCAACATCTGATGGACTAAAAAATTTGAAAAATATAGAAGATCCTGAAAAATACTACATTTAATAAAATTTTGTTAATTCCCAGAGTCATATTTTTTTTATTCGGTCCAATGTTAATTGGAGGTAATGAATAAAAAATAGTTTTAAATCACTTCAAAATGCCATTTTTGATGGTACATATCTTTCAGTTTTTTTATTTTCTGAAATATTTTTTATTCATTTGAAAAGGATGATAAATAATATGAAATATTTGATGAATGTAAAAAATAGTTTTCTCCCATTGATATGAAATAATACGTTACAATCAATCATATTTTATAGACATGATTTTGCACAATTTGTACTCTATCCAGGTAACATGTCATATGATTAGATGTAACTAATTGTCCACATTAGCGTATATTTCATTAGAAAATAATATTTCTCAACAACATCATATTTACTAAATCAATTACATCACAATAAATTTAACTCATCAACAAAAGTCTTCAAATACACATCGATTTTCATTTTTGGATTTCATGGAATTAATAATGTTAAATACATATTTGGGTCACTAATCAACATCCATGGAGGTAGGTTATATGGAGTTCTAAAGACATGCAATTTTTTTTGACTAATTTAAAACCAAAATGATAAAATGATCATTATAAGAACCAATGACATGTTATTGGGTTCTAAAAAATTATGTGTATTTTAAAAATTATTCCATGAACCTGATTTACAAGGATAATATATGGTGTTACTGGTTTAAATATTGGATTTGTTATGGACATTGTATTTTTATGCATAATTAAACTTTTCAATCTACAATTCAGTTAGGAATACCTCAAATTATAAAAATGAATAAATCATAACATAGATAATTGAGACCTTTTTTAAATCAATTATCAACATGTAGGACAACTATACAATGACTCACTTTCACCATTATGTACGTTGTAATCAGCTGAACATGCATGAATATTCTGATATCCATGACCCAAATTTTGATCCATCTTCTTTCCCTCATAGAAATTAATAGGAAACAGATTTCTATTTAGTAATAGTGATTTATCTAAGGAGAATATTTGAGAAAAAATATCTATTGGGCATTCAAATAGTATATTTAATAAGCATAAATTTTGGAACCACTTCACATTTTTTATCATACCTCTAATATATAAGGAAACCTTATCTGACTTCATAAACTCATATAATCAAGAAGGATCTTAATTACGAGTTAAATAAACATCAACCTATGTATCATATTTTTGAAATTATGGATCTAAAAAATAATTCACTAATTATTGAAACCATGAAGAATATGGGACCATGTTATTAAAATCGTCTTCAAAACATCATAAAATATGTTGATTCAAAAAAAACAAAATCCGTTAATAGAATTCAATAGCTAACCCCCGATTTTTTGAAATGTGTAAAAACTCATCAATTAACATTCTTAAAAGGAAACCTAACTCTCTATTATGAATTAATTCTGGTTTTGATGATGAAAATGATAAAAAAAATTCAACACCCTCAAAATATAAAAGATTTATACCAAAAAAATCCTATTCTGACATTGATTTATCTAATCATGATAATGTCTTAACAATTTTCTTACATTATTGTTTAATATTTCACTATAAAATAGAAAATATTTTGTCATAAATATATTGATATAAGAAATGACTGACCAAAAAAAAGAGTTAAATGTGAAAAAAAATTAGTTAAGTATCATAAATTTTATATTTTTATGGACGATTTATAATAATTATAAATAATATTAGAAAATTACGATAAATTATAAATATTTATAGTACTTTTTTATTAATTAGTATTAGTATTTACAGATTATGTATTTTTATAGATCAATACATTTTTTTAAAATTATAACTATTTGTTGAAAATTATTACTAATTACTACTACTTTTATGTAATTATCATTTGTTTTACAATGTGTCTCTCACATTTCTTACATGACACTTATTTTTAATAATATCTACTATTTATTTCATGTTACAAAAAATTATTATGATGATATGGTATTTTTATGTAATTATCACCAATTAAAATTATGTGTCTACATTTATGACTAATTACTTCAAATTTATACTAAATGTCACAAATTATTAATAATTCTTGCTAATTATTACTATGTGACTGTATATACAACTAATATTTACTATGTACCTCATTGTATCACTAATTTTTTGTAGTTATCCCTAATTATTGTAATTACTAGTAATATTATGTAATTATAACAAATATTTACTATGTTGCCCAAATTTTTACTATATGTTTCTAGTTTGTACAAATTGCAGTTGATTTTTACATAGTACCTCTCGTTTTTACAAAATAATGCCAATTTTTAATAATTACCATTAATTTTAGGTAATTACTTCTTATTTTTACCAAATATATTTAATTCTTAAAATATTTACTATTAGTTGCTATTTATTAACAATTGTCTCTAATTGTGATTAATTTTTACTAGATATTAATATGTCCTATAATTTTTAATATTTTCTACTAACATTTACTTTGAGGAACTAATTATATCTATTTACCACTAATTTTTTGTAATTACTGCATATTTTTTTGTAAATACCACTAAATAGCACTGCTTTTTACGGAATTTTTCTAATTGACTCGAAATTTTACTATTTACCGCTAATTATTAAATAAAGACACTTTTTTCACTGATTACTGCTAATTATCAATATGAAACATTAATTTTTAATATTTACCACTAATTTTTACAAATTACTACTAAACTTTATTATTTACCAACAATTTATACTCATTAATAATAACTTTTACTAAATTTTACTATCAATAATTACCATTATTTTTTAGTAATTATTTCTAGATTTATTAGGTACCTCAAATTTTTAGTAACATCCTCTAATTTTCAATAATTTTTACCTATTTATGTTATTTTTTACAAAATATCACTATTTATAACAATTTACATTTAATATTGTTGTAATTATCGCTAATGTTTAATAAATATTTTTAATTATTTTTTATTATAGATTATTTAAAATAATAATCATTGATTACTATTAATTGTCTTTCATTTATAATAATTACCACCCATTTTTAATAATTATCACTCATGTGTACTAGTTATCACTAATATGAACTCATTACCACTAATTTTTACTAATTGTGTTATAATTTTTAATATTTACCATTAATTATTCAAAATTACTATTATTTAGTCAAAATCGTTAATTAATAATTATTATTGACTTAAACATTTAATATAAAAAAATAATTTGTTACAAACATTTGAAAATTATTACTAAATTCTAGTAATTCTCAACCATTTTCTTTAATTAGTACTAATTGCCGCTGGTTACTGATATTTTTTTTAAGATTAATAGTTTATAAAATTATCTAAAGCTAATTTAAAAAAATTAGAAAGAGTGTATAACAATTTCTTGAAATTTATATTATTTATCAATAATTTCATATAATTAAAACAACTATCTATGAATTAAAATTACCAGAAAGCTTTGTCAGTGACCAAGTCTTCAAGAATTTATTTAAACAATAAAAAATTACAGCAAGCAAGCCAAACAATCCATAAAAAATAGCTACATATCATAAAAACCATACTCATCACCAAATCCATGCCCGGTTTCTTCATCCGCAGTGGCCGACTCCCAATACGAGCTTTCATACTGCTTTAGTAACTTAACATAATTCCTTCTGAGATTTGACATGTCTAAATATAGATACTCCTTAGAGGGCTGCATACCATTCCCTTTTCTTACAGAGGACCCGGTGGGCATCGGCTGTGGTAAATGGTAATAATACTTCCTTTTCTTTCGTCTTGGTGGAGCAGTCATAACTTCTTCCTTCCCTGATACAACCGTCTTTCCACCATGAACAATGTTGCTATAAGAGGTCCTCAACCTACCGCCGCCATTCTTCTTTTTTCTATCAGATATACCCCCCAATTTCCAGTGATCTTTACCTTCAGATAACCATCATGCACTCCCTGTTCATACTCAAAGTGATTGTTATCATCAACCGATACTAAACATTGTGGATGCTTCACAGGATCCTTACTACCATCCAACCCCTCCTGTAGAGAGCCTTCTCTAAAAAAATCATTGGGCTGAGAGTCAGACTACAAATTTTCAACTTCATTTCTTGAATATTCATCTCCAACCTGAGACCCCCTCCCATTCAACAATTGTAACGACCCATCCTTGAGACTCGTGCTGTGATTAACCCAAGCCCACCTTCCATAGGCCAGGGGCTGGCGACTAGCACCAAAGGCGTAAATGCCGTCAAAAGGGAAGGAATTTCCTTTATAAAATTAAACAAACACAACGGAGTATGCATGTGAAATAAGCACTAAGTAAAACTTAGTACAAAGGTAAGTGTTTGAATGTAAATGGGCCAGTATACAAACCCAAATGAAAGTACTGTACAACTGAGAAAGAAAGTACAATAGCTATAAAGTAAAGCAGCAACCACTGAGTCATCCTCCGAGAATCCCATCTGAATGGTGGGTACAGATAGCCCCATTGGTAGCTCGAGTCCATCCATCCACTCCATGTATGTTTCACTAGGTGGTCCACCTCTTGATACTGTCTAGCTCCACAAGCCTCAATTACAATCAGTGTTGTCCGTCGTCTTAAACCAAAACAATCTAGTGAGGGAATTTCCAGTGCAGAGGTGAGTGTAACGATACTCAGTCGGGACCCCGAGACCCCCGAGGTCTCCTAGAATCCACGAAGGATAAACCAAAAAGGAATGTTAAAATCAAGAAGTATCAACCGGATTTACTTAGGTATATGCCCATACATATACCTAAGTCATCAATTCCTGTCCGGATCCAACTCTCGAGCCCAAGCACAACCAAATCCACACATGAAAGATGTCAATCACACCGTTGGTAATGAATACAAGTCAAGCCTCATCTCACACAGGTATACTATTCATGAAGAAGGGTGTAGATGATTAGATGTATCCTCTGAATCATCTCCTCTACTGAATCCATGTAGGATCCATGTATAGAAGTCATTGTTGCCAAACCCACATAGGATCTAAATATAGTAACCATCGCTGTCGAACCCACGTAGGATCCATGTACATTCGTCATCGTTGTCGAACCCACGGAGGATCCAAGTAAAGTCGTCCTCACTACCGAACCCACGTAGGATCCAATTATATTCATCCTCATCATTGAAACCACAGAGGATCCCAGCACGGTAGTCGTCGCAGTCACAACCAGCTCTAGGGTTCCCACACACAGCATGCTTGATTCTGTGAGGGTCCGCTCCTCGAGTAAATGGATCGATACATCAACTATCATAAATTCCAGATTTGATGTATCCCAAAGTTCCGTATCGTTAATAGGAACTCAACGCGATAGACGGTGTGTCAATCAGACCCTCGGTCTGAGAGATATTGGCTTTTCCGTTCCAGGGGCCCAATTGGAAATATGCTTGTTCCAAACCCGGCCGTTTTCCAAAGTTTTCCAAAACTCAATTGTAGTATCAAAAAAGGAATGCCTCGTTGAAGGGGTCCCAATGCCGCAGACGGCGCGTCGATCGGACGCATGGTCATTAAGATATTCAAGTTTAAGTGAAAATAGGACCGGCATGTTAAACCTAGTGGGCCGACGGGTCAGGTTAACCCAGTTTTAGTGGCTCCGACCCGGCAGGGGTGTTGGACCGGCGCGAAGAATCGTTCGGCCCAGCCTAAGGAGTGTGGCCCAGCCCGAAGAGGTGTGACCAGGCCCAAAGTGGCGCAACCCGACCTGAAGGCACGGCCCGGCCTGGCAGGGCACGACACGGCATAGCCCGGCGCGGCCCGGCCGAGTGCGGCACAGCTGGGAACATCCCCGCTTGCTTGACCCAAAGGTCGAGCAGTCCGGGGGGGAGACCCCCCGCATGCCCGAACTGGCGGATCCACCCTCCATAACCGGCCGAATTCCTGGCGCATGCGTCCCCTTGGGGGGGGGGGGCGGTTCGTCCGGCACGATTCCCTCTTGGCACCGCAACTCTCCACACCCCGGCCAGCCCTTCTGCCTATGCCGCCAGCGAAACGGGCTGCGGTTCCTTTCGCACAGCCGACGCGATGGAGCATGCTTCCTCCGTTGTGGCATGCCGCAGCCGCGGTTCCAAATTGCCCGCATGGTGCGATGACACTGTGCTTCCCCCACCACGGCCCGCTTGGCTGCGGCTTTTCTTTGTGTGTATGACAGTGGCCCTTGCACCATCAACCTCTTCCGTGTTCTGCCTCTGGTCGCCGATTCCAAAAGTAAAATACATATATCAGAGGGCTTTCGGGCCGTGTTCGATCTGCCCGTGCACTCTGTGTTAGGTGAAAGATATATTTCAGAATAAAAAAAATGTTGAACATCAAATGAGGCACAATTTTAATCCATTAAAATTGAACATAAATCCCCCTACCTCGAATACTATTTGTTAATTGTAGACGTGGAAAGCAATGTTCCATCATCAATGTCATAGAAAGAACTATTGTTATTGGGGAGTTCTTCGCATCAGTGTATCCTCCCTTGATTTGGATGAATAAAAGGATTGAAGAAACATATAGCATTCTTCGCCAAGTCGTTCTCCGTTGAGGGTGAGTGTTCTTCATCGGAGAAAAGAACCGTTCTTATTTGAAGAGATGAATACCTTTCTCCCTTCTCAAAATCTCTCTCACCACTATCTTTAACAAAAATATTTCCTCATAAATAAATAATAATCCTAAGATATTATTTTATTAACACAATAAATTTTAAAATTCAATAAATCAAATCACTTAATTAATTAAGTGAACGGGTAGAATTTATTAATTAGGCTATATTTGTAAACAAGTAAGAGGGAGAGAGGAAGAGGAAGGATCCTCATAAATAAGGGGTGTTTTCATGATTTAAACATTGTAGTCTAAATGGTGATTTGAAAAGAGTTATGGGAGGTGAAAGGTTGGGGCTCATGTGGGCCCCAACATCCACCTCTCCATTATCCACACATGGGAAGTTGGGTGGGTGTGGGCCCCACCTATAACTTCCCATGGAAGAAATTAACTTCCAATGATATAAATAAAATTTTCCAACAGTTTTATTTAACTTCTTAACTAAAAAACAAATTTTAATTTACAACCCGCATAAAACGCAGCTACAGTAAAGATCCCCTAATGAAATTACCGGCACTGTGAGTTAATCGGTGCCCTAATTTTTCAATTCTGAACACTGGTTCAAAAGATAGAAAAACCTTCTTGTTCGTTCACTGAACGTACCCAAGCTAAACTTCAGAAATTGATTCCGGGAACACTGGGCCTCAGAATCATGTGTCGTCAAAATCCACAGGTTCGTAAAATTACAAAGTATTTAAGAAAAAAACATCCTTGGAATTTCCGGGTCTTTAAATTAATCCCACCTCAGGGATTTACGTCCCCGTAAAGATACAACATAAACTGGGGAAACAAATGAGGGTACTGAGCACACATTTGAGCCTCTCGCACCCATGTGCTCTCCAGGAGGTTCCCGTGCTGTCGACGAATGCGCACCAGAGGAATCGACCGTCCATGTATGACCCACTTCTGTCAATCCTCGGTCACCAATGGGACCACTGTTAATGTCTCCCCTTCATCGATGTCCATCTCCCCAGGATCGATGATGTTGGTCAGGTCATGGATGTATCTCCTTATCTGAGAAAAATGGAAGACGTCGTGCACCCGATGCAAATGAGGTGGAAGGGATAGCAGGTAAGCCACCTCGCCTACCCTACCGAGGACCTAGAATGGTCCGATGAATCATGGAGATAACTTTCCTCCCCAGCCAAATCACCATAATCCACATCGTGGTGAGACCCATAAGAAAACATGGTCGCCATCCTCGAAATCCAGTGGTCTACATCTCCTATCAGCATAGGACATTTGAATTCTCAGTGTAGTCCTCATCTACTCCTGGATGATCTGCACCTTCTCCATCATAGCATGGACCATCTCTGGTCTAACAAGTAATGACTCCCTAGGGTTAGTCCAGCATAGAGGTGATCTGCATGGTCGGCCGTATAATTCCTCGTAAGATGCCATCCCGATGGTGGAGTGGTAGCTATTGTTGTATGAAAACTCCTCCAATGGTAGGTGATCCTACCAGCTGCAACCAATGTCAATGAAACATGCACGGAGCATGTCCTCGAGATTCTGAATGGTTCTCTCCGTCTGGACATCGGTTTGAGGATGAAAGGCGGTGCTCAGGCGTAGCTGCATCCCAAATGCCTCCTACCACCCCTTCCAATGCCGGGAAGTAAAGCGACCGTCTTGATCAAAGACGATAGACAATGGAACAACATGAAGTCATACAATTTCTTGAACGTAGAGGCATCCCAAGATCACTACTGATCCCTTCTCTCTGATCGATAGGATGTGGGCCGACTTGGTGAGTCTGTCTACGATCACCCAGATGGAGTCGTGTCCTCTGGATGAACATGGAAGCCCCGTCACAAAATCCATGGATATCTCGTCCCACATCTACTCTGGAACCTCTAAGGGCTGTACCAAGCCTGCTGGTACCTGGTTCTCCACCTTCACTTGCTTGCAGGTGAGGAATCATGAAATGAACTCTCCTACAACCTTCTTCATACCCGGCCACTAGTGCGGTCATTTGAACTCTCGGTACATCTTCTCCACTTCAGGATGTACCGGTAGAGGGGAAGTGTGAAAATCCCTCATCACTTCCTCCTATAGTGAAACTGGTACCATGGTACATCCCCTGAAATGGATGACATTATATCATACTTCAGAATATCCATCATGTACCTGCCCTGTGGAAATCTAAGCACGTCACATCTCACAGTCAACATCCCCAATCTGGGCTTCTATGACCCACTAAAGTAGTAGAGGAGTGACTATAGAAAGGCTGCCCCATCTCTATCCATGAAGGATATCTGCAAAGTGGTTAACAGCACTGTCACGTCTCCAAGTAGCGGAATTCCTGATCTTCTGCTGAGAGCATCAACCACAATGTTCCCCTTCCCAGGAGTATAAAATATCTAAATGTCATTGTCCTGGAGGAACTTGAGCCATCGCTGCTGTCTCAGGTTCTGGTCCTTCTGCGAGACGATATACCTGAGACTCTGGTGGTCATAGTAGAATGTAAAGTGCTCTCCCATCAGATAGTGCCTCCACATCTTCAAGGCGAACACCACTGTTGCTAACTCCAGGTCATGGGTAGCGTAGTTATGCTCAGGCTGCCTCAACTTCTTTGAACCGTAAGCGATCACTACTCGCTCTTGCTTTAGGACACACCTGGTTCTGTTCCCTGATGCATCGCAGTATACTACGTACCCAATTCCCTCCTCTGGTAGCCTCAAGATGGGTGCACTAGTCATTCTCTATCTCAGCTTTTGAAAGCTATATGGACATCTACCTAATCATAAGAAGGGTTTCCCCTTCATTGTGAAATCTAAAATCAGTGCTACAACTCTGGAGAAGTCTGTCACAAATATCTGAGAGTACACATCCAGTCCCAGAAAACTCTGCACCTCTGCCATGCTCTTGGGTGGCTCCCAAGCATGTACTGCGTTGATCTTCACAGGATCCACCTCAACACCAGCCTCCGAGATGACATGCCCCAAGAAGTGAACCTCTCGAATCCATAACTGGCATTTCCAGAGCTTACCAAAAAGCTGGTGCTCTCGGAGTGTATCCAGTACAACCCGAAAATGGTAGGAGTGCTACTCATCAGTGGTCGAGTATATCAATATGTAGTCAATGAAGACTACGAAAAACTGATCGAGGTAAGGTTGGATGATCCTGTTCATGATACTAACGAACACATATGGATTGTTGGGAACACCGAAGGGAATAACCAAGAACTGATAATGGTCGTACCAACATTTGAAGGCTGTCTTCTCCACATCCTTGTCTCGAACTCTGAGCTATTGATAGCCTGACTTGAGGTATATCATTGAGAACCATCATGCTCCCATCTGTGGGGACACACCACACATTTCACCTAATACAGTCGATCTAGGAATGGACTTTAGATAACCTAACCATACCCATGATGACGTCATAAGGCCTCGACGCTGCTACAAGAAGATCCTAGTTGAATCTCTCACCACCTTGAGTAAGCTCACACTACCAGCACCATTGCGTAATTATCGAGTCTGCTCCCATAGGAGTCTCTAGCCATAAGGATTGAGCCAGTGGCTCCATTGGAATCTCTGAGCTCCGAACAAGGGAAACGACAATAAAAGAATTACTCGCTCCTATGTCTATATGTACTGCAGCAATGGTGGAGTAGACATTTATAGTTCCTCGAATCATCTTAGGTGCATCGTGGTCGTAGGCCTCAACTGCTTGGATCTGAGCTTGCCCCAGTCTGCCTGCTCCCTATGGTCGGGGCGGTCCTCCTGGTGTTGGTGGTAGATCCTCTAAGCGTCGTCCACCACCGGTGCTAAGCCATCTCCTCTACCTTGTTCGCCTTCTCAATGGTCCGGGCCAGGAAGAATAGGTCTCGTACCATGTCTGTGAAGTAGCCTGAGAGGTCGGTAAATCTCTCCGAGTACTGGACTACTGTCATGATGCCCTGTCATAGATGTAGTAACTCTTAGATGTGCACCACACAGAGGGTGGTTGGAAAAAACTCTGAGCGGAAGAGGTTCTCGAAGTCCGTCCAATGTAGTGATACCTCGTCCTGCTCTTGGAGCATCAGGCTCCACCATCTACCTACTTCTGCGTGCAGAAGACTTGTGACAAGGATAAACATAAGATATGCTGGTGTCCCTACCAATCTGAAGACTCTGACGATAGCCTCCAACAAATCCTCAGCTGCCTAAGGGTAAATCTCTCCCTTGATCCTGGGCGACCTCAGGCGCTAAAACCCGTGAAACACACTCAGGAGGTGTGCACTCTTTGCTGTTGGGGCTGCTGGTATGGGTGGCCCGGCGGGTAGTGGTACCGCTGGTGCCTTCGCTGTAATGGGGCCCTACACCGAGGCCTCGTCACTCGGTGGGCTGCCATCTCGCACGAAACTAGGAACCCTAGTTGGCTACCATCGTTGGGCCATCCTGAAAAAAAAAACAATTGCACCACGATCAAACAGTATACCTGGTGAGCTGAGATAAAGTAATCACAATGAAAATTTTTGAAACACACATGTAATTAATTATTTCATGCACTAAGTCAAAAATCCGGAGTCAGGGTCCTGGTGTATGGATATGTCGGCCGACGCAATAACACTGGACTCCCTGGACTAATAACCACACTCAATACTCTTAAAACTATTTCTTCACTGAGAAGAAATTATCAATGTCCTGAGTATGCGGCAGAACCGACTCCTCTTATACCAATTTTTCACGACCCGTCCTCGGGTCCTGTTCTATGACAACCCCAAACCCGCCTTCCATTGGCCATGGGCTGGCGACTATCACTAATGGCGTAAATCCCTGTATAATGGAAGGCATTGCCTTAATAAAAGTAAACAAACACAACAAAGTACGCAAGTGAAGTAAGCACAAAGTGAAACTGAGTACAAAGGTAAGTGATGGAAATTAAATGGGATAGTATTCAAATCCAAATGAAAGTATAGTATAACTGAGAAAGAATGTACAATAGAAGTAAAGTAAATCAGCAACCATAGAGTCGTCCTCCGGGAATCCTACATGAAGTGTGGGTATATATAGTCTCGTCAGTACCTCGGGTCCGTCAGTCTGCTCCATGTATGTTCCTCCAGGTGGTCCACCTCCGGATACCATCCAGCTCCACAAGCCTCAATCACAATCAGTGTTGTCCATCGTCTGCAACCAACACAATGTAGTACGGGAATTTCCTATGCAGGGGTGAATATAACATTACTCAGAAGGGACCCCGAGTCCCCGAAGGTCTCCTAGAATTCATGAAGGATAAACCACAAAGGATAGTTACAATAAAAAAGTATCAATAGAAATTACATAGGTATATGCCCAAACATATACCTAAGTCATCAATTCTATTCTGGCTCCAACTCTCGAGCCCAAGCACAACCTAGTCCAAATAGGAAAGATGTCAATCACACCGTTGGTAATGATTGCAATTTAAGACTCATCTCCAATAGGTATACTACTCACGAATAATGGTTGAGATTATTAGATGTATCCTCTGAATCATCAACTCTACCAAAACAACGTAGGATCCTAGTACAGAATTCGTCGCTGCCGAACCCACGTATGATCCAAGTACATTAACCATTGCTGTCGAACCCACATAGGATCCAGGTACAGTCGGCATCACTGCCAAACCCATGGAGAATCCAAGTACAATCTTCCTCAGTTCCAAGCCCACGTAGGATCCATGTACAGTCTTCCTCATTGTCGAACCCATGAAGGATCCCAACACAGTAGTCGTCGCAGTCGCAGCCAGCTCTAGGTTTCCCACACACAACGTGCTTGATTCTGGGAGGGCCCACTCCTCGAGTAAATGGGTCGATACATCAACTATCACAAAGTCCGGAGTCGATGTATCCCAAAGTTCCTTCATGTCTATAGAAACTAAAAATGTCATATGGCATGTCAATGGGATGCATGGTTTGAGAGTTATTGGCTTTTCCATTCCAGGGACCCGGTTGGAAATATGCTCATTCAAAACCCGGCCATTTTCCGAAGTTGTCCAAAAATCACTTCGAGTATTGAAAAAGTAATGCCCCGTTAAAAGGGTCCCAATTCCATAGACAACGTGTCGATCAGACGTGTGGTCCTTACGTTATTCACTTTTAAGTGAAAACGGGCCCGACCCCTTAAGCCCAGTGGGCTGATGGGTCGGGTTAACTGAGTTTTGGTGGGTCCGACCCAGCAGGCATGTCTGACCATCCCAAAGAAACACGCGGTACTGCCCGAGGGGCGCGACCCAACCAGAAGAGGCGCGACCCAGCCTAGAGTGGTACGACCCATCCCGGCGGGGGGCAGCCTGGCCCGGCGAGGCACGACCCGACCCGACAAGGCACAGCTTGGTGGGGCCCGGCCCGGCCCCGCCAGGTGCGTCCCCGCTGGCTCGGTCCTAAGGCCAAGTGGTTCGAGGGGGGGCTTCCCGAACCGGCGGCGCCGCCCTCCCTAACCAGCCGGTCGAAGCCGACCGGCATCCTAGAATAAGCGGCCCGCTTGGGTGGGCCATGATTCGTCACGCGTGGCACCCTCCTGGCACTGTTTCTCTCCACTGCCCAGCTAGCATTTCCGCCTAAGCATTCCGCGAAGTTGTCTGTGGTTCCTCTCGCACAACTGGTGTGATGGCACCGGCTTCCTCCACTGCGGCCTGCCCCAACCATGGATCTGTGTTCCCGGCATGGTGTGACGACGCCTTGCTTCCTCCTCCACGGCCCGCTTGGCCGCGACTTTTCTTTCTGTGTGTGAAAGCGGCCCTTGCACCACCGACCTCTTCCTTGTTCCGCATCTGGTCACCGATTCCAAAAGTAAACAAGATCCAGCAGAGGGTTTTCGGGCCGTGTTCGTTTGGCCCGCGCCCTCCATGTTAGGCGATAGAAATTGGTCAGAATAAACAATGATGTTCAACATCAAATAAGACACAATTTTAGTCAATTAAAATAGAACCTAAATCCCCCTACCTCTAATAACATTTTATCGTTGTAGACGCAGAAATCGATGTTGCTTCGTCAACATCGGAGAAAGAACCGTTGTTGTTGGTGAGTTCTCTTCGTCTGTGTCTCCTCTCATGATGCGGAGGAAGAAAAGGATTGATGAAACGTGGAGCGTTCTTCGCCGAGTCATTCTCCATTGAAGGTGAGTGTTCTTCATCGGAGAAAATCTCCTTTCTTCATTGAGGAGAGGAATACATCTCACCCTTCTCAAAATATTTCTCCCTCGCTCTCCATAACACATAGATTGCCCCAAAAATAAAATAATAAGCCTATGCTATTATTTTATTAACACAAGCTATTTTAAAATTCAAAAAATCAAATCACTTAATTAATTAAGTGAAGAGGTTGAATTTATTAATTAGGGTGTTTTGGGAAAAAATTAAGAGGGAGAGAGGAAGTGGAAGGGATCCTCATAAATAAGGGGTATTCTCGTGAATTAAACATGGGATTTTAAAGGGGGTTTGAAAAGTGTTATGGGAGGTGAATGGTTGGGGCTCATGTGGGACCCACCTATCCACCTCTCCATTCTCCACACATGGGAAGTTGGGTTGGTGTGGGCCCCACCAATAAATTCCCATGGAAGAAATTAACTTCCAAAGATATAAATAAAATTTCTCCAACAATTTTATTTATCTTCTTAACTAAACCCCAAATTTTAATTTTCACCCCGCATAAAACACAACATCGGTAAAGGTACCCTTGAGCAATTACAGGTGCTGCGAGTTCATCGGTGCCCTCCGATTTCAATTTCAAACACCAGTTCAAAAGATAGAAAAACCCCACTCGTTTGTTCACTGAACGTACCCGAGATAAACTTTGGAAATTGATTCCGGGCACACCGGGCCTCAGAATCATGTGCCATCAGAATCCACAGACTCGTAAAATTCAAAAGTATATAATACAAAATATTCCTTCAAATTTTCAGTTCTTTACAAAAATACCTGAAAACAGTTTCTAGTAGCCTGCTATTGCAACTGCCCATCCCCCCTACCTTGATGTGCACACATCATTTCATGAAATGGGATCCTTCTATCATCCAGATCAGTAACAATATCAATCGACACACTACCATGAGACATAGGAGAGGAACTATGAGTATTCACCAAAACAACCTGATTCAGGATCGGTTCCACTTCATCATTCACCAGACCAACAAAACAGTTCCCATGCTCATTAATGCATGACTGATTCTCAGGATGTGACTTTCGCCCAGCTGATACCTTCACCCACCCATCAAAAACATCCGATGAATCAGCCACCTGAATATCCGTAATAGAATTTTCCGTCACTGTATCATTTTCTCCAACAAGATCCGCTGCTTGATTTACCACATCCCCCATTTCTCATATGTTTAGAACCTCAAGGGATGAATTTTTATTCCCAATATATTGAACTGCAGCATTCAAATTTTCCACCAGACCTCCTGTATTGGACAATCCAAGATCACTCTTCAATCTTCCAAACACCACATCCACCATAGTGATTGATGGCACCCCCACTATCCTCACATCATCCACAAAACCACTACCAGTAGCCTTGCCGGCATTATCCCGAAGGCCTACCTCAGCTCTAGGTTCCACAACCATTGACCCTAGAGTAAATCCCACCACCCACTGTTTTAGATTACTAGACTTTCTCCCACCATCACACATACAATTCACCAGTTTGTGCCCCAACTTCTTGCAAAATTCACTGAAACATACCCACAACTCATATATGACCAATTGTTTGTATAGGAAATCATCACCAACAAAAATCGAAATAAAATCAACCGGTCTATGTGAGACATCAACTTCACCACATACCAGGGGTTCTATTAGATGAAATACCGATCTTGTTTAATTGTCCAAGAAGTTAAATCATCATACCAAGTTTCCAAACATGCAGATAACCAGGGGGTTTTGAAGGTTGAGGGGATGTTTGATGAATCTTACCCAGATGGTTGTTGCGGGAGAATCCTTATTCATGTGACATTCATAGTTCCATCGAAGAAGAAAGAATCTGAGTCTTTTGAGAAGGCGAGGTGCTGAAGACCAGGCTTGGATAAAATGAAACACATTATATTAACAATTATTACAACTTCATAAAAATTTTCAGTCAAATATAAAAATAATTCTTCTTAATTAAAACTAATTATGTCAAATCAATAATAAATATTACTAATCTCAAAAAACAAATTAACAATAAATTTAATGTATTACATAAATTCTTTAATATGATCTTTTTTTAGATGGAAATATTAAAAAATTCTATATAAAAATCATAAAATTAAAAAAATTTAGGAGAATAAGTGTCGTTGAGGAAAAGAGAAAAGTGGAGGAGGAGGATTGAGTGAAAAAAATCAGGCAGTGGGGAAATATATATAGGCTATATTTTTTTATTTGAAAATATGTGATGGTTCTATAGTCAAAAATAGTACCCACAATAAATAACTGTTTTAGTGCTGAAAAACTTATTTTCTATGTGACCCATGGGAAATATCATTCTGATGACTGTCTATTTATAGTGTGATTTAATTCCCATCACAAATAACTAACAATGTCATAAATTATTTTTGATCTATCTCATACCAAAAAATAATCAACAGAATTCATATTTGTGGTTGGAAGAAAATCACATCACAAATAACAACACAGACTGAAAGAAAAAAGAATGGTAATATATTCATGTCTCAAACTATCATTGTTAATGGACTATTTGTGAAGAGCGACGATCCCATCACAAATAGATCAACACAAACTCCCAATTTTCTTTAGTTCTATAAGAACTATAGCCATCACCCATATCTCAAGCTAAGTTCTTTATGAAAAATATATACATGGAAATCATGCGGTCATAGAAGATGCTAAAAAAATTCCCTTAAGTTATTATCTTCCATATCTTAATGTTGAAGACTACTACAGGTAGTTAAAGATCATGGGTCACATATTTTTTCCCATGTGATCTCAATAACTTGGACCTATATAAAATCACTTCATACCCCTATATCAGGATGAAACCACATAAATCACCAAAGGAATCACATAACACTTTGTATGTGACTCCCTTATATAGAAATCTCGCGATGGGGGTACTCGTCAAACTATACCTCATCTGTGGAGAAAACTGGTGACAAATTTTCAACTTTACAAATGGTTTCCCATTCAAGTAAAATATATGTAATGGTTGTGGAAAACCTAGTGAAATTGGGTACAAAACACAAATAGTATCCTTACAACCGATGAAATATATGCTCATTTGTAACTCTCTAGTGTATATCTCAAGATTGAACTACCACACCATTAAATAGGTCTACTAAAACACTTGCATTTGAGACAACATGTCCTAGAATGTAAATCTATATAAATAAAAATGTACACCTTGAGTGATTACATTAATGATGTTTACATTTTTGTTTGTTGTGGACCATCCTAAAATTTATTTTATTCTCCTCCTCTGACGTAAGTTAATCTAGGAAATCATTTTCCAAAACCACCAAGAATATATCTAATAAAGGCGTGAATATATAGTTCATGCTTCTCATGGACACTATTGGGGTGCTCATCACACCGACTGGAATCACCATGTATTCATAGTGACCGTAATGGAATACTAATGTCCTCATCGATATATCTTCATCATACACTCATAGTTGGTGATATCTTGGTCTGAGGTTAATCAAAGGTAACCATCATGCACCTCTCAAATTATTTTTGAGTTTATCGACCATATTTGGTTAATTCATATTAAATACGGTCACCATGTTCAAGTGCTTATAATACACAAATAACCACAAGCTCCTATCTTCCATCTTGGTGAAAAACACCGGGGCTACCTAAGGGGAAACACCAGGCCTCACAAATCCCTTTTCCGAAATTCCTCTAACTACACCCTTAGATAACAAGTTCAATCTGATATACTAATGAATATGTTAATACCATCATGGGATGTATGTTGTTTCTATAATTCTCTCTCTTGTAAGAGAGGTAATTCTCTCACGCACTCATGAAACAAGTCCTAATACTCATTTAACACCAAAGGGAACTAGTATTCCATTGCATCAACTACTCATTGAGACATTCTATTAAAATCATGTTTAGTAGTCTATAATGTACTATTTCATAGCTCATCCTACACTATAATGTTTTCCATTTAAACCCTAAAAGAATCCCTAATGTTATCATTGAGGTCACACTGTATTCTCCACATATAAAATCAACATAAGAATAAAATAATGATAGTTATTCAATACCTAAGAAGACATCATACTACCTCATTGATGCTAAAAATATGTCCCATACAATTATCACACTTCAAAGAGTAAGATTAAATTTTTTATAACTATGAAATATTTCGGTCACCTCTAGTTAGAGTCTTTAAGTTCAAGATTCAAACAAATGTCTTAATAAGAACGTATTTTTCCTACACTAGAGATATGGAATTCATGGAATGACTCACAAAATTATATATCAGTATTATAGAAAATGTGGAAATTACATAGATTGTACTTCATGTAGAGGAATAAAAATGGTTTTAAGTTCTCGATTTAATCATCGGTTCTTCACTACCAATGATAAATGTTTTCTATAGGTAATTTAAACATTGGTTATTTAGATACATATATTACAAGCCCACATTGAACATCAGTTATAGAAACCCCGAAATTTAAAGTCCTCATGCAAATATTTTTATACAAGTTGTCTAGTAACCAATATGACAAAATACCTTTTAACATTGTTTTAGGATAACCAATGTGAATATATATTGCGGGAAATTTAAAATTATGATGACGTGCTATAAAAAATTGGATTCCCTCTTTTGTGGGATATTATATTTTCCTTCCACGTCAATTTTATGTCAATTTTCATGAAAATATTTTTCAAATTTCATTTTCAACATTTGTTTTTAAAAAAACGGATGTTTATAATGACTGGAAACATGTATGTTATTTTAAAATCATCGATTTGAATAGATCTAGTGCCTTAAATGATGTTAATAATTAGAGGAAATCAAAACAAATGGAGTAAGAAGGGTTTGAAGGGGTACCATGATGTAGGGTGTTTCATTTTAACTAAAGGAAGGAAACTAACTAGAGGAATGACTACTCATAACCATGTAATTCAAAACAAATATGATCAGATGGTAGGGCTATGAGAATGGAATGTAAAACAAGGCATCCGGTCCTCGAATTCTTGTCGGGCACTAATCTATAGAGTGAAATTCATAATGAATAGTTTAGAGACATTATGTATCAAGGAATAGATGGTGGAGTAAGAGAGATTGATGGAGTGAAAAGGTGTTACCTTGAATTTATTTACCATTATAGTGAATAAATTCATGAAATGACTATCAAAATAAATTCCAAAAGTGAGGATTTAGAAAGAGTATTAGAAAAAGATGTTTAAATGGATTCTAGTTAGGATGAAAGGGACTCTATCAACCAATAATATTTTAATTTTCAATTGAGATTCAATACATGGAATAACAACCTAGAGGAGTACATCCAACCATTGGACAATATAGCCACTCACGTTGAAGACTTAATCAAATAGTACACTACCATTGAAATTGAAACACGTCAATGGGTAATATACTAGGAGTGAGATTATAAAAATCTTCGCCTAGTTTCTAAAAAATTTGGGACTTACTTTTATGTTGAATTACCATCAGATTTGGAAATTCATGGTTTCCTTCTTTTTCTTAAACTATGATATTGAAAAAAATTACATTTGTTTATATAAAATTGAACATAGATTGAATTCTAAAATAAAGGTAATAATGGTGTATCATTCTAAATTACGAAATTCTTATGATGGTTGTAAGTGTAATATTAGTGTTTTAAAACCTGAAAATGTTCATGAAATGGTAAAAACAATAAAAAATTCACATATTTACTTGATATCCTTGGAAAATTACTGCAATATTATTATATATGTATTCATGGATTGATTTTCTATAACACATGTGGTGTGGTATGAATGACTCAGTAAAAACTTCTTAATGTTTCAAAATCCTTTAATGGCATGTTTGGGGAGGAGGTCAATACTATGTAACAAATGATGGACTGCCCTCGAAATATAAAACAACGATAGTATATTTAAATTTTAAATTTAGGAATCAAAGACATGTAATTTTATATTTAGGTCTTCCCATGATAGATGTAGGCACATTTGTAGTGTTTTTAGACACTAAAACTTTTTTGTAATGATTAAAAAAATAAAAAAATACCTAATATAGACATGGAATCTTGGGAAACCCACAACTATGTTACTCTTGATGTCTATACATAGAAAATTTGACAATTAAACATGTGGTGGGGTGAAAATTACTCATTAAAAACTTCTTAAATTTACAAAATCCATTAAAAACATTTGTCAAGAGCTCAAATCAAAGAAAAAGATGTCAAATTACACTAAAATATGAGGATAATGACTATATATTTAGTTATGAAATATAGAAATGGATTACATGTCATTCTAAATTATGGTTTTCTAAGGATGGTCATAAATGCATGGTTAGTGTTTTAAAACACTAAATTGTTCATGGAACACTCACAACAATAGATTACATCCTAAAATTGATGTTAAATTTATGGGGAACAACCACTATGTTATTTCTGAAATGTACACATAGGAAACACACCAATGTGTCTTGTGGTGTGGTCATAATTTCTTGGTAATATCTTCTTAAAGGTATAAAAGGCCTTATAAACTAGTATATGGGTGGTAAAAACCATGAAAATTATTATATATTTCTATGAAATAAAGGGTCAATGACAGTAGATTGAATTTTGAAATGTATGAAGAGATGGATTTTCATTCAGAATTATTGTTTTTTTATGATGGATGTAAATGTGTTTTTAGTGTTTTGAAACACTAAAATGAGGATGGGACAAACCAAACCATATAAAATGACAAAATATTGGTTTGTAATAATGGTACAACACCTGATTAGATATTTTAGAATTTATATGTTGACAAAAAATTATCTAAATGTGGTATTGTCGGAATTACTCAGTAAACATTTCATAATGATATAAAATCATTTAAAAATTGTTTTGATTGGTCAAAACCTAGAAAATGTTATCAAATTTCTATAAAATTAGGGTACAACTGTCATCGAGTGATCATTAAAATATAGTATCATAAATAATGTTAGTTCTATTTATGATTTTTTCCATGATGGTCATAAACATTTTTTCTCTTTCATAAAACACTAAAATGTGTGTGCAATTGTAAAAATGTTAGAAATGAAATTATATTAGTGTGAAGTAGTTGGAAAATCATTTCTGAATTATTTTTGAGGTGTATATTCTGACTACAAAACAATATGCTCTGTGGTGTGGACAGAATGTCTTGGTAAACACATATTAAATATTCAAAAGCCATTGAAAATACGTTTTGGGAATAAAATCATGTATAAGTACCTATAATTATACTAAAATTTGGGGACAATGATAGAAGAATGAATCGATAATTTATGTATCTAAACAAATATTATTTTGAATTACAGTTATCACGAGACGACCATAAATGATATTTTAATGTTTTAAAACAATAAAATGTGCATAGAATGGTCAACACAATGGAAATTACTTCAAATTGATGGTAAATTATTGTACAACCACCGTTGAGTTAATTTTAACTATATGCATAGAAAACACATCAATGTGACATGCGGTGTGGTAAGAATGAATAAAAAACACTTCTTAAAGCTACACTACTATTTTTAATGAGACATCGGGGGTATAAACTATGAAAAGGATATGGGATTTCCTTTAAATCTGTGGACAATGACATTAGATTGAACTGTGAAATGCTAGAATTGATGGCCCAACACACTGATTTACATTTTCTTGGGGATAGAGATAAATGTTTTTTCAATGTTTCAAATCCCTAAAACATGCATGTAATGGTCAAATTGTTTTAAAAATGATCTCAATTTAATTTTAAATCATATTAAAACCACATTAAATTATTTTGTAGGTATACTAATAGATAAAATGTTAATATAATGTGTCTTGTGGGGAGAATTACGTGGTAAACTATACTAAATGGTTTAAAGCACTAAAAAATATGATATGAGGATCAAAACGCAGAAAATGACGTTAGATATACCTATAATCAAGGTAAAATGACCATAGAGTGAACTATGAAATGTAGGAAGGAACGACATGTCATTCCAAATAACAGTCTTCCTATGATAGATGTAAAAGTGTTTTAGAACTTTTAAACACTAAAACATGCATGGAATGGTCAAAACCATAGAATAAATCCACATATTGACATGGAATCATAGGACAACCACACCTGATTTATTTTGGAAATATATAAAAATGTTGAGATATAAAAGACTGTAAATAATTTTAACATTTAAATTTCAATCACACCACACATCAATTTAAATATTAATTAATATATTTTCTAATCTATTTTCGGTTTCACCAATTGGATCATATTCTATATTGGCAGGTATATGTATTTAAAATTGTTTGAATTATATATTATATATTTTATGTTAATTTAGTTATGTTTGAATAATAAAAGAACAAATTCTATATGCATAATTATGAATATATTTTTTTTCTTTTCTATTTTATATCTCTTTTCATTAATATTATAGTTTTCATTGTAGGTGGAAGATTCCAGTAATAGGTATGGATTGACCAGTACAAAACATGAAATTATTGATAAGGTATTTTTCATGGTTCTTAGTTTCCATTTTATATTATAAAAATTCAATTATTCTATTTTAATTCTTCTTTATTTTTTTTTAATTTTTAGTATTATTTTTTGTTATAATTGAGGATATGACATTGTTGGTTTCAGATGTTGAGATGATATTGATGTAGAGGGATGCAGCAGGGGTCATGAAATGGATATATATAGGGTATTGGTTTTTAGTAGACATATTTTATATGTATATATCGAGGATTGAGGTATTGGTCAATAAATGTATGGGTTGACTGAGCATTAGGTTATGCTGAGTTTTAGTTTTTTAGTATGAATATGGATATATGATTTTTGTATGACGGATTATATATACATACATGTTTTACTTTATTTCCTATAAGTTTTTTATATTAATAGTTATTATTAAATAATTTATATAAAAAAAATTAGTGGGGCATTTTATTAACCACAGCTAAGTACATCAATTAAAATATGTTTAGAATTAGTAATTGTTTATTACTTCTAAATAAAAAAAATTCAAATATGGTTATTTGTGGTTAGTTTCATTTTATTTATATTATTATGGGGTATTTTTTCTAAGAAATCAATAATTAAATAAATATGAATCCTTGTATAAATTCACCAAAAACGTTCATGAAATTATAGAACAAACGGATAAATAAAATTCTTCCATGAAAAATGAAACTATTATAATACTTGTACTATATTATTTTGTGTGGGTTTGAACAAACACTAGTTCATGAAAAAAAATCCCATACTAGCCTTATATTATTCAGTGTATGAATGAAATGGAATCAAAAAAAATCTTATATGATTCATGTACTAATGTTCTTTTAATAGCCAATATCTACAAGAAATGATTCAATACAGAGGTGATCAGGGTTCTTGTTTAGGGATATGTAAGTCCCAAAACCAAATCTAAAGTCTATGAGATGAAATAAAAACTCATATCCCTTTACACTATTTCATAAAATGTTTAACCAATATCATATAATCTAGTCCTATGGTAAAACTGACTCCATCAATACCACTCTATCATCACCCAACCAGTTGGGGTCTATTCCATAACTTCCCCATGCCTGCCACTAATAGGTCAAATGATAGTGATTAGCACAGAGTAGTAATATTGTAAACATGAGAGGAATTAACCAAATATACATGTACACATACACATATCAAATTAAATACAATATTTAAATGTTAAAAAAATAGTATACAAGCGTTAATGCATCTATAATACCATAATTAGAGTACTAAACTAATGTAATAAAAGCAATAAAAGAGGTAAATATGAGTCCAAAAAAATGGTAAAGAGTCCAACATGATTAGAAGTAATGGAATAATATCAAATAAAGTTTCTCAAAAATCACCTTTTCATTCATTCTCATACTATGCTCCATGAGATCGATATCCTCCTTGGATGCCATCAAAAGGTCCAACATTATCAAAATAAAAATCACATGCGAGATGATCCCATGAGGGGTTGAGTAAAAAATAAATTGTTGGCTACCTATAATGATTATGTATAATGAATAAATATCAGTATGTTCATAATATAAATAATGATATATACTTAGATAAAAACTATGTTATAAAAAAATCATGCCTCCATGAGGTGATAACCAATCGACAAGTAATATAATTTTTCCTGAAGTAATTATCATTATATGTGATTAAACCCCATGATTCATTCAATCAATTAATACACATGGAAATAAATTAATGATAATTATACCCTACCAAAGAGAAATCATGGGTCATTGAAGGCCTCGATACACAAATTGGGGTTCACACCTAGGATCACTGAGAGACACCAAAGACACAATCCAAAACAACCCGCTATGAACGGGAAAATACAAAAATGGTACAAAAACCCTATTGAAATGGTTTTTTAGATGGTGGATCACCACCTCATTCAAGAGTTCACAATGATTCAATAACAACCATATTGGGTATAAGATGAAATGATATGGGATCCCACTCTGGTCTCATTGAGATAAACCACAAAATCAATCTGAGACTCATCATCTAAAGGATACCACAATCCATCTAAGTGGATGTAATTTTAGATTTTACCCTCAAGGGTATGGGACATGGCAACATAATCAATTATTATTAGTATAATACTGAATAAATTAAAGGATTTAAGGACCCTCAATGTGGGCTACACGATCTGTACTAGGTTGTACACTGTGTATCTAGACATCCCCTAGTCTACCTATGTGGTGCTTTCCCACATGAGATATAAATATATATATAACACATATAAATAAGTATACATAATATGTAGGGGTATAATGATACTGTTCTTGTAATTTCTATCAATTCATGTCTTCCCTCCTCTATTACTATTTATCATCCCATGCACACATGGATGTGTCCATGTATACTTAGTTGTCTCTATGTAAAACCTCATGTAAACCTAGAAATATCGGTTTACCCCACTCAGAAAATGAATGTGATCCCATTAACATACATTCCAATCAACTAGTATGGTTCACAAAATGTTTGACATATTTCACGCAACGTGTGATCTTTCTCTTCAATGCATAAATGATAGAGCAGCAAAGAGTGTCCAACAAAACATTTAATTTTGAGTGACATATTGGATATCAGTGTATTTTACTAAACCCATGAGTTTCTCTTCATGTAAATATATGGAAATACCATCAAATCCACTAATTTAGGACATTAACAATATATTTGTGGATTACTGGCCACACCATCACCTACTCACTAGATTTCAACCACCGTAAATGATCGACATCACACCCCAATTGTTTGTGATGTTGTACGCCACTTGAGGAAATGAGATAGCTCTAAATTACTATGATATACCTATATTCATCATCTAATGTGTAAAATAATCAATCATACCCACAATTGAAATTCATACTCATTGTATTGATCCATTGTATTTATGATTGAAAACACATCAATCAAATACTTAGTATTTATCAAACCACGGGTGAAAAAGAATTCATGTGATAAATGTGGTATAAAACATGGGATAAATCCATAAAAAACGTGATGACTAAACCTTGTACATTATTCAATGATCGGTTATCAATTTTACAATAATATAGCAGAATGATGAGGTATTATCCAATAATGAAAAAAGAAATTAATCTAAAATAAATCTACTACCATTGTGTGAAATAATTCTTGACAATTTAATTTTTCTGAAATCAGTAAGGTTATGAAATGGGATGAAAATTCAAAAATTCAACATCCTACATTGTGCTTGGTTTGAAAACTAAAGAAAAATAGATTATGTTTTTCTATTTGGTGAGTTCAATGTAATATATTTACGCATGATCCTTTGTCGGATCTTGATATTAGGTCATCTTCTAATGATACTCCAATTGATCCTCCCAATCTCTAGGATATGAGTCTCACCAAACAAACTTAGGTATAACTATATATTTAGAGAAGAAATGTGTCATGATTTTAATAAATTTAATTAAATAAAATAAATTAAATAATCTTATTAATTTCACATGTCACTATACTTTACCAACACTCTGGATGGCGAAAATGATTATGTTATGCCTAGTGTAAAGCCCATGTACTATACTCAATGGAGGAATTAAAATTCTAATATAAGGCTCCATTTGAGAGTAATTCCAATTTTTCTAGATAACCACACACACATGATATGATTATTTTTAATATTAATAAAATCTAATTTATGAAATCACTAGAGCTTAGAATCTGACAATGTCTCAACACCTAGCTCAAAAAATAATTCATAAATTTATCTACACTAATACAGGCTAGAATTAGTGTCTATAAAAAAACACCCATGCATTATTGAATTGGATCTTCATGAATCATATATATAGGATTGGGCTCTATATGTTTCTTCCATATTGTCTGTCTTCATTCCATATTGATATAATTCATGCATTCACATACATTGAAAACAAATAAAACACCAATATAAATATGTTTCTTTAGATAAATTTAATGTAATTGATATATTGTTGGGAGAAGGTGAAGATTACATATGATCATGTAGAGGGGAAATGGATTTTTGTTTTGGTGTTTGATAGAACAAAAATTTAAATTGATGGATGTATCTGTCTATAAATAGACTATAACAATAAAAAAGAAGTTCATTGAATGTTGTAGGGGCATTGTGAGTGGGATGTTGATAGAAAATAAGTTTCAAGAAATTATTCATCAATGAGTATGTGTAGAATTGAATGCATAATCACATATTGTGATGATATTTTGCACACATAATGTCTCATTTCAGTTAGGGTATATTTCTTTAAAAAAACTACAGGTATATCACAAGGAGTATAGCTTAACGGAACATATCATCATTTTTTTATGTGGGAAGAACCAAAGGTGTCATAATTTTATATCCCTAGATAACAATTTTTATATACATGTAAAATTAATAGATAATACATGTCAGGTCTAATAAATAAGATATGATGTCTTTGATATTTTTCATTGATAATGATAAATCACATACGCCAGGTTATTAAAATATGATTTCTATCATCATGTTAAAACTACTATACAACAGTAAATACACACATATCATCTCAAGATAAAATTGACTTATAATGTATATTTAATTTATATTACCATTTTATACACTATATTCACATTTTATCGATGTGATATAACTATTTGAATAAATATTGTATTATGATAAAATTTCTTAATGAAATTAGACAATACAATACATTTAATGCAATTATAAGGATTTTTTTTGTGGTTTGGTATTTATTTCGTATAATTAACTATAAAAAGGTTTTGTTGAAGGGGTAGGAGTGGAGATTGCATCAATTTCTCTATGAGAGACATAGTATATAAAATTATTGTGACCTCTATACAATATATGGATTATATATAAACATGTGTATTAAATATTGATTCTCAATTTCACCTATAGAATTGATGTCCCCTAGTTTTAGAAGATGCATGAGTCCCACAAAATAGTGATATATGAGGTACCCCTTAGTGGGATATGAAATTGGTATTAATATATGGGATTAGTTCCACATCAATAAACTATAAATTATCTTCAATTATTTGTGTGTTATATATAGGTTTTGTTATCCCCCATAGATTAAATTAAAAAACATAATAGGAATAATGGATGTTATGGTTGTTGGATAGTGTGGATTTTAAGGTTCATGGGAATTATTAGAAATAATTCATATATTGAGAAAAATAACCATTTTTGAGATGGTAATGGTCACTATGACTTCCAAATTACAATAAGATTATCAATCCACTAATCATATCTATATTTTCTTAGTTTTCCCATTCTTGTTCAGTTATGATATGATATATCATTACATAGTTATCTTTTTTTTTTCTGGAATCCAATTAGTCATTTTTAAACATTCTTATATATATGACCCATTTCACACATATATTGTGTTTATGTTGATGAATAACAATTTCGAGGTGACCTCTATTTACTTAGAGTATTTAGAGAAGTTTTATAGTGGTGTTTTATAGAAATAAATATTGTTATATATTGTTCTAATAGTATTTTTTATAGGATTATGTTTTATATCATCATAAGACCATCATGATTGAGGATATTTTTCTTTTGAATATTCCAATATTATAGGTGTTTATATTTTGAATATTCTTTTAGGTGTTGGATTTATTATCAGGTATAATATTGTACAATTATCTGATATATTAAAAATTACACCGTTTTTTTCATGCACCCAAATACTCATACCCCTTTGTGGTAGGTAGTGAAGAATTAGATAATGACTAATAGATACTTTATCTATTTTTCTATGTGTGGAAGACTAGTAGAAATTGTATATAATCCACAAAAGGTATGAATTACCATTAATTGATATGTTAATGGATAATTTATAAGATAAGACCAATGATCCACTATATAAATTAAATTAATAGTCATTACTTATATAAAAACTCAATATCATTAAACCTAAAGAAACTAAATATACCAAAATAATCCTTGGTTGAGACCATGAAATCTAGTAACTCATGAATAACACAATGAGATTCCAATGTACATCTCCATATAAAACTCATGAAAACTGAAAAATGGTTTATATATATAGTGTGGAAATAAGTATAATTGGTTTCGAAATCCCCAAAACAACTCATACAAATTGGTAAAAACCCATCATATACTCTAGTGAATGATAAATGATTCAAAATTGTTATCTAAAAAGTAAAATTCTAGACTAATCATTCAATACATTGATAACCAAGAAATATATACAAGTAAGAAAATCTACAACCAATAATATAAGCATGAATCCTAGATGAATTTGATATCCTAGATAGTATATCACTATCAAACAGAAATTCCAATCATGATTTTTCAAAATACCATACATAGGACATTATGAATCCCATGAATACATATCTCATCTGATCACTAATCATATACATCTTTGTCAAAACTGTGTCTGATCCAGAAAAATAATCATAAAAGATACAATAACAATCGGATCATGCATTTCATTTCAATACACTAAATCCTAGGAATGGAAACCCATGATAAGTCATATCCCCCATAAAATAATACATGTTTGTCTTATACCATTATTCATGTACAGCCTATATATAAAATTAATGTATATCTAGTTCTACCAAAGCACAAATAAGAATATTCCATATATCTTAATCAATTACATCATATATATTCCTATACATCCTGTTACTCTAAAAGGAGAGTGGAAAAGAGGATGATAGTTTTCATCTATTTGCTCAAGAACACTTTTTTTGGGTAATACACCAATACCCAAAACATTTGGGAATCAATGGCTACTAAAGTTTTTAGAATTATTATAAGTAATAAGATAATTTAATGAGAATTTCAATTAAAACCAGAATATGGGTAACTAGATATACATAAAATGAAACTATATCTCTCATCTAATATGAGAACACGATTTTACAAGTATAGTCTAGAAATGAGTCCTCATATAATAAAGAAATAACACATATTCAATATCACTAACATTTTCCCATTAATAATTAAAAATTAATATTCACTCATTTAACCCCATTACAAATTTCTGGTTATTCTACCTCACTTCACAATATGAGAACATTGAATCCTAATATATATTAAAATTCTAGAATCAACTACCATGATCATTTAGAATTCATCTAACTAAAGCTTGTTGATCAGTAAACTATAATTCATTATGTCCATCTTGCAATCCCAAAACCAAATGTTTATCATTAATACATATATAATTCCATATTATTTACTACTCTAATAATAATTCTAAGCTTCAAAAACCAATTATTAAAATTTATGGCATAAAAAAATACCTCATGTTGGTAAAAATCATAAAAAACCCATCTGAAAACATATCATTTAAAAATAAATCACCCAGAAATAACTAATGATTAATCACAACTATTAAAACATTTCTAACAATGACTATTTAATCCATATAAAGATTTCGGATACCTACCTATATCCATCCATCTCAAATACTAACAACCACTCTAGCCCTTTGAAACATGTTCATTTCCTTCTAAATAAGAAAAAAATAGATTTATAATAACAACATCATATAAATACCATAATAGAGAATTTGTTCATGGAAATTAATTATTTTCATCACAAAAAACCATTAGGAAACTAAGCCCATAATATCATGGAATATAATACATTTTCAAGGGAATTGTATTCCTTTATAAAAAAAATATAATTCTCAAAAACAAATATTTAATAAAAGGTAATTAACTAATTATTTATTCATAGGTTTTTGAATCATGAGTCATATGACCAATATATTTACTTCCCTAGAAATAAAAAAATGAAATGCCTTATATAGTATAAGCATAATACATAAATTTCATGATTTGAATAAATTAAATTTATAGACCCCTTTTAAAACTATTTTCATCATTCCATAATTATTATTTTTAATAAATTATCAGAATATTAACAATACTAAATGAAATAAATAAAAAAATAGATAGTGCGCCATATAAAAAATAAAGAGGAATCCATAAAGAAGAATCTAAACATAGGATCACACCACCCTTCAATTTCACATTGAATTATGTATATTATACATTGAATGTTGATTCTAAGTTTATCAATATAAGATAATGTGTGATATTCACACACATAGACATAAATAACGGAAATGAAAATAATCTATTACCTCAATTATAAATTCCATATTTTCTAATTAAATTAAGAAATAGTGATAAACTGTTAATCATGTTGATTGATACCACTATCTTCGGATTATAGATTATAAACAACAAATTAGAATATCCACCCAAAAGAGGTCCTCAATAAGGAAAGATAATAATTTATGGTGAAGTGAAGATAAGTAAAGACTACCTTGATCTAAAACAATTCAATCTAATGATCAATATTGTCTAAATATTCAACAAAATTACTAAAAAGAGGTAATATGGATAAGAAAAATCTAATGTTTGAGGAAAGTTATTGATAATAAAATAATTGCTTTATTATCCCACTATTCGTAAAGGATTTTTAGTTGCCTGTAGCATAGTGTAGTGATTCCAATCATGCCCTAGGATCCTCTTATAAAAGGGAGTAATAAATCGTCACCTTTTGAAATGAAATAAACACTAAGCATCTAAAATTGTTTATAACCATATATAAAAACAAGAAATGGAATTAATTTTTGAACCACAGGATGAGTTATGAAATTTTAAAGAATAATCATTCTACCATTACCTCAAGCATGGATAAATTGAAAACACATTTACGTTTTGAAATTTCTCATCAAAGGACATTAAATATATGACTCCATCCCCTAACTGTTCTCGAGTTCACCTCATATAAGAACTAAAATAACCAACAACATGGAATGTTGGTATCCTTAATTCCCATAAGGAGACCTTCTAAACTCATCACAACAACACGTCAACATCCCTGGGTATTTTTTATTTATTTTTTCCAATAGGTATATGTTTAATATAACATAGTGATGATACACCCTCCACTATATGAAGGAGACCATCTCAATATCCCACATGGGAAATATCCTTGCTAGTACAACCAATTAAATGGCTACCATAACCATTCTAATCATGTTGGGGGACTAGTAGCCAAAAATGATTCACAAAAAGAACGCGACCTCAAATAGACCATCGCATAAATTCTATTCTCTCTTTCTAAGAATCCAAAAAACACAAAATGGCCTTCACCACACACTATGAATATAAATGTTAGACCTATAAATGTAAAAGAACACAATTATCACCTAATAAATAACTCCATACATCATATAAACTCTTCAATGACTAAGGAAAATAGTAAGGGATGGATTCTTGAAAACAATGACTATATATTATTATTTTTATTGGGATAAAAGGTTGTTTCATTGTCGATTCAGTTAAAATCTCTCATGTTTGTGATATTTCATCCATATACTAGTCACTATCAGCTAGAACATTTGATTCATTCTTGGGGTGGAACAATCATGATAATTTTTAACATATTATGTGTTCTGATTATTATGTTCTTATCAGTTAGGCTAAATATATGAATTATTTTTTTACTATATAATAGAAATAATAGAATCAAATTGAACATTAATTCAAATCCTTGAGGGGAAATTAATTCCATTGGGTCAATATAAATTACATTATAATTAGTATCCATAATATAAAATTATTATTTAATATATCTAAATAATGCTCAAGTCGCTTATACGTGAAAGAATTGTATATTTGAATTGAATTTTATCGTCACAATGTTTTTCCTATTTTGTAATAATAATAACTATTTTTTGGATTTTAATTTCACTTCATTGATTACCTAATCAGATTTCATGTTCTGGTATAGTTAATATTATTTTTTGTTCATATATATATATATCTTAATTCATCTATTATTTTATTTTTATTAGATTACTCAAAAAAATTAAATTCACGAGGAAATAAAAATATTATTATTATCCCCTCATGATAACATAATGAATATCCCAAAAAATATTTATATATTTTAATATCTTTTCTAAGATTTATTCTTATTGTCATTCAACAAATAATTGATATTTCCCTGTATATTTTATTATATATTATTTTTATGAAATCTTATTCATGAACTTTAATATATTAAAAATGATACTAAATAGTGTTAATTAACACATCAATATATATTTTGAATTACATATTTTGATATTTTTTTTAACAAAACAATATTTCATTGAAATATATTATTTATTCGTTTCAATATCAACATTTATATTGTACATCAACAAATTTCTAGGTATCATTTAGAGTATAAAATCATGGATCATTGAAAAATGGTTTAAATAATTTGTTTCACAGAACATATAATTTTATTCTATTAATGTGATATATATATATATGTAAATGGAACCCAGAAAATGTTTTTCTTCGTATTTTCTATTTTGTTCACTTTAGACCTTGTAATTCATCCAAAAAACGTATCATCACTATGTTATTTAAATTCTATAAATTACAATTAGTTATATTATATGAATATGGTTCCCTTTAGGGTATAATTTTTTATCTATTTTTTTAAATAGGACATGTTTATTTTCATACCATAAAATATATAAATTAAATTCTCAATATTATATCATATTCAACATCATCTCATATCATCTTTGTATATTTAATATATTTATTCTAAAACATCAATAGTAATGTATTTTAATTAGATGATTCTCTTGGGAAATGCTTCTCCACATATCATCTCCCCAGAACATAATAGAATTATCACCACATAACCATCATTAATGGGGGGATCATCAAAAAATAATAAATTTTTTTATTTCGATAAAACCTCTCTTAATATCATTATTTTCATATGCCCATGTTCTTATTTTCTTGTCTCAAATTTATAAATGAAAATATATATATATATATAGAAAACGGGATTCATATTTTTCTCAATAATTAACTCCATTAATTATATATGTATTTTAAATCATTCCATCATCTAGATTATAATTATTTCAACTTCAAAAAAAAATTCTATTACATAGACGTCATTAAAATTTACTATATTCTAATAAAAGAATATATCTAAAAATTAATTTTTATTCACCGTCATATTCTCATAATTATTCTATATCAATTTCAATTGTTTTTTTCCACCTTGTAAATATGTTCAAATAACCCCCATATAGTAATTGGTAATATTCATGAGAATACCTCTCTGTAAATTTTGTTTCATAAATATCCCAAAAATAAGTAATTTCTCTTCATTTTTCTTCTTATTCAATAAGTTTAATTCTAGTACGCACTATAATTTCTAAGTTCATATATATTTTATGAATCAAATCTATGTACAAATTATATGAATTTATTAATGTATAGTGATTTTTCCAATAATTCAATATTTTGATGATGTATACATTAATGAAGGGAAATAAATTCCAACATATAATTACATTGGTAATGTACCAATCCAAAGATACTATAATTTCATCCAATATGGACCCATTATTCTGTCATGGTTTTTATTTTTTTATCATATGGTCTATACATCCAGTTGGAGAAGTCATTTGATGATAATGTATTGTGTAATTAATGTAATTGTTTGACTAATTCCTTACCAAATAAAATATAGGGTCAAAAATTCTGACAAACAAGGGGAACAATTTAATCATTGGAATGTTGAATTGGAAATCTATCTGCTACCATATATATCATCCTAGACATTATCATAATAATAATGTAAAATTTGGGTTTTAATGTCCCTTATGATTTTCTTTTCCTCAAGATATGGTTCATTCCTCCCTTGTGAATGTCTTTTTGATGGGTAGGGTATCAATAAAAACATAGATTGTTTTTTATATCAATCATATTGGATGGGGTATAACCAAATTATTGTAAATATCATGACGCATATACATAAATGAATTCTTGGTGGGAATATTCAACATGTTAATTGAATCTATTTATCACTAGAGGTAGGTAAAGATGGCCACCTCAGCTCTCCATGTCCGTCTGTCACCTCCGGGTACCATCTCATTGTGAAGTCCACCTCTAAGTACCATCTCTTCGTGAAGTCCACCTCTGGGTACCATCCAGCTCTACAAGCCTCAACCACGATCAGTGTTGTCCGTCGTCTGCATCCAACACAACGAGGTGCGAGCATAGCCCATGCAGGGGTGAGTATAATGATAATCAGTAAGGACCCTTATACCCTCAAGGTCTCACTAAATCCAACAAGGATAACCACAAAGATGTATCTCAACCGATAGCCCTTACTTAGGTATAAGCCCATACTTATACATAAGTTATCACGAAACCCATCTCAATCACGAGGAAAAACAAAGGTTATTGAAATCTACCGATAACCACTACTTAGGTATATGCCCATACATATACATAAGTTCTCATGTTACCCATATCAATCATGAGATAAATAGAAAGATCATTGACTCAGCTCATACCAGGATTTTCATTATCGAAACCACAACTGCTGGAAAACTCCTCCTTTGTCGAGTACAGTAGCCATGTCACGACTCTGTGGCGCTACTCACTAAGCATAGACTGCTGAATTACTCCTCATGTCCAGAACCGTGGGTCTGCTGCCAAATGTCAGGCACTCCGTCCGTTGTGGGTCTGCCGCCGAATACCGGGCGCTCCCCCTAATAGCCTACAGGGGTAATCCTTATGTCGAGTACCGCGGGTTTGATGCCAACTACCAGGCACTCCGTCTGCCGTGGGTCTGCTGCCAAATACTAGGCGCTCCGTCCACTGGGAAAATCGAGTCACTCCGACTCGAATCGGTCAAGCAGTCATCAGTTCTATAGCTAAAAGGTCTCCATACTTCGTACGCTCATCTCCAGGAGGATCTGCTCCTTCCTCTATTGGTCTATACTCCATGTATAAAAAAGTCTTATGAAGAAGTATCACAAAGGACCGCCTCTTCATAGGGGTCTCAACGCAACAGACGTCGCTTCAATCGGGCATCCGGGCTGTGAGTTATTAGCTTTTTTGTCTCGGGGGACCGGTTGGTTTCGTGTATGAACCAACCTGACCATATCTCCACTGTACCCCGATCTCTCATCGTATATACCGTTTCTAAAGGTGATTACCAACGCCGCTGACGGTTCGTCCAATGAACATCCGGTCTGAGAGTTATTGGCTTTTCCGTTTTAGGGGCCCAGTTGGATTTCGGGTACAATCCAACCCGACCATACTCCAACTACATCCAAATATCAGGTGAAGTATACCAAAATAACTGTCTCACCAAGAAGAATATAACAAAGTGTACGAAACGTCAATCGGATGTCCGTAGCTCAAGATATAAGTGTTTCTACTCCGAGGGCGTTGGTTTTGGGTTCGAACCAACCCAGACATACTCAATCTTTGCCGAAACCTTGATTCTAATATACCAAAACGACCATCTCGATCCATGGAATCCTACACAAATTACGGTGCATTGATCGGAGTTCCGTAGCTGAAGATATGGCCGTTTAACTGAGAACGGTCCAAAAATAGGGGGTCTGGGCCCGGTCCGTCCCGGCCCAATACACCCAGGGTCGGCCCGAACATGGTCTACCTGACCCGGGTCTGGGTCCGGCCCAGTTGGGCGCGGCCTGGCTCGGAATCCGGCCGCGGATCCGCACTGGCCGAGCGGGACGGAAGGGGCACGATCCCCTTTTCTAGAAAAGGTGGACCCAGTGGGGTCCACCCTAGCAGTAGGTTGGGGAGGTTACACCCCCGGTTGTCTGGGTAATGGCCGACCATTATGGATAACAGGTTTGTGAGGCATCGTGGGACACAGAGGGGGTCCCGCCTCCTAGAGTCATCGATGGCTAGCTCGATCGGCCGCCCCTGCTGGTCCTTCATGGCTCGTCTCCCCGGCGCGGCGCGATAGCGCCGCGCCCCTCCTTCACAGCCTGCTCTTAGCCACGGCCTTCTTCGGCCTCACTGGTGCGGCGTGAGGACGCCCCACACCTCTACCGCGGCCCGCTCTGGCTGTGGTCCTCTTCATCTCCACACGGTGCAACGAAACCACGCTGCCTTCGCCATGAACTTGCATGGTCGTGGGTCCCTTCCTATCACCGGACGGTGCAACGGCACCGTGCACCTCCGCTTCCAACTTCAACAAATATCCACAAAGAAGAGGGGGGGGGGAATCGGTTGTGTCCGTGTGGTCTGATCTCCTCCCGTTACAACGATTTCATGTGGGAAATTCCTTATGCAACGAAGAACGATGATAAAGTCTTGAACAAGAAAAATAACCCCTACCTCACAAAGACGTCGCACATCATCGAGCCGCGGAAAGAGCCAAGCGTTACGATAATCAGACATCGCAGAAGATCGGTGGCGATTCCGTTGATGTCAGAGGAAGAGTCGTCATTGATGGCTACTTTTCACGCAGTGGTGTCTCCTCTCGTGACACATATAAGGAAGATGAGAAGGCACATCATTGGTGACTTTGCATTCTTCATCATATGCGTTCTTTGTCGGAGGCGTTCTTCGTTGGATAGGTGTTGTTCTTCGTCAAGAACGTTCTATGTTGGAAAGAGGGAGCTCTTCAAAATTCTCCATCAATTTCACAGACAAAATTTTCCTAACAAAATATTAAAATGAGGTTTCCTCCATTTTAACAACATGTCAAGCAAATAAAAACAATTCAATCCATGAGATGACACCACACATTAATTAATAAAGTCATAAATTAATGTGTTCGTATTCCTTAAGAGAGGGAGGGGGAGAGGCTCCACATAATTAATGGAAGGTGTTGTCAAATATAATAAATGGAAGGGAAGATTAATGAGGTTAATGGGAGTTATGGGGAGGTGAAGATTTAGGGGTTCATGTGGGTCCCACCCCACTAAACCCTCCCATATGAGGCTAGGTGGGTGTGGGTCCCATATATAACTCTCCCTTTGTAGGAAAAAAACCACCTTCCATAGATAAAATTTGTACACAACAAATTTTATCTATTTTATTCTAAACTCCCATTTATTAAACATCAACCAGATCAAAACGCAACTATGACAAAGGTCCCCCTAAGAAATTACTGATGCGGTGAGTTCATCGGTGCCCTCAGATTTCAATTCCGAGCACCAGTACAAAAGATACAAAAACCCAATCGTTCATTCACTGAACGTACTCGAGCTAAACTTCGAAAATTGATTCCAGGCACACCGGGCCTCAGAATCAGGGGCCGTCAGAAACTGGGCACACATAAAATTCCGAAGAAATTAAAAAAAATTCCTTGAAATTTCTGGGTCTTTACAGGTAACTATTATATATGGGGAAATATTGTAATAATAGGTTATACAAAAATTAGTCACCAATAATGAAAGAAAAAATAGCCCCCTATGGAATGAAAAACCATTCCACATATATGACATATGTCTATTAGTGTAAATTTCTACTCAGATCACAAGTGAGGACAATGGTAATTGACAAACTTTCTTAAATTGAAATATGAATATTAGTTCATAGTTAGAGTAAAAACAACATAACATGCATGATAATTTATAATAATGTGGACCTATATCATCTCAAATTTTTTAATTTTTTGATGAGAGATTAATAAGAATAATACGATTAGTCTTGTTCATGTGTGTCGTAATTGTATATACTAAATTGTTTCTCTTATAGTTTTTAGGATTATGAATAAAAATTAATCTCTATGTATAGTTAGATATTTATACATATAGTGGAAGTGTCCCATGAGTAACAGTTTTCTTATTATGCACTTTCTTCTCGTTTTCATAGATAACGAATCTTATAATAAAATAGGTAATATAATTATTCTTGAAAGGTCACCAAAAGTAGAATAAATATAATGATGTGTCATCTTGAAACGAGAATTTGTTTGTTATCCTTATGACTAGTACACATTCATAAGTTTCCCATTTATTCAAAAATGAACTATGAGACCTCATTGTACACTTAAAAATTGGTTATATCCTATAACAAACCTATGAGAATATATTAAATAATTATACAATTACTACAATATTGTTGGAATTCATTACTCCGTTAATAATTTTTGATTCAAAATCAATACGGTGTAGAGGTGACTCATTATGATCCACAATTACATCCTGAAAATGTTCACCAATTAAGGAAATTAAACTTAATTTTCTCTTCAATATAATTAAATTAATATTTTTTATCTTAAATATTTAGTAACTATTCCATAAAAATATTGTCAATGATCACATATTCATTGATCTTGTATACAACACTTCATTATGTTCAATTAATTTGGAGTGATGATGTATTTTTCGTATTCTGTAATAAGTGGACACTATAAATCTCTTTGAAAATGTGTAAATCCTTATTAAATTCAATCTATAAGCCATATTATTAAATTAAATATAATAGGTATCAAAATTATTCTCATCAACACTGTGATATAATGAACTATATTCCACTACTAGATTATATCCCATAATTAAAATACATGGACCTATAGAATATGCATCTAGGTAAACATCAAAATCATCAACCATGCATGGTAAAATATGAAAATGATTAAAAGATAACATAATCTTAAAATTTTGAAATTATATTCCACAATAGTTATACAATATTAAAATATATCACTTCTTTATACATACTATTAAATGAGAAGAAATAAACAATATGTAAGTGAAGAATAATTTGTATTACCACCCATGTTAGAGAAAACATTTTAACAGGAATGAAATTATATGTATATTCTATGAGATTACATAATCTTTATTAGTTCGGAATAACAAAGTATGACCATTAAAAAATGAATGTTTAACCAAACACAGTAAATATAAAATGATTTTTTTGATAATTTATCATATTATAGGTTTAGAAATGAAGTTCAAAATAAATTATAATGATGTTATAAATTAGTTTCACATGATTTAAAATAAATATTGATATCATCTATATAGAAAATAATGAAGGAGTCTAATATTGGATGAATAATTCCATTTATCAAATAAATAAATATGGTATGATCCTTAGTTATCTATACTGTAATGAACATACTCTAAAAATACATGTATCTATACTATAAGGTTCTTCAAAAGTGTACTCTATTATATAACATTTCTTTTGATAACAAAACATTGGATGGAATCTTGAAAACATATTTATAATTACTAATGAAAAATAAAATATTTTAAATATGTTAAAAGGTATTTAAATCATAGTTGTTCCCAAATTTACTTTCCAATATGGTACATATTGTTGAACACTTCAATCAAACTTCTTGGAAAAAAATGTCATAGGGACCCATGGTGGTCTACTCAGCGAAATGATCCCAAATAATTTATCATCAATTAAAAGAATCATCTTCACTATCTTAAATATATAATATCTGTTAATAGTCAAGGAGTTTTGCATGACCTCACCGTGGAAGGCCCTTTTTGCACCTTGGCCAGGAGGGGGCAACGACTCTTCTCGTCCTCTGAGATTTGATCCTTCTGCAATCACTGACATCTAGAGATTGGGGTATGCCCTATGGTTCTGAATCAGGTGAATGGTGAGCTCCCTATCCCGATGTCATCTTTAGAGTTTGTGAAGGCGGTGTCACGGATGGATCTATTCCTTGTTGCATGATTTGTTAAGAATCAACCATTATTTTCCATCTTTCATAGGTTCATTTTCTCCTCCTGGAAGCTTCATGCGCAGGCGCATGTAGGGATTTTAGATTTGAGACATTTTAAAATTTGTTTCTCTTGCGAAGATGACTCAACTTTGGCGTGGTCTTCTACTCTGATAGTGGATGATGGGTCTAGATTTTCCCTCTTCACTGGTCCTTTGATTTTAATCTCCATCGTGATCCTCCGATGACTGCGTTATGGGTAATGCTTCTTGTCCTTTCTTTACCTTTCCAGAACCCTACAATTCTATGTTTTATTGATAATCTGATCGGATTATTCTTGTGTATGGACTTGCGGACCCATGTTTCTTGCAACCCTATTGCTCTACGAATTTGCATTGAAGTTGAAGTTTTGAAGGAACCAGTTGAATCTATTTTCATTGAGGTTTAGGAAGTGATCAGGTGAAATCAACGTGTCTGCTTCGAGTCCTGGACACCCTACTGTGTGAACTGTTGTCGCCTTGGTCTCTCGGATCTCCTTTTTCGCCGCAAATCTCACTATAGAGAGGATGTTGTTGTGTAACATCCCAATGCTCTTGGTCGACAAAATGCACTGGAGACATGTGGATCAAGGGATGTTTCCATTGATGTAGCTTCTGGGGATTCAGTAATTGAGGCCCCAGGTGGTGCTACTCTTGTCCAGATGAAGGAGTCCAATGGGTGTTTCAATACAATGGTTAGAGAAATTTTTGACAGACTGAAGAAATATCTTAACTGCAATGTTTCAGTTGAGTCAAGTGGGTTAAAGGTGGTTTCAGATGCTGAATGTGGGAATGGGCTGTCAATTTATGGGAACTGTAATACCGGATTGAAGGAAATCAGCATCATATCTCTTCGTAACCGATTTGCAAGTTTGTCTGATCTCGACCCTAATGAACATGAGACACAATACCCACATCAGGACATTGCTGCAGTTGGTAATGATAAATCTATTTCTGGTTTTAATGGGGGAATGGGGGAGGTTTCTTGGGATCATTCAATCCTGATGAAGGAGGGACCTAGTGTGGGATGTGGTGGGTCAAAGAAAAATGAAGTTATGAATCTAGGGAAGGAGGTTCCGGGAACTGATGGTTGAAACTTTTTTGGGTAAGTGATTAATGAAATTGTTACCATGGAGCAACATGGTTTTAGAGATATGTCTTTGGAGAGGAATGAATTCTAAGAGGAATGTAGTAGGGATCGGGCCAATGGAGATCATTCTATATGGTTGATACCTATATATGGTAAGAAGGAATATTCACGGGCCACATCCTCCTCAGTGCAAGAGGGCTCTCCAATGGTGTATGAACCAGCCATCCTCTTAGATAAGTGGGCTGATGCTTTCCATGAGGGTAATGAGAACCAATGATATAGTTCCAAGTGTCCCATGAAGGAATCCTACAGTGACATTCTCAAGAATGGGGTGAAAAGAAATGAATGTAGGGGACCATCCACCACTCCAACAAAGTGGAAACCAAGGAAAGATTACTCCAACATGACGAAGACCATATCCACAATGTCATCTACCAAGAGTGAAAAATTGAAAGACAGGGACCAAAAGAGGGGACGAAGCAAGAACAATGAGCCTTTGTCCCCAGTGCAGTTACGAATGAGGGAGCAATACATCCAAATGCCATGTCAATATTCCCTACTATCTGAATGGGTGTCGGAAGATCTGAATGATTTCACCAAAGGTGTTTGTGGTGACGAATTTGATGATGTCTGGTATATGATTTTGAGAGGTATTCTTTTTATTATCTTTCTTTCCTTTTTACTATGTATTGTCTTTTTCCATAATTAATTTCTGGGGGACTGGGCACTCTGCCTAGTCCTTCACCTTCCATGGTATATAAGATCTATTAATAATTGAAAATCACTGATAATTGATGTTCATAGATGAATATAAATACAAAATTACATATCTCACCTCGATGGGATTTATGTGAAGTCCTAAAGGATATAATCCTTATAAAAGTATATAATGGCATGAAACAAAATATTCCTAGTAGGTTTATGTCCACAAAAATTTATCTAGTAATTTTATAGGAGATAAACCTAACCAATCCTTGATAAGGACTTAACCAACTAGAATTGTTGTCTCATTCACAATAGATGTAATTTTTGGAATACATTAGAGGTGAGAATGATACATTATGAATATTAAAATCAGTGAAGTATTATTATTGAGTCAGTTATTTTATATCAAAAACAACATCAAATGACCTTATATTCACCATAAAAAGAATCCAAATATTCCATGATGTAGTTAAAAACAATTAACATGATGGATGATTAAATTAAAACTATATTATTTCATTTTTACATGTATCAATGTGTATGAAGTTAGATATGGATTATTCTTAATATCCTAGAATCAAGAAAAATTTCACATTGAAATAATAAAAAAAATAACCTATGAAAATTAATGGATATGATTAGTATAGGGTATGAAAATACTATCTTTAATAGTACATGGAATTAATCAAAAATTAGTATTAGTTTTATCTACCATATATAATATTTTGATTCTCTTAATTTATTCATGTGGTTGAAATTTTTGGCCAAATTGTATTGCTAAAACTACATAACAAAGATTCAATTTTATAATAAATATCTAGGGATATTGGAATGTGGTGTGAGACCTCTGAAATGTTATTTAGGTAAAAAAACATATGGTCCCATATTTATAATTAATCATTTCTTAATATATCATTTAAATATATTTTTAATGGGTTTTTATGGCCATAATGACCAAAAATGTATACTCATTTATCATTAATTAAAACCATATAACAAACATTCCCTGAATACCCATAATAATAAAATTTCATAGATGATGCTTATAATATAGTAAATTGAATACAATATCTGTATTCATCCAACACATTATCATCAATACCTGCATGTAATCTGTATCATTGGCTCCCTCAAGGATGACCCCATTCACATGAAACATTATCATACACCTGATTTATCATATAACTTCTCCATTTTGGTGTATCTATATGATGTATCATTGTGTATATAGTTTGAAAATATCAAATGGGTAATTAAACAGGAACATATAAAATGTAGATATTTGGAATCCATTCTTCATCATCTTATTGGGTAATACATTTCCAAATGGTCAATGGAACATTGTTATATATAGGTTATCACCGAGTAAATCTTTCCCACGCTACATATAATATTTTATAAATTCTAATTATATTATATAAGTTTAGAGATGATTTTATGAATAGTTAATACTTGTATACTCATTCTAAAATCGTAGGTGGGTGTTTCTATGGATCCATCCCATAAAAAACATATATAACTCCTTCAATCTTATTTACAATAAATTAAAAATATAGTTTTTTTAACAACATTATTATGCCTAGGCCTAGCCATATTCACCCCATAATTTTTTCAAATATTTTAATATCATTCATTTTAAATGACTCATTGAAAATAATTTATGATATGGTTTTATGTGATTATATTAACACTTTTAAACGTGTACAATATGATATTATTATATCATAATGTAAAATATTGTGTATTTTCAAAAGGATTTCATAATTATTGAATTTATTATTGAATAATGTTCATTGTATAACTTCTACAAAATATAAAACAAATAATAATGAAATTATATTTTGTGTTTGAGTAAATAAAAATAGTTATTCTTGTATGATGATAAAATAAACAATCATAATTTATCCATCTATATACCACATTATCATAGCTATTCCAACCATAAAACCCAATGAGAAATATATGATATGTGAAAATTAGGGCTAAACAGAACAACTGGATAGATTACAAATGATCAAATAATTCCCCCGGTAACATACACATAGACAACAATTATTCTAACCATAAATATTAATGGGTTACATCCTCTGTACCTATGGCCATATATCTTTTTAATTATCATGTATCATATACAAGAGTTGTAAATGTGGGGCTTAACAACATTTTTTTAATATACATGATCTTGTTAATTGACGGAATTTAAGACAAGTCACCATTACTCATTCATCACCACACTCAGTCCCCTAATGAACGAATAATAATATATATATTATTAACATAGTAGGAGGAGATCAATTTCACTATATATTATTAATATGACCCCAGTGATATGTATTACAGCATTATGATAACCATGTTGTTCTTATGGTAAATGTGGTTTTAATGGGATAAATGATAAATAGTAAAATGTGTTTAATATATATATAATTAATTATGGTTCATCTATTTACATTAATAGACCCCAAAAATATCTATAAAATAAGAAAAATAATCAATTTCAATTGTTCTAGATGAAAAAAATCAATAAAATTATTCCAGAATACTAACATTGACTGATGACTGAAAATATAGATCACCTAAGTAAAATCATCCATGATAATAAAATAATGATATCCCCAACCCATTCTTCAAATATACAATTTAATAGCTAAAAAATATACCTTATATTCACTATATTCCACATTCAACTCAGCCCTATGTTTATAATATTTTAATTTATATGGGTCATGTATGAATTGGTTGGTACACATCTCAAGAGGGAACTATAAAGTGTATGAGTATAAAATACCTTAAAGAAAATCACCACCCCCAAACCACCTATCAAAAACTAATTTATATGATAAATACGAAAAGATATAGTATAATATGTTGATTAGAAAAAAAACGTGATATGATAACATATTCAATTCAATATTCGATGAAGATAATAAATAACATATTCATTTAAGAGGATAAATTAAAACCATACACAATTTGATAATAAACAAAAATTTAAGATTAATTATATAGTATATTTTAACAAAAATAGATATCATATTATATGGGTAATGTGGATATTGTATAAAATATAATATGCATCAATCAAGGACATTACATTTAGGGGGAATTGAGAAGGTGTATAAAAAATACATTGTGTTATGAGCACATCCCACAACAGAAAACATGTTCATTATAAAATATGTGTACAAAAACATTTTGGACACGAATATAGTATATCCCAAAAATATATAAACTTACACAAATAATACATTTATACATATAAACATTTAATCCATAAAACATAATGTTAGTAATAAATCAACAAATAATTCTTTTATATTTTCAATAGAATCCCAAACATTAATGAATATTTAAAAGACCCGTAAAATTCAAGGGAAATGTTTTCTTAATTTTCTTTGTAATTTTACAAGAACGCAGTTTCAAATGGCACCTGATTCCGAGGCCCGGTGTGCCCGGAATTTCTATCCAAAGTTTAGCTCGAGTATGTTCAGTGAACGAATGAGCGGGAATTTCTAACTTTTGAACTGGTGCCCGGAATCGAATTCTGAGGACATCGATGGAACCGAAACGCCGGTAATTGCTTAGGAACTCTTGTTCTGGAGTTGTGTTTTCACGAGTGTTGATGATAAAAATTATGGAAGTTTATTTTATAATTACTCTAGAATTTTTATTATTTTTACTCTAAGTTTTTAGTTCTTGATGGAAGTTGGGTAACCACCCAACCTTCATTGGGAGGTTATGAGGGTGGTGGGTCCCACACGAACCCCACCCCTTCATATCCTTTAAACCCCCTCAACTCCCACTTATGTGTTGCTAAATGAAGTTTATTAAACTTATTGTTTTAATGTGGTGAGTGAAATGTAAGTTTATGAAATTCAAACTCTTGAATTTCAAAAGCATTGTTGTGTTAATAAAATAAGTTTAGAACTTATTTTATTTGGGTTGGTGTTTAGTTGTTTGATATCTTTTGGAGAAAAAAGATAAGGAAGCCTTGAGTTCTTCTTTCCCTTTGACGAAGAACGCGAAGAACGAACGATCTCCGATGTGGAGTGTTGAGCCCTCAGAGACCGTCTTCCGTGACACCGACCCGCGACGCGATGAATCCTTCCACGATGTTCTTCTTCCACATCGTCTCTTCCGTGACGGTTTCCCGTGATGAAATCTCCGTCAACGTCTTCGAATCCTCGCTTCACGACGCCGACGTTCGTTTTTAGTGACGCCTGACCTCTGCGACGCTCGTTTTCCGCAACTCGTTGACGTGCATCTTTATTGAAACCGAGGTAGGTGTTTTATTTCTTTATTTTGTTCATGAATACCAACTTGACGATCTTCCTGGATTAAAACAATTTGTTATCGAATAACGTGAGGGGGCCGGACCGCACAAACACGGCTGAACCTCCTCCTTTTCATGATTGTTTCCTTTGTGGTTTGGTACGGGAAGGCATGGTGCCGTTACACAACGCGGAATCAAGCGAAAGGAAAATGCCCGGCGTCGTCGCACCGCGCCATGGAAAGAAGACCAAGGACGCGACGCCGTCGCACCGCGCTGCGAATTAATCCATTGACGCGACGCCATCGCACCGCGTCGGAGACACCCGAAAATACCGTCACCAGTTCCGGGGCCACGGCGGAGGGGTGCGACATCGTCTTGCCACGCCGAACGACAAGGGCTGTGGCCGGTTCCGGGCCGCGGCGGAGCAAGGTGACCGGCGGCCGGACCGTGCCGCCGGCATCAGAGCTGGAAGGGGACCGGCCATCATCGGTCCCGTTGAGGAAGAATCGTCCGACCAGGTCGGGCCGGCCAGACAGGGAGGAGCCGGGGGAATTAATTCCCCCGCCCGGACTTCAAACGGCCCCATAAATGGGGGGCCGCGGTTACACAAGGGGGGCAGGCGCCCCCCCCCCCTTTTGGCCACCGGCTCGGCCGAAGGCGGAGCCGGCAGCGCGCTGGGCGCGCTTTGCCCAGCCGGGCCGACCGCCTGGCCGGACCACCAGGCCGGGCCGGGACGACCCGTACCGGGGCGGGTCGACCTGGTTCGGGCCGACCGGGGGGGTCTCGGGCCGGGTCGGTCCGGGCCCGAAACCCCCGTTTTCGGACCGTCTTCGGTCTTTTGCCCATAACATGGGCTACTGACCTCCAACCGACGCACTGTCAGTTGTGATGTGATACATGAATCGAGACGGTCGTTTCGGTATATCACACTCAAGGTTTCGGAATTCTTTGTGTTCGGCCGGGTTGGTTCGTACACGAAACCAACCGGGCCCTCGGAGCGGAAACGCTCATATCTTGAGGCTTGCAGAGTAGGACGGTACCTGGAGGTGGAACACTAGGGAGGACGTACTCAGAGCGGACGATGGGACCCGAGGAGCAGTGGAGCTATCTGTACCCACCCTTCAGGTGGGATTTCCAGTGGACAACTCGGCGTGGCGGCTTTTACTTTTCAGTTGTTGTTTTCCCTTCCGAGTTGTACTTTACTTTTATTTTGGGTTTGTTTACTGACCCACTTACTTTCCGCACTTACAGTTGTACTCTGTTTTTACTTAGTGTTTACTTTTTCCGCTTGCTTACTCTATGGTGCTTGTTTACTTTACAAAGGCAATGTCTTCCCTTTTTACCGGGATTTATGCCTTGGTGCTAGTCGCCAGCCCCTGGCCTATGGAAGGCGGGCTTGGGGTAGTCACGGCACGGGCCCCGAGGAAGGGTTGTGACAAATATGATATTTTATTCATTCATCATAATTTATTTTTAATGAATTATTTTAAATATCTCATATATTAAACAATGCAATAAGTGTGTGTTATTATAAGAAAACATATAATAATAATCAAATATTATTTAACTAGTTTATAATTCCAGAAATTTTATTGAGAAAACTATTATTTGATGAAAATAATTTAAATATAGATATGTCTGGGTCCGACCCATTAGGGCGCGGCCCTGCCAGGTGTTGCGGCCCGGCCCAACCGGCGCGGCCTGGCCCCGCCAGCATGGCCCGTCCCGGCCTGGGCGGCCTGTGGGCCTGGCGCGGGCGCGGCCCGCATGGCCAGGTCGACGCATGTCAATCCACCGCGGAAGGGTGGGGGGGGGGGGGGTGTGCTGCCTCATGTTTTGAAACTGCGGACCCCCCGTGGGGTTTCTCCCTTTGCCAGCTGGGGGTTATGACACCCAGATTTTGGATCTGGCCGGCCGAAACAGCTGGAAAGGGTGTCGTGCGGGACCAGCCGGTCCCGCCCCCTGTGCACCGGCGGCCGGTGGCTTTGGCCGCCCTCTCCTACCCCGCCGCGGCCAAAGGCCGCTGCCTTGGTCCAACCGGCGCGGTGTGACAGCGCCGCGCCGCTCCGCCACGGCCCGCCGTGGCCACGACCCTTCATGTTTTTCCGGCGCGGCGTGGAGGCAATGCACCCCTTTCGCCATGGCCTGACTCCGGCCTCGGCTTCGGTCGGCCTCAACGGCGCGGCGCGATGGTTCCAAGCTTCTTTTCCCGTTCCTCTTGCTCTTGCGCGGTGTCGTTGCACTGTGCTGCCTTTTCTCGGGCCGCAACAAGTACAACATCAAAGGGGGAGGAGGGTGGGCCGTGTTCGTGCGGTCCGATCTCCTCCCATTATGACGATAATAGGCGGCCATAAAATAAATATGAAGAATATCAAGTAAAAGTCTTCGAACCTCAAGCTAACCCCTACCTCGATGAAGTCGTCAAACGAGGTTCATCGTGGTAAAATGACATCGCGGAAGACGATGTTGCGAAAGGCGGCGTCACAGAAGTTGGTGTCGCTGATCGATGCTCCGTAAGCATCGTCAGCTTTCGCCCGAAGAAAGATTTGGCGCATCATCATTCTCCGAAGAAGGTGTCTTTCATCGGCTGTGGATAAGAGAGGAGATAGCACGGGGATTCCCCAATAGTGATGGAGTTCTTCGTCGAAAACTCGGCGTTCTTCACGTTCTTCGACGAGGATGAAGATATTCCTCAAGAGTGCAGGAGTCCTCTCCTTTCCTCACAAAAAAACAAAAACCCAATAAAATAAGTCATTGTATTATTTTATTAACACACACAAGACATTAATTTGAAATTCAAAATATCTCATTCACTTAATTGTCTTAATTGAAGAGCATTAATAATTAAAATTAATTTGGGGGTAGACTTTCCATTAAAAAGGGGTTGCGGGTGAGTTATAAAATTAAATGCACGTGGGAGGTTAAAAGGGAATAAAGGCGGTGGGGCTCGTGTGGACCCTACCTCAAAAATATCCTACCTAGTGGAGTTAGGATATTAGTGGGTCCCACTCCAACCACTACGCCTAGGTTATCACTACTTAGAATAGAAATAAAATTTGTAGCACAATATTTTATTTTATTTTTTAGGTAACCCATTTAATTAATAGCCTCACTCGAGCAAACGCAACTCCAGAAAAGGTGTTCTTAAGAAATTACCGGTTTTGCGGTATAATTGGTGTCCTCAGATTTTGATTCCGATCACCGGTTCAATGGTTAGGAAAACCAGCTCGTTCGTTCACTGAACGTATCTGAGCTAATCTTTGGAACATGATTCCGGGCACACCGAGCCCCGGAATCAGGTGCCGTCAGAAACTGCATACTTGTAAAATTCCAAAGAAAATTATGAAAAAATTTCCCTTGAAATTTATGGGTCTTTAAATGGGAATTAAGAAATATTTTATATCTCTATAGAAAATATCATATAATAGTATAACTATATACAAATGAAACAAAGATCATGATCCAACAATACCTAATATTTGAGATAGAGTGTTTATAAATTTTCTCATCTAGAATGTATAATGAAAAAACTATTAGGGAATTACATTAAATAATATTAAATAATAAGTTTTATCATGATCAATTGAGGTCACAAAATAGAAGATTTTGAATACGGGGAAACATTAGTTGATTGCGAATTAAGGGGGAGTTTCAAAAGAATCTCAATAATTTTAGAATAAGACAAAAGATTATTTATATTATTGTAGGAATTAAATTAAATGGTGCTAAAGTATAATAGCCACATTTTTCTTTTAATTTTATCAAGGTATATAATGAGTTCCTATTATAAGGAATTGTGAAACCATTAGATCCCTTGAAGAAAACAACATATCTCTCATACCCCTTCTAAGTAACCATTACTGAGAAACAATTTAACAAATGACTTTAACATTATTCCCCCATCTTTTTATATAAAAAATTCCATCTCAGATTCCAATGAATTTTTTATTATTATAGAACCCCAACAAAAAAATGTATAATATGAGGAGAAATATTGGACATATAATCCAAAAAATAATTAATGTATTTATTAAAAAAATAACACTATAATGGCGAACAAACAATTTAAATGAAATATAATATATGAATTCCATGAAAAATGTGATCAATCGTCATTGAAAATAATTTTTTCACTAATAAGTACTTGATTACAAGAAATTTCCATTGAATTATGGTACATCAAAAAAAGAATCCTGAAATATTCATATTATTTTATTATTAGCCATAACTCACCTCTAATATTGGGAAATAATAATGTTATTGAGTAACGTGAATAGGTAATACTATATAATTCACCCACAGTGGGTTATTTTCTAATTTAAATCACATAATGATGTGACAATGTACCTATAGAGTATTATGATTTTAAAACAAAATTATAATACAATTCATGTAAATATTTATTAAACTAAAAAAGTATACACTTGAGGGCCATAATAGTTTTTTTCCATGGGAAACCTGGAACACAATATTCTCTATTCAAGGAATATCTTCGAATGCTCTCATAAATATCTTTCTCTATAGTACACTTCACAATCATATCCTTGAAATATAATTATTCATAATTAGGGGAATGGAACAAGAATAAATGGTGATATCAGAAGCCGAGTAATGATATACCAATAAAATACATAATTATAACATGAAAAATGGGTATTATAACATGATAATAACATTTGAAAACCATAACCTATAAATCAGTAATCATAGTATAAATTCATTGAATAAATTTTGGAATTTTATAAGACAGAAATAAAAAATAAATCAAAGAAAGAGAACCACGGATCATATCATTTTAATAGTGTATAGAATTATTGACAAAAATATGTATATAATATAATTTATATATTATTAATGGTTCCCTTAGAAGACCATCATAATTAAAAGTTTCCATTACTAAACAAGTTTATCCCCTTGTTCTAACTCTATTATACTAAACTTGGTTCAATCACCATTGTATCCCTATTTTTTCTTAATCTTTGTATTACATTATATCACATACCATTTTTAGTAATCTCCCAAATTCATCTATATTCTATTCACTCTATGAAATTTTATAAGTAGTATGATTATCCACTATAAGGAAAATAACATCTATTTCTTTTTTTATAACTATGTGGCATTTAAAAAATATACTGACTGATTTTTGTAGTTTTGTTAATGTTCCACGTTTTATGTATTTAGATATTAGTAATATTTATTATCTTTATTTGGTGTGATCCTATAAAAGCACTGTGAATCCTTAATTGTAAGTTTGATAATAATCACAAATATAACTACTAAGTGAAATTATATTGCAAATGGTATTATTTAAATTGTATAATTAGTTAAAGTTTTTTTCTTACTATTTTGTAGTGGGTGTTTTATGGTTTACTTTATACACAAATTAACATTGTTTGTATGAATCGTTAAATATTTAGTGGTGGTTTTTTAGTTTATATACTTATTTTAGTTGTATATAGAAATGTTTAAAACTACATGTTAATTAATTGTGAATATTTATCCATCGATAAATTTATTCACCCACTACAAAACAAAAATATAAAATAGAAACTAGGGTATTTAGATAATATGATTCAAATAATTTAATGTAATAATTTATAAAATTAGTCCTGAATTAAATACATTCAATATTCAATTTGGAAAAACATTAAACATCATAAAAAATAATATTTTAGATAAAAAAGAGTATTTATTCATTTAAATTATTTATATAAAAATATATATATGATTTCATTGAAATTACATAACACATAAAATTGTGGATCCATGACCATTACCACTATTTTATGTCTTCCTTCCATCAGATTGATGATTCTCAGTCATGATTTCAATTATGTCCACCAGCATTTTGTGTATCTAATTACTAGATTAATCTCATTTGAAATGTATATTTTTTTATTAATTTTCCAATAAATAATATATTTTGAACAATTATTATAATATTAAAAAAATAATCTATTAAACTTATCTGATTCAAAAATCTATAAATCAAGTATTGAATATCTGTAGTGAGTCATTCATATTTTCTTTCAAATAAATTATTCGCCGCCCAACCCATTTCTTAAAAATCCTAATACTAATCTATACATAATTACTTCTACTCCTATATTATTTCTATAATGATTATAATTTCCTTTTTTGAATGTTATTTATTATTAATAAAAAAATCAATCATACAAGTGACATACTCATATTGAATGTTAATGAAATCATGTTAATGACCCTTGAGGAGAAGGGTTATTTGACCAACCCATATACACGACCAATATGAATATTTCATTAAACATGGGAAATTAAATCCATTTGGGATGATGATTATGGATTCTAGGGATTCAAATATTATTCCTATATAATATATTTTATAAAAATAGAAAAACGATAATGAAATATAATACAAAAAAATAAATTGTAATTTATATTCTTTACCGTAATGATTATTGTTATTTAATTTCTATAAAATCAATCATCATAAATTTACACAAATTAATTAGTTAAATTAATATCATATCTATCTTCGTTCACCTATACTATCAAATGAAAATGTTTACCACTTTGAGAATTTTATTAATTAAAATACAAAAAACTAACAATTTCTAATTATAAAATTTTTACCAGGTTCAATATTATCAATGTAAAATCTTTCAACCATTCTATGAGTTCATTGACATGTTTATCCTAAATTAATGCTTTATTTTTTGGTAACTCATGGGAAAAAGGATAATATAATTTAATATCACTTTTTTAATACATACATTAATTATACAGTGGGGGTAGAAAATAACTTATGTGAATTATAATGATATATATCCACAATTTATTACTACTAATCAAGTGGTTTCCACTATTGTAAATTTTTTCAACATTAACGATGTCCTAAAAAGGTGTCACTTGACATATATTAAGTCCAATAAATAACTTCCATCAACATTTTCCAAACAAATCATGTATTCTTTAATAAAAAGTTGCATCATGAACCTTAGAATGATAGAACCTATATATAATTTATATGAAAAATTAATATAATATATATTTAATATCAATATTAATTTAGAAAATGTAATTATATATTTTTACAAAGATTCATGTGCTTATCATAAATATAATTCATCCAGTTGATGGAAATGTGCCCACATTCATGGGAGATGATTTAAAAGACATCAAAATACATGATAAATTCACAAATAAATTTAAAAATATTCTTTCATAATCTTATATACACAACTCATACAAGTAAACAAACACATCTAACTAAAATTTGTTCATCTTCCAAACATCCAATGCATTCATGATTATTTTCTACATTTTTATTGTCTAAATATCTTCAAATAAATATATTCAATAATAAGTTTAATCTGGGTATGGAATGGTCATCCACAGTTCATTCTCATATTGACTGTTTTAGGCCAAAAGGAAGTGGTATATATGCTGCGTTGGAATGGGGTTTTCCTTGGTCCATGAAAATGGATACCCAGACAGCACAAGAAAAAATCGTGCATAGGAGGGTGTAGCCGATCACTCATTAAGTCTGAATGTTCCAGATCGTCACCATGGGGAACCTGAGCTCTCAATCACATTATCAGAATTCTATGAGGCCTAAAGATTCTTGGATCTGACCCTAGTTGCCTAGTTTTCACATCGAGGACCTTTAATTGATGATTTTTATTGATTTTTTTTTCAGCATATGGGATCTATAGGACCACGTAGAAATAGGGTTGATTGATAATTGTCACATGATGATACGATTTGAATCGCTGGAAGGCATAATTTGTGCTTGGTCTAGAGCTCCTCGCAGATGCAACAGATGTAAATTTTTACTTCTTTGATGGTCTTTTGACATTTTCTTGAACCACGATCCTCCTACGGTAGCGACATGGGTGTGTCTGCCACATCTCTCGTTGCCCTTTCAAAATCCCTCAATAATTAATATGATAGGTAACCTGGTTAGTTGATTTTTATGTGCCGATGCTCGCACATACTCCGTGAGCCACCTGATGAATCCACGTCTTTGTGTTGAGGTGGATTCTCTGAGGCCACCGGTCTATTGGATATGGATTCCTATTGGTGAGGAGTTCTGATGGAGGCAAGCTGTTGTTTTTTAGGATTGGGTTGATTACTGCTCAATTTGTTGCCACTTGGGTCTTGTGGCCAGTCCTTGTCTTCGTGGAGCAAGGAGAAGAAGGTTGGATTCTCAGTTGAAGAAGCCCGACAGGTCATCTAGTCAGGGGCCGATACGCACAGATGCTGGCAAGCATGGAAATACTGTTGAGCTGGGGGGTTCAGAGTTTGGAAAACATGTGGGGGCACACAATAACCCACCTATGGCTACAATTTTTGATAGATTGAATCATGATCTTCAATTGAGTAACGGGGTGAATGGTCCTGGTTCTGGTAATGGATATGGAGGCTACTTGAGAGGGATTGTTTCCATAGGGGCTGCATTGCATTGCGTAAATCGGCTTAGGCAGGATGCTGCAAGCGAGGTCAGTGTGCAGTTTATTTCTAGTGTTGTTGTACAGAAGGAGGGAGAGTTTCCATTGTGTCCAGTCGGTGGTGGTACAATACATGATGGAATGACTATTTTCCCGGCTATTCAGGAGAATGTGCAGCTGAAATCTGATGACGGTCTGCAGATCACAATTGACACTTGTAATCAATTCCAAGAATTTTCCCATGATGAAGTGGTGGAGAGCTCTTAAATGAGGAACACAAGCTTAGAGATTTACTTGGAGGGTGGATTGAGGAAAGAAGGTTTATGTTGTACATGCATTTGTGGATCCCCCATAGTGTTTGGCTATGATTGATAGTAATGGAATCTATGAGCAGGTCCATGCTGATTGTCAAGCTGTTCATACCACTAGAAAATGGGGGATGTGTCAGAGAGTGAAAAGGAAAATCAGAACTATTTGTTCAAGACCTCTTATAGTGACGCTGTCATGGATGGGAAGAAGAAATCTGGAATGGAGTAACCACCTCCAGTTAAAAGAAGGCTGAGGAAGGATTATTTTGATTTTCCCAAGCCAGTGGAAACTCGATCCTCTATCAATAAATCCTCAAAGGAATTAATATCTTTGGAGAAACTGAATCTCATATGGAAGTACATGAAGATTCTCAAGAACTATGATAGCTTAGAATGAGAATCAGTCATTGCGGAAGAATTTTCATCGGTGCAGAGATGGGTATGACTTTTATGACATGTAGATGGTACCACTTGTTTGTTTGCCTGTTCACTAGACTATTCCTTTCTTAATAAATGGTCTGAGGCTTTGCCTCAGACTAAGGTTTCCTGGTAATGCAGGGATTTTGTAGAGATTCACAAGAAGAGGGAATATGTGGGGGACTTATAGAAGAAGGTCTTCGTAAGAACCAATTTTCGAGGTTGTGTGTTGACTACTGAAACCTTATCCATGTGGAAGTGAAAAGCAAGTACCAACTACTACAGGATCGATGGGATTATCAATCAGTTATAGGGGGAAACCTCTCATGTGAATGGAATGGTTTCCTTATGATTTTTAGCATTTGAGGTAGTGGAGATGGTTTGAGTTCTTCATAGAATATGATATTGAGATATTTTATAATCAGGGGAAGAGGAACGAGGTGGAAGACGTATATAGCTGGAGTTATGGATTATAGTTGTTTAGTGAGGTGATAGAGCAGCTAGGGGTGTTGCAGTTATCCTTTATGGATGGTGATAGAGAAGCTTAGCTACAGTCATTGACAGTCACCCCACAATCCTTCAACGAGTCAGAGAGGCACAACTTGGGGACGTTTATTTTGAGACTCGACATGCTCAGATATCCTCAGAACAATCTCCAGGAGAATTTTCTGATGGTGGGCAGGTCGTCACCCGTTTTCAGAGGACACACCATGGTACTAGAGACGTTATGGGAGGAGGTTTTGAGGGAGTTCCCTACATCCCCTTTGGAAACACATCCTGGTGTGGAAAAGATGTACCACGGCATCCGACATCAGTACTGGTTTTTAGGGATAATGAATGAATAGAATGTGTTTGTTTTGGAATGCATCATTTGTCAGCAAGTGAAATATGATCATCACATTATAGCATGATTGAGAAAAACTTTTACCCCCAGACAGATAGTCACTTAGAGGGGACCATAAAAACACATGAGGAAGTTCTTCGTGCTTGTGTCCTTGATTTTGGCCGTAGTTGGGAGGACCACCTTCCACTACAAGAATTCCCAAACAAAAAATAGTTATAACTCCACCATAGGTATGGAATCATTTGGGGCCTCGTATGGGGAACCATGAAGATCACCATTATACTGGACAGACCATGGGGAATCATTACTCCTGAGTCAAGATTTGGTATGACCGCTATGAGAAAATCACTATTTGCGACGAGATTTCTACCCCTTGCAAATAACCCGTCCAAGAAGCTATTTGCGACGGGAAAATTTCACCGTCGAAAATAGCCAATTATTTGAGACGGGTTTTCGTCTCCCATTGCAAATAGTTTGGCGTGACTTGCGCGCCAAACCGCGCGGCTTGTGAACCAAACTGTGTAGGGGTATTTGTGATGGGATCCCGTCAGAAATACATGGCGGCAGTTAATAACTTTTTGCGACGGGTCAGTCATTTTGTCGAAAAAAGACTGTCGGCAGGAACTATATGCGACGGGACTCGTCGGAAATAAACTTTTAACCGCCGACTATAATTATTGTGGGTGAGGGTATTTGCAACGGGGCTCGTCGCAAATACCACCATTTGCGACGGGAAACCTGTCACTAATAACCCTGTCGCATCTAATCTAACCTATATATACCCCCATCCTTTTTTTAAATAACTCAGATCTTGCTCTCCCCCTCTTTTCATTCTTCAGTTTCAAGGATTTTTATTTATTTATAATTTTCTATACGAGAACAATTGGAGGGCGTCAATATCTTTAGAATATCAAAGTTTATGGTATTTATATATTTTTTATATTTATTTTTTTTAATGTGAATTTTAATTGTTCTTTATTAGTTGTTATTAAATTATAATACAATTTATTTTTATTTATATATATTTTTAGTAAGAAATTGATATTGTTAGTGATAATTATAAATAATTAGTATTAATTTGCAATAATTAGATATAGTTAGTAATAATTAGTATTAATTTAAAATAATTAGTATTAATTTGTATTAATTTGCAACAATTAGTAATAATTTGATATAATTGGCCATAATTAGCAATAACTAGTAGTATCTAGCAATAATTAATAGTAATTAGCAATAATATCTATTAATTACTAATAATTACTAATAATTACTAATAATTAGTAATAATTAGTAATAATTAGTAATAATTCTTAATAATTATTAATAATTAGTAATAATTAGTTATAATTACTAATAATTAATAATAATTAGTAATAATTACTAATAATTAGTAATAATTACTAATAATTAGTAATAATTAGTTATACTTATTAATAATTACTAATAAATACTAATAATAACTAATAATTACCAAAAATTACTAATAATTACTATTAAATAGTAATAATTACTAATAATTACTAATAATTAGTAATAATTAGTAATAATTGGTAATAATTAGGAACAATTAGGAATAATTAGGAATAATTAGGAATAATTAGGAATAATTAGTAATAATTATTAATAGTTAGTAATAATTAGTAATAATTAGTAATAATTAGTAATAATTAGTAATATGCACTAATAATTAGTAATAATTTGTAATAAATAGTAATAAATAGTAATATTTAGTAAAAATTAGTAATAATTAGTAATAATTAGTAATAATTAGTAATAGTTAGTAATAATTTGTAATAATTAGTAATAAATAGTAATAATTAATAATAATTAATATTTATTAATAATTATTACTAATAATTTGTAATAATTACTAAAAACTAGTAATAATTACATATAATTAGTAATAATTAGTAATAATTATTAATAATTATTAATAATTACTAATAATTACTAAAAATTAGTAATAATTAGTAATTTTTTTTAATAATTAGTGATATTTAGTAATAATTACTAATAATTAGTAATTATTAGTAATAATTATTTATTATTAGGAATAATTAGTAATATTTAACAATAATTACTAATAATTATGAATAATTTGGAATAATAAGTACTGATTAGTAATAATTAATAATAATTTGTTATAATTAGTAATAATTAGAAATAATTAGTAATAATTAGTAATAATTAGTAATAATTAGTAATAATTAGTAATAATTAGTAATAATTAGTAATAATTAGTAATAATTAGTAATAATTAGTAATAATTATTAATAATTATTAATAATTACTAATAATTAGTAATAATTTGTAATAATTAATAATAAATACAAATAATTAGTAATAATTAGTTATAATTAGTAATAATTACTAATAATTAGAAATAACTAGTAATAATTATTAATAATTAGTAATAATTAGTAATAATTAGTAATAAGTAGTGATATGAAAATAATATTATCAATATTTATGAAAAAAATATTAATATTATTAGAATAATAGAAAATTCATAAAATTATAAAATTATAAATATTCGCAACATGCTTTGCTGTATTCTTAACATGTTTAAATCTCAAAGGGTCACCAATTGTCAGGGCATGCGCAATAAAAAGTTTGCGTCATCCATGTCCAATGTAAACTCTATAATTGTCCTTGTATAGTTGATCGCCTCGCAAGTAGTGTTGCAATATGACAACACAAGTCTTGCTCTTCTCATCTATTGCAACACTACATGCGAGGTGATCAACCAGGAAAGTACAATTATAGAGTTTACATTGGACATGACTGACACAAACTTTTTATTGCGCATGACTGGACAATTGGCGACCCTTTGAGATTTGAACATGTTAAGAATAGAGCAATGTCTATTGTGAATATTGATAATTTTAATATTTTTTAATTTTTTTATTATATTAATAATATTAATATTGTTTTTTCATAAATATTGATAATATAATTTTTTTATTAGAAATAATTAGTAAACAAAATCTACTTGGATAATGAAGGGAAAATTTGTAATCATCTCCACAAAGATGATTACCAAATATCCTTTCATTATTCAAGCAGTTTTCATTTTGTTAAGTATTGCAAAGTATTTCTAAATTAGTAATAAATTGTAATAATTAGTTATAATAAGTAATAAATTGTAATAATTAGAAATAAATTGTAATAATTAGTTATAAATTGTAATAATTAGTAATAATTGTAATAATTAGTAATAATTATTAAGTGGTTGTAATTATTTATCTTCTTTTTCAGATAGTGTTTTTATAATTTCAAATTATTCAAAAATAGTGATGATTTAATATTTTATGTAGAAAAATATGGAAAAAGGAAATCGACATCAGTCATTATTAGATGATTGTTCTTGGATATATCAGCGCAGAAATCCAAATGGTTCTGGTTTAAATCCTATATATATTGAGGGTGTTGAAGCTTTCTTATCATTTACATCATCAAAACTAGAATACGTTTCAGAAGGCCGAATTAAGTGTTCGTGTAAAAAATGTGATCTAAGAACTTTTGACACATTTGACAAGGTTGGGGACATCTCTTGTTGTTTGGTTTTCAACCAGAATATGTTTTTTGGTCTCAACACAGTGAACATAGTTCCAGAGAAGATCATAATAACTTGATTTTGGATCCATCACAGTTTCCAAATTTAGTAAATGATGTTGCAAGTCCATTTGTGCAACAAACTGAAACTCACGATGATATTGATTTAACTCCCAAGTTGGTACCATCTGAATTTTATGAATTGTTGAGGTGTGCTGAGGATTCATTATATACTGGTTTCAAGATATGAAAATTAGAATAGATTGCAAAATTTATGGCTATTAAATCAGATAATGCAATGCCAAACAACTTTTTTGATCAGATATTTTCATTGGTTAAAACACTTTTACCTGAAATAAATGTGTTGCCTACAATTTACTACGAGAGGAAGACGCTGATTCGTAATCTGGGCCTAAGTCATCGGAAGATTCAACCATGTCGAAATGATTGCATCTTATATTCTGGAAAAAATGATTCATTGGATTGTTGTCCCACATGTGGAAAATCGGGGTATAAAGAAGCTCAACCAGGGATGTCTAGATCGATTCTAGTGAAAAAGTTGAGATATATCCCCCTTAAACCTAGGTTGAAGCATTTATTTATGTCTTAGAACCCAGCATAAATGATTCTATGGCACAAAATTAATATTTCAACTGATAAAATCATTAATCATCCATCTGATGGTGATTCATGGTAACATTTTGATCATCTATAACCTCTTATTTCAATAGAAGCCTAGAATTTGTGATAGGGTCTTTTTACTGACAGTTTCTATCTATTTGGTTCTTATGGTTGTTAATATTTCATGTTGTCCTATCTTTATAACTCCGTACAATTTGCCTCCATGGATGTTGATAAAGGAGCCAGGTATCTTTATGACTCTTTTAATCCTAGGACATCCAAAAAAGTATATTGATGTTTATTTGAAACCATTGATTGATGAGTTAAATGCATTGTGGAGTGATGGTGTTAACACATATGATGTTTCTGCGAAACAAAATTTCATATTAAAAGCTGCATTGATGTAGACGATTAGTGACTTTCTGGCATATGTAATGTTATCTGGTTGGAGTACACATGGTCTGAAATCATGTCCTTACGGTATGAAAGAAAACAAAGTCATTATGCTTGTGATTGGAAAAAATCCTTTCTATTTTGATTGTCACTGTATATTTCTTCCAACCGATCATCATTTTCAGAGGAACAAATTAAATTTCAGAAAAGGTACACATGGTCTGAAATCATGTCCTTACGGTATGAAAGAAAACAAAGACATTATGCTTTTCATTGGAAAAAATCATTTCTGTTTTTATTGTCACTGTATATTTCTGCCAACCGATCATCGTTTTTAGAGGAACAAATCAAATTTTAGAAAAGGTACAATTGAAAGGGATTAACCTCCAATGATGATCTCAGGTACAGAGTTAAAATAAGTTGTATTTTCATTACACCCAATCACATTTGGACCAACAGTAAACCAACAGAAAATTAATGGCTTTGGGAAAGATCATAATTGGATAAAACAGAGCATTTTTTGGGATCTTCCGTATTGGTCTGATTTGTTGGTCCGCCACATGTTGGATGTTATGAATATTGATAAGAACTTTTTTGATAATTTATTTCATAGAGTTTTGGATACACCAGGTAATACCAATGATATTGTAAAGGGATTATTAGATCTTGCCCAAATTTTCAAGCAACTAGAACTTGAAATCTTTGAAAATTTCAGATTAGAGAGGTTAATAAAGCCAAAAGCAGCTTATACACTTTCGAAAGAGAGTCACTTATAATTTTTTCAATGGATTGTTGATTTGAGACTTCCATATGGCTATTATTCCAATTTGTGAATATGTGTTAAGAATGGTTATATTACTGGATTAAAATGTCATGATTGTCATGTTATAATGGAAAGAATTATTCCCATTGGATTTAGAGGTTTGTTGAATTCTATGATTTGGGATTCGATAACAGACATATCAAATTTTATTCGAGACATTTGGGCAGCGACAACAGACTTTGATGTGCTAAGAAAACTGGAATAAGATGTTGATATAATTATAAGTAAACTAGAAAAAATCATTCATTCAACTTTCTTTGACTCAATGGAACTTCTGATATTACTTTTTTCCATATGAATCTAAATGTAGAGATCCAGTATAGTTTCGATTGATGAACCCATTCGAGAGAAGCGTGCAGAAATTGATGAAAAAAGTACGTATCAAAGCATCAATTTAAGGCTCAATTGATGAATCTTATTTACATGAGGAAATTTCTTTTTTCTGTTCTCATTATTTTGAATATCAATATCCCTCAAAACGCAATTGCATGGGATGAAACAAGGGAAATGTTAATGACAAAATGAAAGATCAATTAACAATATTTCATCATCCAAATACTTGTTTCGGTGGAGTTCATGAACGATGGATTTCAGATGATAAACATCACAGAGCTCATACATACGTTCTCCTCAATTATGAAGAAATGACATCATTTGTCATGTGAGTGCTTCTATCAATTATTCTATAATTTATGTTACAATATTTAAACTTATTTTATTTGTAGTTTATATGATAATCATATCAAGAAAAAACCTCCACAAATTACAGTAGCTGCTCTAGGAGAATGCAGACAAAAAAAATTATCAATGGTTTCAAAAACTGGTAACATAAATTAATGATGGTTTAATATCAATTCCATTTATTATTTATTATATGTATAATTGTTTTAAAAATTTTCAGGTGTCTCAATATGTTGATAAAATTGATTAGTGACTGTGTATATTGAGTAACCCACCATCCAAAATGGTTAAATCATATAATGCATTTGTGGTGAATGGTTTTCAATTTCATACACATGCATACGATGAATAAAAAAACAATGAACAGTTTAGTTTTCTTGAGAGGATCACATCATATAGAAACTGATCTTCACTTTTATGGTATTTTGGATGAAATTATTGAGGTGTGTTATCTAGGAATGAATTACATAACAATGTTTAAATGACATTTGTTGGATATTGAGAGAGGCTTGCGTGTTCATCCAACTCATGTAATCATTGATATTAAATATAGAATTCTACTTTCAGTAAATGAACCATTTTTAATGGCTTAACAGGCACATAAAATTTATTTTGCAATGTATAGTTCTACATCAAGAGACATGAGAGATTGGTGGAGCATAATAAAAATGAAATATCGGGAAAATAAATTTACTCAAATTGAATGTGGTTCTACTGAAGTGGAAGGAATTGAAATTTTTCAAGAGACTACTCAAAATTCATCCGATTCACGAAGAGGTAGGAATATCGATGATGACACCCCCCCAATTAAGGATTGATGGTGATGAAGATGTTAATGATGTTACAGATGAATTTGAAATTACAAGAGATGATGAAACTGAAACTCATATGGATATTAAGGATGCTGAGGAGAAATATGAAGACATTGACATTCACAGCTATAGACAAGAGGATGAAGATGAACATTGACATAGTTAAATGCTAGTTACAATCATAACTAATATATATCTGTATATAAGATTTATTTTCAACTATCTGCTAAAAACAATCATTTTGTGTTTCAGATGAACTCTGATCTACTATGTCAGTTAGAGGAGGCTGTCCTACCTTTGGATGATGGGGATGTGGGATCATCTGACCCTCAGCCTACTGCTGGTTCAGGAGGTATGTGGAGGGGGTGCGGTCTTGCGCGACTGATGATTCCTGACCCTATCCCCGAGTGATTTCCACATCCTGGTTTTGATCCATGCACATAGAGGTATGGTAACCTTTATATTTTAGTTAGATTTCATTAATTTATATATATACTAATTGATTGGTTATTTATTCCTTTTTCAATGTTTTCAGCATATAACTATTGGATAGGGGAGCACTATATTTTGCAATTATTTTTTCATCCATGGATCACATGGGAATTGATTTCCATTGATTTGTGACACGACATGTTCCATCATTGGCTTGTTTGTAAAGTAATAATATTTATTATGAATTTTTTTTATTAACAACTAGATATTATAAATTATTTTTATGGTTTATGGTATCTTATAGATGATAGCCTGCGTGACGCTATCCATGCAGCATGGCAGGTTACTATGCGTGACCGTTTCCATCAGGTTTTTCACAATTTGAGAAGTACAACCATTAAGAAATCAGGAGTGATAGAATTTGATGATTCATGGAGATACGATTGACCAGAGTACATTTCAACTCCCTTTTGGGATGGAATATGTTTACCTTGGTTGGGTGGTGGATTTTAGAGGAGATCTTTAGTGGGACGGCATAACCGGGGGAGACAGGATGTGACACATCGATCTGGTAGCCATACATTCAGTTCACAAAGAGATCATCCGGTAAGTATATTTTTTAAATATTTTATAAAACATTAAATACAAACAGTTTATTTTATATTTCTGTAGGTAGTCAAGTATCCCAATATTACAGATTTTGACATATATCGGAGGATGTACAGTGATCCAGCCACTGGAGAGATTAGAGGTGATCGCCCGCGTCGGGTTGTGGTTAGTATTATTTTTTTAGTTTGAAAATTAACTGAATATAATATTCTCATAATTTTAAATTTAAATTGGTATTGAAGGAGTCATACGTATGCATGAACGATACTTTCAATTAATTATTATATTTAAAGGAATGATTTCTAAATTATTCATAGGTAAATTATAATTTCATTACACTATATATGTTATGTATATCACATAAGTTCATTAATTTCATTCTTTATATGTTCTGTGTATACTATGAATGATTCATATCACATTGAGGGGGCAGTAGTCTGTAATTCCTAAAATGAAATTATCATTTATATACATCAGGAAAAGCATAAAGTTATGTTCTAAAATAAAATTAATTACGAATATATATATAAATAATATAATTATTGTCATTTATAAATACAATTCCATCATAATGGCCAACATTATAGGAGGTAGTAAAAGATTGAACAATCATCATTTCATAAGACAATAGTTCTTTGTCCACAGAAACAGTTTGTTCTCTACCCATTAGACGGAGGTTTGAGTAAGTGTAGATAGATCCCTAAAATAAAAAAAAACTAGTTTATATAAAATTCATTTTTAGTTATTTAATTCATTAATATTAATATATTAGGTAGTGGATAAGGAAAATAAAATATAGAACATTGGAAGAGACATTACCTTTATATCGGGTAACACCCTTTGGTTTGAACCAAAATGTTTTCTTCAATTGACTTCTGCCTAGGGGAATCCTTTTACAAGGAAGATATACATTTGGGATATTTTGTTGTAGGATTTTGGACAATCCAATGGAGCTAGAGTGGTGTGAGTAAGCATTATAGGTGATGGCCTCTTAAAAGGGGGAGGATATGCTCTTTAAGAATGTTTAAAAGTATTGTTTTATTATAAAATTATTTTCAGTTTAAAAAGGTTATTAACTCATTATATTAGAAGTCATGATGTATATTATTCTAAATCCTCTAAAAAAGGTTTTAGAAGTTTTTTAATTTCAATTATTACCTTATCATTTATGTTTTACCTTTAGTCGACTAATTTGACTCTTACCACATCATCTTGTGTATTCAATTAATATGGTTAATGTAGTTACTATAAAATTCCAATAGAACCACTAGCGGTTCATAAATTTAATTTCCATCCTTATATAATTTATTTGGATTAATCTTAGATTTTGAGTATTATTATATCATTTATTAAAATAATTCTTTTTTTGAACTCATTTATGTAAATTAAAATACTATTAATATCATGTCTTTAAAAAAAATCCAAAACAACTTGATCAATTCGAAAAATATTCATTATTTAAAATATAATAATAAATAATCATCCATAAAATTTTTTTATGGTATAAAAAGATTCAAGATAAATTTTTATTATTTTTTATAATCTCATTTACTTAAAACAATCATTAATGAGGTAATCATTACATCATCATTGTGTCATAAATAAATTTATTTATTTGATGTCTAAAAATAATAACTAAAATACCATGATTTTGGAAATAATTTCAGATTCATAATAACTCTTTATATTGAAAGTGAACAATTATATAACCACGCCATAAATGTTTTTTAGCCAAATAATACATGCTTATGATATTTTGTATTTTTACTTTAAATAAAATGTTACAAATGTAATTATCATAACCAAGTGGACGCCAAAAGAAAACATTTATACACATGGATTTTATTGGTCATCCATGAATCATACAATAAGGTCATGTCAAGGGTTATGGTAATTTTATATTATTATAAAATTATTTTTATCGTTAATTACCCTATTTATCTTTAACCGTAGTAAATAACAATCTAAAGATACAATTCACGAAAAATTATATTCCATCTATTGAACAAGATTTTCATACTGATTAAAAACATATATGTTGTATTTATTAAAATAAATTCACATAAGCAGTATAATTTCATTGAATTGAATTTTTTGGGTTTTTAACTACTGTGCATTGTTTTTCACTATTAAAAAAATTAAACGTCTTCAGAAAAAAATAAAAAAATCTCATAAAGGTAATTTTGATATTCTGAATTAAAAAATGATTTTTATTTTAACTATCTGACCCTAGTTACCTAGAGCTAGTGCATTATTTTAATACATTGGCATGATTACAAGGAATCAAGTCTTGAAGGACTGATCAGTATAACAGTCTTGGAAAGTAGATTACATACATTACCATTACAATTCAATTTCTAACATACAACACAACATATACAGTTCCTTGACAATTCCATTATTCCTTATATCATAACCCTACATATCAATCATAATAAACTTCTTGGAATCCATGAAAAAAAACATAAGATAGGGGTGAGCTCAGATGCTCAGTAAGGGTAAATAATTTAGTGGTAGCTATAAAATTTTAAGAGAAGATGTGAAATAAAAACAAAAATCTTTTTAAACATAATAATGAACATTATATGAAAAAATAAATCAAACATCAAAATATAAACATGCACATGGATATTATACTAGTCGAATAATCACATGTAAAAACTAATATCATAATGAGGGAATTCCTAACACTTGACATTATAACCACGTAGACAAGGCCTTGTGCCAAGACTACAAATAATTTTTTTTCAAGGCCTAGAGACCAGATAATAGTTTTCTCATTAGACATACTGATGCATCGTGGAGCTATAGAAGTCTCCACCCATCAATTACTAAGTCCACTGCATTTCGTATATGAAAAAGATGAAACATAAGATATACATTCGTCATAAAATTAGCATATGAAATGTCAATACATTAACCATAGACCATGAATGGTATAAAAATAGAACATTCACAGGAAAACATAACATAACTCATTCAATACAATATGAAATATTGTATTATAATAAATCAACCTCAATCACGAATAATAACCAGTAAATGATGTTGACATAGTTGAAAATGATTAGTAAAACTTTTTGAGTGAAATATCCCATTTTGTGAAATCATTTTAAAGTCACACATTTATAAAAGAAGGAATTTAAGAGATATTTTTGAATCACAGTCTCCCATAACACTTCGAAACTTTTGAAAATAATTTCTTTTTCAAAACATTCATGTCCTTATAACTAAATTTTTAATATCATTTTGAAAACATGGTCATTAATTAAAAGGATTTAGAATGACAAATCATTAAAACATATAAAATGATGTCCTAGTTAAATATACACTCCCATAAATCCTTAAAATATTATTTTTGAAAACGTTATTATGAAATATGGGTATCGATGATAAATATTCCCGAGTAAAAACTTACACATAAAGAATCTCGGATAATAACTAGATTGATGAAATAACCCTTACCTTTCAATTTCCATTGGTCGAGGGTACGTTTAACATCCTATATAATTAAAATAGTATGTTATTAAATTATAATAAAACCATATTAATATTTATTATATCATACAAGATTCATTTATGGCATTATACAAGCCATTTAATAATGATTTCCATTTATATTAACATTGTGTGTAATAATCGCTTTCTTTATTTTACATGTTTTAACTTGTTATTCTTGATCATATCAATAAGATAATTATTTAAATACTAAATAAATATAAAAAATGATATATATATCATATATATATATAATATAAATAAGTATAATATATAGATATATTAAATGTACAACATTGATTATGGAGACGGTAGGCTGTACATACGCATTAAAGGTGTTTCCTTTTTCACATCGTTTTGAACGGAAGTAGGTGAATGAGATATATGTAGGTAAATATGTATATATATCTCTAGTATAATTATTATGTCATATATTAAATATTTATTAATAATATATATTTCTATAATCAATATTGGATGGTGAACGAGGAAATGAATCTCATCGCGTCGTGGAGACGGTAATCCGTACTTATGCACGATTGACAATAACATTATATTGATGGTGAACTCGTATGTAATTGGATGTTATATCATATATAATTAATCATTAAAATGTTATATTTATTATTTACATCAGTTATAATTATTATTATACCCAACCAAATATTAATCTGTTTGAATAAAAAAATGCACCACGACATGGAGACGGTAAGTCGTACATATACGTGTATGGTGACATTTTCATTTATAGGTTGGATATTATAATTAATTTGGTTCTACTATATTTATAATGACATAAAAATTTGTATGAGGTAATTTAGTTATTTTTTTGATATGGAAAACAACTAAGAATGTGGAAGTGGAAGAAGAAAAGAACTTGAAAGAGGGTGGTGAAATTATTACCTGTTTTTTGGGTGTTTTTTTGAGTTGATCAAAAGGGATCCATAGGATGGATTTATTATCTAAGTAAGGACTATAATTTTATTTGATAAATGTTGGGAATGTATTTGGTCAGGGGTTTTCCATGAAAAATGGATTTGGAGTTCTGAAATTAATAGAAGAAGATGTGCCCTTTTATAAGTGAGATAAGGGGAACCTTAAGAAAATATTGAAATATTATTTTATAATCAAATTAATTTAGATATATAATGGCTCAAAAATAATTTATTTAGATTATAAGGTTGGGATGGTTCGAAATTCTCTCAACCAATTTTTTTAGAAAAGATTAGGATTCCATATTATCCATATCATTTAAATTTATCTCTAAGATAAAAAGTTTAACATTTACAATGTCCTATTGTATTACAAAATAAATTTTAATAAACATACAATAAAACAGAAAGAAATATTCAAGGGGTTCATTAATGATATATATATTATTATATAGGTCTTTTGTCTGAACCATTGAATTTAAGAATTGTAATATCAAATAATAATATAGTATTCGTTTTAAAAACTCATTTTTGTCAATTTTGACACTATTTGGTATTTGGATTTTGTTAAAGTTAAAAAAAACATTATTACTTCGAAAAAATACATTATATTAAAAATGAAATGCTATATTCAGATATAATTTTTTTATGGCATCAAAATATTCAATTTATATGAATTTTAAAATTCACAATACCATTTATTTAATTCCTTCACTAATAAGGTAATTATTGAATAGTAATTGTGTCATAAATAAGTATAATTTTATAAGATATAAAAATCATAAATATAATTTCATTATGTAGGAAATCCTTTTATATATCTAATTAGTATTTATAGTAAACTATAACTTATATAACACCATGTAAAAACTGTTTTACTATAAGATATATGTTTTTTTCATTTTTTTCTTTACATTAAATTAATTAATATAAAGTGTCATTATCAATCTCAAGTGGCGACATGGGGTCCAAAAATCGAACCAATGTTTCCCATGGTCAGAAATTTTTCAACCAATAGGAATCAGATACTTGATAGCATAATTTAATTTTATTATAATATTATTTTTTACACTAATTTACCGGATTTACCAAATAACCATGGTAAATAAAATATTTGCGAAAGTAAATATTTATAATGTCTAAAAATTAAATTTACCTATTTACACAATTTGGACCTCTTGATTCCAAATATGTAATCAATTTTTCCAAATTAAAAATTAATATTGGAAAAAATTTGTATTCACTCGGAAATTTCAAGGAATTTTTTTTTTCATATTTCTTTTGAATTTTATGAGTCTGCAGTTTCGGACGAAACCTGATTCTGAGGCCCGGTTTACCCAAAATAATTTTCTGAAGGTTTGTTTGGGTACGTTCAGTAAATGAACGTGCGTGTTTCTCTATATTTTGAACGGTTGCTTGGAATTTAAATCTGAGGGCACCGCTGAACTCGTAGTGCCGGTTTTCGCATAAGAAGGCTTTCACCTCGACGTCGACTGATCGAGTATGAGAGTTGGTTTTTGAGTTTCACGTGGATTAATAAAATAAAATAAGTGTCAACTTATTTTATTTTAGTTAAACCCACGACATGTGGTAATGTTAGTTAAAAGCTCTATATTGGGGATGGTGGATGGATCGCCACACCCTAACATCTAATGGGAGGATGTTTGGGGTAAGGACCACCGGAGCATCCTAACCTTTCATGAGAGGTTATGACATGGGGTCCACACGGGACTTAACCCCCAATTTAATGGGAGGGGAGGAAACCTCTCAACTCTCCCTCATTAATGAGGGAGAGCCTCTTGGTCACTAACTCCTTTTTTAATGCAGGCCGATAAACCCTCCTCAAAACCCCAAAATTAATGGCAGGAAACTCCTGGACCCTCTTCTTGATAATTAGCTGGGGACCACCCGGGCCTCTAACCCCCTCAAAACTCCCAAATTTAATTATGCCAATCTTGTGCAATTAATTTGGAGGAGACTCTCCACTTTTATATTTTTAATACTTGTGCCAACGTGAAATTAATTAAGTGGGGCCCACTTAATTAATTCATTCCATATGACATAATAGATTAAAATCTATTATTTTGGCACATTGGTATCTTTTTAGTGGAGAGCATGGGAGAATAGAATTCACCAACGAAGAATGTGAATATGCTGGTGACGACCAATTCTTCCTCGTTTTCTTCCTCGGAACCCAGTTTCGACATGGGATCTCTTCGATGACCCTTCATCCTTCCTCTTCGTCGTCAATGTACCGACACACAAACTCAAAAGTGGAAGCGTATGGAGAACGACGTCAACATCATCTTCCCCAGAGACAAATGAACACCCATCCATTAAAAAGGTAGGGGTGTGTTTTATGATGTTTATAACTTAATCATCTCTCGTTAAATCAACTTCTTGAGCCACTTTCTATAGTTCTAACATGGAGGGTTCAGGCCGGAAAAAACACGGCCTGACCCCTCCTCAACATTTATGTTTTCGGTACCTTGGATCGATGACCACGTAACAATGGCATGGCTATGTGGTGATTGTGACAAATAGAGGTCGCGCTTCCCGTGACATCTGTGAACCGCGCCGCCGACCGAGTGGTGCCTGACAAGCCTATCTGCACGAAGCCCGAAGCGCACCTTGGCCAAAACTGCGGCCAGCCCGGCCACCGACACCCTTCTCGCGCAACCCGCGTGCTTCTGACGCCCCACGGCGCCCCCTCGGCACCTAACCTGCTCCCAGGCCGCCTGCTCGGCACCCCCCGGTGCCATGGCTGCCCACCTGGCGCCCTCCTGGTGCCTTCCTGTTGCCCAGGCTAGCTGCATGGCATGCCCTTTGCCTTCCAGTCATACCCACGGCCTAACCCACACCTCGCGCGGCCCTCCTTTGGAATCTTGGGGCGAGCCGCCCGAGCCGAACCTCTCACGGTGCCGGCCAAGCATACAACTGGCCTTCGGGCCGACTCGCCCATGTGGCGACTTCAGCCTGAATTTTCCCTGCAGTCCACTGGATCGGGCCTAGGAAACTGGGCTGAACTGAGCAGACTGAACTGCCCAACGGGCCGGGTTGACCCAGAATGGTTTGGGCAGATTTGGTCCGACCGGATTGGACCGGACCCGGGCCCACTAATGACCCATTGCTTACTTTGGCCATATCATTGGCCCTGGACGTCCATTTCATGAACCGTCAGTAGTGCTTGTAATCTCTTTGAGAAAAGGTCCCTTCAAAAAATTCCACATGGGAGTTCAGGGTATTGTTGAGATAGAGCCTGGTGGGTTCGTACATGAAACCAACCAGCCCCTAAGAGAAAAAGGCTAATAACTCACAGACCGGACGGCCTATTGACACACCATCTATTGCGTTGAGACACCTATGACATGGAGTACCTTTGAGATACTTTTTCATGGGACGTCGTGACACTTGGAGTATCGACTTGTTTCTTGTGGAGCAAACCCACCTGGAGACGATCAAGTAGACTACGGAGACCTAGTAGTTGGGTGAGACCAGATGACTGATTGTCTGATTCATTTCTAAGTGACTTGACTAGCCTAATGGGGAGCGCTACTATCTGAGGCAGTAGAGCAATGGCGGAGGAGCGATACTGTGTGAGGCGGCAGACCCGCAATACTTGACAGGAGGAGTACCTCAGTAGGCTATTAGAGGGAGAACTAGTGTGTGAGGTGGCATACCCATGGCATAGAGCGCTATTGTGTGAGGCGGAAGACTCGCGGTACTCAAAAGGAGGAGTACTTCAGCAGTATAAGGTTAGTGAGTAACACCTCATAGTCACACTAGTACTACTGTGCTCAACAAAGTGGAGTTATCCAACAGTCGTGGTTTCGTTAATGAAAAATCCTTGTTTGAGCTGAGTCAGTGACCATTGCATTTATTTTTTCTCAAGATTGAGATGGGTTACATGATAACATAGGTATATGTATGGGCATATACCTAATTATAGGTTATCCATTGTATTATATGCTTTGTGTTTCATCCTGGTTAGATTTTGTTAGGCCTTGAGGGTCTCAGGGTGCCTACTGAGTATCGTTATACTCACCCCTGCACAGGCTATGCTCGTACAACGTTGTGTTGGATATAGATGACGGACAGTGTTGACAGAGGCCAAGAGCGAGCCAGGACAGGATGGTACCTGAAGGTGGACTACTCAGATAGATGTTACACGGAGTGGACCATTAGACGGGGAGTGCTGTGGTGGACATCTGTACCTACCCTTTTGGTAGGAATCTCGAACGACGATCCTAGAGCTGATAATATATTTTAGCTATTGTCCATTTCATTCAGTTGTACTATATTTCAGTTTATATTCATGTTGGGATTATATTCTAGCCCCCTTTACATTGAGTACACTTGTTATAAAATTTTTACATAGTGTTTGCTTCCTCATGTACATTGGTTGTGTGAGTTAACGTTTTTTTAAAGGCAATGCCTTCCAAGTTTTAGGGGATTAAACCTTTGGTGATAGTCGCCAGCCTCTAGCCTATGGAAGGCAGGATTGGGGTAGTCATGATGCGGGCCCTGGGGGATAGGTCGTGAAAAATTGGTATCAGAGGAAGTCAGATCTATCGCAGATCTTCGGACTCTGATATTTTATTTTATGTCAAAAAATAGTGTTAAGGGTACTAAGTGTGGTTTTCAGTTCTGGGAGTCCGATGTTGTTGTGAGCGGTCGACGTATCCATACACCAGGACCCGGACTTCAGATATCCAAATCAGTCAAATAAATCACTGAATATATGTTTCTTTTACTGAAGTTTTCATTAAGTAAGCTCAAACCAGGTCATCTCACCAGGTATAGTCTTTTGACCATGTCGAATATGTTTTCATTCAGGATGCCTCTCCACGGACAACCCGCTAGATCCCCGAGAGTTGTGCGTACTGATAGCCCGCTAAGCGACGAGGCCTTAGTACATGGCCCTCTTACTGTTGAGTCTCCAGGAGAGGATCCAGTGGTACTACTCCCCGTTGGGCCATCGACGCCACCATCCCCAGTAGCAGACGATGCACACCGCTTGAGCGCTTTGAATGATTTCTAGCGCCAGAGGCCACCCAGGTTCTGTGGAGAGACGGACCCACATGCGGTTGAGGACTTTCTGCAGACTCTGGTGAGAGTCTTGAGGATAGTAGGGACACCAGTATACTTCTTGGTGATCCATGCTTCCAATCTCGCTCAGGAAGCTGTAGGGAGATGGTGGAGCCTGATGCTTCAGGTCCATGATGAGGCGACGCTGCTCTAGTAAGACATAGAGAGCCTATTCTGGGTGGATTTTGTACCAGCCACTCTTCAATCAGTGCAGATACATGGGAAACTACATCTACAGCAGGGTATCATGACAGTGGTGTAGTACTCATCAAGGTTCACTGACCTATCACGCTACTCCACAGATATTATATGAGACCCTTTCTTCAAGGCCCGAACCTTTATTTTGGGACTTAGGGGATAGATCAGTGCTTCAGTTAACTCTCAAAACTTTCCAATGTAGACGAGGGTGTTGAAGAGGTCACACTGAGTGAAGAGTTTCCTTGCTGAGCAGTCTCCAATAGTGATACCCACCACTAGCCGACATGCATCAGAGTCTTCTGCAGCTGGCAGTAGATAGATGATACAGAGGTTCAAGAGGACCAGACCTACAGGTGGTCAACCACACAACTCAGTATCAGCATTGCGGGGCACCCATAGTGGAGACAGAGCCAGACATATCAATCAGTGTTACTCATGTGGCGGCCTGGGTCACATGGATCGTGACTGTCCGACCCTCCGCACTGGTGATCAGCAGTTAGTTGAGTGAACTCCCAGGAAGAGGCAAAGGTTCGATCAAGGCGGTCCATAGAGCGGAGGAAGATGTGACAGAGGAGATGTCAATGTAGCTGGTAGAGGATGGAGTTATGAGGTGTTTCCACCACCCCCACCAGGAGGTACACCTCGACCACAAGGAGCGGATGGATAGGGCAGAGCATAGCTTCAGGCAGCTGAGGCCTACGATCATGGCGCTTCGGAGATGATTCGATGAACGATCTGTGCCTAATCCACCTTATATGCAGTTCTTATTGATCCAATTACCAGTCACTCTTTCATTTCCACATGACTCATTCGGAGCTCGAAGATTCTGAAGGAGCCGTTAGTTCAATCCTTACGGCTAGAGACTCCAATGGGAGCTGATTCGATGATCACTCACCGGTTCCAGCATTGAGAGCTTACTCTAGGAGGTGAGAGATTCAGCTGGGTTCTCCTAGTAACGGTGTCGAGGCCTCATTACATCATCCTGTGTATGGACTGGTTATCTACAGTCGATGCTCAAATTGATAGTATTAGGCACAAAGTGTTGTGTGTCCGCACGGATGGGACCAGGTTTTCCTTCACTGGTGAGAAGTAAACCTTTGTAGCATAGGATGGACGTAGTAGGAGGTGGATGCAGCCGATCACTCACCATTTGGCTTGTCATACCCTTGAAGCAGTTGATGTGGAGATTCTGACTTATCCTGTAGTGGTGGACCCGTACTCGGATGTTTTCCCTAACAATGTTTCAGGACTACCTCCTCACAGAGAGGAGGACTTCTACATTGACCTGTACCCCAGGGTGACACCGATATCTACTCCAGCATATCAGATGGCTCCCTCTAAGCTTCATGAGTTGTGGGTATAGCTAGAGGGCCTGCTGGAGAAGGGATTTATCCAACCCAGTGTTTCACCCAGGGCATCTCTGATTTTGTTCGCCAAGAAGACTGATGGGAGCTTGCATCTATGTGTCGACTACCGTCTCCTGAATCAGGTGATCATGAAGAACAAGTACCCACTCTCGAGGATTGAAAACCTCTTTTATCAGCTCAAGGGAGCATGATGGTTCTTGAAGATAGACCTTAGATCAGGCTATCCCCAGCTCAGTGTTCGAGATGAGGATGTACAGAGGATGACCTTCCGGTGTCGTTATGGCCACTACGAGTTCTTGGTTATGCCCCTCGGCATAGCCAATGCTCCAATAGTGTTATGAGTCTTGTTAACAGGATCTTAAAGAAATACCTCAATCTCTTTGTCATAGTATTCATGGACGACATACTGATTTACTCGAATACTAAGGAGGAGCATGCCTACCATTTATGAGTGGTACTGGAAACACTTCGAGAGAACCAACATTATGGTAAACTCTTGAAGTGATAGTACTGGATTCGAGAGGGTCACCTAGTAGGACAAGTCATCTAGGAGGCTGGAGTTGCAGTGGATCCATCGAAGATTGAGGCAGTAATTTTTTAGGAGCCACCCAAGAGTGTGATGGAGGTGTGAAGTTTATTAGGCTTGGCTGGGTACTACCGAAGATTCATTCCAGACTTCTCCAAAGTTATTGTGCCACTATCAGCCTTGATGAAGAAGGGTAAACTCTTCATATGGTTGGAGAGGTGCTAGATGAGATTTCAGGAGATGAGGCAGAGGCTGACTAGTGCCCCCATCTTGAGGGTTCCTTAGGAAGGCATAGGGTACGTAGACTAATGTGATGCATCAGGGACCAGACATGAGTGTGTCCTGATGAAGGAGTGAGATGTGATCACGTATGGTTCTTAGCAGTTGAGACAACATGAGCAAAACTACGTTACCCTTGACCTGGAGTTAGCAGCAGTGGTCTGTTCCTTGATGAAGTGGAGGCACTATCTTATGAGAGAATGTTTTACCGTGTACTGTGGTCACAAGAGTCTCAGGTATATCATCTCTCAAGAGGACCTGATCCTCAGACAGTGATGATGGCTTGATTTCCTCTAGGACTATGATTTCAAAATAGACTATACTCCTGGGAAGGGAAACATAGTAGAGGATGCACTTAGCAGGAGATCAGGAATTCAGCTGTTAGGTGAGGCGACAGAGCAGCTGGCCGCGTTGCAGATTTCCATTGTAGACAGGGATGGAGAAGCCTATCAAAAATCTCATATAGTCTTGTCCCCACTTCTTTAGTGAGTCAGGGATGCGTAGCTTGGGGATACTAACTGCGAGATGTGACGTGCTTAGATATCCACAGGGCATGCACCTGGTGGATTTTCTGATTAGGGGGAGCATGTTATCCTACTTAGATGTCATACCATGGAACCAGTTTAATTTCAGGAGGAGGAGTTGAAATAATTTAACCCTTCCCCTATGGCGGTACATCTAGGAGTGGCGAAGATGTATCAGGATCTTTGACGACAGCATTGGTGGCCATGTATGAGGAATGTGGTAGCCGAGTTTGTCTCACGGTGCCTCACCTGTCAACAAGTGAAGGCAGAGCACTAGGTACCAACTCGCATGGTTCATCCCTTAGAGGTCCCGAAGTGGAAGTCGGATATGATATCCATGGATTTCATGATAGGGAATCCACATACATCCATGGTTCACGACTCGATATGGGTGATCGTTGACCAACTCACCAAGTCGGCCCACTTCCTATCGATTAGAGAGCAGGGATCAGTTGAGAGCATGGGACACCTCTATGTGCAGGAGATAGTGCATTTTCATGGAGTACCTTCTTCTATTGTCTCCGACCATGATTCATGCTTTACTTACCAGCTATGGAAGGGGTTGTAGGAAGCTTTCAGGATACAGCTTCTCTTGAGCACCGTTTTCCATCCTTAGACTGATGGTTAGACTGAGAGGACCATCAAGACCCTCGAGGACAAGCTCTGTGCATGTGTCCTTAATTTGGTCACAGTTGGGAGGATCACATACCCTTGGTAGAGTTTGCGTACAACAACAGCTACCACTCCACCATCGGGATGACCCCTTACGAGGCATTGTACGACCGACCTTGAAGATCGCCACTGTTCTAGACAGACCCAGGTGATTCAACACTAGTGGGACCATAGATGGTAAAAACTACCACGTAAAAGGTGCAGATCATCCCAGTGTGGATGAAGACTACACAGAGTAGTCAGAAGTCCTATGCTGATAGGAGACAGAGACCGCAGGAGTTTGAGGATTGTGACCACATATTCTTATGGGTCTCATATCGACAAGGTCTGTGGAGATTTCGTTAAGGGAGCAAGTTATCTTCGCATTTTATCAGGATGTTCTAGGTCCTTAGTAGAGTAGGCGAGGTGGCTTACCGCCTGGCCCTTCCACCTCAGTTGCATTAGGTGCACGACGTCTTCCACGTATCTCACCTGAGGAGATACGTGTACAACCCATCCTGCATCATCTTCAACGGGGAGCTGGACATCATTGATAGGGAAACATTCGTGGAGGTCCCAGTGGTGATTGAGGATTGACAGGAGCAAGTCCTGCATGGATGGTCGATTCCTCTGGTGCATGTTCGTTGATAGCATGGGAACATCCAGGAGATCACATCGGAGGGGGAGGCTTAGATGCATGCTCAGTACCCGTTTTTGTTTCCCTAGTGCGAGTTGTAGATTTACGGGGATGTAAAGGCCGGAGGTGGGGGTAATGTAAAGAATATGAAATTTCATGGAAATTTATTTTTGTAATGTTTTGGAATTTTATGAGTCCGCAGTTTCTAACGACACCTAATTCCAAGGCCCGGTGTTCCCGGAATCATTTTATGAAGTTTTGTTCAGCTACGTTCAGTAAACGTACGTGTGGGGTTTTATATATTTTTAATGGGTACTTGGAATTGAAATCTAAGGTCACTGGTGAACTCACAGCACTGGTTATCACATAAAAATACTTTCACCTCGATGGTGGTTGATCGGGTATGGTAGTTGGTTTTTGGGTTTGATGTGGATTAATAAAATAAAATAATTAAAAACTTATTTTATTTTAGTTGAACCCAGGACATGTGGTAGTGTTAGTTAAAATCTCCACATGGGGACTGGTGGTGGGACCGCCACACCCTAACCTCCAATGGGAGGATGTTTTGGGTAGGGACCACCCAAGCAGCATAACCTCCTGCGTTAGTTATGATGTGGGGTCCACATGGGGCTTAACCCCCCATTTTATTGGAGGGGATGTAACACCTCAACTCCCCCTCATTAATGAGGGAGAGCCTCTTGGTCACTAACTCCTTTCTTATTGTAGGAGGATAAAACCTCCTAAAACCCCGCAAATTAGTGGAAGGAATATCCTTGAACCTCTTCTTGTTAATTAGGTGGGGACCACCCGGGCCTCTAACCCCCTCAAAACTCCCCAATTTATTTATTCCAATATTGTTAAATTAATTTGATGGAGCCTCTCCACTTTTGAATTTCAAATATTTGTGCCAATGTGAACCTAATTAAGTGGGGCACACTTATTTAATTCATTCCATCTGACATAATAGATTAAAATATTTTATTTTGGAAGGTTGTTCTCTTTTTAGTGGAGATCTTGGGAGAATGGAATTCTCCAACGGAGAATGTGAAGATGTCGGAGACAAAAAAAATTCTTGGATTCTTCTTCGGAACCCCCTTCCGACATGGGATCTCTTCAATGAACCTTCATCCTTCCTATTCATCGTCAATGGAATGAAGCATGAAATCAAAAGTGGAAGCGTACAACGAACGATATCAACATCATATTCCCTCGCGATGAATGAACTTTCGTCGATTAAAAAGGCAGGGTGGTGTTTTAGGTTGTTTAACGCTTAATCATCTCTTGTTAAATCAACTTCTTGAGCCGTTTGATATCATTCTACCATGGAGGGTTCTGGCCGAACAAAAATGGCCCAACCCCTCTGAAACTTTAATGGTTTCGGAACATTGGATCGACGATGACATAACAGCGGAATGTCAATGTGGTGATGGCAATAAAGATGGAGAATAGAGGCCACACTTCCCGCAACCTCCATGAACTGTGCTGCCGGCCACGCGGTTCCCAGTCGGCCAACCCGTGACCTGCCTGGCACCCGCCCCGGCCGAAACCGCAACCTGCCCGGCTGCCGAAACCCTACCCGCCCACCTAGTGCGATGCCGGCGTGCCCCGCGCCTCCCCGGCGCACTCCCGGTGCCTGCTCAGCTCCCAAGACACCTGACTGGAACCCTCGCGGTGCCTGGGCTGTCTGCCCGGTGCCCCCCTTTTGCATTCCCAGTGTCCAGGCCGCCTGCCCGATGCCCAGGCTGCCTGCTCGGTTCCCCCCGTTGCTCAACCCGCTGGCCCAGCGCCCTCCCGGTGCCTGCTCGAGGCCCAGGCCGCCTACCCAGCGCACCATTCTCCCTTCTCGGACCACCCGCGGCCTGATCACGCCCCGCGCGGCCCACAGTTGGCCTCTTGGGGTGCGCCTACAGAGCTGGTTCCCTCGCGGTGCTGGCTGACCCTGCCATTGGCCTTCGGGCTTAGTCACCCACGTGGCGACTTCGGACCGAATTGTCCACACATTCCGCTAAGTCAGGCCTAGAAAACTAGGCCAAACTGAGATTACTGAACTTCCCAACGGGGCTTGTAGACCCAGACTGGGTTGGGCCGAGTCGGTCTGACCGGGTCAGACCGGACTCGGGCCCATTAATGGCCCATTGCTTACATTGACCATATCTTTGTCACATGACTTCCTTTTGATGAACTGTCAGTGGCGTTGGTAATCTATTTGAGAAATGGTCCCTTCAAAAATACCCCATGGGTGTTCGGGGTATATCTGAGATACATTCAGGTTGGTAAGTACACGAAACCAACCGGGCCCGCCTGATAATAAAGCTAATAACTCGTAGACTGGGCATCTGATTGATGCATCATATATTGTGTTGTGACCCCTATGAAGTGGCAGACCTTTGAGAGACTTCTTCATAGGACGTCGTGAACCTTGGAGTATCAGCTTGTAGCTTGTGGAGAGGTCCCTCCCGGAGATGAACGAGCAAACTACGGATACCTAGTAGCTGGCTGAGACATGATGACTTCTTGTACGATTCGTTTTGGAGTTACTTGACTAGCACAATGGGGAGGGCTACTGTGTGAGGTGGCAGACCCATGGAGGAGGAGCGATACTGTGTGAGGATGAAGACCCGTGGTACTCGACTGGAGGAGTAACTCTGTAGGCTATTATGGGGAGCGCTACAATGTGATGCCGGAGAACCATTGCGGGGGAGCGCTACTGTGTGAGGCGGCAGTCCCCGGGTATTTGACAGGAGGTGTACCTCATATGTATATGGTTAGTGAGTAGCACCTCGGAGTCGTGACAGAACTACTGTGCTCAACAAAGGAGGAGTTCTCCAGCAGCCGTGGTTTCGTTAATGAAAAATCCTGGTTTGAGCTGAGTCAATGACCTTTGCGTTTATTTTTCTCATGATTGACATGGGTTACATGATAACATAGGTATATTTATGGAAATATACCAATGTATTGGTTATCCGTTGAATTTTATGCTTTGTGGTTCATCCTTATTTGATTTTTTGAGACATTGAGGGTCTCGGGGTCCCTACTGAGTATCATTTTACTCACCCCTGCATGGGCTATCCCCGCACTATGTTGTGTTGGATGCAGACGACAGGCACTATTGACGGAGGCCGAGAGAGAGCCAGGACTGGACGGTACCCAGAGGTGGACTACTGGGCAAGATGGTACGCGGAGAAGACCATTAGACGTGGAGTGCTAAGGTTGACATTTGTACCTACCCTTCATGTAGGAATCTCAGACGACGATCCTAGAGCAGCTTCTACATTTTAGCTGTTGCCCATTTCTTTTAGATGTACTTGATTTCAATTTTACTTTCTTGTTAGTCTTGTATTCTGGCCTCGTTTACTTTCAGTACACTTGTTATAGAGTTTTTACTTAGTGTTTTCTTCCGCTTGTACTCTGGTTGTGTGTGTTTATGTTTTTTAAAAGGCAATACCTTCCCAGTTTTAGGGGATTATGCCTATGGTGCTAGTCGACAGCCCCTGGCCTATAGAAGGCAGGCTTGGGGTAGTCAAGATGCGGGCCTTGGGGGACGTGTCGTTACAAAATTAATTAAAAATTAATTTCCATTGGTAAAACAGAAAGCATGCTTTAAAGAAATAATAACAATCAAAAGACTGACACTTGTTTATGTCCAATTTAAAATGTGAAATTACATAAAATGAGAAAAATTATATTAAATTATAAAAATATATTCTATTGATACTTTAAAAAAATCCCATGTACAATTTAACACTATAAATTATTTCGAATAAAAAATTTGTTTTTAATTAAAATTTAGTATTTTTTCACTATTCATCAAAATATTAATGTTATCAGAAAAGTAACAAAAATTTATCCAAACTAGATTTTTACGTCACTATTATAAATAATAAATTAATTTCAATAAATTTACGATATTAAATTGTAAAATATTGGATTTGAAACGGGTTCTCCATTAAAAGGCAGAGAAATTGCATTTTTTGAAAAATACATCTTTTATCTTAAAAAATTAATTTTTCTTATATTAACTCTAAGAAAAAAAATATATGAATGTTAAAATTTTATAGGATATATAAAATTTAAAATGTGGTTAGTACTATTCACAACCTCTTTTTTGAACGTCTACATTGGAATGTCGTGGTGCGCTCGAACTCGGTGTTGTGTGTAGCACAATTTATTGAATTTTTTGAAGAGATAACGTACTATAAAATCATGGGGTGTCACATTCTACACTCCATAAAAAATTTCATCCTCAAAATTTAGAATTGTTATTCCAAAATAAATGTTTAATAATTTAAAAATACATTTGTTGAAAACCCACATCAGAAATTGTGTTAATAAAATCAAGTCTTAAAAATAGGGAAAGGGAAATGAAAATATCACCACCAAATTATGATCCCAATTTGGGGAACATATGTAGAAATTAGAGAAACATAATTGGAGGAAAAACATAATTATTTGTAGGGTGTTATTTAGGTCATTAATCAAAAACAAGTGTAAAATTGAGGGCATAAAAGCCATCGATTTATGATGTTTTAAAATATCATCGGTTCAACAAAACATAAGGTATTATGATAACAAATTTTTTTATTTAATATATCTTCCCAAATGTTTAATAAATAATTTATTCATAGAATAAGAGTGAAAAATATATTTTACAAGTAGAGTTCGATCCTTTAAATAATTTCTACCACAAACTCATCTTCCACTCTAAAAAGATATTAGAACATAAAAATATTCTATTTATACTAATTGATTAGGGTTCAAATAAATGAATTTATAATTCATCTATCATACCTTTTAAAGAAACTATATTGTACAATCTAGGACATCACGTGGGATAATTGTACGTGATGCACCCTTGTCTCCCTTCGGTCATGGGTTCATGTCTCGCGGCCTTGCCGGACATGACGGGTTGTCACCCGACCTCCGGGTTGTCATTTCTATGACAATCCAAAAACAATCTCAGGAAATGATTTAACCTTAACAATAGTATTCCATGTCAAAATTAATTGATTCCAACATTTATAATTATCCAAAATACTTCTGTCCAAAATCACAATCAAAAAATTATAAGGATGGTAAATGCAATGAAGATCCTTTTTTTCAGATAACAACATGTGAATACATTCATCATGTAATCTTTTAAAACACGGTAACACCTTGAATTACAATTAATACTTATTTATTACATTCATGCTCCCTTATTCCATATAGAATATGGGATATAATCATTATATCACAAAATGTTGTAATCTTAAATAATGATTGAATATACAAGTCATTAATCAGTTTCAAGGTAGTCAAGAATATCCAATATAGTTTATATAAATCAATCATATATTATTCCAAAATTACTAACTAATAATTATAACCATTTTATAGTTTATCATTACTTCATTCATATATTTTACAAAAACTATAACCCACTTATGAGTTAGTCTTCTCGGTTCCACATAATCTAATTTCATTAATGAAATAGTATTGCAGTACAATCCTTGTATACTCTATCATTATTATAACATATAAATCAATAAAAAAATAATCAAATTACATGATACTTTAATAACAACATAAGAAATATAATCATTCCTCTTCATATTTGGTATTATCATAACATGATTGTTATCCAATAGCATCATTTGGTGTATACTCTGATGAATTGGACATTGATTATCCTAGTGTCCCATCTCATTATAGATGAAGCATTGTACATATGAACCCTTCTTCTTACCGTTTCAATCACGTATTTGGTCTCCTTTTTCTCAAAAAATATAACAAACTCACAATAATTTCAAGAATTTACCATGGTGATTCTTTCTATAGTTAAAAAATTTGGAAAAATCCTTCTTTACCCTCTTCCATTAATCCATCTTTCTCTCTTCCATCCTTTACTTCTCTTATTTCCCTTCAAAGCCATAGGACTCAAGAATTTTTTTTTCATATCTTATAGACACATGATACTATTTATTCATATGATGAGAATACTCGAGAGACTATTTCCTTATTAAATGTTGTCTTAATACCATAAATGATATGATCCTTCTAAATCCTTAGACCATGTGCATTGCTACAATTCTCATTCCTTCTGCTAGGCTCTATTTCTAAACAATGGTATACACTAGGATAGATTATGAATCGCAATGCATAATTACAAACTTGTAAAATACCTAATGTAAATTGAATAAATTATGCATATAGTCTATAATAATAAATCATTTTATTTGTCGAATATTGGATTTAAAAAGGGTTCTCTCTTAAAAGGATGAAAACTGAGGTTTTTCAAAAATACCACTTTTATCATAAAAATTGAATTTTTCTTTTATTATTTCTATGAAACACAAAATATGAGTGTTAAAATTATATAGGATATATAAAATTTGAAATATAGTTTATTCTATTCATAACCTCTTTTTTGAACTTCTAGTTTGGCATGTCGTGTTGCGCTCGAACTCGGTGTTACGTGTAGCACTTTTTATTCAATTTCTTTAAAGAGATAACATACTATGAAATCATGGGGTGTTACATTTAAATTAACTAATTAAAAACATGGATGTTTTATTAAATAATTTAAAATTAATTCTCATTGTTAGAATAATAAATTATATTTTTAAAAAGTAAAAATCGTCGAAGGATTGACATGTGTTTATGTCCAATTTATGAGTAAAATTATTTCCAATGACCAACATTAGTTCAAATTGTAATAATATAATACAATTACATATAAATACCAATTAAATTAACCATATAATTTTATAAATAAATTATATTAAAAGGAATTTTTGAATTAAAATTTGGTATTTTCACTATTCATTAAAATATGATTTTTATTAGAAAAAATGTACCCAATGTAAATTTTGATGTCCATATTGTAATGTAGAAGTTTATTTTATCAAATATAACATATAAAAGAGACAAAAACTAGATTTAAAAGGGTTATTTAAAAAAACGTTGTAAATTGACCTTTTAAAGAATATTAAAGTATTTCATTCTTATAATTGGATTCATTATCGTTTTAAGCCTCTAAATATTATTGGATAAATATAATGAAATTTAAGAAACATTTACAACAATATTGTAGTTAGTTATTTTAATTCAATCTAATACAATGAATAGGTGTTAACAACTATTTAATATAATAATGTTACTATTTTTATTTTTTGATATAACTGAACATTCTGTGAAGCATAATATTTCAGAGAAACTCATTGTTGCGTGTTGAGTATGCTATCAGAAATAGTATCCCATTTTAAGTAAAATTAATATCTAATTCTAAAATATTAATAAATATAAAAAAATCATATTCTCTATTCACCTAGGATGTTACATCCTTCCCCCCTTTTAAGAATTACATCCCTACAATTTTATTCATTTTTACAAATAATGGTTGTATTATTCCCTTGTTGAATTTTCACATTACCATGTCGCATATTCAACCATATGGGTTTTACACCAAACCATTACTTAAGTAATTAACTTATAACAAAAAAATTTCTCAATTATTTAATGAATCTGGATAGGTTATTCATCATAAGAAATATTTCCTTCCAATTGAACTGCCTCTAGTCTAAAAACATAATATGGATCCGACATATTAATTATCAACATTGAATCATGAAAAACATTATGTACCAGGGACAAACTGGGTGGTAAAGCCACATTGTAGGCAACTGATTCAACTTTTTTAATGCATTTCATAGGGTCCAATTAACCTCAGATTTAGCTTTCCATTCATAAAAAATGTATCACACTTTTCTATGGAGAAACATTGTTAAAATAATAATCCCTTAAATTAAAATAAATATCCTTCCTTTGGTTATCTACATATCTTTTCTTCCTGGTTTGTGTTGTCCGCATGTGTTTTTGTATCAACTGAATATCTACTTCCATATCTTCTACCTATTTTGGTCCCATCAGTTTCCTTTCACCTACTTTATCCTAAAAAGTAGGAGTTCAACATCGCTTCCTATATAATTCCTAAAATAGTATCATCTCTATACTGGAATGAAAACTATTATTATAAGAAAACTAAACCAAAGAATTATGTTGCTCCCAACTTCCCTGGTAATTCCTTGAACAAACACGTAGAATATCCTCCATGAAATGAATTTTTCATTCTGACAGTCCATCTAATTTTGTATTGAAATATATATATAAATTTTATTCAGTACACAATGACATCTGGAGGACTTTCCAAAAGATATAAGTAATCCTAGGATCACGATCAGATACAAAAGATAAGGGAACTCAATGTATCCGGAAAATCTATTTAACATATAATCGAGAATGTTTTTCTACTAAGAGAGTATATCGAATAAGATGAAAATGAGAAGATTTATTCAATTGATCAATAATATCCCAGATTTCCTTATCACCTCAATAAGTCTTTAAAAATCTAATTAGGAAATTCATGGGAACATTTTTCCATTTCCACTCCATCATTAGAAAAAGATAAATAATTTCATTCTTTAACTACCTCTATGCTTTAACCTGTCGACATGTAAAAAACATGACAGTAAATTCAGCAATATATCTTGTTATTCCACCGCACGTGTAATACTCTCAAATATCTCTATACATCTTTGTACTACCGAGATGAACTGAAAATGGAGAACTATGAGCTTCACATAACAAATCTTTCTTCATCAATGAATTAAATGGAAGACATAATATGTTCCCAAGTCTCAAAATACAATCACTATCAATTTAATGTTATAGAAACATACCCTTCAATACCAAATCAACATTTTTCTGTAACTCATTGTCTTCCTTTTGCACTCGATTAATTCTGTCTTAGATAGATGATTTCGATAACACCAGAAACAATATAGTAGAATTTTCTACACCAACAGCTTCTATACCAATGTTAATTGAATCATTATTCAAAGGATCTTGTACCAAAATTTACATTGATAATGTAGTATTAACATTCTGAATCAAGGAATTAGCCACTTTATTTTCATTTACTGCATAGTAAAGAATCGCACAATCATAATCATCGATTAATTCCAGCCGTATCCTATGTCTCATGTTCAATTATTTCTGATTGAGTATATAATTCAATATTTTTTGAATAGAAAATATTTCACACTTTAAAAAAAAATAATGCTCCAAATTTTTAATGAAAAAAACAATAGCAGAATATTCCAAATCATTTTTAGTGTCATTTACGTCATGAGTTTTTAAATGGCGTGATAAATATGAAATTACCTGATGATTTTTCATTACTACACAACCATTTCCATTCAATAATTCATCATTATAGACAACAAAATCACATATTCTGGAAGGTAATGCTAAAACAGCAGCATTGACCAATATTCTTTTATATTCCAGAGAACAATCATCACATTATTTTGTCCAGAAAAATTTAACACATTTTATAGTTAACACAGTACATGGGCTAGATAACTGTGAAAATTTTTCATCAAGCCTTCTGTAATATCCTGAAAAACTAAGAAAACAATGAATCTTAGTTATATTTGTAGTAATTACCCAATATTCAACAACTTTTGTTTTATAAGGATAAATAATTATGCCATTTTTTGAAACAATGTGACCAAGGAATGAAATTTTTTGTAACCAAAAATCAAACATTCTAAATAACCCATACAATATCTTTAATTTTATTGTTTTTAAGACATCCCTTAAATGGAATTCATGCTTCTATTGAATTTTAGAGGAAACTAAAATGTCATCAATAAAAACCACCACAATCTTATCCAAGAACTCACAAAAAATTCTATTTATTAGATCCATGAATATAGCCGGGGCATTGGATAACCCAGAAGGCATAACTAATAATTCATAATTTCTATATATAGTATGAAATGTGGTCTATGAACATTTTCTTCCAATGCATTCAACTGATGGTACCCCCACATCTAGTCAATCATAGAAAAATATTGAGCTCCGTGTAGCATATCAAACTAATCATCGATATGAGGAAAATGATACTTGTTCTTAATAGTAATATTACTCAAGGTTTTATAATAAATAAAAATTATCATTGAATTTTTTTTATTATTAACAAAACATAATAGAGACCCCCATGGGGATGTGTTAGGTCGAATGAAAACTTTATCTAACAACTTCTGATATTATTTAATTAACTCTAAAAGTTAAATTTGATCCATTAAATAAGGGTGTTGTGAAATTGTCTTAGCATCATGAACTATGTCAAAAAAAAATTCATAATCTCTATCAGGTATTATATCAGAAATCTCATTAAGAAAAATATCAAGATACTCATTTAATAGTAGAAAATCATCAATTTGAACCATTCCATTGATTTCAGTAACAAGTTAATGGAAACATTAATTTCCATCTATCACTAGATTCTCAGCTTCATGATATGTAATCAGAGATAAGGGTTCATTCGTCTATAGAATCTGTAATTTTTTATGAAAGGAAACCTCATTATCTCTTCCTTAAATCATGGAATGGTAAATAAAAAGCCAATCCATTCCCAAAATAACATCATACTCTACTAGGGGAAAAATATTGTGGTTTGTAGGTAAATTATTTCTTTAAAAATGATTAGAAGATTCTTATAATTTCATTTTTCCTGGTCATTTCCCACATGTGATTTTACCACATGTTCAGGATTCATATCATGATATGGAATTCCCAAATTAAATGAAATTTTAATAGAAATTAATTAATATGTTTACCCAAGTTAAAAACAAATTTTTATATTAAAAAAACAATGTACCTGATACCACTTCATTTGATGGTCCCATATCAACAATAGCAGTAGAAACATATTTTTCCCTACCCTTCAAATTTTGATCTATCTGGTTTCCACCCTTGTTAATCTACTTTATACACACAATAGAATTATTTGCAAACTATTTGTTACTAAAAAATATTATTGTTGGCTATTCATTTCTTGTCTCATCATCTTCCTTACAGATATGAGCAATATTACTAATCATACGACCCTGAAATATTTTCCAAGACTATGGTAATTATTATCCAACATGCTTATTACCCCACTTCTAACCAAATGAAAATTTAATTTTCATAACTCTAGGATTATTTAAAGAATAATTTCCTTTTTCTTTCCAAATACAAAAATTATTTTTCTTTCACTATTGGAACACTTAATCATAAAAAAAATTGTTTCTAATTAACGTCACATCAAACAAGTTTCTCTTAGAATTTGAAATAATGAGAGGCTAATGCTCACTGATATTACGGCTTTAGTCCTGAGTAAAATTTATTTATCTAACTATCAAGATCTATGATGAAATTTAGAGCATACCTTGCGACTCATTTTCACTTTTCTTCGTAAGAAACCACTGAGTCATCTTATTTCCTCAATTAAAATAATAGGTTTTATGTCCTATGTTGAAACACCTTAGAAAGATATTTCTCAAGAAATATACAATTTAATTTATCCCAACAAAGAGAACCAACATCTTAACTATCCCTTGTATTTTTAACCATAAACCACAATTTATCAGCTTCTCCTTTGAAACGATAAATAGGAAGACTAACCTTTTGATTGTCTATACAACCCATGACCTAAAAAACATTTTGTAGTGATTTGATCCACCCAAAAAATTGATTAGTTTTAGATGCGTTATGTTAATAATTCAAATTGAGGATGTTTTTTCAGGTTTAGATCATTATAGAATTAGGTCATAACATATTAAAAACAATTTTTATATTACATGTCGACACATCTATTACGTATCCATTTTTTTCATTAAATAAAAACTCATAAAAGAAATGAATCATATTTAGTTCTTTGATTAAAAAATAAGGACACTTCCTTGATCACAACCTTGACCCTATTCTAATTTATGTCATGTGAACGACATTTCAAAAACATGGTATGAGCCTACAAAGATCAATAAGGGATACACAACGAAAGAAAACAGTTATTTTTTTAAAACACCAAGTAAAAATGAATACTTTATTATAAGGAATAATTTTTACCTTTTGGAAGTAATAAATATTATTCTAGAAATAAATATTCATTTATTACACTTTTTTAACTAAAATATTCCCATAAAACTAATATAATTAACACATAAATTGTAAACGTAACTTGAGACATAATCATACATAAATAGAATAACCATACGATTGACTTCAAAACATGTCACTAAATAGAAAATCCATATGACCGACTTCCATACCTAATGCAATGGATTTATAATGTAACCACCCATCAATTGTTTATCATAGAACCAACCATCATTTGGATTATCATGTAACCACCCGTCAAATGTACAAGTACCTTTACATAATCATAACACATAAATTATTTAGAATAGAAATATTTTATTACTAACATTTAATTTGTAATCATACGATATAATTTGAAGATATTAAAATACTAAATCCATTTCAAAAACAATTTTCAATACCAAAATACAAGAAAATAGAATAAGGGGTTTTTTATTAATTTTAAAATCCTTAAGTCTTATAGAGGTATCCAAATAATGATTACGGTGACAAATATTTAATTGTCAATGCATTCATTATGAAAAACATTTCTTTTCACGTTTATTAAATTGATTTTTAGAAACAAATTAGATTCCATATAAATGGAAATAAAAATAAATGGGGTTTATTATACACCATATAAAATAAGATAGATTATATTAATAAAACATTCCTCAATGAAAGGATATTAATACAATGTCCCTTACCTCGTGTCTGGCTTGATTTTTGTAATTTTTAATTTACTAAATAATACTACTATTTTATTTTAGACATGATTAATTTTATTTATTCCAGTTTATTATTCTTTTTTATGAAATTTATTACCTTGAAATAAAAAATAGTCAATTATTTTAGTTCATATTAGATATTTTGTTGATGTTTGGAACATGACTAATAAATGATGTTTTTTAAAATTACAAATTGTCCATATGGTCAGAATTACAATATCTCTAGAATGATGTTCATGAATTAGATATCATATATATCATATATATCCAGTATATATGAATTTATAATAGTCTATAACATTTGTAAATAAGAAGTGAAATGCATTGTTCTTGGATACAGTATGTCGTACATACGCATGAACAAAAATTAAAATTCTTTTTCATATTTAAAGGAGTGATAACTAAATGATACATATGTTTTTTATAATTATAGTATAATATATATGTTATATTTGTTATATAAGTTCATTAATTCAATCCCTTATACATTCCATCTATATAATTAATGATTCATATCACATTGAGGGGGGGGGGGGGGTAGTCCTCACATCCTAAAATGAAATCATCGTATATTTACAAGGGAAAATATTATTTTATTATAAAAAATAATTAAATTACCATATAGATAAAATAAATTTCATATATATCATATATATTGGTTTCCGTCAAAATGGACATCAAAAGAGGTGGTAGGAGATGGTTGAACAATCATAGTTTCATGATACAATAGTTCACCCTCCCTAGAATCAGTATATTATATACCCATTAGATAGAGTTGTGTGTAAATATAGTTAAAATCCTTCCCATAAAAAATATTATATAGATTATATTGGTGTTTTCATGTAATCAAATAATTCGTATATATTATGAAGTGGAGAAGGAAATTTAAAAAAAGGACTTAATATGAGACATTACCTTTAAATCAAGTAACTCCATTTCGATTGAACCAAAAGGTTTTCTTGAATTGACTTCTACCTAGGGGAAGGCATCTACGAGTATGGGAGGTATGTCGGAAGCATATTTCGGTAGAGTTATGATGATCCAATGGGTATTGGGAGGTGTAAGTAAGGGTTAGAGGTGATGGCCTTTTATAAGGAGGGTGGGCTCTTTAGGAATGATTGAAGGTATTATTTTATTCTAAAAGTATTTTAGGTTTCAAAATGTCTATAACTCATTAAAATAGAAGCTATGTTCACTGTTAGTATAAATACCCTCAACCAATAGTTTTTAGAGATGTTTCAGTTTCAAATTTTATAATATCAACTCTCTTTTACCCTCAGTTACCTAATTTGACTCTTACTGTGTCTTCTTGTGTATTCACTCTATATGGTTAATATATTTACCATAAACTGAAAATAGAACAATAAGCAGTTCATTAATGAAATTTTCAACCTTATATATTTTATTTGGTTGAATCACAATTTTTATAAATTATTATACAATTTATAATTTACTTTTTATTTTAAAATCTCATTAAGTTCAATCTAAATATTATTCATATAACAACTTTTAAAAAAAATCCAAAACTACATGATCTATTCGAACAAAATTCATTAATTTAATGAAAAAAATTCATAATCATCAATAAAATTTATGGATGGGATAAAAAGTTACAAAAAAATTATTATAATAAGTATAATATCGTTTCTTTAAACAATTCATTAATGAGGTAACCATTGCATAATCATTTTTTGATAAATAAAATTATATATTTGATGTATGAAAATTGTAAATTAAATGCCATGATGTAGTAAATATTTTTATTATTCTATTTACTATTTATAATAAAATATATCAATTATATAACCCCTCCATAATTTGTTTTTCAAAACAATACGTGTTTATGATATTTTTATTTTTACTTTATATAAAATGTTATTAATATATTTACCTTACCTCATGTCTGACTTGATTCTTTTATTTTTAATTTCCTAAATAATAATATTATGTTATTTTATACTTGATTAAAATACTTTTTTATATATTTTATTACCTTGCTATAACAATAAGATAATTATTTTAGTTCATTTTAGACATTTTCTTGATGATCGAAACAACACAAAAAATTGATATTTTTATAATTACAAATTGTCCAAGTGGTCAAAATTAAATTATCCCTAGAATAATGTTCATGATTTTATATATCATATATATCATATATATATTTGGTTTATATTTATTTAGAATAGTCCATAGCATTTGGATATAATAAATGAAATCTATTGTTCTTGGAGACGTTATGTTTTACAAACACATGTACAGTACTTTCAATTATTTTTCATAATTAACGGAATGATAACTAAATTATACATAGATATTTTTTAATTCCAGTATAATATCTACATTTTATATGTTATATATGTTCATTAATTCAATCCCTTATGCATTCTATTTATAACATGAATGAGTCATTTCACATTTAGGGGGCCGTAGTCTGTAATTCCACAAATGAAATTATTAAATATATACACCAAGAAAAGAATAATGTAATGTTATAAAAGATAATTATATTACCATATAAATAAAATAAATTTCATATATATCGTATATAAATTCATTTCTATCAAAATGGACACCAGAATATGTGGTACGAGATGATTGAACAATCATCCTTTTGTGAGGTAGTAATTTGTTGTCTACAGAAACAATATGTTCTATACCTATTTGATGGAGGTTTGTGTATGTATAGTTCGAGTCCTTCTAATAAAAACAACCTACTATATTAAGTACAATGGTGTTGTTATGTACTCAAAGAAATAGTATAGAATACGTAGGGGAGATGGAAAATTTATAAAAAAGGACTTGAGAGGAGACATTACCTTTAAATCGGGTAACTCCCTTGAGATTTAATCTAAATGTTTTCTTGAATTTCTTTCTACCTAGGAGAAGTATTCTAGGAGGATAGAGGGTATGTCAGGATCTTATTTGGGAAGATATATGATGATCCAATTGGTATTGAGAGGTGTGATTAAGGGTTAGATGTGATGGCCTTTTATTAGGTGTAGGAGGGGCTCTTTAGGAAAGATTGAAGGTATTGTTTTATTATAATATAAATTTTGGTTTCAAAAGGTTCATAACTCATTTAATTAGAAACTAAGATGACTATTATTCTAAATAATCTCAACCAGTAGGTTTTAGACATGTTTTGGCATCAAATTTTACAACATCATTTATCTTTTACTGTTAGATACCTAATTTTACTCTTACCTTGTCTTTTTTTTTTGTACTCACTATATTTGGTTAATTTAGTTAACATAAACTAAAAATAGAACAATAAGTAGTTCATAATTAATATTTTCAAACTTATATATGTTAGTTGGATGAATCACATTTTTTAATTATTATATCATTTAATAATTTAATTTTTATTTTAAAATCTCATTATGGTCAATTTAAATACTATTCATGTAAAAACATTTTTTAAAATCCTAAAAAACTAGATAAATTTGAAAAAACATCAATAATTTAAATAAAATAATTCTTATTCATCAATAAAATTCTTGGATGGCATATCATGTTTAAAAAAATAATATAATAAGTATAATCACATTTATTTAAAACATCCATTAATGAGGTAATCATTACATCATCATTTTTTAATAAATAAAATTATTTATTTTATGAATAAAAATTAAAAATTAAATAATAAGATGAATAAAATATTATTGTCTTTCTATTTACTATTTATATTCAATGATATCTATTATATAAACCAACCCAAAAATTTTTTTTGCAAAACAATACATGTTTATGATATTTTTATTTTTACATTAAATCAGACGTTATTAATGTAATTATCATACCAAAGTGGCATCAAAAGGCAAAAGGTTCTGCCCATGGATTTTATTGGGTAGTAACGACTCATAAAATAAGGTGAGGACAAGTGATAAGGTAATTTTACATTATTATAATATTAATTTTACCTCGAAATACCCTATTTACCTTTAATTGCGGTTAATAAAACTCAAAAGATACAATTGACCATAAATTAGTTTCATCTTATTGAACCAAATTTAATATAATTATGAAAACCATGTAAGTAGTATTTTTGAAATTAAATTCACTGAAACGGTAAAATTCCATTTATGTAAATAAATTTTTTAACTACTGTGTAGTGTTTTTCAGTGTTCATAAAAAATTGAACGTTTTCAAAAAAATACCAAAAATTCACCAAAAGATAATTTTTATATTTTAAATTATAAATTTATGTGTAATTTACCAAATTCAAAATAAAGATGTTTCATTAATTAATTTGAAATTAATTCATGTTGATAAAACCTGAAAGCATGTTTTTAAGAAGCAAAAATCATTAAAAGATTGACATTTGTTTATGTCTATTTAAAAGTGAAATTAATTCCACTAACCAACATTGGATTAAATGGTAAAAGTATAATCCAAATAAAAATTAAAACAAATTAAATTAACAATCTATCTATGTATGTAAATTAGAAGAAATTGTAGTTTTGAATTAAAATGTAGTATTTTTAACAATTCGTTGAAATAAGATTTTTATCAAAAAATACCAAAATATTGCCTAATGTAAATTTTGATGTCAAGATTATAAGTATGAATTTTATTTTGTAAAATAGAACATATAAAATTGAACAAATTGATCTAAAAAGGTTTCTCCATCAAAAGGATGGAAAATTACCTTTTAAAGAATATTTCATTATTTCATGCTTAAAATTGGATTCAACCACATTTAAAGCCTATAAAAGTTATTGGTTAAATTTAAAGTCATTTAAGAAACATGTATAATCATATTATAGTTAGTTATTTTCATTCCTTATTATAAAATTTCTAGCCATTAACTAAAAATTAAAATTATAATATTACTATATTGTTTTTCAATATCACTCAACATTGTGTGCAATGTATGATTTTGGAGAAATCTGTTGTTCTGTGTTGACAATGCTATCGAACATAGAATCCCCTTTTATGTAAAATTTATATTTAATTCAAAAATATTAATAAATATGAATATTTAATATTCTTTATTCATCTAGGATGTACAGTATAACTCAGTAGTCCACCATGAATGATGTCTAACGCAATCATATCAATGAATATATAATAATTTCATGTGTAGTTATAATGAAAAATGGGTCAAATGAAGTAAATAAAATAAAACAAAATCAAGAACATGTTTCTTTTAGATAATTTAAAATTTATACATCTTTATGCCTAATCTAGAACACATATAATCATTTTAAATTAAATATATATCAACCTAGGATCCACTAAATAAAACAAAGGAATAAATCATAAAAAATAAATAAATAAATTGATTTCTTATGTTTAAATAACGGAACTATTTTGATCATCAAACCATGTATCATGGTGCATCATCGCCCAAATATACAATAAATAAAATATAAATCCATTTCTAATTATATAAATAAATATCAAGGAACACCATGTCCAAGAATAATGAACTCAATGCTGAATAACATCTAATAATTGATTCGGGACCAAATGTAATGTAATTTAATATGTCATGCATTCTAGTTTCAATGATAATTAGGAACATCATTTCTAATAATCAGAAACTCTAGAACCTATAATATCCATTATATGAAATGGAACACCACATCTAGAGCTCTGTATCACCATTCCCATTGGCATCACATTTAAAACCACTGATCCTCAAACCACAATCGAACACTCACAAATGATCAATATCAATATGATATTATGCATATATGGGATGAATTAATTTTTCCCTACATAGCATGAACATATCCTATACCTCCAAATTGTAGACCAAACTCATTATCCTAAGAGACATATAAATCCATGTTCATGATTCCCATGATATATGATATGTTATTCTTATCCAACATTAATATCCCTTAGAACACCCTTTCATAATATGAAACCTTAAATGTGCCTTTATTTATCGAACGATATACTATATAATGGTGCCCCATATGAAATTAATGATTTATCCACACAAGATCTTGTAAAACTAGTCTGGAACAACAATAGTCCTTACCATCGAATCTGGTATTAAAACCCATAATTTTAGGTACATCCTTAGAATCCATTGAAATAATCATGCCTCTAAATTAAAAACATGATAACCTTACACTCATCACTCTGATAACAAGAAAATACTGATGATCACTACCAAGAATGAATCCATAATATATTGAACAACGATTATCAGATTAATGGCATGATTAGATCAAATATCTCTATCTTAATAGGGTCTGAATCAAATCCTTGCAACTCTTGGTCTTGCACAACGACCTAAAGATAATATCTCATAATAGGTCTATTATTTCAATCAACCATGACATTATGTATCTCATATTAAAATCATTCCCTCCAAAACATCTTATATTACATAACATGTAATGCACATGTAAACACACTCTAATTAGGTAAATTAGAATATAGGTAAAAGGATCATCGACCTAAAATTGATAGACTGGTCAACAATTAAAAATGACATCACCACCCATACATTAGGCTATAAGGCCTTGATCATCTATGAGAATCATCTAATGAGTGATCTCAGTATAGGGTTGAAAAATAAATTTAAAAAGGATACTGAATTAACCATCCCAAGGTAACTATATACAATAATAACCACATGGGGACCATCATACCGGAAAACCACATATCTCCCATGGGAGATTTTTTTAATAACTAAGATTCTAAGCCTAATCAATGGTAAATCCAACAATACTCACTACACAATGAAACTCAACTCGAAGGTCTAAAATTTTTACATTCCCATTAATGAAATCATAACATGGAAATTCATTAATTTTAACACCATTAATTGATTTTAAACTATATTAACGCATAAAATGTCAACAAGATCTATAAATTTAAATAAAAATCAATGATACATAAAAAAGGCCACTCAAACTGTGGGTGAAAATTCAAATTCTCAATGAGATAACCTATATAATGGACATATGAAAACCCACTTTGTGATGGTATTTCATTATCAGAACCACCATGTAATTTTATTTAAATATTTATATACATTTATAATTATTGAAAAAATTAAAATTATCATAATAATTTCATATAAATTTATAATGAAAACCATACTCAAAATATTATTTACCTTATACCATAAAGCATTATAGTAATTATATAGAAATTTTTAAAAAAAATTTAGTTTAACTATTTTTTATAACTACTATTTTCTAGGAATGAATATTTGAATCTCATGAAATAAATATAATCACCACATATGTTTTAAATAACATTTTAATTTACAGAAAGCACTAAACAAAAATGTATGATAAAAAATGGTATTGTATAATTTAAAAGAAATCAGTTATGTAATATGTCACAATGAAAAAATATATATAACACCATATAAGAGGATGGGGAAACATTTAATAACTATCCCATTTATCATAAATATACCCATAGTGGGTTGACTACTAAGGAATATTATAATAATGGTTACTAATAAGTCTACAATCATACTAATTCGGGATTAGTTATATGTGTATCCTAATACAATTTATGAATTTAATAGTTTATAAATTAATTTTGGAATGTGTTTTTATGGAAAAAATAAAAGTAATATTTTTAAAAGTTCATTATATTGTTTAACACATTATTATGTGTTGCTAAAACTCAACTAGATGGTACAGGTCAAGCTTATATGTACTCAAAATCATTTGAATGTATTTATATGTAATGGAAGAAATCTATCCTCATGTTATATTTGTAAACTCATTTTACTGACTTCAATAATTGATCACATAAAATCATTAAATTTTTATTTTATTACCTTAAATTTTGATAAAAGAATTAGTATTCGTAGTTTAATAACGATTCAATCCAATATTGATCTAGTAATGAATTTTAATTTTGATAAATATAATAACATCATAATGTTATGATGTAAATAGCATTTACAATGTGTGGCATCTCAACCTGGGTGACGTGGAATGGGGCCTTGAGCCGGTTAATCACACTCCCTCAAGCATGCATCCTCGTATGAAATAGGGGTCCGACTAAAAGTGTGGTTCTAGTAAGTTATTCGTAGGGATACTATACACTATTTCATTATAGTAAAGTAATAATAGACGAAAACAACAGTAAAAAATAATAAACAACTGTTAAACCATATTAGTCACTGTAAAAATACATGTGTTAAAAGATAATAAAAATAGGAAATACGATATTCAACCAATAGGGAAAGCATGATGTAACAATGAACGTTCCATGTGTATTCAATTAAACTAGATGAAAAGAAAAAATTACTCCAAAGTGGGTCCTAAACCATTTTTGGTTCCCTCACCCATGCTCTATTTCCAAAATGCATCCTATCCCAGGGCCTTTCCATCATTTGGTCCTACATCAATAATGCCTACTCAGATTCCAATCACATGGACTAAGAATGATGTGAGTACATATCAGTATGTCCCCACCAATAGTGTCCAAAACATTTATATTAAAAAGATTGTGTGTGCAATTATATTAAGAAAAAAGTACAATTCATAATTAAATTGTTATCACAGTTTAATTTATACTCTGTTTAAACATATTAAACTCGAGATTGATTCATGTCTCTCATTCATTTCTTAATTTATTATTTTGATTCATTTGGTGATGAAGTCCATGTAAAACACCCCAAATCTTATTCGGTGATTGTAACCATGCCTAACACCCCCAATCTCATCTGTTTTAGATCTCCACATCTACCACCCCAAATCTCATCTGGTGTAAAACTGCATGCCTACCACCTCAAAAAAAAAGAGCATCGATAACTATTAGTGTAGAACTCCATGTCTAAGCCCAGAATTCTCCATTGGTCTAGAACACAATGTCTTGAATTCACATTTGAAATCTTTTACATCATATATTAATTCATAAATAATTATTCACATCAATACCGTACTAATTAAATTTTTTTTTTAATATATCAAAATCCATTAGTTAAAACATGTTTGCGTAATTGTATTACCCATTAATTAATTCCTCAAATAATCGATTAATCATCATTAATCACATTCCATAATTAATTATCCACAATTAGTTATCCAAATAAAATCCCAACTTATCAAAATTAATTCCACAATATAATATCTTAACGGAACAATAAGGAAGATAAATAATCCACCATTAAATATCTCGCATAGCCAATCCTTATATAAAAATTAATCCCCCTAATTGATTATCTCAAACCCTAACAAAATAAATATATCAAATAAAATATATCATCCCATATCAAAATTTCCCCAAATCAAAAATATATTTGTACATCCACTTAGCAACATTTTTCAATCATCTATTCAATAACTAAGGCATCTAAAAGTCAATTTTACATTATTAATTACTCCCACTAAGGAAATTAATATTTATGGGATGTAATAAAATCAATAATCTCACATACACAAATCAAATCCAAGATAATGGGAGTTATATTTAGACCACCTACGTTGGTTTGATGACAAATTTTGGGCCTATGTAAATGTCCAAAATCCGAGAGGCACAACGATGTTGATCGAATTTCATATTTAAATAACTTTAAAAAAAATTATGAACCATGGCATCATGATTATGAAAATAATGATCTAAATCAACAATAATAGAATAATATCGCAACACATATTTTTAGATTCATGGAAATAGTTAAGATAATCTATGAAAATATCAATGAAATATATATGAAGTAATAGGAGAATCCTCATTATATAATCCACTTTCCGAGAAGAGAGAAGATCATCAATTCAGGATTTTTAACTCAAATAAAAGTGTTCAAATCTCCATGTAATCCCTTTTTAAAACTTTGTAATTTAATTGAATTCATCAAGACCATTTCTATGGTAAATTAGAGGAGGGTTTGGGGTTTGCTTTCTTTACAAACTATTTTTTGCAGAAAAATGTTGTTTCTTCACTGTTTCACCTAGCATGGGTGCACGATTATGGAAGCCTTATGCAAACCATGTGGACCTCATTGTCCAGGTCCATATGTTTCACACGGTTCACACAATTAACTAGGATTGGGCGCACGGTTTAACAAACTATGCAAAAACCATGAACAATTCTCTTTCCATATATATTTCATAAAAATTCACCCAAAAAAACCTCAATCCACAATTTGAGTGAAAAGGTACTTCAAAAAAACAAAAAGTAAGTGAAATATACACCATTCATGTCTTCAGAATAGTTTGTGATCATACAATATATCCACCTTATAACAACTCATCAATGAGTTTTATTACCAAACTTCACTAACGTTCTATCCCAAAATGAGTGCGCCACTAATCCCTCATTCCTTCTTCTCATTCCCTTGTTTCCTCCTAAACATGCCCATGTTTCCATAACACACGATCTATCGACATGGTCAATCTACACGACACATTTTTACTATGATCCATCACATGTATCATATACTCCTCAAAGGACGCATCTATCTCAAGATTTCCCTCATCAACATTGATCAAATGATAGGTGTTTGTGTGATACCGTTGTGTTTGTGACTCATGAAAGACATCATGAATAGTGATGTATTAATGTGGAAGAGCCAATCGGTATGCCACCGTCCCTATTCTACCCACAACTTCAAGTGGACCTAAAACATTGGCCCCAACATGACCTTCCTCTGTAACCTAAAGTTTCACATCCTAGGATACCCCTAAAATAAAACATGATCAGACTCTGTAATACAATATGGGTAATCATTGCTAACAAGTATAAGACTTTTTACTACTCTTAGATATTGACATACATTTCTAAATCAATTTCACATACTCCGATACCTCCTCTATGAGACTCGGTCCCAACAACTCTGACTAAAAAACCTCTATAATGCATAGAAGTGACTTACTTGTCCTTATATTAAGTGATACATATGGTTCCATATATATTGTTTCTTGATAAGTATTATTATAGGAGAACTCCACTAATGCCAATTTCTTTTCCAAAGAACCATTGAGTTCAAGAACACCTGCCTGAATCATTTCCTCTAGCACCTATATGGTATGCTCTGACTTTCCATCTCTTTATGTGGGGAAATCCATACTCAACATAACCTATGGCCCAGTGATTTTTTAAAACCACACCAAAAGTATGATGTAATGCATGAATCGTGATCTGAAACTATAGTATATGGAACCCCATGAAGATGAACAATCTATTGAACATAAAGTTCCCCCAATTGTTCCCCTATGAAGGTTTACCTGATTGGTAATAAATGTGATTCCTTTTTCAATATATCCAAAATGACCCAAGAGAATCATTCTACCTATGAGTATTTGGAATACTTACCACAAAATAAATGTTCACTTCGCCCCACTTCAATTCCATAATAGGCAATGGATGCAGTAACCCTTTAGGTGTTCACTCTCTGCTTTTACCTAATTACTGGTAAAACATCATGTCATGAATCTTGCTATCTCCATTTTCTTTCAAACCGACAAAAAAATATTGTTTTTGATTAAAATAAATTTGTGTCTCCATATGATCTACAACCCACTTCGATGCATGAAATTATCAAATGAGTTCTTCTTACATACTCATAGGCACAAGAACATGGTTTTTATCATAGAGCACCTCATCCTCATCTATAAACAATTATGAATGTATCACCCAACATTCAATGATTTTAGTCAAGGATAAGAAAATGGTAACATCATATGGTTTGTTCCTGATCAATATCAAGAGTATAGACTACAATGATACTAAAACTAGTTTCATTTTCCCATTAATATCCGGAACCACCATATGTATTTAATCCGGGAAATTTATCATCTTCCACTCCACAATCGACTCAGGTACAAACTATGACTAAGATTTTTCCACTCAAGGAATTATCCATACTATTCCTCATTATAGTTGAATATGATAGTTCAAAATCAAAGGACTTCTTATACTCTACCCATCTTCGTTTCTAAATAATCAAACCCTATAGTGGAAAGTTATACTTCAAGATTATGTGATCTATAAAAACTATAAATTTACACAAATGAGATTCTGTCACTAACTATTATGGGAATAAACCACCACTTCTATTTCAATGTCATGCATGAGGTAATTCCATTGATGTGTCCTCAATTTCTGAGATGCATACACAATGACTTGATCCCTCGACATCAATACAGCTCTGAGTCCTATCATGGATGTGTCATAATACACAATGTAATCATCTATCAACTATGGAAGGATTAAAAATTTTGCAAATGTCAAATGATTAATTAATTCATGGAAATCATTCATGGAATATTACATCCATTAAAATATTATCACATACATTGTTAAACCTAAAATATGCATTGCGAATGTGGAAATGACATAAATGAACCCCTTGTAATATCTATATAATCCCAATATTCATCATATATCAAAAAACATTATTTTTCTTTTCCCAAGAAACCATTTCATTAGAATTCTATGGTATCTCTTACCAACCTTCTTCTAATATGATATTACCAAAATAAAGTTCACCTGACAAATCCAAAACAGACACTTAGATAGCTTGGCACATAACCGATTCTCTCTCAGTGTACTCATGACAATGTACAGATATTGATCATGACCAGCATGAGTCTTGGAGTACACTATGATTTCATCCATGAACACTACCATAAACTTATCCAGGTATAAATGAAAGATCATGGTCATCATGACCATAATACACTACAGTACCATTTTTCAACCCAAACTGAATTATAATAAACTCGTCAAGGTAATACCTATTTTTAAAAGTAGTCCACGAAATATCAGAAGTATGTACAATCACATGATGATACCATAACCTCGAATAGATCTTTGAGAACACACAATATCCATTTATCTGGATAAATGGATCATAGATATATATAAGTGGATATAAATTTTCCTAGTCATCTTATTCATCATCTGGTAATCGACACCCAAGCATAAACCCTCATCGCCCTTGTTTCCCATAGAAATTTTTGATCCCCAAGGATATTTACTTATTAGGATAAACCCATCATTCAATAGCTGATCCAACTAATTAATGATCTCTTAAAGCTCATTCGATTCCATTCTCTATGGTGGAATTGATACGCACTCAGCCACCGACATGAGCTCAAAATTGAATTCCACAGCACTCTCAAGTGGAAACCCAGAGATGTCTTTAAGAAATACATAATTTAAATCTTCTACAACTGGTCGAAGGATGTATTGCCTACTGACCTCATCATCCAAAAGAATACTACAAATTTGGGTCATGATCTCTCCAATTTTCTATGTAATTGGCCCTGGTCGACTTTCCTAGTATCCCACTCTCCATGATGAACATATGGGTCACCCTTAGGTGAAAAAAGGTCACTCTCCTTTGGTAACAATCAATGTGGGGTCAGAATTTGACTATACATTCCATTCCCATAATTAGTACGAATCCAATAATCTCATGGACATAGAGATACCAATGAAAATGATACCCTTGAATATCTAGTAAACATCCCTTGCATAGACAGTTATATCTAGACATTGTTCCCAATGGTGTGTCGATATTCATTAAATTGTTCACAGACTCCACCTCCATAGTCAAACCATTAACATAATTTGATGATATAATGGAATGATAGAAACCAATATCAAACAAGGAACTAGGTAATGTAGAAGCAACTAGAATAGTACCTCTCATTGTTGATGGCCAAACATCATTATCCACATGTGTAGGATACACCGTATGTAACTTTTCTCCCCCTCTTGCCTTTGATTTTTTATGGATACCCTAATTAGCACAACTCTACTCATACGAGTTCACATTCCATGAAGAACCATTTCCACTACCTCTACCACTTATACAAGAAAAACTCCATCTTCCATACGTATATGATATAGAATCCCCGCTTCCCACATTTTGACTTTATAAAAATGCTCCCTCAGCACCAGTCTGTCGCTTCAACCTGTATTTCCCTGGTAGGTTCCAAATCGTTCCACAACATCAGCACTCCACCAGTGGTCGAGTACAACATTTGCGATAGGGTCCCAAACTACCACAATGGTGAAACAAATCATCAATAAGATTTCGTGCTAATGTTTATCCAGATTGTACACCATTCTTTCCACTTTTTTCACTACGGATCTTATAATTTCACTTCATGCTCTCAGAAGAAATTATCCCTAGTCTTCTATTGATAGCTTCATGTCTAGCACAGGAAGCCTTATTTTTGTTCCTCTCAAAATTGAGAGACTCATTAACCGCTTATGATAACACCATTAGACTAAATATATTCAAATGGGACATAATTTCACATCTAACTATGTCCTATATTCATTTGGAGGAATTAGCCCCATCTACTCCCAACCCTGGAAAAGACACTTTAAATATGTAAAATGTTCAGCATAATCCATTATGGAATTTCTTGTCTATGTCAGATGAAAAAATCAAAAGCCTTATCTAGTCACAATGCCTCTGGATTGAAGTTATCCAATAAAGTCCACTACAAAAAATGCGACTTTTACCTATAGGGACATATATGTTGGAAGAAAGATTATTTTTTTATGGTAATTTTTTTTACCAATATATATATCCTAATTACATAAATGTCGGTCAAAAATCATTCACTATTTTTTTGAAATATATAATATAATTTTGTAACAATATTAATAATAATACCAAAGATTACATATATGTTAGTTAATGTTCTTAGAAATATATTATTCAAAAAAAATTCTATTGGTAATAATATTAATATATTTCCTTATCTTTTTATAAATTTCATTTCAATGAAAATTACAAATTTATTTATACTCAAATATGATATTATATATATTAATTTCTTATATTTAATTTATTTATTTAAAATATTAAACTTATTACAATTTACAAGAATGTTCAAACATGGAAAAAATATTTATATTAATAATGAAATATAATTAAAAAATGAAAGACGAGCCAACGTATAAAATCCTTCACACCACCCCCACCCAATAGAATTCCTCATGGAAACCCCCACCCAATTTATCACCCATCCCTGCCCCACCAGAAAGCCAACTCCATCCAAAAACCACATGTTGCAGCCTTCGTAGAAACTTTCAGCTCACCAACATCGTCATGTATCAACCATTACATTCTTAATCTCCACCACCACAACATAACTCTAGTATCAGTGATAAACAAATTTAGCTACATCTAATACTAGTGATGTGGACCACATTAGGAATTCACCTTCTTAGTCAAGGAATTTAACAAAATTGGGGAGGTTTATTATAGTATTCCACATTGGTAGCATGAATTTAATCAACCCTAATTTCAGTTTTTTGTGGCGGGAAAATGTATATCATCCCCACAAACATAATCAAGTCCGTTTCTTGCACTTTTAGAAAGATCTTGTACATCCCCAATATCACACTGGTAAGAAGAAAAATATCACCATGATTAAACATACATAGGAACAATAGGGAACATCAAAAAAAAATGACTTTTTTAAACATTTTTTCAAATATTTTAGAACAAAAAAATTAAAATTATAAGTAAAAACAATGACACTGAAAGCATGGGTTCTAGTGGGATAAATAGATTGGATTCGCAACATTCATTAAATATTATGAATGAATGATTAATATAAGTTACCTTTTCCCATTCATGATGATCCAATACATAATTTTTTCAGCACCATTTGGAAAAATAAGATTTAGGTAGCATCACTTCACCATTAATAACCTGGAAACCCGAGTCAACTGGGGCACTATCTACAAAAACTATTGAATTTAAGGTAGTAGAGACAACCCAATAAGATGTAGTGACTACTGAATCATGAAGATAAATGGTTGTTTCTTCCACTTGGTGAATAATTTATTATGATAAAACAAAAAAAACAATTCAAATTCCACCAAACCAAAGAGGAACCATATAAATCAAATCCATAAAGTCTCCATTAGAATGTTACCCAAAAAAAGTTTCAAAAAAGAGAGCCTCCAATATAAATCACCCGCATAAAAAAGTCAACCAGGAGAAAGGTATGGTTTATATAAAAAGTCATATCTCAACCATAGACCTCACAAAATCAAATTGACCACATCAAATAGTAGGTCACACAAATCACTAATTCATCCTTAAAACTCTGAAAAACCAAACCATAATCCCTATGACAACACCTGAAAATATGAAAAGAAGCACTAGGTGATAATTTCTCAAGCCACAGACATACAACACACCATGTATTCCCATTGATAAATTATGAAAAGAATGCATGGTGATGAATGTTGTGTCCTTAAAGGATTGGAGTTTTGGGCTTGCGTGGCTGTTTTCATAGCAATATGCACTTTATAAAAATGAAGGTGAAAGATCTAAGGTGGCTCTTTGGTTGTGTTGAAATGCTCGTCCACTATCATGATAGATGGATCCTATTTTCATGGGAGAGGTGGGCCTTCTTACTAGTTGGTAGATTCCTTGTGTGGCAATTGTATATTGAATACAGAATTCTGAGATTCCCCAACTTATTCAATAGATGAAAATGTTACATTAAAATGGGTTTTAATTTGGTCCATCCAAAAACTGGTTATAGTTATGATTCTTCAATGAAACACATGCATTTTATTCAATACAAAGTGACAGAGAAATGGATCAATCTGCAAAGAATTAGTCAAGGATTTCTGTGGGGGAGGAACAATTCATTCCTTTAGTTTTTCTTGACAAACCACAAAATTAGATATTGATAGGTTGTGGCCGAGAAAGTTTTATATTAATAAGATCTTTGTGAGTTGTATATTTTGTAATATCATAGTTTTTTAGCTTAGTAACAATGATATTTTCTTCGTTCCGCTGTAACTGCCTCTTAAAAACATCATTTTTTTCTTCTGATTACTGAGGATTCCATTTAATAATTAGAAATGCAAGATTTTTCACAATAATAACATTCTCACAAAATGATTAATTAGAACAAAGAATTCTTTTTTCCATAGTAGACATATTAGGATTCTCATTTCTATCTTCTACATCATCATTATTATACATGGAATTTATTAGTTTAACCTCTTTTGCATCTTCATCAATTGAATCAGAAGAATAATTATGAAATCTTGATTCGTGTTCCTCAATTTATGGAATTATAGTGTTTATTTTGACCCTGGAAATTAAAGATTTTAGTGAAAAAAATATAACCATCTCAATTCCACATGCTTAACTGAGCATCTATGCTATCTTAAACAGACAACCTAACCATCCTCAATGGCCACCCAACTTACTCGAGGAGGAATAGAGGTTGAAATTCGCCCATATGCATCTGCACATGAGTAAGGTAGAAAGGATCTCATATGGGGTGACATAGGTGAGATATCAGTATGGGGAGTCACATATGATATTTAATCGAGTGGTTATAAAATAATATATCTTATTAAAAAATGTAAGGACCAAATATTTCTCGATTTCATACTCACACATGGGATACACTCTTCATTAATATTATAATATAGAGACATGTGATGTTTATATAAAGTCGAACTACTTTTAAAACTTCGTATTCAACCATGTGTTGTTATAGTTCTCTTCAAACCATGATCATGACATATTTAGAAAATTTTGACCCTCCATTGAAATAGATGATATCTTGAGGAAGAAATACATGATAATTGGAAGCTCGTATGCACTAATAGAACACTAGAATAAGAACCAATACTTTTAAGGGTTGATCTTGGATACAAGTATAACATTGATCATGTTATAATTTACTATGAATGACTTTGAGGATACATGACTTTGCTGCGCATATGACATTGACAAAAATATTACATTAAGAGACATACAATAATAATTTGATAGAATAAATGAAATAATTCCACTTGTAATACTCTAGCTGCAAAAGTCTATGGGGAATATAATTCTTATATCTTATAACTTACACATATGAATCACATGTCATGTATGACATTGAAATGGATCATATATTATTGTTGTAAGACTCAATCATTTAGAAGAATACTCTAAATGAAGTGGCTAACTCAATTTCTTCCATGTGAATTGTTATAAAATAAAAAAAAATAACATGACATTTTCTATCAGGATTCATGAAATATAGTAAAGATGGAATATAAGAAGTATTTATGGGATCATTTAAGGATAAAAATGGATATTCCAAGATCAAAACTATTGTATCCATGCATTTATTTGTATTCGGTTTAAAAACATTCATATATCATGGATAGAAGGAGGAATAATTCAATGATTTGTGTTCAAATGGACCTCATTTAATGATCTTGTTTTTGTATTTACTACTATTGAATTGGGAAAAGTATCATAATATTTGAAAAATGGTAATATTTAGAAAGGGGTGAAGAATTATACCAACTATCAGTTGGATTATCCCTAGTGTGTCTCTTAGTAACACACATAGTCCCAGATAGAATAAAATCCATAACAAAGTGAATTCTAATGTCTATGTGCTTTGACATACCATAGGAAATTTAGTTTTCAAACACATGTAAAGAAGACTGACTCTCACAACGTAAAAAAATTGTAGATTCAGATAAGGGAAACTCATGAATAATACCTTTCAACCAAATTTTTTTTTAATTCATTTGGTCTAGGTTATGAACTTAACCTCTATGTTTGAAAGATAAACTACTCATTTCATGTTATATTTCCAAAACATTAGACCACCATAAGTAAAATTCTTTCAATTGAGAATAGAATATAATTCAATTGAGAATAATACGTAATTCAATATCTAAAAAAACTTTTTAGTGGAATGTAAATTCAAAGGAATTAAGGATATAGATATAAATATCATTTTTATGGAAGATTTCAAATTGTATGAATATAAATAGAAAATTATTGTCTTATAATAGATGGATTGAGTTAAAACTAAACACAAACGTTTATGTTAGTGGATTTATAGATGATGATACTTTTGATGAGTTTTTTGAGGCGTGTTCAAAGTGTAGTGTAATAAAGGGGGACCTCGAAACAAATGAAAACTGAGTGGATCTATGTTGACAATGCATTATGAAGAAAAAAGGTTGATGTAGTTGTAAGATATTTGAACGATCGTTCAGTTTCTTAGGCTATAGAGATCATAGATGGAATACCTCTTCTACTAGGTTGTAATACCCCCATGTCACTGACCCAAGGAATTTTTTTGAAAAAGGTTACAAATTTATTTTCTATCATGTCCACAAGAGTGAAAAATATTCCAAGTTTAACAGATGATTCTTAGATGGGTTGGCTATGACAATTCTCATATATTGATTCCTGCAATTGTTATCCAGTTCCCTATGATTAATAATGTTGATGAGATATATGATATGAATCCATGATTAGTATTTCAAGTATTCACTAAAGATGAATGGGTGAAGCTTGATCCAGTTGACTCCCTCAAAGTTTGTGAGAATCATGCATAGGGGGTTGTACAGGTGATGTTAAGGGTTATGAATGATTTAGAAGTGCATAAATTGTTATTATTCGGTGTGAAGAAAGGTTAATACTAGCATGGATGATGGGATTTTTAGCAACACAATGGTACGAGGCATGGATTCTGATGCTTACCAATGGTAGAAGTTCAACACCGAACAAGATTCAACAAACATTGATAAAATGAGGAAAAATTAATAGATTATTCACTACCCTAAAATAGATTATTAACCATCAATGAAAAAAACCTTCATCAAATGTAGTTAAAAATAATAGATTATAGAATACCCTAAACCGAACAGATTATGCACTACCATAAACCAAATAGATTATACCCTTCATTTAAACAACTTCATCAATAGTGGATAAAAATATCCTCAATCAGGGATCACAAACACTCACCATCGAGAAGAAATATATAAAACAACCAAAATTGGGAATGGGATTGGATGGTCATTCACACCACAAAAAATAGAATGAAAAGCATAATTAAAAGAGAAGAGGAATAGAGAAGAGGAGAAGGAATGAATCCCCATCGAAACAGTGAGAAAAATTGGAAGGAATGACGACAGCATTACACTGCCGGAGGAGGAGGGAGTCACACGGTCCAAGAACCTCCAGGATAGGGTGTGCGACACAAACAAGATTGGGTTGGGGGTTGAGGAAATTTTGGGGAGGAAATGATAAAATGATATAAAATTAAATAATAATAATAATAATAATAACAAAATATTTTATTACGGGCCTCATGCGCCATTTAGCGGTAAAAAAGAAAATTAATCAGATTAGAATGTGACAATAAAAACATTAACATTGTTGCGATCATTGTGGTTAGATACATTTAATTTAATTTAGTTTTATATTATTGATATAATTATAAATAAAAATCAATATATAAAATAAATTTATTTATAAATTACATATAATTATAAAAAAATAAATTTATATATATTATAAATAAAAAATTATATTATATAAATATAATGAAAGTATATATAAGTGAATTTCATTTATTTGTTTTTACTAGTTTACAATCAATCATATTCTAGTTTTCAAAAATTATAATCATTTATCATCCTATTTATATCCAATACACACACACACACACACACACACATATATATATTATCACACATATTTAATTTTTTAATGGAATCATATGATAATATTATTTTAAAAAAATAGTTATTAATTATAACATATAATGAAAAAAATATACATATATCAAAATTTTTGTATTGATATGATAAAGTAATATATTTAACTGTTGGTAAAAGATATTTTGTGTATTAAATGATCTCTATAAACATATATAACTGTTGGTAAAAATAGTGCTTGTATATAAAATCAATACCAATACAAATTAATATATATTAGAATTGCTCATTTCTACCAATATATATATTATCTGTGAATAAATATTTGTTGGTATAAGTCATTTTTGTAGTTTTTTCAAGAAACATCATCTATAACATATCATATGTCTATCAAATTAATTTATAAATGTCTCCTCTCTCTTTTCAGACACCCATATTATATAAGACTCCAACATTACCCTCCTCAATGCAGAGGTCTCCAAATAGTCATGTATCTTCTCTATGGATTCAGTCCATAATTAATCTCCCTCAGGTCTACCCTCTCTAGTAAAAGTCAAAGGGTGTTGTAGATTAAACCTTTATTTCTACATTAACATGCTTTTCAGAACCCTCCATAGGTCTCTCAACATGATGCGCATTATTGGAGAAAAGATACCTAAGAACTGTTCACCTTCCTGCTAAGATGTCATTAAGGGTGACTTCTATTCCGAAACTAGAAGTTCATTCTGAGACATACCTCTCGGTCTGCCCCCAACTTGTGTTGTAGAAGCATAATGTCAACAAAGAAAATTACGAATCTAGGTCTCCTAACACAACCACATACCAATATGTAAGATGGAAAAAACACAACAACTGTCAACATGTCCTTCCAACATTTCTCACCACATGGTCAACACTAAGGCTCTATCTAAACCCTTAACAATCCTACCCCTAGGCCATGGTTAGTAATTGTAAACACATTCTCATTAACTTGTTTCTCATTTAGACACCCATTCATTCTCATATTGTATCATTTTTTACAATATTTAGTAATTCATGTTAGGCAATATTTCCATTCCACACACATAGTAGGAGATTAAATCATGTTCAACAACAAACCAATAACTGGTTTTCCTGTGACTACATAATGATGCATGTCACGAAAACCTCAAGTCCCTAGAATGATGCATACAGACTCAAAATTGAGCATCTTTAGGATACAAATATGTACTCTACATTACTTAAAGAAAATTATAAACTTAAGCCACAAGTGTGTCACCACATTTGAAATAATATTCCACTATAACAACAAAAATCAATCAAAATAATCCCACCTTGAGTACCATGATTTTTCTCCATAAATGGTATTTAATGTCCCATGCATGAGCTCATGACCAAGCCCTAACTCATAATATTTTATTACCTAACAATCCAAAAAAATGTAATAAAAAGTAAGAATACATAATGAAAACATATTTAATACCACTTTGCAATGTCTTGACCTGGGATCCTTACTTTGGGCCCTCCAGCTGGTCAGTCACATGACATCAAGAACACCACCCCATATGCTAGGGTGTGATGAATTCAGAGAGGGTTGTTATGTCATTTTTGTGGAGGTTATACCCTCTTTTATCATAGTATATTAATATAATATGAAAACAAAAATACACATTTGTCCAAGAAAATAAATCCCACATAGTGATGGTGTATCAACTAATCACCCCTTATTAATGGGATGAGTATATTTGGGGGGAATACACCTAAACCCATATTGTTACACAAGTTTTTTGTATCCCACCAAACACATTCTCTCATAAACCTATACATATCCTTTAGATCACATATCTTAATCCATGCCATACTTCTTCCTTGAGAGGCGTCTATCCTACCCATATACTAAATAGGGTTTCTAGGTTCCAACCAACCATTGGTCAACCAATTTTGGTCTCACATGTTTGTCGAGTTTTCCCCATGATTGAAATAAAATTTTTGGACATTTTTTTATAATTTTTCAAAAATAAAATTATTCTTCAGATAAGAAAACTTATTTTCGACTATACACATATCTATTTTCTGAACCTCTTCATAAATAGATCATTTAATTTTAGATTGATTCTTATGTCACTTTATTTGACCATAAAAATAAATTAATGGAATTCCACATTTTTTAAAATTTTACCATTATTACTCAATAGTTAACATTCTCCTTTGATGTACCTAAAATTACATATGTACATTTACTATTCAATCATAAAGTTATTGAAAATATGATAAATTAAATATTAAATATATAATTTAGAATTTCATTCAAAATTGAATCATAACACACATATATTTATCTATATATTTGTATATGTTATAAAAATACTACAAAAATTATAATTTATATATGTTCTGATCATAATTTATTATTCAAAATTAAAATAAAAATAAATTTCCCAATGGAAGAAAATTGGCATATAAATATCCAACCTAGAGGGAGTTTTAGAAAAATAATGATACTACATGTCCGAGTATTATTTTAAATTCATGGTTGATTCATATTATTACACTTTTTTCTTCATACTATCATCATCATTTTGAGTGTTAATACATATGAAGGATACAAAAGGTGGTCTATAATCATGTTGTGTGAATAATTTTAATATTTTTCTTCCTTTTTAATAATTTGACTATGTATTTATAATTCATTCATATTTTTTTCTTATAAGCCTTATTTATTGCATTCATTAATAGAAAAATTTCATAAGAAATTATGTGCTTACATTATACCACCAATAATGGAATTATGACCTAACATTCAATTTCACATTGAATATTTGATTTTATATTTACATTATAATAGTATACACATTTTTATATTGTTTCACCATTATTGATAATAGATTGTCTTGGAAGTGAAATGATGTTTTAGGGAACCTTCGAAGTCATTGAGTACTTTTTCTAGAAACAACTCACGAAACATGGTTTATATTGATATCAAAAGTATTTTTTAAAATATTATTACTGTTAATATTCAATCGTAAATCCACATATATAAATTTACTTTTATAGTTTACATATAGTTATTGTTTTTTGAATCACATAGTAATGTTTCATACTACTATAAAAGCGTATCCATAGGCAAGACCTCTATGAAATTATTAATAAATGAAATGTATAGGAAAAAAGTTCCACCCGATAAAAAAGCAATTACAGACCATAAAAACCAAACCCATCACCATCCCCAAGATAAAAAACTTCTTACGCAGTCATTAATTGCCTCTATGATATTTCATAATGCTTTAGAACTTTAGCATACCTCCTTCTAAGGATAAAAATCTCAAATAAAATAACATTATTAATATACCTAGAGACTACCCCACTTTTTTGGGTATATGATCTTGTGGTCATTGTATTGGAAGATAAGCGTAATCCTTCATCGATCTTCTACGTAGTGAAGCAGTAATATACTATTGATTCCTAGACAACATCTTCTTCCCTCCCTAAGAAATGTCATTGTATGAGGGCTTGACCATGCCACCTTCATTTTCTTAATCACTATCAAGAATATCCCCCCATTTTCTCGAGACCGTCAATTATTGATACTTTGTTATCCTAATTTTCTGAAGAAAACCACTTGTGTCAATCATGGAAAGTCAATTTGGGTGTTCCACCACCTCCTAACATGCACAAAACCCATTTCCCATTAATCCATTCACTGCATCCTCTTTTTGAGCCTCGGTCTGCACGTTGGATTCCATACCATCATTCTCCAGCCCTTGAAACTGGCTCCCTATAGACACCTTTATTAGCACACCATCGTCCTCATCAGCCCATCCACAGACATCTAGATCCCCTATAGGCATACTATCGCCACAATTCTCGACTGCAACAGGTAGCCTGCTCTCAGGTACAATCGCAGACCCCTACTTCCCATTAATCACATTTCCATTGCTACCCCCTTTATGCGACTAGCCATGGAAAGATCCCCCTCAAGCACTCCTCCCTCCTTCCAGCTGATATCAAGAGGAGTAAGTACATCTTTCCTTGGATCCTACTGCCCCTCCACAACCTCCACTTTACTGATCGATGCCATACCAGTACCAACAGCACTCTTGACTGCAGCCTCCCTTATAATGGTTTTATAAAAATTAAACAAATTGTTAGAAAAATTAATACTTTATTTTCAGAGTCCATATATATATATAAATACAATTTCTCAAATGAACAACAATAAAAACCCATTTGTAAAAAATAATAAAATTAATTTTAGAAACAATTATAAATTTAATTTGGATAGAATAAACATAATTTTTATAATTTATAATATGAAAATATAAATAGGGTGAATATTTGGGATTTTTTTTGGAAAACATCATTTTTTGATGAATTGTGGAAAATAATGAATTTTAATTCCAAAAATTGTAATATTATATTTTATTTATAATGATAAATATTATTTTAAATTGATTTAAAATTTTAATTACATAAATTTTTTTTCAATTAAAACAATCTTATACATTTTTACAAATTTCACTTTTATATTTGGTATAAAAACATTGCAATCTTTTGGACATTTTTATATAAAATACCCATAGTGTCGTCTCATCAGCGATATTATTTTTTATTAAATTTCCTCCAATTGAGTTATTAGAAGTAGTAAACATGGAATCCATACATAAAATAATCATAATATATAATTTATAATATGGGGAACATATTTCTTTACAAAAAAATATTGAAAGCGATTAATATTCTTTTCATTGAATATAGGAAATATTATGTTCACAAAGTAATAGACCATATATTTACGACCAAAAAGAAGCTAGAGACTATTCCAAAACACATTTCATGGACATTATTTGGCCATTAAACTTCAATTCGTGATTTTTTATATTTTTATGTATTATTTATTAAAATAAGTGGGTATAATTATCTTTTTTTCAAAAATGCAATGTGTGTCCTTTCCCTTCCCTATAAAAGGACACCACCTCTCCTTATTCTTCAAAACATCCAAAACAAATAGTATCAAACAATATCTTACCAATACACATAATAAAATCCCTCTATTCCAACTATAATTATCTTATTTACATGAATGAAATACAAAAAAAACCTTTTTCCATAAACCAAATGGAGTTACCCATTAAGAGGTAACAATGTCTCGCATACTCCTTTTTTTATTTTCTTTCTCAACCCCCATCCACTCTATTTATTCAATTATTTTTTTTAACAAAACTATTATATTTAATATAATGTTATGTTTTTATTATAGTGTTTTTATGTGAAGATATATATAAGTCTATATAATTACTATGGAACATGTTATATTTGGATAAAAAAACTACCACCTCAAAAAATTATGATTGTTGATTATTCTGTACAACACATCATGCTGGGAATTATGATGAATTCTATATTAATATATGAAATGTATTAAATTTATTTTTTATATAATTATATTTAATAAAGTTATAACACATATATCTATACTATCCTGTTGTATTAAATAAAATTAGTTCATTTGAGAAAGTTTAGAATACCACCCCCTCAAGGCAATGTGATTCATTCACACACAACATGGACAATTTTGAGGATTGTTTTAGTGAACATATATTATGAATATGATATAATAATTATGTTATAATAATTAAAAATGTAAATATATACAAACAAATGTAATTTATATTCTTTCATTCAATATGATAATAACTACATAAATAACATTCATGTCTATATATGTTTTACCTTCTATATGAATGTTGTATTTCATATCATACATATATATTATAAAGATTATTAGAACCCAAATGTAATGAATATATACGATATTTATATAATTATTAAAATTCAGATATTAAATATTTATCTTTAAGTTCAAAATATATAACAAATTAAGAACCTTGAAAAGAACTAATTAAATATTTCTTAAAGTTAAAATATAACATAGATTAACTAACAGGATAGTAATATAAAGAAATAATAAGACCATAAAAGGTATTAGTTATAATAATATTTTTATTTTATATGTTAATAATAAATGTATTCTTATTTTACTGGAGGTATTGAGGATTAAAATTGAAGTCAATACACAATCTAAGAGGATTTCATATCACTTTTTATTTTTGTTTGATACATGCTTTATTAACCACCCATTTGTTTTATGCAGTGTGTATACTACCAAAGTATTTATTCAATTATTCTTATAATTTAATTGATTTTTATTTAAATTTACATTATATGATATTTACTTATGGGATATATGTTACAAATGTTCCCAAATATTTAAAAATGTTCTGTCTCAATTTTCCTTATTTGATACTCATGTTTTATTTTGAACCTATATTTTTTTACGTCTATATTATTCCCATTTATTTGATATAAAACCAGTACCCCTATATTAATTATATTTTATGCTTTATTTAGAATCCTTTCCTAACATTGAGAATATGATCCAATGATACCATGTCATAATAGATTATTGAAATAATCTCATCACATTACAAGATTGTTTAAATTTTTTCTTCCATTGATGAAATATTATTCTCCATATCTCAATAAAACTCATCAGTCTGCTTATCCTTTATGTATTGAAGGTATATCAATGTATTAGTACTATTTTTCAACTCATTGGTACTTATTATAATATATAGAATGTTCCTAATAAAATTTTGATTAAAAATATCTATTTTTTCAGATATCTATTTTATTCAAAATCCATGTTTTTAAAATTATTTTCAAATATGTTTTTAAATAATTCATGATGATAATTTTAAAAAGAAAAAATTATTTTATAAATTATTTTATTATTTTCAAATATATAATAATATTTTTTCAAAATTATTTTTGACAGAAAATATTTTTATAAGTTTTTTATGATTTAAAAATAGTTTTTCGTCGCAGAATAGATATATTCCTTAATAAATGTTTTTAAAATATCATTTAAAATTATTTACCTTCTATAATAACATAATTTGGAATTAATAAATAATTTATAGGAAAAATATTTAATGTTTCTATTCATATTCATTCCCTAAATTAATTATAATTATATGGCAGGATGTTTGTGTAAAGTGTTTCTCATTCATAACTAATATGATTTCAAAACTAGATTCTTTTCGTGTGTTATGATTGTGATGAAAAGATTAGGAAACCTATAAATTTTTGCATATGTAATGGTATGTTTAAATTTTAATGAAACCAATATCATATCATGGGTTAGAATGTGATTTTTAGGATATTGTGGCACATGTAAGTATGGTTTCACAGTTAGATTGGCGGGACCTATATCTCTCCCCAATTTATTGGGTGAATATTTATATCCCATGATATTTAATAAGATGGTATTCGTAATGATAATTTACTACTAATATGGATTTGAAAGTGTACCATGACGACCAAAATTGTACGAGTAGCGATGTCATGCTACCAAGATTTCCATGGATATGAACCATGACTAGCATGAACGTGTTGGGGGAGAAAACATAATACTTTGATGGACATGGTAGTGATTCCTTGGACACTCTAAAAAACTTATTATATTAATACGTGTCTACCACAATTCCACATTTTTTTATTATGTCTTTCTTTCATAGATTATGACATTTATTTCATTATGAATTGTGTCTTAGGAATAATGTTTATTTAGTCCATGATTCATGTTTAAGATCATTGATATGAAAGGTATGATATAATATTTTTATTACCATGTTTTCATTCCGTTATGCTCATAATTATGTTCATGTTTCTTCCTTTTTTACACTTATAGTGAATATAATGTCACCAGTTTTTATGTTTCCATCCCCCAAGTTATAATGATAAGTTATTTTACATGTCTAAGAATAGTGATAGTCAATAAGATCACAGTGTGATATGATATAGGTAATTTATATACCTGTTTTTATGTTTCCATGTTCCCAAAGGCACTAGACTAGTACATTCTTTGGAAGTATTTTTGTATAATGTTTTAAGTATTATGAAAAACTTATGTAATGTAAATTTATGAAATCATAGGGTCTCTATAGATTATATTAAATCAATATTTTAGTTAAATTTGGAGTTTTGTAGGATAAAATCATAGTTATAACACTAATGACATGTCTAGGGATAAATATAAGGATAAGGAAATTCATAATAAAATATTATGGAATATTGGTAATGGATAGAGTTAGTGATATCCTATCAATACATCCATGTTTGGATACTTCATGTGGATGTGGATCAGGAATAGATGTACCTAGGATTATTATCTCTAAAAAGATGTTCTGATACTAACTCAAGGTATTCTAGTACACAACAATGGGGCTTAATGCACACCGTGTTAGACACACATGAGGTATAATCTATGGAAATTCACAAACACCTTATGAACCATTATCCATTACTAAAGTTTATGTTTGATATGAATAATCAATGATATACCTATAGAGTACTAAATTAATGAATATGTAATAATTTATACATCATATAAGTTAGTTTTCAAGAAAATGTGGATTCTCAATATGATACTTTTTTCATACTCTATGATATTGATTTAAGTCAACTACTAAAACCTGAAAGAACCACATTAGTTATTATTGTGATGGATAATGTAATTATTTTACTCATAAAAATATTAATTCAATGAGAAAAAGAATTAAAACCCATGTTTCTATTCTCACACATATTTATTGTGATATGATTTATGGTGGACTTCCAAAGGATCAATGGAGGGTAAAACATTCTATTGTGTATTTATTAAGGAAAATCCTTTTTATTTACAAGGGTATTCTAATACACTTGTTTCTAAACAATGTAACAATATTTCTGAAAATGTATTATATATTTTACTGTTTTTGAAAAAGGATAAAGGCATTGTTGCTATTTATTGTTTATTTGTTGAAGAAAACCAGTGGTAGAATCTAATCGTGATTATGTGTTGCATGATGATATTTAATATATGGATTATGAAGAGTCTTATGAATTTTTTTTCAATTATTTCATTCCATGGATTCCTCATACCATGTTTCAAAAGGATTTACTTGAGTTGAACCAAAGTGACGTTGAATCTGTTGGTATGTAAGGTGAAAATTTCATGAGACATGTTACATAAACATCAAGATTTATCATATAATAGAAATTTAATGCTGATAGTTTATTTATTGGATTAATTTAATATTTCATAATGGAATGTTCATAATAGACATTTTTATCAATTAAGAGATGGTATGTTGGCGAATAATTTTCAAAAAATTTGTTGGAGTCATGTATGAATCTCGTGGTTTTGACATTAATTAGAAGATAGACATTAATGGAAAATACAAAAACCTTGAAGAGAATAAGATGAGATTTACATTATGCTCTATGTGTTGGATGAAGCATCGAAGATATTGACATACGGGGACTAAAAAAATTATTTTTGTAAGAGAAGTCTATCATGAATTTTATTTTTGATGTGATGGGATAATGGTAGATAATTGTGCGAATGGAGAAAATAACCCTGAATACACCAGCCATAATTTAATTCTTCATGTTTTAGGAAAATGGCCATTATTATATATAGTACCCACACCCATGATCCAGAGATGATGATCAGAATTAGTAACCCATTATTCTGAGAAGAAAGGGTAAATCACTTTCAATCACTATTTCTTGACCATGTGTGTGATAATGACATGATGAAAGGTAAACATACCCTTCACTCTAGAAGTTCTAATGTAATATTTTATTCTCCATCTACCCACTCTTTCATATCTATATTTTTTTATTTTACTATTAGTATTCACCCAAAACAATTTGATTTGGGATTAGTAGTGAAAACCCCAAATGGTATGATGATTGAATCCAAAGTATATGATTCCACTCCTATTGATGTTTGTTGGAATTTGAATACATAAAATATTTTCATAAAACCATTGGTTTAATTTGATGTTATCTTAGGCAAGGAATCAATTTTTCTATATAAATCCATAATCAATTTTCAAGGAAGGTAAGGTACATTTTATTTTTAAAATTATCAAATAATAATTCATCCATGTGATGATATGTATAAACCATGATGTTAGATTAAATCCATTCTGTGTGTCTTAATTAAAATTCAGAAGGGTTTTTTTCTATAAAGATTGGGGAGAAAATAGAAATCATTGTTTTGATAATTTTTGGGATTTTTATGATGTATTTCAAAAATATTTACTTATACGTACACCAATTTTTGATGTTGAGTTATTAATTGAACTCACACCTAGTTCCAGAAAAATTTCAATTACTCTATACAAAATAGGTCATATTGAGTTGATGTAATTGAATATGAAACTCAACAAATACCTTGTGATGGAATTTATTTGGACATGTGTGTCATCATTGGGTGGAATAATTTTTTTCTAAAAAATATTGATGGACCAAATAGACTTTGAATTGGTTATCATGTGTTGAACAAGATCACTATCATGAACAAGTATCCTTTTATTAATATTTTTGAATTTTTTGATCAAATACAAGATACTCAAGGATATTCCATGATTTCCATTAATTCTGGATATCAAACATTTAGGGTCCAGATGGAGGATATACCCAATTTTTTATTAATTATATGTTATGGACACAATGAATATATAGTAATGCCTATCAATATTACTAATTCCAATGCCATCCTCATGTATTTATTGAATATAGTAATGTTATATTACCTCGATAAATTTGTGGTTTATTTTGATGATTATATGATAATCTATTCAAAGAGTATTAAAGTGCATGAATATAACCTGAGAATTGTACTAATGACCATAAGTAATAAAAAACTATATGAAAATTTTACAAATTATAATTTTTGGTAGAAAAAATTACATTTTTGGGTTATAAAATCTCAAGAGATGGTATATAAGTATATCCATCAATTATGGTGGCTATTGAAAGCTTGATTGGCCCACCAACATTAAATGAGATCCAGAGAATTGTTGGTTTATCCAAATATTATCAATGATTTTTGGAGAAATTATAAAAAAATCTAATATTTTGAAAATGTAAACATAGAAGGATGTCATGTTCTTATAGAAAGATGAATGTGAGGAAAATTTCAAGGAACTAAAGTGAAGGTTAGTCAGTTCACTCATGGAAACATTAATCTACAACAGATAATGGACTGTAATATAAAGTGATGAATAAAAGATGGTTTTGTGATGTGATCTTATAAAAAATGACTGTGGTTATCCATTATGACCCAAAAAAGTGGTTAATTAATGGGAGAAATTACACAACCAGTGATTTAGGAATAGCAGCATCAATATTTTTGTTATAGATTTGGATGAATTATATTTTGTGAGAAAACTGTGGAATATATAACTATTATAATAGTTTCAAATATATATTCACAAAGAATGAGTTGAACTTGTTCTTGATAAGATGGTAAACGTTGATAAAGGATTATGACTGCTCAATATATTACCACCCTAGGAAGTTTAAAAATGTGTCTAATTCTTTGATTTAGAAGTATAATTAAATCTTTTCCATGATGAGGATAAACAAGATCCAATATTTCATTATTTAAAAAGGATGGAAATATAAATTCAAAATGGATGGGGAAAATATTATCTTTCTCAAAACAATGTTCCACAGTATATCAATGTGAAGATTAAAGAGGTGAATAAATAATATTTAGAGCACCAAAAAACATATAAATGATAGAGTATGACTTTGATCATGATATATAGATAAGGTGCAAGAGCACTGTATGTGTTCCTTCAATAGCAAATTTGAAGATTGATCTATTAGAAGAAGCACATAGTTTATCATTCTTTGTTCGTCATGTTTGTAAGAAGATGTATATGTATTTGAAATAACACATCTGGTGGGATGAAATTAAGAGGGATATCATAGAGTTTGTTTCATAGTGCTTGGTATGCAATTTTTTTTTGGATGAATGAAAAAATTAAATGTCAATGTTGCATCAGTTACCCATACACGAATGGAGATGGGAGAACATCACTATGCTTTTGGTCCTTTGATTACCCAATACCTCTAATGGGTTTAATGCTATGTGGATTCTAGTCGATATTCTTACTAAGTTAGTGCACTTCATCCTTATCATAGAAGACCTCTCTCTACATCCTCATTCCATGATAAACATTAAGGAAGTGTTAAGGATACATTTAATACCCGATTATATTATATCGGACCGGGATTTGAGTATCACCTCAAGGATCTATAGAATCCTTCAACAAGAATATGTTATAGATGTCAGTTTAATTAATGCATAGAATCCTTATCAGGATGATCAATCTACATGTACAATTCAAACCCTATATGATATTTTGATTCCTTGTTACATGAATTAAAAAAGGTGGTAGGGAAAACACCTTCCTCTAGATTAGTTTTCATCCAAATATTTCTTTCACTAAAGCATTCATATGACCCCTTATGAGTCCCTGTATTAGATGAAATGCAGAGATCCAAGGTACTGGGATTAGGTTTTAGAAAGAGTGCTATTGTGAACTGGGATCCTTGATGAAATGGTAAAGGAGTTTAGAAACATTCTACATCTTATCAAGGAAGCACAAATTCAACATGAAATTTATGATGATGACCAATTTTTTGATCTTGAAATTAGAATTTGTGAAAATTTGTTTCTATGAATATCACCTTAGAAGAATGTTTTGTGGTTAGTAAATAAAGGTTAACTAAGCCCTCGGTATATTGGTGCTTTTTTGATTCTTGATCTAATTAGGAAAGTATCTTATCACCTAGAATATCTTATAAATATATCTCAATTTCAAGATGTGTTCCATGTATGTCTCTTAAGAATGTACACACCAAACTTGTCACATGTAATGAACTCATATTTCATACTTCTATAGTAGGATATTTCATATGAATAACAACCAGTAAAATTCTTAAACAACCAGGGAGAGTAATATTAAACAAGAAGAGTAACATGGCCATTATATTGTATATAAATCACTATTTAGATGATGATATTTGGGAACTTTATGTTATTTTTATGAATAATTATCCTCATTTTTTAACCATGTGTCAAATTTTGTGGGAAAAATTTAATATTAAAGGGGTATAATGTAACACACTGAGTTTTTATGGACCATTTTCGTATAAATTAAAAATTCAAGTATATCCTTAAATTCACTAAGTCAAGCATTATTTCAACATTAAACCATCTTGGAATATATTACATGGCTAATCAACTCGGTGTATGTTACACTCAACCCCAACATGGTGGACATTACAGGTATCACCGATGTTTCTTTGGAATACCATTTTATTATTATAATTATTTAAACATGATAATTATAAATTGTCCTTTAAAAATAGTAATATTAGTAGTAATAACATATTTTCAAATTTTTATAAAATGTTTTTGTATAAAAAAACAAATTTATGGTGAAAAATATATTCATATTAAAACTTTTATATATATTAAAATGTTATTTTCTCAAATGAACTGTTTTTAATGTACATATGTGAAAATTAATAAAAATAATTTTAGGCACACTTAAAAATATAATATCATGAAATTTACATCATTTTTTAATTTATTATATTGAAACTATCATAGGGTTAATGTTTTGGATTTTTATGAGAAACATCATTTTTTGATGAATAGTGAAAATTAATGAATTTTTATTGAGTTCATATTTTTAATCTAATTGATTAACAATGATAAATTATATTTTAAAAATATTTAAACAATTAATTATATAATAATTTTATCCATCAATCCAATTTAGTATATTGGAACCAATTTCCATTTCAATTTGGCTACAAAATCCATGCAAATTTTCGACATTTTTATATTATAACCCCATAGTGTCATCCAATCAGCGAGATTATTTTTTCATTATTTTATTCCACTATTGTGATAATAATAATGTTAACATTTTTAAAAAATATTAATCATTATAACTTAAAATTTCAGATATGGTCAAATTAGTTTTTTAAAAATCATTGAATGATATCAGAATTAATTACAATGATTAAGTGAAAAATAATGTTAACAAAGTACTATAATAGATATTTATGACCCATAACTATATGGAATATTTCTTAACACATATTTAATGTTTATTATATTTATATTAACCATCGAATATTTTTATGACTATTTTAGTGTAAAAATGTGGGTACACCAAACTTGTTTTAGAAAATTCCATGTGTGCCATTAACCTTCATGATAAAAGGCCACTATATCTCTCTAATACTCACACATATAAAACCACATATTATTGGAAAATACCTTCCAAATATATTCCCATAAACACCTCCCATTATCCAATATGCCTCACTTTATGAATAAATCAATCCAGGGAATCCTTTTGGTGCAAACCTAACATAGTTACGTGTTTAAGAGGTAATGAGTTCTCTAGAGATCATTTCTCCTATATTCATTCTCCACCCCACAACAATATATATTCTAATATTGTATAAAAAATTATATTAAATATAATGTGAGGTTTATATTCTAATTTATAAACCTAAATATGCACACACCCTTATGAAATGGTTGATGGACATACTGTTTCTGTGTACAACAAACTACCACCTCACAAAATAATGATTGATCATTTTTCATTGAGGCCTCTCATGTTGGTCTTAATGATTTATAATATTTTTATATATGTAAAATATTATATTTATTATTTATTTAATCTCAATTAATTATTTTTTGACACATATCTATAAATATTAGAGTTAGAGAAAATACGATAAATTTATTTGATGATGTGGGGACTGCCACCCCTCTAAGCGATGTTATTCGTTCACACAATATATGGAATGTATAATGGATTGTTTTAATGTAATTAGTTGATATATATGATATTATAAAACAACATAAATAATGGTAAATATATATTAATTAATATACACAAATTCCATTTACCTTCTTTCATTCAATATTGTACAAAAACAGAAACAACGTTCATGCGTAGAAACATCTCACTGTCACCATTTAAGGGTGTTATCTATTTCATACATATATATTATATATATTATTATAACACACATATAATAAATATAAATTATTTTCTATAGTAATTTAAATTTTGTAGGTAATGATATATGTATAAGTACAAAATATATTACAAATTAAGACACTTGTAATGAACAAATTAGATATTATCTAAAGTGAATCATTAAAAAATAGTTGCTAACAAGAGGGTAATATAATGTAATAATAAAACCATATAGGTTATTATATATAATTATATTGATATTTTATATATTTATAATTTACATATATTTATTATTTCAGAAGACTAAATGAGAATAAAGTGAGTCAAGACACAAGGTAACGATATTTTATCTCAATTTTTATTTCAATGGGATTAATATTTTATTCACAACACATTTCTTGTATATAATTTTTATAACTACCATTATTTTATTCAATGATCATTAAATATAAATTTTTTATTATTTACATATCCATTTCGTTATCCTCACTTCATAGTTTATATAATCTTCAAAATTTACCAAATCGGTAAATTGGTTTTGTCTCTATTTTCCTTTTTTGAGTCTCATGTTTTGTTATGAAACAAAATTATTAGTGAGGGTAATATTATTTAATTTTAAGTTTTATTTCATTAATATCCATAATTAAATTTTATTTTAATATTTATATAATTTTATTTTCTTATTTGTAGATTATGATCCCATGTTACAATATTATAAGAGTTTATAGAATCAATCTCATCATTTTTCAAGATTGTTTATGTTTATATTTCCATTGATGATATATTATTATCTATACCTCAAGAAAACTCATGAGTTCATTAATATATGTTTATTCATGGTATATATAATTATTAGTACCATATTTTTACTCTTTTTACTTATGATTATAATGAAATTTCATTTGATAAAAATTGGATCATATGTATCTCTTCGGTGGGAAATCTATTTTATTGAAAACAAGGTTATAATATTTTCTTTCAAATATGTTTTCAAAAAATGTATACAAATTACCATTGAATATAATTTTAAAGGATAAACTATTTAATAACTGTTTTAGGGTTATCAATGAATTCATTAGAATTTTTCAAAACTGTTTTTGAAGAAAAAAGACATCAAACAGGTTTCATGTTTCAAAAAGTGTTTATCAATGTGGAAATGATGTTTTCCTAATTATGGGTTTTTAAAATATATTTCAAAATTATTTCCCAAATAAATAAAATATATTTGTTTTACTCATTCCTTTCTGTTTAAATTTTTATATTTTTTCATTAATATTCTTTCTTTGAATGGATTATGTATTTATGTAATGATGTTTGTGAATAATATTTATATTAATTGGGTTATATAATTTTGTAACACATATATTTTCATTGGATATGATTTTTAAGTTATTATTATGAATCGTGTATCATTTACAACAGGTTATTATATGTTTTTATGTTTGTCATACCCATGTCATTTCAAGGGTTATGATATGTTTTTTTATTGATCTTGATGAACATATATGTATTATTTCATTATGTGAAGGGTGGGACCTATATATCTCTCAACTGAAATGGGTATAGATTTATTTCTCATTAGATTGAATTACATGATCAAGGTAATGAACATTTACTACAAAGATGGCCATGAGAGTGAACAATGTCTACCAATATGGTATGATTATTAATCTCATGATAATAAGATGGACATGGGAGTAAATAATGACTAATAATTGGTAGGTGGATTGAGAACAAAATACCATGATGATATTGGTAGTGATTAATTGGATACTATCGAAATTATATTATATGATTATGTGTGTACAACATTTCTAATTTTTTTTCAAATGTTATGATTTCAGGGATTACGTACATTTTTTACAGATGATTCATGTATTGGGAACATCCAATATTTATTCCATGGTTCATGTGTATGGTAATTGATATACAAGATATGATCTTCTATAATCATGATATTATTATGATACCCTTATGCTAATGATTATGATTACATATCTCCCTTGTTTACCTGTATTGACAATATATTCTCCCATTTTTTGTTTCCATCCCCAAGATTATGATGATATGTATTATTATTTATCTGTCTTAGAAGTGTTTTAGTCCGGAATAACGTAGAGGGAGATGGTTTATCTCAATTATGTACAAGTCATTATTTTTCCTTATTTCTAATGGCGCAAAACTATTATGGTCTTTTGGAGTCTATTTATATAATTCTTTATGTATTCCAAAAGAGTAATGTAAGGTTAACATATGAATTTATATGATCTATATACATCCCATTATCAATGAATATAATAATTTATAGATGAGGGATTGGATATGTTGTTCAACTATTTTCAGGAATGTTGTCAATTACAAATTTTTCAATATAAAAACTACATAACCATAGAATAATAATCACAACCTTATCATCAGGGAGAGGTATAATTAATTTCATATACTCATCTTCCTTTATATTATTACTACCCTTTAAACGAATTTTTTAAGGAATATGAGCTTTAATAGAAGTTTTAAAATTTATAAATTTATCATATTTTTAACCAAGTCATCCCAATTTCTATTTTTATCGAAATTTATCCTCCAATATCATGTTTCAAGACCAATAAACTACAATTCCAATTTTTATATAAATTTATAAGGTGTTTATTAAAATATTACTAAAAATATACAATATATTATACATATGAATATATTTTCAGGTCTAATATTTCATTGAAAATGAAAAATCATTAGAATATATAATATTTTATATAATTAAAGATAAATATACATACTAAATTTTTTGACACGAACAACTTAATTAAGATAAAATCCTTTATGAATTAAACAATCGTGTTATTAAAAACAGAAATTTTTTACTTGAACATAAAAGTCATTGTAAATTAGTTTAACTATGAAAAACGTTTTGTAGAAGACATTGGAAAAAAAATTAAAAATTTATACAAAAATATTAACACTCCATAAATAAATTTAAAAAATTTATTTCACGGGTTTTCAAAATATTTTAAAAATAAATGTTCTAAACATATTAAAAATACCTACATATTTTAAAACATTATTATGATAATATTTTTCCATTATATCAAAAATATTTATATTATTAAATTTAAACTAGGGTTTTAAAAATGTATAAAAAGAAAATAACCTTAATTTTTATTTGAGAAAAATATTCCATTGAAAATATTTTCAACAATACAATGACATTTAAAATTCGTATTTCATTGAATAAATTATTTTCAAAAAAAATCCAAAATATAATAAATAATGAAAATACTTATCTTCATGAAAAAATTATATAGAAAAAACTTTTCAAAAATATAATAACATTTAAAAATTCCAAGATATCACTTTTATGATTTCAATCCCCCACTCATTGAAAATTACCTCTTTCTTGGAAGTCAAATGATAATTGGAATCCATATGGAAATCGATATTGAAGAATGATGTATCACTTGTCCGACAAAGTCGATGAGGTTGTGGGTTAACTCTTCATTCCTCATATTAATTTTTCATACCCTAGTGTTGAGTTTTTATAAAAACATTTAACTATTTATTTTAATTTTCTATTTTAAATTTTTATTTAAACATCTATTAAAAACTATATAAATAATATAGTTTTGAAAAATAATATTTTTTAAAGAAATCCATTTATTTAACAAAAATATATACAAAATCAAAAATTGATAATTAATATTTTATATAATAATCCATTTAAATAATTTTCATACAGTTGATTATATGATTATATATATCATTATATATATGTTTATAAATGTATAAAATTTTATTATTAAATTTAATGAATCCATATAATTAGGAATCTTGAATAAAATTAATATCATTTTTTATCATTTAAAATAATTCAATCAAATTAGAATATTATATAAGGATAAAAAAATTTATATTAAATATTCATCTATGAATAATGTATTAATATTTCAATTTGGAATGAATTTCATACTTTGATATTAATTTTTATGAAACATTATTTAAATAAATAATTTATATCATGAATTAATAAAAATTCATCATATAATATATTTTTAAATTTTAATTTTATTTCAAAAAAGAATATTTCATTGGAAATATATATTATTAAAAACCTAAATAATCTTAAAAACATCATTTGGAAAATATTTTTTCCATTTTCTTATCTATAAATTTGGAAATAATTATTTTTTTCACAAAAAATAATACTCCATGTATAGTGTTTTTTAATTGAAATATACTATTGAATAAAATCATTATTTGAAATTATTATTTCAAAATAATAAATTGTCATTCATTAACTAGTAATTTTTCAAAATAAAATAAATCAATTTCATAAAAAAGGGTTTTATTCAATAAATAGTTCCTATTTGAAAACAGAATTTGGAAACACACTTCTCTTATAACATTAATACAACTAATTATATATAATCATACAGTTTTTGAAAATAAATATATTTCCATTTTTGATTTTGATATCGGATCTAGAGGAATTCTACTTAGGAAACCTGATCCTTATGTGAGATTGCGGGAGTTTCATGTTCATTGTTCATAAATGAGGGAAGGTTGTTTTATTTCACTATATATAGTGTAGGCATAGTGAGAAAATGATGAGAGGATGACTGTTGGAAATGGTTTCTTCATGTTATGTGGTGTAAGCTTTCCTTCAATATTAATATATGCATATATTTATACTCATTTAGAGTTTTCCTAGTACCCACAAAACATTTATTTATCTGGAAATAAAATTCTGGATTTTATAAGATGATGATCGTAGACCCTAAAATAGTTTAAATATCAACATGTGATCCTCAAACATCGTGTCAAAAAGAATTCCTAATGGTATATAACCTGAAGGAATAATATTTTTTTTAAATATGAACAATACATGAATTCCATTTTGAATAATATGTTCTGTGTTCAATCAATCCTTTTAAATATTCTTTAGGATGAAGGAATTTAACTAATGATTATTGTTTTCTATATTCCACAGATTGAAGGTTGGTAGTTTTATGAAGTGGTTTCTCATGATAGAAAAATTAATTTTGGTATAACACTAGGTTTAGGTCATCATGTTGTTGTTTACATGCTTAAGATATTGAAGAATAAATCATGAATGTTAGGGATAATGGATGATAGAAGAATCAACATGACATATATGAGAAGAAGATAAATGTGCAGGGTCACAAGGATGATGATGGTCTTATAATGGAAGGACTACTGAGATGGATTGAATCACAAATCTTTGTAAACATGTTGTCTTCTAATCCCATGAATAGTACTCGAGATAACTGTCACCATATCAAATTATCTTCTATCATTGTGATTAAATAAAAACTAACCACTTTATGAAGATGGATATATGATATTATTAGGGTACACACTCAAACCCACTCACTCACACATATGAATAGTGGCACCTCAAACCATTGTTCTCATGGGAGGACACACGGTCATGTTAGTGCTTATCCAATGACATGATCTACATAATCCATTATTGTGACCATTAATTTCTTTACATGACTATTAAAAAAATTTAATGACAAAACTTTATTAAATATAAAAATAAAATTAAAAAAGGATCATTTTCATGGGGAAATTATGAGCATATGTCAATTTATCATAACAAAACATAAACATTTATTTAAAATATATTCAGTTTCTCCTTATAATGTTGAAATTATCCTTAATTGATGTAGCTACCTAAGGATATACAATAGATGAATGGGTGGCATAAAATCCCAATAAGATAGTGAATATGGGTAATGAATATAAATTACATGGCTGAGCATATTGATTATCATCATATGAAATGGTAATATTAGAAATAATAAATTAAATATTTGGTAGAGAAACCAAATGTGGAAATTCATAAAAATAAAAAATGATGTGATTATGGTTCAAAAACACAAATAGTTGCGTATAAATATCGAATAATGGTCAAAAACTACAGATGTGTACAATCATAACATCATTATTGTGAAAATAACCTTCTATCTTGTTCGCACATAGTGAAAATCATCTCATGATATACATAACATCAACTAATTCAATTGTAGTATATATTATTCTACGACCATATATGACATCATTGTATATAAAAAATCTTGCATTCTAGGTAAAATATTTTATCATCATAATCAATAATTAACCCTTGAAAAGCATTAGATTGCATTAGGATTTCATAAATGATAATTTTATGAAAAAAACATGGGGTTACTAAATTAAATATATAAAAATAATTTTTCTATAATATTCATTGTTCTTGAATAAAGAAGAAACAAATCAATAGGACTAAAATATGTTTTTTTTAATGAAGAGTTATATTTTGATATCATTGGGTTTTTCATAAAATCATGTTGGATACATATATATCCCAAAACATAAAATGTAATAATAATGAAATTATATTTATGGAACATTGTAGAACTATTCCTACTAAATATGACATGAAAAAATTATTACCTAGGGAAAAGGAGTTGGGTATGTCAATCCGCTTATATTAATTCTCTCTTCATTTTTTCATGTTTGCACCTTGCAAATAATAAAGGTATATGTCTTAAAAACAATATATAAGTCAATTAGAGAAATATATTAAAAAATAAATTATAATCATTTTACTAAATTTATTAATTTTTTTTCATGAATTTGATGCATATTGATTTCACATTTTTTATAATAAATTACCAATTCACATAGATTTTTCTAAACTAAGTTAATATAAATTATAGAAAATACTGATTTACTCTAAAAGAATATAATAGATTTAATTGATTACATTTATATTATATATAATTTAAATTATCCATCCACCAATGTTGTTATAAGAATTGACATCACAATATCTCTAGAGGTGCTTAACATACCTTTAACATGACGTTGTTAAAAGTGTGGAAAAGAGAGGTATGGATTTTTTTTAATCAAAAATGTGATAATTATAGAGGATTAATATAATTTTTAAAAATTCTATTAATGAATCATTAATTTTATAGTTTATGTATTTTAAGGGAATTGGGATGAATAAAAATGATATGAAGAAAAGTGGGAAGAGTTATTAGAGACTTACTCTATCCTTGGTGTAGTTTCTCTTGTACTATAATATAAATCACTTGATGATAGAGATAGATCTCTAAAAATTTCCAGTATAATTATATAAGTATTAAGATGCAATATTTTGGTGGATACTTAGCTTTTTAATAGGTGGGATTTGTGGATTTTTTATGTAAGGGATAAGATTTAATTATACTTGAGGAGATGGTTATTTTTTTGAATAAAAAGTATAATTAAATAATATATCAATTATAAAAAAATTAATTGTTGATATTTTACAATATAATTCATATAGAAAATATAATATAATGGGTTTGAGACTTTATAAATCCTTTATAAATCAAATTTATTATATTATTTATAAAGAATGTGGAATGATTTTTTTTTAAAGTAATCATATTTAAATTTTAGTTATGGAATGTTCTTATTAGGCTCGAAAATTGTGAATAAAATTTTTTTATGAATCATTTATAAAATAAAATTTAAATTTTCTGAAAATTAAATTCAATAAATTAATATTTCATTAGTACATCATGAATAATGTATTCTAATAAATAAAGGTTATGATAAATAAGTTATTTTTACTTTTTAATAAAAAATAGATTTATTTCATAAAATCAAAAAATATTAATTCTTATAGTATTTATAAATTCAAATTTAAAAAACATATATTTATTTTACCAAAATAATTTTATAGATTTGAATATTTTAATATTTCATAAATAAATTAATAATTTAATAAAATAATTTTAAATTTAATTTATTAATAATGTTATTAAATATTAATTGATATTTTTAAGCATGATATTTAATTTTTGAAGTTATAATATTTAATTTGTAAAAATCTATCATGATAAATATTATTTATATCAGAATTTATTTTTTGTGGTTAAATTACTATTACAATAATCAAAGTAATATTCCCAATGTTTATGTTACTATTCCCAATGGTCTATCCACTATTCTTGTAATCTGATTACTATTCCAAATATCCCATTACATCATATAAACACCACTTACATCTTTAAATAAAAATTCATCTCAATTCTTGTTAGGGTTCTATACTTCCATTTTCTAATTTGTTCATTTTTTTATTAATATTTTGTTTCACATCTATAATTCATATTTAGGGTTTGTTGATTCTAATAGATTGGGGAATTCTATTTTTTCCATTTTAACTTATCTAAAATTTATTTTTTGTTGAGTTATTATTTTTTGAAATTTAATTGGTTTTATTACAGATTAATTTAATAGTATTTAGTATTTATAGAATGTTTTTCTCTATTATTTATGATTGATGTTTTATATAAAAAATGAAAAAATATTTATTAAATAAATATATAACTAACAAACACTAGGTCCTTACACTGTTCCCCCATTTTGAATCTTTATACCAAAAATTTGAACACATATAATCAATTGATAATATATTAGGGTACTTAATATTCATTTTTTTACCTTGTTACTTGGTTAGCTATTCATATATATGTTTCCTCTAAATCATTTTGTCATGGTGATATGTATTATTGTGTTGAATTATGTATCTAAAGTACAATATTTTCACTGGACTCCTTTCATATAAGAGGTCATTATCCAGTTGTACCACCTTAGGATTTATTACATATGATGGATCAGGTATGTACTTCCTGAGGAGTGATAGATTGAACATGTCATGAACATGATAAGAAATTGGTGGAAATTAAACTTGATATCCCACTAGACCTATGTGATTAATGATCTTAATGTGGACGATGAACCATATGCTAAAATTACTTTTATTTCCAAATTTCATGTCCCTCTTCCATGCAGATATATGAAAGAAAAAATTATCTTCAAAATTAACCTTGATGTCCCTTTTTTGGGAATCCAAAACCTTATTTTTATTAGATTGTGAATAATTTATATGTTTTTGGATATCTTGAACCTCATATAACAAATATTCAACTTTTTCTTGTCATTGTAGTTTTTTCCATCAACTTCATGCCAAGAACAATGAGTTATACATCTCTTCCTACAAAAAGAATTATATTGAACTATCTTAATTCATGAGTGGAATAAGTTTTTTTTGAGAGTTCAAACAATGAGACATGTTGATCCCATATTTCTTTTAATTCTATTAAGTATGATATTAGTATGTCTTGATGCATCTTAATAGTCCTTTTAGATTTTCCTATTGTTTGGGAGAGACATTATATGATAAAAATGTAATTGTTACTTAAATAGTGTTGAAGAATTATCAAGAATTTAGCGGTTAGTCATGGATTAAAATCAAAGATAATGGAATGTGGAACCGCATTAAACGTCACCACTTCTATCCAACATATCCATTAATAATCTTAAATATTGTAATATTTCCAAATATAAATGATGTGGGATGTCGTGGTATGTTTATCCATAATAACTCATATAACATTATTTCCTTTAGATGCCTTCTAGATAACAATGATAAATTATATAGGGATATTCTTTACTTTTTATATGCTTATAGGAAGTGTTCTCATCATCCATTTGGACCCCTATTTATTTTATTTTACATGCGGACATTCCTTAAACCTTGAGATATACTCTAAAATATTCTTCATCACTTTGTACCTCCATCACCTTCACTTATATATGTGGTTGTAAAGTAAATTTGGAAATTTTGGATGTATTAATTTTCACTAATTTTTAAATATCCATCATTTTCAAATCCATGAATAAAGGGTATTTCTCTATTAACATGATCGATAGAGTAGGAGGTTCATTTCTACTAATAGCATTAGCTACCTTGTTTTATTTTCCTGTATGGTAGTGAATAAAGAAATTACAGTCTATTAATACCTCCAACCATCGTCCATAAAGCAATATGATATCCATTGTTGTTAATTCATACATTATACTCATATGAATAGAGAATATGGCAAACTTTTTAAAATATATGTAACTACACCAAATATTGAGAGCTAATATTAAAGGTGCTAACTCCAGATCATTCATAAGGTAGTTCTTCTCATGGCTCATCAAGTATCATAAAATGTAGTCTATATCTTTATAATTATTCAAGAGTAAAAACCACAATAATTTCATTAAATAATAACAATATATCAGAAAACATTTTCTTGATATTGGTATTTTTGTACATTCACCAGGATTAGACTCTTCTGGGACTACATAAATATTTACCTTCATTCCTTTATCCACACATCATTTACTTCTTCATAAGTTAAAATATTTTTTTGGGCCAGAAAATCATTTGGACTTCCTCAAAAAACATTGCTAGTAACAAGTTAATCAATGAAAATAGTATATTTACATGACACTAGTGGTTGATTTCAATTCATCAATAACATTTTCCATTGCAGGGTCCACATTATTTCCTTCCCTTCTGATCAAATTACCCTAAAATGAAACTTGATGAATTCAAAAGTCACTCTTCTTGATGTTACAGTACATTTTCATCTTTATTAATGTATTTATCAAAATCCTTTAATTATATTCTCATTCCTCCTTGATCATATATTATATGAGAATATATTAGATAAACCGAACCAAATATTTCTCTATGTAGTCTATATGGACATTATTTTCAAATAAATGGTGATTAGATGGTTATTAGTAAGTTTGATCTGCATCATTATGAACATGGAGATCCCATTCCATAAACAAAAACCATTCTTATGAATATTATCCTTATTATCCATTAGTTGATGATATCTAGAATGAAGTTCCACTATTTTTGAGTAATGATCACCTCATTGTTTTTCAATCTGGTCATCAATCCATTGTAGATGATCCTTGTTATTTATGGTGACCGTTCTTTCTCTTAGAAATAAATACACAACCACATTGACCCATTACTCTTCTTCAAAAAGGTGATCGAGCAAACCTAGTGGTGATACAATATGGTTTATAGTCAATTTTACCATATTCCTCTATATGTGCTTTATTAACTCCTACAATTCGATTTTGACATTCCTATATGGTAATTTTTTAGGTCGGGGGGGGGGGGGGTCTTGTTATGGGATCTATTAACATCTATACATCATGACCTAGGGTGAATACGAGTAACACAATAGGAAATACATTTCTATGTACCCTGTCATTGGGTATTTACTTTAGGTTGATCTCTTCAATTAATTTAATCATTTTTTAAAGGTGTGCTTCTTCATAGGGTATGAACACCATCAATATTTAAGGAATTTACCAAATAGAATCTGGATATTACATGAATTTTTATAAGTGTATTTGATGGATTAGAATATCAAATAATATTAAATGTTCTAAATAGCTGATTTGTTTGATTTAATATGAGAGTCAATATCTTCCCAATATAGTGTTGAATTCCACAAAGTATAGTATTATGATATTTGTTAGAAGATTATTTCCTTAGACAATTATAGGATAAGATACCAACACATGAGTTTAATTTATCAAACAAAAAGGTCTTTTACTAATATATCTATATAAATGTTTCATGTCTTCAGCTCAAAACATCAAGAAAACATACATGAAATAATGGATACCTAGAAATATATCAAATAAAATTGTTTACATATTTTTTTTATATTATGTTAGCCTTGTATGAATAAATTTTCATCCTCCAGATCTCTAATGGTGTTGTAATTAGAATTCCCTTTCGACTTTTTCTTTGGCGGCTTCTAATGATAATTACCCTCAAGACCCGTGGGTCAGTTCAATATCTTACATAGTACACATTCTCCATTTAGTTGAAAAATAAAACCCTTGGGGTGAATTAGTAGGAGACATCCTTTACTCTATCATGTTGACTAGATTCATCTTGTCTCTACAACATTAATGTCCTTGGTGGACATCTCTCCCACACATAAACCATGTAACCATCCCTCTATGAAAATTTTAATGATTCTTATTCCAATTTTTTTTACATGACTATTGTTGTAAAATATTTCATTATTTTTCATTTGACCCACTATCTTGAAACTCCATTCTCATTTTTATGTATCCATAACTACGAGACCACTCCATGAACTCCATATCTACTTTGAGATCACATAAAACCAATTCTTCCTAACTCCCAATGTCTTTTATTCCAAAATCCTTTAAAATTTTATGTTATAATCCTATAATGAATCTATATATTTTTTATCACTACTGTTAAAAAAACCCAAGGCATAACACGTAATCTATAAGAAGATTAAATCCTATGAACTAATATATTCACCTCTCTTTTGTTTATTCCGTATTAATTCCCTATTGATATTTTTTGAGGAGTTTGAGGGAAATAATTTGTTAGGAATATTTTATTAATGTCATACCACTCCATATATTCAATTTAATTCTTTATCATTATGATATTTATTAAATTAAACCATTGATTATATTCTCCATATAAATTATAAACAATTATATTCACCTTCTAATTATCTGAATAATGGATCAGAGAAAATATTCTCTCTATTGAGTTAACCCACAATTCTAGGATAGGTAGATCGAATGTTCAATTAAATGCCAATGGTCATTTCTACATATTGGAATAAATGGCTACAATATCCCTATTATGATAAAAAGTATGTTCTACGTAGTTTAGGTTATTTTCGATATCCTCAAATAGCTAAGTAACCCTTTCCATAATGTCTTCAAATCCACATCCCTGGGAATTGGGGATTTATTTTCGAAAATAGAATCATTATCCATGACATGTGTGGTTAGATTGGTTTCTCTTTGTACCCACTTTTTTATAAAATAAAATATGTTTTACCAAAAATTTTAGGTACAAAATTCATCAATATATTATTATCATCAACAATTAACACTAATGGGGTTTCTAAAACGATCCCTATGTTTGTCTATTTCTAAAAATATTTTGAGTAGGATGGTTTAAATCTATATAAATTTTTAATATGGTTTCCACTATTTATTCCTAATCATAATTAAAATATTAACTATACCTTTTTATGATTATAACTCTGGATACCATACATTATCTAACATGAATAGTACATTATTTAAAAGGTAAAACAGATAATAGAAATATAATTCAAGGATTTAGTTATATATTTTCATTGATTTTTTTGAAAATAAATCAATTAATCCTAAAAACATAATCATTTATTTGAAATATTATTTATTGTTAATGTAATAAGGTAATTATTTGATAAATACATGAAATATAGAAATTCATTAAAATGAGTTTTCTTGTCATTGTCGTCAAAAACCTCACGTAGTAGTGAACAAATCTATCATTATTTTAATTTATAACATATGACCATAATCATAAGTTCACTATCGTGGAAATATATAGAATCATATTTACCCATAACACTCATTAACTCATGAGATACATGAAATTTCAATTTCACTTTAGGGGTACATAATTATGGATCCACCCTACACATCATAACATTTATATAATAATTCAATTTACATAGAACATATTACAATCCAAGTCATGAACTGAACCATGAAAAGGAATGGGTTATATAAGAATTTCATCATCCACGATTTTTTCAAAATAATTGTGTTTCCTATATTAAATAGGGCAAGAATATTTGGTATAAGAATCATCATTCTTGTGAAGTGAAATACAACTCATGATAAGTGAATACTGTGTTTTGAAATGAAGATTTATTTTGGAAAATATTTTTCTTTGTCATAAAATCATGTATGAAACAAGTATATACCATAAATAGAGAGTTATGAATTATGAAATTATATTTTAAAGTAAAGTATATGGGATTTTGATTCCAACGGTATCATGAGAGAGGGATAACTCAATAAAGAGGAGATGGATTCGATAATCCACTAACATAATTCTTAATTTATTTTCTTGTAATTGAGCCACAAAAATAATAATAATATATTTATTAAAACATTTATAAATACTTTTATTATATTCATTTATTATAAATAAATAAATTATAATCATTGGATTATGTTTATAAATGTCTATTTAGGAAATTTGAGTATTTTTATATCATGTTTTTTCATAGAGAAAATCAAGTTTCTCTTTTGTATATCTATTTGTTTCAAGATGTAATTTTTTGAAACGTATTACTAACACCAGAAGAATATAATTCATTTAATAAATTATTTATATATTTCATGTAACTGATAATATCAAAACACGACTTTTTTTATTGTGATTTTTTCGTTAATATCGACCTAAGTGGTTAACCACCATTATCTTGACATTGACGAAACAGTAGAAAAGGAATGCATGACTTTTATATTTTTCCAAGTCTTGATAATTATAGAAGGAGAAAATCATTAATATAATCTATCACACATTATAATTATTTCCATAATATAAGGTTTTTAATGTAATTTTAAAAATAATATATAGAAAACTAAGAGATGGAAGAGTATATAGAGACCTACTCTCTTCGGAGTGTAGCTTGTCTTCTAAGACACTATAATTACCTTGATGGATAGAGTTGAATTTCACAACAAGGTTTCTAATAATTATAAGGGTCTTGAAAGGGATTATTTGGGATTGTATTTTTTCTCATAATGTGGGGGAGTAATGGTTGCAGAAGGGAAGGGATATGAATTATGTACACTTGAATTGAGGGGTATTTATTGAATAAAATATTGAATAAAATAATATATCAAAGGTGATAGATGTAATAGTGATTTTTTGAAAATAGAAATCATATTAATATTATATAATTGGGTTTATAAAATAATTATCCTTTATAATAATAACTAATAATTATATAAAAAATAATGTGGAAATAAATTAAAATAGGCATTTCAACGAAACACATTGGAATTTTATTTTTGGAATTTTAATTTTAGGTTTCAAAATTCAGTTTATCCTATTTTAATTAATAATTTATTAAATAAAATATATCATGGAATATCCCAAAACTCATGAATTTATTTTTTCATTATTACATCATAAATTACATAATTTAGGATTCACTCGTTATGTGTAAAACAATATAGTTACACAACACCTAATAATTGATGTATTTGAGAAAATTAAAATAAACATCACCCATGGAAAAATTATATTTGGTAATTTTATAAATTATATTAATTGTACAATATTGAATTTCTAAAATTGGTTACTTTAATATTTAATATAAAAATTATTATTTTTCTGAAATAATCTTACATACACTTATTTAAAAATGTTCATTCATTTTAATTTAGTTTCATAAAAATGATATTTATTTTTTAGCATTATAATATTTATATTTTCTTCAATTATTGATTTTAAATAACATTTATAACACATTAGATTTTTGAAAAAAAAAATATTGTTGTAATTTATAAGGTACTATTCTCAACTGTCAGATTACAATTCCAATGTTTAGACTATGATTTTGACAATCACATTACCTCCTATATATACCTCATACTTATTTCATTATATATTAAACTCAATTACTCTAAAGTTTATATATTAAAATTTTCTTATATTTTTATTGGTATAGTAATCTTTTTTCTTTTGTATAGTGTTTTTAGTTGTGGGGACTATTCTACTAGATTGTGGTGATCTATATTTTCCAATTTTATATTTCTTATTAAATATTTCTTGTGATGTTTTATTATTATGAATTATAATTGTATTGATTCATAAATAATGTAACATTTTTTTATAATTTAATAATTTTTTTGTTTATTAATATATATTTTTTACGTGTATAACATTCATAATTTATTACAAAGCACATTCATTCTTGAATTTATTTATAATAAATACCTGGAAATTATATCCAATTGAGGAGACCAGCCTTACCAGAAACTACATGTGTGGGTTGGGTTTGTCCATTCCATGTGGTTGACCCATTTGGGTGACACATTTGTGTCGATGGGTCCCCATGATTTTCAATGAGTAGTTGAACAATTGATTTGTTATAAAATTTCAAAAATATTACAAAATTTTTAAGAAAATTTATTATCATATAAATCAATCTCGACATTTTACAACAAATTACTTCTAAAATAGACCATATAATTTTAGGATGATTCACATGTCACATATTTTGACAGTAAAACTAAATTTATAACTTTATCCCACTTTTATAATTTTACTTTTATTACTCATATTTCACCATTTACCATTTAAGTATCCATGATTACTTGTATAATTTTTTTAGACAATAATGAATCTATAACAAGTATAAATAATTCTATATTATTTATATAATATATAATTTCATTATAAATTGATTTTTAATATATATATATATATACTTTAATATTATATTATTATCACTATTTTTTTGTTACGAAGACAATAATTATTTCTACAAAAGAGTACACCATATCTATTCTGCAATAACGAAAACCATTGACATATAAATTTCCAACTCAGTAGAAATAAAAATATACTAATAGACTATACATGTTCAACTTTTCTTTATGGGAAATGATGATTCTTAGTTTCTACATTTTAATGTTCATACAATCGTCATATATGGATTCTTCAAACTTATGATAGACCAAAATGATGAGAGATACAATCTTTCTGTTTCCATTATTGTATTACATTTTCTTAATTTGTTACTAATCGTGTTTTTATATTTAAATTTCCAAGATACTTAGTCATAAGTGTTTTTATTATACTATTTTTTATGTATCAAATTTTTTTTACCAAATTATTTTCTCAGAATACATAATTAAATATTTAATTAACATATATATTACCTTAAAATCTATGTCTGATATAAATAAGTTATTAACCTGATATGTATAATTTATAATGGGTACATTGTAAATAATATTACTGGGAAAATTAGTTTATTTTTAGTTAAAATTATTTAAAATATTATAAAATAATTATAAACCGTTCTATCTTTTAGGATATTAATTTTCTATATATTTCACTATATGAGTGACATTTTTGAATGGATGGTTTCCATCAATTAGGAGTTAGTATATTTTTCTATTAATGGATGAATAATTTCATGGATTATGACATAAATTTTCTATATAATACTTTAATATATATCCTACTTTATTTTTCTTCAATGTTTTTTGAATTTAATTAATCATAGAATGGGTTTATATTTACTATTAAAATAATTTTAAATTGATAATTTTGAATGGGAAAACTATTAAATAGTAATATATATAAACCATTAGTGTTTTCTATATATTTATAAAAAAATGTAACCTATTTGAGGAACCTTTTATATAATATTTTAATCTTAAGGTAATTTTTTTAGACAAAGGAAACAACCCATTAATTTCATTTTAGATTCTAGGATGGTTAATGATAGCTTTCTCCATGTTAACTATTACATTTCATTCAAAAATTATAAATGTTATTTATTTTTTAGATACAATTCTTTTATTTTTTTATAGACTATATATAAAAAAAATTCCATTTTATTACATTTTGATTAAGTGGATTTAAGCTAAATAATATGAACCAATCTTAATATCACCCCATTTTAGACAATGTTCATAGAATGTATGAAGCTTGATTCCAATCTATACTTTTCCATTTGATAATCATTTGCCCAATGGGTTTAATTTGAATAATAATAATTTTGTGGAAAAATTAATTGGTTTTAAGGAAATTTTATATCTTACAATCAATAAATAATAATAATATAAATAATAAACTCGTATAAAAATATTATAAAATTTAAAAATGTTTCATAATATAAATTTTCTTATTTAACCAATACAAAAAAAATGTAAATTCCAAAAAAAATTACAAATAGAAAATTTAAAATAACATTGTGATGTATCATTAAAATAATTCTTGGGCTTTAATGAAAACCATTAGGATTAAAAAAACATATCATATTATTTAGTGAACAAGTTAAAAACATTATATAAAAAATATGAATTAATATACTAAAAGAATTCCATGAAAATGGGACTATAACAGAATATTAAATCCCACATGGCTAATTACTATTTTAAAATGTTATAGAGTCATATTTAATCTAAAATATTAATATCTTCCATTGGTGAAGAAAATTACACTCTTCATTATAATATTTTCATATCCAGTTTATAAGAAAACCTATTAACAACCTCATTTTGATATAAACAATTTGTAACTTCCATATTTATGTGTCCCAAAATAATATGTCTACATAATATAATACTTATTTTATTTATATAGAACTATCCCCAAAAACAATATTATACAATATGATACTCATTCCTCTAACATCTAAATTTTTAACAATAGTGAGCATTGAAATCCCTTATATATTTTTATCCCCATATTGTTAATAACTAGAAAAACTAATCAAGAATTTCGTCATATTTAATCTATATGAACTTGAGGTTTTTTAAAGATAATAACATCCTATCAAGAGAGTGTTCAAGGATATACACTCTTATGTTTAGTTATTATATTTCATTAACAACCAATATGCTCTGGTACCCAAATCCCAAGCCATCTCTACCATGCCCAATGGATGTTCATGGTCAATACATGTTGAAGGATATCACCTTGTATCAATCAAGTATAATGTGGGAGTTGTTTTTTTGACCCAATTATGCGTGATTATAATATACATGTATGTATATCACCAATCCAGATGTAGAAAACACAAGAAGTAAAAATGGTAAATATTACCCAAAAATATAGTTAAATAACTATATGGAAAATACAACAATAAAATAATAAACATGAATAAAAAATAAAAAACTCCATTTCAAAAAAATTGGAATTCATCACCACCAATCACCATCATCAATGTACAATATATAAGATCATGACCATCATGATCCTCCATGTGGTGAATACCCAATTAATTTAACTATAATAAGAACATATTTATGTGCCTGATGGAAATTATAGGGTTTGAGATATAATTAATATTATGGAGAAAAAAATGTACAATAATTGCTATGATAAGAATAAAATATTCATGAATTTAATTTAAACTAAACAACACATGAGAAAACATTTCATTTTCATATTTTATAAAAAAAATTAATTCTTTTCAATATATAGAAAATATTTCAAACCTGGATTAAATAAATAAATAATGTGTGATAATTTTATAAATTTCATTAGGAATGAGTAAAAATATTATATAATAAATGGAATATATAATTAAAACCATACCCGACATGAACCGTGGTTATATTCCTAAATGTAAATTAGTTTTTGGATATAGGATCCTCACACATCATGAATTAGTGGTCACAACAAAACATTAGTGTGCAATTCCCTTGGGTTTGGGATAAATAGGTCATAACAATATCTCATTATGGATAATGATACAGAGCATGGTTCCTTGAGTGTTTCCATCCTCAATAAATTTTTAGGGGATTAATATCCTAGAATTATTGTCTAAAATAACACACTAACTACCGATTCTCACATGTTATTGATAAAAAAATCTATAATGGGAAAGCATACCATTTAAAATAAATTATAATTTCAAATTATATTTCCAAATTTTAATCTTCAATATTCAAGATTCAATTTCAAAACCAATCCATGGGATTTTAATCATTTATGTTCAATTTTATCCAAATCAAATTATTATTTTTCATCATTTCAATTTTACAAACTCTCAAAACAATAATCAAACATGTTCATTAATTCCATATTTCTAAACATTTAGCCCCTTTTTAAATTCCATTAGAATTTTTACTTTTTCCTCAAAATCAATGTTAATTAAAAGTCCATTTTAAATTTATTTCAAATTGGGGTTTTCTAAATCCATTGAAATATATTTCAATCAAATCATGAAATTTAGTTTTTTAATTTCTTGGATGATCTCAAATGAAACCAAATAACATTAAATAATAGAATAAAATAACCAATTCCTGTAATGAGAATTCCAATGGAAAGGGAAATTGAAGAAGATATAAGAATATGATATAGAATCAAGATCCAATGAACATGAATTAAATCAATAAGAATGAGGTTTAGATCTATCAAGAACATGAAGATGTAAAACTCTTTATGGAGGACATAATGTAAGATCATATGTGAATAACAAATGGGATATCCACATTATAGATATGGGTAATATATTCTATCATATCATTGATTCTTCAAACAAGGAGTCTATTGGTGTGAAAATTTTCTATATTAACCCACCAATGATATAAAAAATATATTTTCTCTCAACGGAGATATTAGATTACATAAATGGTTCTATCATAAATATTAATAAAAATTTATGGGCCATTTAAAATTTCATGAATTGAATCTAGGATAAGGCCACATTGTTAGAAAAATAGTACACTATAATCCAAATACCATACTCATATTTATTTAGGTAACATGGTATGGTCATATTGATAAAATAACTTTTACCTGATTGTGTGTTTTTTCTAACCATGGTGGGAATTGTCTAGAGGGTTCACTGTAAGGTTAATCAATTATAACCATGTTCCTCATTCCAGTGGCTCTAAATAAGGTTCATGGATTAATAGTCCCAACTCTCCATTCAACCATAAACATTTTATAACAATGATCATCCCATGTAGAATCCAAAAATCCTAAAATTTCACCTGAAATCCCTTCAACTAATACATAAACAAAATAAGATTAAATCATGGGTCCTGCAAGCGTCAGAATATGAAAATTGGATGTTACAACCTCCCCACATTAAAAATAAATTCTATCTGTATAATGTATGTCCAAATGTTTCCATAGAAAATATATGATCGCATTACTATACCATAATTGTCTCACCATACCTTTTCTTATGAGAATATGAACAATGATTTCATATTAAATAAAAAATGGTATAATCCACCCATAGAGTACCTTTTTTTAAATTTCATCAATAAAAATGATATATTGAATCATGAATAAATTTGGCTCAACTTCAAGATCGTCCTATATAAATATTTTATATGGGTCATAAAAATACTTCCAAATATGCAATACATGGATGAAATTATGTAAATACATCAACTATAATGGAAGTGAAAAAAGGAAAGACACTTCCATAACCTCTCAACCACCTCAAATGGTCCCACAAAAAAAATACCATGTTTCACTTCAATTCTATTGAGTTGATGACCCTAATGAGGTGAATGTCTTAAAATTGCATTTTCGAAAACAATAAACTAAAATGGTCACCTATGACTATCAACATAATATTTTTACCCGCTCTGTGAAATAAACATTCTATGATAAATCCACAAAATCAATGTTGTCTTCTCTTTGGTCAAACCTTCTCTGTCCAAGAAGAAACACCAATTTATAACCAACAAAGATTATATTTACATGATTATACATATTAGTCTCAATGGTATCCATATTAATGGATCGATATTATATTTTGTAATAATAAAATTCAACAATTCCGAAATTGACATAACAAGCTCCACTAAAATAAAAGATGACAGCACAGATCAAGTATCCCAAAATATGTACCACCAGTTATATCTACCCATCCATATGTAGATGGTATGTATTGATCATGTTCAAATAATATCTCACTGACCCAGGGATTTCAATCCAAAAAATAGAAGTGATCTTGGGATCCCTATTATAAATTTTCATTAAGGTAACACCATGGAACCTAAAAATCTCATATACATTTAGGATTCCTGTGTCCTCAAAATTGGTTATATAAAAAATGGGTATAAAGTGATTCGATATTTTCATTCAGTTGATAAAAATTCTTTTTGAGTTCTTATTATAAAATTTACAAGGTAAAAAAACCAAATTCTATATAAATATCATCCCACTTTTCATTCTGCAATTTATGATGATGGAGCGAACCAATGGATTTCTGATGAATAACCATGACCAATTATAATGTATAATAATGTAAATCGATGTCAGTGATGCCCAGTCACATATCTCACCACCAGATTCTTTACCTCATATCATATAACATATTTATGGTAATGGGATTCATAGACCACTAAGAATAATGAAATTATCTCATGATAGCCTTATTCATTGAAAAAGGAAAAAACCTATCATTCAGAAACATAGAATATCCTCCATAGAGAATGACCACTTAGTGATGGTCTCCTCACCATAAATGAAGTCTCTAATGAAAAAGAACCCATAATCATGATTCAAATCACGATGAAGTATATCCAGAAGATATTATTTCAAATAATAACTAGTCAAAATGACCTCAGACTCATTCAAATAGAATACAAAATTATACTAGGAAAACAGATCCAAAAAAATCAATCCAGTTAATGATTCATTCATGAATATTTTAGGATGATTCCTACTCAACTCATTAGTTATGACAATCCATATTCCCATGGAATATTAAATGTAAAAATATAATAAATACATGTACTCCACCCAATTCCAATATTTAAAAATGGAAAAAAAATTGAGATAAGTTGTAATTAAAGCTTTTGTAAAAAAACTAGGTAATCATTTCTTCAAAATGGTAATGTTGTGAACACTTATGAGATTTCACCATGACGTCTTTTTCACATTCATGGTTTTGATAAATCTGGTAATGATTTATAATATGTATAGATCCATAGGTGTAAATCTTATCATTCTATATTAAAATGCTACACAATCCCAAACCTGATGCCTCAAAAAAGATCACATATCCCTACCCTATATACAGAAGACCCCCAATAACACTGAATTCCAATGAAATTTAAGTTAATTATATGAACTATGAAATTTATAATACCAAAATAACTCCAATACCATTTTAGTGATAATAGTAATTCATGATTTATTATTGAAGAAATATTTATGAAGCAATTAATAATTATTTGATATACTCAATAAACACCAAATAATGAAAACATTCCACTATTCTCCCTCATGATAACAGTGTTCACATTCTATGTATGAAATGAAATATAATTTTATGAGATCAAATATACCATAATATTTAGATACAAAATATATAAAGCCCACTTTTATAGATTGGAATAAAGTTGATGATTTATTTTCATTTCCAGAACTGATTTCATATGAGGCACATGATCCTCCTAGGACTTTTATTAAACAAAAATTTCATCGAGGAATACTACAGTGGATTTCCCAATGTACTTATCGAAAATTATGTTCATGAGAGGCATAAATATTTTAAGAACATTCAATAGACAAAAAACCTAAAAATATAATCATGACATTCATACCTTCTCTGAATGGTAGTCTTCTAAATATAAGATTCTATGATTCTCAGTTTTTGAATTCCATATCAAATATTATCCTCCAATGAACACTTCAACACTTTCAAATTTTTAAATAGATCATCTATATGTGGATATATATATACTTTTTCTGAACCATAACATGGTACTTGTTCTGGAAATCAACATAACGGAGAAGTGTCCCATCATCGTTCATATAAGTGAGAATACAAGCCACCTAAGGTTAGACACTCAGCAAAACCTAAGGAATAATGACTAAGGAAATATATAAAATGATTCAATTATGTAATGAAAATGAGTCTTTAAATATTTTATTTCTTCTTGTTCTATGTGGTAATAAAGAATAGATAAATATTGATTATGAAACACTATATCAATAGAAAGCACAACCCCTATTATAATTGTAAAACCATATAGATTATAATTTAAATATCATAAAACACACTAAAAAACATAGAAACATAATCAGTCAATGATTCTTATTACATATCAATACAAAACATTAGTAATACCGTACCTATCTTTAATGACAATATTGTAAATGTACTCGATCTCATTTATTATTCTCCCTAAAAGGAATGACCCCATGCCGAGGCATGTTCATGGAGACCCATAAAGGATAAAACTAAATATGTTCCTGATAACCATTAGACAAATCAATCCTAGGAATTAGATCATGATACTTCATACTAAATACCTGAATATTCCTTATAATATCAATATATGATAATGAGATAACACAGGAGGGGAACTAATGTCTCTGATATCTCTTCATTCAGTGGGGTAGTGTAATATCCATCACATAAGATAAAAGGTCTTCATAAAGGGAAATAAAAAAAAATAGGTGGATATGAACAAATGACATGGACAAGTATTAAAAAAATTTAGAAACTAAGGATGAATCTAATTTAATGGGACCTCAAACTTTTATTATAATTTTATTATATTTTTTTGGGAGACTCGTTTATTGTTTGAAGAAGTATCTTTATGGATGTATGTGGCAGGAACACCATAGATCATGAAACATTTAATTTATCTACAGTAATTTTAGGTGAATATGATCCCATTCCAACATGTGTTGAATAAATAGTATAATAGAACTTCTGAATCTTCCCTTACATTATATAAGAAATGCAGATCATTGGTTCCTCAGTGAAAACCAATTTCAATTTTCCAGCCTTTCCATACATGAAGAAAGTCAAAAGGAATATACCATGAAATATATGTTGATTTGTAGAACCCTACTATCATGATCCACCATGAGACCCATCTTGCTTTCAATCAAAATTAAGGGAACTCACTATAATACAACTAGGAGAAAACATAACTCTGATCGACCATGTATTACCAGCCATGTCTAGATCACCTCTTAACAAATGACTGAAAGTTAACATTTTTATTCAACTTTGGACAGGAGAATTTAAAAAAAGATCGCATGGGTTGGAAAAAATGGAGGCCAAGGGAATCGTTTACCACATGTTTGAGACCCACTTGAATGAAGGATCCTAAACATGTGAAAGAAGACATACATTGATTCGGCGAAGCCATAAGTTCCAAAAAGTCTAAGACCATGTTACCCTCCCTCCATGTGTGAGTGACCTTTTTATTGTCTGCAAATATTTGTTTGCACTTATCTATATTCCCCACACATCATCAGAAGAATTCATCCTTCTCATGAAAATATGTGATCAAATGATGTGTAAAATTTAAATATCTAATCATCATTCCTTCATATTATCTTTACTAACAATCATAATACAGTACCTCATGAGCTCAATATAGATTTATTTCATACTATGTGAAGGTCTTATCACTTTGATGGAGATCAATAAGATATATTGAAATTTATAATACCATTGTCTATGGAATGAAATTATTGGTTAAAAAATACATTTATTATTTCCACTACAATACATCATTCTTATTTTCCATCAACATATAATTCCAATAAATTCTTCTACGCCCGTTAAGCATTATGTCATATATATCACTTTATTGGAATAGGTTATTTCTCAGAAATCAAAAACACACTAAATTCCATTAAAAATTCATTATCGTTTTGAAGATCAATATATCCTTCTAATTATGGAGTCTTTTGGAGATGATTATCTTATTCATAATATCTATAGTTGACCCATTATTGTTTTAGTACTATATCATGATTGGAAACATATGTGACTATATCTCTTAGATAATGGAAATTACACACCCCTATCTTACTGATATTTTCATCAAATAGAGGGTTCACCTCTTAGGGTTCATCGGAAGCACCATCCCCATGTCATATCAAACATCTCGTTAGATGCATTATTGCACAACCCATCTATATATAGTTATAAAAATTAACTAGGTCACTTTCATCAACACATCAAACATAAGTATAAATTCTCTTATTGTGAAAAACTAGTTTTTCACTGAGGTATGGAACCATTAAATTCAATTCTAATTCATGATTTTGGACATAAATTTTATTTATATTTAGTTATTGATGTTTCTGAGGGTTTCTAGGGATTTTTGAGAGAATTGAACATAGATTTTTGGAAAAACCAAGCGTATCAGATGATTAATAGTAAACCATACAAAATGTCAACTTTGTTAGAGTAAATCGTGTGGGTGGCATTTTTTTATATGTAGCCTTACCACACTATTGGAAAATTGTTTCCCTTGTAGTGTGGACTAATGATGCTAGTTCCCCTTCTTCCCATGTATTCATCCATGGATGGCACATAGGTTGGAAATACACATAGTCAAACATTTCCCATGATATTTTGTGGGTAATTTTACCATTTTTTCCTTAATGATCTATTTAGGCCTCCTCCTTCCCCATATTCCAAATTCATGTTGACTTAACCTATTATTATCTCATTTTGTATCTATTTGAAGGCCAAATGGGTGGGATTTAAATAACTTCGTTATCCCGTATCTGATCGAGCTTATGTACATCATGTTGGATGGACAATGATATATACTCAAGCCCTTTTTAGATGTTCTTCTATGTTCTTTATTTGGACCTAGTTATTGAGGTGTGACTAATTTCTCATATTTTTCAACTAAAACATTTTATAAGACGAATTATTGGATAATATTAGATTATTAGTATCATAAAAACCTAATGTGGGTGTTTTATAACTTTCCAATGATGTTCATTAATTTTGTATTTGTCGTGTGGGGTCCACTGATATAATCGTGTGACGTTTATTGAATTTACAAGTCATGATTATAAAAATTATAAAAATATGGTTGTTCTCCTTCAATATATGTTATTAATAATTTTTTTCATTCATAAAACCTCACACATCCCATGTACACTATTATGCCATAAATGGATATTTAGTGTATGCTACATTTGAGCCACCATTCACGTGTGACTTGGATTGACTCTTATAATGGTATTCTTTTCATTATTAAATAGATTGATTTATATTTATAATTTTATAATGGAAGGTACCATTTATTTTCACAACATGACCCACCTAAGGAATTTGATTCATTTGAAAATTAAATATGAAATAGAAATTGGAATGTATACTAAGAAAATGATTTCACCGGATCAAATTTAAATAAATAATAGTTTTTGTGTCTCTAGAAAACATTACCAAATTATGGGAATGTAGATGAATGGAACTTAATTATTGAATATATATTTTATGGAATTAATATGGATTTCATGATACTTGGCCTTATCAAAATAAATAAAGAAAAGTCCTGAAACAAATATACATATTGATTAATTATGACTTGATTAATGGGTTACATGATACTTGGTCTATTCACTCTAATGAATGGAATGGGTTTAACCAATTTTAATTATGTAAGACTTGAATATCAAATAGTAGTGTTCTGACATGAGATATTCTTATATTCTTGTAGGGGAATGCATTGATCTCCTGGGAACCCTATACTAATTCAAGGATATGGCTTGCTTAAGTTGAGACAGACCATGATCTGGATCCTTGTCTATTCATGGATGTATGGTATGACACCATAGATTCCATGACATAGTATTATCAGATTCCATTCATACACTCCATGGATCTCTATTTTCTTGTAGGTGCCTTGGTAACAACCAATAGGGCACAATAACAGCTTATCCCCCTTTTACCTTGGCTTATAACCTAGGATTTGATAGGCACCATATTGTGATATTCCATTCAAAATGATCATTGGATTAAACTCTTACCCCTATCTACGATAAAATTATCAGTATTATAGAGACCTTTGAGGTTTATATTTCCTTGGTTATTACCTTGGAAATGAATTATTCAATATCATTACAGGATACCTATTTAATACTTGGAACCTTCAATATGGTTTTGATTTTGCTTGTTTGTAAAATGGTAATAATAAAATAATGAATTTTTTATATGTTTCGACACCAACTGAGGGCTTAAGAAGGTATGTGGGGTTTTAGTTCCATTGAACTGCATACTTTAATATTTGTATGGTAACACACTATTAAATTTCTATCACACGGGATGAAGGTTATAGACACTATAGGTGGTGTCCCACTATGATTTATCTCGCATCCTCTCTGGGTTTTGTTTGGTACCCATGGTAGATTAGGTGTAAGATGATGTTGACATTGGGAATAATACAACATCAAATACTTTATTTATTGTTTTTTAGGATTGAGTTTCATAGCAGATGACTGAGATGAATCTCGAGATTCATTTGGTACTCTTTTATTTTCATTATACTTTTATGGAACATGTTATACATGATATCATGAATCTGTGTTTATAAGTTCTATAAATACATGTAATATCATCATTAGTTGTTGTATGATATTCATGTTATTTATGTTATTGTTATTGTTGACTCAATTATTTCAATGCGCATTCTATTTACTTATATTGCTTCCCCTGTTTACATTCATTTATATTTAACCACTATACTACACTTTTCAAATGTGGGAATTTTACATCAACAATAAAAACTAGGCCCTTGATGCTAGTCGAAATCCTATAGTGTTTGCAGAGATGCTCTTGAGGCCAGGTGGCCCACCATGATTGAGGAACCTATTAAGTGGAATCTAGGTCTGAGACCTCACAATAAATATTAGAACACTAACAAAAAAATATGCTAAATTGATTTATGTATAAACAAAACTCGTCAAATACTTCTCTCTAATAACCATAGTTATTTATGGATTATTATGACCAAATATTCCCAGAATGTTTTTTAAATATACCTCTGAAGTATCATCTACCAAACCTCATATCTACTAAGACCACCCATAAAACATACCAGGATCAAAGATATATGTCTAAAAACCCCCCTATAAAACCACATTTCCATAGAAAAGCCCGTATAACCTATTACACTGATATCCAAGATGGAACTGACATGGCCTGAAGGTCGTTATTGATCCCTACAGGTTGTCAATTAGTACATGGAATCATAAAAGAACAATATGGGATTGGGTTTTCCACCAAATAGCCAAATATAATAAGATATTAGTCTATATAACCACACTCATCATAAAGAATTTACAAAAAATTACAAAGTTAAAATAGTAACATTGTAGATAGATTAACAACTTCGAAGAACATAAATCCAAACTACCATTATGAAACTTCAAAAGAAAAAAATCTATATAATAATTGGACCTCAGATCCACATGTCACCAGCATAACTCCATAGTCCATAGGATCATGAATAGCCACCACTCCATGTGATAATTTTTCTTTTCCCAGTCTTGTGATAATAAATTATTTAAATACACAAAGGTAATGGTAGGGTGTGAGCTATAAATACATGTAGGTATTCACCATGTGTTCTATAATAAATTCAATATTAATAGACCAATCGTTTGTTAGTCCACGAATAATTAATAACTTTTCTTCTTAATTTAGTTTTTTTAGATAATTAACTATAAACATCTAGGGAAATTATTATACTATATGAGAATGGTAATTCCATAAATTAAGATCATCAAACTCCATCATTGTAATGGATTAATAATAAGGATATTTTCAATCATAAGAAATGGGAGTATCATCTTGACATAGATTAGTATCCCATTTAACATTAATTTATTGAGAATCACAATAATGATAGTGATATTGATCATGTCAATGATTGAAATTAAAATGATATTGAAATTCAAATACCAAATATATTCAAAAAAAATTATCTATATAGAATATATGTAAATCAAATTCTAACTAACCTTTCGATATGAAAATAAGGCATGTGAAACATAACATTAAATTTTAATTATTCATTGCATGATATATATATATATCATCATTATATATGGGAATAGATCATATACAATATTCAATAATTGAAAATAAATGTAGGTAAAAATTAGTGATAACAATCTATATTGTTAAATACAATAAGTGAATATAAAATTATAAAAATGTTATATTTCACTTATATTAGTTTGTCTATATATTTCATTGGTTTATAATTAGAATGAAATAATAACCCAAATTATTTTCAATTCAATTTTATCTCATTGAAATAAATATAACATTTCATACGTACATAACTATTGTGTATTGTTATTTCTACATCTAAACTCTGGGGTTTGGATCAAACTACCATAAAAACATTACACGAGTATAATAGTCAATTATAGATAAATAATATGTGTTTTTTATTGTAAATGGTCCGTAACACAAAATATACATAGGTATATATTATAAATATAATAATAAAAATATATATCAGCCTCCAAACTCAATGGAATATAAATTCCAATCACTAATTTTTTTGTGATATAATACTATCCTTTTCCATAATGGTGTTAAAGGGTTATATTGTAGTAGAATCCATAAACTATAGTTACTTTTTTTACGTCAACCCATAATTGTACAAATACATATCAATAATTATTCATTTAATTATCATGTTATATAAAAACCCCATTTAGATCCATATATTAATTAATGTCATATATCTGTAATAAAGATTTTAATTTTATCATGAAATTGATGAAAAATAAAAATAAATATATTTTATTATATTTTTAGATGAAAATGAATTCAAAATGATCTTGTAATTATCATTTTCATTTTACAAATTATTTGAAGTATGTCTAACATTATTGGGGTAATTGATAATAAAATCAAAGACTATTTGCCTATATTACTAAAGACATATGACCACCAATGATTTATTAATCCTCATCAAAAATGAAAAAAACCTCTATTAAAAAATGTTATTGAACATAGTTCATTTTTGAATCTCATATAGTTTATCCTTGTATAAAAACATGAAAATAATTATACTTGGAAATATAAGTATTATTATTGAAAAAATAAAACTTTAATTATTGATATTTTATTTAAAATTCGTTATCCTTTTGACAATATTTAGATTTTGTAATTTTTTTTAATTATTCCAAATTGAGAAAGAATTTTGATATCGAATAGAAAATATATTATCTATATAATTGATCTGATCTAGAAAATTTCTATCATCAAATATTATGAATTTGATAATAAAAAATTATCTTATATCAGTCATTGATCAATTTTGGTGTCTATATTTTGGAAACATATATATTACACCTTTTTGAGGATCCAACAAGACTATTTCAAGTTGTACGAAACTATAAAATAAAATAAAATAAATATTTTATAAAAAAAATAAGATCTGAATTAATTGATACATAAATCATTATTTGAAATTAATAATATCATAAAATAACAAAACATATTTAATAAACTCATTTTAAAAATACAAAATTTACAATAAAATAGAGTTCCTAGAATGAAAATATACCAGATGAAAACAAATTTTAAGGATTTAAATATCAAAACAATAAGGATAAAAAACATTAGAGAAAAACACATAAACAATATCACATGGTTACAAATCACCTTTATAAAATGTTTTGGAAATACAACCAATGGTATCATACATCATGAGTCATTGTAACCTATTCAGTTTTTTTCCATGCCTCAAAAATATATAAAAATTATAACATTATCCAAAAATGATTATACAATATACCATCCATGGAAACTGAATCATAGAATACTAAAAACACAAAAAATGTACCAATGAATGTTACAAATTGTAAAAAAATAATGAACCAGAAGGAAATCAGTTAAATTCAAAGTGATTGATTTTTAAAATTAATATGTGTTGTATATGTAGGGAATCTACTTAAAATAATGACCGAATATTCAATTTCATGGATATATAATGTTTTTTTGAAATAACCATTCTAGAATATATTTCATAGAAAAAAAATCAAAAAATCTAATATCTTTTTTTCATATTAATATATATATATATATATATGAATAAATAAATAGAAATATCAATCCATGAAAATAAAATGAAGAAATTTTGGATGTGAATGAAAAATGATCTAATTCATGAAACATAAAAATATATAACAAATAATCTGCAAAATTTACACATATATTATTGAAAGGGGTGAACCCAACACATATAGCATCATTTGACCCATAAATAAAAATATTTTTGATCAACTAACAAACACAAGATCATATCCATTAATATAATTGATTGATATATTGATTACATAGACATGTATTGTGTATATAGAATAACATATAATATTAATTATTTGATAAAGCCATGTATTTATACACAACCATTAGATAATAATCCTTCCCATGATCTCGTAACAACCCTTTTCAATTTAGGAAGGTGAAAAATAATTGAAATTTAATTTTTTTCTCTCAATTCATGTGTGTTGACATATTTATACATTGATTGCGATTATGAGAGTTGGAAGTTGTATATGAGATGTTTTTTTTGTTTGATAAGGTGATATTGTAGGATTTATTATCATAGGGTGATGGTTAGAGAATCATTGGAGTGACATCATTGAGAAATGTTTTAATATAAGGCTCATCATTTCATGTTGGGAAAGGAACATTATATGATTAGTGTATGATTTATATTTATTTCATGTAATTTTTGAGAACCATAACATGAAGGTAGTCTTTCACACTCTTACAAGATTGTTTCCTGATATACCAAATATGTGTTTTATTTTCACATGGTAAAAAATATTGTATTATTTATTTGGGAAAATAAAGAAAAACATATTTGATTGATTATTATGTGTTATTTTGGGATGTTATATTAATCATTATTCATATGATTGAAAAAAACCATTTGCCTTTACATCATAAAATTTCAAGTGAAATGTTGTTCCTTCTATGACCCCATAAACCATTCCTTTACAGTGATTATAGTGAGATGTTTTAGTCCACAATATTGTGGGATATTCCATGGAGATGATCCATGGATGGATTTTGTCACTTGGAGCAGATGGTTAAAATCATTAATGATTTCCCAATACATTTTTTATTATAATGTGATTCATTTAATGAAATGACCTATTATACATGCTATAATGAGTTTTATCAGGATCGTATATTGGTAGAATTTATATGTTTAGTCACACCATGGATAAATTGATCAAATCATGAATGTTTCATCCTGGTAAAATGGAAATAGAAAAATTGGAATCTCGTGTGGTCTAACAATGTTATGACCATTTGATCCACACAATGGTTAGACATCAGGTAATGTATCATGTTGAGAATATTTGGACACTCCATGTTATAAAAAGTTTCATATTCTACAAATATTTTGTTAGACATGAATTTTTTTGGTTCTCTAGCTTTTAATTTTATAGTAAATGTGGCATTAGGTAATTCCATTTTTACTTCTCCTCCCCAATTACATTCTCACAAAATTCCCAAAAAGTATGGGATGATTTATGAGATGTAACTATTGTGATTTTTTTAGATTTATTCCCTTAAAATCCTTCCATTTATTCCCTCTCGTGACCTATGATATTTATTGTATTTGGTTTTTTATCTTAATTATTCTAACAAATCATAATTCTATATTCATAAATCTACGGGGTCAGTCATGATATAGATAGTGTAAAACTTGTGACAATAAACACATTCCATATCTTCTTTTAGATAAGGAGACATATTCTAATGTAATTAATTATGGAAATAACTATCTTGGACTCCTGTTACTATACCATTGATTATTTAGATATTATTCCATTACTCATAGTGTAATAAGGATAAATCCTTCAGCCTTGGGTATTCCATTATATGTGGCTGAATCTAGTTGACACTAGTCATTAAGTATTATGAAATTATATTTATATAGAATTAGATTATTAATAATTTATAGATTAGTATAATTATTTACATTCAAATGGTTGTTTGATATATGATCTCGAGTGTTGGTATTTTCTTAGATAAGGTATATATGTTGTTTCTTGAGTATGATGAATAAATCATGTGATGGAATCACTGTGTTTGATATAGGTGTAATCAATAATTATCCAAAATATTTATGTTCCTCTTTTACATAGAATGTTCTATGTGGTTTCACCAGATGTGACCAGTTCAACATGAATTGAATAATTATTTATTTCATCTAAATTTATTTCAGTATAACTAATGTGTATTGAATCATAATAAACACTATAACATTGTTTTTGTGTCAAGTAATCTAAAGCCCATGGTTTGAAAAAAAATTACATTGTAATGTCCTAGGTGGGATGAATATTCAATATGTTAATCAGATTAACCCAAGATATTGGTTTTCTTTTTCTCCACGATGTTAGGGAGAGATTTTTTTGAAAAGGTTTTTTGAGGTGTATGATATTCAGATATGTTATGATGTATTATAACTTGTTGAAAAGTGAAAATATTAATTTTATCAATGTTCCTACACCACTGGTAGATTAGTCACTAACTGGGAATTCAGTTGGATGTACTAACATCTTGTTATTGATTGTGAGAAACAACAAATTTGATGCTAGAAGGATATTTTTATTTATTTTATCCATATTTTTAATTAATTAGTACATTACCCATGAAATTGATTATACCTTGATGTGATCATCTTCATGTTGAGGGAATATATTCCCACAGTTCCATTGGGTTAAACACTATTAGTATAAATGAGTAAACCATACCCCCATGCGGTTTCATATATTTGATATGACTTAGGTGACCATAATAGATAAACAAATATCATGTTGAAATAAGTTGCAGCTAATAATGATAGAATACTATTTTTGTATATGTATGTATATTTCATTGAGATAATTAGGCTACAAACCTTTTATTAAGAAATAAAAAATTGTACCATTTTAGCATTTTATAAATGTTATATGAATTTGGTGAACATAATAGGAGAACATCCCCCATTTAAAAAATGTGAATTAAGAATGAGATATTAATATGGTTATATACTCACATATATTTCATTACAAGATTGTGTTAAATACATTATTAACCACCATAGGATATAAATTATGTGTTTCACTATGTTTATGATTGTATTTTATTATATAATTTTTGTTTGGGGAGAGGATACGACCATGGATTTGAGATATATCCTGATTTAGAGAGTGACACACTTTTAATGTATTGAATATGAAATTAAAATGAAACTTGATTCCCATTTGAGAATGAATTTTATGATTTCGTGGAGGGAATCCTTCATTTGTTTATTCTATATAATATTTCAATGATATATTATACAATTGTTATATGATTTATGAGGATTATAATAGGGACACCATGTGGTTTGCACAATATAGGGTTCCTCGGGAGAAGATTCACCTAGTTTTTATTATATATTATCATAGGGAGAAGTGATTCCATATTGAGAATTATATTTGATAATCAAGGTAAGGATCCCACATCGGTGTATCTTATAAAATCATCCCATATAAATGTATCCTAGTTTTATTTAATATTATTTTTTGCGGGAGATAATTCTAATGTGTGTATTCAATATGAAGTTCCAGGAAGGATCTATTGTGGTATTCTATCTTGGTTTATTGGGATAGGTGATTCCCAAAGATATCCGTTGCATGAATTTTAGGGTGTGACATTTTTCAACATCGATGCTGAAATTGTAAAAAATATACAACTATGGTAACTAATTTTTCCTTGTTTAATGACATGAAATTTATAGAGACATTTAGTACTTTATAAATTACTTATTGTTAACCCAAATCATCACCATAGATCTTAATGATAAAAAGTTATTACATATTTTTCACATTAATGTTGTATTTTATTATTCAAACTATATCACACTATTAATGCAATTTATGAACTAGTTATTTTTGGGAAATTTTTTTTTGGCTAGAAAATATGTTCTACTATAACCCTAATCCTACAACCAAAGATCCATAGTACTCAAACATACCATAATATTAAATGTATAGTTAGGCCAATGTCCATGAGTTATATTATTTAAATAGAGAGCTTGTTTAGACTCATGAAATGGGAATAAGTAGGCAATTATCGTCATGAATTTGTAGGTTAAATTTTTTATTCTGTTCTAGGATGTATATGTTCTCCCTATAATATTTCATGTTAGTTCCTAGTTGACACATTTTACATTTATAGAGTTAATTTTTAATACTATTTTTTATATATTTATCCCTTGTAGTGTTTTTCATTAATTCGACTTATTATTTATTGCATTCTAATGATATTTTTCTTAATATTATTTTACAATATTTACATATAGCATATAAGTGGTTTTACATTATACCATGTCTAATAATTAGAAAATCCTAAAATTGGGGCATTTGTGAGAAATTTCATGTAGAAAAAATTATAGTATCTATAAAGTTAGACAGGATGTGGATACAAAAAAAGTATATTCATCATTTTTTATATAAATTTTTCATTAGTATATACATATAATAATTTTTCATTCACTTGTTATATGTCACAGACCATGTAATAAGAGATGTTTAGTGTTTTTATATCGTAAATTGTTAAATTAAACTTTATAATTGTTTATATAACTTAAATTTTAATAGGTATTTAAATTAAATGAATTTACTCCAGTTGATAGGATATCAAGTTATTATATCAACCATAGATTTTATGATAATGATTGATTTGTAAATATATATTTATCTTATACTATATTACTTATAATTCATTGATCTCAATGATAGAATAGACTATTGTAAATATTAATTTTATCATCCAATCAAATATTCTAATGACTAAATATATAAATCAACAACATCTATAATTTAAATCAATTATAGAATAGTAATAATCAGTCCTTCAATTCATATAAAAATTTATTTCTTTCACGTCAACCTTACTAATTATTATAAAATTATATTGATACCTCACCTCTTGATATAATTAAAACATGAATCATTTTATTGATGTTGTTGTGTAAAGTATAATTCAAATTAATTAAATGAACTCATTATAGTAGAAAATTACACCTTTATTAAACATTAACATTATCTTCTAGTTTTAACGGATGTATTCAAAACATTTTAATATTTAATTTCAACCCATTTTATCAATTAATAGTCATATTTTTTTGGATGTAGGAATTATTTATCCTTCTAAAATGTAACATATAAAACAAACAAATAATTAAAATCCCCAATTATATACATTTCAAATAATCATTTCATATATATTTCAGTTTCAATGTACTATCCTATATTCATGACCAAAAAAATATCTCTGTAAATTTGAATCATCATTTGTTAATAAAAATCCTTCCTAATATAGAAGATATGATAATATCATCTATGATTGAGTATATAATTTATAATTACAATATCAATCATTTAATACTCTCATACTGGATTAAAATACACGTTATAAAATACATTTTGAAAGAGAAAATTCATAATTTTGTCTCCATGAATGAGAAAATCATGAATCATTTCAATAAATTCATCTTCTTTGAGAACTCCATTATGAAAAAAAATAAAATCAACATTATATAATACAATATTAGTTTCAACCCTTTTAGTTTTAAATAATAATACCTTTTCTATCATGATAATGGGATAAAATTTTCTATCGATTTTAATTTCATCCAACAGGGAGTATCATATAATAAAAAACATCCCATTATTTGAATAATGATTATATATTGTGTAATATTGTTTTTTATTACCCATTTTTTATGTTATGTTTTTTACTTTTCACCACAAAAAACACACTATGATTTTATATTTATTTATTATTCATTGAACATCATTCAAATCATTCACATAGTTCCAATCACTTGTAACCTCAAATATTCAATTGTGGTATAATTGATATAGGAGAAATATATATTTTAATGTCTTCATTCATAATATTTAAATATGATATATTAGATTAATGATAATATATTATGACTAATGTTTTTACATCCATCGCATATTTGGATATTATTGATGTATTGGAACCAAAACAATCATTACTATTTTATACCTCTATGTCAGTAACATCAAAATGTGCTCCACCTGAATAATTAAAATGGATTCAATATTTTACAAAAATTTAAACACAAAATTGTCAAATATTTACCAGAATCAATTAAAGAGTAAAAATATTAGTTTAATTAAAACAATTCAATCATTTTTATAACTATTATGTACATTTTGACTTCAAATATATCTAGGAATATTTCTTCAAACCCCATGAAAATGTTAATTTCGTTGAATTTTGTACATTTTGGATGAAATTTTTATATTAAAATGATATAAATATATTTAAATACTAATTAAAATAAATATTGAATATTTAATTGAGATGTATGCTCAATGAGAAATTTAAATACATTATTTTAATGTTTAATGAGAAACATATAAATTTTTTTAAACGAATTTGGTGGTTTATGCTAAATCGTTAAAAATTTAGTCATTTTACTAAATATCATATTTCTCCTCACCAAAATAAAATTTTTGTAAGGACTTGAAACGGGTAAAATTTGATTCCTTATATCATAATTATAAATATATTATTACCCATATCTATTTGTGATATTTATGATATTATCATTTCAAAAACACGTGTTCTCTGATATAGGATTCTTTTCCAAAAATCTTAAATATCTTTTAATGAAATTTATGACCTCAAATAATTTTTTAATCTAAATTATAAATTACACAATGATATGATAGTTAATGTTTAAAATAACATACCATGATCCAATAATGAAACATTCTTATTTTAGGTACAAATATATAGCTATATATAAACTCCAACAGATTCATTACCATCATTTAATTTTTATTAAATGTTCTTCCACTGAAATTTCCCTTTTCTAAAACAACAACATGTATTTTTTAAATGTTTTAATAAAATTTATTCATTATATATTTAATTTTTTATCAAATTAATAATTAATTGTTCTATATTTTTTATTCATTTCCTAAATTATATTTTAAAATCCACACAATGAAAGAAAATAACTTATTATCAAAATTTTATAGTTGATATATCCATCTAAAAATCTCATGTTGACCAAAAGTAAAAAATCGTTACTTGAACATTGATTCAATACTATTTTAAATATATAATCATTAACATAGTGAAATAATTGACTTATGATTTAGTGATTTTAACAATGAAATTAATTAATGAATACGTAAATTTTTATCAATAAATTTCAACTAATTATATTTTTTCTAATCTAATTATTTACAATAAATAGTATTTAATAACTCATAATACATAATAAATATAAAATTTTAGTCATTTAACCATATTCTTGTTTATTTTGATATGAGTGTTAATTTATTATCAATAATACAAATATATATTGGCTAATGTATAGTAATAAAATATCGTGGTCCATAACCATTATATACAATTTTATTAATGAATTTTTTATTTACTTCCATCTTTGATTGAAAAAATTATTATTTTACAAAATATTATGAATCTTATTTATTATGAATTTATTAAATAAAAAATTTATTATTAATATAGGGGCCTATATTTATCGTTTTATTATTTTAATTTATTAATTTTATTTTATGTGGAGGATATCGTTTCTAATTTCTAAATAATTTCTAATGTAATATAGTTATTTCAATTTATGATTTTTTATGTTAAATATATAAAAATTTTTCCATCAAAATATGAATGATGTGTGTAGTTAGAATAAAAAATTGGATCCCCAAAATGGATTTCCATAATCATTGTCACACCAAGTAATTGTTGCTTCATGAAAGATATTTAAAAATATTATATATTTTATTGGGAACATGATAGATTCTATATATATTATGTTTTAAATATCCTAATAATCCTAATATAAAACTGTATATGCTACCTCCAAACCACACATTACACTTATCTACAACCAATTATGATCAAATAATAACAAATTTTCCAATAGTGGTGACCATCTTTAATATGGTGGTTATTAATTCATAACATAAATTAAGACATGAAATTGATAGTTAAGAAAATTACCAATTCATTTAAGGATTTTATATTTACTGTTTGTTTCCTAAATGGAAAATTTTTTATAAATAGCCAATATATTTTATTCCCATTTTAAAAATTTATCTAATCCTAGAAATTTATTGTTATTTATTATTCCTCTTCTTTGTTTGTTCTTTGTTGAAGAAATAATTCATATCAATTGAATGATTTTGGATTAAGTTTCAACCCACTATTATACTCTATATCCCTAATCCCACATGTTCATGTGTGGATTTATGAAAATAGAAGTAATTCAAAATGGGTTATAGTGCTTGGTAAGAAATATTAAATTAAAATAGATATCCATCATCCCCAATAAAATATTTTCTTTCCCCACTAAAAGAAACATAAACCTGACCAGCATCAAAGTGATTAATGGTGTGATGGTTCCCAAAGTATATAATAGAGGGTCTTCAGAATTAGATTTTCAATAGAACCAGGGCAGAAATATTTTAAATATACTATTATGAGGCAGAATTATTGAATTTTGGGGGAATAATTTTTTATAGGAATATATTTATTGTTATTTTGATTAGTCGGATCATTCAGGATATTAAAAATATTCTGCTGAAGGTATAAACACAATGTTTGTACAATTAAAATATCAGATGTTATATGAGCATAATAAGTGGAAAGGGTTTTGTTTGTTAAAAAATGACCCATTAAATGTATAAATTAATAAAACTAACCCTTTTTTATCATTAATAGGATATTAATTCCAAAAATAATAATATATATATATATATATATAATTGTGTTTATGACCCTAGAACTTGATGTATTAGTGAATGGGGTTACATCCTTGGTTGGTGAAAACTAAAAACATTTTTTATCCTCTCCTATATAAATTCCATATTTCTGGTTAGATGATGCTATATCTAAAAAAGGAAATAACATGTCTATAATTACATCTCTTAATAACAATTGAGTCTAACACACCATGTCAGTATCACTCCATATGTTAGACATAACAATATTTGAAATAATAGAACATTCCAAATTGAATGCTTAGAATACTTATGTCATTACATGTATTATACATATCACACTAATTATGATATTCCATATCTTTTATAATTTATTATGAGAGTGTTAAAATATGATGAAATTATATTTTATTTTATTCATCAATCCATATGGAATTTGCTAAAATAATTACCTATAACTTTTGATGTATTTTACGATGGGTTTCAAGCTATCAAATATTTCATCTCATTTATCAAAATATTTTTTATCAGGGGATTTATTGGAAAACAAATTGTATAAAACCACCATAGTGATATATTATTTATTTTAACTTAAAACATTGTACAAATAATATCTTTGGTAACCACATGTGTGGTGGTAATATTTCCCCAATTTAGTGTTTGGGGTTAATAGACCTGTGAATCCAATAATGTGAAGAAAATTTATGAGAATGAATGATTATTTGATACTATTAAAAGATATATTCTATGTCCTCCATCAATTTTTTTGGTACATGTGGATTGATATTCGTTTCCATCAATAGGGTAAACATCATCTATTTGGGTTAATAATCATTTAAATATAATAATATAACTTGACTGGTTGTACAAACCCAACTATACATATAGATATGAAACATGGGACATATTTATATTTAGAATTTGATAAAGTATGCTATTAAAATTTATTGGGACTATATTTTTTATAATATGATATGATATTATTGGAGTTATGATTGGATGATTATGATCATAATTTGTCCATATGATTCCTTTTCCTTAGAGAATATCTTTTTTCTATTAATTTTCCTCAGTTTTTTTGATGAGGAATACTTTCTCCATTTCTGTTTAGATTTAAATAAATCATAAAAATAATTTTTAATCTCATAATTTATTGTGAAATATTTACCATGTTAAATATTTTTATAAAAAAATGGCACAGGATTCAAAGCTGTCCTTGGTAGGTCTGGATTGTGTATAACCGGTTCTGGTTAGGAAATTATTTTAGTTGTTTATATACAATATATTACATGGATTATATTTACTGAGAATATGTTTTACTTATCACTGTACCCTCAGAACAAAAGGGGTACACTGACTTTTATACCCCATCAACAAATCACACCATTGCCTCATGGATACTAATAGACCGGATGAAAAACTAACTAGCATGAAAAATACTACACCAAGAATAGAGAGCATAAACCATTTAAAATAAATAATATTACACATAAAAATGAATATGAATCATCCTATAATCATCATATGAAATATAGAGATTATTTTACACAATTATCCTTCTCCAATTCAACTACACCTTCTTTGTGAATCTCTTCCCTACATCGGGTCCAAGGATCATAGGTTCTCTAACACTAGTCCAATAAAAAAGAGACATAAATGATTGTCAAAGAATTCATTAAATTTATCCATTCCAACTGATGAGGGTTAATAATTTCTATATTAAAACACATTAGAAAGAATGTTCTTCACCATAGATCGATAAAAATATATGATGCATTCATACAACATATAAATCATCATCATATTAGTCTTCTTTATCTGACTATCCATTTCTTGTCATAAATAATCTCAAAATCATATCTAATATAAAAAGTAATCTTAAGTACATCCTTACATTCAGAATGTTAATTATGTATTTTTATCAGAAATAATCATCCTTGGAAACACTTGATGCTTCAGAAACTCATTAACATGACACCTCACCAAGATAGAAAATGAATTCATCTCTTTGATTACAAATAAATTGGCATAATTCATCAATGAATCCATAAAAACATAATTAAATAATATCCACCATAGAAAAGGGAAAAGTTTGTGATAAAACCAGTCCATATTTCCCCCAAAACAGACTCAAGGACATATAAAGGAAGATAATGTCTTCTATGGATGCTCATCATTATCATTACATGTTGGAAGAACTATCATAAATAAAAAAACACAACAACGGAACTTTTTTTCCATGGAAATTATAATTAATCCATCAATTAATAAAATTTCATTGATATGGATGGATTTGCTACCAATTGATATAAATGAAACATCGAAACAACCTCTATCCCACAAAAAATAAAAGGATGTGTATCATCCTTTGAAACAATAGTTTAGGTAAATAGTCTTACATCAGCCCACCTAGAGAATCAGTACTATTGGTCGGAGTGGAAACTCATGAGGGGGGTGAATTGAGTTATAACTAAAAATTTCTGAATTAAAATATATCTATTAAAATCCACCAATTTAATTAACAAGCTATACTTTAGTGAATTTGTAATATAGTAAAGGTTTTGTTAGGTTCTCAAGAGATTGATTAGTTCTTAGTTAAAATAATATGAATATTAGATTAGCTTTTGAAACTAACCTTCTAGTTTACAATAAATATAAAGACTTTCTAGTTTTACTATCACAGTAACATTAAAATTGATTTATATTTAACGTACTTAGAAGTGGAATATTCAAAGTAGTATTAACTAAAATAAAAATGCCCAAAGGTTTTAAACAAAATGTTCAGTCTCATGCAAAGACTTAGTCCTCTCAAATAGTTTTATCTAAAATATGATCCACACCCTAGATTGGGGTTTAACAAAAGTGCATAGACTATCCAGGTCCTTAGTCCTCTACCACAATTCTACATGGGAAAACTAAACAAAAAAACACAGGCTCTCCAGGTCTTACTTGACCTCTACCACTATCCACAATGGGATATAAGTGTGTAAGAGAAAGATTGAGTGAGGATTTAGAAATCCTGCAATTCAGCATTGGAGACTGTGTATGCATAAAATACAGAGCACACACACTGCTCAAAATGTAAATTAATATAACACAATATATCTAAATAAAAATATATGAGTTTAGGATTATCTATGTGTTTTTGAGTGATGATCTAGACTCCTTGGTTTGATCAAAATTTACATTGAGTCCTTCTCTGGTTTTTTTCAAAAAGGAGTCTTTTTATTTCTTTCACTACCAGATCTAGCTTGATCAACTTAATTAGCTTGAGTGTAGGTGTGGTCGTTGAAGCTCTTCACTCCTTGATTGTTTAGGTTCTACAGGTTTAGCATGTGTTCTTCCTTCTTCTTCTATGTGTGTATGTCCTCGTGTATATTCAGAAACATGTGTCTTATGTACGTCAAAGACATGTTCTCCAGTAGCTCGAGGTTCCCTTTTTATATTCCTCGAACTCTAATAATAGGAATGATTGGTACATGGTATGGTTCTTGAAATTTTAAAAACTATCATTAATTAATAACATATGCATTAAATTAGCAAAATATGACAGTTTCATATAATAATAAATTTTAAATAAATGAAATTGTGTCATGTGTCTGGTGATCTCTGTAAGGGTAGTTGTATGCAGCGGTAGCACCTTCTAGCAGTGCCTCTAAGTAATGGTGACTATATGTAGCAGTGAATTCTGTTAGCGGTAGCTCTCGGGAGCGGTAGACTTATGTACCAGTGACCCATACTGTAACACCCCAGGTAAATAAAGAGTATGACATTTTCGCATTTATCCATATTTGTGAATAAAATATTAATATAACTTTAATGGGGACGCTATGCTCGATGGCGTACCCAAGACGCAACAATCAGTTTCTTGAGAATCTTATGTTGCACTCTAATAATAAAATAATATTATTTTAAATGGTAGTTAATACCTAGCTGTTGTGATGGCGGGAATGAATAGAACTAACTACAAAATGATTATATATGTTTGTCAAATATTTTTTCTTTTTACAATAAATGTTAGAGGATTAAAAATGTGAATGAATCCAATTTTAAGCTTAAACATTCTAATATTCTTTAAAAGGTCAATTAACCGCCTTTTGATAGAGAAGATCTTTTAAATCCAATTTTTGAAAATTTTATGTGTTATATTTGAAAAAATAAAATTCTTCTTTAGAATTGGGAAATCAAAATTTACTTTGTGTAAATTTTTGGTATTTTTCTGAAAAAGGTCAATTTTTAATGAATAGTGAAAAATGTTGTATTTTAATTCAAAACATCTTTTTAATATAATTTATTTTTATAATTAGATTATCTTTTGATTTGGGTTTAAAATTTAAATTAGAATATATTTTAACCATTTAATCCAATAGTGGACATTATAATTAATTTACTTTGAAATTGGACTTAAACTACTGTCAATCTTTTAATAGATATTGTTTCATAAAAACACGCTATTTGTTTTGACAGCGGGAATTAATTATTAAATTAATTAATTCAACTTATATGTTTTGAATTTTGTAAAATAGACATCATTTTTGAGTTCGGAATATCAAATATAGCTTAGGGTGAATTATTGGTATTTTTCTGAAAAACTGCAATTTTTTATGAATAGTGAAACCACTAAGTGGTAGTTAAAGAAACTGATTTTTTGTTTAAATGAAACTTTGCCACCTCTATGTTTTTAATTTCAATAATCCGACATACATGGTTTTCATTAGGAAATAAAATGTGGTTCAATGGGATTAAAATAGTTTTTTGGTGAATAGTAACTTTTATGTTCGTAATCGCGATTAGAGGTAATTAGTGTAATATAAGGTAAAAATATTGTTTTAATAATGTGAAATGACCTAGACACATGTCCTACCCTCATTTTATGATTAATTTCCGACCTCAAAAATCCATGGGTCAACTTGGGGACCCCATGGAACCACTTTGGATGGAAAATGACATAAATAACTTTTTATTTAAAGTTACAATAAAAATGTCACAAGCATGAAGTGTTTTACTAAAACAATTTTTAAATGGGGTTATACAAGTCATATTTTTGACTATAAATATTCATTATAAATATAAAAAGATTTCCTATATCATGATATTTTTTTATTAAATTTTAATCATTAAATAAATTAAATTATTTATGACATCATGATGATGCAGCGATTACCTCATTAATAAAGGATTTAAATAAAATGAAATGATAAAGTTAAGACTACACCCTAAACTTGTCAAAAAACTATTGGATGAGTATATTTTTAATTCTTACCACCTTATCCTCGAAATACATCAATGTGGGACCTTTAATATCTGAAACGCATTTGAAAATAAAGTAACATTTTGTAACTTTACAAGAGTGCCCCTCCTCTCCTCTTATAAAAGGCCCCCAACTCTACCACCTTACCCACACCTCTCAAGCCATTGGCTCGTACAACCCCTACTCATGTTTCCTCTCCACATCCCTCCATTACTCCTAGAAGCCTCACTTTGGGCAGAAGTCTTCCCAAGGAAGCCTTTGAGTTCAAATCAAAAAGAGTTACCCGATTTTAAGGTAATGTCTTCACTTGTGTTCTTTTGTTTTATATTGGTTCTCCAACCCCCTAAAATCTTTTTATTCATTCCATTTGAAACAACTACAGTATCTCAAATATACTAGGATTTTGTTATAATAATCATTCGAGCTAAACTTACTAACACTTACATCAAATGGTTAAAGAACATACTGTTTCTGTGGATGGTGAATTTCTATCTCACGAAACAATGATTGTTCAACACTCATATAACACCTTAAAAGGAGGCCATTAAGATGTCACTATACTTATATATGATATATAATATGTTTATGTTTTACTTAAGCTTCTGTATTTTTCTTTTTTGGCATACCTTTATGGTATCCATTATGGGTAAGCACGATAATTTCATTTTAGGAAGTGCGGACTACCACCCCCTCAAAGTGATTTGATTCGTTAATGCCATATGTGGGATGTAAAAAGGATGGATTTAAAGTTATTATATATTATTTATGTTACATATAAATGATTAATATAATTCTAGAATTAAAATATACATACCTCTCATTTATTTTTAATTCCATTAATATGACATAGAAATTAAAGTAGTGTTCATGCGTACGTACGTCTTACCGTCTCCATGAATGGTGCATTCCATTTCTTACCTATAAATTATTTTGTAATATTATAAAAATATATATATTCTGGATATATATGATATATATTATATCCAAATCATGAATATCATTCTGAATATAATGAATCTTTGACCACACAAACAACATGTAATTGTAAGAAGTCCACTTTCGACTAAAGAACCAAATATCGACAAAACAAAAATTATTAATATAAATGATTGTATAATGTTTATAACATGAAAATAAGTGATATAAAAGGAATAATGAACTTGAAAAATTTTCTTAATAAAGTAGAAATTAACTCAACTTTATTATTCAGAAGATAAAGAATGATCGAGTCAAGTCGGACCTGAGGTAAGGGATCAAACTCCTCTCTTTCTTTTTAAGTACACTCTTTTATGTCATTCCTTTTAAAGCTCATCATTCTTGTTATTGGGATTTTATTTTATATTATTCATACTGTAATTTTTGTGTTCATATGATGAGAGACCCTATACTCTCTCATCAATCCATTATGGAAGTTTTGAGTGGCGCCGTTAGGCTGCCGGATTTTCATAAGAGATCTAACCTCTCTCTTTATTTTTAAGTACTCTCCTTTATGTCACTTCTTTTATGCTCCTCTTTTTTATGTTGGGGGACGTTATTTTATATTCCTATTTCTATAAAATTTATTTTAATATAATGAGAGACCCTATTTGATATCATAAATATGTTTTTGGATGTTTTAAGTGGCGCCGTTAGGCTACCGTGTTTTCGTAAGTGATTTTTCATCTCACTTTTATTCCCGTGATATTTATGCTACATTTGCCACAATTTCCTTTGAGTGGTGTATGTAATGCCCATTATTTTACTCATTGTGTAACATACTTTAATTTTTGATTATTTACATCAATGATTTATTGTCCTTCTTTCACGGGGTGCATGTTTCGAAAGATACCCATGTCGGTAAGGGAACATTTTACCCTCCACTTTTTAAAAGAATTATTTTGTTATGTCTTTTAATTCACATACTATTATGTTGGGATATGTTCTTATATATCCTTACTGATTTAAATTTTATTTCCATGTGATGAGATTCCCTTTTTATCTCTCATCAACTCATTTTCTGAATTTTGTAGTGACGTTGTTAGGCTGTCAAATTTTTGCAAGGGAACTTCTTAACCCAAATTTGATTCTTTGGGATAAACTTGTACTCCATGAATATGTCTTCTATGAATATTTGTGAATAAACTTTGATTGTTTTACACTTAATATCCACTTATATTTGGTGTATTCGTTTGTCACACATAATTATGTAATTGTTTTATCCTTAAACCAAGGATACCGTCTTGGTATGGGACTTCGTCTCAATCTCCTTTCATTGAGGCATATTTTGTTTTATACACAAACTTCTTTTATACAGTGTATACACCCCTTTGATTTTAAAATTTATTCAAAAGGAATATTTTTTATACGAAGCGTTTACTAAATGACAAAAGGGAATGTTTTTGTCGTATGTATGCGGCGACGACGACTTCTCTGCCGCCGTGACCATTATTTGAGTTTCGGCTTCCTCTACAAGCCATACATTTTTTTAAAGAAAAATAAATACCATGTTTTACATTTCTTTTATTTTGGTATTGAAAATGGTTTTCATAATGTTTTTATATCAATGTGTTGTATTGATATCTTGTGATTGAAAGGTGGAAATGTTATGTTTCCTTTATGCATGTTTTATGTGATACGATTATGTTGAGGTTCTTGGGCATTATTATGAAGATGGGTGGTTCCGTGATAATCTAAGGGTGGGAGAGCCCGATATAGCTCTCCAATTCATTGGGTAACGCGAAGGGGTTAAACGTTAGGGTTTCTCCAAAGAGATTTAGGTAATATACTGTGATGGGTATTCCTAACGTAACCAAGAGGGTTACTCCCTACGTAAGAATGTTATGAATGCCTCAAGTTACCTTTATGTATTATGATTTCTATGATTTATTCGTGATTTTATGAGGTATGTTAAAGTGCTTATGTTTTATGGGTAAAGTATGATTTCATTTTTATGTATACATGTACTCATATTTCATTTCCATATTTTTATATCCCTTCCTGAGCTTTTTATACTCTTCCCAAGTTTTAGAAATGTTTTTCACAGGTCAAGGGAAGGGTATATGATATGATGATAGTGTCAAGGAAGTGTCAAGAAGAAATCCATGTTTTATTTTAAATATGTTTCCGTTGATGGGAAAAATGAATACTATCTTTTATGTAACCACTTTGTTTAAATGTGGACTATAATGCATGTTTTATGATCTAATTCTCTAAAACTCTAAACCTGAAAAGATCCTCAATGTGTAATCTTGTAATAACTCAAGATTAAGTAAGGTTTAATGCTGGGGTCTTATAGTTGGTATCAAATGTCGGTATAGATAACTTTAGAGGATAGGTCATTCTCTAAGCACAAGTGACATTACCATAATTTTTAGGACTTTAGAAAGAGTCCTAGTTTTAGATAAAGTGAATGAGGAAGTATATCTTAGTGTTTACCTTCCTCATTAGTACATGATGGTTCTGTTGATATACTCACACTGACATTTCTATTTTTAGTGAATGGATGGATGTAGCAGGCACAAAAGTGACAACAGGTTTGAAGGAAACTATGGTGGTTCTCTGATTAAGATACTAGATAAAATGGGGGATTCAATGAGGAAACTCATGGTTGTTCTAAACCAACTATCATGGAGACATGATCAAGCACTTGAACCTTGGTATGATCTGTAATTCATCATGTACAAGATGACAAATCAATGTGGAAGTTCAGGTAATAATTATAAAGGTAACCATTAGAGTTTATATGATCCTTACTTTTTAGGTAATTATGGGTTATTATATGTTATGATGGAAAATGAACGGCATGTTAGAAACTTGAGGTTAAAATATGTTATGATCATTTTTGAAGATTTTATCTCGTTTTGGGGAATGTTTTAAGAATTATATTGTTTTGGAAAAAGTATAACATGCAGATCGTGTGACAACCCGTCGCATCGGACAAAGCTGCGGGAATCAAACCCCACCAAAATTGTGACTGGTATTTATCAGCTACCACTGGACTACGTGAAGCCCCTGGTTAGTTTGAAAAATACTTTTTAGTTAGATGATTTTAGGAATCAAGAGTAAGTTTATTTTGGGTTATCTATGGAAATTATTAACCTATCATCTTGGATATGTGATTAGGTTAATTACTTTTCAATATGAGAATTTAAAAGCAAATGATGTTATTTGGAGATAAAAGTTAATTTGTAACTTGGAAGACTATGTGACTAAATACTTCAAATATTTGGGTTTCAATCTTAGTTTGGTTTACATTGATGAATTTTATGGACAAATTTTTTATCAAATGGTCCTCGTTGAACATTGGGGTTTGATGGACAACTTTTGGAGATTAAGAATAGATTTTCTTTTTATAAAGGGTTATCCTTTTCTGGATTATCTGATCTTGTACTACCATTTTGGTTTCGGTTTTGGTAAATGTCTAAATACATGGGAAGTATATAGTTCTATTTTGTGGATTAGTTTATTCTATAGAACTTGATTATAGTGAACAAGTCTTCCTAAATACTCATCTTTTGGAGAAAATATAAGTCTGTGTAAAAAATATAATAAAAGTTGAAAGTCAACATGATAAGTAATTATGATTACTTATGAATAAATTACTCAATAAAAAAACAAAAAAATTTGTCTATTAACTTTTCCTACTGGGGAATTGAATACCGTTTAACCCACCACAAGTTTGTGATTTTTTTGTGGTTAACTTTCTCCTAAACATGTTTTCTATCACTCTCCATCAGAACATGACCCTATGTTTTGTCCTCCATGTCCATGTTTTCCTACATCGAATCCTAGTATGGGTTAACTCGAGTGACCTATGTACTTCTCATTGTTTATTTTAAAGTGATTGTTTTACTTACTCTTGTTACGATGTGGGAATTTCAATGAATTTTCCAAGCCCAATTTTAAAATTTCCAGGACGCAATTCCCAAAATGGGGGAAGGATGTAACACCCCATGTAAATAAAGAGTATGACATTTTCACACCTATCCGTATTTGTGAATAAAATATTAATATAACTTTGAAGGGGACTCTATGCTCGATGGCGTACCCAACACACAACAATGAGTTTCTTGGGAATCTTATGTTCCACTCTAATAATAAAATAATATTATTTTAAATGGTAGTTAAAACCAAGCTGTTGTGATGGCAGGAATGAATAGAACTAACTACAAAATGATTATATATTTTTTTCAAATATTTTCAGTTTTTACAATAAATGATAGAGGATTAAAAATGCAAATGAATCCAATTTTAAGCGTAAACATTCTAATATTCTTTAAAAGGTCGATTAACAGCCTTTTGATGGCGAAGCACTTTTAAATCCACTTTTTGAAAATTTTATTTGTTATATTTGACAAAATAAAATTCTTCTTTAGAATCGGGACATCAAAATTTACTTTGTGTAATTTTTTGGTATTTTTCCGAAAAAGTTCGATTTTTAATGAATATTGACAAATGTTGTATTTTAAATCAAAACCACTTTTTAATATAATTTATTTATATGATTAGATTATCTTTTGAATTGGTTTTAAAGTGAAATTAAAATATATTTTTACCATTTAATCCAATATTGGTCATTGGAATTAATTTCACTTTGAAATTGGACTTAAACTATTGTCAATCTTTTAATATATATTGTTTCATAAAAACACGCTATTTGTTTTGACAGCGGGAATTAATTATTAAATTAATTAATGCAACATATATGTTTTTAATTTTGTAAAATATGCATCATTTTTGAGTTTGGAATATCAAATATATCTTAGGGTAAATTTTTGGTTTTTTTCTGAAAAACATCAATTTTTTGATGAATAGTGAAACCACTAAGTGGTAGTTAAAGAAACTGATTTTTTGTTTAAATGAAACTTTTCCACCTCTGTGTTTTGAATTTCAAAAATCCGACATACATGGTTGCCATTAGGAACTAAAATGTGGTTCAATGGGATTAAAATAATTTTTTGGTGAATAGTAACTTTTATGTTCTTAATCGTGATTAGAGGTAATTAGTGTAATTTAAGGTAAAAATGCTGTTTTAATAACGTGAAATGACCTAGACTCATGTCCTACCCTAATTGGATGTGTCATGGCCGACCAAGACAATCCATGGGTCAACTTGGGGATCCCATGGAGCCACTTTGGTTGGAAAATGACATAAATAACTTTTTATTTAAAGTTAAAATAAAAATGTCACAAGCATGAGATGTCTCACTAAAACAATTTTTAAATGGGTTTATACAAGTCTTCGGATAATCCAACCTCTCAAGCCTTTGGATTGTCCAACCTATGCTCATTTTTCCTCTCCACATCCCTCTCTTACTCCTAGAAGCCTCACTTTGGGCAGACGTCTCCCCAAGGAAGCCTTTGAGCTCAAATCAAAAAGAGTTACCCGATTTTAAGGTAATGTCTTCACTTGTGTTATTTTGTTTTATTTTGTTTCTCCAACCCCCTAAACTCTTTTTATTAATTTCTTTTGTAACAACTCCAGTATCTTCAATATACTAGGATGTTTTTATAAGAAAAATTCAAACTACACTTACACAAACATACAACAAATGGTTAAAGAACATACTGTTTCTGTGGATGGCGAATTTCTGTCTCACGAAACGATGATTGTTCAACACTCATATAACACCTTAAAAGGTGGACAGTAATATGTAACTATACTTATATATGATATATAATATGTTTATGTTTTACTTAATCTTCTGTATTTTTCTTTAGTGGCATACCATTATGGCTTCCATTGTGGGTAAACACGATAATTTCATTTTAGGAAGTGCGGACTACGGCTCCCTCAAAGTGATTTGATTCGTTAATGCCATATGTGGGATGTATAAAAGATGTATTTAAAGTCATTATATTTGATTTATGTTAAATATAAAAGATTAATATAAATATGGAATTAAAATATACATACCTCTCATTTAGTTTTAATTCCATTAATATGACATAGAAATGAAAGTAGCGTTCATGCGTACGTACGGCTTACCGTCTCCATGAACGGTGCATTTCATTTCTTACCTCTAAATGATTATGTAATATTATAAATACATGTATATTATCGATATATATGATATATATGATATCCAAATCATGAATATCATTCTGGGTATAATAAACCTTTCACCACACGAACAACATGTAATTGTAAAAAGTCCACTTTCGACTTAAGAACCAAATATCGACAAAACAAACATTATTAACATAAATGATTACATAATGATTATAACATGACAATAAGTGATATAAAAGAAATAATTAACATTATAAGGGTTATTAATCAAGTAGAAATTAACTCAAGTTTATTATTCAGGACGTTTAAGAACGATCGAGTCAAGTCGGACCCGAGGTAAGGGATCCTACTCCTCACGTTCTTTTTAAGTACACTCTTTTATGTCATTCCTTTTAAAGCTCATCATTCTTGTTATTGGGATGTTCTTTTATATTACTCTTACTGTAATTTTTATGTTCATATGATGATAGACCCTATTCTCACTCATCAATCCATTATGGAAGTTTTGAGTGGCGCTGTTAGGCTGCCGAATTTTCGTAAGAGATCTAACCTCTCTCTTTCTTTTTAAGTACTCTCCTTTATGTCACTTCTTTTAAGATCCTCTTTGTTATTATAGGGGATGTTATTTTATATTCCACTTTCTGTAATATTTATGTTAATATGATGATAGACCCTATTTGATCCCATAAAACCGTTTTTGGAAGTTTTAAGTTGCGTCGTTAGGCTGCCGAGTTTTCGTAAGGGATTTTTCATCTCACTTTTTTTCCTGTGATATTTATGCTAAATTTTCCACAATTTCCATTGAGGGGTGTATGTACTGACCATTATTTTACTCATTGTGTAATATACTTTCATTTGTGAGTATTTACATCAATTTTGTGTTGTCCTTCTTTCATGGGGTACATGTTTCGTAAGATACCCATGTCGTTAAGGGAACCTTTCACCCTCCTCTTTTTAAAAGACTTCTTTTGTTATGTCTTATAATTCACATACTATTATGTTAGAATATGTTCTTCTATATCCTTATTGATTTAAATTTTATGTCCATGTGATGAGATACCCTTTTTATCTCTCATCAACTCATTTTCTGAATTTTGTAGTGACACTGTTAGGCTGTCAAATTTTTGCAACGGAACTTCTTAACCAAAATTTGATTCTTTGGGATAAACTTGTACACCTTGAATATTTCTTCTATGAATATGTGTGAATAAAATCTGATTGTTTTACACATAATATCCAATTATATTTGGTGTATTCGTTTGTCACACATAATTATGTAATTGATTTATCCTTAAAATAAGGATATCGTGTTTGTATGGGACTTCATCTCAATCTCCTTTCATTGTGGAATATTTTGTTTTATACACAACCTTCTTTTATACGGTGTATAAACCCCTTTTACTTTTACGTTTATTAATAAGTAATCTTTTTTTATAAGAAGCGTTCACTAAACAATAAAAGGGAATGTTTTTGTCGTACGTATGAGGCGACAATGACTTCTCTGCCGCCGTGACCATTATTTGAGTTTCGGCTTCCTCTACAAGCCATACCTTTTTTTAACGAAAAATAAATACCATGTATTACTTCTGTTTTATTTTGGTTTTGAAAATTGTTTTCATAATGTTTTTTTATCAATGTGTTGTATTGATATCTTGTGATTGAAAGGTGGAAATGTTATGTTTCCTTTATGCATGTTTTATGTGATCCGATTATGTTGAGGTTCTTGGGAATTATTATGAAGACAGGTGGTTCCGTGATAAATTAAGGGAGGGTGAGCCCAATATAGCTCTCCCATGCATTGGGTAACGCGAAGGGTTTAAACGTTATGGTTTCTCCGAAGAGATTTAGGTAATATACTGTGATGGGTATTCCAAACGTAACCAAGAGGGTTACTCCCTACGTAAGAATGTTATGAATGCCTCTAGTTGCCTTTATGTCTTATAATTTCAATGATGTATTCATGATTTTATGAGGTATGTTAATGTTCTTATGTTTTATGGGTAAAGTATGATTTCATTCTTATGTATACATGTACTCAAGTTTCCATTCCATATTTTTATATCCCTTACTGAGCTTTTAATGCTCATCCCATGTTTTTGAAATGTTTTTCACTGGTCAAGGGAAGGGTACACGATTAGTTGATAGTGTCAAGGAAATGTCAAGAAAGAATCCATGTTTTATTTTAAATATGTTTCCGTTGATGGGATAAATGAATACTATCTTTTATGTAACCACTTTGTTTAAATGTGGAATGTAATGCAAGTTTTATGATCTAATTCTCTAAAACTCTAAACCTGAAAAGATACTCAATGTGTAATCTTGTAATAACTCAAGATTAAGTAAGGTTTAAGGGTGGGGCCTAATACATACTGTTGAGCTTCTAATGGTAGATGCCACAATAGAATTTGTCACTCTATATCGGTTGACTTGTGCATACTGGTAGACTTACTCTATCGGTAGCTTAGGTGTAACAGTAAAAGTCTGTATACCAGTGACCTTTATGTTTCGGTAGCTCATATGCATACCATTGACAATTCTATATTGGTTTCCCATCTTCATATCGGTGACCTTTCTGTATCGGTAGCTCATCTGCATACTGGTGACCATTCTGTATTTGTAGCACATCTGTATACTGGTGACGTTTCTGTATCAGTAGCTCATCTGCATACTTGTGACCTTTATGTATCGGTAGCTATTTTTCTTTTTATGAAAGCTATCCACATATTATGTTAGTATTAGACATTAAAATTTAAATGATCATTTGATTAACCAAATGTTCTTGAATGAATCATATTTCATTTGAACATATTCAACAGTATTTATATTTTGAAATAAAGAATTTAAATATTAAATAATGTAATGAAAATTTGAATTAATAAACATCATTTGGTATTATCAAAACATAATTAATGATTATGTGGATTATCAGAATAGGTGAGTCGAACAATCTCCCAATTTTTGATAATCAAAAATTATGGAAGGTAAAATGAATCAGACTAAAATACAATTGTTCTTATTTTTCAGTCTGTTCCAACACAGGTAAAAACTATTTTCAAGATAAATAGAAATTTTCAAGTACAAATTTATCAGAGAAAATTGAGTAATAAGAGAAATAAAATATTAATATCCATGTCGGACATATGTCCCTCTTTTAATAAATAATACACCTTTAAAATTTCTCCCACTTGGGAAATATTTCTCCCCCTTTGGGATTAGTAAAAATAAAGGAGGTAAAAGATAAGGATGTAGGGAATTTATCAGAGAACATAAAAGATTGGGAAATAGATATAAAATACAAGAGATACTTTTTTCTAACAAAATGATATCATAAAATTCCAGTATAGACCAGAGGTAAAAACATAAATGTAAATGTAAAGGATAAATAAATAAAGTAGGCATCATAGGTTAAAACTAAGACAAAGTGATTCCAAAAGAGGTATATATTAAGGAGTCATAAGTACATAAGGATTACAAAAATAGTATACAAGGTACAAATTATCCATTTTATATTCATCTAGACCCACTCAATCAACTTCCCGAATGTTAACTTTGGATTTTTCTTTGGGATCTGAGGTAGACTCCAACTAGGTAGCTTCGGTTGAAGGCTTGGGAACTCCAGAAATGACCACTGGAGGTTGAGAAACTGAAATTGTTCTTGTCCTGTAGTGGTTACTCCTCTGAGTAATCATTGGTTTTAGACTTTGGATATCTTGAGATGGGGTCATCTGAAATGTAGAAGCAGTAGATCCAGATGCATGTATAGTAGGAGGTACAATCACCGGATGAGCATCAACATGCAAGAATCGAAGCGAGAGATTTCTAAATTCCATGATATTCCCTCCTCCTCTCTCCATAGAAGAAATGAAATCATCCATGTTCATGAGGAATGTTTCCACATCTGGAGTCAACTCCCAGAGCTTACACACTTGTTCTCTGAAGGCATGAGTCACATGAGGTATTTCAAAAAAATTTAACAAAATTTTGAAGTGACAGTTCAACTGATTTTTAGTGTATATCCTTTTTAAATTGTAATCCACCTTGTCCATTACTTCTTTCTGAGAAGTAGTGGCATCCCTCATAAAATCCTGAACAATTTTCCTTAAATCCCTAGTGGTAGTCACCACTAGGGTAAACGAATCAGAGTCTATAGAGCCACTGGTGGAAGAATGTCCAAGCTCTTCTCTCAACACAACTCTAATCTGATCAACATCTAAAGAAGGCCTAGGAGCACTAGATGGTGCCAATGTAAAAGCTATTGTTTTCATAAAAGATTTAGTTAGCCTACTAAAGATATTTCTCAGAAAAAGATCTTGGGTGGTGACATGTTGCTTCATGGAATTCTTAAATTCCTCAAAATATAATACCATCTGGCCAACTATACTTTTCAAAAATGTCAAATACTTGTCTTATTGAGATCTAGAACTCATATAAGTTTCCATAAAGACAACTGATTTCTTTATAGATTCAACAACCTCTTCCAAACATGAAACATGACCCTAGAAGGTCTTGAATTCATCCAAAATACTAGATACATATTCAGTCATAACAGATTGAATGGATAATATGAAAGAGGTTCCATTCATCTCATTTCATCCACAAAACAGGTCTTGAGATCAGACTTCAACTGGTCTACGTCATATTTGTTACTGAATCCTTAGTTAATGTCTCAGAAATGATACTATAACTGACATTGTGGTCTTCTGATGGGTGTATCATCTTCAGAATCAGGATATTCCAACCCAAAAACTATAAAACTAGGGTCTTCTGCCCAGTCTTCAATCCCATGAGCTACTGATACTGTACCATGTCTAGTGGGATGATCCCCCTCAATTTATGCATTCTTTTGTATGTGTACATCAATAGCATCCTCAGCAGGCAGGTCTTCCTCAGAATAATCATCTTCGTTTCAATAATATGAGGCTCATCAAGGATTGGTGCAGGTTCTATCAGCTCAACCAAAAAAATCCTATATATGCATAACAAAACATCCAATTATTGGAATGAAACTGAATGTAATCTCATCTGAGCTATCAAAAACATATTCTATTATGGTTAAAGTAGCTGGAGGACTATCCTCTCTATAAGAAATACTCTTAGGTGCAGGTCTAGGAGGTAGTTCATAGTCTCCTCCTTCTTCTACTAAAGTCTCTTCATCCTCAACATCACTATAAGCAGGTTCAACTTCATTAAGTCTTGGACCTAGATCCCTCTCATCCTTAAGACTAAAAGTATGGTCGATAGGATTAAATTTATCATACCATTTACCATCATCATTCACATATTGTTTCTTCCACGGGTTCCGGCTTACAATCATATACTTGAAAATAGTCGTAGAAATGTAGAAAATATCTTTAACAACAATAGTTTCATCTCCATATTCAGAAATACCTTTGAATTTTATCATAATGGGAATCAACTTAACAAATAACAAAGTATTTGTCTTTGATATAGGTATGGACATATCCATTATCTGAATCATCAACAATTTGCATAGATTGACCTTCAATACATTCCTAAACAAGTACATCAAAAATATATCTTCAAACATCAGGGTTGAAAAATCTCCTCTCCTGGGACTAATCACATGTTGAAGTAACTTAAACAAAAATCTATTTTCTCATTCCATTTCAGTATCAATCACTTTTCTACATGATCCATTCCTAGTTAGCTAAATTAATGCATCCTCATACTCAAAATGGTCACTAGCTGCAGGTACTGATTAAGATGAAAAACCATAATCTCTTTCATGAGGTACTTTTAGACTTTCATCCCATTCAACAGATGAAGAAGATATCTCCATATCATTTACCATAGAAATCATCTTGTTCTCATCTTATTTAATTTCAAATCTAACAAACTCATAAAATTCCTTAACTAGTTTTAGGGAATAAGGACCATTGTTGTTTTAAAAATAATCTATCCATCCATGCGCTTCTCAAATCCTCAAAATCAGATACTTTCATGACATCAACCACTCAACAGAAAGCTCTTTCTCAATCAATATTTACCTCATCAACAAGCGTGGATTCTCATAATATCTCTTCTCTATAATAGTTCCAATACTACTTAAAGTGGCTCCAGAACCGACTTTTTGTCGCTTCTCACTTGGCTCATTAGCTTCATCAATTATCATTCCCATAAATCAAGCCATTTCCAAATAGAGAAACTTAGGGTTCACAAGATTTCAGAGGCTTGGGTAGGTGAGGACATGGAAGGGAGGAGTTTGCAGTGTATTGAATGTGATTTAGATTGTAATTATATCATTTAGGAATCGATACAAAATAAAAAATATATACATTAAAATAATAAAGAATCTTTTCTTAAAACACAACAATTTAAAACAGCCCGATATATCTGTAATCATTCTACCGGTGAGGATAATTATGGTAAGCACTACCGGTGAGGTATCTTAATGGTGAGGTTTCTATTATGGTGATATGTGTCAAATGGTGAGGTTTATCTAACTGTGAGATGTGAATAATTGTGTGGTTTCCTTAATGGTGAGGTGTTTCTAACGGTGAGTTTTGTCTAATAGTGAGGTTTGCCTAATGGTGATGTTTGTCTAACAGTGTGGTGTATATATCGGTGAGTTTTGTCGATCGGTGAGGTGCATCTATCGGTAATTATTTTCTAACGGTGAGGTTTGTGTAAAGCTGAACAATCCAAATTAATTTCTAATGTAACATTATCTCTCTGAACTTAAATGTTTTGTAAATATATCATCTTGTTGACGTTCAGTGCCTATAAATTCAAGAGTTATGTCACCCTTTTGATAGTGATCTCTTAGAAAGTGGTGCCTTACATCAATGTGCTTAGTTCTAAAGTGCGATATAGGGTTCTTAGAGATATTTATTGCACTAGTGTTATCCCAATTAATAGAATCATGTTTAAAATTATATTCATAGTCCAACAACATGTGTTTGATCCACAAAATCTGTACACAGCAACTACCAATTGCTATATATTCTTCATCATCATTGGACAATGCAACTGGATTATGTTTCTTACGACCCCAAGATACTAAGGGTTTTCCCAATAAAAGACAAGTTATGGATGTGATTTTTCATTCTAACTTCCAACCAGTAATGTAAGCAGCTGAATAACTTGTTAAATCAAAATATTGTCCTTTGGGTAATATAAACCGAAATTTGTAGTATGTTTAAGATATTTGAAATTTTTTTTACAGTTAGTAAGTGTGAATATTTTCAATTAGATTGAAATCGTGCACACATAAATACACTAAATGTAATATCAGGTTGACTAGCAGAAATGTAAAGTAAGATTCCAATCATACCTTTGTAATTGGTTTAATCTACTAGTTTCCCAGATTCATCAACATCCAACTTACAAGTTGTAATCATAGGTGTATCATGTCCCTTATTACTATCCAACCCAATGTGATTTAATAAATCCTTTGTGTATTTACTTTGATTTAGAATAATACCATCCTAATTTTTAACTATTTGAAATCAATGAAAATATTTGAGTTCTCCCATTAAGTTCACTTCAAATTCATTTTGCATTATCTTTCAAAAATCAGTACATAAATAATTTTTATAAGATCCAAAAATAATATCATCAACATATATTTGTACTATCCAAAAATATTTGGAAATCTTTTTGATAATAATATTGGGATCATCAATTTCTTTAGAAAAACATTTTAAAATAAAGAAATTAGTAAGTCTATCATACCAAGCTTATTGAGCTTGATTTAAATCATATAAATATTTAGAAAGATTAAAAACATAATTTTGAAAATGGGGATTTGTATGTCCAGGTGGTTATTCAAAAAAAACATATTAAATTATATAACAATTTATAAAATCACTTTTAACATCCATTTTATATAACTTGAAATTTAGATGAGCTGCATAAGAAATTAAGATACTAATGGCTTCTAATGTAGCTACGGGTGAAAAGGTTTATTCATAATCAATTCCTCCTTCTTAAATGTAACCTTGTGCAACTAACCAATCTTGGTTTCTAATGAAGTTTCCAAATTCATCAACCTTATTTCTAAACACCCATTTTGTGCCTATGGTTAAAGTGTCCTTAGGTCTTTATAATAATTCCCAATCATTGTTTCATTGAAATCGGTTTAACTCTTCTTGCATAGCCATTACACAAAATTCATCATTGATAGAATCTTTGATATTTTTTTGTTCTAACTGTGAATGAAAAGCTTTATGATTAACCCAGTTTCTTAGAGATGCTCTAGTCTGTGCTCGTCTATCAAGATTGCCTACAACATCATCTAAAGGATGATTCTTTAGAATCCTAGTTCATCTAGTAAAGGAAGGAATATAAATTTCAGGTTCTTATCTAGGTTCAGGTTCACCAGCAGCTGATTCTGAAATATTTCAAGAACCTTTTGTCTTTACAACAGGTTCATAAATTTTATCATTAAGGTTCAGAACAGACAAATATTCTTCAAGATTTTCAAGAGAAGGTTTTGGGTAATGTGGATTAGTTGCATCAAATTTGATGTGAATAGATTATTCCACACATTTGGTTCTTTTATTAAAAACTCAATAGGATTTTCTAGTTAAATAATAACCAAGAAAAATTTCATCATCACTTTTAGATGAAAATTTATCCAGATTATCACAACAAAAAACATTAAAATAGCTAAATTTAGGTTTTCTATTATTCATTAATTCCTAAGGGGTCTTCGTAAGAATTGGTCTAATGAAGACTCTATTGATAATGTAATAAGCTGTATTTATAGCTTCAGCCCAAAAATAAGTAGGTAAATAATATTTATTATGCATAGTTCGTACAATTTCCCGATGAGTTCTTTTTATTCTTTCTACTACACCATTATGCTAAGTTGTCCTTGGGGTAGAGAAGTTGTGGTCGTAGGCATTTTGTGAGTAGTATGATTCAAATTGAAGATTTTCAAACTCATGACATGATCAATTCTCAAGGTTTTAATCTTAAGTCCACTATGGTTTTCTACAATAATGGAGTATTTAATGAAGTAAGATCAAGCTTCAATTTTGTGATCTATAAAATATACACAAGTATATCTTGAAAAGTCATCTACAAGGACATAGACATAGATCTTCCCATTTAAACTAGAAACACTGGATGGTTCTAACAAATCCATTTGAACCAATTCAATAGGTTGAGAATTTGAAACTATTTTCTTTAATTTAAAAGAAACATTATGGTTCTTTCCCTTTTGACATGGATTACAAAATTTGTCATCTGGGAATTCACATTTAGGTAGGTCTCTAAATAAGTTCTTCCTAGTCAGTTTTCTATGTGTGTGTATATTGTATTGTCCAAATCATCTATGCCAAAGACAATATTCTTTATGAAAAGAATTTAAATAGTTAATATCTTTCTTAGATAAATAATTAAAATCTACAACATAAAAATTTTCATTTCATAATGCAGTAAATATAAAACCATTATTAGAATCAAAAACATTACATGTATCATTTTCAGACTTAACAATAAATCAATCATCACACAACTAAGAATCTCTTAATATATTATACATTAGTCCACCAACAAATGAAACATTAGAAATTAAAATTTAATCTTTGTTTCCAATATGGCATAATACTGTGATATTTATTTTTGAGTTATCCCCAAAGGTGACATATCCTCCATAAACATTGGATAAGCATTTAAAACACGATAAGTCACATGACATATATCTTGAACATACAATGTACATGTACCATGCCTTCCTACAGTAGCCTTTTATGCAGGATTCCTACAACACAATTTTAGATGGAAAATGATTTTGGTACCCATATTTTCTTAGGTCCAGACAGGTTAGCTAGCTGAACTTTCGGTACCCAAATTTGTCTAATGGGATTCATATAATCAATATATTTAAAATATTTTTAAAGATAATAATTGTTTGATCTATAACTATGTGAGTAGCTGGTTGAGACATTAGAATTTCAAGAACTATAACTAGCAGTATATTGTCCAGATTTAGGAAGGAATCGATTCTTCGTAATCTGTCTCTGTCTAGGCTGATAGCCTAAACTAGTATTATACATTGGTGCTACTTGTTATCCTATAATTTGTGTATGATTTTCCTTTCCATTAGTAAATTTTTCTAAATCATTCCATAGTTTCTCGTTAGAAAAATTCAGTTCTGTATTCTCTTTGAGAATTTGATCATTCGTTTCCTTTTCTACTTCTAGTGAAGATTTGGCAGTGCTAGTTAAAGCATGTTGTTTTTTAAGGATTTATACATGTCTTTCAGCTCATTGCAGGTATCCTCTAGCATGATACAGTATTTAAATAATTCTTTACTAGACATGTTTTCATATTTAGAATCATCTCCAGAATAATAAAAGTTTAAATTTGGAGTATCAAATTTTACCTCAGATGTGTTTATCATGAAACACATATTAGATTTTTCAGATTTTTCATCCTGAGTGGATTCAGAATCACTTGATCTATCTTCGGAAGCACTTCAGGTTGCTTTTATTAATTTCTTATATTTTTTCCCTTGTACTCATATTTCGTATTTTACTTTAACTTTGGACAGTTAGCTTTCACATGTCCTTTCCTCTTGCATTTTTATTAGACTATGTCCTCACTTTTATCAGTCCTTTTCTAATCCTTCTTCCAATGACATTTATTGTCATACGTTTCCTTGTAATTTTATTTTCTAGAAAACTTCTTTTTCATATAATACTTCTTAAATCATCTAGCTATCTGAGCCATTTCAGTATCACTGTTAGATACACTCTCATCACTACTTGAACTATCACTTTCAGCCTGAATTTTCTCTTTGTCTTTGATTTTTGAAGTAGAGGTCTTGAAGTTTACAAATTTCTTTCTTGGTTCATCGTCTTCTACTTTTTCTACCTTCAACTATTCTTCATACGCCATCAACATACCAATCAGTTATTTAATAGTTAGTAAACTTATTTCACATGATTCTCTTATTGAAACTGATGGGCCTCCCCATCTTGCCGGAGGACATATAAGTATTCTCCTATTTTTATATCGGAACAACTTTTCCCATCGTGCTCATTGAATTTCCTATCTCATTAAACCTGAGATTCATATTAGAAATAGATTCATTAGATTTCGTTTTAAAATTATCATACATAACAGTGTATGTATTTAGTCTCATTTCCTTAACATTGGTTTGATCCCTCATGGGAAACAACCAGAGTATCCCATATTTCATAAGCAGTCTTACAAGAAGATATTAAATTAAATTCTTTATCTCTTAAAACAAAATACATGGCATTCATTTCGTAAAAATTATTATTGTAAGTAGAATTAGTAGGGTCATCCCAAGTAGTTCTAACAGTTTATGGAATCTTATACTGAGTCTCTATAGTATTCCAGATGTCAAATCCCATAATTTGTAAATGAATTTTCATTTTTATTTTCCATTGGGAACAATTAAAACCATTAAATAAAGGTGTCCTATTTGTATCTACACCTTCTAATATTTTATCAATAATAAATTAGTTTTAAAAGAAATATAAAGATATAAAAATTTAGAATTAACAGAAATTTTGAGATCATTAAGATATAACTAAAATCACCGTTTAAAAAAAGAGTGTGAAAAACTTTTATCCAATCCTATAATACCATATTTTGGTCATAGTGGATACTTAAGAGAGGGGTGAATTGAGTTCCTACTAAAAATTTCTAATTTAAAATATTTATATTAAAATCCCCCAATTTAATTAACAAGATAAACTGTAGTGAATTTTTAATATACTAAATGGTCTGGTAGGTTCTCAAGAGATTGAATAGTTCGTAGTTAATATAATCTGAAGATTATATTAGAATTTTAAACTAACATACTAGTTTATAATAAATACAAACACTTTCTATTTAAACAATCAAAGTAAAATTAAAATAGATTTGTATTTAAAGTACCTAGCATCGAAATATTCAAAGTAGTTTTAACAAAAAAAAAGCACAATAGTTTTAAACAAGAGGTTCAGTGTCAAGAAGATACTTAGTCCTCTCAAACAGTTTTATATAAACTATGATCCAAACCCTGGATTGGGGTTTTACAAAAGTGCACAGACTATCCAGGTCCTTAGACCTCTACCACAGTTCTACGTTGGAAAACTAAACAATAGCACACATGATGTCTCTGTCTCACTTGACCTATACCACTATCCACAGTGGGATACAAGAGTGTAAGTGAATAATTGAGTGAGGATTTATACATCATCCAGTTCATAAAAGGAGACAGTGTGTGCTTAAAATAAAGAGCACACACACTGCCGAAAATGTAAATAAATGAAACACAATAGATGTAAAAAAATAGAGATGAGTCTAGAATTCTCTATGTGTATTTCAGTGAAACTATGGGATCCTTGGTTTTATCAAAATTTGATCTGAGACCTTCTATGATTTTTTTCAAAAAGTTTTTGTTTGTTTTCTTTCACTTCTATGTCTAGCTTGATCAGCCTGATTATCTTGAGAGTAGGTGTCATCTTTGAAACTCTTCATTCCTTGAGTGTTCAGGTTCGACAGGTTCAACATTTTTTCATAAATCTTCTTCTATGTATGTATGTCCTCGTGTATATAAAGAAACATGTGTCATATGTGCATTGAAAACTTGTTCTCGAGTAGCTCGAGTATCCGTTTTTTATATTCCTTGACCTCCAACAATAGGATTGATTTGTATGAGGTAAGGTTCCAGACAAGCCAAAAACTATCATTAATTAATATAAGATGCATTAAATTATCCAAATATGACCGTTTCTTATAATAAACAATGTTAATGAAATGAAATAGTGTCGGGTGTCAGGTGGTCTCTTTAACGATTTCTTTATGTAGTGGTAGCTCCTTCTAGCGGTAGCTCTAAGTACTGGTGACTATATGTAGCAGTGAATTCCATTATTTGTAGCTCTCAGTAGTGGTAGACTTATATACTAGTCACCCATACCGGTGAGAATGTATTGGTAGACTCCATAACAATAGTTGTCACTCTGTATCAATTGACTTTTGCATACCGGTAGACATACTCTATCAGTAGCTTAGGAGTAACTATAACTGTCAGCATACCGGTGACCTTTCTGTATCACTAGCTCATCTGCATACCAGTGAACTTTCCGTATTAGTAGCTCATATTCATACCAGTGACCTTTCTGTATCGGTAACTCATCAATAAACCGGTGACCTTTCTGTATTGATATCTCATCTGCATACCGGTGACCTTTTTGTATCGGTAGCTCATCTGCATACCTGTGACCTTTCTGTATCAGTAGCTGTTTGTCTATTAATGCAAACTATCCACAGATTAAGTTAATATAAAACATTACAAAGTAAATGAACATTTTATTAACCAAATGTTCTTGAATGAATGATATATCATTTGAACATATTCAACATTATTTATATTTTGAAATAATTGTCTTAAATAGTAACTAAAATAATTAAAAGTTGAATCCATAAACATCATTTGGGATTATCAAAACATAATTAATCATAATTGGGGTTATCAAAATAGGTGAGTCCCACAACGAAATATTACATTATTAAACCAATATTCATTATAATAATCTTTAAACATTGAATCTATAACCTGATGTAGTAATATTGTATGAAATCATAATTTTATAGTCCTTGAATAACTCAATAAACTTCACAGTATTAAATTTATATATAACTAAGAGAATATATACCTCAATCATTTTTATGTATATAGAAATAAATGTATTTTCTAGTAATTTAATAATTCCATGTATTCTATGAAAACAATTTGACTTCCATCTCTCGATATTGGGAGGAAAAGCTATTCTCATGATGTCATAACGTTTTAAGACCATTGAAGAACACAACCCACTGTACATCGAAATACGACCCACGAAAATAAGTCATTTTTCCTATAAAGTCATACAAATAAATGTATCCAATAGAAACTAATTAATATTACCAATATTCAATATATCATTCATGTATATGAGTGTCTTTTGATATAAATAATTTAATAGTCCAAAAAAGTAATTATTGTCAAATGCTTTCCAGGGGGATAAATTGTAAGGGAAATGATACATGACTTTCAGATAATAACAATTTAGACAAAGAATAATAATAACAAAGACAACATTCCATATATAATCTTAAGAATCAAACATCTTGATCATTGTTGAAAAAACGATTGATCACTATTGGCTTATTAAATATACATGATAATACACCACATGCCTAAAATACATTCATTTGGAAAACATCCTTTAAATATGATGGTTATAATGTATATAACAAATATTACTCAAATACTTACAATGATCCTCCTTAACATTATACAAAATGATAATATCATATATGAAAACATCCATAGACAGATCCTATAACTCATGAAATATAGATTTTGTGAGTACTTGAAAATATTATTACAATTTGTGACACAATACATCATAATTAAAAATAATATGTTCTTATATATACTAATAAATGTAAACTTTTACATATCCTAATTTATCAATTTCATCTGATGATACCCATAAAATAGTTCAATAATTTAAAATTGGCTATCTCACCTTAACTAATTTTAAAAAAAACTCAATTGTCATAATTGGTAAAAATTTGATGTTATAACGTTGATTAACCAATATTTCATATTCTCTAGTTACTAGATTCTGAGGTGAGAAATTATGTTGGACATTGGAACCTTCATTCTCTTTAGTACCCTCATCCTCATTAGAGATCTCCTCATGATCCAGTTCTTGAGGGCAGTTACATGTTGGGACTGTGAAAAATATTCATATTTATTAAAATCATCTTGAAATAAAATTCATACCTCTAATCATCACTTTTATGATATAAATTAAATATTCCTGCGTAATTTGATTACAGTATTGTTGTTTCTAGAATTATCAAGATAACACAATTTCTTATGACTAGGGATTTCTATAGCTCTCTATAATTATTGATGTTCTTCTTCCAAGTCCTTGTATTAACCATCCACCTATGTTATCCTAGGTGGAAAATGTAATGTCATTGTCATTAGGTAAACGTTATGATACAAACATTCCATTTTTAAAGGATGCTTTGGGGATCATTTTTATTATGTAGGTTTTGTTGAAATGAAAATTCATTTGTAAAAAAATTGTTGATCCAATATAATTTTGTGGAAAAAATAATTTTCATTTGGTGGAATAAAGTTAAAAACATTATTCCATATGAAATTGGTTTTTAAAATTAATTAAAATTATTTTCACATGACCCGACCCACCGGGTTCTGACATAGAACCACCCCATTCCCATATTCAATAAGAAAATGGCTACAGACCATCATTGAGTATGAATACCCCACAAATGGGAGGAATTACCCTAATTTACATATATAGAGACACACATTTACTGGCCCATAAAATGATGAAATATAATAAAAATAAAAACAATGTGTTAATACATATTCAATCCCATTACCACAGTAAAACACTAAAGTAACGATAGAAAAAAAGTAGAAAAATACATGCCCAACCGAAGACTTTAATGATTCCAAACTTCCCTAAGGGTGAGGAGTATGCTAAAATGGATGATCCTAGAAAACCCTCAAATATACTAGCTCATTATAGAGTAGTCCTACTCTAAATCCTCATAGGACATGAATAAAAGGTCTATTATCATCATAAGACATGATATGCATGACCATATCCCTTGTAGGGGTGAGAATAAAAATTTCTAAGTTAACACCCTAAAAACACAAAAAATGAATCATTAATTATATTCAGATCAATAAATGGAAATAAAAATCATTGAATAATGGAAAACACTTATATATACTATGGAAGAACACCACACCACCAGGAAGTAAAAATACCTTTGTATCCATGAGATGATGTAGTGTTCGTTCAAGAAGAATACACTGCACAATATTTTCCATCACCCGAGACACTCATCCAAGAGGACAATATTATTTGGCCCCACCCAAGAATCTTTCCCCATTTAAAATATAAAAACACTATGAATGGGGGAAATACATAGAACCATTGGTGGACATCACAATCCAATCAACATTATCCCACTACATAAGGGACCATATTCAAAAGAAACGACAAACCAATTATACCCATCTATGTAGATCTATTATCAGCTTCCTACTCTAGGTGGTCATACCTATTCATCAAACCCTTCATAGGGAATAATATAGTAAAGGATCTCACTCCAGTATAACATCGGCACATCAAAAACTCTTTTGGAGTCTTATCCTCTAGATGGGATCATATTCCATTGATAGGGGTAACAAGAATGTTCAAATGATAATACAGTGCATCAATCTATCCCCAGGTATGCCCGTGTGGTATAACCTCAAATGAAATGTAATCCCCAATATATAAATTGTGATAAAAAATAATGTGTCATGTATAGGTGAATTAAAACACCTCCTTATCCATATATACATGCACATGTACAACTAGATGTTTCTGTACAGGAGTACACGACATGCCTAGTATGTGATGTGTCTAATCCACTGTACTCCTACTCAGGATCATGTATCGTCCAAGGTACATGAAGAGAATCCATAGAGGTTTTTCATATCATATTACCTTTCCTCATGATGTTTGATATTTTACTCAACATGAAACTATAGAGTGGTATCCAGTGTCCTCACATAGCATGTAATACTAAAAAAAATAAATTGTATTTTAAGATATTCTAGATCCATTGATATATCTTAAGTGTCATATTGTGCATCCCCAGAGTCTCCACCCTCACTAAAACCAATATATTAGAGGTTTTAGTAGCCTTTTTGTCATCACCAATTGGAATATGGGTTCCGATCGTCAATGAAAATTATTTTTCAAGGCAATCAATCATCTCTCCCAAAAAGATAGTAAAAATGATACCTAGGATTGAATTTGAACCACCTATGATCAAATGATTCTATTATTTCCCCTTGATAACACCTCGATCATTAACTACACATGCAGTGTCGATCAATTATAATGAATAACAGTTACTCAATTATCAAATATCATATATTTTTGAACCATGGTCTGAATAAATTACCCACAATGAATTTGTGAATAACTAGGTGGGGTGAAATCCCTAAGACATCATAAAAGTGGAATTGACCTCACTATTTTATTGTTTTTCCTTAATCCATTAACCTATAGAAAGAAAAAAGTAGAGGAAAAAAATATTAAAAAAAAAATACAACAAATTAATATACAATCTATAAATGAATGATTTTTTTCGAATATATATAACATAGAGTGTGATAAAATAAAGTGTTGTAATTTAAAAAATAATACATCCTACCTTGATTTTTCATCAATCATTTATGAATTATGGTTTTTTGTCTCTATCATTGATGATATCCCCAACATATTTTTGTTTAATTATCCATGATCCCAATCTGTTCTATCATCATTTTCCAATAATGACCTCCTAAAACATTCTATAGGTCATTTTTTATGGGCCAAAGATGAGGAAAATTACATAGTAGATTATTTAAAAAGGAATAAGTCCCATGTTTTTAATTAAAAACATCAGACTATTAAATAAATTTATTTGATTAATTCTATTAAAAAACATTATATATAACAACATGGCCGAAAATTATTTTGTCACGGTTATGGAAAAAACGCATACTGAACTAAATTTTTCCATTTTGATTTTTATCTAGATACCTATTCAATATTTCTCCATGCTTTTCTAGAAGTCTACAGGTACATTATATTTAGTATATTTAATATATTTGAGATATTTATTCTGGGTACACCAGGCCTTAGAATCCCAAAATGTCACAGTAGTTGGTCTCATAAATAATCCATAACATAAGAATAAATAATAGACAAAAAAGAGTAAATAAACTATCCATATCATTGGGATTTTATTCTATAAAATAGAAAAAATAAGTCAAAAATATAAGAGTATTGGGATCAAATATTGGCATCCTGCTACTAGGTTCTGAAATGATTATTTGTAGAATACCACCATCTATGCGCTTGAGGAATTTATTACCCACATGGGATCCAATCATATTGATCATCAACCTCTTATGTTTACTCTCAATTTCCACTCCAACATTTATGTTTATCTCACCACAACCAATAAAATATGACATGTCTTGCATGTATCTCCTTAGATACAACACGTGGAAGATGTTATGCTCCTAGTTGAAATATGAATTTTAATCTAAGTATTATTCCACTCAAAACTCTACACAATATTTAGAGATGACCAATGAATCATGAAGAAATTTTAAAACCCTATACAAATATGTGAGAGCTACATTTAGGTGGGACTCTCAAGAACATAATGTTACCCTTCCTCGAACTCTATAGATATTGGTCATTAGATTATTTTCTAATTATTATGGGTTTGGGTAGTCCTCAACTACTCCTGGAAGATCAGTAACATCTTTTTAGTATATCGCACCAAATATAGTCTCTTTAGTGGTGCATATCCTAGGTAAATACAAATATGTGATGAGTTACAATGTCATCCATAAAAGTCCTCAATTGTATCCAATCCAACGTTTTAATTTTATATTTTTTGTATGCATACAAATCCAAACGTATATGATCCTTTTAACTATTGAAAAATCATATCAAGTAGTCCCAATACATGTCCTCAAAGACATAAATTGTCTGCTCATTTTCTATTAGAGTGTTGTGGTGAAATGTTATTCTCATTTGTATGAATGTATCAAAGGCCTCAAGTAATCATATTTGTAATAATTACATTAATTGAGATTTATAGTGTAAAAAACTTTTGACAGGTATAAATAGATTCAAACTATATCCTACACATAAAGGTCTCCTAATATCCCCACTAATCAATGACCATCAATGAATATTATAAAGGCCAACAAGTTGATCCAGTATATGATCACATAGATATAATTTTTCCCCATGATGTATGTGGTAACCCCATCAGGAAGACTATTGATATCACTTCCTACATTGACATTGGCACTTCAAGGGGTTGGGATAAACCCACTGGAACCTCTATCTCAGCCATCACATGATGACATATGATGCATTAGTATAAAAACACTATAATAAAACACACAAGTCCTAACAAAAAACCTAATGTCAAAAGTCCCAATAATTATTTTACTCTCCTATATATAACTCTAAGGGGGGTGTGTGTATCTCTCTAATCACCTCCTCCCAAAACACCAATGGTTCCAACATCTGTCTTTTAAAAAGGATAGATTTATCTCCACCACTATAAAATTTATTCAGAGAATATCTTGTAGAGATATATGTAAGTAAGGTATCATGGCTAGTATATAAATGTTGGGGATCCATGAAACCGAATAAAATATTTGGGGTAATAACCATAAAATGTTGAAATGGAGAACTACACAAGCCTACAAAGATAAATTTCAATGATGCTAACTTAACTGAAGCCTTGGGTAATAACATAGGATAAGATATCCTCTTAAGATAATATGATAGACCATTCTCCTTCTAATGATTATAGAAAATATCATAGTCACAGTCCGATAGGAAGTTTTTCAATCGATAAAATATCAATTTATGGTCCTTTTGAGAGAAGATATAATTGAGAATCTTATCCTCGTTGTAGAAGATAAACTGATCACACATCAGTTACTGTCACCACATCTTTATTACAAAGACTACATTTTGACACTAATGTTATTAGGTTGCATAGTTTCTCTTCTGTGGTATTAGCTAATGTGAACCATAATAAATCACCACCTAAATCATGATCAAAACAAAAAACTAGCCCATCCCCTGATCTATCATAGAGATATACATACTACAAACCCCCGTATAGAAATCTTAATATGGGACAATTTGTTAACCTCTACCGATACTACAAGATTCACTACAATAACCTTTATATTGACAAGGAATGTTTCCCCATTTAGGTCAAATATGTCAAGTGTTATTCCACTCTAGAGAAATCAGTTAAAAACTACCGATTTTAACCAACCAACACATGAAACATTGCACCATGTTAACACTCTTGGGTGGCTTCTAAGAAATAACTACCTCAACCTTCAATAGGCCAACTATTACTCGTGGATATGAGATGATGTTTCTAATGATGTGGATATCTCAAATATCAACTTACATTTTGAGATATTCTCATAAATTTCATGCATTTTGAGTGTTTCCAATACCATCCTCTTGTGTCTCATGTGCACTTCCTTGGATGTAGATTACAATAGGATATCATCAATGAAGACCACCAGGTACCATTCTGTTAAAGAATAAATCATAAGATTAATGAGTTTCATTAATACTTCTTCGGAATTTATAATGATAAAGGGTGTCATAATGTACTCATAGTGACTTCATAGACATCATAATGTCACCTTTGGTATAACCCCACTACCACAAAACTGGGCAAGGCATTCGCCTGCCTTTATCAGCGCTAACAGTAAAGCACTGATAAAGGGTCGGGCCTTTATCAGCGCTAACAAAAGCGCTGATAAATGGCTTATTTATCATCGCTTTTCATTTTTGCACTGATAAATAGACCCTTTATCAGCGCTTTTTAATAGCGCTGATAAAGGCTCACATGGATTTGTTAAAAACCTGCGGCTCCTCTTCCTCCTCCCTGCACCCGGTCAAGCTCTCGCGGAAGCCCTCCTCTGCACCGCTGCCACCGCTGCCGCCGCCGCCGCCACCTCCTTTTCTGCCTCCTCCTCCTCAGCGGCCACCACCTCCTCCTTCTCCTCCTCCTTCTCCTCCTCCTCCAGCCGCCGCCTCCTCCTCCTCCGGTAGCCGCCTACTCCTCCTCCTCCTCCTCCCCCATGACCCAGTCCTCCTCCTCCTCCACCGGTGCTTCCTCCTCCTCCTCCTAGTCCGCAGCCTCATCCTCCTCCTCCTCCACCGGTGCCTCCTCCTCCTCTGCCTACTCTGCTGCCTCCTCCTCCACCGCGACCTCCTCCTCCTCCTCCTCCTCCTCCTCCTCCGCTGCCTCCGCCCTGCCTCCGCCCTGCCTCTGCGCTGCCTCCGCGCTGCCTCCGGTTCCTTCGCTGTTGACACATCCTTCTCTTCCGCCACCGGGTCCTCCTCCTTAAGGTGATTCAAATTGAATTTTCATGAATTAATTATGTTTGGAATGGGTAAGTGTTTGGCCAACTATTCTTCATGTTGAATCTTCAGTTTCCATGGGTGGTTTGGGATTGTGGTTATGTTTTGATCCTGACTATGGGTTGTTTTTATGATTTCCCACAACTTCATTATATTTATTTAGTAATTCTTATGTTTTGGTGTTTTCATTTGGTTCATGTATCTCTTTATCTCCCCACGAACGATTATCTTATGGCTATTAATTTTGAGATGGGTTTGAGGAAATATATCAGATTTATTCTTATTGTTCTAATTCTACCAACCTATATTTAGGTGTTTCCCAAGGTATTGATGTGAGAGGCATATTTTAATTGAAATATTGGCCTCAATGGTGTTCCATTAATGGGTGGTGTAAGCTCCACTTTTTTAAGGGCTCTTAGTTAAAATAAGAGGCTTTAAATGGTGGAGGATCACATCCTAAAAGAAAGGGGGATTCTTAATAGGGAAATAATACATAGACGAGTCTAATCCAGAAAAAATCAATGCAGTAGAGGTCATTCATGAGGACTCATAATCATGGCCAACCACAATTCGAGGTGAATTTTTTTTTTCTTCTATAGTATTGGTTTCATTCCAAAATGGTGAATCCTAGTCATTAATTTCACATATTTTTTTACTTGGTTATAACGGCAGAGTTTTTGAATTATTTCATGTATTTACTAACCCTTTTTGGTAGGAAAAATGGTCATGGTCTCATGTTCTTTGAGAGATGTGTTGACTTGCCATGGAGGACATTTCGGAGTTCCATGTTTTGGACCTGGTCTTTTCCGACGTCATTATCCTCTTGGATTTTCTTATTGGAATTAGTGCACTAGATGACTATTATCACCATTGGGTTCAGTTACATACTCTTAATAGGAGATTCTGTGTCTTTTATGGAGATTGTGATCTATAAACATAGAGGGTATGACAAGTTGCTTCTATGTTATGGTTCATATCATGTCATTTTCCAAGGTTTTCCTTGGGGCTGTTGAGAAGTGTTCTTCATGTGAAATTCTAGTGGTCGTGGAAAAGTACACAAAATCATTTCTAGAGGACTTCATGGGATAACCTCCCCAATGAGGGTTTGCATTTTCTATCTATTTCCTTCACATGAAGATCCCATTTTCCATTCCATCACATCATAAGGCTATGACTGATTTAGAGGAGCTAAAAGATCAGCTAGAAGATCATTAGGCAAATGGTTCTATTTATATGATCATGTCACTATGGGATTTTCCTATTCTGTTTTCAATGAAGTCATATCATAGCCTATTAATTTTAATAGTCTACTGTAGTCATAGCCATGTGACAGTAATGAATAATTACATATTGTCTATAATTGATGATTTGTTTGACCATCTTATAAGGTTCTATTGGTTTTGGAAAATTTTCTTCAGATCAGGGTACCAACAGTTGAGGGTTTGGGAAGAGGATGCTCAAAAGATAGATTTTTAAAGTCGATATGGAAATTTAAAGTATTTATGAATTCCATTGGGGATCACCAATGCCCTATCAATTTCATGGAACTGATGACTAGATCTTAATATCATTCTAGACACCTCTATTTTCAATTTTTTAGAGTACTTCTTGGTGTATTACAATATATAGGAGGAGTACTGCGTTAATCTGGAGGTTGTTTTGGGTTGTTTTAGAGAGCTTTGTCTATAAGGCCCTGGCCTTAAACCTTACATAATATTGAATTAAATGAATAATTCATATTGAGGATCTTTTCAGGTTTAGAGTTTTAGAGAAATAGGACATAACTATTACATCTCAAAATATCATAAAGTATAAACGTTTACTAAGTTTCCATAAAATAATAGCTCTTAAAAAAACATGTCCAGTTCCATGTTTTAGGTTGCATGACTTTCCCTTGATCCCATCCTTGACCCTATTCCCCGTTAAGTCCTGTGAAAAAAATTTCAAAAACATGGGATGAGCATAAAAAGCTCAATAAGGGATACACAAAGAATGAAAACTATTAGTTTTTCAAAACAACAAGTAAACCATGTATACTTTATCAAAGTAATACTTTTCACCTCTTCGAAGTAGTAAAAACTCTTCACTGAATAAAAGTTCATTACTGACCCTTTTGTAAACAAAATATTACCATAAAACCCATATAAAGAACACATAACATATAAAGTTAACTTGGGACATAAACATACTTAATTAGAATAACCATACGGTCGACTTCCACACATATCACTTAATGGAATAGCCATTCAGCCAACTTCCATACATACTCAATGGAATATCCATACGGCCGACTTCCATACCCAATGCATTGGATGTTATAACATAACCACCCATCTGGGTATTCACGGCACCACCCTTCATATGGTTCATCACGTAACCACCCGTCAAATGTCCAAGTACCATTATAAAATCATAAGACATAAAACAAATACAATGGAAAGAAAACATTTCCACACTTTGATCACAATATATCACATAAAAATATTGACATAACAAATCCATTATAAAAACCATTTTCAATACCAAAATACATAAAAGAGTATATGGTATATTTTTCATTTAATAAAAACATTACGGCTTGTTCAGGAAGCCAAAGACCAAGTAATACTCGCGGTGGCGGAAAAGGTTGTTGTCACCGCGTACGTTAAAAGAAACATTAATTTTTGTCGTTTTGTAAAACGCTTCGTAGAAAAAGATTTCTTTTGTATAAAATTAAAAGTCAAAGGGGTTTATACACCGTATAAAAGAAAGTTGTGTATAAAACAAAATATGTCTCAATGAAAGGAGATTGAGATGAAGTCCCTTACAAAGTCGGTATCCTTGGATTAAGGATAAATCAATTACATATTTATGTGTGACAAATGAATACACCAAATATAAGTGGATATTAAGTGTAAAAACAATCAGATGTTATTCACACATATTCATTGAACGAAATATTCAATGAGTACAAGCTTATCCCAAAGAGTCAAAATTGGGTTTAGAAGTTCCCTTGCAAAAATTTAACGGCCAAACGGCGTCACTACAAAATTCAGAAAAAGAGTTGATGATAGTTAAAAAAAGGTATCTCATCAGTTGGACATAAAATTTACATCAATAAGGATATATGAGAACATATCCCAACATAACAATACAGGAATTAAAAGACCCAGCAAAAGAAGACTTTTAAATAGAGGAGGGCGAAAGGATCTCTTACCGACTTGGGTATCTTTCGAAACATACACCTCATGAAATAAGGACAATACATAATTGATTTAAATACTAATAAACGAAAGTATATTACACAAAGAGTAGAATAATGGGAAGTACATACACCACTCAAAGGAAATTGTGGGAAATGCAGTATAAATCTCAAGGGAATAAATGTGAGAGGAAAAATCCCTTACGAAAACTCGGTAGCCTAACGGCGCCACTTAAAACTTCCAAAATGGATTGATGAGAGAAAATAGGGTCTCTAATCATATGAACATAAAAAATTACATTAAGATTAATATAAAAGAACATCCCAATCACAAGAAATATTATCTTAAAAGGAATGACATAAAAGAGTGTACTTAAAAAGAAAGAGAGGAGTAGGATCCCTTACCTCGGGTCCAACTTGACTCGATCGTTCTTTAACATCCTGAATAATAAACATGAGTTAATTTCTATTTTCTTAAGAAACTTTTTCAAGTTCATTATTCCTTTTATATCACTTATTTCAATGTTATAAACATTATGTAACCAAATAATGTTTGTTTTGTCGATATTTTGTTCTTAAGTCAAAAGTGGACTTCTTACAATTACATGTTGTTCGTGTGGTCAATGGTTCATTATATCCAGAATGATATTCATGATTTGGATATCATATATATCATATATATCCAGAACATACATGTATTTATAATATTACATAATCATTTAGAGGTAAGAAATGAAATGCACCGTTCATGGAGACGGTAAGCAGTACGTACGCATGAACGCTACTTTCATTTCTTTGTCATATTAATGGAATTAAAACTAAATGAGAGTTATGTATATTTTAATTCCATAATTATTTTCATCATTTATATGTAACATACATTATATATATCCATTATAAATATGTACTTATAATAGTACATTACATTTGGGGATAAGAAATGAAATGCACCGATCATGGAGACGGTAAGCCGTACGTACACATGAACGGTACTTTCATTTCTATCACATACATTAATGGAATGAAATAATAATGATATAGAGGTATATTAAAATTACAGTATAACATCATATATAATAACTTTAAATCCATCTTTTATACATCCCACATATGGAATTAACGAATCACATCACTTTGAGGGGGCGGTAGTCCTTAATTCCTTAAATGAAGATATCATGTTTACCCATAATGGAAACCATAAAGGTATGCCCAAAATGAAAAATACAGAAGCTTAAGGAAAACATAAACATATTATATATCATTTATAAATATAGTTTCATCTTAATGGCCACCTTTAAAGGTGTTAAAAGAATGTTGAACAATCATCGTTTCGGGAGGTAGAAATTCGCCATCCACGGAAACAGTATGTTCTTTAACCATTAGATGTAGTTGTGTGTAATTGTAGCTCGAATCCTTCTTATAAAAACATCCTAGTATATTGAGTATACTGTAGTTGTTACAAAAGAAAAGAATAAAAAGTGTTTTGGGGGTTGGAGAAGCAAAATAAAACAGAAGGACTCAAAAGAAGACATTACCTTAAAATCGGGTAACTCCCCTTAGTTTGAGATAAAAGGCTTCCTTGGGAAGACTTCTGCCCAAAGTGAGGCTTCAAAGCGTAAGATAGGGATTTTGAGAGCCAAAATGGGTAGGGGTTGGCCGATCCAAAGGCTTTGGGTGTGTGGGTAAGGAGGTAGAGGTGGGGGGCCTTTTATAAGAGGAGAGGAGGGGCACTCTTGGAAAGTAAAGAAAATTCACTTTATTTTAAAATGGTATTCGGATTTAAGAGGTCCCACGTTGATGTATTTCGAGGATATGGTGATAAGGGTTCTAAAGCCACTCATACAATAGATTTTGGACATGTGTAGGTATTAGATATTACATTATCTTCCCATTTAATTTAAATCGTTAAATAATGAGGTCATCGCTGCATAATCATGATGTCATAAATAATTTAATTTATATAATGTCTAACAATTATAAAAAAATACTATGATGTAGGAAATCTTTTTAGATTTCCAATTACTATTTATAGTCAAAAATCTGACTTGTATAGCCCCATGTAAAAATTGTTTTAGTAAAACATCTCATGTGTGTGTCATTTTTACTTTAACATTAAATAAAAAGTTATTTATGTCATTTCCTAACCAAAGTGGCTCCATGGGGTCGTCAAGTTGACCCATGGCTTCTATTGGTCGGACATGACACATCCAATAAGGGTAGGACATGTTTCAAGCACATCTCATATTATTAAAACATTATTTTTACCTTAAACTACACTAATTACCTCTAATCGCGATTAAAAACTTAATAAGTTACTATTCACCAAAAAATTATTTTAATCTCATTGAACCAAATTTTACTTCTTAATGACAACCATGAATGTCGGATTTTTTAAATTCAAAACACAGAAGTGGTAAAATTTCATTTAAACAAAAAATCAGTTTTTTATAAGTACCACTTAGTGGTTTCACTATTCATAAAAAATTGATGTTTTTCAGAAAAATACCAAAAATTTACCCTAAGCTATATTTGATATTCCAAATTCAAAAATGAATACCATTTTACAAAATTCAAAACATAGAAGTTGAATTAATTAATTTAATAATTAATTCCCGCTGTCAGATCAAATAGCGTGTTTTTTTGAAACAATAATTATCAAAAGATTGACGCTAGTTTAAGTCCAATTTCAAAGTGAAATTAATTCCAATGACCACTATTGGATTTAATGGTAAAAATATTTTCTAATTTCACTTTAAAACCAATTCAAAATATAATATAATCATATAAATAAATTATATTAAAAAGAGGTTTTGAATTAAAATACAACATTTTACACTATTCATTAAAATATGAACTTTATCAGAAAGATACCAAAAATTTACAGAAAGTAAATTTTGATGTCCCAGTTCTTAAGAAGAGTTCTATTTGGTCCAATAGAATTTAAAAGAGTGAAAAAAAAACTATATTTAATGATGGTTCGCCATCAAAAGGCAATAAGTGAACCTTTAGTGAAAACTAGTGCATATACACCTAAAATTGAATTCTTTCCGTATTTTAAGCCTTTATCTTTTATTGGATAAAAGAAAAAACATTTAAAAACATATATAATCATATTTTAGTTATTTCTATCCATTCCCGCCAATACAACGGCTACATGTTAACTTCCATTTAAAATAATATTATTTTATTATTAGAGTGCAACGTAAGATTCCCAAGAAACTCGTTGTTGTGTGTTGGGTACGCCATCGAGCATAGCGTCCCCTTTAATGTCATATTAATATTTTATTCACAAATATGGATAAACATGAAAATGTCATATTCTTTATTTAGCTGGGGTGTTACATTGTCTTTATTACAATATTATAAATTCCCCATATTTTGTTTAAGAAGAATTGTTTCATGGTCACATTATTTCCATGGAAGGAGTTCTAGGTTATCCAGAAAAGTTTTGAGAAGTCATTTCTCCTCTAACCTATACACTCCTCCTATGGATTTCAGATAGTATGAATATAAATAAAGAATGGATGAATGCCAATCGGTTGAAAAAAGACTATGAAGTATGCGTGAAAGAATTTATCAAGTTTGCAAAAGATCATGCATGTGACTCTTCTCAAATCCTTTTTCCGTGTTTACGTTGTTGTTATTCAAAACAAATTAGTTCAGATGAGTTGGAAGTACACTTGATCTGTCATGGAATAGATCAAAGTTATACATGTTGGAATAAACACTGGGAAACAACAAATGTAAGTAGTGACTGGGGCGACATTGCGTTTTATGGATCATCTGATATGATTACAAACATCAACAATGAAGATGACCATATGGAGGATGTGATTACAGATGTGAATGATGATGAAGATCGTATTTAGAAAATGACAAGGACCTTCGAAGATGAACTTTGTGATTGCCCAAAAATGTTTGAGAAGTTAAAAAGTTGTGAAAAGATGACATTGTATGCTGGTTGCACTAAATATACAGCATTGTCAGCCGTAATGAAGCTGTATAATTTGAAATCAGATAACGAGTGGAGTGACGACAGTTTTACGAAACTACTTGCCCTCTTGAATGACATGCTTCCAAAAGACAATGAGCTCCCGAGCCGGACATACACTGCCAAACGAATGCTACGCACTATGGGTATGATCTCTGAAAGAATAAACGCCTACCTGAATGACTGTATACTGTTTCACAAGGATCAAAAATCACATAAAGAATTCCCAAAGTGTGGCGCTTCTCGATACAAGAAAGATGAATCTATTCTGACTAAAGTTGTATGGTACTTTCCAATCATTCCAAGGTTTATAAACCTATATGAAAGTAAGGAGACTGTAGAACAATTAACATGGCATGCAGATATAAGAATTAAAGGTGGGATACTATGTCACTCGGCAGACTCTCCTCAGTGGAAGAGAATCGATCATGAGTATCCTGAATTTGGAAATGAGTCGAGAAACCATCGTCATGCGTTATCTACAGATGGAGTGAATCCTTTTGGTTTTCAAAGCAACAGTCACAGTACATGGCCGGTTATGTTGATAAATTATAACTTACCACTGTGGTTATGCATGAAATGAAAATAAATCTGTTATCTATGCTTATATAAGGACCAAAACCACCGGGTAATGATATTGATGTTTATTTAGCTCCATTGATTGAAGATTTGAAATTATTGGGGGATTCAGGTGTTACATTGTATGATGCTTACAGAAATGAAGATTTCACTTTGAGATTCATGTTGTATCGGTTGATAAATGACTTCCCTGCTTATGGAAATTTGTCAGGATATAGCATTAATGGAACTCAAGGTTGTCCCATTTGTGAAGAAGGTACACAATCAATTAGGTTGAAACATTTATCAAAAACCATGTTTCTAGGACATCACAGATTTCTACCACGATGACATAAGTACCGTTCCTGGAAGACATCATTCGATGGAAGTTCAGAAGAACGTACATCACCGTCTCCACTAACAGGCAATCAATTGTTTGAGAAAGTTAAAAATGTGGACACTAATTTTGGTAAACCGGCTTCGAAAAACCTTACGTAAATCAGTTGGAAAAAGAGATAAATTCTTTTTTGAATTACAATACTAGAATTTTCTGTATATAAGACAATTTATTGATGTTATGCATGTAAAAAAATGAATTTGACAGTGTTATCGGCACGTTGCTAAATACATCTGAAAAAAAAAGATGGAATTAAGGCTAGTATGGACATGGTTGATATGGGAATACGAGAAGAGTTGGCACCAGTGAAGGGTGAAAAACGAACATTTCTTCCTCCTGCTGCTTACACTCTTTCTAGGAAGGAGAGATATCAGTTTTGCAACTTCTTTAATGATGTAAAGGTTCTAGAGGGGTATTCGTCAAATATTAGTAACCTTGTGTCAATGAGCGACTTGAAGTTAAAAGTTCTGAAATCACATGACGGTCATGTATTGATGAAAAATCTCATTCCAATTGCTTTACGTTGCATTTTTCCCAAGAATGTCTGCCATACATTAATGAAACTGTGTTTCTTCTTCAAAGCTACATGCAACAAAGTTATAGACCCGGCGAAATTGCTAGCTATGGAAAAAGAAATTTCCGTCATATTATGTGAATTAGAAATGTTCTTCCCGCCTTCATTTTTTGATATGATGGTTCATTTGATGGTCCACTTGGTGAGAGAGATTCAACTATGTGGTCCTGTACATTACAGATGGATGTACCCCATTGAATGGTATATGAAGATTTTGAAAGGGTATGTCAAAAATCGAAGTCAGCCAGAGGGTTGTATTGCAGAGCGATATATTGTTGAGGAAGTCGTTGAATTCTATACCTAATACTTGTCTAGTGTGGAAAGCATTGGTTTACCGAAATCTCGTCACATTGGGCGGCTTGAGGGTGAAGGAATTTCTGGTAGAAAGGTTGTCACAATCAATATTACAGATCGGTAGCAGGCCCACCTTTATGTTTTTCATAACAGTTTCGACGTTGACCCATATGTTGAAATCCACAAATAAATTCTTAGGCATTTGAATCGATCAATGGCTGAAAAATGCATATCAGATACACATAATCGACAGTTTATAGGATGGTTTCGAGATCATATTTTTAAGAAGTCAGATGAAAATCCAAATTCAATTTCGGAACGACTTCGATGGCTAGCCGGAGGACCAAGTGTGTATGCATTATCTTACAATGATTATGTAGTTAATGGTTATAAATTTTATACTAATGAACATGATCAAGACAGTACCATGCAGAATAGTGGGGTTACACTTGTGGCTGAAGCGATGCATGTTTCCGGTGCTAAAGACATAAATCCAATTTTTGCGAATATTTCATACTTTGGCATCATCAAACAAATATGAGAGTTGGATTGTATGGAATTTCAAGTTCCGATATTTCAATGCAAGTGGGTTGATAACAAGAGTGCTGTTAAAATAGATGATTAGGGATTTGTGAAAGTTGATTTCATTATGGAAGTGGAGAAAGATGAACCATTTATAATGGCATCACAGGCAGTGCAAGTATTTTATGTTCCAGATCCCACAAACCGAAACTGGTTAATTGTTCTGTTATCGACCAAAACAGCTGAAGGGTCAGATGAAAATTCAACAGAAGATGACCCTTTCATTGGGACTTTGCAATCATTTCGCAGTGGTCCCAATGTAGACGACGTTTTCTATGTTAGAGGAGACCACAATGAAGGGATATGGATAGTTGATAGAGGGGTCAAATCCCTTCAGCCTTTAAAAAAAGGGAGTTCAATAATCAGGTTAATGATTTTTATTGTAATATAGATTGTGTTACATTATGTTATTATCTATTCGCTGCTGCTTTTATGTGATCTAAATTAAATTTTAAACCAGTTCTACAGATAATGACTTCTTCACCTACTGATGCACCCAATCCCGAGATACAACACGTCTCTCAACCTGTTGCAGCTGGTCCCACTGCTGAGAGAAAACATGTCTCTCAACCTGTTGCAGATGGTCCCACTGCTGATGTACAATAGGTCTCTCAACCTGTTGCAGCTGGTGTTAGTGCCGATGCTAGCGCTTCGGAGAAACATAATGATGATGCAGAAACTGAGGAAATGGTAGGCGATGAAACCCCAGTGAAATAGAAAAAACAGTTGCACCGTAGTTTGACAGTTTTAGCAAAAATCCTTAAGGCAAGAGAAAAAGGCATCAAATATGAGGTGGGATGGAATAAGCTAGGCCAGCATGTAAACCCCAACAAATCCATGTTTAGTAGCTACATTGAAATCTTCACTCGACAACGCGTGCCGATTGACGTAGAGTCATGGCACCATGTTGTCAGCGGGTTGAAAATATTAATGTGGGAAGAGATTACGGTAACATTATGATATCATCTATTAATTTATTAAAATAAAATAAAATATTGAAATATTGACTAACCCTTCATCATCTCTTGCAGAGTGGATTTATAGTAGATGTTCGCACAAAGAAAATGTTTTCAGACTGGCATGAAGGATTCATAGAGGCTTTCGCAGCATTTTAACGAAACATCATCTGAAAGATGCCGAAGGGAAAATCAAGCCGCACCCACCTCCTATTTATGCACACTTGATATCCCAAGGAACGTGGGATGCATTTTGCAATCGTCATGCGGAACAGAATTTTTAGGTACATTGTGTTTGGTTACACGTTGTGTAACGTTGCTTGTATTCATCACGTTGATTGATAGGTTTTTATTTATGAAACAACAACTGAGTGCTGAAAATAAATAACGGGCAGCAAAACCAGCATACCCCTACCGTAAATAAATTTTGGGGTACGCTTTAATTGAAAAACAATTGGTATGTATTTTAAAAGTACTGTAATAATTTTATGTGACATAAAACAACACTGTAACCATGTTTTTCTGTTTATATGCATATTGATGAAGAAAAATCTCAAGTCACTTCCATTCCACGCCATGTGCTATGGAAGGAGGCTCGTGTTAATAAAGAGGTGAAACTGATTGATGAAAACACACAAAAACTGTGAGAAACATGTGTAAGTATGACATAATATAAACTTGTTTTGCTTTAAATCACTATTACTTAAAGATGCTTACTTATTTTTTCATATTTTCTATTTGACATAGTCACAGGAATCAAAAACACCCACACCGGATATAGACAAACATTCAACGGCCTTAAAATAGCCAGAACAGTATGGCCACGTCAAAGGTGTGGGTTTTGGGGTGTCACCCCGGACATATTTTCAGAAAAAAAACAAGAGGATGAACAAACTAAATAATTGCAAGTAATGAGAGATAAAGTAGCCACCCTTTAAGAAATAATCCAAACTCAGGGAAAGATGCTAACGAGTTTGATGGAGGAGAGGCGAAGAGAACAAACAACTCAAGAACAACCCCCACGAGAAGATCCACCCCTTTCCAGCTTTAAGGTGAGTCATTCCCCTCAAAGACCTGACTTAACCGAGGTAATAAATGTTATAATATTCGTTTTATTAATGTGAATCACATAGACATTGATACCTTTCATGTAATGATATTCTGCAGGGTGAAAATGAATGTGATTTATATCTGTCAACTCCCACCCATCGCCTTGTAGCGAGGGCTACGGTGTCCAATATGCAGAATGACATGCTACACTCCAGACCACTTCCAACAGGTCACGTCAAAGTGTCGATTAACGTAGCTCATGAGCTGAGCGCTGAGCTACCCGTCCCAAGTGATGATGACGACATTCATATGATGGAAAAAGCTGTTGGAACATTCGTTGCATGGCCGTCGAATCTTGTAAAAAAACATTTCGAGCAGGAGGTATTCATTTCCAGTTCATTTTTCAAGAAGAACCTTTAACATTAAATTAGAAAATGGCTGAACTGATGAATGTTATTACAGACGGATAAAATGGAGAAGCTAAAACAAATGAACGGCTCCAACATTGGATCAACCAACCGATCAAAAAGATCTACTGAGAGCGCGTTCACCCCGCCCGTTATATATCCACATTTAATATCATTTCAAGATCATGTGGATAAGAAAATGAAAGATAGAAAGAGTCATACAATTGTTTGTGAAAAAGATATGTACGGAGAGGAAAAATAGATTTCGTTATTGCAGACGATGTTTCTGAGATCCTCACATACGACTGGCTAGGTGCCTGAGTTATAAATGTATACATGAGGTATGTATTCATGATTTGATTTTACAGAAGCTGATATACATTGATAATTATGGCTAAATAAATCTCATATTTTTTGTAGGTGTATATATGAAAAACAATTTTAGGGATTTTTCCATGAATACAAATTTGGACTCGTTAGTCCTCACACCATTTCTACACAACGAACAGAAATAGATTCTAATTTTTAGGCTGAATTGATGTCAAATCTGCTCAGAACGTTTCAAAGAAGAATTACGACTGACAGGCTCTTTTTAATACCAACGATCCAAGGGTAAAACTCTACATTTTATTCATATCAATTATATTTTCATTTCTATCAGTACTTATTTCTTTTTGTGTTTTTAGGGAACATTGGATGCTCATTGCATTCAATTTGGATACTCCAAAGATTTATTTTATGGATTCACTACATGGATATCCAACTAACCGACCACAGATGATGGTGATTGTCAATTTTTAATACTTTAGATCCAACATTTTAGAACTAAATATCTTGTTATATAATTTATATTATCTTTTAATGAGGATTTTGTTATGATAGGGCGGTGTATGAATATCGTCTAAAGGATGGAATGAATCCAGGTCATAAGGACGACAATGCCCACAAGATCTACAAATAGAAAATTATCTGGGTATATATAATTATATTTCACTATCCAAATACATATAAAAAATTACTTATTTTTCTCGATGTTTCTGCAGTGTCCGAAACAAACAAATGACAAGGACTGCAGTTATTATGTTTGTAAATTTATGAAAGAGATCGTATTTCATGGACAAACTAGCATCCCTGAAGAGGTATTTTTGAAAATAATTACTACTTTATTTAAATAATTATTAATCCTTTGTGTATTTATATTTTTTCAATACTACTATGACTGTCGCAAAAACTCCTATTCAGAAGATGATATAAATTTCTTTAGAAATGAATGGGCATCGTACCTGATGGAAAAATGTAAACAAATAGGACAATGAAGGTGAATTCCTAATACTTTTGTTATCTTTATATGGTCATTGATATCTCCCTTTAAACTTATTGAGAATCTATGATCTCATTTTTTTATGATTCATATCCTTATATTAGTGAATTCCTACTACTTAGTTTGAAAATGACACAAACTTAGGAAAAAAACACCAATGACATATGTAAAATGGAGCAAACACGTTCAGATTGTTTTGATACTTTTGGAAAATGATCCACGAGTCATTTGTGACGTGTACGAATTGACCGCACCTCAATCCGATGCACGGTGTGACCGGTATGGCTAAAAGTGTCTGATATCTGTTTCAAAAGGAGATAAACTTTGGAAAACAACACCAATGACATACGTCAAACCAATCAAATGCATTCAGATTGTTTTCATACATTAGAAAAATTATACACGAGTCAATTTTGACATGTACGAATCGACCACACCTCAATCCGACGCACGGTGTGACCGGTATGGCTAAAAGTGTCTGATATCAGTTTCAAATTGAGATAAACTTTGGAAAACAACAACAATGACATACAGAAAACCGAGCAAACGCATTCGGATTGTTTTGATACTTTAGGACAACGATCCACGAGTCATTTGTGACGTGTATGAATTGACCGTACCTCAATCTGATGCACGGTGTGACCGGTGTGGCTAAAAGTGTCGGATATCAGTTTCAAATTGAGATAAACTTTGGAAAAAAACAACAATGACAAATGGAAAACCGACCAAATGTGTTCAGATAGTTTTGATACTTTAGGAAAATGATCCCTGAGTCATTTTTGACGTGTACGAATCGACCGCACAACAATCTGATGCATGGTGTGATCGGTATGGCTAAAAGTGTCTGATATCAGTTTCAAATTGAGATAAACTTTGGAAAACAACAACAATTACATACACCAAACTGAGCAAACACGTTCGGATTGTTTTGATACTTCAGGACAACGATCCATGAGTCATTTGTGACGTGTACGAATTGACCGAACCTCAATCTGACGCACGGTGTGACCAGTATGGCTAAAAGTGTCTAATATCAGTTTCAAATTGAGATAAACTTTGCAAAACAACACCAATGACATACGGAAAACTGAGAAAATGCGTTCGTATTGTATTGATACTTTAGTACAACGATCCACGAGTCATTTTTGACATGTACGAATTGACCGCACCTCAATCCGACGCACGGTGTGACCGGTATACGTAAAAGTGTCTGATATCAGTTTCAAATTGAGATAAACATTGCAAAACAACACCAATGACATACGGAAAACTGAGCAAACACATTCGGATTGTTTTTATACTTTAGGAAAATTATCCAAGAGACATTTTTGACATGTAAGAATTGACCGCACCTCAATCCGATGCACAGTGTGACCGGTACGGCTAAAAGTGTCTGATATCAGTTTCAAATTGAGATAAACTTTGGAAAACAACACCAATGACATACAACAAACCGAGAAAACGCATTCGGATTGTTTTGATACTTTAGAAAAAATGATCCACGAGTCATTTTTGACGTGTACGAATTGACTGCATCTCAATCCGATGCACGGTGTGACCGATATGGCTAAACGTTTCTGATAACAGTTTCAAATTGTGATAAGCATTGGAAAACAACACCAATGACATACGAAAAACTGATCAAATGCATTCGGATTGTTTTGATACTTTAGGAAAACGATCCACAAGTCATTTGTGATGTGTACGAATCGACCACACCTCAATCCGATGCACAATGTGACCGGTATGGCTAAAAGTGTCTGATATTAGTTTCAAATTGAGATAAACTTTGGAAAACAACACCAATGACATACGGCAGACCAAGACAACATGTTAGGATTGTTTTTATACTTTAGAAAAATGATCCACGAGTCATTTGTGACATGTACGAATCGAACACACCTCAATCCGATGCACAATGTGACCGGTATGGCCAAAAGTGTCTGATATCAGTTTCAAATTGAGATAAATTTTGGAAAACAACACAAATGACATATTCCAAACCGAGCAAACGTGTTCGGATTGTTTTGATACTTTAGGACAACGATCCACAAGTCATTTTTGACATGTACGAATTGACCGCACCTCAATCCGACGCACGGTGTGACCGCTATGGCTAAAAGTGTCTTATATCAGTTTCAAATTGAGATAAACTTTGGAAAACAACATCAATGACATACGGAAAACCAAGAAAAAGTGTTCGGATTGTTTTGATACTTTAGAAAAATGATCCAAGAGTCATTTTTGATGTGTACGAATCGACCGCACCTCAATATGACACACGGTTTGAACGGTATGGCTAAAAGTATCTGATATCAGTTTCAAATTGAGATAATCATTGGAAAACAACACCAATGACATACTCCAAACCAAGAAAACGTGTTCGGATTGTTTTGATACTTTAGGACAATTATCCACGAGTCATTTGTGACGTGTACGAATCAACTGCACCTCAATCCGATGCACGGCGTGACCGGTATACCTAAAAGTGTCTGATATCAGTTTCAAATTGAGATAAATTGTGGAAAACAATACCAATGGCATACGCCAAACAGAGAAAATGTGTTTGGATTGTTTTGATACTTTAGGACAATGATCCACGAGTCATTTTTGACATGTACGAATCGACTGCACCTCAATCCGACGCACGGCGTGACCGGTATGGCTAAAAGTGTCTGATATCAGATTCAAATTGAGATAAACTTTGGAAAACAACACCAATGACATACGCCAAACCGAGAAAACGCGTTCGGATTGTTTTGATACTTTAGGACAACGATCCACGAGTCATTTCTGACGTGTACGAATTGACCGCATCTTAATCTGACGCACGACGTGATCGGTATGGCTAAAAGTGCTTGATATGAGTTTCAAATTGAGATAAACTTTTGAAAACAACACAAATGACACATGGCAAACCGAGCAAACGCATTCGGATTGTTTTGATACTTTAGTACAATGATCCACGAGTCATTTGTGACGTGTATGAATCAACCACACCTCAATCCGACACACGGTGTAACCGGTATGGCTAAAAGTGTCTGATATCATTTTCAAATTGAGATAAATTTTGGAAAACAACACCAATGACATATGCCAATCTGAGAAAACACATTCGAATTGTTTTGATGCTTTAGGACAATGATCCACGAGTCATTTTTGACGTGTACGAATCGACCGCACCTCAATCCGACGCATGACATGACTGGTATAGCTAAAAGTGTCTGATATCAGTTTCAAATTGAGATAAACTTTGGAAAAAAACACCAATGACATACGAAAAACCGAGAAAACGCATTCGGATGGTTTTGATACGTTTGGACAATGATCCACGAGTCATTTGTGACGTGTACGAATCGACCGAACCTCAATCCGATGTACGGCGTGACCGGTATGGCTAAAAGTGTCTGATATCAGTTTCAAATGGAGATAAACTTTGGAAAACAACACCAATGACATATGGAAAACCAAGTAAACGCGTTCGGATTGTTTTGATACTTCAGGAAAACGATCCACGAGTCATTTGTGACATGTACGAATCGACTGCACCTCAATCTGACGCACAGCGTGACCGGTATGGCTAAAAGTGTCTGATATCAGTTTCAAATTGAGATAAATTTTGGAAAACAACACCAATGACATACGCCGAACCAATCAAACGTGTTTGGATTGTTTTGATACTTTAGGACAACGATCCACGAGTCATTTGTGACGTGTATGAATCGACCGCACCTCAATCCGGCTGACGCACGGTGTGACCGGTGAAGATTTTCATTAGATAAAGAATAGTATTTATTAAATGAGATAAATCAATCAAAAACATATTGATTTTACATTATTCGCTTTCATTGTTATGAAAATGAAAACTTTTTAGTTTAAAATTTCATATTTTAGTTTCACATTTCCATATTAATGTATTCTTTCATATTACTGTTTTAATTTCATTCATTATTTCATTATTAACATAATATTTTTTTTTCTAATATAGGTGAATTTTTTTCCTTGAGTTCGGATGCTTTGTTTGGCAACAAATACCGTCGAGAGCGGATCACGGATATCAAAGTATGAAACATGAATGTATATAACTGTTGTTGAATAATTGTAAATTTATCCATGTAAAACAATGTTTGAAATGTATATAACAATGCGTTTTTTTGTATTCATGATGTTAAGTAAATGTATATATCGTTGTCGGTCAAAATATTGGGTGCAGGTCCTATGGTGTGCAGGTGTGCATGTGCTACTTTGTGCAGGTATTCTGGTGTGCAGGTGTGCAGGTACTGTTTTGTAGGTGCAGGCGATGGGGCCTTTATCTGTGCTTTTTAGCACTGATAAAGGACACCTTTAACAGTGCTAGAGGAGCGCTGATAAAGTAACCCTTTATCAGCGCTCCGTCAAGCGCCGATATAGGAGACCTTTATCAGTGCTAAAATAAGTGCTGACAAAGGGGTCCATTATCAGCGCTCCGAGAAGCGCTGATATAAGGAACCTTTATCAGCGCTAAGAGAAGCGCTGATAAAGTCGGTCCTTTATCAGCGCTTATGTTAGCGCTGATAAAGGTCCCCTATATCAGCGCTTCTCGGAGCGCTGATAAAGGGGACCCCCCCCCCCCCCCCGGTTATCTACGCCAGCATTAACAGTGCTTTTCTAGCCCTGTTAATGCCGGTTTTTAGTGATGATAAAGGGCCAGGTTGTAGTAGTGCCCTCTCATGTTCTCACAGGGTGGGATAGCCTGATCGAAGGAAAATATTCAAAAAAAACACATCCCTCTAAAAAATCAAATGTCTCATCGATCCTCATTTGTGGATACATAGTTATAGTGGTCACCATATTGATTATCTCGTAATCCACATATAACCTCAAATCACATTAACATTATTGGTGAACAACACCATGGCTATCCGTGGGGAAACAACGGGTTTCACAAATCCCTTCCCCTAGAAGCCCTGCAACATCATTATCAGCTCACCAGGATCAACTATATCCATCCAATATGTAGATAGATATATCATGGAAATCCCATGATGCATGTCAATGAATAGATATTAGTGTCTATGGGGAGGTAAAATCATTATATCCTCATTTAAGACATCCTCATACTCTACCACCTTAGCATGAAACTAGTATCCTACCGAATTAACTATAGTGGGATTCATTCTAGATAAATATTTAGTAATCAGATTCACTGTACTATTTTTGAACCTATCATATACTTCTATGGATTCCTTTTCACTCATAAAATAAAATATTGTCCAATAACTGCAGACACACCATATCCTATTCCTAAAATAACGAATTTGGAAATGAACTGTGGATTTCCAATTCATACATAAGGTGAAATCGTAAGGAATCATCATTTCAACAAATATATCCCATAGTGATATATTATTCCCTAGGAATTCGATTGAATATTTTGAAGAACTGTATGTTTTATGAGTCACTGCATGTTGGATTCTCTAACCACATGGATTGGGGAAATGGATAAATATGAATCAGTAAATCATGAAAAAGATCAGTGTCTGGTAGGGAATGACTCACACCACATGGAAATAATAATATAGATAAATTAGAAGATACAAACATCATTACTCATATTATTAGTTGATCTTTGGGATCATTTGCCTTTATATATTATAGGTGGCATCATCCCAAACAAAAAGAACCTTCAACCTAGAGAGTACCGCATGGGGGTGGTGGTGGTAATATGTAAAACCTATGGAACACTCATGTTGTTATGTAGACCCCTCTTTGAGGTCCACCGCACTATGGACCACCATATCCTTCACCTATCTATACATTTGTGGTTCCTTATATATATATATTGATCAGCTATATGAAAACATAGTAAATATCATTCCATATGTCACTAACCATTTTAAGAGAAACATCACATCTTCCTCATTTCATTTGTTCCATCTTTATATCCCTTTACTTATGAACCTCTATCCTGAGATAATCTCTGGAGTCTTCTGACATTCCTGATTCCCTAAGACCATTGTAGTCTTCGAGATTTCGAGGGTCACCTCCATAATTCCTACTACCAAGAACCAAATATAGGTATGTAATCTTCCTAGAAATATACTCTAGAATGTACTACTAAAGAACCTCACTATAGGTAGGAATGAAAAAGGTTAACATGAAAGCCATTCTATCCGATTATAATCCCTTCTCGATGGTTTATTCTATGAATAAATGAAAATACACCATATTCATGGAGTAGCATTTGAAATAATTATAGCTTTTCATGTAATCCACCACATTCAAACATTCCTCATTCATATTCAGATCGTCCATTTAGCAGATTTGATCGCAATGTGGCTTGATAGAACTCCCAATTGAAGTGACCCTCAGTGTCTGACTAGGAGATATTTGTCTCATCATGTGACTAACTCACTAAACTCCTCCATATTCTAGGTGATATCTTATTTAGACTCTCCGCATGTATAAACATATTATATTCAGTCATCTAGCCATGATGATGTTGTGAAAAATTACCTAAATGAATCATCTCGGTATGTTTAGGGTGGGGATTGTTTGCTAACCAATCCTGATAATTGCAAGAAAGTACGGTTGGTGCATGCCGAAGACATGTTTTTATAGTGGCATAGTTTCCCATTGTTTTTCAAAATTTAGGGCCTCAAATTCATTTGTTTCATGTAGGAAATGGAAGGTTTAGTTTATAGGATTGAGTGTCATTAAGAACATTGAAGAAAGGTGGAAAAAGAGGAAAACCACATACCATAACACATGGGCAGCATACCGTGCTCCGGGAATGGTGCATGGAGTTGGTGGAGCAGTTCACGGATATGGTTCGTGAAACCCAAAATGGTTCAGGACTGAGTGGAAGAGTTGAATGCAGATGGCTTGGCATCGGTGAAGGATGTCGACCACATATAAGAAAATGTGGTACACGAATCCTGTAGGAAAATGGATTGGATAACCAAGGCGATACGCAGAGCATGTAGCAAGATAGTTCAAAGATGGTTTGTGGTTTGTGGATCCAAGAAGATATGCAGAGCGAATACAAAGATGGTTCACAGATGGCTTGAGGTATGAGGTGCCTTGAGTATTAGTAAGTGGAGGGATAAAGATTTGGTAAATCTTGGTTTATTATCCTACCAATTATTTTGTATATAGAACAATACAAGAAATCATATTTTTCTCCTAGATTTTGTCAAAGGTTGAAGGAAGTTCGTGATGGTTGAAGTGGTTCGTGAAGGCTGAAATCTTTCACGAAGGCTAAAGTGGTTTGTGAAGGCTGATGTGGTTGGTGCAAAAGTGATTCTACTGAAGTTGTTTTTTGGAATTCACAACCCCCAACAGAATTTCGGTATGCGGAGAAGGATCTCTGGTACATCGAGGAGAAGATGGTTTGTGAAAAAAAATAGTTCACAGATAGAGGATGTTTCACAAATGAGATTCACAGAGTCGGTATGCAGTAGTGGTACACGATTGGAAAGGCAAAGGCAGTTTGAGGACAGGGTGGTTTGCAGAAGTGGATGTAGTATATAGAGGAGGTGTCCCACATACCAAACCCACAATATAGTACATGGTGGTTCTCTGTTTTCTAAAGAAAACTTGAAATGGATTCAAATTATTTTTCAAATGTATATACGAGTACAGAAAAATATCTGGGAAGGTGGAATTAATCGTTGGGTAAAAACAGGACTTCCACAGAGTATCTTTCTATAGATGAGGTTGCTGGAATTCATTAAAATTAAGGGACATACATGTCCATAAACTGTGTTTGACCTAAAAGTTTGTAAAATGTGAGTGGATTCCTTTCAAAGACTAGTTACTGAAGGAATAATAATATGGTGATACTTTCCAGCAGCTCTGATCCAGATAAAGAGGCATATGTATTTTCCCTTGGAAATGTAGTGAGAATACCCCAAACCTTTTAAAGACAGTGATCCAGGGCATTGATGATCTCGCCTGAACAATGTACTCATTATTTGAAATAATCCTTAGTGAGTTTGGTACATTAGAACATTGTCATTGTATACTCCTTGGACACATTCCAGTGAGGGTGAACCATGTAAAAATCATTGGTTCGTGTGCTTGATTTCATATCAGTCAGTATATTACCCATGGAGGATGAGAGAATTGAGTTTTTTCTAACAATGAATCAAGATCCAAAATAGAGAATGTTTTATTATATCATTCCCTGATTCATCTCCCATCTTAGGGTATTTCACCTAGTAGACCTATAACACTCCATGCTTCCATGGTACACATCTCTTTGAATAATACAATAATGTGTGTTTTACGCAACTTTGAGTTATAAAACTTCACGACCAATCAATCTAGCCGTTCTGAATAGTAATACCCACCTTTTCAAATTTTATAAACATTATCTTTCAAAATGGAATTCATTTTTTTCATAATATTGATATTTTAATAGGGTAAACTTTTTTTATTTTTCTGAAAACATTCAGTTTTGGATGAATAGTGAAAAATACTAAATTTTAATTAAAAACCAATTTTTTAATCAGATTAATTTATAGTGCTAAATTATACTATTTATTGGGTTTTACATATAATTATATTATTTATTTACCATTTAATCCATTTTCGGTCATTGGATGTAATATCACATTTAAAATGGACATAAGCAAGTGTCAATATTTTGATAGTTATCATTTCTTAAAAACACACTTTTTGTTTTAACAACATGAATTAATTATAAATTAATTTCTGCCACTTCTGTGTCATAAATTCAGAAAAATGGAATCCATATTTAGAATCAAGAGGTCCAAATTGTGTAAATAGTTAACTTTTATTATTATAAATTTTGAACAATTACTTCGGTAAATAATATATTTACCATGGTTAAAGGGTAAATCTGGTATATAAAGGTAAAAAATTAATATAATAATAATATTAAATTTCCATAACACATGTCCTAACCCTATTGGATGATATCTTTTCGACCATGGGAATCATTTGGTTGATTTTGGGACCGCATGGAGCCACTTGTATGTGACAATGACACTTTGTATGAATTAATTTAAAGTAAATACAAAAAAATGACATAAGCATATATCTTTTAGTAAAACAATTTTTATATTGGGTTTTATATCTTCTCTCTTGGACTATAAATATTCATTAGAAAGATAAAAGTATTTATTAAATAATTGTATTTTTTTTAGACCTTGTAAAATTTAATTTATTTAGGACATAATGATGATTCACTAAATATCTTATTAATGAAATATTAAAATAATTGATATTATAAATTCCCAAATAAATGTAATTTGAGTCTTTTTATGAATTACACTAATTGTTTATGTTAATATGACATACTATAGTTTAATAAAAAAAAATAGAAGTAATAATGCTGTTATTAATTAATCAAAAACAAAATACCAAATAGTATCAAAATTGACATAAAAGAGTTTTTAAAACAAATATTATATTATAAATTGTTATTCTACTCATAAAAATCTAAGGATCAGAAAAACAGCTTAAATATATTATATATGTAATTAATTAACCACTTGGTGTTCGTTTTAAAGTTTATTGTATGTTTATTGACCATATAATATAAAAATACAAATAGACATGGTAAATGTCAAACTATTTAACTGAGAGTTTAATCTAAAAGATAATGTTAAAATATTTACCCAAACCAATCTAAAACCTATTAGTTGAGAGGTTTTATACATATCCCTACCTTATCCTTGGCATAATTTATTTTGGAGCCATTAGAAACCAAAAATTATTTTATTACAAAATAATATTTATAACTTTTTCTAAGGTGCCCCTCACATCTCTTATAAAAGAGCACTTCCCCTTATCTCTAATTCACACCTTCTAAGCCATTTGGCTCGGCCAAACCCTAATCGAATACCCTATAAAATGTCCTACCTTCATCTTATTGGCCTTAATTTTGTTATAAATCCATCTTATTGAGCCCTTTTGATCAAATCAAAAGGTAGAACCCAAAGAAGAGGTAAATATTCCATCACCTCTTTCAAGTTCCATTCTTCTTCCACTTCCTCATTCTCTGTTGTTTCCATTATAAAATAATACCTTTAGTATCTTATATATATTGTGATTTTATTATAAATATGGTCAAACAAATTCATTATTATATCCATCCTTTGAATGACATTTCACCATACGTGCGTACGTAAGGTTTACCGTCTCCACATCGTGGTGTAGTTTTTATTCTATTCATCATTATTTGGATGGGTATAATAATGATTTATACTTGATGTAAATAATTAATATAACATGATAAAGATTCTGTATATATTATATACCATCAAATTATATATTATTTTAATATCAAAAAATGATATTGTCACTCATGAATACATACGAATTACCATCCCCACGAATGCAATGAGATTCATTCCACATCATATCCATTCAAGAATAATTTTCATTAGATGAATAAAAATAAATTTTAAAGACCTAATATCATTCTTTATATGAATAATATACATCCTATACATATCAAACATTACGTATGTAACAAATCATATAAAGGAAAGAATCAGTTAACATCTAAAATGACTATAATACTAAAATATTACTAACAAAGCAATATTAAAAGATCATATATGATATCATATTAATGTATATGATTAATTCATAATTTAATAACAATTATTTTACCATTATACAAGAGGTTAAACTACCCTTGACCAAGGAAAAAAACAAGGTAAGGGTTAATTCTACAATCTTTGTATTATCCGAGGTTGTTTTTACTTAAATATCTACTGGGACCTCTTTATCATCCACATCCATGTTTCATAAAAATTTATTTCAATACATTTTTACTCTTTACTAGACAACGACTTAAATAAATTTATACCCTTATTTTAACTTCTATGTTATGAAATTAATATTTTAGTCGTTTTCCAAAAAAGGTATATTACGACCTTTTCGACAAAATTAAGGTAAGAATGTCTTTTTTTAACTTATATCACGGGTGCAGTTATTCTATGCCATTATAACATAGTCAAAGCTTCCATTAAAAGCTTATAAAAATGTTTTTAAAATAAATGTTTCCTTTTATAATTATGTATATTTAAATTATTTCAAAAAAATAATAAGATATTTCTCTCAAATAGTTTTGGTTTCATCTATGTCAACATCCTTTGAAGGATTTTATACTTGTTTGAAGTCGATTCATTATGATTAAAATATTCCATATTGTATTAATGTTTTTGTGATATGATTGATTGTGGATATGTTATTCTTATACCATTCATTATTTATGGATAAATTATTGACATTTCGTATGCTAGTTTTAATACGAATGTTTAAGTTTTATTTCAACCTTTTCATATGAGGAATGTATTGGAAATAATAACTGACGGGAGGAGCCCACTGTTGCTCCTAGATGCATCGGTATGTCTCATGAGACATCTAGATGAGGAATTGGCCAAGGCCAATCCCAATTATATATATGGTTTTGGCCGAGGGCTTAATCATTTTTATACATCTTGGTCGAGGCCTTGAAAAAATGTTTCAGAATGTCTGGCATTATACATTACCTCATTATGAAAATAATATTGATGGTTCATGTGGTCATTCGACTAGTAGAATTCCCATTATTATGTTTTATTATGGAATCATTTACTATACTCATATTCTTTCAATAAAATTGTTCATGATTATTACAGTTAAAGGGATGAATTTTCTCTTATTCACCATGCTTAATATTTATGTTAACATCAATTCTATTGCTTACCCTTACAGAGAATTTAAGCTCACTGATTTCTTATGATTCATTTTCCAAGGATTTTAAGAAGTTAATTATGAGTGGCATACAAGTATAATCTAGGAGGCTTGGATGTTTCTAATGGAATAAATTAGTGTTGTATTTCTTTTCAATTTGTAATGTTCAACTCATGTATGAATCTTGTTTCCAATAATACTAAACTGATTGGTATTTGGGGACATGATTTCCATATCATCATGCCAATTTTATGGGATAATGCACCATCTCTGGGTAACATGGGTTGGGGAGTTATAGTTGGTATCAGAGGAAGTTTTGTACAATCCTTGGAAACAAGATTTATATAAACTCTGATTAGAGCAAGTATCCCTAAGATCGAACTGGAGGATTAGTATACAAGAACACCCTATAATTTTGTTATTATATAGATTTTGTGAGTTTTCCAAAAAATACATCCCTTTCTAGATATGAGCAGTTAGAGGTGGCTCTGGAACAAATGTACCTAGGGTTATAACCCGAAAACACCACTTTGAGCTAGACTCTAATGAGAACTGGTGCATGAAAAATATCTATGTTGCACTCATGGTTACGAAACTCATGGGGGATATGCTTAGGATAATTCTCATTTTCATTACAAACCATTATGAAGGGTTTATGTGTATATACTTCCTCGAAGAAAACATTTTTTATTATGGATTATGTCGATAAACTGTTCAATTTATGGTATGTGATTTACATGTTTTTATTTATGTATTGCGATTCATAAATTAATCTAGGGTATGCCATTGTTTAGAAATGGTGCCTAGTGGAAGGAATGGAAATCTTATCATTGAATGCACTCCATGTAGGGATTTCCCTCCTTCTCAAGATAATAATAGTGGAGTTACTGATACAACTGGTGCTGATCAGCTTATCTATATACTGGGACTACTCACTCATGTTGTGAATAATAACCTTACCTGTATAGAGAACCCTGATACCCAATGTGGATGATCAATTTTAGATCACATCATGAGGAAACAACGACCAACATTCAATGGGGGTAAAAATCCCGTAGTAGCTGAGCAATGGATAAATTCCATAGAGAAAGTATTCCATGCCTTGGGGAGTGCCTAAAGGGATAAAGTTGTCATTGAAATTTATTGCCTCACTGGAGATGATGATCAATGGTGGCCATTGATTCAAAACACAAAAGAAGATGATGAAGTATGAAAAATGGAATGGAAGGAGTTTAAAGAAATTTTCATAGAAAAATACATTCCTCAAGACCATTGAGAGGATATGGAAAGAAACTTTTTGATTCTGAGGCAAATGGAGGATGAGAATGTCGCAAAGTTTGAAACTAACTTTACAAGGTTAGCGAGGCATGATGTAGATTATATATGTAACCCAATAAGTAATATTGACCATTTATTTGATGGGTTAAAACCATTTATCCGTAGAGAATATGTATCCCAATCATTCTAACCATACTAAGATATCGCCTCGTGTGATATAAAGAAAGAAATGGAATTCTCTAAGTCTTATGACATTAAAGTAAAGCAAGAGAAGAAGAGATATGCTAAACATTATGGGTAAGGAAATAAAGAAATAGGGAATAATGGTAGAATAGAATTTCCACCCTGTGATAATTGTGGAAAAAAGCATCCTGGTGCCTATCTAAAAGGAAAAAGAGTATGCTGCAAATGTGGATAGAAAGCCCATCTTGTTTGTGATTGTAAGGGAAAGAAAGACGCTACCAATGTTCAATGCTACATTTTCTGGGATATGAGACATTATGGAAATGAATGTCCTAAGCGTCAGGGAAAATTACCTCAGAAAAGTCTATGAGGTCAAGGAAAAGCTTATGTGGTCACTAATGCTGAGGTTGATGCCCCTAAAAATGTTGTGGCAGGTAATTTAATGGTTTACTCAAGTTTATCCAATGCATTATTTGAATCGGGATCATCGCATTGTTTCATATATTCCCAGTTTTCTAATTAAATTATATATTTCCAATTTGATTTAAAAAGGGAGTTGGTAGTCAAAACTCTTAAGGTAAGTATCATTGCAACAAATTTTTTTGAATCAGTTCCCATTAGGCATATAAATGTTATTTATCTGCTAATCTCATCATCATACCCATGATTGAATTTGTTAAAATCCTCATTATTGACTGGATTTTAGACCATGATGCAAAAATTTATTGTAAGAATAAGGTGGTTACAATTTTTGATGATGATAAAAGTACATTATCATTAGAGAAGAAACATTACCACCTAATTCATATCTAGATCCACCCCCAGTAGCTCAACTAAATTAAATTATTAAGGAGTAATAGAATGAAATAATTGTGTGTGAGGAAAGGAATGATCGAATAGATGATGTACCAATTTTGCAAGAATATGTTGATGTGTTTCCATAGGATTTACCTAGAAATCCTCCAGAATGAGAAATTTAGTTTTCCATTGAATTGATTCTTGGTTCAAGGCCAACATCGAAGACCACTTATTGAATGGCCACAGTTGAGTTAGTGGAACTAAAGAAAAAACTAGTGGAATTGATTAATAATGGATTTATTTGACATATTTTTTCTCCTTGGGGAGCCCCACTTATTTTTTTAAGAATAATGATGGGTCTATGATGTTTTTCATTGACTACAGGGAGATCAATGCTATAACAATAAAGAACAAGTATCCAATACCTCAAATTGATGATTAATTCGACCAACTTCATGGAGCTCAATATTTTTCAAAAATTTACCTTCGATCTGGATATCATTAGTTGTGTGTGAAGAAGGAAGACATTCCAAAAATAGTATTTCAAACTAGGTATTGGAATTATGAGTTTACAATAATTCTTTTTGGGCTAACTAATGCACCCTCTGTTTTCATGGATCTAATTAATAGTGTTTTCAATGAATATCTTGCTGATTTTGTATTAGTATTTATTAATGATATCTTGGTATACTCAAAAAGATATGAAGATCCTAAAAATAAATTGTGCACCATTATAAAAACCATCAGAAGAAATGAATTCTATGGGATGTTTAACAAGTGTAACTTTTGGCTTTAGGATATTTATTTTCTTGGCCACATTTTCTCTAAGGATGGAATCTCTAATGAGCCTTCTAAGACAAAGGCAATCCAATAATGGCCAGCACCGACAAGTATAATTGAGGTACGAAGTTTAATTTGGTTTCGCAGGTTATTATCGATGTTTCATCCAGAATTTTGCATGATTGGATAACCCATTAATGAAGCTCACACGTAAAGGGGTTAAATATATTTGGAAAAAAGTGTGTGAATAATTTTTCAAAGAATTGGTGAGAAAATTAGTCAATGCTTCTATCCTGACTCTACCGTTGGGGAATGATGGGTTTGTTATTTATAGTGATGCCTCAAATAAATGACTTGGTTGTGTCCATATGTAGAATGATAGATTAATTGCCTATGCATCAAGATATCTGAAAATTAATGAGAAAAACTATCCTACTCATGATATTGATTTAGCAACTGTAATCCTTGCATTGAAGATTTCAAGACAATATCTCTATGGTGAAAAATGTGAGATTTATAGAGATCACAAAAGTATTAAGTATATTTTATCTCAGAAGGAACTAAACATGAGGTAAAGGATATGACTTGAACTACTCAAGTATTATGATTGCACAATAAACTACAACCCTGTGAAGGAAAATAAGGTGGAAGATGATTTGAGCAGAAAGTACATGGAGTTTTGAACAAGATGAGTGTTGAAAGGGATTCTACATTAATATTTATTGTAGAGATGGATACGGGAATAACCATGGAAGGTGAAACATTAATGCTTTCTCAAATGGTCACCAAACCATCATTACTCAAAAGGATAAATATTTCTCAGGATGATGATGAGGATTATCAAAATAAGATTATATATGTGAAAGATAGGAGATTGATCGACTTCGTATATGAAGATGGGATTTTGAAATTTGGGAAGAGATTTTGTGTTCCTGATATACCTGATCTGAAAAGGGAATTGTTAGATGACGGTCATAACTCTAATTTCTTTATAAACCCTAGGAGAACCAAGACGTATAAGGATTTGGAGGAACATTTTTGGTGGGAAAACATGAAGAGGGAGATTGCTGATTATTTGACAAGATGTATGGTTTTTCAACAAGTGAAAGATGGAAGGCAACAGCCTGGATGAGTCATGCAACATTTTCCTATACCTGAGTGGAAACGAGTTAACATTACGATGGACATTGTTATGGGACTACCAAAGACTCCTAGAAGGAATGATGTAATATGGGTCATTGTAAATCGTCTTACCAAGTCAGCACATTTTCGTTCTATAGGAGATTATTTACAAAATGAAATTATAGAAAGACTATATATTAATAATGATGGGAGTCCTCATGGAGTACCCTAATAGATTGTTTCTGATCATGATCAACATTTACATCATGATTCTGGATAAGTCTTCAAAAATCCAAAGATACTAAATTTCGTTTGAGCACTGCTTACCACCCAAAAACTAATGGACAGTCAAAGTAGATTATTTAAACCTTAGAAGACGTTTTGAGATCATGCTCACTTAACTTTCAAGGTATGAGGGATCAATATTTATATCTGGTAGAATTTTCCTATAACAACAGATTCTATGCAAGTATTCAGATGGCCCCATATGAAGCGTTATACGGAAAGATATGTCGCACACCAACCAGTTGGGATGATGTTATTGAAAGAAAACTCGTTGTCCTATAATTTTAGAGAAAATGATGGAATTGGTGAAAGTAATCCAAACCCACATCAAAGCAGCTGAATGTTGGCAGAATACCTATTTCGATAACTAAAGGATGGATTTCAAATTTCAGGTAGGATATCATGTTTTCATAAAAGTATATCCATGGAAGGGTGTTATATGTTTCGGTAATAAGTGAAAATTATATTCCAAGTACATCGTAACTTTCAAAATTTTAGAACTAATTGGGGTTGTAGCTTACCATTTGGAAATGTTTCTCAGTCTCTCCAAAGTTCAGGATGTGTTTCATGTATCACTATTAAGAAAATACATGCCAGACCCAATGCATGTACTAACATATGTGGAATAAGAACTAGAACATGATCTATCTAATTGTGAAGAGCATGTCAATATTCTTGATACAAGAGAACAAGTTCTAGGAAACTGAACGACTCTCCTGGTAAATGATCTACGGAGAAACAATAAGATGGAAGAGGCAATGTGGGAACCCGAGGAACTTATGATGAAGAACCACCCTAGTCTTTTTCTGTTGTAATATTCATTAAATTTAGAGAACGAATTTATTCGAAGGAGGGGAGAATGTAACACCCCAAGCCTCCATGATACACTTCTCTTTGAATAATACAATAGAGTTTGTTGTACACAACTTTGAGTACTAACGCATCGCGACCAATCAAACTAGAAATTATAAATAGTAATACCCACCTTTTGAAATTTCATCAATTATATCATTCAAAATGGACTTCATTTATTGGTACGAAATATCAAAATTAGATTAGGGTGAATTTTTTGTATTTTTCTAAAGACATTCAGTTTTGGATGAATAATGAAAAATAATAAATTTAAATTAAAAACAACTTTTTTAATAAAAATAATTTATAGTGATAAATTATAATATCGAGTAGTTATTAAGTATAATTAAATTATTTTTTTTACAATTTAGTCAAATTTGGGTCATTGGGAGTAATTTCACAATTAAACTGGACATAAACAAGTGTCAATATTTTGATAGTTATTATTTCTTAAAAACACGCTTTTAGTTTTGGCAATGAGAATTAATTTTAAGTTAATTTCTACCACTTCAATATAATGAATTTATAAAAATGGATTTCATATTTAGAATTAGGAGGTCCAAATTGTGTAAATAGGTATCTTTTATTTTTAGAAATTTTGAATTATTTCTTCGGTAAATATCTTATTTACCATGGTTAAAGAGTAAATCAAGTAAATAAGGTATAAAACTTAATATTATAATAACATAAAATTACCTAATAGATTTCCTAACCCTATTGGATGATAAATGTCCGAACATGGTCATCCATTTTTCGATTTCGGGACCCCATGAAGCAACTTTTAAGTGATAATGACCCTATATATTAATTAAGTTAAAGTAAATACAAAAATGACACAAGCATATATATTATAGTAAAACAATTTTTACATTGTGTAATATATGTTACCTCATTGACTATGAATATTCAATAGAAAGAAAAAAATATTTAATAAATAATGTTATTTTATTTATAATTTTTCGACACAGTATAAATTAATTTATTTAGGACACAATGATGATGATATAATTACCTTTTTAATGAAATATTAAAATAATTGATATTATAAATACCCAAATAAATGTAATTTGAGACTTTTTATGAATTACACTAATTTTAATTTTTAATATGACTTGATATAGTATATTAAAAGAATTTTCTTCGAAGTAATAATGCTTCTATAAATTTTGAAAAAACAAAATACCATATAGTGTGAAAATTGACATAAACTAGTTTTTAAAACAAATATTATATTATAAATTGGTATTCTATTGATAAAAATATATGTCTTGGAAAAAGGGATGAAATACTATTACATATCTCATTAATGAACCACTTGGGGTTCACTTAGATGTTTATAGTATTTTTATTAACCGTATAATATAAAAATACAAAGATACATGCTAAATGTCAAACTATTTAACTAAGAGTTAAATCTAAAATATAAAGTTTATATATTAACCCAAATCTATCTAAAACCTATTATTTGAGTGGTTTTTGAACCATTCACAACTTATCCTTTGAATTATTTGTTTTTGAGCCATTATAAACAGAAATTGGTTTTATTATAAAATAATATTTCTAGCATTTTCTATGTTTCCCCTCACCTCCCTTATAAAATGAAACTTCCTAATCTCTCTAATTCACACCTTCAAAGAAATTTGGCTCCACCAAACCCTTCCGAAATACCCTCTCCACTTTTCTTATGTCTTCCTAGATGGCTTCCTTTAATATGAAATCCATATTAAGGATCCCTTTTGATCAAATCAAAATGAAAAACATGATGAAGAGGTAAATATTTCATCACATATTTCAAGTTCCTTTCTTCGTCCACTTCCTCTTTCTTTGTTGTTTCCATTATAAAATAATAACTCATTTATCTTATATATACTGTGATTTTATTATAAATATGGTACAACCATATTCATTTTTCTATCCTTCAATTTAATGACATGTCACCATAGGTGCGAATGTACGACTTACCATCTCCACGACGTGGTGTAGTTGTTATTCAATACATTATTATATGGATGAGTATAATAATGATATATAAATGATGTAAATAATAAATAAAACATTATAATTATTCATTATATATGTTATAAAATCCAATTATATATTATTTTAATATCAAAAGAATGATATTTTCTCTTGTGCGTACGTACAGAATACCGTCTCCATGAACGCTAGGAGATTCATTTCCCATCGTGTCCATTCAAGACTAATTTCCAATAGATGATAAAAAATAATTTTTAAAAACTTAATATAATTATCTATATGAATAATATATATACTATCCATAACCAAAAATACTTTCGTAACAAAGCATATAAAGAAAATTGAATCTATTAACACCTGAAATGATGATAATGCTAAAATATTATTAACAAAGAAATTTTAAAAGATCATCTATGACATCATATTAATGTATATTATTATTTTATAATTTAATAACATTTATTTCACCATTATACAGGAGTTTAACCTACCATTGACCAAGGAAAACAACAAGGTAAGGGTTATTTCTACTATGTCTTTATTATCCAATGTTGTTTTTACATAAGTACCTACTGGGACCTCTTTATCATTCACATACATGATTCGTAAAAATGTATTTCAAAACATTTATACTATTTACTAGAAAACAAGTTAATGTAATTAATACCCTAATTTTAACTTATATGTTTTGAAAGGAATCTTTCAGTTGTTTTCCAATCAAGGTACATTACGACCTTTTCGACAAAATTAAGGTAAGAATGTCCTTTTTTTTAAATATACAACAAGTGTGGTTATTATCTGCCCCTATAACGTCATAAAATATTCCCTTACAAGCTAATAAAAATATTTTTAAAACTAAATGTTTTCTTTTATAATTATGTAACTTTAAATGATATCAAGAAAATAAATAGATATTTTCTCTAATAGTTTTGATTTCATCTATGTCAACATCTTTTGATGGATTTTATACTTGTATGAAGTCGATTCATTAGGATAAAAACCTTCCATATTGTATTGAATGTTTTGTGATATGTTAGAATGTGGATGTGTTATTTTTATACCATTAATGGATTATGGTTAATGTATTTACATATTGTATGTATGTTTTAATACGAATATTTATGTTATATTTCAACCTTTTCATATAAAGAATGTATTGGACTTAGTAAGTGATGGGTGGATCCCACTATAGCTCCTCGATGCATCGGTAGGTCTCATGAGACAACTAGACATGGAATTGGCCGAGGCCTTTCCCAATTTGATATATAGTTTTGGACGAGGCCTTAATCATTTTTAGATGTCTTGGATGAGGCCATGATAAAATGTTTTAGAATGTGTGGCATTATAAATTTCCTCATTATGAAAATAATATTCAAGGTTCATGTGGTTATTAAACTAGTAGAATACCCATGATTATGTTTTGTTATGTCATTATTTACTAAACACGTATTCATGCCATAAAAGTGTTCATGTTTATTATTGGTAATGGCATGCATTTAAAATTATTCACCATGCTTAATATTAATGTTAACTTCCACTATATTCCTTACCCTTACGGAGCATTTGAGCTCACCCATATCTTATGTTTCATTTTCCCAGGATTTGAATAAGTTAATTATGAGTTACTTACAGGCTCAACCATGGAGGCTTCGATGTTTTTAATGGAAAAAATTAGTGTTTTATTTCTTTTTAGGTTGTAAAATTGAACATATGTATGAATATGTTTTCCAATAATACTAAACTGATCAGTCTTTCTGTACAGGATTTTCTTGTGATCATGCCAATGTTATGTAATAATGCACCAACTATAGGTAACTGGGGTCAGGCGTTATAGTACCTAACAATTGGTATCAGATGGAAGGTCTCTTAAATCATTATTTTTCACTCCAACTCCGTTCCATAGATTATTAATGGTATAGATTCAGTCAACTCTTAACTTGGTCTGCATGAAGAAATATAGAATTTCAAAGAAGAAGCAGATGTCGGGTGGTATCCCACACTGTGGAAGTATCTACGGAGATAGTTAGATTATATTAAAGTAATCATGTTGTGAATATAATTGGAATTTGGAAAAATTATACAGTAAAAATACATACTCATTCAATGATGTTGAAGGAATGAGAAAAGAAGTGGATATTCCAAGAGATGTTGGAACTACTAATTATATGGAAACTCCTAGAATGAGAAAAGTGAATGTTTCCCACTAAATAATAGAACTAGATCAGAACATCGATGAAGAGATTAAATATTAAGATATATGAATCCAAGAATTTGATATTGAGGATAACATGCTAAGATGTCTAAATCAAAGTCATATTGATGTGACCACAGATCTGAGGGAGAAGAATGATTTTGAAGCTGATGAACTGTAAAAAATTTCATCAATGAGAGAAAAACACAAAGCTGATTACAAGTGAAAGGATCATAAGTCCAATAAAATTCAAAATCTAAGAGAAAGAAATGATTGCCTTGGTACATACCTATCTGAACTAGTTTAGAGGAATCAAAGGCTATAATAAGATAATTTATCATTATCTAATTATTTTTCTCAAGAAAAATTGAATATAAAGAAGGAAATTGACATGGTAAACAAGATAACATGAGAACAAGAAGATGATATGAGTTGCAGAAAGAATCTCAGAATAGATATCAATACTAAACATGAAACAAGGGATAAAAAATTATAACAATAGTAGAAAGAGATCGAACTAGTAAAGAAAGAAATGGAGAAACCAAATGAAAAAAGAAAGCATGTGATAAACAATTCACTACACCTACTATTTGATTTTCATAAGGAATGTGATGATTAAATGAAATCCAAATATGCTAATTCTGAGGAAAAGCATGAAAAGATAAGGCTATTCCAAAGGCTATCCATTTTCAGAATATTTGGAATTGGATATGATGATCCCACTCATTTACATGATAGGAAGAGAGTTGTGAAGAGCTCCAAGGATAAGAAAAAACATTTAAGTGGTGAATATAGACCTATAAAGTATTTTTCAAGAATTAATAACAACAGGTGTTATTTCTATGGGATTCATGTTCATACATGAAGATTTTTTTCAGAGGCTCGGGAATACATTTCATGTTGTGAAGATATATTTTTACTAATTATAAGAGTAAGAAAATTATTCATGGGAAATCAAAAAAAGATGTCTCTCTAAAAAAATCATTCATCAGATGCTATTATACTGGAATACTGGTAAACGTCCTTAGTGTGTTTCAGGATGCTCATGAGCTCAATGATATAAGAGAAACGCATGCTGCATCTACCTCTCAACTGAGAAATGATGAAATGAGGAATACCATTGGTGGGAAATGTTTTATATGTCCTAATTAAGTGAATTTATCAAGACATTATATCATGAAGAAAGTTACAAAGGAAAAAGAAACTAAAAATAACGATGAATAAAGAATGTATTGAAAAATTTGATTGTTGTGTGAAACAGAGAGAAGTGGTGGAAAAAAAAATATTCTTGTAATGGTGGATGAACAAAGGGAAGATGATAAGAAGAGAGATTCCTACTTAGAGAAGGAATCACGGGAAGTGGAATATTGGTGGAACATCAAAGATAGAAATGTCTATCAGTGAGATTAAACACCAAATTTTGAGAAAGAACATGCCTACAAGAACTACATATCTGAAAAAGACTCATCATGTGGATAATTGAGGCCTTATCATATATCCAGAGCATTGAAGGTGGCTAGGTAGGTAGAAGAATTAGGGAATGAGTTTGATGATCTGCAAGAATGAATCAAAGGGTTGACTCATCAGGATCAACCACACTACTCATGTTGAGGATTATAGAAGTTCCCCTCCCCCTATGTATATAAATTCTATTAAAGGATGTTAATGTGTTACAGGTTCAATGGGAGATACACTCCCTCGTGATATGGCATCAAAATATGTAAAGAAGTGATATGATGTTATCCATATTGTCAACTGATTCAAATCAGTTATCAAAGATGTAGAAGAAGAATAAAAATTTTTGTGGGTCTGAAAGATAGACCTTATAACTCAATGGTTTGGACATCATATGGGGATATTTCTACTTCCTAATAATATTTGACACAACTATGTGCTCTATTGGAAGAAGAGATGACATGATGTTGAGTCTATGTTGAAACTAAAGAGATTTCAAATCTATACATGGATTATCTAGGGGTTTTAAGTTTCAATGAAGATATATCCATTGGTATTATTCCCCAGTTCAGGTGTTAGTCATCCACCAAGAGATGAAAAATTATCGTGAGGCAACAATAATCATGCACTTCATGATTATTTATTTTTTTCTAACAATATTGTATCAGCTAACTGTTTTTAGGATAATAAGAAGTGGATATAGAATATCAACAATGTTTCCACAAGATTATTATTGATTGTGAAGATGTGGTAAGAGAATCAGGAGGAGAAGATGTGAAAAAGGAGATTCATAAGAAAACTCAGATAATGTGAAAAAATCAATTTCTTCCCAGAGAGCAGCAACAAGAGCGGAAATTGATAGGCATGACATAATTTGTGATCAGAGAACCTTTGTGTAGAAAAGAAAGATTAGGTCTCTACAAAAAGCATCATGTATATCAACAGTATATCCAAAAAGAATTGGTGAAGTAGATAAGGATGATAATTGGGTTACAACAATGAATGAATATCTTGACCAAATTGAGAATAATCAGTTATGGGAAATTGTTTCTAGACAATCAGACAAGAGTGTTATCAGGTAAAGATGTTTTTTCATAAAAAATGAATTAAAGCGGTGTTGTCATTCGATAAAAAGATTTAGTAGCGTGAAAAGGGTACTCTTAGACAGAGCGTATAGATATCGATGATTCATTTGCACCCATTTTCATGATGGAGATAATTATATTATTCTTGGGCATAGCTATGCAACGAAAATTTAATGTTTATCACAGGGATGTCAAGTCGACATTTTTGAATGGAGTTCTTGAAAAAGTATTCTACATTGAGAAATTAGATGGTTTTCTCATTCATGACGATGATAAGAGAGTTTGTTGACTATGGAAGGGTTTATACAGTTTGATGCAATCAGTAAGAGCTTGGTATATAAGGCTTGTTCAGTTTCTGAAGAAACTCAGTTTTCAACATTGTGGAGTTTATTACAAATTGTAATACAATAACGGAAACAGTCATAGGATGATGGTGTAGTTTTATGTCGGTGGCATAATCTTTGGTGTATCAGATGAAGAAAATTGTAGAAAATATTCTGAATTAATGAAAAGAAAGTTCGAAATGTCGATTGTTGGGGAGCAGATATTTTTCTCTGACATACAATTGATGCAAGGAAATAATAGAACTTTTGTTTCACAATCTAAATATTCCATGGATTTTTTGAGGAGGTTTGGAATGGATATTTCCAAAGAGATGAACTCTAGTGCCCACCTTTTGGAAACTATCCTTATATGATGAAGGAAATCTAGTTAATATCACATAATACATTGCAGCTACTTAGGATTGCACATAGTTATTGTGGATGAAGCAAAAACTTGAAGATATGAGGACTGATGTTAATTCTATAATAGGAATCCATTTTGATAATTTAGGTTCTATAAATCTTAGAAAAAATCTTGTCCATCACTCAATGACAAAGCACATTGAGATAAAGTATCATTTTATCAGGGAGAATGTTGAGCAGGGATAATGAAGTTGGAGTATTTGCCAATAGAACAACAAGTTGCAGATATTCTTAAGAAGGCCTTACCCAAATAATTTTTTAAAAGGCATTGACTGGATCTGGGAGTCTAGTCAAATCCCCACACTTGAAAAAGTGCGGATGTGGGTCTCCCCTAACCCTGAGGTATGGTGTTCCTTTCCCTAATGTGGTGACATGTTTTGTTTACCATGTTGCATAAAACAATGGATTGCCTATCAGGAATGTGTATATAGGGGGAGAAGTGTGAATATTCCAGGGGGAGAAAAGACACATAGATATGTTGTTAAGTGGATAAGCGAGATAGGGGGATTTGAATTTGATGTGAATCTATTTAAAGGAGCTATAAATTGGGGGGAGTGTTAAATGTGAAGATGATAGAGGAGATTGATCAAAGATTACATATCTCGAAAGTAGTAGATTATGATAAAAGAAGAAGAGTGATGTTGGAATAGAGTTGAAAGGGTTCCAGCGATCAACAATTGGTATCAGTTTAAGAAGTTGGTATCTATTTGGTCTCAAAAGTTGGGGAAAAAATGAAGTGATTCATTGATCAGGATTTCATTTACTATTGTTTCTCATGGAGATAAATTTCTCATGTGGTCTTAGATTATTTGTTGATTAAATCATTGATCACTATCTTTATGTCATGACGAAAATGGTGGTTGAAGTTTTATGGAGCTTTGACAAGATATCGAAATATAGATAAATGTTTTATGAAAAGTAGTCTACAAACCCAATGTTGGATATTGTTGGGAAAAAATACCTCAATTCATCCTCTTGGTATGTTTTGGGTGTGGTTGTGTTTGTTAACAAATCCAGATAACTGCAGGTGAGTATGGTTGGTGTTTTGCGAAGACAGTTTTTAAGGTGGTGCAGTTTCCCAGTGTTTTCCAAAATATAGGGACTCAAAATTGGAACTATGATGTTGGAAAAGGAAATATTTCTTCATTGGAGTGAGTGGCATGAAAAATATTGAAGAAATTTTCCAAATAAGGAGAACACATACCATAATACATGGGCCTTGTATCATGTTCTGGGAATGGTACGTCATGCAGTAGGAGAGTTTCACGGATGCTGTTCATGAAACCAAAAATGTTTCATAGTTGAGCGGAAGAGTTTTATGTGGATGGATTGGCGTCAACGGAGGAGGTCGACCACTTAATAGAAAAGGCAGAACCCGAAGTTCATCAGAAAATGGTTTGCGGAGCCCAGGCGATACACAGATCATGTAAGAAAAAGATTACCTTATGGTTTGTAGTTTGAGTAACCCTGGAAATATACGGAGAGCATAAGAAGATGGTTTGTGTATGGCTTGAGGTTCACGACGTCTTGAGAATCGGAAAGTGGTGGGTTAAAGATTTGTTGAATCTTGGTTTAGCAGATTATGAGGGAATTGTTTTCTATAAAAGAGAATCTTATCAAACCGATAACTGTGGAGAGGGAACATAATAAGAATGTATATTTTTTCCCCGGATTTCGGAAAAGGCCGAATGAATTTCACGAAGTCCATATATGGTTTCGGAAGGCTAAGGTGGTTCGCAAAGGTCAAATTTGTTCGTGAATGCTGAAGTGGTTCGCATAGAAGTGATTCTACCAAATATGTTTGCAGGAAATCACAACCCACAAAGGATGTCCATTATGCGGAGGGGGAGATCTAGTACGCCGAGGCGAAGGATGTCCAATAACAACAAATAGTTCATGGAAATAGGGTGTTTCATAGAGAAGGTTTGCGGAGTCGGTATGTGGTAGCGGTACTCGATAGTGGTACGCGGTAGCGGTACACGATAGTGTAGCCAAAGGCAGCCTGCAAATAGAGGAGTTTCGTAGAAGGGACAATAGTACATGGAGGAGGTGTCCCACATAACAAATCCTCTATATAGTATGTACTGGAATATGGGGTTTGCAGTTTTCTCAAGGAAGCTTCAAAAGACTTCTAATCAGTTTGCGAAAGTAATTCCCATTGACTAACAGTATCTGGGAAGGATGAATTCATCTTTGGGTGAAAACAGAACTTCAATAGAGCATCTACATATAGTTTAGGATGTAGGAATTCTGAAAAATGGATAGACCTAAATGTCCATAAACTATGTTTGACCGACAAGTCGGTAAACAGTTAGTGGATTCCATTACAAGAGCAGTGAGAGAAGGATGAGGAAGACATTGATACATTCCACCATCATTGAGCCAATGAAAGAGTCATATAGAGTAAACCTTGGGAATGTATTGATCATACCCTAACCCATGTAAAGGTAGTGAGCATGGGAATAGAAGATCTATCCTGAACATTGTACTCATTACTGGTAGTGAGACATAGTGAATTAAGGAAATTGACACTTTTATGTTGTATGCTCATTAGACATAGCCCAGTGAGGGTGAACTATGTAAAAATCATTGTATCATGTGCATGATTTCATATCAGTCTGTATATTTATATGAGAGGAATAGAGTATTATGTTTTGTCTACAAATGATTCAAGATCCAAAATGGAGAAGGTTTTAATCTTCCATACCATGATTCGAACCCCCCAGGTCAATCGTCCTAGTGTACCAAACAGATGGAAACATTGTTGAATTATTTTCAACATTCCTCTATAAACAGATGCTCCAGATAACCTTGAAACATGGGATTTTGCTGACATTAGAACATGTTTATACAATCATCGTTCACGAGTTTTCACATGGAACTACCATTTTTACCTATAAAAAATGGATTGTGGTATAGTCGGTGAACCACTCGGAGGGGCTATCTCAGGTACATTCCCATGTACTAAATCCAATCCACTCTTATGATAATCTTGTGATCAAGTTGATGATTATGGGATTTCTTTCCTCGTGGAGGAATCTTAAAATGATGATCGATATAACATGGTCAAATATTATATCAATAGAGCTTACTCAGGTAGGAAATTGAAACTACTACCCATTCCAATATGATTAATTCACCAATGTTTCTCCTACAACTAAATTATATATGTACTGAGATGGAATGTAGATGATCAGTATAATTTTGTATGTATACAATGCCCCCCACACAAACACAAGATTCATTATCCTGAAGGAAAAATTCAAAACCCATGAAATTTTTCCCCAATCAAATCATACTGACTCTGTTCCTATGGTTAAACAGACTTATCAAATAAAACTATGTTATTACGTAACCCACCAGGGTCGAAATCATAACTACCATAATCCCAAATCCAATAGTCTCGGGTTTGGAGACCAACACTCTGTATCCATATCCCTCAAATGGGGGTAGGAGACCTAATGTAGCTGAACAAACGCAAAAGTTTCCATCAAGATTAAATGATGAGATTATAAATAATTCAAACCAATTCGTCGATATATATAATCCCACAATAAGAATATGATAATAATGTAAAAAAGTGGAAAAATGGTCTAAATACAAGCCCATCCAAAAACTATAATGAGTCTATATTTCTCCAAAGTTGAAGACTACAATAAAATTAAATTTCCAAGAACAGAACATGATCAATATAGGTCATGATATGATACACATACTATACATCCTCTTAAAACACCATTAAAAGGAAATTATTTATTATAATACATGAAACATCTATGTTGATCCCATGCTTGGGTGAGTATATGATTTCAAATTAGTTCTCAAAAAAATACTAAATATAAATCATTAAGTATATTCATCTTAATAAGAGGATATAAAAATCAACGTATAATATTAAACAATAAGATAAACTGATGTAGAACACCACTCAATTAGTCGGTCACAACCAACTTCTAGCCACTGGATTCCCATATAAGTAATGTCTATTCTCGGAGAATATGTTCCATGATACATGTTATCACTAGAGACACTCATCCAAGTGTCCCTGATCAATGGGCCCAACCTATGGAATCTCATTGGTCTCAGAATACACTAATATTATGATAAGGGGTTACTCCATGAACCAATGGTGGAAACTGTAAACCCCTTCTAGACTAATCCACTATGTAGGGGATCAAATGAAAACAATACTACAAACCCAACTGATATGGTCTGATAGATGGATACTCAATTCCATTCTCCAAGAGGTCACACAAATTTCATGAACCCCACCAAAGGTATAATATCATATATGATCTCACCTTAATATCATGGAGGGACACCATGGACTCTATCTAATTTATCCTATAAATGAGATCCAAATCTTCTGATACAAATTTCATACTCCACTATACCCATGAGATAATCCACCATGGGAACCCCCTTAACTATAACACACCAATATTTTATGGAAGGATTGTTATTAAATAATTTCAATTAACTATATATCTTATCATTCATGAAAAATTCTGTCACTAAAAAACCAAACGTTGATATAGTAGATAGTTACATCCTATCTATTAATCATAATTTTTCGGCTTCTTTGATTTGAATTTTGCAAAATGGACACACACTATTGTGTTTAGTATGATATTTAGAGTCTTATAGTTTCAACATATTTTTTTGATAGTAATTTACCATTATTAATTGAAATGTTACCCTTTTTAACTATAATATGTAACTTATGAATTGAAACCACACAAATTAAAGTATAAATAATATTTAGGAACCTTATAAATTAATGTAAATATTTATTAAATTAAAAATTAAGTGTTTTTCTTTTTGGAGGAATATATATTTAATTACTATATTATAATTAATAGGATTAATTAAAAGATAATTAATATTTATAAAATGTATTCTTGAATCATTATTTTGTTGTCCAATGATTTAATGAAAATTTATTGAGAGATTATATAATTTTTCTTGGTGTTATAAAATCTGTTATAATTTGAAAATCATTATTTTCTCAATAAATAATAATTTTCAATATTAATTAAATAGACTAAATTTAGAATTTTTTTTACAATTTCGAGTTCATTTATGAATTCTATATGTTGAAAAATGGTTGGCGTAAATTTTTTAGATTTTTCAGAAATACATAAATTTATTGGGAAGTGTAAAATACAGTAATTTATGGTATAATACAAATTCAGTATTCCATGCATGATGGAATATACAGGTGACCATTAGTTTGAACTAAAAAGAACTTATTACTATTTTTCATCACAATAATCAATAATATAGCTTTCCTTGAGAATTATTATTTAATAATCTATATAATTCAGAGAAATCACTCCTCTCCTCCACTATTATAACAACCCCTTACTCCATCTTACCTTCACACTTCTATGCCTTGATTCCAATCAATGTTCTACCAAATAATTCTTCACTAGTCCCTCCCCATTTCCATTAGCCCTTTTTCATTCCAAAATACCAAAACCCTTTCCCTTATAGAGGTTCCCAAAGAGGTTTTATCAATAGGTAAATCCTCTTCCTTTTTTCAGATAATTTCATTTCAATTTATCATTTTTTCTTATTCTCTCCTATAATCCTTTGAAAAATTGATCCTGATAAATCTAGTTTCATCAATATAATATAATTATATCATGTTCATTTAATAACCGTTATCAATATATATTACCGCCATATTTTATTTATTAATAAAATCATCATCTAGGAGGGGGCAATTTATAACCTTCATGGAAGAAAAAGTTTCATTTTTAAAATTATTATTCAAACAAAATATGAAATAATCACAATGGTATTGAAATATTATAAAATTTATAATATATCCCTTTTTAATGTTCTGTATGTAACATATTTACATAATACTGAATGATATAAAAAACGAGATCGTTATGATCAATAACTATCATAATAATCTAAACAATTGTCGCTAAATGACTTACATAATGATTCATCCTCATTCCATGTGAAAAAATGATATAGATAACCATTTAAAATTATGTATGATCATTAATAATATGTATATTAATTTTTGGTGAATAACATTAATTCCACATGAACTTCAATACTCACACACATGTATGTCGATCATGAAAAAACAATGAAACAAATGCTATCACGCAATCCATTTGTATCGTATAGCTCATTCAAAAGGTTGTAAATGAAATAAATGAGATTATAATGAATAAAATACATTTATATAAGGCTATTAATTAACATTATTAATATATTGTATAAGATTTTTTAGGTAATTGTGATCGAGGGAAGTACACATTTTAGCATAAGGTAATGAGTTTCTCATCTCACTTTTATTTCCATGAGATTTATATTATTTTCCAATCATTTATTGTATGTGGTGTATATATTATTCCACATGATATTTAATATAATTATTATCCATATATTCATGGAATTAAATGATCTATAATATTATTTTTAAATTTTGTTCAGATGATTCAATGTATTACAATGTGGTAAGGGCCATTATCTCAATTTCCAATTCACTACTGATAACCTGGTATTGTGAACCAAATCATTTTAATTTGGGGGTATCTAAATCCACTTTGAGATAATTTTCCATTTGAAATTACATTCATATTCAATATCCATTTTATTTTGTAATGGATATGATTATTGTCTTTTATAAATACTTTATTACATATGGTTTTTATTTTGGATGTTGTTTTCTGTGTGGGAATATTGATTAATATGTTTCCTGTATTAAATATGAAAATAAATAAAGTTTATTATTATGGAAGTCAATAATTTTATAATAATTATTTGGAAATTATGTAATAGGATAGAACCTCTATAACCCCTCTATGTATCAACAGGTCTCATGAGACACGACATTGTTTGAAAAACCATTCATGTTTCATTCCAAAACATAATCAGATGGTTTTAAAGCCATTGACATAAACGATCTTGATAGTATGATGGTTCAAGTTCCAGATAAATGAGGTCTATGAGTAATCATTTTATTTATTCATTATTCAGTTGATAATTTCTATGAGGTATTCACTATGACAAAATCTATTAATGTATTTTCAATTCTCAAATTATTCATGGTGTGTGTTTTTAATTTATTCAACATGTGGTATGGATTATGTAAAATTGATTATGAATCACTTATTATTGATAAATGTTTCATTTAAGTTTAGCTCTTAATGAGAATTTGATCTCTCCCATCTAGGAATATGATGCTCACCCTTAACCTACTTACACAATACACACCATTCCACAAACTCTGCCACATCCCTCTTCAACCTAGGCTACCAGAACTATTATCTCAAGCCTAGATACATCATAGAGTCTTTAGGATTCACATACAGGGGTATTCTATAGAACTCAAAGTTATTTATCTCACTTATTTCCACTTGGACATAATTCTTCATATGGTACTATATCTGATTCTTACTATCCTCTAACCATTCCTTTAGATCATCACCCTGGACAGCATGATCACACATCACTTCTGTATCTATGTCTCCCACTAAGACTCTTAGACCTATCACACCAATGAAGAATAAAATGTAATTTAAAACAAAAATCCTATTCTTCTGTCCACTATCACATCTAGAAGCAATGTGGACAACTCTATTTCCATGCAAGCATCCATGGATTATCGAACTACCTCCTTCTACGAATTCCAGCATAAGGATTCTACCACCACATTCCCCATTCTTAAGGTTTATGATATCTCATAGTCTTTGTCCTAGAGAAATAACATCCACCATTACATCCACATGTTAATGTATCATTGGTAGAATATTTACTTCAAGAACTTTTGATCTGTAAAGACCAAAAATAGCTCCCTAATGAGGTAATATTGCTACAAAATTATCATGAACACGACCACTGCATTATCCAGATCATGGATGGAATCATTATTTTCATTTGGATGTAACTACCTAGACCGAAAAGATATCACTACCTAATATTACATCGACACAAATCCCAATCCTAGAAAAGAAGTGTCATATAACACCTTGAACACAACCCCTTCCTTTGGAAACCAATGCACAGGAGAATAGTACAGCTTCCCCTTTAGGTAGTTGAAATATTCTTCAAACTTCTCACTCCACATGAATGCCTAATATTTTATGTTCAATTCAATTAATAGGTTCTTAACCCAATAGAAGTAAGGTATGAACCTCCGTTAATTTCCTGCTAGACCATAGAAGTTGTGAACCTCTATCAGGTTCTTGGGTTTTACATAAGAAACAACCACCTCAACCATTGATAGGTCAACTACTATTCATTTTGAGACACAACATGTGCAAGGAAGTGCTCCTCTTTCATCCAGAACATACAATTGTAAAACTTCCCATATATATTGTGGTGTTGTAGAACCTATTTGACTTTCCCGAGGTGCTCAGCATCCTCCTCCTATAATAATTAGTAAACTGGAATATCATTGATGAAAACGATGACGAACTAGTCCTTGAACTCATAGAAAACAGATTTCATGAGTCCCATGAAAACGGATTGTGCGTTTGTAACACCGAAGTGCCTGAACATGAACTCAAAGTGTCTGTACATGCACCTGAAATCAGTATTTTGGAATTCACCCTCCTTCACACTCAAAAAGTGATATCCAGACCACAGATAAATATTTGAGAACCAACATAATCCCCTCAGCAACATGAAATGGCCGTTTACCCTCAGTAGTGGGTAAAAATAATTCACTATTATAAGGTTCAGTCTCTGGTAGTCTATGCATAGCCTGAGACCACCATCTTCCTTCTTCACGAACAATAGTATATCACCCCATGATGACACAAATAACCAGATAAATACCATTTTCATCAGTTTGTCATCCCAAATATCACACTCTAACATAATATAAGGAAAAATCTCATAGGGTTCCATTAAAGTCATATGGGATCCAGGTTGAAGGTCTATTCGAAAATCAACATCGTATTGATGGGGTAGAGTCACAACTTCTTCAGAAAAAAATATGGGATATCTCTAACCACCCCCCCCCCCAATCCACCAAGTCTATTTCTGCTTCTCCCACTAACAACTCAATCATTAATGAGATATGAGGCTCCACATATCAATTTTCCACCTAACAGTCCCACTCACCTACGAAAACAACCTGCTGGTCGTCCACACTGTAAAACATTACTATCATTCAAAAGCATTCAATAATGGTGTGCATTGAAAAAAATCCAGTTGATTTGTATGATGTCATCATATGGCTGCATCTTTAGTAGAATGAGATCCCCACTAGACTGATATAGCCCCAACACCAGTCAGAATCCATGAAAAACATAAAAAAACTAGTCTAAACTCCAATTGGCATCCTTAACACTAGAGAAACAAGAATCCTCTCAATTTATTGTCCCAGAGCATGGAATATATCAGGTGCAACCAAGGAGTGAGAGCCTCCTAGATTAAAAAATGCTGAAGAAATAATTCTAATCCAACTAATTGTATCATGAATAACCTCTGGTCCCATGGATCTACTACCTCCACAGAGTGAAACATCCCACACCCAGATCCTCTACCCCTCTGATATTGACCACCTCCTTGACCAATCCCTATTATAGATCCCAAGGTAGAACCATGATGTCGGCCTCCTCCAGCACTTTCTACTCTCGATAGGGCAGGAGCTCACTAGCCCTACTTCTAGAAATTCCTGTTTAGTAACCGTGGCTACTAAGGTGGGTGTTGAATCTACACATCACCACCATACTAAGCTCGAACTGATAACTAGTTCTAATGATGTCCATGCCCTCTGAAGTCAATGAACATCAATCATTAATCCTTTGGTAATGGGAGGGGATACGGAGATCGAAACTAGTACTAGTGAGGCCTACTTCCTATTATCCAATACCTACAAGGCCTTACATCAGAGACATCCTAGTGATTTCCTTCATCTTTGATGGACTTAGATGGCTAGCCTCTCACGGTACACCTCCATGTGAGTGCATCCTCTCCACTACATCTGCCTTATTCTCAACATTTATGTATTTGTTGCGAATAAATGGAGTGGAAACATACTGAATATAATGTCAAAGTGCCTCCTCCAAGAATATCTTCCATGAGTCCTCATCTGGAAATAGATCTAGTGTGAAGAATATGATATCCTTGAGCATTATCCCTAGTTTTCCAACAAATATACTTCCCTGCTAGTGGGAGAGAAAATCCTACCTCTTATCGACCTTCAACCTTGAGGAAAGAATCTTTTCATGAAACTCCTTCTCAATGTAATCCCTTGAGGCATTGTTCTTGTTACTCACCCTGAGGTAAAGCTTCCACCAATGACGTGCCGCCACTCACCTATAGATCACTACTAGATGCACCAAATATTACCTTGGTCCACAGATCAATTTAATGCGGATTGCCCGCATCTCAAGCCTTTTATCTATCTCTGGGTATGAAACAATACCTTCATACTTCCCAAGGTTCTACTGCTATAAAATTATAATTTTCATTTCCAAAAACTCATATTCCTCCTATCGATCATCCCTCCACTGATCAACATGGCTAGCCTACTGGGCAAGAACTTCTTGTACCACATTTAAGTGATGTCCTGGTTCCACACATGAAAAATATTAAACATGGAACTAAAAATCCTTGGTTGTAGGGAAATTTCAATTTAAGATTTATTTTTAGAAAAAATTTCAATTAAATTACCAAACATCCCAAAACATACAAGGATAAAATGTCATTATGATGCATGTACCTTCCTTATGGTCTCTACCCTATAATCATTATATCCTAACTTGGTTATTCATTAGGTCCAGAGTCCTTACATTGGATCATGGGGGGCCCTAAATTCTGTATCCTAACCGGTCTTCCCTATCAAATAACATGTGCCATAATTTCCTACCACTATTTCCCTACAATCCCATGAAATCATCACTATTCGTAAATCCGAACTCCATCATATAACTCATCCTCAGGCTTTGATACCATTATGTTATTACCTGCCTTTTTCAAAATGAGATATGGGAGAAAAACATTTTTCCTCCATCCATCTCCATGATGATGGAGAGATAATGACCGCCATGCCCTTCCATCAGTAGACCCTGGAGTGGCGACTATCACCATGGGTATAGAATCTCATATGAAATGGAAGAAATTATCCTTCTTAATGAATCCAAGATTAGCAAACAAGATTGTTAAAATCTGAAAATACACTAATGTTTTATATAATACAAAACAAAATCCATCCCATGAATTATCTAGATGCAATTTGCAACAAAAGTTTGAAAAATATACTAAATAAAGTAAAAAATGTACTAGACTATGAAACAATAAAAAAAATATCATGATTCCAGATCTCGTAAAATCTAGCACTATACTCAAGGTCCTCTTGAATCCCTGAAAATAGCTTTACATACATAGGGTGATTATACAGGCATACCTAGTATGAAAACAATATCAAACCATACAGAAGTGTGGAAAAAAGAATTACATTGTGAGAAACCAATAGAATCTCAAAGCACCTACTAATGAGTACTAACCACCCTAGCCTCACCAAGTGACAGTCACCAAATAACACAAGATAGGTAAAGTACTAGTATAAGAAAATTGATATTGGGAACCCCACAACACTTTCCCAGTATTTTACTGATCATTCCTAATAGATAATGTGTTGAAACTACCAATCATCCCAAAGTAATCCCACTACCACAACCTACCCACAAACACCTAAGAATCAACCACTCACAAACCCTTCCAATAGACACCTAGGCCACAACCACCATGCCTTTTACATGAACACACTTGGGCCTCATCTCAAAGAAACATGGGAAAACAATACTAGCCAGCAATCACCAAGGCCCCTCATTCTCAAGAAACCATCTCAATGGATCTTAGACTATGATAAGCATCGAAACATTAAATCATTCTTAAATATACTCAAGCGGTATGATCCAAGATGATAGTCAGAGCAATAAAGTTAGTAACCAACCACCCATCCTACCACTAGTATGTTGGGAAAGACATCCTCCTCCATGAAATGTGTGTGATCATCACATGGTTCTCAACAAGGGATAAGTGAGTATATAAAAAACATGAGGAACTAAATTTTGTAAATATAGGTAAGCCAAAACTCTGTCTAACCTATGGGTCCATAAAAGAAACAACCACCCCACTAAAACAACTTTTTTGTTACCCCTATATGCAGTACAACACAAATAGACACTATCAAAGCATAAATCCAACCCGTTTTTCATTCCAAAATTTTTCATTTATTTATTAAGGATTTCAGTTTAATTTTTTCCAACACTACATGGGGAATATACCAAGCACAACATTCGTGACATTCTTAGAAGTTGAAGAGCCTGATTAACCAAACATACAATATCTACCCCACATTGTTTTATAGTACTTCGAACTGTCATTATTCAATGTTATACTTCAAAATCACGCCGTTGAAACCAAAACCAAATTCCCTCATGCACAAAAACACCACATTTGGCACACCTAATTACATAATGTTATGGAACAACCCAAACCTGAATCTCCACATCCTTAAAAATTCCCAAATGCAGTCTCACTGCAGAACAAGTCCATAACCATATTATAGTCCCACTTTCTAATCATCACTTGATTTCCACAACACAGAAAAAATTCATTTACACTACCAAATAGAATGTCCATTCCACAATCTACCATTCTCTCAATCTAATACTCCAACACACCACCTATTTCACTTTACACAGCAAGACAACAAAAACTACCATTAATCCAAAACCATTCTTCACACATACAGCACACACTTATCATAGATACAACTCAACTTCCCACCACTATACCTCAAAATTTTCTCTGAATAGCAGTACCACACAATTCACACAAAGTTAAAAAACCCCAATAGAACACATAACAGAAAAAATTATATCGAATAGGATGGATTCATATCTGGAAAAATTTAATCCTTAATCCAAATTGTTAAATAAGGGTGATCCCATAATTTTGTTCATCATGGGTGTCCATTTCATTTACCATGGAATTCGTGATTAGTCAAAATAACATTTATCCCAATTACATATATGAAATAAAAAATAGTTATAAAGAAGAACACATTCATATAAAATGACCACTAACACATGAATGTAATGGGGTGTGACAAAAAAAATATTACCTAAGTAAAAATGCAGTAATGTGGGTCACCTAAGTTGTCTCTACAGAGGACTTCACAACAACTATGTTTTTCACATAAATTAATGAATGATGTGAAATCCATTTTATGAAATTTTTTGTGTTTAAAGATAATGGAAACAACAAAACACATATTGAACACTGATGGATGAAGATAGTAATGGGGCTATTTTAAGGTCACCTTTGTAAATGTCATCATAGTAATAAATATCATATTACACCTTTTCCGATTTAATGAAAAATAGATGAATCCTTGATAGAGTTAAAAATCACCTTTGGTTGAATAATGAAATGTAACAGAATTTTATGTTAATAGATGTTCCTAAATAATTACTAAACCACTAATGAATGTCCTATTCCGGAATATTTACTCCTTGTAAATCTAGAAAAGGTTAACTAGTTCCACAAATGTTCCAGCTATCACTGGACATTCACCACCTAACTAAATCTCCTCTATCGAGGCAAATTGCACTAGGAATAGGGAGATCAAAAATCATCAACCAATGTTTTAGAAAATGAATACACCAAAACCCAAAACATGATCACATTCTAAGAAATCAAAAACACTAAAAATAGAAATCATTCAAAATATAAATATTGTGTAACATTTATACATAAAATTCTGATATTAAAAAAATTTAACTGCCCCTTCCATGATCACTCAATGGATTTACCAAACCATGTAAAAGGTAATAGAGTAGAAACAGGAAGAAGAGATTATATTAAAATAAATAAATAAAAAAAGGAAAAATAAAATGAACATCAGGAAATAAATATTCTAGCAAATCCCCTCATTCACATTTTTCCAACCCTTGGAAAGGAAGTGGACACTCAAAAAAACACGTTTGAGAGGTATTAAAATTTCCCTATAGAATCATTCAATCGAAATTTTATGTGTTTATTATTACATTAAATGGATAAATATAAGAAAAATTTATTCATAAATGATTTTCCAATATCTTTTTTCATATTACCACATAATCACATTGGATTTAGACAGATTTCCAAAATGTAATGCTCGAATAAATAATGAATATTTTGTCTGCCGTAGAGACTCTTAAGATTATTTTATTTTTAACCATTCAAACAAAGTATTAATGAAAAAATTGTTAAATGAAATTTATATTGAAAATGACTCACATAGTTCTCATTCTATTCCAAATTGAATAACTACAATTAAAGTTATATAGGTCTTAATACGCTTCAATCAAAGAGGTGGGATCTATTCTATCTGCCAGAAAATATTTTCCACTTGATTAATTTTAATGTTCCATTGTGGTAATAATTGGACCTTGGTCTAGAAGACAATTTTTTATCCCATGAACAAGTAATACTTAGAAAATAAATCAACCAATTTGGATAAAAATTGTAAAATATATGCCTGAAACATTGAAGCTCAATAAAACTACAGAATATATAGAATTAAATAATTTACACATATATGACCAAAATGTCCCAAAAATAATAAAATGATATAAACCAGCTCAAATTTATTAATTTTGTGGAATAAAATTAATGAAAAATTAATGAAAAATAATTAATATATAATCTTTTTTAGTTTCTAACACATTTCTTTTGGACTCCTGAACAAGTCACCATCAAAATCCAATCAAAAAAATTTAAAACACAAGCTCATGAGATCCACCAGTTCCATACCATGAAACAAATGATATCATACCCCAAAAATAACCATTATTTCAAGTTATCAATTTATTTCATTCAGTATTTTTCTTCTTAATTTCTTCTCCCTTGCACAGAAAACACCTACATCACATTAATTTTTCACATTTCACAAGTATAAATTTTTAAAAATTTATTCATATCAAAACCAATACAAGGGTTACTACAGGATTGAAAAATTCCTACATCTCCACTAGATGTGAGTCAATAACAAGTGTTTTTCCTAAAAACATTATAGGGATATTCTATGGATTTTTGTTGGTAAGAGTCCTATGTGAATAAATATGATGTGGAATGAGGAGATCTTGGATATTTTTGAAGCGAAATTGGAAGATTCTATTTTTCACTCACGTATGGTATCCTCCTCACTCTCCATAGTTTAAATTCACCTCCATCACCATGAAAAATAATGGATTTCTCACATAGTTCATCATTTCAGAAATAAACATTTCAATATTATCAAACATGATCTTTCTTGAAATCTCTAAAAAATTTCTTCATCCATTAGAAGCTCCAAAAAAGAAATATATTCTCTTATTATGAATGACCGATAAAGGGAACAACTTTCAAAATAATATTTTTTTTTGCATAAAAAAAACCTTTTCAACATTTACTTTTCCACCCAATGTTGCACCAAATATTGTCACATAGAACATGACAGCTTCACCCAAACTTATATTGAAATAGATCATGAAATTTCACTTCAAGAGAAGGTGTGATATAGAAAATTGTCATGTAATTTTCCAATCCTAGTAGGATGTTCATTGATTCTATGGGATACAAGGATTAAATTTTTATTGTAGGCTAGAATGTAATTGATTCTATTAAAAAGGGTTATTAAAACCAAAAAAATATCATCAATAATTTAAAATAAAAGATCCTCAAGCCATCTTGTGTTGACAAAAATAAATCAAATTATGGTTACAATAAGCATGGTTTGGTTCTCAGAAGAAGTGAGGTGAATAAAAATAATATGAAAAAAGGGTTCAATGGCCTCACATGAATGTTATTCTAATGATATATATAGTGAAATGTAGCATTGGATTCAAAAATCAGAGTAATATTCATTAAATTCCCATAGAATTAATCTTGAAACAAATTAATTTTCAACATTCATTTTTGCTCAGTTTCATGGAATAAATTGGACCACTCAAAGAAATTGTATCCAAAAATGTAAACGATAATCATTATAGCTCAATAGATTATAAAAGGCACAAAATTTAAAAATAAATAATTTTTTTTTGAAAACACATATTTTTTAATTTTTTAGTTTTTTTTAAAATTTAAAATCCTTAATTATGATGGATCCCTCTTCCACACTTACATAATGCAATGTACTCAATAAATTCATGTAGATTTCACATGTAAGAAAATTTTAAAACGATTCAAAGAAGTAAACAATTTTAAAAGATAATTTCAATCTGTGGGATTTTATAAATAGATGTGTTGGAGGAGTGTGATCTTCTCCATTAGAACTGATGGAATGGTCCTATGGAATTTCATCAGCCTATGTGCATAAATAGTGAATTTCTCCTGCTCTTTTCCATCACAATCTTCATAGAACCAAAAGGATATTCTATAGTCACTTTAAATGGACCTCCCCTTCCAATTGGAATGATGTTTACCTAGCATCATCATGATTCTTGAGATTAATAGAATCACATTATCTCCAGGATTGATGTATTTTGGATGGATCAGCTTATCAGGGCCCATTATTGTTCTCTATTTTTAAATCCTATAATTTAACATTTTTTCCAATATAACTTTCTTCAACTCATGCAACTAAAATTTTCTCACATTCACATCACTTGAAAGATCCAAATTCATCTTCCCTATATCTAAATATGCCTTATTCTTTAATTCCATAGGTATATGACAACATTTCCAATGAATCATCCAATATAGAATCATTCTTATCAATATTTTGTATGTTTTACTATACACCTGTACTTTACCATCTGTCATTTGGCTCTAATACTTCTTTTATGGTTTAACAATATTCTCCAAAAATTTCCTTGATTTCCCTATTTAATAAATCATCTAGACCATGTGATTGTGGGTGATAGGGATGTGATGTTTTATAATTAACCCCTTACTTTTTCAGTAAATCCTCTATTATACTATTGCAAAAGTGCTTCCCTTGATCACTGATGATGGCTCAAGGAACACCAATCCTAAAAAATATATAAACCTTGACAAAATCAAAAACAACCTTTTCATGTTCAATACTAGGAGATTTTTCTTCCACCCAATTAGATACATAATCAACCACAAGAAATATATAAAAATTTTCAAATGATATTTGGAAAGAGCCTATAAAATATATCTACCAATCATTAAAAATTTCAACAATATTACGTGGTTGTTATGGAATTCCATGTCTCGTTGAAATGCTTCCATAAAATTGATATTTTGGACACCTTTTGAAAAATTCATGAGAATCTCCTAAAGGGTGTGATAATAATATCCAAATTATAAAACCATAATTGTTATCCATTATGTTAAAATGTTGCCTCCACAATCTAAATAGTGACAAAACACAATGGTAGAACCAATTTCACTCTCATAAAAACATCTTTTAATCACTAGTTAACTGAAAATTGTCTAATGAAATGGATCCTCCCAAATGTAATATCCAGATTCATCATTCAGTTTGTGAATTTGGTGAGAATAGAAATGATATGACACCTATGATGTTACCATATATTTGTCCATGTCAGTATACTAAGGAAATTATCCTTTAACCATGTATAACGTCTCCCTTAGTAGGTGATCATTCAATTGTTTTTTTTTCTGGAATTTCAACATCAGCAATGTTGTGAAGTCTACTTAAATAACCAACCACTTGAATCTTAGATCCCATATGGTCCTTGATTTCTATGTTGAACTCATAAATCTATAACATCCTTCTCACTAGTCTCAGTTTATCTTCTGCCTTATTTATCATGTACCTAAGATAAACATGAGAAAAAACACATTAACATTAGTTCCAAGAAGATATGATCTAAATCATTCTCCAGGAAAAAAATGCTAATATATCCTTTTATGTGGTTGTGTAATTGAATTTAGTCACATTAAAGGTTTTGGAGGAATATGAAATTACTTGTGTCCTACCCTCAATACACGGAGAAAGTATTTCTCTGACATATTTTTTGTATTAACAACAAACTATCTCAAATGGTTCCTCCCAATTTGGTGGATGCATCACAAGTGGTTCAACTAACCCCTTCTTTAGCTCATCAGATGATTCTGAACATACACCATTGATATCAAAATTAGAATCATTCAAAATAAATTAAGAGAGAGGGATAAAAAAATTATTTAAATATTTGATAAATCTACTATATAATCTTACATGTCACAAAAATGACCTAACGTGCTTCACATAAGTTGTGTAAGGAAAATACATAATCACATAAATTTTTTATTTATTAAAATAAATTTCATTTTATTAAATGACATGCCCTTGGATATTTATTCTCTCATCCATGAAATGAATATTTTCATTATTTAATAGAAGAATCTATTAAATGAAGTTTTTCAAAACATTTCCCAAATAAATAAATCAATAGTCATAAGTGTTTTGAAAAACCATGAAATTATCCAGGAAAACATCTAAGAAATCTTCAATGTGATCAGAAAATATACTTACAATACACATATGAAATGTACTTAGAGAATTACATAATCCAAATGGAATCCTTTTATAAGAAAAGGTAATGTAGGGACATGTAGAGGCGGTCTTCACTTGATCCTCAGGGGTAATGGGTACCATGAAATAACCTAAAAATTCCTCACAAAAGAAATAATGAGTCCTCCCTGTCAATATCTCTAACAACTGATCAATGAGGGGAATTGGATATTGATCATTCCATGTGACATAAATCAACATCTTAAAATCAATGCACACTCTATATCCATTCTTAATTATCATAGGGGTTAATTCAATGTGTTCATTCCAAACCGTGGTTACACTAGTTTTTTTTGAACAACATCAATTGGGAAAACCCATTGTGATTCTGAGATGAATGAGATGATCCCATCTTCCAAGATCTTCTCAATATCATTCTTTACATCCTTTATCATGGTGTGATTCTGTCTCCATTATGGCTTTATGAAAGGTTTAGAATCTCCCTCAAAAAAAATTATATTTTAGCAATTTAGGGTTTATTCCTAGAATATCACCTAATTACTATAATATTGCTTTCATATTCTATCTCAACAGATAAATAAATGATTTTTCTCATGTTTTAGATAGATTAAAACCAATTTTCACTTGTAATTTATCTCCTTCCCGAAGATACACATATTTCATATCAGTGGGGAGTGGTTTTAAATACAGATTTGGGTGATGCTCAAGCGATGAATCTAAACTCATATTCCCCACTTATAGTGGTTGGGAATCATGAACACAATAAATCATATCATATTTTTCATAATTTGACAAATCATTAACGAAATAGGATATTACCACATCCTCCAATATGAAATCAAAATATCATGTATTTTGGACATCGACATGTTCAATGATATTTTCAATGGAAGGAGTATCTCCTATGTTTAAGAATTGATAGAACATACCTGATTCTTCAATGGTTTCAGTACCAATATCACAAGAGTCTGTAAAGTGGAAGAGATCATCTAATGTGTGCCTCATTGATTCAAAAATATCGAAGTGGATTTTTCTATCTATAAACACAATGGGGAGTGTCCATATATGGGTATTGATGTTGGTCTTGGCCATATTTATGAAATTTCCCTCCAAAATTATCGGTGACTGTGTTGGTCATCAATATTCATCCATATTTAAAAATAGAAATATGTTGGGAACAATAGATCATTGACATTGTTAAGGACATTCTCTAGAACACCTGATGGGATTATTGTGGATCTGCTTTGTAGTTGTACTACCACTCTAGTGGGATTCAAGCCTCCCATTTGTAAGAATTATTATAATAAGTATAGAAATACATTAATTGACAGACATAGATCACTCAAATTATTATATAAATTAATAGAACCAATGGTTCCTTGAATGGATTACATCTTTAGATCATGACATTTGGTTGGAAATTTTCATGTGACAAGGGATGAAATAGTTATTCCAATATTCATCCATTCATTCCCTTGATGTCTCCTATTATTTTCAAAAATATCCTTCAAAAATTAATCATAAATTGAAATTTTTTGTGAGAATCAAGAACGGTGATATTAGTATTAACATTTTAAAAAGTGTTCAAAATATCATTTTGAAGTGCTTATTCATAAAATTTACTTGATTCAATCATCTGTGTTGGAAATGTTTGTGGAAATTCATTATTATCCATTTTTTCCATTGAAATGGTGTTCTTTTCTACTCTTTCTTAACCTTTCATTATCACACTCATCTTTATTATCATCATCACATTGTAATTTCATGTAATTTTTAAAATTTACAACATCATTCAACCTCAACTCAGATGGTCTTATTTAGGGATCAATAATGTCTGGTGGGGATATTTATTTACCAATTCTTGATTTTAACATGATGAAATTAATTTTGGGGTATGGGATTGATTGAGAAGGATTTTTCTAAGTATTTTTTCCTTGATTCCAAAATAAATCCCATCGAGTTTTCCAACTAGTCAAACTTATCTTATTGGTCATATTAATTGGATCACATATGTTTTACAATAGGTTTTGTGCCGGTCGATACTTAGTCGTCAGGAATTCGAGATGTTTATGGTTGGTGGTGTGGAGGCTGGTTATAAGATTTATTTTATAGAAATGGTGTTGGATTTTTGGAATTATTGCTGGAATGCTGATTGGTTTTGGAACCGGTTTTGGTTCAAGGGTCTAGCATGATTTTTCTGATTTCCAATCCCAAATTGACCATGGTTAGGCTATATCCATCCTTGATTTTCTTAAAACTAATTAGGCTGAAAAACTACTGAACCTATTTTCATTCCTTGAATTTAATCAGATTACTCAGTGAATTCATCAATTAATGAGCATGAACAACATAACATGGATGGTGCTTGATGGTCACCCACTGTATTCAAAGCAATCTATTTCAACAAATTGTTTACCTCTTATATCCTAGATTCATGTAAGGGTGATGGATGAGAAGTTCGAACCACATGAGTACCTCTTGATAGAAGATGGTAATAATGTAATGATACATAATTTATTGTTATGAGAAAATAGTAGATATCCTTTTAAATTATTCTCAATACTCTTAATGGGTTCCTCCATACGATTGTCTAAAGGCATAGATCTCATTTCTGATGGTTTTACTTCTGAAGGCAGGAAAAAATATATGAATGAAGCATCTAACCATGTCCTTCCAATCATCTACATATCTAGGTTGTAGTGTTTAAAACCATTATTTAGTATCTCATTCCAATGATGTTAGTAACTCCTTCAACATTACATATTCTTCATCTACTCCATGGGGTATTAAGATTGACCAGACATGTGTGAACTCATTAATATGTTTTTCCGGATCATCACCAACAAATCCCTTAAGCTATGGAAGAAATATAATCATTTTAGGTTTCATATCAAAAAAATTTATAAAACTGTTATTATACTTTTTTATTTATATTAATGAATTTGGCGGCATAAGGGTCTCTAAGTGTGGGGTTTGGATTTCCTGCCATGATGACATGTTCAGAGTAAACACTTGATGTATCACTCAAGAATAAAATAGAAATTTACTTAATTTCATAATGAAAATTAAAGTTTCTATGTCTATTCAGCATGATTATATAAATTTCAAGATCAAGGGGTCAAGTATCAGTGATCGATGTTCTAGTCAAGCAACATTTAATATAAAATAAGAAATGAAAAAATAAATAGTGAAAAAAATGTAGGCAGAACCTCCATGTAAATGATATCAAGTTTTGACATGTTCTTATTATGATTTGTGGTAAAAAAATTATCTATGTTAAAATTTAGTGAATTGGGTAGCCTATGTTGTCTCAAGAAAATATTCCACAATAATTATGTTGGATACTAAAATTATAGAAAAAAGAAGAGGTTGTTTTTGAAATAGTTTGAGTTGAAAAATAAATCAAGAAATTAAAAATAAATATTTAACACTAAGGGATGAAATAGTCATTGTGTCGCGGTAGGAGCACCTTTTTGAAGGTCATTATAGTTATAATGATCATCTTCCCTCTCTTCATTTTGAATGACTAATGAAAGACTCCTCAATCCACCTATCAATAACACTTGGTTGAAAAAAGAAATTTAACTCAATCATATGTGCATATAAGTTCATAAACAATTCCTAAAAAACTAATTAAAATTCTTATCAGTAATTTTTTCTCTATAGAAATCGAGAAAAAGTTCAATATTTCCACCCACATGACATTGATTTCTGAAAACTCACCACCTAACACAATCTTCTCGATTGGGACAAATTCCACTAGGAAAAGGGAGATAAAAATTCAGCAACCAATTCTATACACAATTAGTACACTAAAACCAAAGATATGACACTTTAAAAGAATCGGGAAACACTATAAATAGAAATAATTGAAAATTAAAATGGGATTTACATTTAAGCACGATACTCAGACATTACAAAAGTGAAACTCATCCTTCCCCAATCATTCAATGTATTTACACCCCTATATGAAGGTAAATATAGTCCATAGTGGAAGAAGAGAGGAAAATGAATCAAAGAACAAAGAAAAGTGAAAATAAAAATAATATCATGAAACCAATATTTCTGCAGAGCCCTTCTTAATCATTCTTCCACATAGTTGAATAGAAGTGCAAACTAATATAAATAGGGTTGGGAGGTAGAAAAATATCACTCTAGAAACATTCCACTATGACTTAGAGTATTTTTTTCATATTAAATTGAATAATATTAGAAAATTTTCTAAAATAATGTTTTCCCCCTATCTCATATACAGGTGCATGAAAAATCACATTAGATTCAAAAACATTTCCAAATATTTAGGCTTCAGTAAATTATGAATAATTTCAATTAAAAAGGAGAATCTCCAACTTCTTCTTTTTGGATGCATTTAAACGAAGCATAATGATAAAATTTCATAATGAAAATTAATTTGGAAATGATAATAGAAGTTAAATTTATATTCTACATAGAATAACTTCATTTGGAGTTATGTAGGCCAAGATATGCTTCAACCACTGAGTTCGGGTCAATTATGTCAGCCTAAAAACATTTTCCATTTGATTAATTTTTCTGGGACATTATGTTTTGAATTGGACCTTGGTCCAGAAGACAACATTGTAGCCCACAATGTTGGAAAGAATAAAAAATCAATCAATTTGGATCAAAACTGTAAAATATTATCCCAAAATATAGAAACACCATAATACATCAGAATTCCCAAAATTAATCATTTTACAAAATCAAAAACAAAATCTATCAAAAATACTAAAATGATGCAAATCAATTCAAATTGATTAATTAGGCGGAATCAAATCATTGAAATAGATTTGTAAAAGAACAAAAATGTTTGCTCTTTCAACCACTTACAACCATGGGTTATAGAAGTCATATTGTCATGTCAAACGATAAAATGATTCAGCGATATCAATTAAAATAGGTGATAAACATCATTCCACTCCAATCCTGTTATTGCATTGACCACAAAATCTCTTTTAAAAATTCCTTCCCCTAATATATTAACTGTAATGAAAGGGATTTGGTAGTTCTCTACAAAGAGACATTAGTTCACCCACCATGCATGATACACTGAGGGTAGAGGTAGAATAATCCCTACATGATACAACATGAGACCTAAGCTCCACTTTACAACAAGAACATGGTATCACAAGAGTAGTAGAAAACCCCATGAAAATTGATCTTGAAGGGGATCTGGCATGGGTGTGCGGCTCATGTATATAGGAACACATTAGGCAAACTATGAGGGAATGAAAAACAACATATAAAAATAAGATCCCAGAATTGACGATCCAGATCCTATGTTAATGGAAGAGTGGTTTTAAGAGACGTTAATTGTGGGATAATGGTCATGATTATGCAGTTTGAGTATCTACAAGACCTCAGAGCATTTGTATATTAAATATATACTTAATATCTATTGAATGAAACTTAAAACCTCCTAAAAGAGTTTTTAAATTCGGTTTATTTAAAATTAGACGTATGATGGACGATACAAAAAAAACTCTAAATAAGTCATCAATGGAAGTTTCAACAATACTGACACACAAATAGAAGAGCTAACGATGCAACAAACCGATGTTGAGACACCGACACTGATCTATTAATGCAATGACTCACTGATGTATTGACTCACCGATTCCCTGACACTAATGACTTGGCACCGACCCCCAGACTCACTGGCACTGATGCCCTCGACTCACTAATACTGATGCCCCATACTTATCAATATTGATTCCCCTAAATCACCAACACTGATTCCCCTGACTCACCGATGCTGATACAATAGGCACACTGATGCCAATTCCCCGGACTCATCGATGATGACACCCCTAATTCACTGATGCAAATAGTTAAAAATGGATTATTAGCTAACTCATGAAATGAGTCAATGAATGCCCCCAGAACACCCAAAATCATTTTTTTCACCAAGGAATTCCCTACAGGGGTCATGATCATTACATAATTTAATAACCATTATCAATCTTACTACTCTCCCCCTTGTATTTTATGATTGAAATCATTGTTCGGAAGCTGCTAATTTATAGCCTTCATGGATGAAAATGTTTCATTCTTCTAATTATAATTCAAATTTATTCATGAAACCAATTAAATGGTTGAGAAAAATTTGACAATATAAAATATAATTTTTTCAATGTTCAGGATGTATCATATTTACAATATAATAAGTATAAAACGAAATGGATTTGTTATGATCAATAACCTTGAAAATAATATAAACAGTTATCACTAAATGAATTTTCCAACGATTCATCATCATACGATGTAATTAGATGATATATATAACCATTTACACTTCTATTTTTTCATTAATAATATATAATTCAATTATGGAGAATTGTATACATTTCATGTGACCTTCTATACTAATACAATTGTATACCAATCATGAATACCAATGAAACAAACACTCTCGAGCAAAAAGTATGTTTCTTATAAATAATCAATAAGGCCATAAATGAACGTAATAAAATTATAATAAATAAAAAAATAGCTAAGGTTATTAATCAATTAATTAAACCATTTAATCTCATTATTAACTACATTATGACCATGTGAATAATGCATTCAGGAATAAGTTATGGGGTTTCTCATCTCACAATAAATTATGCGAGATTTATATGTTTCACCACATATTTCATATTTGTGGTGTATGTATACTAACAATTGATATATAATATCATGATCGTGTTTTTATTCATTTTATTCAATTATCATTTTGGTTGTTATTAATTTTTGGTCATATGATTCGATAGATCACAATGTGGTAAGGGACTTTATCATTTTTTTCATTTCATTGAGACTTACATTGTAATGTGAACCTAATCATTTATATTTTTTAAACCTTGTTCCCTTTAGAGATCATTTTTCAATTTAAGTAAAATTTCTATTCAATATCCATTTTCATGAATAATACAAATTAATATTTTGTTATATGTTTACCCATTTATTAATGGTGTTTATTTTGAATGTTGTTTTAACTGTTGAAATATTGATGTATTTGTCACTTTTACACATATAAAAAAATGATGAGGAATATTATTATGGAATTTAATCATTTTATAATAATTATTTGGACTTTTAGAGATGGTTAGGGAGCACAATTTCCCCTTGAGGCATCAACATGTCTCTTAGGATAAAACATTTAGTGACAAACGCTTTGAATTTGTTTACGAAACATAATCAGTAATGTTTCTTCGTAGAGACATAAACTGCCACAATGGAATGATGGTTCAAGTGCTAGATACATGGAATCCATCAAATAAGAAATCTATTTATTCATTACTCATTGGTTACACTCTTTGAGGTTTTTTCGATATGAAAAATTATATGAATGCATTTTTGATTCTCAGTTTGTTCATAGTGTGTGTTTTTAATTTATTCACCACACCATATTCATTATATAAAATTGATTATTATTCTCTTATAATATTTACAAGTTTATTCTATAAGTAACCCTTTCTGAGCATTTTAGATCACCCATTTATTTGTTTTTCCTTCCCTCGAATATGAAGAAGATATCATTTGTTTATTTTCCAAGGATGTATATTATTTTATTTTGTTAGGTATTATAGGTTGTTTTATTATCCGAGTGTAAAATGGGTTCCATGTGTAAATTTAGTTTCTTCAAGACTACATAACTAATCAGAGCTTATAGATTGGATTCCTTATAATCATTTTAATGTAAAAAAATAATGGCACGACTCTGATTTTATGGGTTCGGGATATTATAGTAACCAAGATTGGTATAGATTTATGAAATGATGGTCTACAAAAACACTAAATAGGGGTACATGTAATTTTAATAGGGTACACAATGCTTCTATATATCATTAGTACTCGAATTGTGGTAACTAATCACATTCCATGTAAACCTCAACATACACACTAGGTGTCTGGATAACGTTTCATGTAGAATTCGCCTGACACCCTTCCCATGTCATCTAGTTTTTCCCTTTTACCTTGAGTTTTTCCCATGTATTAAAACATGGTGTGCCTATTAAAATGTGTGTTTGAGCCTGTGTACTCTAGGATATTCCCTTGTACCCTCTATGGAAAATGTTGATATGTGATTAAAGGATCACACAGTTTGTGATCTTTTCCAATGTCATGTTATATTTGAATCACTGTGAAACCCTAGAGTTGCAGCCAACTGTCCAACATGGCATGGAATCTCGAAACAGGATGTAATTTATCAGATTTTCTACATCCATCGGGATTCCTTCAACACCATAAATCATGTTTTTGGAGTTGTACCCCTCACTAAATCATATAGATCAAAGGATGGTGGATCCTTTTTATTGACAGCTTCAATAAGAATTCATATCTGGTCAGAATATGATTTTTCAAGATAAAACATCACAGAAATTAAAACCTAGGAATAACAAGATCTATAAATCTATCTAATGCTCATATGATCATCCAAACCCATCATTTTACCATGTTTTAACCATATATCAAAAACCACACCCTATTTATTTATTTTTGTGGTAAATAATTGTAATGTAAAAATAAAATACATGTAGTTTTACAAACTACATGAAAAATAAATTTCATGAGATGAATGTGTAAAAAATGGATGGGGGTCCATAAGCTGTAAAACACGAGGAATGAATCTCAGCATTTGTTCATTCATAATGTATCCAATTTTTTAGCGATAAATGAACAAAGATAAAATCAACACTAATGATGAAATAAAATAAATATATTTAATCTAATATCATTGTACGGATAAATTTGTTTTCATGTAAGTCATCATTGTTTAGTGTGGATAAAATAATACAATTGAAATTCACAAATAAAATATCATACATGGAGTATGGAATAACCTTTCATGAAGAATATATCATTATTTTTTTTCACTAATTTGAACTCTGAATTATATTGGTTCAATTACCCAAGATCATAATAAGATCCATTGGAATTTTCTACGAATGGTGTCATCCATCGTCTAAAGGACTCAGGGGTTTAGCGGCCAAACCTGATATAATAACCAATGTTATATATTTCAAAATTATGAGGAACATTTCATTGAATAATGTAAATTATTCCATTCAATTAATTTTTTATATTTATTCCCTGACCTTGTTATATTTTCCAGAACAACACATGCTGTCATAAATTAGGATTCACCTAAGGTATACCACACATTATGTAATGAATTGTACCCTCTTATTTATGACATGGAACACCATTCAAAAAATATTAAACATTTTTTTAAGACAAAACATTTTTGACATTTACTACATTTAACGTATTTCAAATATTTATTTCAGGAACACATGGACTTGGAATCACACGATGTCTCATCCCCTTGTCCTGATAATAATCTATATAATATGCAAATAGAGTACCCCAATAATATGAATCATTGCATATCTGATAGATTTCATTGGACTCTAAACCATTTTAATATTTTCATATATGCAACATTGACTTTGTCTTGTGTTACATCAATACTGAGCCCCACAGATAGCTTTCATTTCACGTAATACCTTGTTTTAACAAAAATCAAAATACTTTTAATAATATTATTGAAATATTACAATAGTTATCACTTATTCATTGGGAGGGTGTGTGAAAAGGGATTGACTAAATTATAAAAATATGGAAAATGTATTATTTTAAAATTATTTATTTGTAAACAAATAAAATTGAAATGAAAGTAAGCACTATTTTGAAATAGTAAATTTTCATTTCTAAAAAACTATTTTTCATTATACAATTAATTTTTTCACCAATAAATGAAAAAACCAATTTTTATGACTTATTTTAATGAAACTTGTATATTATATATTACTAAAAATATTTTACATTCATCTTAAGACTTTTCTAGAAAACAGAGAAGAATAAATAAAATTATATAGATAAAGAGATTTAATTTTCTAAAAGGATGTTTTGATGAATATTAATATCACACATATTTAAAAACTAAATATTCAATGATTTATATGTTTTATTTAAAAATTTTAAATTCTTTTTTTACATAAGAATTTAAATGTTATTTAGGATTATTTTTTATTTTTATAAAAATATTCTTTTTATGATGAATACTTAAATATTGTATTTAAATTGAATACATAAATATTCATTGATATATTTATATTGTTAAATTATATTTTTAATTAGATTTAATTTTAAATTAAATATCTTATACACATATTAATCCAATTTAGGTCATAGAAATAAACTTTTTATTTTAGTTATATTTAAAAACAATTCAAAAATTTGATCATTTTCACTTTAAAAACATATTCTCTCATCATTTATATGATATTATTTAAAAATATATTTCTCCCACTTCTAAAAATGAAATTTTGAAAAATGGATTACATATATCTAGTTTGAATAATTTATAATTTTAAGAAGTTCAAATTAATATTTTTCTATAATGATTAGTGAAAATAGTTAAATTAATCACCTCGAATAACAAAAAATCGACTTTATTAAGGGGATAATCATTAAAACCATGTGGAATATTTTCTACAAACATATCCAAAACCTATTGAAATTTAACTTTTTAATAATATAGCATTTTTTAACTAATTTTTTCACTATTGGGGCCTTTTTATATGAATATTTATGTACCCCAATTTTTCTTATAAAAAATTCCAAGTTTGTCCTCTCCCTCACTTATAAAAGGATGAAACTTATCCTCCACTCTTAACTCCCTGAGAAGAATCATCTCAGCCAATGAATCAAAAAATAACTTCAAAAAATTTGTACCTTTATCATATAATCATCCCATTGTGTCTAAGTCTGACCTAGGAAGTCATTTGCTACAAGAAAGTACATACCCGAAGAAGAGGCAATGTTCATTAAAGAACATTTTTATTTTATTTCTCTATCAAAACCCATATATTATTTTCATATAATTATTATAAATGAAATGACTATAAAAAATAATATAATATTATTACGAGTCATTGTTTACTCCAAAAACATCAAACACTTCCATCAATTGGGCTTTAAATTCATTCATCAGGTATACGATAGACTACATCCTAACGAACTGATTTAGTCTATTCATTCAAAACAATAATTAATGGATTGTAATATTTGTTTATTTATACTATATATAAAATTTTAATTATTTTAATTATTTTATTATGATTATTTAATAGTTATATTAAACAAACCTTTATTTCTTCAATTTTTTTATGAATTTGAAAGTGTCGTTTATCTATATGGTGGACTATGACAATGCGAATTGATGTGATTTGTTCACAAAAAACATGGAATTTATTATTGTTCTTTTGATAATAATTTTTCATATACGTAAAATTAATATTCATTTAGAATGATAATATATATTATTCTTTTCGTTCATTTATTTTGACTAGAAAATAAAAATTATTTTCATGTATACGTATGACCAACCATCAACTCGAACATTGAATTTTTTTTATACCGATAACATTTTTGAATCACTATATATAAATATATGAGGAATATATATGAAATATATTTCAATATAATAATTATTGGTATTATGTTGTCATTATCAAATTAATAATAATAAATATATTACAAATTAAAAAATATAAGAAAAACAAAGCAGTTATTACCTGAATGGTAACATTAACAAGAAATTGTTCCTAAACGAGTAATAATATTTCCTAATATAATAATATATGATATAATATATATGAATATAGTTTTTTATAGATATATACTGAGACTATATTCATTAAAAATGATGTTTTAAGGATCTGAATGGAATTCAAGTCCTATGGTAATGATATTTCTAGTCTCAATTTTATAACTGTGAGACTTATTCCATATCATGGACTGATTTATTTTATGATTTATATATACTTACCTATAAAATTTCATATATTTAATTTCATTTACATTATTATATAAAAAGTAAATATTGATGTTATTATTTCAAGGATCTCATTATTTAATGGTTACTCGTGTAATAAGGTATTTCTGTCTCACTTTTTACTTGTGTGAGACCCATTCTATATTAAAAACATTTTTTTATGTGATGTTTATATATACCAAGAATGTAATTTTTGATTATTATAATTATTATGGATACTATTTTAATATGTATTTTAGGAACTATCATTCACTGGGAAATTTTTTCTACATTTTGTAAAATGTAAATGAATTTTGCCCCAAATATTATTTTTTCAGACACATGATATGTTATTATTCTATAAAAATTTACAAGGTGTATATAATATCCCTATTACATGTTATATCATTAACCTCATACTTATCATGATATTTTAATATTCATTTATTTTTATTCTATCTTCGGGATTTTGATCCAATGATAATAATGTCATAAGTGTTTACTTCTACAATCTCTTCACTTACCGAGATTGTTTTTAGTATGCTTCTATTGATGACATATTATGATTCACATCTCATGAATTAACATTAATTTTATTCTAATCTTGTTATTCATGATATGTTATCTTACACTTACCATTTTTTTATTCATTTGTAATTAATATAAATAATAAAATGAATTTATTAAAATTATACTTTATTTTTATCTTCAGTAGGAAATAAATTTTCTCCCAAAGCCATGGATTCTAATAATTATTTATAATATATTATAATATCTTCTTGGAATTTTATGGAATTTTTACCCATGTTTATAGTTTATTTAAAATTATTTGGAAATAAATATTTTCTTTAATTTTCTGATCCTGGAATCCTTATAAACCTTTTTTGATAAAAAATAAATGCTGGGATTGTATGAATTTATCTATCATCATGACCATAATTCAATGAAGCATTATCAAATTACTATAGTATTATTTTTAGAGAATTTATAGTTCATAATATTTTGTTAATTAGTTGATTTATATTTTTGTTTTTAAAGAATATGAATTCGAAAATGAAACAAAAACTCTTACTCAAATAATGTATATTTTCCATTAGAAATGCTCAAGTTGATCATTCAAAATATTCTTATTTATTATATGAAATTCATTGATATATATTATTCTTTAATAGTGATAAGATAAAATATTACTATATTTCTTTTTTAACAAGTTTATGTTTTAAATGAATTTTTTTTTAATGAAATATCTCTCTCTTCATTATGTTATATCTTGCTGAAACACACATTTTCATGGGTTTTCTATAATGGAATAAAAATGTAACTGATCTTTTTTCCACAAGTTAAAATATTATGAAAATTTTATAATACCCATTTTATTTCATTGGATATGATATGATGAATGTATATTAATTTGTGGTAAACTTATGTATAATTTCATTATATAGAGGGTATGACCTTTATCTCACAAAGATGCACTGGATAATGATGGATAACTCATTAGTATATATGTTATGGTTTAAACAGATTACCTTTTCACAATGTTATGTATGAAAAAATTACGTGTTAACATTTTTATGTGCCAACATGATTACATGATAAAAATGTTATGCGTTAACATGATAATATAGTAAAAATCATACTTGAAAATGAATATTTAGCACATAATATTCTCCAGGAAATTGATTACGTGTTATAAATTTTATGAATGGAACTTACTTTCATGTCCATAATGATATGCCAAACCTTTTTCCATGTCCACAATTTATTGTGAGTGGAAGATATAATTCCCCTAACTTAATGATGGAATATATTTTTTTATACGTGTTCAAAATGTTATAATTCTTAGAGTATTCCAAAAAAAATCTTATTTCAATATAGTTTTCTTATATATAATTTTATTTCATTATTTAATGATTAATTTCTTATTCACTACCAATCATTATTACAATACTAAAAAATATAATATTTGATATGATTAGTTTTTTATTCAAATGTTATGCTCATACTATCATAACATTATCATCATGTTATGATTACATATCTCCTTTGTCTAGAATTACTGAGCATATATTTTCATCTTTTATTATGTTTCTACAACAGAGTTTGTGAATGCGTGTTTTATGTAGGGTGTTTCTTTGAGGAGTGATAAATGGGAAGATCATTTTGGGAGACATTGAATTTAATTTTCTATATTAAATGATTGTGTTTCATGTTTGTAATGGAAGTAAACTATTATGTTCTTGAAAAATATATTTATTTAATGTATTTAATATTCATCTAAATAAGATATAATAAAAATGTATGTGAATCATAGGTCTCTACAATGTCTCACACATCTCATATATATATATATATATATATATAATCATAAGAGATTAATATTCACTAAAAACATAATGATCCACACTAAATATTTTATGCACAGTTCTTTTGAAAACGTAGATACATTAAGAATATAAACATAATTTAATTACATTATCTTACACAATTCCCATAATTACTTGAAACCTTTTTCAATAAGGATTCCTTAATAACATTAATCAACATCTGGGGACATTTAACATTACAAATCATGATCATAAATTCTCATGAAGTGAAAATATGGGATATATAATCATTATATTAAAATAGGATTATTAAAAAATAATAAAAGAAATATGAAAACAATACCCTATATATCATAGATCATAAAAATGATTCATGTCAAAAATAATGAAATTTCATATAAAATGATTTATTATGGAATCGAAGAACATAATCCATGAGTGTATGACATTGTTTCATGAAATATATTTTTGGAATATACATAAGCATAAATAATTTTATATCAAGGATACCCATTTATTCTTTCATAACATATTAAACCTGGGATAACCACCGATGTTTAATCTTCATGATTTGTAGATACACTCATGTACGATGTATTGGGATTTGGATAACCCCATATTTAACCTCTTGCCTCATTATTGGGATAACTTATGCTATATATTTTTTTCCATCTTTGGATATTATTTCATGTACTATTTGAGATCATAGATCATTAATCATTCCTTATTGAATTATTGGTATATATAGGTCCCACAGATAAAAAAATCCACACATTTTTAAACACCAAAATCATAAAACATTCATCCGATCTTAACCAATGAAAATCTAATGTGTCTTATAAACATTACATCATAGTACATCCCATGATAATGAATTGTTTTTCATAATCATCTTGTCATAATTGTCAAAAACAATACATTTAATGAATGTAAATTTTTGTATCAGTTCATATTCCTAGTAAAAAATTATGGAAAACTATTGTTTTTTGTCTTTTGTGAATAGAAATTCCATAAAAATTTCATTAAAAATTCCTTATAGAATGTATCCTTCCCATTTTAAATAATTAATTCAATGACAAAAATTCCCAAAATATTATCGAAAATTAGTTGTTTTAAAGTAGTCTTCTGAACTAGTAATCTATTATTTAAATAATTTATTGGTAATTAGAATTTAAAATCTAGTTCATTCCTTGTATGATAAAATACATATTTGGTTCATATTTTTTGTAAAATGTAATAATTACCTCGTTCTAAAAATAGAAGTATGATTAATTTTATAATTTATTGGAAAATATTTATGATGGTTATAAGTTTGTTAAAAAATCATTCATTAATTGTAATAATATTATTTATTATGTTTTAAAAAAAAATTTTCATTAAATAAAATGTACATTCAATTAAAGGGATATGTATAATGGATTATTCATAAAAACATTCTTTCGATATCATCAATACTAAAAGAGATAAAATTTTAAAGGAAAATTGAAATTTTCAAGAAATAAAATGAGGATATGAATGCCTATATTTCAGGAAGGGTTTATAATATTATTTCTTCATCATAATGTCAATCATAATCAACCTCATAATCAATGAGATTATAACATAAAACCTTGGCTAATTTTATATCATTTGAATCATAATCCCCATCGATGAAATAGAAATATATGGATATGTATATCATATGATTTTATTAAAATAATAATAAAAATCATGAAATTTATACATAAACCACATAAATAAACATCTGTTGTATAATGCATGCATCCAACTGAAAATAAAGTGAGACGAAAAGCGATTACCTCAATTCTGAATAATATTCCTACATGTTCGAAAATAAATTATATATAATATAGGATTATTATATATATATATATATATTAAATAATTATACTCAACAATTTAATATAATGGATTATATTTTTATGGACATTCATTGCCTATTCCTTAATAATTATTTGCTAAAATCCATTTTTCGATAAATTTTATATATGAAAAATCAAATCCTATTCATTAAAAAAATCGTATTTATTTAAGTCTCTATAATTATTTAATTCATAAATTTTTTCTATAAATTTTACCATTATATATATATCATGTATATTCATTATATATGTATTAAAGGTTATCCATAAATTTTATATATGAAAAATAAATTACATCACTCGCAGAGACGTTATGTCATAAAATTAAATGAACTTGTTTCCGCTTTCATGATAAATTGAATAAAGATTGTAAAATAACATAAAAACATTGTAGAAAAAATATTAATATATATACTATAAATATATTAATTATATCTATTAATATTACCATCCTTGTTAAAATAAAATGAAAAAGTATAACTTCTCTTTGTGGAAAAGGTCTTTTGTACGTACACACAGGTGATGTTAATGTTTTCCAATAGATACATGGTATGGAGAATGATATTTTAATATAATTAATTAAGTATTAATATCTCATAAATATTAGATAAATAATTTAAATCCATCATTTTTTATAGCTTTGTGCGGTTGTGATTCTAAATTAATTACATCGATTTGTGTTCTGATAGTCAATTTTAGACATGATTGAAGGTTTTGATTTCAATTTGATAGAAGGGGAGATGAACATTGGGTAGTAAATTAAAATAATAATATATTATTATGCGTTAAATACTATGTTTAATATAATATAATAGGGTCATTATATATTATAATGGTGTATGATTAAATAAAAAATGATCTGATAAGAATGATACTAATTCTTCCAGAAACAGCAATAGGTTTGCACCAAAAGCCATCTTTAGAGGTTTGAATAACCATTATAGTGACACTAGTATATGGTGACGTAAGTAAATAAGATATTTTTTTATTGTTCAGTGTAACTAAAATTCATTTTAAATTTGAAGAGGATAAGTGTTGTGGATCCATTTTATATGTGTGGGATAGTACACATTTGGAATTTTTTAAAATAAAAAATTATCACCACATTTTACATATTCCAAATGGATCGAAAATGGATTATTTTCATACAATATATGATATAAAGTAAAACAAACATCATGATATATGAATTTTAATTCTTTTGATGTCATTTTATCACTTATCAATTTAGATTTACCCCTGGTGAATCAATTTTACCATTAACTATGTATATTAATTTTGAATAAATTTTAAATAGATTTTATTATAAATATTTCGAAATTATTATATAATATTAATTATTTTATTTAAAAACATATACTCAATTTTATAAAATTCTATTCATGTAAGTAATATAATTAAATTTAATGTTAAGACTTAATTGAAGATGAAATCTATTTTTTAGAAATACATTCAAAAGTCTATAGTTTAAATTATTTTATATAATAATTAAAAAAACATTATTCAAATTTCCAAAATTATTTGAATAAAAATATTATAAAAAAATTTGTTACATTTAAACAATTTAGAAAAAATAAATGGTATTAAAAAATAAATTTCCAATAAAATATTTCAATTTCAATATTGATTAAAAATGGAATATTTTAGAAAAATACAATATATTGACCTTATGAATGTTTTGATTTTCTGATTTTATGATTCCAATAATGTAGTTAATTTAGTAATAAAAATTTACTAAATGTGTCCAAAATTCATTTTTTTCACAAAAACTCAATAAAAATCTATTTTTTAGAAACATGTTTTTTGAATGTATATAAAGTATTTAATATTAATTAAGTATATATTTATAAATATAATTTATTTATCTAAAAATTGTATATATTCTATTTATAATTATGGTTATTATTATTCCTAAAAATAATTTCACTAGCATGGTTATAAATTTTAATTATAGATAGTAATATTTGTAGTATATTTCAGATAAAAAAACTCATCTTGCATATAACACAATATATTGATGAAGATATATAAATATTTTATAAAACATATATATCTTAAATAATATTTTTTTGTAACAACCTACCCCTATAAAATGAATTTATAATTTGAAATTATGTCCCTCTATTGAAAAAACTGAGGATACTTCTTATTCTTGATATCTTTTGGTTCCCATATAGCTTTCTCATGTTCATGGTTTCACAGTATTTTATTTACCTAGTGAATGGTCATATTTTTGCAGAACATTTTTTATATGATTGAGAACCGCGATATGTTTTTCATCATATAAAATATATTTTATGGTGATTTGACAACATTTTTTAATAATTGTGAAGAATATCGTATATATTTCATAATCATAGATTCATGGAACACATATTTGACCAACTATTGGTTTTTTGGATATTCCATGTGATAAGAAACCATATCTATTCGATCAATACTCTGAGAAGGGAAAATACACCATTGTACATTCATTTCAATTTTTCAAATCTCAAAAACATTTTAAATAGATATATTTATATAAACACATTCAAAACATCTTCAAACTGCATGTCACCAAGAAGATTATCAATATAACATTATTAGGAATTTTTTCATCCTTAATGAGTTGTTGAATAGATATGTCCCACTCTTCTATTACATATGTCATCTTATATCTGTATAGTTTAATTTTCCAAACAACACCACATTATTTTTTGATTATATATTTATTTTTATATAGTTATTTATTAGGATCCACCTAATTTTTTGAGTGTAAGAAAATATTTTGAGTAAAATTTGAATAGAAAAGGGTGATGAT